>CM042816.1:7165000-8535000 GCA_009982885.2 Hyles vespertilio | reverse complement strand
CCGTTAAAGAAAGATGGTCTCAAATTTTGTCGGAAGTCGAGACCTCTCTGGGGCAGGCCTCTCAATGGGGTAAATTGAACATAGCACAATTTAACCCCACGAAGATATAAGTTTGCTCGTTTACAACCAAGAAGACCTCTTTTGTCATAGACCCGAATTATTGATAAAATTTGGAAGGCAAGGGCAAATTGGCCAGCAAAAAGTTAAGAATTGTCAACAGAGCCAAGCGGTACTTTTCGTCGGATCATCGGTTATTGCTCTATAAATGCGACAATCCGGCACGACGTGGAGTTCTGCCCTCACCTCTGGGTAGAAGCCCGCAAAATACCAGCTCGACCCACTTGACTCATTACAGCACAGAGCTCTTCGAATCATCGATAATCCCGATCTCACGGAGAATGTGGAGCCGTTAGGATTGCAGTGAGACTTGGGATCTCTCTGTGTAATCTATCAATTGTTCCACGGAAAGTGTTCTGAGGAAGATGGTGCCACTATCGCTATTCTCCCATCACACTTCCCGTCACCGCAGTAGAATTCATTCTTACTACCTGGAAACTATCCGTTCCCGGAAAGTACGTTTCCAGTGTTCTTTTCTACCACGCACGTGCAAGCTCTGGAATGAACTCCCTGCTTCGGTATTCCCTGAGCGCTATAACCTGTCCTTCTTTAAACTAGGCTTTAAGAAAGTGCTCTCCTTACGGTAAGAAGCGACTTCATTTTGCTGAATCCCTAGATCTGCAAAATCTATGTCTATGAGCGGCGGTGACCGCTGACCGTGAGGCGGGCGTAATATATTATTCTGTATGCTCGTATGCCTGCAGGCCATAAAAAGAACTCCACAGCGAGACCAATTAGTCATCGTAGTATCTTTACTACGTGGCCGGAGCCTAAACGCAGCAATGGTGATGGGGCCCCCTCAAAAGCCTTATATTGAAGTTTCGTTCTTTTTTAAACCAAATCCGCACTATAATCAGTACATACCATAACCATTATTATTTTTTTATGTATCAAAAAAAAACCTTGGTATCTTTAATGCAAACTAATAAAATAGTTTTTGATTATCAATTTTGTTGGTAATAAATTGGCTAGGTTCTTTCTCTGCTTACGGCCTCTCGGGCCTGAGGGGCCGGGCCACCGGGGCCCCTAAGGTCGGGGGCCCGTGGCATTTTGCGCACTCTGCCACCCTATTGTTACGCCACTGTGTGTGACAATACTTATGATCTCACTGTGTATAATATAGATATTTATATAGCGATGTATGGCGACACGAGCATGCAATTCTTCTGATGGTAAGCGATAGAACCGCTATTATGTATGTATAAAGTCATGTAAAACGTGTGTCAACGGTAAATACATTTCTTTAGAATTTCAAAAAGACTGCGACATTCTTTGTGTTATTCCCACGTGTATGTATTCACTGGTGGTATGTCTCTGATACATTAGAGGCCGCCTGGGTAGGTACCACCGCAATGTCTATATCTCACGCCAAACAACAGTGTAATTAATGTTCTGTTTTGTCCTGGTTTAAAGGACATTGTGGTCAGAGTAATTACTTGGCATATTAAGACTTAACATCTTATGTCTCAGAATATTGGTGAGGAATTGGTGAGCGCAATGGAAAGCCAAGAATTGCTTTATAATTCATAGTGTTGTTTGGTTTTGCTACTGTTCACGACCGGTCGTATCGCATACCATCAGGCGAATGACGTCTTGTCTCGCCATAAATCGCAACAAATACTGTAAATTAATGAAATGGTCTTCATTTGTTACTTTCTTTCCTATCAAATTTTGGATCTTTAAATATTTTATTAGGTTGATTTTAATACCGATTTTATTTTTGTAATATATCATACATTTACAATTCGTTTTAGACGTTCTACAATTATTTACCTGTATTTTGTTATTATGGCGTTCCTGCAACTGATCGAGTTTTCTCCTTGCATAAGTGGAATGTTCTGTGAGATGTATTGCGCCGCCCACACTCTCCGCTGAAGATACTGACTCATTGGATAATTGACGATCTTCTATGGGTGATCTGTCTGTGCTCTTATCTAATGAGAAAAAACATAATATATATTTTTTTGCACGACTGAGTGATGCTATGGGAATAAGTGATCCCTTAGGCATACAATTTTCTCACGACGGGAAGGTAATTTCAGCCTTAAAAGAAGCGCTAAGTATCTGCAAATACCCATATAGTTTCGAAATGGCAAAAGTGATGCCTGCACTCTAAAATTCAACCTTTGTTTTTTAGTCTAGTCCGCTGCCAACGACTTAATTACTAGGGTAATATATTTTTGTTTGTATTAAATTATACCTTTATTAGCCTCTTCAGTAGCGAGTTCAGCCATCAACGCTTGGTAATGATCGCTCATGAGGAAAGATTGGTAGTATTTGTCTTGTATTGTATCCAAAACTGTCTCCTGCACTTCATAAAATACTTCAGGCCCTTTATCACCCAATAGAAATGCTTCCATTCTCTTTCTGGTATCCTAATTATGTAAAAATAAATTGTCTTTTTACACTAAAATCGTAATTAAACCAATCACTAAATAGTATAAAACAAAGTCGCTTTCTGTGTCTCTATGTCCCTTTGTATGCTTAAATCTTTAAAACTACGCAACGGATTTTGATGCGTTTTTTTAAATAGATAGAGTGATTCAAGAGGAAGGTTTATATGTATAATACGTACATATTATTGTACAGAAATCTATTTGTACCCGGGCGAAGCTGGGCCGGGCCGCTGGTAGTATAATAATAGGCAATTAAAATATTGTGCATTTACATTAGTAATCGATTCTTATCATATGCGATAACCGTTATTCATTAATTCGGGTATATTTTTAGTCAATTTTGCTTTGTTGTTACATTTTAAAATATAAACTCACTTTATCAACTTTAATCTCAGCGCTAGGCGATCTGATGTACGTATAAAATATTTCAGCACCGAGCTGATGCCAACTGCTTCGAGGACTGTGTCTCAACTCCTCGACGGAAGTCCAGAATCCAACCAAACCTTGAGAGCACATCTTCTCCAAAAACATTGAAAGATATCTGCGCCCGGTTACGCTGTCCATTACTTTGTGCAGGGGCATTGTCTGAAAACATTTACTTTTTAAATAACATATTTAAGTTAAATAAATAACTGCGTAGGTGGCGTAGTTGTACTACGGCTTGGTTTCAACACTGAGGTCTCGGGTTCGAATTCTGGGTCGGGCAAAGTGAAGTTGAATTCTTCTATTCATTATTAACAGCCTAAAATCAGGAATTTGTACCCGATGTAGTGATAGACTCGCCCCCATCACATCTTCGGTCGGAAAACACAAGGTGAAACGAAAGTGTCCTGATAGCACCCTCATTACTCATAGTCATACGATTTTGCCATCCAAATGCCACGTCATGTCGTGACTGACTATAATTGTAACAGGAATTTTACTTATTCTTATTGTATTCATTGTATCATTCACAATTGTATGTTACGTTGGCGATTCTAAATAAATAAAATAAAAAAAAAATACTTATAATTTATCATCTAACCAATTATTATTCATCGTTGAATCGGTAACTGAAATAACTATTTCATTTACGGTTACATTTCTAATAATTTATCTAACAGAAATTACCTTATTATCCGATTCGACAGTGGGGAATGCACCATCCCATCCTAATTTCCTCAATGCGGTCTCACACTCCGCTTTTGCTATCGTGAGCTGGTTGATATACCTCTGTAGTTTTTTAGCATCGGCTATTTGTTGTCGGCTAACATTGTGTTGAGTGTTGCTTTTTTCTATCGCCTCGATATCTATTCCCTTCGCACGTTTCACGTTTTGCAGTGTTGTCGCTTGCATTATTTGTGTTACGATATCGTATCTGTAAAGAAATAATAATAAATATTATACCGGGTATCTCAAGACTGCTACCGAAAACGAAGCCGGGTGGTAGTTTTAGGGACTACAAACACAATGCAACTAAAAATTTCGCAAGGAAACGCGACAATTATTTTTTATGATTTTTTAAATATCGTTATTTTTGGGTGGTAAATCCATAGTTTTTGCTAAAATAATAATTTAAACACTTTTATACCTTAGATTATGTATACATAAAATTGTATACACTGTTATTTTAGGAAAAAATGTATTTACGACACAAATATGTTGATAGGAAAAAAATAACAAAAAAAAGTTCTCACTTTTTTTTGCAACTTTTTCTGTTGCATTGTGTCTGAAGTCGCTTTAACTACCACCCGGCTTCGTTTTCGGTAGCAGTCTTGATATACCCTGTATAATACTAAACATTACTAACATCGTCATCATCATCTCAGCCACCTGAAGTCCACTGCTGAATTTAGACCCCAAAATGGAGATTTATAATATGTGGAGACATCAACCTGTTGACAGCGGCCGACATCCAGCGACTTCCTGCACTCCGCTGCTGTCCGACATTGCGCTTGCCTGTATGTGACCTCCACTCTAGAACCTTTCGGCCGCAACGGCCATTGGCTCTACGCGCCATGTGCCCGTATGTACTAACATAGTCCATAGTAATATAGAATATCTTAAGTCGCGGGTGTTATAAACTTAACCATCTCACCAAACCCAGGTGTGAATCAAGTATTTGTGGGATCAAGCCTACATCGCATAAATTTCACATGATGCTCCTAATCCAGAATGGAAGCTCTCAATATAATGTTTTATAATATAATCATTTATTCTCATTTCTTTATCTGGTTGTCTTTTAGACAATTCCGGAGTACAACAATGTTATACAAACTATTTAAGTGACTGATAAAATTAATTGCTCTCATTATCTTGGCATGTCAATCTTTTTCTACATATTCAATTCAATGATTACAATGTATCATTACACAGACATATTTATCAAAAGAGCAAAACAAAATATAATTTCTCAACTCAACAGAAAGTTCAATATTGAAGTGATATAAAATATGCAATTAAAATCTAAGAGTCCACCCCGAGACCATGAAGCTGTAAAGTAATTGAAACTTTGGCAAGCTAATAAATGTAAAAATCAAACCAAATCTGCAATAAAATCCGTAATAATAATTTTATTTCAATAAAAAGAATTTACTTACTCATATTATGTTGAAATTTTATAAATTATATCTTAATATAAGATTTAGATGCAGTTTGGATTAAATAATTCATTTAGTTCTTCTTGGACATTCCTGAATTATACTTAGTTAATCACTTTCAAGACTAATAAATGCAATTTCAAATGCAGGAATGTTAAACTTGTGATATGAATATGCACTCACCGTAACCGTTTCAGTGTGTCAACATTATTGCAGCTGTTTATTAGTCTTATGTAGTCCTCAAATGTTTTTGCATATTCATGCGTTCTCACATGCATTGCGTCAACTTCCTTTTGCGCCTCCAAGTACTGAATAATCTTTTGATTTATGTAATCTGGTTCTGTTACAAGATCTATTGCTGGTTGCAGTACTGTAATTGGCATTTTAATTTACATTAAGTCTAAGTATATCATGTATATTGTAAAAAAATGTTAATGTTTACATGGGGCCATAATAGATTATTTAAACCACATAAACCCATAATTGAGTCTTTATTGTAATTAAATATTTAAATTAAATGTCACTATCAGGATAGGAAGGTAATACAAAAATATATTATACAAGTGGGCATGTGAAATTACACTCAACACAGTGATATAAATAAAAATCATACTTTTGCAAGCTAATATTTCCCTCATAAGATGTGAGGCAGGTGTCAAAGAGTAGCATCTTGGCATCAGGAACATAATAAGAAGTTCACTTATTTGACGAAGGTAGTGCTGTTCGGTCTCAAAGGTTATCAAGTGTGGAGCGAGTGCAAACACAGGTGCTTGGTTTAATTCCAATCTGAAATGTTAATAATAAATAACAGACAAGTGTAGCTAAAGGGCACAATTCCAAGGTATAGTAGCTAGAAAATATAGTTTAGTCTCTTGACCTCTACTAATGGCAATAGATACTACATATATTACAAAAATACAAATTTTATATCCAATTAAAAATCTTAAATTTATTTACTAAATAATACAAAATCTTTAAATGTGGTCTAGATCCAAGTTTAATCTGTATCTGTATCAGCCCATATACGTCCCACTGTAGGGCACGGGCCACCTCTACAATCGACAGTACGATTGAGAGTGGTTAGGCCATATAGTCCACCACGCTGGCCTAGTGCGTGTTGGAGGACTTACATACCATAGTTTTTTTTTTATAAATCGCTATGGTATGCAGGTTTCCTCACGATGTTTTCCTTCACCATTTTAGGGCGTGGTGATTGACTATCAATACACACATGACTCCGAAAAGTCAGAGGTGTGCCCTGGGATTCGAACCCGCTACCAATGTGAACATGTTCGCAGTCGTGTCTAGTCCGTTTATCAACAGGCCACCACGCACAAGTCTAATACAAAAAGTCATATTTCTATACAACATTGATTTATTTATAAAGCTAATTTCAGTTATTAATTATAAAATCACTTTAAAAATATTTATACAAAATAAAATATTGATACATTGAATTACTTACGCACAACTTCTAGCAATTCTTATCCTTTCAAAATGCTGGGTTATCTTAGTAACCATATCATTCGCTAGCAACTTTTCTGCATCAACTCTCAACAATCTTTCATGTAGGTTTTGTATTGCACCCCAGACATGTTCTTTAAATTTGTCTACAACTGGATCTGGCTTATGTGACAACTCTTTTAACCACCGTGTCACAAAATCTCTCAGTATGTAATCAATAAGCAACTGCAACTGGCTATCAACCGTTCGTCCAAATATAACAGGTAAATGAGATTTTTTTGTAGAAAAAGGCCATGTTGTCTGGTCTTCCTGGAAACCAAAATTATAATATTTTTTATAATAGAATTTTTAACTCAAGTTTAAACTGACTCAATAATTATTTTATTTTAAGTAGATGTTTAGATTTACAGCAACTATGTCAGCATGGTACAGTGAAATTATATATATATAATGACCACAATTACTTAATGAGAGAAAGTATGCCAGTATGCCTTACTTGACAGCTTTAATATATTTCAACTTCCTATAATCAAGGCCTTATGTATATAAATTATAAAAAAATAATCAAATACCTAATAAATACACTTTCATTCAAATTAAAAATTATTGTTACCTTTAAAGCATCTTCGAGTTGTCGCACCTCCTTGTCCACTTTATCTAACAGAAATAAGGACGTCTGATGTGGAGACGATAAAGCGACATGGCCCCATAAAGTGAGCACGAGAACAGCTACCACAATAAATACACCAAGTAGTAATAAATAAATTAGGCTCCATATTACAGGAAAAGACCACAAAAGAAGAATCACAATAGGTGCCACACAAATTAATATCCACTTGAACATGATCGATCCTAAACACTGTTTATTCCATTTTCTGAATGTTTAATATACACACACGCACACACGTATAACGCAACGTCAAAATAGCTTTCAGCGTTTTTTATGACGGGTTTCTCAATTATACTACTATTTATCTATCTACAATTGTAAATAAATTATTTATTTACTAGAAAATCGCAATTGATTTTGAGTTTCCTCAAAAAAATTACGTTCCGTAACACTACAGAGTACAGGTACTGACACAAGTCACAACTATAAAATGTTTCGTGACAGCAACAGGCAGAATAAAGAATACCCAGCATTGCAACTTAGACGTAATGGGAGTTAGAACTTGCAACCACTTTACTTAAACCAACAAGTAGTGAACATATTAACAATTAATTTAATTTATAAAAATATTAATTAATATATTTACATTTGTTTGTAAATAAATATTGATTGCGTGGTCAGTAACGTTAACTGTCAATGTGTGTCAAATTGACATTGTCAATGTCAGATTCAGCTGATGCCTCTGATGAATTGCTGTTGATAAGATTTACGCCGATTAGAAATACCCTGAAGTATTTTAGCTATATTTGGTTCGTTATAATAATATTGCGCTTGATACCCTACTTCTTCTCCTTTTAGTTAGTCCTTTTTTATATAGCACGGTACAGATATTTACAAAAAGTATTTGAAAACCCGGTGTGCAAATGTAATGGTGACATGTTTACCGCTAAAAAATAATTAAAAATACAATCATGTCGATTATAAAAACAACATATTTAATTGTCGGTGGCGGCATAGCAGGAGTCACATGTGTCGAAACTCTTGCGATTTTACATCCTGAGGAATCTTTGGTTATTATCACCGCCTCTTCACTTGTGAAGAATGTGAGTAATGTCAGTTTCTACGCTAAAACCATTGTGAAATTTGATGTAAATGAAACTGAAGCGAGTTCCTTACAAAGGATACATCCAAATCTGAAAATAGTTTATGATTCATTGAAACATGTCGACACTGACAAACAATTAGCCACCACAGATAGAGGTGTGATAATAGAGTATGACGTTATGTGTATATGCACTGGTGGAACACCAAGACTTATATCAGAATCAAGCAAAAGTAAGAGAATTCTTGGCATAAGAGATACAGAGTCAGTAAATGAATTTCAGGAGAGACTCAAGTCTGGAAGAAAGATGGTCATTGTTGGCAATGGTGGGATTGCATCAGAAATTGTACATGCCACATCAGGAATACAAAAAGTTTGGGTAATCAGAGATGATTATATATCATCAACATTCATAGACCCAGGTGCAGCTGAATTTTTCCAAAATACATTTAAAAATGATGAACCAATAGATAAATCAAAAAACACTGTTTTAAAAAGACATGTATTTACTGAAGAAGATACAGTTGTTTCATTGAATAAAGATTTGAAATCTGCTGCATTAGGTCCAGATTGGTATAGAAAACTAGAAAGTATTAAAAGTGACAATGGTACTCAAGAACTAGAAATTATTTACAAAGTTGAGGTAAAGTCTGTTGAAGAAAATGAACATGGAGAGTATCCTCTAACAGTGGAGCTCACAAATGGTAAAGTTATTGAATGTGACTTCTTGATATCAGCTACTGGAGTTGAACCAGCGCTGAATTTCTCTTGGGATAAAGAGCCTAAATTAGGTCCTGATGGAGGACTAGCAGTTGATGAGACTCAGGAAACTAGTTTAAGAAATGTTTTTGCTGCAGGAGATGTGGCTTATGCTTCATGGGACCATGCACCACATTGGTTTCAATTAAGATTGTGGACTCAAGCCCGACAAATGGCTGGAATGGCAGCTAAAGCTATGCATGGTAGAATAATTAATGAAAAGGTGCTTCAAGATTTTTGTTTCGAGCTTTTCACACATTGTACTACTTTGTTTGGGTATAGAGTAGTTCTTTTAGGTAAATATAATGGACAAGGCTTGGGCACAGACTATGAAATACTATTGCGCACTACGCCAAAACTTGAATACATAAAGTTTGTATTACAAAATGGAAAGTTGCAGGGTGCTATACTAATTGGTGAAACTGATCTTGAAGAAATGTGTGAGAACCTAATTTTAGATCAGTTGGATCTATCACCATTTGGTGATGACATTCTGAATCCAGATATTGATATTGATGACTACTTTGATTAATATAATTGGTTGTGCTTATAAATGTTACAGAGTAAATCTATGTTTTGTCTGTACAAATATATAATATAGTATTGTTGAAGCTTATGCATATGTAATTTATTAAATAACTTTTCCATTACATATTCAAGTGTATTAATTTTAACCAGTTCATGTGGGAATTAGGAATCCTTGGAGGTAGATCTATATTCAGCAGTCATTTCCTATGGCTACAGAGGATGATCAGAATGATTCTTTTGGTTCAAGACGCTTTGGTGGTTATAAGTGTAGGTATTCGAATAAGCACTCACTTTCAGGAATTAACTATTGTATATTTTGTAAATTAACACTTAATACATTCACAGACAGAGTAAAATTATAATTATGCGACTCGGAGCGACATGTGCTCGTGACGAGAGATGGCAGACTGTCTTTTACGTCCAAATAAACCGACCCTTTTATAGGACTATCCGAATGAGGATCGGTGGTGATAAATCTTCCAGAAAATATATTTAAGCCATAAAATAGGGTCTATCCTTTCAACTAAAAATTAAGGTCGGCCCAAACATCTGGGCTATTGTCCAAACAGAAAGGTTTACAAAACATGTGTACTATTGTCTAAGAAACATAAATTTGTTGCAAAGGATTGCCGCCACTAAAGAACTTATCTATAATAATACAGTTTTATTGCCCCGGTATGAACGGGCCATTACAATTAGGAAACAATAATTTAGCACAGCATCTTTTTAACTAATATTATACAATAAGGTACACAAAAATTCTTACTGTAATAAAACGACTCGCAGATGTTTTATGGTCTAACATCTGCAGTCATATCTTAAAATGAAATGCGTGTTTAAATAATGTTAAAATTACAAATAATAAGCGTGTTATTTTAAAAGCTAAATATAAGTTGGCGTATTGCAACCGCTTTAAAAGCTATATCTAAGTTGGCGTATTGCAACCGCCACAACGCCTTAGCTATTACAATCTCATAGTTCAAAATAAATGTAATAAATCAAAATAAATTTAATTAAACTATGTCAGCTGATTTGGAAAAGGACATTTTTTTCAAATTCACCTCTACAGTCCGAATCGGAAACGCTGTAATATACGTTATCTTGCTATTTCTATTCCCTCCTTCTGATAACCAGTGTTCATCAATGCGTGAATTAATTGTACCTGTACTCAACAGAACGTAATTCCACTTATCAGCAGTTGCCGTAAAGCCATGCCCTGTTAGAATAAAGGAATTTGACTTCATGCCCTTTTGTATTTATTTACATATTATTTAGACCCACCTTCCTGTAATTACAGGGTGGAATTTAAAAAATCACCGAAATAACTTTTGAAAATTATATCGAAGATCTTTCATACAAATTAGCAATTTAGTTAGCATTTGATAGATCCATAGCGCAGTTGTTTGAAAGCCGCGTGTGAAGTCAAGCCTCGGGTTCGATCTCTGCTCAAATATTTAATGAGACTAAAGTTTCTAGGCTTCCTGGTACTTACCCACCAAAAAAAAATGGTATTATATAATAGGGGGTCAGAACTAAAGGTATGAGTAGCTTTCGAATTTTATTTATTGTATTGATCTACCCTTTGCTGTGGAGTATTCACTAGATGCTACTGACGGCATTGCTGTATCTGTATCAGCCCATATACGCCCCACTGCGGGGCACGGGCCTCTTCTACAATCGACAGTACGATTGAGAGTGGTTAGGCCATATAGTCCACCACGCTGACCTAGTGCGGGTTGGCGGACTTACATACCATAGATTTTTTTATAAATCGCTATGGTATGCAGGTTTCCTCACGATGTTCTCCTTCACTGTTTTAGTGCGTGGTGATTGACTATCAATACACACATGACTCCGAAAAGTCAGAGGTGTGCCCTGGGATTCGAACCCACGACCACCGTGAATACGCATTAATTTTTCCTACCAATTTTTCTAATTGATCATGAAAGGTGAAATAAAGATTTCTAAAGCCTACGTATTACATCTGTAGTAGTTGTAATGTAGGGGTTGGCTATATTAATAGTTCAGTTTGTTTATGTACCTACCTAATAGATATAGTATGCATATCAGAACATTGTTTTTTGTTTAGTAATTTATTCAGTCTACAAACTACATTCAATATCTTGGGATTACATAGATGTGATATTGTTTACTACAAGATTTAAATATTGTAGATTTCCGTTTGGATCTGCCTCCAGGAGTCGAGAGGTCCGTGGTCGGGCCGATATTTGACGTTGCAACCCTCAGTTGTGATCCGGCCGTTTTTACGCAGCTTCTCGAACTCCACCCGTTCGAACTTGGTGAAACCCAATTTCTTCGAGACGTAGATCTTCTGCCGACCTGGGAGTTTAAACATGGCACGACGCAGAGCCTCAACGACTTGGCCCTTCCAACGATCGCTGGTGCGTACGGACAAGATAGGCTGTCCAATACGCATACGAGCGACAGTACCTTGTGGTTTTCCGAAAGTACCGCGCATTCCCGTCTTCAGCCTTTCAGCCCCATTGAACGATAACATTTTGCTGATGAGCTGGAAGGGGTGAAGCCTCATACGGATGTGGAACTGATCTTTACCACAGTTCTTCACCAGATACTTGTTGCAGCAAAGAAGGGCAGCTTCCAGGGCCTCCGAGTTCAGCTGCTCGTACTCATCCGATACCAAGTGAACGCATAGTGGAAATTCATCCAGTGGCGCCTTTTTCTTACCCAATTCGAAGATAGGGATCTTTGGGCCCAGCACATCACGATCCAACTCAGATGTAGGATCTGTCTTGTTGTTACAGTACCGATAACATCTTATTGGCCGTCGCCCCATTTTGATCTGCACAAATCGACACTCATAAGCTCGGAAAATCAATAATCTGACGACGACTAGCTCATGCAGTCGTATTATGTATATGGTTATTTAAATTTACAAAAAAAGGCATACAATATTAATCTTTCATTTTATTTAAGTCTTACGTATATTTACGTACAGTACATACATTTTGAAATATTTTATAAATATTTATTAAAAAGAGGTAACAACTTGTGGCTGTTTGTATTTAGTTCCTTTGCCTCATTGATCCAAATAGAATTTAGAAATTGAAACAACAAAAAAACTGGGAATTGATGGGAATTTACGTGTTTGACAGCAATTGCAAGCACTTATTATCATAAATTTAATAAAATCTTGTAATTTCCTTGTCATACTTTTCAACTCAGGAATAAACAAATTCCGGTGGAAGTGCGTTACAGAGGTTTATTATTTTCAGTTTTTGTAGAAATAGTTGCAACATAACTATTGTAGACTTTGTGTTCTTTGTTTGATTCCTCTACGCAGTTTTCCACGATGCCTATCTTGTTCAGTGTTGTGGCTAGGGGTACAGTTGTTCTTGCAAAATATGCGACCTGTGCCGGTAACTTCACCGAGGTTACGGAACAAATTCTGTCGAAGATACCGCCCCACGATGACAAGCTGACATACTCACACGGAAATTACCTATTCCATTACATTGCGGAAAATAAATTAGTGTTTTTCTGCATCACTGACGATGTAAGTGCATAGTTTATAATTTATTTATTCTTCTTTAAATATTAAACATGTTCATCAATTTTGTATTGGCTGTTTTCAGAAATTTCAACGCTCTAGAGCTTTCTTATTCCTTAATGAGATCAAACGAAGGTTTATAACTGCATTTGGAGACACGGCGCAAATTGCTATATCTTATGCAATGAACACTGAGTTTGCCCGTGTGCTGGCTACTGAAATGAAGCATTACAGTGACTCAAAAGATCTTGACACCATATCAAGAGTGCACGGGGAGTTGGATGAACTCAAGAATATTATGGTTAAAAGCATTGGTACGTAAACATTATGTTCCATAATAACAATATTTGATGATAAACATTATTTTGCATTTTTTATCGCTTTGTATAGATGTACTTGTTTTTGCGTTAATTTCAATTGATAGTTTAAAAAGCCACTGAAGTCTTATATGAAATGAAGACAACTTATTTGTTATTTAATGACTGGGATGAAAACTTGGTGGTTAGTTTCTAATGTATTATGACAGATATGACACAATAAGATGTATCACTTATTGCAAAAAACATTTCAGTCTGAAATTACATCAGTTGTAGATTAATTCAAAAAAAATTTGTTGTTTTGTATTTGGTTAGCCTTGTGAACATCCAATTGTTCTCAAACTATTACAAATACAGACTTAATGGTATATTTATACATAATTAGTTAATTTATGTAAACAACACTTATTATGGTCAGTCAAATATTTAGTTTATTAGAACCTTATCTAAAGACAAAGAAGCAGTAAATTCAAATTACTCATAAAAGAGATAGTCATACAAAACTTAAGCGAGTTGTTGAAGTTACCTTAATAATACTTTATTTTTAAAAATCCATGCATTTGCTGCATTTCTTAAATAGACACTAAGCCAATTACTCATGATTTGATTATATCATTTCATTTGAATTTATACCTTTTAAAACACATACATGGCTCATTGTCAACTGAGGGTGATATAGCTATAATAAATAATGTAATCCGACCGATTACGGCCATGGCGACCACTTCGACCCCTTATAGGGCTTGGCGCTGATGCGCCCGGAGATGGCTTATATAGCCGATTTTCGCAACAAACTCCCTTGCACAAAGGGGGCATGTGAGCTTACCGCTTTCATAATTGAAGTGAATAGCGGCGAGCTGACGGGCTTTAAGCTCATCGCGCTTGGCGTCGAGGTCAGCTAAACGCTGTTCCTCAAATACGCGAATTCGCTTCTTCACCATCTCGCGCCACTCCGGTCGGACGTTGTGTTGCGTAACTCTCCCAGCGAGAGGGCTCTATATTGCATCTTTTCACGTGACATTTCTGAACATCCTTATATCTGAGGAGTTGTCCGCCATGCTTTCGCTTGCCCTCCTCTAGCTCAGAGTAAAAGATGCGCTTCGCCACTCTCTCCTCCGCCATAATAACTATACCAAATATATAATATAGTTATACCAAACAGCTTAAAATGGGTTTACTAGTGTATATTTAATAAACTAATTCACTATGACATTATTAAAAAAGCACGCTTTTGTGATTTCGATAAATGATTAATGTGTGTAAACACAGCTTATCTCCCCTTATCATTGTTGTGAGTGAGCTGCATTGAGTGGAAGCTACCTTTGTGCGTGTCAATGACTGTGTTGTTTATTTGCATATTTTTCTGATAAAAATGTTTTACAAAACATATATTTTATTTCCTTGAACATCATATTTAAATTAATGCATACATAGTTGAGACTCAATAATTTTATAATTGGTTTCATTTACCTCATGAATGGAGATTATGTAGAATAATAATACTGATAAATAATGTGAATTTATGAATTTTTAATGTTTAATATAATTTATTATTAAAATTGGTTTGCCTTTCACACTTTGGTAGCAAATATTTAAACTTTTAAATGAGTAATACAGTTCGCAATACTATATTGAATGTATGCCGGTGTATATGGCCTGTAGGTAAGTGGATCTTGGTATGATTCCTAGTTTTATAGGGGTATTTTCTAATTTAGTAATTTTATACTGAACTGAAAATATTATTAACTCATCTTAGCATATACTATGGGTGATCTGTTGCTCTGGGATGGAGGTTCAAATTTAAAAATGGGTCACATAGTATAGGCAAAGTTTGCTAACATAAATGTAATAATGTGGCACTGAGAATATTCAGTTATCTAATATTATGTCTCAAGCTCTTGATATAGACCTTGGAATAAATTTAAATTGCCAGTTCCATAATACATAAGGTCTGATCTGTCTCAATTATTATTAAGTCCCCAGACAACTATTTATGCCTCTCTTTAGTTTTGTTTGACTCAATGTCATTACTTCATATATCTATGTTATGTCAAAGATTGATTAATTAAGCACTATAAGAAGTTCATAAACAAAATACAAAAACTTAATAAAATAAAGTCATTACAAAGACTAATATAATTATGGATATAATTCTGGACTCATAAATACTTATGACTCAGAACATTTATTTTTAGGAAACTGTTTTAATGCCGTTACGTTTGGTTAGATTATATTGCGCAATATATTAAAGGTTATTTTCGTTTACAGACACCATGGCAATGCGAGGCGAAAAGCTGGAGTTGTTAGTTAAAAAAACAGATGATTTGGCCACAGGTGTAAGTATTATATAATATTAAGAATACTAATTTCTTCTATGCGTAAAATGAAAAATATTTACGTACACTTTGTTGTTCAGAATATAAACATAATATGATTACTTCAACTGACTATTTAATTGATTGCAACGCTGAGGTCACGGGTTCGAATCCCGGGTCGGGCAAAATGATATTGGATTTTTCTATTCATTATAAGCCTGGATTCAGAAATTTGTGCCTAATATGGCGTTAGGCTCGCTCCCTTTTACATCACGAAACACACAAAGCAAAACGTGGGTATCCTGGTATCTCTTCTGTCTATCCCTTCTGGGAGAAACGTGAGTTTATTCACTGGGTATATCAAGACTGCTACCGAAAACGAAGCCGGGTGGTAGTTTTAGTGGCTACAAACACAAATCAACTAAAATTTTCGAAAAACGCGACAATTTTTCTTATGATTTTTGAAATATCGTAATTTTTAGGTGGTAAATCCATAGCTTTTGCCAAAATAATAATTTAAACTCTTTTATACCTTAGTCCTTATAAATAAAAGGGTATACACTATTATTTTAGGAAAAAAATGAATTTACCATCCAAATACGAACATAGGGAAAAAGTAAAAAATAAAAATTGTCACTTATTTTTTCAACATTTTCTGTTGCAATGTGTCTGAAGTCACTAAAACTACCACCTGGCTTCGTTTTCGGTAGCAGTCTTGAGATACCCTGTGTGTACGAATGCTTCAAAATTGATTTTGAAAACGAGTTAATAAAAACATGTTGGTATTTTATTGAACTGGTTCTAAATTTTAATGTTAATTATAATAATTAATTGTAATATTTTATTTGTTTCAGAGTGTAACGTATCGCGCCACATCTAGAACGTTGCAACAATCCCTGTTTTGGAAGAACATTAAAATGTATGTGATTATGGCTGTGATCGCTGGACTAGCTGTGTACTTCATTGGGGCCATGGCTTGTGGCGGTCTTGCGTGGAAATCATGTGTCGGTTAAGACAATAAAAAAGAAAAAGAAAATGAATGTAACATTTCCAACACCCATTGTTTAAAACTACTTCCATGTTCCAAAAAAATTACCGACGATCATATTGTTCACATTTGTTTGAACCAAATGTAAATAAATTGTTGATTTGTTTATTCGACCAGGTAGGATAATTTCGCACTATCATTTAATTTTCTATACGTAATTGGGCTCAGGTTGAATTTCGTTCTTTCATGCATATTTATACCTGTTTTTTTTTAATTGTTCAGCGATAATCGATTTCCAGTATGTTTATGAACGGTATTCGAGTATGAGAGGAAGCAGATTATTCACGTAACCAGTTTGTGGTACACAATTCAGTTCAGTTCTTATTTTTATGGCTTTTGCGTTGTACACAATTTGATGTTATTTTGTGTGTAAGTGAATATCATGACGCAACGGTTCTGTGAGTATTTCCTGTCGGTTCCCTTGTGGCCGTATGTGTTACGTCCAAACAACACACAATTGTTACTCCTTACATGAGTTAACTTTCACTTAACGTTTTTTATATACACAGCTGTATGACACCTGTTGAAATAAAGGTCGCATTTCACTGTCGATGTGCCGAAATTGTTAATTATAGGAAGACAATATGAACATTTTTCTACCTTTAAACTCATTTGGATTGTCATTTCTACGTATTCTTAATTCTATGTGAATTCATATTGCTAGTACTATAATATTGAGAGTTTAAAATATTGATGTTAAAGAAACGGTGTAGCTGCATGCATTGTACGATAAGAGTATTCATGACATGTATGGGAAATGTTTTAATTGTAAAATCACATTTATCATTAGGGGCGCTTTAGCATAATTTCACCAAAATGTGTGGGGTACATATATTTAGCGTCATTTCTAATTAATAATGATATATTACGTTTTTCGAATAAAGGTGTCCAATATTTTAATTGTGACCTAAAAAATAAATTGAAATGTATTTCTACGTAGCATATTTTAAGTCGTGTTATTTATTTTTAAGTTTAAGTAGCTTCATGATGTAAAATCGACTAAATAAGTAATTCAATTGATGTATTACTTCACTCATTGTCGCACGCTTAGTTTTAAAGACGTGAGATTAACATGCCATCAAATTAAGGTAAATGTAGGACCTTTATTACCTTACCAGGTTTATAGCTTGGCAAAAAGGAGTCTGTTTTTAATAAGGGCTCAAAGATCGAATTTAGTATTAACATGGCAACCCGATTTAATACGAAGGAAAATGTTTAGATATTTTTATTTATTATTTTTAATAGTCTCTCTGTTTATTTTAAATCACAAAACAATCAGAACCGTACGAAAATGTATAGAAATATCTGATAAAATTATTCATTGAACGCAATGACATTTTTAATAGCGCTGCCATCATTGTTTTTCTTTATTGCCCGTTGTCACTGCATCGTATAGTTTTTTGCCAAGATAAAATATTATGGTATGTGAATTTCGCCAACTCTTATGTCAATGTGATGAATAATATCTTAATCACCGGCAGTGTATCTTGACAGATGTACTTATCTTTACCTTAACGCCATTTCCGATATTCTACGACCAAATATTTGGTTTTGAAGGAAGTATTATAATTTATGGCTAAAAACAGCTACATTCTTAAGAGCGTTTATACCTTCCGCGCGCTTTTTGGCTTAAAAACAGGACTTTTCAAACGAGTTAATAGCCACCAATAAACAATTTAAAGAAAAAATAATTCGTACTAATTTTAGAAAAGGTTCTCATCTAGGGATTTTGCTGGAAAACATTATACCGGGTATATCAAGACTGCTACCGAAAACGAAGCCGGGTGGTAGTTTTAGTGACTACAAACACAATGCAACTAAAAATTTCGCAAAGAAACGCGACAATTATTTTTAATGATTTTTTAAATATCATCATTTTTGGGTGGTAAATCCATAGTTTTTGCTAAAACAATAATTTAAACTCTTTTATACATTAGAGTATTTATAAATAAAAGGGTATTCACAATTATTTTAGGGAAAAATGTATTTACCACCCAAATACGACCATAGGGAAAAAAATACCAAAAAAAATTTGTCGATTTTTTTGCAATATTTTCTATTGCTTTGTGTCTGAAGTCGCTGAAACGACCACCCGGCTTCGTTTTCGGTAGCAGTCTTGATATACCCTGTAGATTGATGGATAATTTGTGAGTACTATAAGGATTACTGAACACAGGTTTCGTTATTTAGGCTTTAAATGGCAATTTAGAAGCTTAAGATATCCGAAATCTCTAAATATAAGATGAAAATAAAAATATTATCAGACTAATAAGACCCTTATGGAGGGATTTTGCTGAGAAAAATAATCTTTTTGTGTTTATTTCCTGAAAAATAAAAAATTAAGCAATGCGAAATTATTCAGAAACTCTCGTCAAGAACATTTTTTTTTCAGCAACTTATCGTACATAATTACTTATAGCAATTGCATATTATAATAGAAGAACATCTTATCAATAAATTACCAGTTTTATATTTCAACAAAATTAGATTTCATGTTTTCTACTAATATTTTAAAAACCACTATACAACACGCTGCCTCAAATCAGACCGCCGCAAGGCCTTCTAGAGGGAGGACGTATCGCTCGTCGCTCCGGCCTGGCTGCAGTCGATTTTTGCCGTGCGTAGTAAAAATAGCCACGCGTGGACTGCGAATGCCACATCTTAGTACTTTGGTAGTAAAATGTTTTGTTTTTTATTACTTACATACAATGATTTTGTAGTGAGTATAAATTATGTTTCAGATAATATAATGGGATGTAATTCCGAGGCTAAATTATGTTATGTATTGTAATATAAAATATATATATTTCGTAATTGTAAGGGGTTGTAAGGCCCCTAACTCTATTCGTGTGTTTGAACATATAGTGTCTACTGATTGAACACTGATTTGAATGCAACTTAACAATGTAATAATAATGAAAATATGGTCAGTATCTAAATGTGTATTGTTCATTGCTTGCACAGTAATATTTGTCTACTTATAATGCAAATAAAATATTTTTATGATATTAGATTACCAATATATAAATCATAAGTTATATTTCAATTGAATATTAGAATTTTGAAGCGCACGGATCAAAGTTGGTTGAGCTGACTGTATAGCGAGCCGACGCGGCAGCTATACGCACACAGCTTTGGTCGCTTATGTGTGCGTGAAATTAACGAAGAAATACCTATAGTTGACTTTGCGCGCAGGGTGTAAACGCTCTTAATTGTTGACAGTTTTTTTTGCGTCTTGCCAACATTTATTTAAGGGACTTCAAAAACGGAGACCTATTTAATTACATTTTGAAAGCTAAGCGTGCGATATGTGGTAACAATTTTTTGAGGTTTGATTTAATAACGGTAAACGGTGTAGTTATAAAAGCATTTGAAAGACACGATGCATATTCTACAAAGCATATGAGAAATGTTCTTAGTTTCAATTTTGTCTAGCATTGTCTCGAGACATAATACGTTATTTTCTTCAATTATTGTGATTTAGAAAGAACTGCATTCATACTTTTACATTTTGCGACGCAGCGTCTTTGTAGAGAAATGCGGCGCGGGTTAAATAATACTACGAGACGGAGAGGCTAGTGAGAATGCAAATATATTGGAGTAAAAGTTTACTTTTCTGTTTGTTTTCAATTTGTATTCGTTGCCTCGCATGCCGAACAAAGCTGACGTCTAAATATAGTCTTATTACAAACAATATACTTCTTAGAGATAATCGTCACTTTATTATTATCAGAAATATAATCGGTATTAGCCCCACTAGTACAGAGTGTAGTCCATATTGTAAGGAATTGTTTTTAATTAAGACTAACTAAAAGTATTGTGATATTGATTGTATAATTACATAATAATTATAATATTATTTGATATGTATGAAAAGTATGTTATAAACTTGTATAGATTATTAATTAGATTGTTTCATTTCAAACTTGACCCCGATTTCGATCGATGAGAACTGAGAGTGGATTGTTTGAGGATGTATGAATGGCATGTATTCGGGATAATGGTCCGGTAGCCGTTTCCGAAAGCGAGATTGATCCCGCAGTTCCCGCGGCGGGTGCATCCCCGCCCTTCCCGCACTTCGCCACGACTCGATCGCGGCAATCGCGCGCCAACCTCTGCCGCGAGAGGGCGCCGCTGTCGCCCCTCACGTTCCTTTACTACGCACGTGCTTACCCTACTACAAATATACCGGTGTGTGAGTGACTACCCGTGCCCGTTGAATTATTCCGTGTCAATACGTCTTCCCCGGTGCGATGCGTGGCTAGCATAGCGATCGACAGATTGTCATGTGCAAATGAATATGTTTGGTTCTTGGGTATTATTGTTGTTCCCAAGGGAACGTCGCCGATTAATATTGCTTACGAATTCACTTATTAATATTAGATTTTTTAACATCATAAATGACTTCACTTGAAGTTTCTTTGAATGTTTTGAATTGATTTATTATCATTTTGAATTATGATTATGTTTAGAAGTGACGTGTTTTTATTATCGTGGTCGAAATTTTAAAACAACTTCGAAGTGTATGTTTGTTTATTTAAGTCAAACTTTTTTGTACGTAAGTTGATATCCGCCTCGAAGGACCAATTATTTTATGGCGACCTAATATCTGCCTCTGACCAAACGAGGGTGAAGATAAATCGTCTGCGTTACATTATTCATTACTTGAGGTCCATAACGAGCGGTCTTTTGGTGTGATTGATTGTCTAACGAGCGTTTTAGTCATTGAAAAGAACCGCAATGTTGTTATGGAGTTATATTGAATAATAATGCTGGAACACATTAACACCAAAGAGTGTTTGGGAGGTACGCGTGGCCGTGTGCGTGTTGGCGACCGGTTATTAGTGCAGGAAGCGGTGTCAGTTTTAGGGAAGGTTAAGTTAGAAACTGTTCACAGGTCATTGTTCTTTTTTACGCCGAAGCGGGCTTTTTGTTCGGCGACAAGATAAATTACTACTATTTATGTGTGAGCGCCTTTTGTAGTGCCTTAACTGTATTAGACATTGGCTTTGATGGGTGGCATTAAAGGAACTGTTTTAAATTAGGCGCAACGAGCCGTGTGATAATTGTTTACGTTTTGTTTCGTACAGTTTCTTGCCTTCACGAAGTTTATGTCTTACTACGTCTGTTGTAGATATCGATAAATCATGGCCAATTAGGATCTTATTTGATTATTTAAATACGTTATCCATTCCGATAATACGAAAATGAGTTAATTCGAGTTTAGATGGAAATAATATAAAATGATTTATAAAAAAAGTGAAAAAGCGGTCTGGACTGTGAAAGACTGGCTTGTTTGTTGACAATGAGGAAATAGTGCCGAAAACATGGATGACAGCTCGCCAGATCTGTCGCTGAAGCTGCGACGCGGTTCGAGCGATTCGCGGGAGTCGTTTTATATGGATTTTGCCCAAGGCATCGACTCTGATATCGAGGAAGTGACTACGATAGAGCGAGTGATACCTGAACATCCTGGCGGGAGGACGGAGGGCGATGCGGACACTCTGGCAACGCCGTCCTGCCTCGATGAAAACAAAGACCTTGCACAATGGTAAGTTTAGTTATGTAGTGTATAAAAAAAACTAGTGATGTGGTAATTATTAATAATGTAAGGGCTTAGATTATATACATGTCTAGATTGAGCAATGCCAACAAACGACGCGCCAAAAATGTCCCCACTTTTGTTGATATGTGTGAGTACCGGTCGTGTACTTATTGTAATCCAACTGACAAGGTGTGTGTGTTTAGGGATGCCTACTCCAGATTATTAACTGAACTTTTCTCCATTATTTGACAAACAAAGTAGGTAAAATAAAATAATTTCTTTATTTAAAGTAATTTTACTATTAATTATATTTATTACGCATTTTAGTAAAAGCAATAAATATAATGGTAAAAGTATACAGTAATTTTTAAATCAAAACCCATCTCCTGTTGTTTGTTTCGGAATATAATTAATTCTTAGGATTTATTGCCTGGGCTGCGTTATCTGATTTCTGTATTGATGTAAAATATAAATCATCATAAGAAAAATGTTCGGAACACACGGCTACGAATGGTCTTCATTTCGTTTCCGGTGTATAATGTCTCTCCAGCAATTTGCCAGCAAGGAATCCGTAGGAAGCCTAAAAATACATATTAGAAAGAACTAACAAAATTACTATAAAGTGCATGACGTCATGAGTTTCATTCATATTGTGTAGATAAGTTATTATTTGCTCATCAAATAATTAATACCATTCTTCTTATTATTCTTCTAATCGAAATATGATATAATGATATTTGTATTTTATCTCCCATAGTTTCACCAAATCTCCCTGGTAATAAATTGACAACACTGGCCAATGAAACTCATCCTCAAAATAACGAATTAAAAGTTCTTGTTTTCTTCAAATAATAGTGGTTTAACAACAAAGGTTACCGATGAAAAGTGATATTGGTGTTATTATACAGTTTTCCCACATAATTGCGATACAATTCGACAGCACAAACCGGCATAATTAATTATTTTTCGGGAGCACGTTATCCGTATGTAGTTCAAATGACACTGACGTACGTGAGAAGCGAGTCTACCAAATTTGGTAGACTTTTTTTGGGCCGTGCCGTGAGGTGTGATGTGTCATCTAGACATGTGTATAATCTTAGATTATATACTCGTCTAGATTGAGCAATGTCAACAAACGATGCGCTAAAAGTGTCCTCACTTTCGTTGATATGTGTGAGTACGGGTCGTGTAATTATTGTAATCCAACTGTCAAGGTGTGTGTGTTTAGGGATGCCTACTCCAGATTATTAACTTAACTTTTCCCCATTATTTGATATACAAAATAGGTTAAATAAAATATTTTTTCTTTATTTAAAGTAATCATACTATTAATTATATTTATAACGCATTTTAGTAAAAACAATAAAGATCTAAACCCATCTCCTAGTGTTTGTTTCCGAATAGAATTAACTCTTTGGAGTTATTGCCTGGGCTGTTATCTGATTTCTGTATTTATGTAAAATATAAATCATCATAAGTAAAATATTCGGAACACACAACTGAAGTCATGTGAGGCTACGAATGGTCTTCTTTTCGTTTCCGCTGTGTAATGTCTCTCCAGCAATTTGCTAGTACGGAATCCGTAGGATGTCTAAAAATATTATTAGGACCTTGAATAAGTTCTCGCTGTTTCTTCAAAGATGACAATAGCAGTACCCCGTTTATGAAATTTTGAATGGTACATGCAAGGCAAAGAATTAATAAAATTACTATGAAGTGCATGTCGTCGTGGGTTTCATTAATATCGTGTAGGTAAGTTTTATTTACTCATTAAATAAATAATGCCATTCTTCTTGTTGTTATTCTGATCGAAATATTATGTAATGATATTTGTGTTTTATAGTTTCTCCCAGAGTTTCAACAAATTTTCCTAGTAATAAATTGACAACACTGGCCAATGAAACTCATCTTCAAAATAATGAATTAAAAGTTCATGTTTTCTTCAAATAATAGTGGTTTAACAATAATGTTACCGATAGAAAGTGATATTGGTATTATTATACAGTTTTCCCACACAATTGCGATACAATTCGACAGCACAAACCGGCATAACTAATTATTTTTCGGGAGCACGTTATCCATATGTAGTTCAAATGACACTGACGTACGTGAGAAGCGAGTCTACCAAATTTGGTAGACTTTTTTGAGCCGCGCGGTGAGGTGTGATGTGTCATCTAGACGAGTATATAATCTAAGTGTATAATCTAAGTGTAAGGGATTCATTTCTTAAGTTAACTTCTAGGTTCTATGAAATCGTAAGACGCATTAATTAAAGATCTACTTTATTTCACTTGAAGCTAAAGTTTTTTTCATCTTAAACATCTTTTAAAGATTAAGTTTTAGTTCTTTAAACTTTGGTATGAATAAATTATGCGAAGATTTAACGAGAAATCCTTTATTTAAAATTATCGCTTACAGCGCTGAAATTCGATAATCATCGTTCGAGGAAGAAAATAATTATTTTCGTGTTAAATTAATAATAAAGCGATGCTGGAAGCGCGGAACTCTGTTAATTGGGTTTGGAGTTAATAAGGTTTTCGCTCAGTGCTTGTCGGATGCATCATGCAACGTTGCTTTAATATAGTTAATTGTGATGTATTTGTCTGCCTTATGAGGTTTTTATTTTTACTTGCTACGAGGACGGCAGTAGGTCATATTATGTACGTATCTATTTAGGTGAGTATGAGGGTATCACACGTTAACTTCTTTAGCGACTTCAAATAATTTCATATCTCACACTTAAATAGCAAAATATAGATAGTTAGGTACTTTAGTACAAACACTCACGACTGCCTGAGATGTGGTATAAACCTGCTGTTGAATTACAAAACGAGTCGTTTTCACAAACTGTAAACAAAAACACACTTTATAAGCATTAAGATCTGACAGCTTGTGGGAGACGGGCAATTTCAAAATCGCATGACATCTAAAGGCGAATTTATATGAGGTAGGTAGTTACGAGACTAAGAAGCATGATCAATTGAATGAACAGTACTTAGGTACTTACATGCATAAGTCCATGTGTAACAATGGGTCCGAGTATTGCCTTTGAGATGGTTCCATTTACACCGTGATATATGACATTATTAACATAAGTTTTATCAATAATTGCGTGTATTATATTGATATTTACGCATCGTAACAAAATTGTCATGTAGAATTCTTAAACCAATTTCAAGTCATTAATCTCAAAAAATAAGTCAAGCTCTTCAAGGAAATCGATTTGTTCAACTGCATGCGTAAGAAACTATGCTACGACCAATAGAGCACGAAGATCAAGCGGGACCGGCGACAAATGTGTGTCAGCAGAACCCGCCTGACGGGTCGTTTGTCCACTGGGCTTTCACTCCATTGCTAGCACCCTGGGGTCGGATAGCACGTGCATACTTGTATAACTCAAGGTGATAAATGGACCATATTTTCCTACACGCCTGCCCGAAAAAACGAGTGTAATATTTTTTTTATATGTACTACATACATAATCGTCACAGGGTAGACAGAGACTAGAGACCGCCACTTTGCTCGATTCTGACATATTACTTTCGCTTCATCCACTTTCATCAAGCTCTTCATGCATTCTCGTCGGTTAAGGGTACTTTTATTAAGAGATATAAAAAAACTAAAAATATTCAAGGGTAAGTAAAATTGTCATTTACAAACAAATTACGATGTAGATGAAAAAAGAAGACTAAAGGTAAGGTAAGGCTTAGATGATAGACAATTGACAACAGCTAGTTAACACATCAGAATCCTTTTTTTCCTCTTAAAATCTTATGTTTAATTATGTGTTACATTTTGTTCCGTCTATACATAATCAGTATAAAAGCAAAAATGGTTCGCTATTGGATGTGAATTACTATCTGTCGTCATTTGATCATATAGAATTTTAATTCACTTAAAAAGGACTAAGTTCGAAAATAGATCCGCGGTGTTGGAATTAAAAGCGTGAACAGGAGGCGGTTTAATGACTTTTGACATCACTTCAACTGAATAATTCTGTCGTTTCGTTCCGATCAGTCGAGAAGGGTTTTTATGACGTAACAGTTTAAAATTTATTTTTGAATTTAATGTCCTCTTAGACCTACTCACGGTTTTATGAGCGAGAGGGGAATGTTTATATGGTTTTATATTTGTCGATAATTATAATATGCATTCGGCATTCATAAATCAAAAAGTGGAACAGGGGTGCGTTTTAAGCATAAAGTATCTACGCGTTCAAAATGAATACCGCAGAGTTAAGAACATTATTGTATGAAAAATACATTTAGGTAAGCGGATTTACTACACACGTCGCGTCTATCAATAATGAATCAACTAATTTACGAAACAAGTTCGATTTACGATTAAATGTCAATTTATTACTTAACGACAGATGTTAAAAGATCATATGATTTAAGGGATTATTCATACATGTACTCATAATGTCAATAATTATAAATTATATTTCAAAGCCACTGTAATTAATTGTATACAGGCATACCGAAAAGTCTCTCGTAGTTCCTGATACCCACGACACAAGACTCGATCTTAGTGTGGGATCAGAACTATGTATGTGACTGTTGGGTGTATTTATTATTTATTTATTTATACTATATTTTAAGTGAAAATAAACACGTTAAAAAAAAGTTTGTCTAATACTCTGTTTTTAGTATAATATAATTCACGAATACTGAATAGATCCCGTGTGTTAGTACCTATGTCATATTTTTTGTAATAACTTCCTGTTGTTTTAAATGCAGGATATTAAAGTATTCTGAAGGCATCTTTTGTCAATTCTACACAGCCTCGGCTTGCATTTCCTACAAAACGTTTGTGAAAATTAATATCAAAAGTACTATTGGATAAAGACCTTCCTTTCGCCCTTTCACTTATATTTGTTGAAGTCTTTTATCTCACCCAACCATTCATAATTTCACTGAATAAACGAGTACCAATGTACTATTAAATTCCAATCCTGACGTGTAGCTATTAAACATAACACCGTACTGACGAAGTAACCAAGCTGATTATGACATTCATGAAGATAGATAATGTATTATTTCCAATCAATCGGGGCGTGAGTCACGTCAACTAGTTGTTCCCCCAGTCATTGACTTCGAACATTATTCGGGCTTCACGTGCGTGCGATTGTCAGAAACTGCTTTATATTTGGCCTCCCGTACTCAAAGTTAGGGACGCGGTTTCTTACTATTTGTGGTGTACCGCTGTCCTGCGGAAGCTTCACTAATAGTTTCTCGACATGTAACATGTGGATTAACTGAATTATTTCTACGACAGTTAGATTGTTTATGGTGTTGTTTGTTCAGTTTAATTGGTAGAGGAAACATCTTAAATATCAAGTTCATAAACGCAATCAGAATGAAGCAGGAAACTTATCATACGTTCAATTTTGAAGTATGTCATAATGTAATTTAGACTAAGAATAAAGCAGAAGATATTTAAAATCACGACACCGAAAAACCATTTATAATAAAATTAAGTCGGCACTGTATTCTACGGAGATATCCCACAAAATGGCCTGTCAACGGAAATGCAAGGGCCATTATCGTTTGTTGGTAATTATAACGAAAAACACCCGAAGACATGTTTGTAATTAACTTTCGAAAGACAACTATAGAAAACGAAGCGACTCAACTAATTCTCAGTATTTGTGTTCAAATAGTTATGAAGTGTTGATGCTTGTATGGCCACTATATAAATTACTTGTAATAGATGAATGCATGGTAGTTAAAGACACTTGAAATGACATACGCTAACAAGAAACAGCAGTCATCCTTCAAATCACAAATGGCACTAGCCGGATGATTGATGTTATGTTTTGCAACCCATAAGTCTAAATCAAATTTAAAAACGTCAATTGCCAGACGCTTGTGAATCAATCTTCTTTTGTTCTATTCCCTGCATCTTTGAAGTCTTTGCTACACTTACCTACTTAAATCTAAAATCTGTCGATAATATCATTGATTATGGAGTAAAATAATAAAGATTTATACTGATTTTCATTAGCCCAGTGCGTGAAAAGTTTTGTCTGGGTGAAGCAAAAAATAAAGATAGAAGTAAACTAAGTAAAGTGGCAGACATAAGCTAGTTCGATTACATTATGTTTAACTCACGCGTTATTAAAGTGTCACTTTCGTATAACTTTATATTAGTTTTGGGATTACATTCTTCCACTGATATTACATTTGGGTTGTGACATTAACGTTACAAAACAGACATTGAAAATAATTGAATGTTATTATGAAGCAGATTTTGCTTGTTATTGAATTAAGATTGGCACATTTAGCTGCCCGTTTGGAAGGCCAGGCCGGGTCATAACTGGATTAAGGATAGAGTTTGTTTGACGTGGGTCCTCGCATTTGCCTGTTTAATGAAGATCTCAATTTAATTAATTTATTAAAAATGTATATTGTACTGTAAGCTTTCCAACGGGGTCGTGTATGGGGTCATACACGTTATCAGGATGGACGATTGTAAGGTTGCATAACTTAGAGATTGGCCACTTTTAAAAATATATATAGCTGTGAAAACAAAAGAGAGCGCGGGGGGCTTTTATCAGACGGGTTTTGCACGGATGAAGGAAAAGTAATATAATGTTTAAATAGATATTTGATTGTAATTTGTTATAAATATAATTATTTGAAACGGTGTACGAAGTTTAATTGGGGAGGTTCTACAGTACAGAATAATAAAATATTTATACACACTTAATTTTTTAAGGTTGGTATAAGGAACCATGAAAATAGGAAACAAGTGAGAACAATTCGTAAAAATATCAGTTAGGTCACGTTTTATAAAACAAGTTCATTCATTGCTAGCAGCAATAGCAGGCTAGCAGCTCACTTGTTCTGATATAACTTTATTTTGAATCATAATATTCCCCGACCCTTTTACACACAATTGTAGACAGTTTCATGGTTTCAACCCAACAGTTAGGCGCCACCAGTGACTAATCCGTCTGTTTCTCATTCAGCTACCTCTTCACAACTGCATCATACGCATACGAATTATAAAATTTTAAATCATAAATAACAGTGTGTTTTCCGCGTGTCGTTTTTACCTGTCGACGTGGCTTTGGCGCCGGTGGTACTTAAAACGGCATGCGACACTAATTTCATGCCAGTCAGGATTTACGAGGGCCCTCCGAATCAAGCTGTTACACAGGCTGGCGCGTTCGCGGGGATGACATGATCAGGACGCATACCTATTTCAGTTTAATTACCGATTGGAGAGATCTATTGATAGCTTAATTGTTCAGAAGCAAGCACGGGCTTGTTGTGGAAATTAATAATGCAGTGCTAATGATTTTTTATATTCCACACAGTTTTTTCTACGATTGATATGAATATCCTGTTAGTTATTTAGCTTGTTCACTAGATGCCATGGTAAATAAATGAGATTGTAATATTGAGATTTAAAGTAAACTAATCTGGCTCAAATTCAAATCCGATCCGTCCAATAACACGAAGATTATCAAGATTTGATTCACCATTCGAACGAGACTTTTCGATCATAACTTTTGCGAACTTTTTATTCACAAATAGATCTCTGTTTAAGTTGTCCTCCAGGCTCGATTTTCCCCTTGGCATTGTAAAACAAGTTTTTATTTCGCTCTCGGTGCGTTCTCGTTTTCGAACCGTTGAAGCATATTCTTACGCATCTAAGCGATAACACTCCTTCCGCACGCCTCCCTTACATAGTCATGTTGATTTACACATATTCTATGTACATTTGTCACTCAGTACCAAACATTAATTACATATTTGATTTAAGTCAATAGATTATTTAATTGATATCAGCAAAATATTTAGTAAGTTCTGTTGAAACTAAAAAAAAAAAAAAAACTAGTTGAAAATTGGCGTTTACACTTCAGAGATATTGCCGATGGGAAATCCAGTATAGCAAGTACAAAATAAATGATCAGCCTTGTTGCTGCAACATATCTGTGGAACACAAACAATTTTCTGTTAGAGTAATTCCTAGTTCATGCTCCGTTTAATGAGCTGTGTAATATACCGAGCACATTTCTTCACAAAATTTTCGCGTACCCAGCGTTTCTTTGCTTTAGAAAAAGGTTGCAAACGTAGCGAAATTGTTACAGTATTTTCTTTGTTTCAATTTCCCTTGTTTACGCGACACGCTGTAAGGAACGGGGAGGTAGAGAAAGGAAAAACTTGAGGATTGTGGGTGGTTTATTGCGGTCCAGTGCTTATTATGCGTCCTGAAATGTTTCCCTACATTTACTAAATCTGCATGTGGAATTGTATGGTTTACTGTGTCTTTTGCGAGGTTACTGTAACTTCGTTTCCTTTTAAATAAAAAACATGAATTTTAATTCCATTTACTCTGATAGTACACATGTTTTTATATTTTAATAAATGTTTCATGATTTCATTTTACCCATGGAAGCTTAGAAAACTAATTTAGAAATTCATTACTCGTGAAAGAACTAGGCAAAATTCCATATATTAATTTAATTCATTAAGCCAGTAACTAAGCTTGAACACCGTTTCTATGTCGCCAGCTAATCCATATTCAAATAAACAAGTTAGCATACCCTATACATATTTCATATACAGCGGTCTGAAGCCTCCATGGATGGCGTTCAAATTGCACGAATGGCTGGCGCTGGCTCAGCATTAGCATAAAATGAGCCTTTACCACGCCAAGGCTAAATCCTGCCGAGTCTTGAGTGCACCTGTTACAATACCTGATCATTTGACTGCAGTTGGTTTTGTAAGACATGGATAGTGTTTTACGAACGGTATGGGTAGAATTTTATTTTATAGTTGGAACTGTTTTGAATCGATATTGTAGTAGTGTAAAATTCACATCTTCGGTTCAAATATCGACTATTTAAGTGCAATAACAGAATAACGTGGTTTATTTGTCTAGATTAATTTCATTTTGAGTGCCTCGGTGGCGGTACTACAGTAAGATTATAACACTGAGGTCTCGGGTTCGATTCCCGGGTCGGGCAATATGATATTTGTTTTTCTTATTCAATATTAGCCCGCCGTCAGAAATTTGTGCCCGATATGGCGATAGGCTCGCTACCTATCGCATCGTGGGACTAAACATACAAGGCGAAATGTGGGTGTCCTCGCATCTCTGCCTAATCCTTCTGGGAAATAGGCGTGAGTTCATTTATGTATTTTAATTCTCTCATTACCATTAAAACACCGACTTTAATGCCACAATTTGATGAAAAACCTAAACAATTTAGGATATTTGAGTTCTTCTATACTGTATACAATACAATCCCGAAATTGCTTTATTGGCTTAGTAGCATCGTGCATGGAATGTTTACTACAATGTTTTAGATTCAATACTCACGTCACGTCTCGCATATCCTCACTTTTTGTTTTGAACCCATATTCCACCCGCGCTGTAGTATTTCCAAAAAAATATTTACCAACTGAACTACGAACACCTATCGTAAATCACAGTAAAGCCCACAAAATTGACCACAATACATGTAAAGCCTGCAGCCTAGCCGCCAGTACCTACTTATTGGACATTTTGCGTTCACCAGCTGTTGCAAAATATATTTACATGTATTAAATTTTGAAGGTGCATTATAAACGCCGCTTCGGTGTGCCATTAGTGTTGGCTTAGTTAATAGCGTCATGCATAAATTGCCGTCAAAAGTATTCGTTGAAAGCAATTCGTAGGCTGAATAAACCGACCTTCAATCGTGTCTAAATTGGACATTGAGATTTTTCAGTTCTTAAGTAATTTGGAAGTTAGTGAAATGATAAAGAAACAAATTAACCAGTTACAAACATAGAAGTAATTAGAGTCAGCAGTAATTTTAAAGCCAAATATTTTTTTTACCTTGCGATTTGACTTACGAGTTTTGAATCAGCAGGAGATCTGCAGTCTCCTGCTGAATAGGTATCTCAGCGAGCCGGCATGATTGTGTCGAATGGCATGAGACCGCCGTCTGATGCCATTCGATACTCTATCTAGGCGGCATTTGCACTTACCACCAGGTGCAATGCAGCCCGTGCCAGAATAAAAAAAAATCTCCTTGCCTATAAAACTAACCAACTTAGCATTGAGGTATTATACTAGAGCGGACATCGGGAACAAAATCTGTGCGTATGGTGCATGCACACGGGTACACAGTGAAGCGAGGGGGAAGATAATGTTACTTCGTAGGCGTGAGAGAGACAGAAATAGAAGGTACCCTTTCTTTTGTTACAAACATTTTGTTTGCAGTGTCCCTTCTAGTATATTATCTCAATGCAAAGTAGACATTAATAATCTAAATTCTAAACTATTACCAAGTACAAAATCATAAACAAAAAGCCTTAAATAATTGTCCACAGTTTACACCCTACGCCCCACACTTCTATTAAAAGAACTTTGTTCTTAAAGTGATATAAAATGCAATCTCCTGTGTATTGTTCTACGTTACATCCCTGTACAAAGGTTAATGCAGGTTAGCTCACGATGTTATCTACCTCTCGCTTTAGTACCTTCCCCATTCCCTCCACGATATTTTACTCAACAGGCTATCATGCGTCATAAATCAAACATTGTAATGCCAGACTCCGTATTAAAGTGGGGAAGTCGGCTATTTATAGACAATGACTGGGCAAAACTGTAAATGCCCTGAATTTGACACCGTCACGAAATTTTAATGTTTCCATTTGAATTTAAGCGTGTTGCATTCCTATAATCCTGGTTTTGTTCGGATTTGGTTGGGATATTTGTGTTTGGTATGCGAACGTAGAATTTTGCGCGTAGAGAAAATTTATTTATGCTATTTAGTACATTGTTTTGTTAGAGTTCACTTCTGAAAACAATGTAAGTGTGATTCACACTCACTAGATAATAGTAAAAATAAAATAAAAAAAACTATTAATTATAGCACCATGTAACAAAGAATACCTACACAAAAGAAAAAAAAAGGTTTGCGATGGTTAAAATATTTATGGTTTACTTGTATTAAATGGAACTATGCGCCAAAAACTATGAAATACCTAGTCATAAAATAAACTTAACTGAGAAAACGAACAGATTAACAAAAATATCATTGTAGATGTTAAAAAATACATTTTAAAATACATGGCAGGTGAATACGTGTCAATGACATAGTTCATTAATGAGGTCATGTTTCAGACACTTTATATATTCACTAATTAATTTACCTCTGAAACAAGTTATTCAAAATGGCTGATCACGGATAAAATTAATTACGGACAAGATTAAAATTACATTATACTGTCTAGGAAATTTATTAAGAACACGGTGTTAGGTGCGCTCGGCTTGAACGCCAATTTTATGTGTACATTGCTCTTTATATATTTATATTTTGGGTCTGAAGAGTTGCCTCACTGCATTTAAAGGTGTATGCAATGCCATCTAGAAAGAGTATTGGCGAGATAATCTAAAAATGTTGTAGGCCTTTTTTCTATCTGTGTACATTCCACACCTATAAGGATTCGAAATGATTTTATGCATATTGCAAAGAGACGGCTTTAGGCTGATGAGTTTACAGGCATGTCTGACAGCAACTCTGTCGGGAAATATCCAGCCCCGAATAAACCATGACTTTAGAATTGAAAACGCACGAAGTTGTTTTACCGAATTGAGGATTTCATGGTTCCTAGGCCATTTAAAAATTAAATTAAGTCCCCTGTCCTCATCAAACAAATAAACGAATAAAATACTAGAAAAGAAATTTTGTAGTTACGTGTCCAGGTTCAATTTCATACAAACACACACCCCGAACAAAATATTCCCTTGAATACTTTGTCAACTGATTAAACAATAATTTATCCACTAATCTAGTCCATCACGATGCGCGATTACGTGATAAAAAATTTGTGGGCGTAATAAAATGTGCGCGGCGCGGCATTGTAAACAATGTTCACAGCCCCTTGTTAGTTGGCTCGATTTTTTAGCAAAACAGCTTTCTGTGTTTTGCTTTATGCTAATAACAGCCACTGTAGCGACGCACGCCTCCAAGTTTCGCGAGCCAAGAACCGAGCCACGCTTTTGTTTGCTCCTAAAGCCCGAATTTTCATTTGTTGAAATTTTAGCGGCAGATTAACGCTTGCCGGTAATGAGTTGCGGTGGCTGAAATTTCTTTAAACTTTTACTCTTGATCGCTTGGGGATTTAAATACAGTTTGGTTTTATTTTATCTTTGCTTATCCTTCTTTAAAATTCACTTTAGTTTGTTAGAACAATTATATTGAAATCTGCAATTGATAAGCATTTATATTTAAATTGTGAATTGTTTATCATCATTAATTGATTAAAATCTATTTTCGAACTATGAGGATAGTTTTAATATATCTTTCTCCCACTGTAACAAGTTGCCAATGTCCTTATTGTATAATAGCTAGTTCTTTACCCAGACTTCTTTTTTATAACGTGTTACCAACCACACGGATCGATGTGGCGCCCTCTCGCGGAGTTTATGTACCGGAAACCGAGTCGCCCCGCGATTCCGGAGCCTTTGTTTTGCCACCGAAATACCTACACCCTAAGTACCTCGAGAATTTTATCGCCACGACAAGAACTTTCTCTATAGAAAGATAGTTAAACTCAATCCAAGTTTATCGTCTTTCACAAGTTTTTGTAGCGAAAGTGGGCTTAAAGAACATTGATTTATGATGATACTATATTTTGAAACACTTGCAAAAAAAGTTCTACTTCTAACATTCGTAAAAATAAAACTATTTAGTAACGTAATTTTCTTTAAAAATGTGGACTTTATTTTAAATATTTTCATTTTAATCCACATAATTTTTCTAAGCAGTGATGGGATATCGATACAACTAATGTTAACTCCGATGTAAATGAGAGTAAGTTCGATTTTACGATTTACGACAGATTGCTTCCCGTCAACCTTGCGTTTGGAATGGCCATCAAACTTTTATGATTCTCCTCTCACTTTGGAGTTGCGACGATATGATTAAGTCGCTGTCTAGTTTCCTTATTTTCATTCAACACGTGATTTGTTTAACGAAACCGTATTTCATGATTAGCAAGTCTCTTTCAGAAACTTAACTAATGGATTCGAATTTACATCTTACACAGAAAATGTAAATGAGTTTTGCTATTAATGTTTTAGTCTTGAATTAAACTTTTACAGTTTTTTTTATAATTGTATTTCTCGGGGATTTAATAAATTATTTTATAAAAAGGAAATGTTCTAACAGTGATGTTATTAAGCGAAGATTTACAATCCCCGGATCTTCCGTAAATCTATCCCTTCCAAAGAATTATGGAGGGTTGCTGACACCCCATCCTACTTAGTACTTACATGCCTTATCATGTCTGTTTTTTCATTAACTTAACACACAGAGTCTTGGTTTCATTAGAAAAAAGTGTAAGTCTCTTTCTACTGTAGTAAAGTGTTATTAATTATTATGGATGTTCCTTAAATTTATCTCTATGTCTTAATGCATGACCTTTTTCTGTATTTTTTTCTTGAATGTAAGATATTTAAAATATATTATTAAATAAAATTTATCGTGAACCGTTCAAGCCTGCGGAAGCATTAAAACGACGATGTCATAAAATTTAGAAATAAATTTTAAGGGATTATTGTTAAATACATAAAATATTACTTCATATTATATAGTTAATCTATATAATATGCCATACGGAAGTGGAAACGTTAAAGTATAAGTATGAATAAATGTGAAATGTTTGGCATCAAATAGGTTTAAATACCTCTCGAACATAACCGTTGTTCATAATTAAATTCGCAGAGTATTACCTTAATCTACATAAAACATCCTTTTAACTTCTTAATTAAAAATTACGGAAATTGATGTATAAATAACACGGAGCCGAGCTTCGTGTCATCTTAAGACGCTCTTGAGTTATGAAGTTGGTAACTTTTATCCTTGCATAGAGCCTTAAGCGCTCGCCAACCTGGGGATGTAATAGCCATCTAAACCTAACAGCCACTGTCGATTCCAAACAGAATAAAATGGATTAAAATTCAAAAGCCCGGCTTCCCCTCGCAGGCTTTTTCTAAGACATCGTTTTTAACGAGAGTGGATATAAACTAAACAAACAATTTAGTCTGTCACAAAAAAAATTTGACACCAAACTGTGTGTAAAGTGTGGGTGTAAAGTTGTAAACAAAACTTAGCTGCGGTTTTACTTTAAAGATTGATGAGTTTACGATGTCCAGTTGTTTTATTCGAAGTAATATCGGCTCGAGTGTTAAGTACTTGTAACAGTGATCGATGCATTGTTAAAAGCTTTTACTTTGTCAATGTAATTTAATATTATATACCTATACATGATTTATGGTCGAATGTTTTTTTTTTTATTATTATCGCCTGGCATATTGGCGGCATTGCACCTGATGGTAAGTGCTAATGCCGCCCAGGCAGAGTACCTATCCATTGGCATCGGACGGCAGTCCCATGCCAATGGAAACAATTATGCCGGCTTGCTAAGGTGCCTCTTCACACCACGGCGGAAGGACCCAGGATTGTAGGAAGGAGGGAACACGTGAGACGGCAAACAATTCCACAGCCTGACGGTGCGGCACAAAAACGAATTCGAGAACCGTTTGGTTCGCGCCGGGATGGTGTGGACCGTCAAGCTATGGCTTCGAAAACCAGCACGCGTGGTTCTGGTAAGGAATGGAGAGGAGGGGATCAAGTTGAACAATTCTTCAGAGCAGTCACCGTGATACAGGCGGTCGAACACGCTTAGAGAGGCGACATCTCTCCGGAGTTGTAGCGACTCCAAGTTGCTCGTAACGTCTGCATCATTCACAATGCGGATGGCATGCCGCTGCAATCCATCCAAGGCATCGAGCAGGTACTGGGCGGATCCATCCCAGAGGTGTGAGCAGTACTCCAAACCCGGCTGGACCTGCGCTTTATATAAACGACAAAGCTGACCGGGCGTGAAAAACCGACGCACCCTGTTCAGGACTCCAACCCTGCGTGATGTGGCAGATATTACGCCCTCGATGTGATTCCTTGGATTGGGATCACAGCGGATATCCACACCAAGGATACTTAGGTCATTCCGCATTGAGAAGTGAGCACCCTGAAGAATGGGGAGGGGAGAGAACGGGGATTTTTTGCACGTGAACGCACACACCTGGGTTTTCTTGGGATTGAACTCAACCATATTCCTGGAACCCCATGTAATCAACGTATGTATCAACAAAAAGTAGTCCGCCAACCCGCACTAGGCCAGCGTGGTGGACTATATGGCCTAACCACTCTCAATCGTATTCTCGATTGTAGAGTAGGCCCGTGCCCTGCAGTGGGACGTATATGGGCTGATACTGATACTCATCAACAAAAAGATAATCAGGTAGCTTTATTAATATTAATTAACTTACTTGTTGCAATCAATATTTTTGGGAGCTCCCATATTGTAAAAGGGATGGGCAAAAATGCAAATCACTCCTTTACTTAGGGAGTTCAACGTTATAACAGGCACAAATGCGATCCATGTCCATAATTTCTCGAATAAAAAGAGAAACTATTACGAAATAGATGGATGTCAATTCCTATATAGGGAATCAGCATCAATAGAGCATCAGCATGCTATACCACATGACTGTAGCAACGCATTAACACTTTAATATAATACGAAAAATTTAGAAATTGTTAAAAATAGCTATTAATATGTTTCCAATATATACGTATGTGTTCGAATCCCAGGACACACCTCTGACTTTTCGGAGTCATGTGTGTATTGATAATCAATCACCACGCACTAAAAAACGGTGAAGGAAAACATCGTGAGGAAACCTGCATACCATAGCGATTTATAATTTCTATGGTATGTAAGTCCGCCAACCCGCACTAGGCCAGCGTGGTGGACTATATGGCCTAACCACTCTCAATCGTATTCTCGATTGTAGAGTAGGCCCGTGCCCTGCAGTGGGACGTATATGGGCTGATACATACATACATACATACATACGTATGTGTTCAATTTAGGAGAGGACCAATCGAGAATCGTCCTTCGAAACGAACTATCTACTTTCAAATTCTTGAAATCACAATAGCACGAATATAGATATCCGTCCCCACATTTCAGTCACTTACGATATTTGTTAATGGACATGGCAAGAGGTGGGGGCTACAGCTGGCTTATCCCTTCTGTTGATAAATTGGACGCACATGTGAGTCGGACGTCTTGGCTTGTCGCGTGTTGTGGGAAGAGTGGTAGGGCACCGTGAGAATGAGATAATGTTAATGGTCTGTAAAACAGATTGCGTGTAAATGAACTAGAATGGATTTGTTTTAAGGGCTGATGAGCTGTTCCTTGATGGTAATGTATACCAGTTGAATAGGTTTATACAAAGACGCGCTATTTGGTAAAGGCTTATGTAGCCACAAATAACAATTTATGAAATAAAGAAACTGAACTTAGTAATGATGTGCAATGTAAATAACAATTTTTGAGAACAAATATTGAACTTTTTAATAAGAATTACCATGTTCTGCCTAGAAACTAAAATAACATGTAGTCTAAAGACCAAATATTTTAAAGTTGAATTTATAAGAGTGATTAAAAACTTTAATGACAATAATGTCAGTGAATTCGTTTTAAACATTACTTCACGACTCAGTTCTTTAGCATCTTTCTCTTCCTAAATTCCTTACTTTTTTTTTCTATTTTGTCTCATCTTCAACCAGCTCAGCATATAAAACAATTACATCGTACAATTGTGACTTTATAATATCTTCTAATTAGCAAGTATTTCGGTGTCGCGTCGCGGTGTTGCACTCCAGGCTATTGTGACTCAAGAGCCCTGATGTCTCCGCGACTCTCGACGCTGCACTTATTGAGTCGGTTCCTACCCTGAGATCACGTAGGTGCGTGTGCATTGTATCACCTTTAAAGAATTATCACCCTTCCGGATTTGAATTACGTTAGACTTCAATACATGTAGTTGGGGCTTTTTTTGTATTATAAAAGTAAGAATGGTCGATTTAATGTAGGGATTATTGACGGTCATGATTGAACTAGCTTTAAATTGAGTAGAAAATTATAAAAAGGTGCTTTTATACATGCAATAATGTATATTTAATATAAATTTATTTAAACGCAATCAAAATGCCATGAATATCTACTAATAACTTAACACTAATGACGTGGAAGAAAGTAGAGGAGTCGTGTACATTACCTTAACATACGTAATGAACCTGTTCGTATGTTCCAGTCGATATACTCTGCGACGCAATTTGTGCTTTAACAAAATCGTGTTTGGTCACGGTGACTGCAATTTTGACCCTTTTTGCTTGTAAAATAAAGGTTCTTTGGGCTAACATGATTGTGCCGTGCCGGTGTAACAAGCGAGACTGCTCGTCGCCTCTCGATCGACCCGAAGCGATAAAGTATCCTTAGACCGTGTTTAGCAAGCGAGCCTTTAGTTACTTGTTTGTGAAAGAGTATAAGGTGATATCAAATTTACCGATGTAGCATAATATTTTAGAGCATATTATGCTTCCAATAGAGTTATAGTAGCAAAGTGTTTTGACTGAGGGCTTTATACATCAAAACATTGCAACAACCGCATCGAACGCATACAGAAACGCTTTTTGTATCAACTGACGTATACCGATAACAAATGCTCACAATTTCGATCATATGAACAACGTCTTTCTTTCTATAAAATAGAACCTTTGAACACACGGCGTAAAATAGCTGACATCATGTTTTTATGTAAGGTTATTCATAATTTTGTTGACGTTCCCGAATACCTTGAGCGCGTGCATTTGATTGTACCTCGTGGTAGCAGTCGTTTGAGCAACCGTTTATGTTTCTATCTTCCCAATGTAAAATCGAATCTCGCCCAGCATTCTCCTTTGTATCGAATGTGCTCTGCGTGCAACCATATTCGTGGAGATATTGACATATTTCGTCACGGTTCGTTAGCCTCTTTTAAAAAAACAGTGCGTGTGATGTATGGGCTGTAATTTTTTATATATTTTTTTTGTTTTCTTTTGTATTATAACTTAGTTTTAATTATTATCTTTCTTTATGTTTTGTATTTTCAATAGTATAAACATACTTATCTATCAGTATTATATTGGTGTAGCAACATTATGTAACACGAGATAAAACACTTTATGTGTGTTCACATCGAGTAGCATATAGTCTAGAAATAGTAATTAGATAATATAGTATTTTATAAGTTTATTTTAAGATTGTATCCAGTTTTGTGAACCAAAAAAAAAAAATTTTTAAAAAGATTTTGTTGTAACTCGGAACTAAAATAAATATAAGGATAAACAAAGAAAATGTCGCTGATGACAATGCTCTATGTACATGTTTCTAAAGACTTAAAGCTCCTATTTACTAGTTTTTTTTGTAGCCATGCAAAAGTCACCGTACCGGCTATTTAACGTTGTTTGTTCAATTCAAAATTGTATTCAGTCAAGTAGCATTCTATATGCTATGAATAGTCATGATATACGGAAGACGCGTGATCATCATAGCATCATCATCAACAATCTTGTACTGCAGCAGGATAATAGAACAACACTTACACTCGACGGAACCTCACTATACTAAACCCACTCATGAAGACACGACAAAATAATAGACCACTTAGTATCACTTCTCGTTAAACAAAACTTCAACATGGTCACGCGGTCAGACATGTGGTCTCTGGGATGTTTGAATAGTATCTACGAAATGTGTATAGATATCTCGGATTAAACATTTTCATTCGGATAGAGTTTATTATGCTATTTTTAATAATCAAGTGTAGCCTTAGTACGGACAGAGCAAGAAATTCATCAACAATAAGATTATTAACATTTTTAAACTATTCTTTACATATTTTAAAATATATAAGAAGGGTTCCGTATTAGACTTTGTAGCAATCTATATGAAACGAATACTAAACATGAATTTTCTCGACGACTGAGAGGGGTTAGACCCATCGTGCTGTTCTAATCGTATCGTATCGTATCAGCCCATATACGTCCCACTGCAGGGCACGGGCCTAATCTACAATCGACTGAGAGTGTTTAGGCCATATAGTCCACCACGCTGGCCTAGTGCGGGTTGGCGGGCTGTTCTAATACGACTTCGCAATTGTAATTCTCTTTTTTTTTTCAGGTTTCTTAGGTTTAAAGTTTTCTTCCCGATATTTTACGGTTAAATACACTCATGTAACTGAAAAAATGTTGGCGTTTTTAATTTCAGTACGAAGGGTACTTCTTCCTGTTACTTTAAGTTTAAATGGAAATATATAACTGAAAACAAATTGTTCACTTATTATTATTCCACTTGACTGAGCTGTCAGGAGCAGCGGATAACTTTGAGCACAATCGTCAGTCTGACACAAACTCTCACAAACTGCTTCTCGTTTTGTTACTACGTAAAGCGTATCAAACACTATTTAGATGTTTATTTCACAAGTTGTTATGATCATACAGTTTACGCCAGCTTGTATGAGGATAAAGTTTATAGGTAGTTTAACAAGACTCATCCAATTTTTAGTGCTTATTATCTTTCCTATACTTGCACGCAGTGGCTCTCCTGATCCAGATAAAGTACGGACTTGGGAGTAAAGACGACTTCTTGTGAATCGAGACAATTATGCCAGCCTTTGAATTACGATGCATATTGGCTGAACCTAAAATATAATAGACCTGCGCGTTAATTAACATGTTTTACATAGATATAGAGCTAACCAGCCATGCGGAAGCTAGTGTGCCACCATAAGCAGACAGTTAATTGAAATATAGCTATATATTTTTATTTGAAATGAAGAAACCAATTAATATTCGCACCGGCCTTCATCGTAGCAACGGAAAGCTGAAGCGAGGTGTAATTACATTTTAAACAAAATTAATTTCTGCTATTGGGTTTCCGTAGTTAGTGCCTTTTTTCCTTTTTGCGATGACTGCTTACTAAAGGATAAAATGTATTTTAACTATTTTACAGGTTTTACTTAAATCAACGCTTTCTTATACTTTTAAATTACTATTGTCCACTGCTTGCTACTTGCTGATTATGCGTGCCTGAAAAGTATTGTAAAAAAGAACAAGAAACTAAGGATTCAATAAAATGTAAAGCAACGACCGTGTATCGGCTACAATAGAACAAGTAATGTTAAAACTACTAGCAGCAGCGTATGGAACGCGATGTAACATTTTGTGATTCGACATTCATGCTGTCAATCAGCGGCCGGGGGGTGAGCCTGCTACATACGTATTGTGCGCTGTCTCCGGCGCAGTGAAATCGGCAACATCCTCTCTCTACTTCCCTCCGACCCCTTTGTCCTTCGATCGCGTCTGCGTGATTTGTGCACATGACCAGCTCGTGTCATGTGCACGTACCGACACTCTGTTCACTGTTGTTGTACGGCTGTTGTCTGTACGCTGCTCTATTCTTTTAGCGAATTGAAAGCGACACTTTTTTAGGATTTTCAGCTTTGTTTACTTTAGTTTCACGTTTGCTCTGCGCTGTTATTTTAAATTGTTTCTCTTTTTCTGTTTTTCTTTGTTGGATGGATTGGACAAAAATACCTCCTATTTTTGTAACTTAAAAGTGGCGCATGGCTCACCTGATGGCAAATGACCCTGGCTGTTCGAGAACTTTTACCGTGCACAATAATGTTAACTGTTCATAAAGTTATATGGCATTGAAAATTGAGGATATGAAGTGTGTCAAAGTAGAGGTTTTGACATTGACATGAGCGGTTTGTGATGATAATGTCATATCTATTGATATAGCTGTTTCACGTTGATTTCTGTGGGTCACGAGTAACGGAGTAAGGGAAAAGGAGTGAGGGCCTTACGCGACCCATTGCTCAATGTGGAAACAACGTGGCTTTACCAAGAACCAAATTGATATTAAGCTACGTTTCTTATTTGTTACATCCGCTAGTACACACTTATATGTACGTATATAGTGTAGTCGAATTATGAAACTTGTCATTGGACCGCAAGGATCCATTTAGTCCCATCAAGTGTCCTATTTACCAATTTCGCTCGAGAGTCAGTCTCCTGCGTCCCGCCCTCGTGCGCTGCAATCATAGTAGGTACAAAATTGCAGCAATCCTGCCGAGTATCATCGAGTTAGATCAGTTAATCCCTCGGTTCGGCGGCGGCAGTTAATTCGGTGGCCGCAGCGCGTCCGTGATACGTTTTGTTACCACTTCGCTGAAGAAGTTTGGAATTTTAAATTTTTCTCTCTTCCGTGGCGAGTGTTCTCACCTAAATTAAATTTGGAACTCAATAATGAGATTATACGAACTTTCTAAGGAAACACTTGTTAATTCGGAATTTCTTTTAATTTATTTCATTCAGTTCATATTTCTGTGAAGTTTTTCGAGTCGAACGATTTCGTACGTGCGTCGCGATGAAGATCACGGAATCTATGGTGAATGGAAATGAGGCGGCTATTCAGGAAAGGTAATGCTACTTGAGTATTCCATACGTGACGGATGAACATGACACGACGCCGGTATGATTATTAGATATGCATATTTAATATTCACATGTGTTAATATATTCCCTGCCTAATCCGGCCGTCAGCCATTGTGGTAAGGCTTCTTTGAACACCATGGTTTCCACGTCAACCACTGCGACTAAAAGCTGTACAAAACAGCAAATGGGTTTCAAACAAACGTTAAATTGTGAGTATAACCAAACATGAAAGAGATCACTGTTTTATAATTAATAATCGTTGACAGCCGTATCTGTCGCTACCCAAATCAGTGTGACATAATACTTCCGTCACGTGAACGTGTAAATACTAATTCGAACACTTGTTGCCGCGACCCTCTGAACATCAACATTCAACACTCACACATAATATGAGGTGTAACCGTTCAAAAATGTGATGGATAGGAACGAATCCGCCCGCGGTGCCCGATGCCCCGGCCTACTTCCTGCTGTGTTTTCCTTTAATGTTATAAACATTGAATCGTCCCAAATAGCCGGGGTCATCGACCGGTTACCGCACTCCGGTATGCCGTTGACAGGGGTGGCTGGCAATTAATTTTAAAATGTAACAGAATGTGGATACGACACGCAACGTAATATCCAGGCGTGATAATTAAATCTAAACGAACCTCCTTGTGCAGTGGAATGTAAGTTAAAAAGAAAAATACCATTTGTATCGTTTGTATTTATATTCTTGTGCATGTGCCCATAAAACTTAAAGATCTTTTTGTTATTATAGCTACTAAAACGAGGATTTTTATTAAGGAAAAAGTGAATAAAATTTTAGGTGAAATATCTATACAAAAAATGATATGGGCGAAATATTTTATAAAAGTTGGCGTTTACTATATAGATAACAGTGACAAAATTAAAAAAAACTTGGTTTATACACCAAGATTTACCAACCCAAAAACACTATGCCGTGTCGAAACCACTGACGATGGGTTGTCCACAAGGCTCGGTCTTAGGTCCTTATTTGTGGAATTTAGGCTTCGACGATTTTCTTACAATCCCCTTACCGTCAGGGTGTTCTTTGACCGGATGTGCGGACGATTGCCTCTTGCTAATAGAGTCAAACAGTAGGTCGGGATTAGAAAATATGGCAGACGCGTTTTTAAAATCAATATGTGATTGGGGACATCGTAATCGCTTACAGTTTGCACCACATAAAACGTTCCAATTACTTCTAAAAGGAGCTTTAAAATTACCGCCGCGAATTAAATTTAATAATATCACTGTAAAGAAAAAGAATCGGTTTGTTATCTTGGTTTAATTTTGGAAAGGAATTTTTCCTTTCTTGATCATATTAAGAACGTCGGGGAAAAGTCGAAAAGGAACTTTTTTGCTTTGACTAGAATATCGAAATCAACGTGGGCCTATCTTTCAATACACCAAAAATCATCTATGGAGCAACTTACTTAGGATGTATTTGTTATGGATCTCCCGTATGGGCTGATAGGGCTACTATCTGTGCTGTGCGAAGAAAACTGCTCCAGAGCCAGCATTTGGCGTTGATATTCTTGTGCAAGGCATATAGAACTGTTAGTACCGAAGCTTTGCCTGTCCTGACGGGTGTACTTCCAGTCGATCTGGAGGTGCAACGTCGCGCCGCCATGTATTACTCTACTAGGGAGAATATGGATAAAAGATTTTTAACTGCACGTGAACTCTTAAAAGTCGACAGATTATTTAAACCGATTCCTGTGGTATATAGCGAACTATTAGATGAATGGCAAAATAGATGGGAGGTATCTTTGAAGGGACGGCATTTATACCAATATTTTCCTTGCGTGCGTGATCGTTTGACGAAGACTTGGCTAGATGTCGATTATTGCGTATCACAGTTCCTCACGGGCCATGGTAACTTTAAGTCTAAACTATACTCTTTTAACCTTGTGGAATTACCTGCATGCCCATGTTCAACAGCTAATTGCGAATATGAACAATCCGCGCATCATATACTTTGGGAGTGTAGTCTTTGGTAGAAAGAGCGTAAAACCATGCTGGATAGTATGCAAATACCATCTGGAGTTGTATACTACACGGACCACTTGTAGAGACTAGGACGAATCTCCGTGCTTTCCGGCGTTTTTGCTATACCTATTACTGGAATCAAGTGTAACAGCTCACATAATAGGTCCCATTTAAATGTAATAATGATTTGATCCATGGTGCTTTACAGCTGGCTTCCCGGCTGTAAAAGTCTTTTTGCGAGGTTATTTACCTCTTTATTTCATTGTTTTGTCACCCGCTTTGCACGGAAGGAAGTGGACAATAGTTTATTTCCAACTCCTCCTATTAATTTAACTTTCTGACTGATTTCGTTGCGGGTTAAAGACAAGTTAGACATTCCCGGAGACTCGCCGAGCTTCAATGCTCGGTGTCATTACATTGCGTGCCACTGTTGATCCTGGCTTACAGGAGTTGCAGTGGTGTGTGTGTGTGTGACAGTCTCCAAAAAAAAAATACCAAAAACTTTTTCAGATAAAATAAATATTCATACCGCTTTCTTGAAACGATTCAAATTTATTTTACCATTCAATCGCAAAATAACCTCAAGTTTTTTCGGATTTGTAAAATAGCGAGAAAAAAAGTTTTACGTGAATATCTTGCAAGGAACTATTGTTTCTTTGTGAGGCGTCTCCGTGATGAGTAAGACGGTAGCATTTCCTCAGTTTTGAAACAAAAATGTCTTGCAGCAAGGACGAGATTTGTGAAATATTCACGTTCGCGTTGAGGAGTCTAGCTTTTTATTTTATACGTGTCGGGTAAAGTAAAGAGGCTTTTCATAAGTATATTTAGTATGAGGGAAAAAGTTTTGTAAGCTGTTATATCTTTGTTGGATAGCTCTAACTAATTTGTTGGCATTTAATGCTGTTTAGGGTATGTGTTTGGATTGCAGTTTACCTATGTAATGTAACAAAGAAATCCCAGTTTAAAAAAGGAGATAGTTATTAAGTAAACAATTGAAGTTTTAATAAGACGAATAATAATTTAAGAACGATTTTTGCATTCATTAATGTTCAAGTTTTTACAACCGCAACATCCGAAGCTACGAGTACATACACGCTAGAACGATGTGAACGTTAGCAAACAATACAAGAAAAATCATTCATTCAAAATCCAAAAACAGCACTCTTTAAACTAAGCCTTCATATTCTTTTAGGTTCACGTCAAAATTATTCTCTAGTTCATAATGCAATGAGGAAAACGCTTTATAGCAATTACAATTTCAAAACGGAGGAAGAATTATCCCCCTCGTAATAAATGAAGAACATTTTAAATAATCACGGCAAACTGTTAATGAACACAACCCAATTGAGCACTTACGCTTTTAAAAGGCTCGAAAAGCATTCCGAAATTACGTTTGCCGTGAAAGTAGTCTAACGCAGACGTCCATTGATCACGGGCGGTCGGCGGTCGGCAGGGCGGGCGCCAACGAAAGCGAATGTTACTATACCCCTACCATCCCCGCCATTTGGCAACAAGTAGCCATCACTTATAAACCAAAATAAATCTTCTGCCGATCTAGTTAGAGTGTCTTTTTGTTTGAATTTATTGTGGTGCATAAGATCTTGAAGGATGAGAAAACCGTAGTACCCAGTACAACCGTCTAGTGATAGTATTTGTATACGGGTGCAAAGATTAGGAATATTTTAGATGGCGTCCGGCTTTACGGTTATTGTTTGGAAGTTGTTATGTTTGTTTCTTGTTTTTGTTGGCGTTTGTTGTCGGATTTTATTAGTGAGTCGCGCTACAGTCGAGTTTATTTTATGGTAATGATGGAAGTAGGCCGGGAGATGCAATTGAGTTTATTAGGCACGAGAGTAAATCAGCTCCTTTGGATGAAATATTCGCTTTCCGTGTAATTCCGTGCGATATTCTTGATATTGGTTTGGTACTGTGTAGAGTAATAGTTTTGTGTCTAACCTTAATTACGATTATTAATTACGTTTCTTGTTGTTGGTTTTTCATAGTAATAACAATGAGCATTTTGGTCTAGAAAAGCATTCATCTTGAGTAAATGTAACTTATAAATGTACCGACTGTAAGTTTAGAAATATCAATTTACTTGGTAGTTCAACTATATGATTCATAATCGATTGGCTGCTCCAGTGATGGACATAACAGGGAAATTTTACTGACAGTGAAAGTTTGGAGGTTGCCACCCAGTGAGTTTGCATAGCCACAACCCGGCCGAAATAACACCATGTTACGGTTTCACAGGTATCTGCACAATTGCGGGTCTGCCAACCTACACGTAGGACATGCGGGGTTTTATATCGGTGTGTTCGTTGCCCACACTAAATACAATACCATTTCTTGTAAGAGTAGGATAGATTAAAATCTATAAAGTTAGATGTCCGATCGTAGTTTAGCTGTATCGAGAGTGGTATGGTATAAAGCCGCCTTAATTTTATGCTGTTATGGTATTATATTTAATGTGATATAACATTTTATGATTAAAAAAAACCCCGGTAAATTATTAAATATACTGATAATACGTATAAAAATATAAGAAATATAAGAAAAAAAGGAAGGGGCATAATATTTGCTTTATATCGTAACGACTGGGTGCAAAATTAATGGACGTTGTAAACCGAGTTATTATGTCGTTAGGGACTGTTTATTTACATTTAATTTTAATTAATTACACATGTTTTTTAAAAACTGTGTATTACTAGCAGAAAATAAAGCGCAATTTTGCAAGCGAGATTATTTGAGGAAATTATACTAAATATATTTTATAATATTGAAGGCATAGCCAAATACAGAGAGACAAGCTGGTGATTTTTTATTTTATAATTAATTACAATATCTTTTCAATAGTCATGTATATGCTCTGCCCGGCTGCAGATGCACTTTTTTGAAATATTCATCGTGGCTAATGTAGGAGTCTAATGGTGAAATAATTTTTCAAATCTGTCCAGTAGTTTTTTAGCCTCAATGCAAACAATCAAATCTTTGCACTTTGTTATATTAGTATAGAAAACCACAAAAATATACGTACATTTGACAATAGGCCTGTGATATAACATAATAAATTTTTGAAGAGGTAAAGCTAAAAGCTTACTTGTTTGAGCATGCAAATCAAATACTTAAATCGTATTGGAAATATTTACTGTTTTTAGGGCGGAGGAAAATGAAAAATGGTTCGTATGATATTGGAATAATAATGTGATGCTCTATGTTTTTGCATGAAAAAAAAAATATAAATCATCATAATCCCAGAAATTATTATATACGGATATAAAGTTTGTTTTATTCTCATGGATATAAGTCAGACAATATTCATCATCAAAACAGAATAGTTGAATTTACCTTTCTGATTTATGTTGTAAGAATAATAATTCCTTAACATTTAATATACGATTCGATGGATAGATGGGCTCATCAATCGAAGCCGATCTTAATCTTACAAACAGTAAAATAACCTTATAGACCTATCTACTCTCAATCGTATTCTCGATTGTAGAGTAGGCCCGTGCCCTGCAGTGGGACGTATATGGGCTGATACAGATACAGATACAGGCCATATAGTCCACCACGCTGGCCTAGTGCGGGTTGGCGGACTTACATACCATAGAAATTCTTATAAATCGCTATGGTATGCAGGTTTCCTCACGATGTTTTCCTTCACCGTTTTAGTGCGTGGTGATTGACTATCAATACACACATGACTCCGAAAAGTCAGAGGTGTGCGCTGGGAATCGAACCCGCGACCACCGTGAACATGTAGGCAGCCGCATGTAAAATTACTTTATATACATATATAATATTATTTCTTACGGCAGTGTCAAGTGTTTCTTTGAGAGTCTGCAACATGCCTGCAATGATTCTTTATAATTTTGTCTTTGTATCAGCCCATATAGCTTCCACTATAAGACACAGGCTTTCTCTACAATATCTATGACCTTTGTTTTAATTATAGAATTATAATTAAAACAAATATATTTGCATCAAGTAAACGTATTGCAAACGGCAATTTCAATATTATAATTTGCATAAAAACACCAACACATCTTACTACTAATTAAACCAGCGAAAAAACCATAATTACATGGTTATCTCATAAAAAAACATAAAATTCGGCATTTACCGGCGTCGGCACGGTGCTGATTAAAATAAACGTTGCATGTAATCCGAGGTAAACCATTTACGCGGGAGACGGGAGCGGAAATCGAAAGCTGCCATATTGGATCCGGAAATGGCGCGCTTGCCGCCGGTCGAGAGCCAGCGTTACTCTCAACTTATTCGATTTACTCTGCCATCGCTTGATGACTTGTAAATTATTATATGTGCTGAAATTTCCGACCTAACGCTTGGTAAATAGTCGCAAGTATTTGAGTTTTGTATCGAAATGGAACTATGTATGATATCGCAGGACACGTAGTGAGATTTAGAAAATTGTTCTATGTCTAAAAATTCTGTCATATGATTGAGATCGCCTGGACATGTATCACCACCCGCAATGTCTATTTATCAGGCAAAAGAACAGTGTAAATGCACTCTTGTGCGCTTCAGTTGTGTCACAGAATACTAAACTAACAGAAGTCAAGCTTCATACAAAGCGCGCTAAATCGACGCACACTTAGCGTTCACCGACACGATATTCGAAACCAGTCGAGACCACTGCGAGCGCGAGTTTCAACCTTTGCGCGAACGCCGAGCATAGTGTGAGTGTGGCAACAAAAGTGAAGTACATACACAAGCTTGACTTCTGTTAGTATTCTGTGGTTGTGTGTTCCTGTTTGAACGATATTGTAGACATTGTAGCAACTAGATACTCGACATATTGACACTAAACATTTTAGATCTTTGGATGGCGAGCGCAGTGGAATGCGAAGCATTGTTTTCATGGTGTGGTTTGGTTTTGTAACTGTCCATGAACGGTCATATCGCTTACCATAGGGCGTATACCATGCCCGTCTTGACATTCATTGGTATGAAAAACATAAAATAGTTTTGTAATTTTAGTAGGAAGTAACTTTATGTTAATACATAATGTATAGTAAAGTTTAATATGAAGGACAATTTGAGAACTATGTTCGGTCATTGGATATTAAATACACCAACAGGAAAAGAAAAAAAACGGTCTATTTTCCGTTTCCGTCTTCTTATTACGAATTTAAGTAGACTCGGGAACGTAATAATGTTTACCTCGGGTTACCATTGCCTGTTTACTTTTTTAAAAGCTTTTAATTATTTACAAACGCAAATTATATTTTTCGTATCTTCTTGAGTACGTAGTAGAATATTTTTAAGAAATGTTTGTGATTAATAAGATTTCACCGTCTGATATAAAGGGGCCACTTGTGACGTTGTGAGAGTGTCACCTCTTATATTTGCGGTCTATAGTTCAATAGTCGGCATAAATCCTATTGTCTATGCCAATCAACGCCTCCGTTGCGCTGATTGGTTGATTCCATCTGACATCTGTCAGACGTGACGTACGAACTGTCATCGGCGCTTGCTTAAATACGCGTGTAACGTCGCTCTCGTCCTCCTTTTCATAACCTAAAAGCCGCGTGCTACCACGCGTCTTTCCGAACCCGCTGGGGTTCTTCGTCCTTGGCGTTCTTCTTCTTCGTCCTTGGCGTTTTTCACCTACTTTGTTGCTTCCGCCACGGAGAGCTGACTCCGTGCTTCACTGCCCGCTTTGCTCCGCACCGCTTCCTGCCGGACTGCATCCGAGCCTGCGCCGCGCCGCTGACCTGCGCACCGTATCCGGCCACGTGGCGGCTGACTTCGCCGGCGAGCTGTCGCCAGACTCCGCCACGTGCCGAAGACCCTGATCAGTGTCCAGTGAAGGCCAGTGACTCCTGTTGCATACCACCAGCAACAGTGCCGGGTGTAATCAGTGATGCGAATATATTAAAGCCCGAACCACGTAATTACCCTGAGTTCTCATTTAACTACCTACCCCTACCTGCGGGCGGCCTAACCCGCCGCACACTTTATACTAATTACGAGATCATAATTTTAAAGAAAATAAAATTTCATACATGTTGATTAGACTCTTCAGAAGTTTTTTATTGGACTTGTGGCACAGTTTAAACTATGGTGCCTTACGGTAGGCTCAATAGTGGGATATAAATAGGCCGACAACAGTTCTTTAACTTCTTTTCCGTAATTCGGATAATATGTTAAGATGGGCAGCAAGTTCTCCTAAATTCGGAGCATTATTGACAAATATTAATATCTTTTCAGCGGTGACAAAGTAAACATTAACACACACCTATGTTAATGTATACCGGGTATATCAAGACTGCTACCGAAAACGAAGCCGGGTGATAGTTTAAGCGACTTCAGACACAATGCAACAGAAAAAGTTGCAAAAAAAAAGCGACAATTTTTTTTTGTTATTTTTTTCCTATGGCCATATTTGGATGGTAAATACATTTTTTCCTAAAATAATAGTGTATATCCTTTTATTTATAAATACTCTAAGGTATAAAAGAGTTTAAATTATTATTTTAGCAAAAACTATGGATTTACCACCCAAAATTGACGATATTTAAAAAATCATAAAAAATAATTATCGCGTTTCTATGCGAAATTTTTAATTGCATTGTGTTTGTAGCCACTAAAACTACCACCCGGCTTCGTTTTCGGTAGCAGTCTTGAGATACCCTGTATGTGCATTTCAGTATGTTACAATGATTATAGAATAGAGGGGATAAAGCATAAGGTCACGTGACGCGTACCACTTTAATTCACAAACATGGCGGTGGCTCCGCCCCTAAAAATAGTGATACGCTAGTACCAAATTTTTTATCGATATCGATTATCAACAGTGGCATACGACTAACAATAATATAACATTTTTAATTTTTGCTTTACATGTCAATTGAGTATAAACAGGGGATTTTAGGACTTGACAGTCAAGTCTTTAAAAATTAAATCTGATAATAATAGGTCAATGTTTTGATATTTTTTTCATGCTATGATTTATTTGATGGGTAAGTTTTACCTGATGATTGGATTGGATTTGTCAAATAATACACACGTGAGATAAAATACAACTTTATTAATAGCTAGAATTTGGTTGCGACTTCGAATATACCACACCTTTTTCCTTAAGCACCAATTTTCACCATGTCAATATTTCTTTTGCCAAAATATAACTAAAATCTAAAAAAAAACAGACATTTAGCAAACAACAATGAAAATATGTACACTAAACTAACAACTTAAATATATAAATGGAAATAAAATATCTACACAAAATTAACAATTAAAATGTAAAAATAGAAATTAAACAATTAACTAAATAAACACAATGAACTAAATAAACTGACATTATTGTGTTCTGTGACATGAACCATTGTAATTTTAAATGGCGATATCAAAAAAAGAAAAAAGAAGACAGTTCGTGTTGCTGACGAAGTTTCATGCGCCACTTCTTCTTCACAGCTACAACACGTTCCGAAGCGGTGGTAGCAGAAATGAACAATCCAAAAGATCTTTTGAAAGACTATTTGAATAAATAATAATAATAATAATTAATCTTTATTTCATTACAACATGTTTACAACATAATAACACCCTGACTCCTGAACTAGGAAGCCCTGTATAACAGAAGTCAGTCTCTTTCAACAATTATTTATTTAACAGCTGCTTTATATAAAAAAATAAGAAACTCGAAAAAAAAAATAATAATTAAAAGACTTAATAAACTATGTAACAACACTAGATCGCCAAATGAAATGAACTTAAATTATAAAGAATATTTTGATTTTGATTTTGAATAAAGGAATTGTAGCGGACATCGCGAACGAAGGCAGGAAATCAGCACTAGAATAAAAATATTTTTCGAATAATTCAATCAAACAAAAAAAAAACATAAGGTACATACATACATAAACATACAAGCGGTGAATAATGTGGACTATAGATTTTAATTTATGTATAAATATTGACTGCCTCAGTGGCGTAGTTGTATTATGGTACGGTTACAAAGCTGAGGTCTCAAATTCGAATCCCGGGTCGCGCAAAGTGATATCGGATTTTTCTATTCATTATCAGCACAGTCAGGAATTTGTGCCCGATATTGCGATAGGCTCGCCATCCACAACATCGTAGGACGGAACATACAAGGCGAAATAATTAAATAAATAAATAACACCCAACAGTCACATACATAGTCCTGACCCCACATTAAGATCGAGTCTTGTGTCGCGGGTATCAGGAACTACGAGAGACTTTTCGGTCTCACAAACACACAGACCCGAGAGAAATATTTGTGGGCCGCACAAACATTTCTCTCGGTGCGGGGATCGAACCCGCGGCCTCTCGATTCACAAACGGCGTCTTACCGCCTGCGCCACGGAGGCTGAAATGTGGGTGTCCTGGTTGCACCTCTGCCTACCCATTCTGGGAAAAAGGCGTGAGTTTATGTATGTATAAATATTAATATTATGATAAATTTATTTGTAACAAAACTAATAAAAATGCAACTGCTACATAAACAATAGTAATATGATGTATTAAACATTTTGATCTTAGTGTGGGGTCAGACTATGTATGTGACGGTTGGAGGTAATTATTTCTTGATATTCCTAAAAATATACTTATACTTTACAATTATCGTTACATTTTTAGTCGCCATAATGTAAACATATGACCAACTAATACTAATTTACATGTTACAACCGTTACAAGGTTATACCTGTCGAAACAAACACCCAGTTGCATCTAATACATTTCGTTCATTATTACGTTGCACCATTCTTTGCTAAAATCAAAAATACCTATCAGGATATTTAATACATACCAAATAAAATAAAATAACATAGGTAGATTTTTATTGCTATTATTTGACTGAGGAAAATCATTATGACTCACTTAGAATTCAATCAATGAATATGAAAGTGTTGGTTAATATAAACAATTATAATAATTAATAATAAAATATAAAACTATTTCTGTTCATTAAAAGGTTCTCCAGAACATTAGACAATAGACTACCAATTGTCCAAATTATCTTGCATGTCATCTTTGTTATTGATTAACAGTTGTATTATTAATAGGATTATTAGGTAAAATATCATAATTACTACAATTTCACTTACCGGGAATATTGTTGGAAAGCTGTTTTCTTTTTCAAAATGTAATGAACAAATAAATGTATTTATTGCAGGGTTCCAATAGCTTCCAATTTTTTGTATCCATTTTGTCCTGGTTTGTATGTTTATAAATCTAAAAAATATTTTTAATTTCACTTTGTTTGTCGGTCTGAATATATATTTAAATATAAACTATTTTTTTCTTTTTTTGAAAATTAAAGATCAAAATGTTTAAACATGATAATATCGATATGAATAATTTCGTATCGAATCCACTCATCTCTAAACTTGTGTGTAAACAAACAATGAGGTTGTTATTTACACTACTTGTATAAATAACGCCTAGAAGAGTCTAAAACTTAATCAACAAGATCCAAATACATTTATAAATGATAAAAATAAACCCAAAATGTAAATTTAGCACATATTTGTTAGTATTTCGTAAAAACAGTTACTAACCTATGAAAATAAATGTTAGGGTCCTTTTTGCTTGAACTCGACTCGAATCCTTTAACACAACACTGAGGCATTTTAAAAACTTAACAACTAAACTAATAAGCAAACTAAAAAACTCAACAAACGAGATTAACCAATGAATAATACGAAATTCTTTGATTGTGCAGATTTGTTTACTCCGATTGACAGATAACGCCACAGTTTGACATTTCATGCAGTTTTTGGTTTAATAGTCTGTGGTTTCGAAAGCATAACTAAAATGGCGTCTTTTGGTCTATAGGCGGTCCCAGTGTGGTTAGTGAACAAAATATTGCCATATTCGAAACAAAGGAATTATTATTTGTCTCTTTCATTAAGGGACAAGTCAGCTTTGTGTAAATGAGACAGATACATAAATGTACATTCCGCGTCGATATTCTTAACATAACTATAACTTGACATATATAGCTACTTTTGTGCGTGATCCTTTATAATTCTTTTATCATTGGTATGTTACCGTTTCCGCATTTTAATGTAAGAAACCCACAAAACATAAATGCAATCTACATATTAAATTGAATCTCGTGAATTTGTCCCCCGCGTTTTATAAAAGTTATCTCATTCGAATATTGTCAGAGTTTAGTCAGCATTACACTCCGCGAGTATCAAGAGGTCGACAATCATCAATTATTAGGGTTCGATGCCTAAAGTACTTGGAGGATTCGCTTGCAAAGTACTTGGTCAGGGATAGTAAATCTATATAAAACATATTATTAGTTTTGCTCGACTTCACCAGTTATTAATGAAAGTCGTATTACGGTTACAAGCATGTTCTATCGTTACACTGAAAAATTGTATTCACAATACTTGTATCAGCCCAAATACGTCCCACTGCAGGGCACGGGCCTCGTCTACAATCGACAGTACGATTTAGAGTGTTTAGGCCATATAGTCCACCACGCTGGCCTAGTGCGGGTAAAAGGGTAAAAGTTCGAACTGTCCGATATTGTTGTTTCTCACTGAGATAACATAAATATGTCATACTATCGTTATATTGAGTAATGAAATGCAATACAAACCATCGTAAGCAGAAAAGTTTTTCTATACGAATTTTCGTCTCACTTTCCCCGTTCCACTCGGCTTGAGAGTTTGTTGAAATGCTTGAACCGTTCATAATGGTGATAAATTTGGGGGATCATATCCCAATTTTTTGCGGACGTGAGGAGAAATGTATGCGCTTTAAAATGTTGTATATATATTATAGGTAGGTCGTGGTCTAACCGAGCGTAGAATAATGTGCTTCATTTTTCTTGAGTCAGTCTGATATTACCGTTTAAGTTGCAGACTCGGTTGCTAATTAAACTGACTTGTAAGTTATCTTTACGTTAAGTTAACTTTGCATGCCAGGTATACGTTGCACCCTCCAATTAGAATGTAATGAGGTTTAGTAATTGGAGTCGAATGATTTGTTATTAAAATTTAAACTTGAATTTTATTTGCAACAGAGTTTAGACATTTTATCAGGCTCTTGTTATTGTTTCTTTTCATTATATCAGTTGTACAGTCCTTTTTATCTTAAACGAAATTAAACTAGGAAGAATAAAAAAAAAGAATAAACGAATATAATATATATATACAGGGTATCTCAAGACTGCTACCGAAAACGAAGCCGGGTGGTAGTTTTAGTGGCTACAAACACAATGCAATTAAAAATTTCGCATAGAAACGCGACAATTATTTTTTATGATTTTTTAAATATCGTCAATTTTGGGTGGTAAATCCATAGTTTTTGCTAAAATAATAATTTAAACTCTTTTATACCTTAGAGTATTTATAAATAAAAGGATATACACTATTATTTTAGGAAAAAATGTATTTACCACCCAAATATGGCCATAGAAAAAAAAATAACAAAAAAAATTGTCGCTTTTTTTGCAACTTTTTCTGTTGCATTGTGTCTGAAGTCGCTTAAACTATCACCCGGCTTCGTTTTCGGTAGCAGTCTTGATATACCCGGTATGTATATATATATATATAAACAATTATCAAGCCAAATAGTATGAGTGTAAGTTTATATATTTAAAAAAATAATACTTTCAGTGACAATAAAATATAAATTGAATACTTTCATTTAGGTTTATATCACTTATACTTTCAATGTAATAAAACTGTAGTGGTAATTAATAATACACGTTTGAATTCATTCCGATATCTACATAAAACTTTGCAATTAAATAAAAGCGTTTGCTTTACAAGCTCATTAATGAAAACGAAAGCACATACCGGAGCGTTATAGAAAAATCATATTGATTCATTTATGAACGTTTCCGAGTTATGAACAGAGCTAATATAATATTAGCGGCTCGGCAAATGACACAGCTAAAGGATGTTTGTATTTAATTAAAAAGACGCAAGGAGCAGTTTTAATTAAAACTAGACCCAGGCGACAATCAATAGACGGCAGTGGTATTATGATTATGATGCGCCGTCTATGTATAGAACGCCGTAGCCTAATGGCAAGCTTATAGCCTTATAGCCTATAGCTTTGCAAATGCAAATGCGTGGATGAAAATTTGGCGCGTGTCTGGAGGTTTTTTTTCGTATATCCTCGCTTCGATGGAGAGAATTTCATTTGCGGAGAACGATTTTACCTTTGCAATATCATGTTTAAATGAAATTGTGAAGAATCTCCTATGAATATATTTTTGTATGAAATGCCCTCATTTGTACCGGGAGGTGGATGCGGTCGGTGTCTCGACAATTTTAAACCACATGCAAGAAGTATTCTCATTAGGAGCCTCATTAGGAGCGACGTAATAACAAGCGCCTGAGTTACGCCTCAAATATACATGCCCTTTGAAATTCAGTAGTTTGTTCCACGACAGCTGAATTGTTATAGAAATGCCATTGAGAAAGTTATCTTTAAAACAGAAACAAAAACATAGGCTCAACTCAAGAAGCACGGTGTATTTTTCAGTATCAAATGTCGAAGACGAATTTAAGACTTATGTGTTAAGTGCTTGGTTTGAGAATATAAATTACACGCCAAATTAAATATTCGATAGAAATACACCAATATTTTCTTAACAATATTAAATTCAAGTTTTATGCCACTTAAAAATAAATTCACCGATTTGTTCAAATTATTTGACACAAGGCTCATTGTAATTGGCAGGCTTGCGATTAAACTGTAGATTTCCCCTTTTCCCCCTCATGACATTCACGTCACTGACGACAAATGTTTCCGTCTCCATTACTCAAATGAAAGTAGTGATATAAAAGAAAAAAGAATATTCCCACTCCAAACATGGAACGTAAATGCCACGGAAGAGAATTGCGAACTAATTTTTTAAAAGTCTGATCCAACATGTGTTATATCCGTTCTTGCATCCTATTTCCTTAGTAATCCGTAGAGTTAGTATTATATAGTAAAATAACAAAAGGTATAACTTATGATGCAGTTCATGCGGTTGAAATTAAACAACTTATTTTGAACAAATATAATAACCAGAAAATTTCTACAATCTTACCTAAGCCCATTTGGGACGATCCTTAAATACAGGAAGATATTTCAGAAACACGCAGCAGTTCTGAGTTTCTATTCCGCAACTATAATTTTGTATTATGAGCATGTTATGAGTGCAGATTCATTATAAACACATTACTTTAGCATCGTCTTCTTTTGTTTTAGTTGCTATTCCATACCCGCCAACAATATGTCGGGGGGATCTCACGTCTCCCGGGGCACGTTTGGCGGGGCGGAGTCCGAGATCTCTGGAGGCAGCGCCCCGCCACTGCCGAGTCCTGCCTCGGCAGGTGCTGCGCTGGTGTCTCCGGAGACCCTGAGCCGTCACAGCAGTCCACCCCCACTCCCACCACATCCATCACATCAACAACCAGCACCTTCCTGCTCGTCCCATCGAGTGCACTTGGAATCTCCGCTGAGGTCAGTTATTAGGTAAATTAACCTTTATCATAATTTTAGAGTAGGATTGGCTTTGTTTTGCGTATAAATATAACTAGTTCATGGTTCATACTTCATAGCATATTATAAGTTATAGGTATTACAAGCAAGTTGCGCTTCGTGAAGGCAGTTAAATAGTTTGTCGCCCGGCGGTAGCTACAAGTAAAGACAAACTATTCCTAGATTCAAATGTAAAACGGTAGCTGAGACAAAGACTTCCTTTGTGCTCATAACAGCAGTTACGCTGTCTCGTTGCACTGTCTACTGAATACCTCCTTGAATTTAATGTGACAATACCGATGTAGACAGGCGTACAAATACGACTGTAATGAACGTTGAACGAGGTCCTGGGGACGAAAAAAACTGAATTGTATCCAAATTCCGGAGCCGGAAATGGTAGATACAAAATAGGTAAAGCTACACAAAGAGCCCTCGGTTAAAATGCTGTTAAAATGTTCAACGAACGAATTAGGTGCACGGCTTTATTGCGTATATTAAAAGTGGAAGATTATTGCACGGTTGGGAATGAGATCTGTGGTCGTAGAATTGTTAATTGTAATGACTGATAAAATACATGTCTTGGAGAGGAAATATATACGTTGCTTCTATTCAGAAAGCGTCTAGTAAAGTTGGTAGAAGCTTATTTTTATGCCCATGTTTACATCATTTCTTATTTGGGATTATTCATATATAAGCTCCCGTGAGCAATAACATACGGAAACAAACTAAATGAGAAAATAAATTGTCAGATAAAGTATCCTGTAACAAGAAAAGCACCGTTGCAAATTTAGCTTTTAGTATAAATAGGAGAGCCGAGAAATCCCGCCTTCCTTGTCCAAGGCGTGAAGTTATATTAAATTAGAACCTGTAGTTTCTTTATGAAATATGGCTTTATTTAAAAACCAAAATTTATTGTAGCTCCAGTGTCTGGACAAGATTACCTTTTCAGGGGAAACGAAAATTGAAATATTTTATCAAAACCCTATACGTTAAGTTTGGATTTAAAGTATTTCGTGGGTTGAAAGTTTCTTGTTGGTTTACGGTTTGCGCGCGGAGGTAGTTGTGATTGTCTGACAGATTTGCGGATTGTGTCGGCGGCTTTTTGTGGATGAAATTCCTCTGTGTAGTTTCATCCTACTTATAGTATACGTAAATAATTGGAGGACGCCTAAGTTCAGCAATGGCTTAGAATGATGGTATAACCATAAAGTATCTTATTTGGAGTCATCTAAAGATTTAATTAAAAAAGAGTCTTATCGCGTGTTCGTTAGGATTCCATATTCAATTAATAACCTACAAAATATTACCTCCTAAAATAAATCAATTAATTAGAGCGAAGATTATTTGTGGGATGCGTAATCCTATTAACTCCATAACGTATGTTGATAATGAATGTATTTTGTACCTGTTTATTTCGGTTTATTCGTAATTTCTACTATGATATGGAGGCTTATCCGTCTGAACAAATGTGTTGCCAATTAAAACTTTTTGTACAACTGTTACTGCTATTTTAATGTGTAACTTTACGAGTTCAGTTTTAGTTGCAATAAAATGTTACGTTTCCTCGCTTCCGAATCACGTGTTTATTTTAATGATTATGAAATCACATTTGTTTCGAACAAAGTTAAATAAAGTTTTGAATTTATTTTCAGAAAATATTGTTTAATTAGTAGGAATGCGCTTGTTTGAATACATTTGTAACTTGAATTAGCTCTAGTAAACGAAATATTTCATTTAAATTATAATATAAACATGTATTTTTACCAACATCTTCAAAGTACTTTAGGAGGAGGCAATCATATATTGCAAGTTATTAGGCTCCCAGGGATTTACTGGTTACTAGTGTTGAGTAGGACATGACTTGAAAAAGAGTTTGTAAGAGTAGCCTCATTTTTGTACTGAGCCAGTACAATGTCCCACTTCAATTGAAGTGAGGCGTACTGACGTTTATTTGTGGGTCATAACTTTGCCTCACGGCTCACGCCAATGAAATGACATTACAGACCAAGTAGTACACCAAATATGAAGTAGTACACATTAAAAATGTATGTATATATATGTATATATATTGTATGTATGTATGCTGGTATGTATATGTGTATATTGTGTAAGTATATTTACATGGGATATTTACTTATGTATGTATGTTTATTTATATATGTTGTATATAGACACTAATATCTACAGGTATTATTCGTACACCTGATGCTGCCCCAATTTTCGTCCTTTTCTCTTATATCCATCAAATGGTTGTCTGTCAGAAATTGCCTTGTGCGATAAGACCGCCAATTGTACTTTTTTTTTTCTAGTTTGTATTGTTTCCTTTTGTATTTATTTATGGTGTACAATAAAGCTTATATAAATAAATAAATAAAAAGTTGAGCCGCTCTTACATTTTGACGTCATGTACGGGACAAATGTACGACCTCTTGTATGTCCTACTCAACAGTCAACACTATTGGTTACCAGTAATGGCTCCACAAAGCACGAATCTAATTCACAAAAATTATCTTCTTCTATTTGCAATTTGCACAAAGTATACTATTTTGAAGATTGCATGAAGTTACTTGATGTTGGCCTCTTCCTATATACTATAGTGAAAATCCTTAGGGTCGCCCACGTTTCACATCTGACTTCTCGTGATTGAGGATGGCACCAATAATAATAGTATGATGATAATAAAACTATACCTAACATATCCGAATGATGATAGCACTAAAATTACCATCTATTATCCCACAGGCTATCAAGTCCACCATCGATGAACCTAGGCGGCTCCCTGTCATTGCAGCCGGTGCTATACGGCCCAGCTGGTGGTGGACCGACTCACGCCCCACTGCCACCTGCCAGAAGACCCTCAAGGCCATCCGCAGCCATTCAACATATGCACGTGATTAGCGCGTGAGTATCACGTGACGATTTTGGTCCTTCGAGGCAGATAGAGTTGAAACTTTAGTAATAAGTGTTAATAGTTGGTGATAGTAACTTGATCACATGAAAAGGGTTTTTGAATGATAAATTATTGTATGAAAATGAATTTAATTTTCCTATATTTTAGGAGTTAAATATTACTTACGGTATTACTATTTTACTTCAGATAATATTACATAAATAGGTACGACAATTAGTGATATTCAAAAGTAAATAAGACATTACCTAATTACAACAAATCATTTATCATACCTTAATATTAAACACATCCAATACATCTCACGAGCAGATATATTTAGACTCTTAAACCACTAACGAGTTTCAGAATTGGCCATTAAGTGCTTTTAAGTCTGTTTATTAAATCCCATTTAATATTAAAAGGGAATTGAAACGATTGAGTGTAAACAAAGCGAAATCTTCCGGTTATGCAAAGATTATTTTCAGGACTGACGTCGGGCAATTTAGGGTACGTTGAAGTAACAGAATGGAGAGCTCTGCGCTTTAGTAGAAGGTCTTTAGTAGTCCCTGATCCGGGTTTAGAGTAAATTGCTTGCCGTACTGTTTGTACAAATCACATATTCTCAAATTGGAAGGGATTTCAAGCTTTACTGCCTTGTGTTAATCTTAGGGACTAGATGGACGCACGACTGGTTTAAATCCCTTCAGTGTGGTATTAAAGGCGAATACTGTGGTACATTTTAAATATTGAAAGTATACAGAATACGGTAGTGTAAAGATTTGTTCTATTTCAGAGTTTTGTAAGATATGAATTTTATTATTCCATCTTTTGGGTTTTCAGCTGTACAATGAAAAAACGTTTATTATGAACTAGTGAACGTATCGTATCAGCCCATATACGTCCCACTGCAGGGCACGGGCCTACTCTATAATCGAAAGTACGATTGAGAACTAGTGAACATTTGTGAATACATAGGTTCAACATAAATATGATGTACAACAGTCAGGAACAAGCTAATTTTACGCGAGAAAAGTTCAGTGTTCGTAGCTATTTCACAAAGGTAAATATTCAGAATCAAATGCAGACATGGGGGTTATAATGTGCCTCGACAGTCGAGCATCTCCCTGTAAAGGCTTCGGTTAGCAAGCATTTTGGTCTTTGAAATATGTTGTGAAAGAAAACACAGCTGTTTCACGAGAATAATGGCAATCTAGAAAGAGCATTTTTCATGAGAACTGTTTATATTGTTTTTTGCCGTCATGAGGTTTGCTAACGTATTATGAAAATGTTGTTTTGATACTTTCGTAACATTGTATTTGTCACAATAAAACGTTTCTTAAGGATGAATTAGATTCAAATATATTATTAACATTGCGACGATATTGTTATAAACGATTTGATTTGATTGAGAGTTGGTAACTAATAAATGGACTATATGGCGTAACCACAAATAAAGGTTTTTAAATTTTATTCACGCTATGTTTGCTAAATCCAGTGTAGTGTAGTCATTTAAGAGTTATCAGGACCTAAAGTGGACTTTGATCCGCCGCGTCCGGGCAAACGAACATAAATTGAATTATACAGCTGTAAAAAAAAATTCAAAGCCAATGATTGGCCAGTGTTGCCAGGGTGAAAAACGCGGCGGCAACGCGCTTGGCGGCGCGGCGCAATAAATTACAAGAATACGTAAAAGCATACAACGTGGAGTGGTCTCAACGTCCCCTTCGCGAGACTCGAGGGCCGAGGAATTTTTCACGGAGATAATGCGATCGCAGGAGTTTTTTACGATTATTTTAGGACGGACGAAGTGTATTCGTGTTCAATTTATTTCTTCCAAATTTTTATTTCACATATTTGTGGCCCGTCCCGCAGGGTATCGTTTGCGTTTTATATTAAGGTAGAGGGTACCTTTTCTAACCGTAACGTAATTTGTAGAGCAATAACTTCGGTCAGTAAAGGTACGTTATGTCGATAAAAGGTGTAGTCGAAGTAAAGCATCGATGTTTCAGAAAGGATAATCGCATCCCTAGCGTCACAATTCGCACTAGCAAGGGAAATTGCATTTTCCCCGCTGAATGTGCACTCTAATGAAAAGCTCTCGACGCGGTGACATAATGTACTCTAGTGCTTGGAAATTAATAGCAGTATACATTTGCATAGACCCACCTTCTTCAGATTCCGCTCACTTTTATACACAGAACTGAAAGAAACTGAGGCCAATGTTTTATTTCAATTTGCCGTATTTTGTAAATGTGTCTTTATACGTCCTATGAAGTTCTGAGTAGTAGCCATTAAATGAGACTTAAAAGCCGAAATAATTATGTAAGAGGCACTAGATGTCGTTAAGGTTGTTATGTAATATGACAGAAACTAGTAAGTGTAACATGTGAAAGGCAATTTTTTTATTCGTATTCTTTAAATACAGCATGACTTTCATGAATCTGCAACTTGTGATAATGCATATCTGTTAGATATTATATTTTGGAAATTTAAATTGATTGTAATGGCTAATGGCTTCCTAGTTTAAGTACACATATCTGCACTAAATATGACAAGTAAATATAAGTACTTTTATACTGTTACAACTTTAATACTGCTAGAAATATTAACATCGTTGTAATTGAATCAGCGTATTTGTCAATCGAGCAGGACCTCTCGTTACTCCCTCGTTCCCTCTTATAAACTTTAAAATAATGACAAACGCGACTTCAACAGATTACGCTGATTATTTAAAATATCCAAGACAAAGGAAATTAGCATGGCTTTGTTCGTTGGCTTTGTGACCGCGAAATCCTCTGGGTACATGGTACGGAAGTTTTGGGTGTCGCTGAAACTTTGGCAATTATGTGTTGCCGCGCCTGACTTGTAGTCACAAATTCGAATATGCTGCCTTGTAAGGATTCTGCATAAATATTCATAAACAACATTTTTGTTTCAATCAACTTTTTGACTTTATCGCTTAGAAATATCCGATTGTGCTAAAAAAGGGGCGGTGTTTGTAAAGGATTGATTTGTTGGTTGGAATTTTGCTTTAGATAACTTTACGTTCTCTCTTTCAGAGTATTACTCCTTTATTATTTTTAAGGCTATCATCCCCATCACTTATAATACCAGCTAAAAAACATTAGCTTTTGCTTTGTTTGAAACTTAAGGCTTTAGTTCATCAACCCTAAGACCTAGATTATGTTCATTACTATCCAGTAGTTTGTCGCGATGTGGTAATCAAACCAGTTACAACTGTTCGCATTGCTGATACTAGTTCCTTGACACGGTAAGGTCGAAGAACAACATTCAACATTATAAAATCATTTATTTCAAATGATCAATAATCTTTTAATTGAAATATGAAGTCAAAATACAGAATATGCCTGGTCGCCATGCTAGACAAACATTGGGCTAGTGTCCTATAATATTGTAATAATATTAAATTGGTGCAATTATTGTAAATACCGACGTTATGATGTCCTTAAAAATGATGATGTGTAAAAGTGCACCTCATGGCCTATACGCAAAACCGGAATGAATAAATAAATCATCTAGCAATTATTTCCCGACTTCGTCCGTTTATTATAAATATATGCCTTTTCTCACGAGGGCTATATATGTTTAATACTTTTAAGGAATAAAATATGAGTGTTTGCGTACTTCTGCGGCTCATAAAGCATAAAATAATGTCCACCTATTGCGTATAGCTTAGCCGCTTTATGAGAGAAGTTAGAATCAATAAATACGAGTATATATTAGAATTTATAACTACAATGTTCCCATAATAGAAATACAAGTAAAGTATTGTTTTCTAAATAATTATTATTGAATAATAATTTTTAATTTAGTTATTTATTGGTCTCCAACTAAGATTATACATGGCATAAATTTTAGTTCCATACATAACAATACATATTATAAACATTGTGCATCTTAAATTATTTACAGTACACAGCTTACGAATTTCATAAACTCAAAATCATACGCCTATCTTAATGTAATATATCCACTTAATAGATCATGCTATAGAAATCATAAAACGAAAAGGGAGTACAACATCTTGAATAGCAAACTGCTATTAAACATACGATGTAATAAGGAGCTCTATACAGAATATCGTCGACATCGGAACCTCAATTGTGACTGTAGGCACAGTTTGTATCAGTGGGGAGGCAATAACACGCCGTTGCTATGACAACGGAGCGAATACGAGAGGGATCTTCCGAGGGACGCACTCTCACAACCAGACTTCCGTGACATCCCTGATTTATAACTCCGTCTTTAAAACGGAACTGGGCTTGGAATTTACACAGACCTACACGTTTTGGTTGAACATGATATGTTTTTATAATGTTTGTAATTCGAATTGATGTTATAATATGTTAAGATTGTTTGATAGGCTCGTCGCCTATCACACTGTAGGAATATACAAGTCGAAACGTGGGTGTCCTGGTTGTATCTCTGCCTACCCCTTCTGAGAAAAAGGCGTGAGTTTATATATGTGTGTAAGGTTGTTTGAGAAAATGGATTTTATCTTTTGAGATAATAATAATACTAAAAATTACTATATGGCTGTAACTGTTTACAGAGTAAACCGTTATTATACTCTTATGGGTACTTGGTACAGTTTGTTTGCTAGTTTCTACGTTGCCGAGTAAATCTCTACCAAATGGGACCCCGGACGCCAACAATATTGTCTGACCAACTAAGCTCCGCTAAAAGCGAGTACATATATATATAAGTATATCCGTTTCTAAGCAAGCAATGAATGGAAGGTAAAAATTTGCGGAGTTTAATAATATTAGGACATCAATAATTTTATTTATATTAATCATACGTACTTTTTTATGACTTGTGTTTTAATTTCTGTCTCAATAAGTATAACACTTATCTAAAAATAAACATCATATACGCTATCTTCAACAAGTTCTTATCTTAATCTTATAATTTTCACTCTGTAGCTAATAATTAAAATTATTAGTATTTTATTCTTGTATTTCTTTATCGCAATGATCGAAGAATCCGCTTTAACGTTTTCTTCAAGTGGCCAGAATTGTTACTGTCCTATAAAACGTTCCGTAAACCCATCAAAGAAGCAATGTTTAGGAAAGGAACCGGCAAATACTGAATAGTTAATGCAGTTGTCACGTCACGTGCCGGTGCAAACTCATTTCCTATGCCTAGTAACAGTACTCCGGTAAAACGGTAAAACACAGGAACGATCGCTCATAAAATGTAACGTCCATTTTTCCTTCTTTTCGGCTTGCACGTAAAGGCCGAACGATCAAGGAAAAATAACAGGGGGGTTACTCTATATAAGCGACACGAACTTCGAATATTCTAACGCTGTACGTAAAATTCCACTAATGTCGCAACCACAGACTAAGTTCGGAGAAAACGATAGAGAATAGTATTGATCGTTTTTATAGAATAACCCAGAGCTAGGTGCCATACTTATGATTGATTAATTTAGAATGATATTTCCTCCCTTGATACCTATTGTTATAAACGAGCCCCTATTCTCTTTTAACTTGGTTCCTCATTGCATCCGATGGTAAGTGCAAAGCCGCTTAGAACCTCAGATTGATTATCGATTGGCAACAGACAATCATGGCTTGCCATTCAACATTATTGTATAGACCTATTAACCTGCTGCTTCATACTCGGCTAAAGAGCTTAGGACTTAAAGGTTTTAGGTTTTCCTTTTTAAGAATTTTATATATTTTCTTCGAGAACATAGCTTAAATAATACCATGAAATAATATCTAATGTGTACCCGCCTATTTAGAATTTCCATTTAAACTATTGTTGGAACAAAACAGAATCTCGTATTTTGTCTGCGGGTTTAAACAAACTGCTGAACTAAGATCGTTCACTGGCCCGGATTAATCACCCTTCTATACTGGAGGCTTAATTTATTTCACAGTATTATCTACATTTACTTTGTATCTTAAAAAAAGGGACGTCATATGTATACGCTTTTTATTAAAATTTAAATAATAATAATAATAAATACACCCAATTATTTTTATTAAAATTCTTCCAATTTTATTAACGTCTCTATGAATTTTAATATTTTCTCGACCAAAACATTAATCTTGTTAAATTGTTGATGTTATGAATTTATGCACGTAAATATTGTCCAGGAGCCCTAAGTCGAGAACGGCGAATGATTAATTGCAACGACAAACTTTAAATTAAATTTTCTTAATAATAATTCGAATGTAACCTAAAAGTCATGAATTATGCTACCTTTATGCATAATTCATTTATAATCTTTTTACAGTTTTAATAAATGTCTTAATATTAAATTTAAAGTGATTTCACACATAGATACTGGTGGTAGGTTTCTCATATTTGTGAGGCCGCCTGTGTAGGTACCACCGCAATTTTTATTTCTACCGCCAAATAGTAATGTACTGTTATGTTTTGGTTTGAAGGACAATGTAGCCAGAGTAACTACTGGACATACTGAGACTTAACATCTTATGTCTAAGGATGGCGAGCGCAGTGGGAGGCTGAGTATTGCTTTGTAATTCAAGGTGTTTGGTTTTGCTACAATTAATGAGCGGTCGTATCGCTCGTCTCGCCATTCATTGCAATAAAAAAAGATCATACCACAATGTTTTGGTAAAATGTTTGACAAGAACGTTCAACACAGTATACTTAAAGATTCCCTTTTTCACGCCGCGCCGGGCTTGCGGACTATATGCTTATTATTTTTACGAATGGAATATAAACTAAGATGCTAAAAACACTGGGATTTCATTCTACATTTGGATGATTCTTTATTTTAACTTGAATACCATGATCGGTGTTTCACAAGATAAATAAAAATAAAAAAATAAAAATGTTTAAGCCATATAAATTGCACCAATTTTTTTTGCTTGGCATAAAGAATGTTGCCATTTTATAAATGACTAGCGGTCGGGCCCGGCTCCGCCCGGGTGCATACACGTTTTAGAATGGCGGTCAAAATGTTTAATTCTGACTATCAGTTTAGAATATCGACCAATCGGACCACGAAAAACGAACAAAATTTCCTCGTATTTGCTAGAAATATCACTAGTGCTTTCCTCCTATAGGTCATAGCGTGATGATATATAGCCTATAGCCTTTCTCGATAAATGGACTACCCAACACTGAAAGAATCTTTCAAATCGGACCAGTAGTTCCAGAGATTAGCGCGTTCAAACAAACAAACGAACAAACTCTGCAGCTTTATAATATTAAGTATAGATAACAATCCTGACCGAGAATTGATTTTGAAAATAGAACAATGTGATACTTTTGTGATAGTGATATTTCCTTCTTGTTTTTATTAGAGAGACTGACGAGACAAGCAAGTCACTCGCCTGATAGCGTAACGTATGCGGAATGCCTCTAAATAAAACGACTCGCCTCAAACCATATAATTTTATTAATTGCGTGTCGTTGCACTCCGTTTGTCATTCCAGTATAATTATTAAATTTTAAGAATTCTAACCACTGTTACTTGAAATAGACAGTAACTTTAAAAATCATATTAACCTATCCAGACATTCTCTGAGACATACAGGAGGCTATTCTTTTAGATTTTCTGCTCCCACATGTTGATCAATAAATTAAATTATCATTTATTTTATTAATGTTTAATACATAAATAAATATTTGTCAAATGTAGTAGAATTCGTAACAAACATATTTTTTGACAAAACATAAAAAAATACAAAAACTTGCACTACAATATCCTAGAGAGCATACACGTTAACGCACGTCTCAAAAATGAGACGCTTCCTAAGCGTACAACCACGTTCGTGGGGCGAAAATCATTAAAAGCTGTAAAGAAATTCCCATGGGGAAGGCGGAAACGCATTTACTCGGTGAATAACTGGCCGTCATCTATCTACAGCCGAAACCTTTTGTTCGTTTTCAATCAGCTCCATTGTGACCATGTATTATGTGAGCTCGACCATTAGCAAAGGGATAGGATTCGGGTAAATATTTAATACTTAGGATTCGGGATTTCAGAGTCAATATTAAGTCTGGCGTTTGATTTATACTATGTAGCTAAGGATTTAAGTTATTTATAGTTTTTTTGTGAAATTTTCACCTTTAAACGAAAATTTATTTTTATTGTTGAATAAGTAAATTGTTTTCTTTCGAAAATTAACCCCGTCTATGTAAATACGATTGGATTATAATAAATTAAAAATATAGGACAAATTAAAGTAGAACCTAACTAACAGTCTGTACCTTGTTTATTTAAAATAATAAATGATTATTAAACTACAATAAGATTTCTTGGAATTCTCTCTATGGCGTACTTACATATGTATATGTACAAATTTCAGGTTGCAGTTTCTTTCTAAGATAATTTAATATACGTATACTTTTTATGAATTTTTTGTCGTAATACATAAAATCTAAAGATTTTCTTTAGTATGGTCTTACATCACACATAAAAACAGCAAGCGCACGATTGCAAGAGAAAAATCATGTTTCGTAATGAAAGCTGAATTTTTAACGAAATGTTGAGTTACAACTTTGTATATGGCGTAATTAGCGCCTCGGCGGTGGTTTCAGCCCGTTTTGCTAATTAATGATAAATTGAGGCAACATTTACATAAAAAATATACAGGGTATATCAAGACTGCTGCCGAAAACGAAGCCGGGTGGTAGTTTAAGCGACTTCAGACACAATGCAACAGAAAAAGTTGCAAAAATAAGCGACAATATTTTTTTTGAAATTTTTTTCCTATTGCCATATTTTGGTGGTAAATAATTTTTTTCCTAAAATAATAGTGTATACCCTTTAATTTATAAATACTCTAAGATATAAGAGAGTTTAAATTATTATTTTAGCAAAAACTATGGATTGACCACCCAAAAATGACGATATTTAAAAAATCATAAAAAATAATTGTCGCGTTTCTATGCGAAAATTTTTGTTGCATTGTGTTTGTAGCCACTAAAACTACCACCCGGCTTCGTTTTCGGTAGCAGTCTTGAGATACCCGGTATTAAAATTGAGAAAGAAATTATGAGCGTAAACTTGTACGTTGTTTACATGTGACAAACAAAGGGAGGAGAATTATGTAACTCTATTGTCGTAAAACCAACTATAAAACGGTGCAGATAAATTAAGATGCTTACGAACTTAAGTGGCTTTGATGACTGATATAGATATGCAAAAGTATTAAGAATAGGTTTATTGATAAGTAATCAATAAAAGCTTGAACTGTTTAAATAATAATACAATTGATTAAATAAATCATTTGATGAATATTGGCTGTATGTCTCATGTTCCTTCGTTTGTGACTAAAATAAGTATATAGAGTTTTGGCGGTAATCGGGATTATGATGGCACAGACTAGAGATTATATTTTTATCTTATGTAGGCCATACACACTACGATCTACCGGAGAGGTCATCTGTGCAGGTATACCTGCGCAGGTAGACCGAACACTGATACCGTGTATGGGAACGTTACGGTATACCGGAGCGGTCTTCAGTTCTTTTTGCGATGGCATCGAATGAGGACGACTGTTTCCTTGACGTCATTTACACTGCACGTTTATTACATGTACTCAATGCACAATAATCATGGCACAAAACATAGTTTCTGTTCACTACAGTAGCTCGTAGCAACTTTACTACAAGAAAATACAATAAAATCTATCGAGGCATTACACAATACTTGTGAACAGAAGTTGTTGTATACAAGCATGGCGGCCGGCGGCGCAGACGCCACCCCAGAGCGATAGGCGACCGCGGGGTGTGTAAGGTTTGCGCGAGGGGTGCTAATGTCATACAATGGTATAAGCATAGATAGCATAAAGGATCGCAAATGTTTAAAGGGACCGGGGACGTTAATCGGCCATGCTAGAAAACAACTGATGCGACGTGCGCAGGCGACCGGAGTACAGGCACACACGCACAGGTACGCCCTACGGTGTCACTCGAAAGAATTGATTTTCGATTCTGCGCCGGTCGCCTGCACAGGCCCAAAAAACTGCACAGGTCTATTCCCACACACATTTCGGTATACCTGCGCAGGCATACCTGCACAGGTGGACCTTTCCGGTCGACCTTAGCATGTATGGCAGCCATTAGAGTATATACATATAGAGGGAGCGCTGTCATACATTTGTGTTTTAAAAAACGTAGATATTTTCTTGGTCGTAATGTTGGTAGCATTGCTGCATTAGGGTTGCCGGTTAACATATTTTCCCCAACTGTATCAAAATTTAATTACGTTTTTTGGTCCCAATAACAATATCGATAAATAATATTTTTAAAGAATGAAAATTTGTGGCGACTATTTTAACACGTTTATCTATAATTCCGAATGCGTTTTCACTGCGAATACGAAGTAATTTTACCTGTGCGTTATTATACAATAGCATTGCAATATTGAAAATGCTTGGTGGTGAAATGGTAAATGTTTTAGTCCCTATGCTTCGATAGCCGAGCTTCGTTCGTATTCGGTATTGAAAATCGTGGCCGCCATTTTGAAGTTTATACTTATTGTACCGATTTATCTCAGAACCAGTATCTGGGGGTATCTCGGCACCAATATGCCAAATTCATAGTAAGGTTTAAAAAAAATGTAGCCGCCATTTTGAACTTTTTATTTATTGAACCAATTGCTCTCAAAATCAACATCTGACGTTATGTCAACACCAATAAGCCAAGTACATAAACAGATTTAAAAAAACTTTAATGAAAGCGCGCAAATTCTATTTTTTTTAGTAAAATTTCGTCGATTATATCTCCCGATATATTAATAAATATGCAATGTTACCTATGGCAGCTAATTATATACTTATTAATTATGCGTTCAGTAGAATTTGGGCACAATTTAATGACGCTAAATGGTATTTTAAGATTTTTTTTTCTAGAAGATTTCATGTGTACCCCACGCTGTCTGAATCCATACTGATTGGCGGGAAAAAAAAGGTGGCCCCGGCACCACCATTTTTATCTACGTTTTTCAAGTACCAGCACTCCCTCTATATGTATATACTCTAAGATTTTTATGTAATTTGCTTGATTTCCTTTGTTTTGTATTAAATGTTAATTTTGTGTTTTGAAAGGGAGTGTTGACCAATTTTACTCAATTAATTCGTAGTGAGATATGAACCAGATTACGCACGTCTATAGACATGCCTTTCCGGGCTTAATTACAGTCACGTCTCGTAGTTTTACGACGATACTTAGAAGATACGAAAAAAGGCTAGTAAATCTTGGTTTGGATTGAAAAGATTCTCTCATTCTTTATACCCTCCATATCGTACAGAATATCCAATATTTTTAAAATAGACAAAAGATTTTGTATTGTGTATCTTGTGAACATACAATAGCATCCAATCGTATTTACGTAGACGGGGTTGGATTTTCGCGAGTTTCCCCTTACCTAAGAGTACTTGCACCCTAAACAAATAGAACTGGTTCATTATGCGGTTTCCACAATGGCTGACGATCTCGACGATAAAATGGGTCAAGTATCAGAGAGGGAAAATTACTTTTATATAAAATAAATCAGTCCGTGATAGTACGCGAAAGCGAGTGCTGTTCATTAAAATGCATGCTTTGATCTCTACAGCACTTTACCCGAGGCTTTTTTGAATTTAAAAATGTTAAATGAGTCGTTTTGTTGATCGGATAAGTAGATTTTTTATGAACGATTTTTTTATAATAAAAAATAAATGAATTGTTTTATAGATTTTTGTTTTGATATAATGTATACTAACTAAATCCGCATTTTTTTTGGGACGAAGTTCCTTATCGCGCGATGTGAAAGTGGGCTAGACGGAAAAAAATTCTCACGAAAAGTTGGCACGACACTTTAAAACATTTGACAATCGTTTTTTATTTCTTTATTTGAAAATGATGTCATACATTTTATTTAACTCTAATAGAGGCAATAAAATATCCAAATACATATTAATATGTTAAAGGCTATAGTTAAAAACTAAGAATACGCTGAAGCCCAAAATTAAGTGGGAAACGTTGCGACAATTTCTAATTTTCATCAAATGTCACAAATCAAATTGGTACAAAAGAAACATAAATTGCATAAAGATGTGGAAGAAAAACATAATGATGGTGATACCCAAATGATTCTTTTGATGGTGACATTTAATTAAAATTACATAATAAAACCGTAATACATTGATTTTCGATCCTCCTTAATAAAGGACATTGTTCAATTTTGGCCTAAGAACCGAAGTGAATATAAATTATACTATAATTTTCATTTATTTTTATATTGTTTGAAACATATTTTAGTATTCCACGGACACTTCAAATAAATAAATTCCAAATAAAAAGTTGGGTCACAATTATTGATGCCGTTTAAAATGTTTTCCGTCAGCCAGTGCTGCCAGTTTCGGAAGTTTTCGCGATTTCGGTAAATACGGATCGAATTGAGAACCTCCTCCTTTTTGAAGTCGGTTATTACAATTAGTTGATAACACTTTATTCATTTAAATACCTAAATTGACTAGCTAGAAAAAAACTAGTATTCTATATTTTTTTGAGCGAAATCGCGAATTTCTAGCTTGGCATTCGAGTATTATAGTTTTCGTAATTGGCAACACTGGTGTACTTCATACCATTCAATTTTTGATTGCTTTGCGACTATTTTCTAATTGGTCTGTGGCGACTATCGTTTCTTTTGTGATTTTCTATGCGTTTCATGGTTTTATTCTAACAACTTTGGCTTGATTACGGACTCCGATTAGATTGCGTACTTAGTAGACTCGGCTGTGTGTAAAGGACTGGATTTTCCATAGGCATTTTCGGATGTTGCTCTGTCTGTGATCGAATTTAGTTGTATCTATTAACTCTATCTATTAACAAAAATCGCATCCAAATCCGTTGCGTAGTTTTAAAGATCTAAGCATTCATAGGGACAGATAGAAAATGCAACTTTGTAAAATGATAATTGTCAAAGAATTATCTTAAACTTGACTAGGTACTATCTCTTTTCCTAGTATCTAGTAGAGTAGTCCTTTCCTAGTTCTAGAAGAGAACATATATAGCTGTACATAGTATTGTTAATATTACTTTGATATTACTACTCTAATATTTCACGCAAGCTTGGTTATTTTTTATTTATAACCTCAAAATATTAACTTTTTTCGTAATTATTTTAGTTTTCTGAAGTGTCCGTTCGTGAAAACTTATTTCATAGGATTCCATATAATTTTAAGAGTTTATATTAGTCACTTTCGATTCGAACGGTTCTTAGGCAGAACATGTATGGAGCCGGAACAATGTCCTTTATTATTATTTACAATTTTAGTTTGTTATCCTGCTGTCAATCATCAACCCTTCATTTGACTATGTATCTTTGCCAATTATTACTAAAATTTAGCTTACTGATTAAGTTTATACAGGGTATCTCAAGACTGCTACCGAAAACGAAGCCGGGTGGTAGTTTTAGTGGCTACAAACACAATGCAATTAAAAATTTCGCATAGAAACGCGACAATTATTTTTTATGATTTTATAAATATCGTCAATTTTGGGTGGTAAATCCATAGTTTTTGCTAAAATAATAATTTAAACTCTTTTATACCTTAGAGTATTTATAAATAAAAGGATATACACTATTATTTTAGGAAAAATGTATTTACCACCCAAATATGGCCATAGGAAAAAAATAACAAAAAAAAATTGTCGCTTTTTTTGCAACTTTTTCTGTTGCATTGTGTCTGAAGTCGCTTAAACTATCACCTGGCTTCATTTCGGTAGCAGTCTTGATATACCCGGTATAACATTATATTTGAAAATAATAAAAAAAAAAAAATATTTTTATAACTTAAGAGATACAATTTTATTACAATTCCTTCACTAATTAATCGAAAGGAACTTCGTTCCATCCAGGTGTCTGCTGACACCTCTCAAGTTTTTTACCAATTAGTTTTGGCGCCATTTAATTTATTGTTGTAGGTACAAATCAATCTGTCAGTTTATAAATGTTAGTTGAATAAAACTGCAGTAATTTGCCGTTTAGTTAGAGTAACTGTCGTCTGACTGTTCTCCGGTTTAAATTCTAATTAGAGAGCAAACCGATTTAAGCCATTGGACAGTTGAGTTGGAACTGGACACTGCGGTGGTATAAATCTGTCCATTAATTACCGCCCGACGCGACTGAATTCACGATATAGATCGGAATATTTCAGTATTATACACTGTACTATCGGTTTATTTGACCCATGAGAGATTCGTATATTTATAAAATATATTAGACATAATGTTCGCACGACCTGTGTGATGTTGAAGAAAATAATATAAAATAATTCCCTTGTATAATTTACGGTACATATACTTAGATTTTTTATAAGTGAAGTTGTTTGTGCACTCTATTAGTGATAGCGCAATTTTTAAACAACTCATACATCTGAGGTAATATTCGTTCAATGTATGTATATTTAACTGTCGGGGCGATAACTCATGCTTACATTTATTAGTATCTTAAACAAGTTAACCATAAAATATTTTATCCGACAATATATCTTAGCGTTATTTATTTCACGTTCAATGTGTTTTGACATACATTACGTATGCCTAAATATAATTTATGTGTTATTGGCGAAATGGACTGGGCGCCGTCTATCGAATTAGCAGGAACATTGTGTAATTGAACAGTATTCTTAAATATTAATTTGATAATGTTTACCAATAAACATGTGAATCGTTTACCTTGGCAGTCATGAATTAACTAATGAGGAGAAACCATGTTTTTTTAAAGTATTCCTATTATTTTTATAATATTTCAATAAAATGACTACATATTGTTTGAATAATGATAAGAAGGAATAAATGATAAAATAATACATAACAATTCCGGAATTTTTTGGGGATTTCTGTTGAATTGACACTTTGCAGCCTTTGTGGATCTTAGTAGCAGGCTGTGAAACAAGAGGGTTCGGGTTCAGTCCCGTCAGGGTGGTTATGAGATCGAAATGTTCATCATAGTTTTTAATAACAACAAGACTTATTTGCTAGTGTGGAGATAGTATTATGTCCGTTAATGTTGATGAGTGTATTCATTACAGATCACATGATTTGTAGATAATGATATATGAAAACAAAAAAACGACGGGTTGCACTCCGGGAGTGCCGGCAGAAGTGAAAACTTGATTATTAACGTTGAGCATGTTTGATATTTTGGAATGGTTAGGGAATAATTTTGCACCAATTGCTTTATCAGTATAAAAGTACTATCATTTATGTGGTAGAATACAATATTCATTTATTGCGCTATCGTACACAAACATGACAAATTATATTACATTAAAAATTTAACACTTTAAAACTATTACAATTATTTTACATTAAAAAGTTTATCTCTCCGAAAAATCAACTTTCATCCATAATTTCAACGACTTTTTCACCATCATCATTACCAGAACTATCATCGCCAATCTCTAAAACTGATACGATAGGTTTATGGTAGCTGAAGTAAGAAACGAACAGTTTTGATTCGAACCTATTTAAATGTCTAATAAAGACCGCATCAATAGTAGTTTTGTATTTCGTTGTGCTAAGATTGCGATCATTCGACATAGTTAAACCAAATTCATTATTTAAAAATTCAATTAATAGTTGATTTTTATCTTCTGCGAAGTTTATGTTGAAATCTCCACTCAAAATCAAACATTGGCAATTCATCAAAGCTTTACAAACTGACAGCTAACTGACAGCTGTCTACTCTCCATCCGTCTTACGCTTTTCGTCTTACGATCAGGTCACGTGTCCTGACGCGAGTTTAAGATTTTAAACCCATTACAGAAAAAGTGCTCAACGCCGCTAAAGAAGTTTTCACTTCAATAACTAACAGATTAAGACAATAAATTGGAACTCAATAAATCCGTTTAGGCCACGCTATCCAGAGTTAATTTATAAAGCAGAAACGTCCAGACTATAAATACGGTTTAACTCCACAATAACCGACAAGTGGAACTGAGCTACGCTAAGTAATAGCGACATAAAGCCAAACGCCATGCTGCCATTAGATAATCGTAATGCAGTGTTGACGGTAATAAAAACAAATGTTTATGCAAGGTGCGCACTTAGGACCAGGTGGGTCCGACCCCCGAATTAAACTGGATCATCGTTAACGTTAGCATAATTTGAATTTGGAACGCACAAGTTCCGCATCTTAAATAAACAGACGGAAAAAGGATATGAGTACGTGAGGACGGATGGTGGTCGTAATATTAAATGAATTTTAAAGTAGAAAGTAATGGCTAACAATTAACAGGTAAGTTTGAAACTGGAAGCAGTTGTTAAAGTGACTTATAGATTATTTCTGAATATGATTTTATCGAACCTTTGTAGAAAGTAAGCGACATTATATTGAATATTAAATTACATTTCAACTATCAATCATTGTTGATCATTATCGTAATCAGCCCAAACGGACACTTTACGGTTTGTAGTGATTGTTCAATCAAGGACCTATATTCTTAAGATTTTAATTTTTCATAAAAAGCCCTTTATTCATACTTTAAAATATCCTTTGCATCTAATTTCTTTAACGTTAATCAATACATATACATATTTGATAAAGCTTTCAGTCAATAAAACCACAGTCCCGCTGCGCATTCTCACAGATACGAAGTACTTATCGGCGGCGCGTTGAATTATTCCCACAGATTAACGCGGGCCCACTGACACTGTCGCTGACTCCCATCCATATTTATATACAGTGGCTACACTGAATTTAATCGGCTTTGCCCGGATTCGTTTCGGTTGACCTCTTAACTGGATTTACTGAAGCGATACTTTACTACGCTATGATTGTGTATTTTGTAATTTGAGTGTAATTGAATTGGCGCGTTAATTATGTGCGTGTATTTATTTAAAAGTGTTATATTAAAGTATACATGGTACAACTATTTCTAACCAAAATGATATTTCTCTAAATAGCGACGTAGTGAAGGCTGTACTTTTACTCAGGGATTAGGACACGGACAAATTCGCATTTGTCAAAAAATGATATCGATACAATTTAAGAAATCTATTTTTATATTATGTAACTGACTTTTTCTTAATAAATAAATTCATAGAGCGTTGAATAATGTTCTAGGTAGCATTAAGACAAAGAGGTTGTTGTGGACTGTGGAGTATAAAAAATAAATTACTAGAAACATGATTTGTAGCTTACTTAAACGCATTTCGAGCATACTTTAATTGATTTATTACTAAGCGTGACGTTGAACACGGAATTTTTGATTCATAGAATTAAATTTATTTGTTCGTATGTTCTGATATACGTAGTAGGATTAGAAATAAGTATTGTACATTTTTTTAAACTAATTACTCTCTAACATATTTTTTTCATAAAGATATGTAGTTTTCGTGTAAATAATATTATCCCGTAATAAATTAAATTTCAGAACATATCTTTAGGTTGAGGTAGGTATGAAGGTTTAGTTTATTTTGTTTACAATTTCGGTCTGATTGATCAAGCTTTAGTTAGTTTAAGTTTTCAACTAAATTATTTCGCGTGATGAGTTAATATGGCACCAAACTTGCAATGATTGTAACATCAAACTAATTCGTAATGTGGCCTACAATTTACTTGCCAACAAAATAATGTCACCCGAAGCAGACTTCTAAGTAATTCAATAAGCAGTAAAAAGATTAGGTACTTTAAAGAGTATTTTATATACATATATTCAAGGATATAGAATCGTAAAAAGATGTGGTATTTACGTACTTTATATTCGAACTGGGAATATCGGGAGTAAAATGGTACGTAGCTCTTGGTATTTATTCCCTAAATGCCTTCGGTTCGGGATTCGGGAGTTAGTATCATAAAACAAACGGGGCATATCTCGCTCGCATTGTCCCCGAATATTGACCGGGATTCGGTAAACTACGAACAGTTTACTGAGAATATCGGAGTATTTCCTTATAGTTTCTCATTGATTACGTTTTGCTATAGGATTATTACATTTAAATGGGCCAAATAAAGGGATCATTTAAGACGAAGATATGATATTCGTTTTATTTTATTGTGTTATTTAATACTATATTATTGTATGATATCGATAATATACTCGTATAATGGTTTCTTTTTCGTAGATAAAAGTATTTTTGTTATGTTTGTTTGCGTATCTGTTAATTTAATACTTCACAACAATACTGACCTTTTCTAGCTATAATTGTTAATAACATGATGTTATTACGACGATGGGTATTTAGAACTTTTACTTATTATACAAATAAGTGCCTCTTATTTATGTCGCCGAGGCAGTAAATTACACATTATAAAATTACTCTCAAATACATAATATATTTCTATACTCTGAACAGCGACCCTCAGCGAATGTCGAACCGACCCATTTCCTAATAATTGAATATAATTTACCAGGAGCGATGCATTAGCGACGACCCTGTCGGCTCTATACGGCAAGCTACTCGTCGTGATGGGCGTCGCTTTCCCCATGGCTGAGGTCATCTCTACGTACATCCCACCCTCATTCTACGAGGTAAGCGTCGTCACATGAAATATCGTTTCCTGTACGGCTGGGGACGCTTGTCTAGACGTAGGGTATAGACTGAAGTGCATTTGACGGGGAAGAAACTAGTCTTTGTGTGGTTCTTGTATTGGGTTTTTGAAGTTGAAAATTGCTTTAGTATTTATCTTTGATATAAGATTTGAAAAACAATGTGTAATATTATATGAGTGGGTTCGCGTTTGAGTTTATAAATAGTTAAAAAATGAGCCCATTTGCGAAGGAAATTACTGAAACCGATGTGACGAGTTCCATACTACTACAAACTTAAATTAAAAAATATGAGTATATTATACTAACTATTGTAATTACTTGTTTTTCTTTAAGTAGAATCTTAAGTTTGCTCTGGATAAATAAATACCCAGAATAAAGAGTGTCATGAAAATTAGTGACACTCTTTTATTGTCCTCGTTAACAATATCATGCACATTTCCAAATCTCGACACCACTTAATGTAAGACTATGTGACTGTTGTATATTTCGAATCTATTTGTTTGCCACAGTATTTACCTATACATGTATATCGGGTACATGGTATGCCTGCTGCCTAAAAATATTATGTATTTTCTCACACCTTTCTCAAGACCTCTTAATGTAGGACTACCTGCCCCCCTTAATGTAGGACATAGGACTATGTGACTGTTGGTTATTTAAAATGTGTTTATTTACCAGGGTTTCTACCTGTACCTGTACATCGGGAGCATGGTATTCCTGCTGTACATGTACGCAGCGCTGGTGCGGGACAGGTCACGCTCCGCAGCCGACACTGCAGTAATAGCCAGTCAGTATTACTGTTATATTAATTTCAAAATTAATCTTGACGTCATTTGATTCATTACTTGATTACGTAGAGGGGCAATGACATGACGTCATTGCATCAATTTTCAGGTTAAGTAATGCCCTGTGTTGGATGACTTTCGGAATATATTGTGATAAGGTTTCACTGTGCATAAATCCGATTAATAAGGCGACTAATGGGTCACAATGGATTGAAGGACATTGTAGCCAGAGCAACTACTGGACATATTGAGACTTAACATCTTATGTCTCAGGATGGCGAGCGCAGTGGAATGTTGCTACTGTTTATGAGCGGTCGTATCGCTTACCATCAGGCGAACGGCTTGCTCGTTTCGCCATTCATTGCAATAAAAAAAAAATGCCAAATCAATAAGGCGAATATGGATATTCTCAAATAATGGAACAATTTTTCGTTTCTTGAATTTGGTTCATACTCTTGATTCTCCATTATAACTATTATTATTTACTTTGTTAAATGCCTTAAACATAAGATTTAGAAACTCAACAGAAAATTAAATAAGTATGTTTCATTTATAAATCACATAAGATTTACTAAGTCAAGATGGGCTCAACTGGAGTTAAGCCTCGGCTTTGCGAGTAGGCACTTACTTTATCTACTCGTAAAGGTACGGCTTATATACAAATAAGTTTTTTGAAGGCATCGTCCGGAACTTGCTGATTTTTCTTATTTTTACCCGACTGTTGCAAAAAGCAAAAGGAACGGTAAAGATTTACACAGTCTATATACTTTTTTATGTGCCATTGCATCCTCCTAAGCTACTTATTCGATTTTAATGTATGGAGTATCAATTGATACCTCTATGAAATTGACACCGCATTCAAAGCTTAAAAGCTACAGCACTCTAATCTGATATGTCGATTAAATGTTTTATTTGTAACGCAAAATAAATTTACTTGCAAATTAACAAAGGTAAACTTACCAACTTGCTCTGGCAAATGACATTTCAAGTCCACTTTTAAATAAATATGTTAAAATCTACTCATAATCCGTGTTTACTAAAATAACTACTAATTAGTGCTGAATTCATCAAGCGAAATATTAAATTAAATACTAATAAACAAAGCGCCGCTAGCCGAGATCATGCGAGCCAAAAACCGCAAGAGCAACGTGTCGGAAATAAAGCATTGACCTATTTTACACCAGCCGGTATCCTTATAAGGGCACCGGTCCATTAACGTACGTACTACATACCTTGTGAAATATTGAACGCTTACTATGTTTATTGAAAACACGTGTTTTGGAGAAATACTCGCTTTGGACCAATTTAGAGCAGTTTGTAAGGCATACAAGGCGTGAAATGTAAATATAATTTGGTAGTGTTCATGCCTTTTAGAAATTTTCGGTGTCGAGATATTTTAATTTTAAAATAGAAAGAAGAAAAATATCTTCAACCTTTATTCTTTAGGATAATTTTTTTATCTTTGTTTTTATTTTGTGTTAAGCACTATGTTTAATTTAGCACTAAGTAAAATTTTAATTTAATTTTATGAGTACATCTTTGTTATTTCAGTTTCATCTTCACAAGAGTATGATAAAATATTAAAACTCTTAACGTATGAAACCTAATAATAGTTCACAAAATGACCAAAAAACACTACGGTAATTAAGTTTAAATTTAAATGTGGACGCCCATTAATTTTAGACGTCGTTTCATACGTTACCCAAGTCAAAAAGCAGGTGTCTAAAATTAGAAGGCGGCTCTCTCCTTTGCCGTTTTCCTAGGAGGCGGGCTAAATTGCATCATTACTTTCTTACAAAGGTGCCAACGAGGGTCTAATAAGACGGTGTTGGCACGAATTGCCGCTAGCCACTCTTTTACTCAAAGAGCACGTATTTTTTGGTGCCCTTGGGTTTAAAATTGCAGTTTGTTTGCGTTGGTATGAAATATTGCTTGTTTTCAGACGTGTGGGTATATATTTCTTAAACAAATGAATAAATAGGTGAAAATTAGAATGGTTTATAATAATTATGAGAGGATGCTTTTTTTATGTTTATCGATAGATAGAGCCATTAGTTTACGCTTTGCTACATGAAGAGGTAGGCAAATGTGCTTCTTATCCTATTTTTTTTCCTTTTCCAATTTTCCTTAACCATTAGGTTTACTTTGTAATATTTTTTGGTACTTAAAAAAAATTGATTTCTTTTAGATGAGACAACAAGCATCTTATAAGAATCTACTGAAGGTTTAATTAAAGCGAGAGTAAGGGATGAAAGGGAACGACCTTATCTTGGGAAAGACTGACCATCTTTACACTGAATTTTCAGACTTTGTACACTTGGAAGTGCACTTATGTTGGTAATTTTGTTAATGATTGCTGTCAGTTGGTAGATTCTACAAAATTCTGTTTTTTGTATTCAAATCTTTTTATTTTTTATATAATTTCGCATTCATTTTGCTTGCCAAAATAGAGAAAGGTTTACAAATTAACTATTTTCTGGAAAAAACAAGTCGGCCTTTATCGTAAATTTTACCTTTTATAACCTCGCTTTTGTAGAAGCTATAATAAAATACATCCATTTCTCTTTTTGCGACCAAAAGTAACCTGGATTTGTTATTTAAATGACGCGTGAAGTCTAACAGGCGTGTACAGCCAGCTACCATTTAAGTAATATTTTATTCCGTTATGAGGTAAACAGAAATGTTTTAATACATTAAATAGGTCTACATCTCCTATATGGAATTCTATTTATTTTACACGGACTAAAATAATTACAACATTTTTTGAAATATAAATATTATTTACGGATTTTATCGTGGACTTTTTTACATTTTAGAATTATAAATAAATAAATAAATACACCCAACAGTCACATACATAGTCCTGACCCCACACTAAGATCGAGTCCTGTGTCGTGGGTATCAGGAACTACGAGAGACTTTTCGGTCACACCACCAACACCCAGACCTGGAAGAAATATTTGTGGGCCGCACAAACATTTCTCTCGGTGCAGGGATCGAACCCACGGCCTCTCGTTTCACAGGCGGCGTCTAACCAACTGCGCTACGGAGGCTGTCGAAATTGTTTTATTTCAATGAATAACTTTCGCGTAAACCTAAGAAGTCATTATACAATTTTTTTTTATAAAACTGTCACGTATGGTTTTGCATAATATATAGTAGAGGAAGCATATAAAAACTAACTAAGCAGTTGATAAGGGTAAGCAGTTGATATTAGTAGATTCGGAGGCTTACGTGAGTAGGTCAATTAATGTAATAATCAAAAGATAATTATAGCAGATGAAAATTGTATAAAAGCTATATCTTGCAGATAGTGATTTTTTTTATTGAAATGAATGGCAAGACGATCATGTCGTTCATGTGATGGTAAGCGATATAACTGCTCATGAACAGTAGCAAAACGAAACAACACCTTGAATTACAAAGAAATGCATTCCACCGCGCTGGCCATCCTGAGACATAAGATGTTAATTCTCAATATGTCCAGTAGTTACTCTGGCTTAGGCGGCTTCTCACATATGAGAGACTTACCACTAGTAGTCTATTTTGATTAACAATCTTTTTACTATTTTTTAGGGTTGTACTCAATTTTTCTCGCCAGGACCTTAAATACTAAGAATCAATACAAAGCAGTAACTCTCATAACACTTATTCCTCTAGAATCGGAGTCAAGTTCATCACCATCTGAATCGGATTCCTGTTCATCTCGCACGGAGCGCAGTACCGCCATGACAGCGCATACACTCCCGCAAATCCCGATGAAGCGACTGTCTCTAGGATTCGCGCTGGCTTCACGGACACATCATTATGGCAGCTTTTATCTACGTATGGGGGCGGTTGGTGAGTGATTCTCATTGTTTCATTAGATATTTTTTTTTACACTTTCCCGGCATAGTGATAACATTGGGCCTGATGGTAAGCGCAACTGCCAGGTTCCAAGACATTCGATACAATTACGCCGGCTTGCTAAGATGCCTTTAAGGTATCAGTTAATAAATGTGTAAAGTTTTGCATAATGCTTAAGAAGGAATGGAAATTGGGTTGGCTCCATGTTGAGAAGGGAAGGGGAAGTTTCACATTTAATAAGATGCAAAAACTAGAACTTAGTTCGAATAATGTTTTTCATTAGTTAGGATGTAATGACTTATGTATAACTGATTTCTAGGGATGAAGAAAACCCAATTAAATATACAGCAGACACACGATTTTCGTGTGATAGAGTGTAATCCGTAGTGAAATTTAATACCTCTAGCGTAATGTAATATTAAAATTTATTTATAATTATATTAACGTATTTCATTAATAATATTAAAGATAATTGCAATGTAAACATAAGTTTATGTTAATTATGTGAAATATGTGCGTGTTCATTAAAATGAATTTCGCGTGAGTAATGATGTCATTTGCGTTTGGATTATTCAGTTTGTTGCTAATTAGTTTTATGTGCTCTGATGTAATTAGGCCGTACAGAAATGTGCCGTTTTGTTTTGAATGTTACATGTACAAACAGATTATACGTAAAATGTTTTGACTGATTAAATCTATAGATTTTTCTATGCACTTTCATTCGAACAGTTTATTAATATTTTCATGAATGTTCTAAGCTACCAGATTCTATTACACAGCCCCTAGTGAATGAAATAACTTAACAAAAAATACAGAAATAACAACATCTTCTTATTGTAACTTTCACAATATCACTACATGAAACAGTCAATAGTAAAGAACTGAAAGATTGTTTGTGCGAGAAGTTCAAGTAATGGTAGTTGCACCTTGTTAAATCCCGAGCATTGTTAAGGGGACAAATGGATCGCGGATTAGTTTCAAACAAACTTCCTTAGTGATGGACGCGTAGTCGATAACCCTGTTAAACTTCTTAGGAGTCTGCTTTACTGTATTAATCGAAATTATTGACGTTGCGACTTGTGCGGTAATTACTTTATAATTACTTTATTCTACACCCTTGTAATTAATTATAATCTCGTATGTTGTGTGTACACGTTTAATCAAGTTAAATCCTTCTGATGTGTGGTTTAGAAGAGTTTTTCCTTTCATAACAGCAGTACTCGTTGTAGCTAATATTAAAACAAAATCTAAGTACTACGTATTGTTGGTATTTTGGTTTCTATTAAGGACTACGAATTAAAATTGAGCAACTAAACTGATAGACAAGCTTTTAATAGAATTACAGATAAGAAAATGCAATGTAATGCACGTTTAGAAATATAATTCGAAAGTGCTATATCACCATTATTCTGTATTAGTGATTATAAAACGTAATCCTAAGCCATTTCCCAGAAGGGGTAGGCAGAGGTGCTACCGGGACACCTATGTTTCACCTTGTGTGTTTCATCGTATGATATGATAGGGGGTGAGAAAATTGTCATATCGATCACAAATTCCTGACTCCGGGCTGTTGTTTATTTATTATTATTTATTAATAATTTTTATTAATATAAAATCCAATATATCTTTTCTCAAATCAAATCAAATCAAATCAAATCAAATCAAATCAAAATATTCTTTATTCAAATAGTCTTTCACAAGATCTTTTGAATCGTCCTTTTCTGCTACCACCGCTTCGGAACGTGTTGTGGCTGTGAAGAAGAAGCGGCGCAAGAAACTCCCTCAGCAACACGAACTGTCTTCTTTTTTTCTGTCTTTTTCTTTTTTTTTTATATCGCCATTTACAAATAAAATGATTCATGTCACAAGTTACAATAATGTCAGTTTGATTCAAAACATGATAAATTTATTCCCAAGCAGTTTTATCTTCCACATAATCTGAAATTCTATAGTATGCCTTTTTACACAGCTTAGCTTTTATTACTTTTTTAAACTTATTAATTGGAAGTTCTCTTAAACTGTTGGGAAGCTTGTTAAAGAAGCGTACACTTTGACCCATAAAAGAATTATTTATCTTGTGGAGACGAGTAACTCGACCTGGAAATCGAAGTTCCACAATCATAGTGTTTTTTTTATAGCCTTGAATAGCGAGACGAGCATGCCGTTCGCCTGATGGTAAGCGACTCGACCGCTCATGAACAGTAGCAAACCAAACATCACATTGTATTACAAAGCAATGCTTGGCATTCCCCTGCGCTCGCCATCCTATATGTCCACTAGTTACTCTGGTTGCAGTGTCGTTCAACCCGAAACACAACAGTGCATTTAAATTGCTGTTTGGTGGTAGAATAGTACCCACCCAGATGGCCTCTCACATATGAGAGAGCTACCACCAGTAAAAAGTGTAGTACAACTGCGAGATAGTAATTATAATAGCATGAAATATTTCAGCATTCGGCATAGGTTCAATGATATACTCCGGGCTGGAGTTCGGCCAGTATTGGGAGCTGGAACGGAACACTAATTGCCACAACGTGCTGCTGGCGCTCACGCCCGCCACGCGCATGGCGTTCATATTCATCCAGATGTACTTCATCTTTCTGAATAATGAGGTTCGTTATCTTAAGATGCTCTTTTTGAGTATTTGCAGGAATGAGAGCGTCGAGATAGACTGTTGATGAATGTAATGCTGAGTTCTTATGTTGTGAAACTTAAAAATTCATCTTGATTGAAAGTAGTAAACGCTACCGAAAACGAAGCCGAGTGGTAGTTTTAGTGAGTTACACAATGCAACAACAATTTTATAAAAATAAGCGACGATTTATATTTGTTTTTTTTTTACTATCGTTGTATTTGGGTAATAAATAAATAGTTTGTCGTGAAAATTGGAGCGTTTCACTGCGAAATTATTAGTTGCATTATGTTTTTAGCCTCTAAAACTTGATACTTTAAGTGTAGTTCACCCGGCTTCGTTTTGGTAGCAGTCTTGATATACCGTGTAAACAAAATAAATAAAACATAAATTTTAAAACCAAATTAAAATTTAACTAACCCATTTTTAATTGAACACCTTAACAATTTTTGACGTAATTTAACGATCTCTGATCAGGAAAGGTTGTCTTCCAATATTCCAGATGAAAGTATACAAGCACAAGATAGTGGCACGGTTCGGGTTGATGCACATGGTGGGAACTAACCTGAGTGTGTGGCTCAATGTACTAGTACAGGAGACCAAACATGAGATACTGACGTTCTACGACCCCGAGAACAAGACCATTGGACTGTCACATCGACTTGGTAAGTAAATGTAGTAGATACTTTTTAATACAATTCAGGAGGCAAACAAGGTTACGGCTCGCCTCATTGTAAATAGTTACCGTAATTTACGATCGATCGTCCCTGACATCAACCCTTTCTACCTTTTGGTCTACCGCAGTGGCCTAATGGGGCTTGTTGAATTCAAATAACTTCGAAATTCTTGCGGGGAGCTCTTAGGTACGAAGATATCCTCATGAAGTTTCTTTGATCGTTAAGCAAGCGATCATTAATTAAAATATCAACTAATATAAGTACCCATCTAGAATTTATATTCTGTATCAGCCCATATACGTCCCACTGCAGGGCACGGGCCTCCTCTACAATCGAGAGTACGATTGAGAGTGGTTAGGCCATATAGTCCACCACGCTGGCCTAGTGCGGGTTGGCGGACTTACATACCATAGATTGTTTTTATAAATCGCTATGGTGTGCAGGTTTCCTTCACCGTTTTTAGTGCGTGGTGATTGACTATCAATACACACATGACTCCGAAAAGTCAGAGGTGTGCCCTGGGATTCGAACCCGCGACCACCGTGAACATGTTGGCAGTCGCGTCTAGTCCGTTTACCAACAGGCCACCACGCACTTATATTAATTAGAATCAGAATTTATATTATTTTCACGTAAACAATCGATCAAATTTTGCATCGACCTGACAAACAATTTTAGGTCCGGTAATTTAATTTTATTTAGCTACCTACTCACATTTGAACGATCCATTAGGCTCCCGACGATCTTTATCCGGTTATCCCTAAATCTTTCGACGTACCTTTTTTCTTAATATTTTAGACCATTTTTACATCAGTAGCATTACTGAGAAAGGCACTCAAATATGAAAATAACGTTTCACTACATATGAATAATTTGTTCAAAAGGGTTAAAAAAGTATATTTACTTTCTTCAAAATTAAACAACGTAGGTAAAGCAAATGTAATTAAATATAGGAACTAGAATGTGAACACGCGGTAAACCCTGCGTTGCGCTTAAAAATACGACACCAAAAAGGTAAATTGTTTATTGTCTTGCGGGAGGGACGGAGGGATGAAAAATAAAACGTGCGGGGCTTTCGTGAATCGACATATATTCTCCGAAACAATGAAATTCCGATTCGTTCACGCCTGTAAATCACGATATGAAAATGCCTTTGTCCTGCTTTGTATAGACCAAGATCTAGTAAATTCCGGCGACAAATACGAGGGAAAACACGTATAGAGCCACGATAAATCCAGGCTTTTCATGTGGGATGTATCTGAAATCTTTACGTACAGATTGTCCTTTCTAATAAACCACCTTACTTCCACGGAAATCGCATTTATTTTGGAGACGTCTCAACAAAATTGCGTAGTTAAGAAAGTTACAAGCGTAGGATAATGATACAAATGGTTATTTCTACTGTATTTGCTTTTTGTAAAAAGGATTTCTTTGACCAAATAACACTTTTTGAACTAGTACAGGACTTTTAACATAGTAAAATGTCCATCATTGCAATATCAAAATAATAACTTCAAACCTTATGGGGTCAAACAGCGTAAAAATAACACGTATTAAAGTAACCTATTTAAAGTAGCTAACAGTACGCCTAGAATATCGACCCACAACCGCAGGAACGGCAAGTAAATGGCAATATAAAAAGCTTTAAAGCCTCATTCCAGTGTCAATGATAAAACACAATAGTACGTAAAGCTTCAGCAAATCGAGACATTTAATCAGGGCGCACTCGTATATTCGAAATCCGCACATACCGTGTCGGTTCGTTGGACACATTGAATGAAAGTCGCGTTTGCCTACAGCCGTAGTGTGTGAGTACAATGCGCCAATCGATATCGTACCGCGTTTTGTTTACATGAATAAAATAACACTAACGTAATTATAAAATAAACACGATCCATCGCTTGTCGATGCTCGAAATTTGTGCGGAATAGTAAGGTTGTTCAAAATATTGACACTTTATACTTAATAGCATAATTGTGTACAATACATTTGAAGTTTTAAAATTCTATTACTTGTACACATCTTGTACATCACATTACAACAGTTAATATGTTCGAAGAACGTGGAAACTTAATAAGGAAAAATGAACAGCTAAAATAAGGTGGAGTATTGGTGATATTTCACGACGTTGGCGTTAACGTTTAAATTATGAGGCCTTTATGTAGGACGGTCTATTGTTTCAGTTGGTAATCTCATCTGACGGCAGTTAATTTATTAGAATGTTTGGATTTATGGGATTAAAATAGCTCCTAGGGTCGCAACAGTATGTGTTTTATGTGTCGTTAAAATATAATTTACTTCGGAAGCCGACCTTTATGAAGGTAAAGGTAAATTGAGGATGGATGAATTTATTACACAAGGGGTTTGCTAGGATTTTTACATCACCATTATAACCCTATATTACTATTTTTTTCTACATGTAACGACAGCATATCTTTCTTTTTTCCATTATCGATTAAATTTCTCTGAATTGTAACACTGACTTTGTATCGAATGTAAATTCTGAACACAAATTGCAAATTTACAAGTAAAAACAACCTTTTTTCGGTGTCCCAAATCATCTAGGGGTTGAGGCTGTGAGCTTGTTACCTGTGGATTATTCACGTGAGATTGTGCCTCACTGCAGTTTCCTGATAATTTCCTTTGTGTCCCGCTAATTGGATTAATGATTGCGAACGAGCATTGGCTTAGTCAAGGGTTGTCACACACCGCGCGCCCCCTATGATTTGATTTTGGTCAGTGACATTCTGCGGCGGATTGCTGTGCCAATAGATCGTCTATTGAATTATTTCCTGCCGGAATACATCGATGTGGATTCAGTTCTTTTTGTTGAATTGCTTTGAAATTTTTTGTGGCATAAATCAAAGAAGACGATGTGACAGATTACCAGACTCCCATTATTTATTCTTATAATGAACAAAGTATTTTCGACAGGAATAACTTAGTGTTTTCATAATATTATTAAGTAAGCCGCACATATATGATTTATTGATGAAATCTCTGAATCAAATTATACTTAATGATCCGCTTGTTACCATTATTTTGCATTAAACTAAACAAACATAATTTTCCTCTTTCAATATCTATCCAAAGGTTGCCTGGAAGAAATTACCTAAAGAAATAAAACCGCCTATTGTACTATTATTATTGTCTTGTTTCTTCACTGTATTTTTTTTCTATTTTGTGCAATAAAGCATTAAATAAATAAATAAAAATTAAACGTATCTTCCACCAACAAGAGCACTGAAATGAGAGCTTTTATAGCTCTATATTGTTTAAAACGCAGAAGAATTTTCAAGTTGCATAGTGAAAATATGCAAAACGCGGTCGTTTCCAAGTGTAGTTATCTTGAAAACGTTGCTCTCATACAAAACAGCTCAGCTGCAGATTAGCCACTAGTACTCCGCAATTACACTGCTACGTTCCAAACCGGTACATTTTTTATTATTTCTGGAATGCCCCTATACCAAAATAAGCGCAAGTTATATTTTAGCTCTCTTCAACAGATTTGGGAGCGCAAAATCTAGACCGTTTAAAATGATCTATTACGACCAATAATAACTTGGAGAAGCCAATTAAACTGGTGAAATCTACTGGAAATATAACTTCTATTCAATTTTATTATTAGTTGGGACTTGGGGATAACGATAAAATTATTAAAGAAAAAATAATTATGCTCTAAAAGAGATATTGATATCAATTTCGATAAAAGTACTTTAGATTTCGCCATAGTTTTGGTTTACAAATGAAAAAAGAATATGTTTGTGTTCTATCAAAATGTCGACAAATTTACATTACATTTCTCAATATGCCAGAGGATACTTTAACGATTCATTTTTTCATTCCCCAAAGAGCCTTTCATTTTCATTTTTCACCCTACGAAACTGGGCTCGGTCCGCATAATTTGTTTCCTAACGAAACTCCCTTTGTTGCAATTTATCCTCGTTGAATAACTTTATATTATTCACCATTCGATCCGAACCTTATGTTGATTTTGTTTTACCATATATACATTTTTATTTACTTCTTTAGGCTTGAGATGAGGGGAACCTATCACCCTATTGGGTAAAAATATATTTCAAATTGATAAGGGGGTAATGGGTTTTGAATTTTGATAGGATTGTTCTTTTAAAGTTGTTAATTTTTAATTTTATGTTTAGATTTATCGCTTAAATATTGAAATGAAGAATAATTTTATAATAGCACCGCATAAATAATTTATATTTCGTTTTAAAATATAACTAAGAAACATCGGACCAATAAACGTCCTATTGGAAATGCTTTATCAAAGCCACTATGGGCAGATGTCACGGAGCTATGTCAATAGCATTCCAATATCGCGACGGAGCTCCGGTGGCATTCGACCTAAATAGTTTTATCGTATTGGAAACCGATTGGAGATAACTCCTTCAAACTTTTATTAATTAATTGTGAATTAATTCAGGACTTTTTACATTCCAGCGTTCCAGAAAGCCTTCGCGTCGCTGGCGACGGAGGTGCCTCCTTCACACCCGGCAGCTGCGCATCTTCGTGTACCGAGAGGCTTGAAAGGACCCCACCACATCTTCGAATGTCGTCGAACGAACATTATGGGCTCTCTAGTCCAGGATGCTTCTCCGTTCCTCTTTCCTTGCACTATCGAATATTCTTTAATATGTGCAGCGATCCTATATGTTATGTGGAAGAATATATCCAAATATCCATCGAAAGACGTCGCCGCAGCTATTGCCAAAGCTCGTCTACTCGAAGGACTTGCTTATAAAAAATCACCTCATCTTTACAGCGTCGATTGCGCTAGAGCTCATAAAGGGCTATTTTTCGGTATACTCGTATTGGTCCTTACTATAATATCATTGATTTTATTTTTCGTACTCGTATCTCGAAAAGAATATGCGTCTTTAGCGGTTGTCGAGGTAAACATGTGTGAATTGGCATTATATGCTATGACGACATTTGCTAGTTTAGCTGGAATGGTTTGTGTTCGAAAACTTAAATACGATGGCAACCGAAATCTCGAACTGGACAATATCCTTCTAGTTGGCGCCCAAACTGGCATGTTCATCTACGGAACATTCACAATCATCGGTGGCCACTTCACTATAGAGAAGAACACTATCCTTATACTCATAACCGCATTATCATCTTTGATACAAACGACGTGCCAGACGATGTTTATTTTAGACGCGAGCCGAAGATCAGCGAAAACGCCCGAACAATTACGAAAGAAACCGGGAAGGGAGATAGTAACGTTCCTATTGGTAACAAACTTAGCGATGTGGGCAATCAACACGTTAGAAAAATCTCGAGCGGAGTCCCATCCGGTGCAACTGCACTTCTACGGTCTATGGGCTTGGACGATTATAACTCACGTGTCGATGCCATTGGCGATATTCTACAGATTCCATTCGACGGTATGTCTATGCGAGATCTGGAAACGGGCGTACAAAATGAAGCCGGCTTACATGTAGCGACCGGCGCGAAGGTACTAAAACACAGATCTGCTGCAGACTGTGGTACTTTCGGAAACATTGCAAATGTAGACAAGGCGTAGTTGGGTGTTAGTGCCATAGCTTCGTGCATAGTGGATACCGGATAGAATATTAGCATCTTTATGTACCCATACCGTAGGAACATCGTGGCTATAGTTTTATCTCTCCGGTGTGCACTGACGTACCTTGATATATTAGTTTCCAAGTTGACTGCTGTAATGTTAAGTTATTGTATTTAAAATATTTTAATGTGTTATTTATTTGTAGCTTTATCGAATGCTTTAACTTTAGCAGCTGGACTGATGCGTTGTTTCATTCACAGTATTTCAAGAATAAACGGGTTGGATTTTATTGATTTTAGCGCTTTATATTTAGATGTTATTATTTCTGTGACTATTGTAGCATATAATGTATTGTTAAATATATTTATGAGTGTATTGATAAGTTCCGTGGTCGCACCTGCATCCTGTTCGAGTATAGTTGGTAGGTAAGTATAGATGTTAATGTATGATGTTTAGGTAGATATCGCGTTTCACATTCCACTTCTTCGACATTGTCTGCTCGTGTATAGTAGTTCCCGCACATTGATTCAAAAGATATGTCTTCCATTAGGTTACGTTGTTTTGTACACGTTTTCGTTACGGCATTTTTCCTGCGACGCGTAAATGATGAGAATATTCCATAGCTACAGTGGGAACAATGAATTATCGACCTAATAAATATTTTTTTGAAGCATTTTGATTACGGTACACCGTGATGTTCACGGTTATTGGAATATGAGAAAGCGTAATTCATAGTCTGATCGGATATTAGAAATTTTGTAGCGATATTTTTGCGATGAAAATGTAGTGTCAGTATTTTGGATGATATTTTTATCCGTAGCAATATTTGCGAGCCGAGGACCCAGTAGATAGATTAAAAGTAACACCAAAGTTTTATAAAGTAGGAAGATTTGGAGCTTATTACCAAGTAGATGTCAAATATAATACGGATAGAAAACTTATGAACTCGGTCAGGTACACCAATGCATCATTATGATTCGATAGACTTAGCTATTTCGTCCAGTGCATTCATATTTTAACGTATAGCGTGTTTATTTACAGAAAATTATATACAGATGCAGTATACTGTTTTATTTGCAGCGATATTTTGTAAAGAAATAGATATAAAATGATTTTTAACAGTGTGTCATAACGATTTGATCAATGAAGTAGTTCTCTGATTGCTGTTTTTGAAGAGAAACTAGAAACATTATTTATATGTAAGATATTAGCGTAATGTGTAATTATAATAACTGACTTTTTATTATCTGTAACCTATTAATACCGTTTGATAGCAATATATGTGCTGTTTTGCTCAAAACTAGAGTTATCATTTTATACATTGACTGTTTGAACGTTTGTAATGATTTTACACTCTGCAAATATTTGTTTTTATTTCAGGTAAATTTTCTAACATAATTAGGATGATTAAATATTCTAGAATGTACAATTTATAGTAGTATGCTTTTTTTTATCTAAATGCGATGGTTACTCTATCACTATTTTAGATATGTGAGTTAACAACTATCCTATTTTTATATAAAACAAAAATTGTTCGTAACTGCTTACATATTTCGATATTTTTCACCTTTTTGGTGAATATAATTCAGCTGTACTGCTTTAAACTTCCCTAAATGTGGTTCAATATGTAAAAAATAGAAATAAATTTCATATTAATAAATCGCAGGATTTTAAAACCTAAGACTGTTTTAAAAATATTTGATTGAAATCCCAAATGATATGTTCAGAGAAAATCGCAATCCAAACTTGGTTTCTGAAAGTGTTTCAAAAAACGAAATGTTGTGCTATGTTAAATTAGTGTTAGAGTACTTTATACAATTTAATATCTGCATAGAATAGATTACGGACCTAAGTATTCGACTATGGCGATTTAGCTTTAATGTAAATGTAACTTATGACGAAATAAACAACGGGAACACCAATCTACACTTTTTATTTTATATAGCAATGTGTTCATTCATCTTCACATCATTATACGTAGATGCTAGTTTGTTACTCGTCATTTATCACAATACTTTTGACTATTTATTTAAATACCTACATTTACAAATGAAATTATTATTTATTATTAAGAATTATATTAAATATATTATTTAGGTTTCTAAAAATATTTGTGTACAAATTCAATTTAAAGCAGATTTCAATTTAAATTAAAGTTCCACAAAAGCAACCTAGATGGCGTTTGATAATGATCTTTGAAAAATATTCATTATTCATTCAATTAATATATTCATATCAATCTTATGATTATATGTTTTTCTATGGGGTATAAATATGTTATTCATCTGATATTTTGTCCAATTTAAATAATAAACATCATTAAATAGTAAGTATAATACTTTGAATTCGTTTAAAAAAAAACATTTTAGTAATGCCAGGCAAATATTTAACTTGAATAAAGTTTAGAATTCAGTGCAATTTGGAAACAACTTCAGGGGCACTACATTGCATGGTGTTTCATACATTTTGTAGATTCAGTCAGAGCATTGATTTCACTCCAAAATATATTTCCATGATTATTTGGCGGTTTTAAAGAAGGTATATGAATCATCTATAGCTTGGAAATTTTGGAAGTATTTATTAAAGTAGATAACATACGTCATGGTTTAAGCTTTAAGTTGTTTTGTCAATATTGATTAATGTTTATGTATCAATTATTTGTTCTAAATATAATATATGACGTAGGTAAGTGTAAGTACTTTTGTGTCCTTTCCTAAATTTTATGTATAGTCTTGTATAGAAGTAGGCTAGCTATTTGTTCTTATTTATATAGTTTGATAACAATATACCTTTATACCCATTACCTATACCAAATACTCGTTAACACCGTATTATTAAGTGCATTACGGCATTTTTTATATTTTGAACGAAATCGCATTTTGTAAATTCATAGTGATACTAGAGTAATGTTTTTAATATATTTGTGAACTATTTATTTGTTTAGCGGAGACTGTGTATAGATCTGAATAGCTGTAAGATCGTTTGATGTTTCATGTTTACAAACAAATAAAAACTTCCTTGAGATTATCCCAAATAGTATTGGACTTTTATTTTATGTTCATAAAGTTTTAGTTTTAGTATTTTATTACACTATTTGGCCTAACCACTCTCAATCCTATTTTCGATTGAAGAGGAGGCCCATGACCTGCAGTGGGACGTATGTTGGCTGATACAGCACAGTACAATAAAGTATTTTATAATTATGATACAAATGACATTTTAACACTTATACAAACTTTTATTGATTAAACGGATATTATTTGCATATCCGTTCCAAAAAGAAGTTGAGAAAAATACGTAGTTAATAAAAAAAACCACCACTCGATTATATTTTAGTAGGTATCAGCGAATCATTAATAAAACTTTATTGTTTATAGAACTGCTGCGAAATAATTGGATCCTTAAGATTAATTTTCCGAAGATCCCAAAATAGATTACAGATATTAGATGAAATCGGCTCAGACAGATGCAAAAAGTCAAAGTTTGGGTGAAGGCTTTACTCGACAGTAGTATCTTCTGCACCTACCAGTAATATTTAAAATACTATTTGTTGGGATTTCGATTTATTAATTCTGCTCGTAAATCATGTGTAGAAAGTTTTAAAGTGGCCACGAAAATAGTCAAAGACTTATTCAATTGAACGAAAACGATAAATTAAAAACAAATAATCACTATAAATATAAATGAATAGAATATCGAATGTAATCAATAACCAAGATAACGTTCATAATTTTTTACATTAGTACTACAAAATGAAGACTGTTCTTAATGGTAAATAAACTGTACTCGACAAATCCATTAGGAAGATCTTTGTATTCTTTTAACGTTGATACAAACTGTCAAAAGCCATATTGCATAATCAAATAATATTTTAATTATTCTTTCAATATCGGTATATTATATACGTAGGTTTGTATCTGCGGTAGGCATATCAATCGAATATTAATTAAATAATTCATAAATAAATTGCAATCTTTATAAGTTTTCAATGAATCGTGCACCCAAATAAATGCACGCAATTAACGACATGACATGAATTATTAATACCCGACAGGGCTCTATAGGAATTCCGATACGCGTATCGAGTACGTGATCGGAAGAATGGCCTACACCCTTTCATCCGAACCACGTGTCAATGAGGTAGATAGATATATTTGTATATAATATTTATATTACGTGCATTATGGGCGAGTCTGAGCATATAAAGATAGGGCTGTCCTTAATATCAGTTCATTTTCTTTGGGTTAGTTCCGACAACAAAAAATAATGGTAAAGTATGGATGGAAATATGATGCAAGAACTATGATAAAACCTAGAAAATTGATTTGCGTTGTTGATGGATGTTGTTGGTTGTTTGATGGATAGAATGGCGAAGTGTCCGACAATCTTACATGACGGTAAGTTACTTGATTGCATTTTTTATAGAGACATTATCAGTAAACCGTTGGGGTAGACGTGTTCTCGAGTGGAGACCGCGCCTCGGCAAGCGTAGTGTAGGACGCCCTCCAACGAGGTAGAGGTAGTGATAGCGGTTGGAGACGTTGGGCTGAAGATCGAGCCCAGTGACATGCCATAGGAGAGGCCTATGTCCAGCAGTGGACGCGAATAGGCTGATGATGATTATCAGTATCCTGCTTGCTCATATATTCGAGCCCATCCGTGATCTAATATGTAATTGGTCTGATAGTTCAATTTGGTTGTATATCAAATCGCTGTAAAGACAACGGTACCTAATACGATCAGGGAATTTGTCGCATCAACTGTTCATTGTTTTGCAGAATGCTCAAAAGATTTCGGACACTAGTCTAGATTGTAATACACTAAATTACATTGAACACATAATTTGTGAGCCTTACCTTGCCGCAGGATTACAGTCTAATATCATAATTTAGACTCAGAATCTAAGTATAAACCGGGATGATTAACACAGGAACATAAACTAGAAACCGGTACGCGACCAGTTCACCGGACGGGTGACAACCCTATTAATTCGTAAGTAACCCACATTGCACTTTCATATGCTAATGTTGATAAATGCCCATAATTGTAGCCTTCAGTAAAAGTTACCGGGATGCAGTTTAGCAACTCTTTTATGTAAATTATTTATTTATGGTTCTGGAGTAAAAGTTTAGGAAAGTGAACGTAATTACGTTGGAAGTTGTAATCTGTTGCCGTCATGTGTCCATAATGTACATGTATGGAGTAAATTAATGTGTTTAGTTAAATGGCCGTTATTTTATTTAATATTTTATTTATTTATTTAATCTTTATTGTACACTAATTTATTATAACTACATAAGGGATACTCTAAAATACAAAAGTACAAAAGGCGGTCTTATGGATATAAGAGAAGGAGATTGAGGAGAAGAATATTAAAATAACGACATCGTCGTTAATAGCATTCAGTGTTCTGTTGCTAGAAATAGGGTATTTCCGATTCCATCCCACTGTATTCGATTGCTATATCGATGAGTCCTGTTTCCAATTCTGCTGAAAGCAATCCCAATTATTTTTATTCTAAACTTCACTATCTGACAGAAGCTTTATATCATTCGTGTAAAAATATTTTATCTTCGCTTAATGTACCTCCAATCTCTACTTCGAAGAGAAATATCGATTGATAAACTTCAATAGGATCGTCGTATAAAAAATTGAAGACTATTAATGTTGATAAAAATGTCAGTGTTCCATTGAACGCATTATCTCCGCTTACATAAGTGCCGCGGTGACATTTAACAGAATTGCTCCATCCTTGACCCAGATAAACTTTCGAACGTACGGAGATAAATGCACTTTCTTAATGATATTATGCAGCGGAATGTGTATTATGACCATAACTGCTGCGAGAAATATGATATTTGTTATAGTAAAAGTTGATAAATAAGTCAGTCCATACAAGTCCCACAGTATTGCCATTTAGAGAGCTTAGACTTTTACCATTCCAGTTTATGTTGATTGGGTCAAGTTGACATGCAGTATAAATTCTTGTAAAGATTTTAATAGCTTGCAGGTTTCCTCAAGATGTATTTCATTATTGTTAGAGTGCGTGACAATGGACTAAGAATTAGTACATTTTTTTATAGCAATGAATGGCGAGACGAGCTTACCGTTCGCCTGATGGTAAGCGATATGACCGCTCATGGACAATAGCAAAACCATAGTTTGGCATTCCACTGCACTGGTCATCCTGAGACATAAGGTGTTAATGTCCAGTACTCTTAAAGTTACTCTTAGTATGTATGTAGATAAAAACGAAAAGTAGAGACGTGTGTATACCTCAACATTAGATAAATTATTCGTCGATTGTATCGTTGTGTACTCTACCATAAGAATTAATGTACCAAAATATATATTAAGAAACTGCATTGAAAATTTCAAGTTACTTTCATAATCTAAAATGCAATCTATCATTCTATCTCCCGTATCGATTGCTGAGCGTCATTCAAAAATTAGTTTCAAACAGGTCCCGAGTGAAAAGCGTTTGAGTTATAATTTGTTACAAGCCATATAAGTCCAGATAAGTGCTTTGCCCATATAGAGATAGGTAACTCTTACCGTGGCGCTACTATCTGATGGCGTGAACATAAACTTTCGAGTTTTTGTCGCATCGCTTCTGAGAGCCGCGGACTGGTAACATAAATATCTACCCCAGTTTTAGAGGAGGAATGTTGGTACAAACATACAATCACTAGAGCGGACATTGGGAACAAAATCTGAGTGCGTATTTGATGCGAGAAAGCAGTGACAGAACCAACAACTGCAGTTCTATACTGCTATAGGAAGTCTTTTATAATTATTTGGAGTGTCCACTCTAGTATTAATTTGAGGCTTACTGATGACATTTTCTGCACACTGAATCATTTAGATATAATAGTTTTGTCTATCTGTCTATTTGTATTAAGCCATATAAGAGACGCTGCAAGTTATATATCTTCTTGACTGAATTGTCTTAGTGCTAGACCGCTTCTAGTATGGGTTGTTAAATATCTCTCACTATGGAAATTTTTGGCGAGAACTCTCAAGTATATTCCGGTTTCCCCAGAATGATAGACTGAACGATAATTATTAACCACGCATAAGACACGTAATGTCAAAATGTCAAAGGTGTGTGTCCTGGGAGTAAACTTGTGAACTTGCTGACTCGGTTATCCGGTCCAAATTTAAATAGTTATGTGTAATTTATTTTTCCCAACGCAGACTATGTTTGGAAGCGCTGAGTTTTTACATAATTTAGTATTTGTTTTGATAAACGTTTCTATAATCTAGTTTTCCAATGCAGAGCAAGCAAAAAAGATAAAAGAACTTCATAAAGTGCATTAACAACGCAGTTAATTTTTATAGATCAACGTTTCCAAATGTTACTCAGCACCATCTGATAACTAAATGTGTTTTTTATTATTGCAATGAATAGCGAGACGAGCAGGTCATACGTTTTCGCGGTAAGCAAGCTAATGTACAATAGCAAAACCAAACAACACCATGAATTACAAAGCAATAATTCCTCTGCGCTCGCTTTAGACATGCAATGTGAACGCCCGAATACTGGAACGCTGTTCAAATAATAAGTTGCTCTTAACAGCGCACGGCCCACTGTATTTTTAATCGGGATTAACGTAGTTAAGCGCCATTTATATTTAAGTTGCGTTCCAGTATTCGGGCGTAAGTCTCAATATGTGTAATGTGTAATTCTGGCTACAATGTCCAATATTATATAATTTTAGTACACGTTGTCGTGTTATTAAATGTTCTGTAATGTAGAGTAGAGTTACGCTGATATAGTATGTTGTTACTATTTGTCATATTTTGCTATTTTCTGTTATTAGCAGTGTAGATGAGATGCAACATGTAATAAGAAAGTTGAAGATTGTTACTTAATGTTATCATATTGAATCATGTTGCTCAACAATAAAAAAATAATATATCTTTAAATCTAAGCAAAAAACGAATGCATTTACACAAATGTTGAATTATAATTACTAATCCTTGACTTTGAGTGGTACACGTAATAGGATGTTGTTTTTATGAAGAAGTTAATTACTATGAACGACACGCAGGAAATCTGTTAACACGTTTGTTGATGCGCTTCGACTTTTGTCATCACTATATTTATCTTACACAAAGGCGCGTAGTGCAGTGTGTATAGTAAATATTATTAGCGATCACGTTTTTTTGTTTTAATTACGAGATCATACCTATATATTATTTTCTATACTGGTTTGGTAGTTTATTTTAATAATGAAGTGTCTGAGTATGCGATTTTGTCTCAATTCTTTATTACGCTCGGGACATACAAAGTTATATTGATATATCGATGATATACAGGAAAATGTTACATTGTGTTTGTAGTTACTAAAACTACCACCCGGCTTCGTTTTCGGTAGCAGTCTTGACATACTCGGTATCTATTTCATAGTGGAATATTTGTGAAGATAAAATGGCACATATGACTGCATGTGTTTATTTCCAAACCAATGACCACGTCTACTTTATTTAATCGTTCTTTACTTCCTTTTTCAACGTCAGACCGTATTAGTTGCGTATTTGCAAAGTTAAAACATCCAAGAATATTGGATATAAAATTACAAGTTTATTTCCTACAAGATTACGAGGCAATTTCCATTGATACAAAATAATACAGAAACCCAGTTACGTAACAAAATGCTTTTGTATAATATGTAACCATATGTACCGTAAACAAGCATCGTTTTATCGAATTTCATTCCCATAACTTTGTTTTCCCCCGAAGCGTTTTGAAGTTCCCCCGCTTTTACGCTTCACGCTAAATGCATTTCGTGGTCTTAAATCAACTGCCATTATATATATTCTTATCATCGAAACCGTGCACGACATGAGGGAAGAAAGAATTAAAAAAATTAAAGTTTTAATGAGTAGGTAATTTGTTTTGTTGAAAATATGTGGCTGGTACTTACGAACTTTAAAACATAAAACCGTTGAGACAAAGTGCATTGTCGGCTTTTTGAAAAGTGAAGAAAGATACAAAATATGGATGATTAGGCTGAGAAAATAGTGGCAGAAGGACCGGGAATCTAATGTATTAAGGATAAATTAAACGCTAAAAGGAAGCTGCTATTGCCCTTCGCTATTCTACGAGACAACGCTATATAGCCCAGGCTAAGCACGTCTATGCACATAAATATGCCAGTCTATGTCCAGCATTGGACGCGGATGGGCAGATGATGATGATAATGATGCACATCAAAGCAAACCTATGTACCTGATATAAAGAATAGACCCTTTTAGTTCCTACCTTCCTCGTGTATTCGTATTGAATCAATCACCAAAAATTTTGCAATGCGTAACAGAGAATTTACATTCGTGTGGATCAGTCTGTAATGATCCAGACATACGCGTACACATGGAGTGGAAAATAAACCACAGCACTTGCTTTTGTGCGCTGCGTGTCAAGGTGAGACGGTCTTGTTACTTTGCCACATCGACTGTAATGAGAGGCTGGCATCTCCCTTGATGATCATCGACTTAAGACCACTATGAATTTAACATCGGTTTATTTGTAATATTGTACAAGTCATAACAATGCTTATAAATGACTACAACTAAATTGAAAAAAAGTTTTCATTCATAAACGACTATTGCCACAACTGGTATTCATGACATTGTTTTTGTAACATGCGATGTAAGATCACATAAATTAATTGTTATCTAAGTATAAATAAAGTGCACAATAAAATAATAATAAAAAGCAACTAACGCACATGGCGGATTAATTTCAATTTGTTTCAAAAATCCAGTTGGTAAGTTGTCCCCGACTAGTCTATGCATTCGTCATTGGCACAATTGGACCGTGGCGAAACAGAATAAATTAAATTCGCCGCTCGCGTAAGCAATAGAATCAATGTCAAACAATTATGATCTATCTATAAATGTATTGTTAAAACCATGGAGTACTTTACCATAAAGGGAGAGGCATTGTGCCTTGTGCCGAATTAAGTTGCAGACACCATGAATATTAATGATGAATGGATATGGATAGGTAAGGTCCAAAAGCAATAAATGAATATTTTTTATGGTAATCAATATTTTATAACTAGCAAAAATTTCATATCAAAAAGATATTCGTTGAAGGTCATACAGGTATACGCGCCGACCTCGACACACCCAGATGAAGAAGTAGAGGAGATGTATGAGGACATAAGTCAGGCCATACATACTTCCAAAACCTACTTCAATGTTGCTATGGGGGACTTCAACACAAAGTTGGGCAAGAGAAGCGATGCAGAGTTGAAAGTGGGGCAACTTGGACATGGGAAATGGAACCTCAGGGGTCAGAGGCTGGCCGACTTTCTGGAAAAAGAGGGACTCTTTGCGATGAACTCTTTTTTCCAGAAGCCGCCTCAACAGGAAATGGACCTGGCTGAGTCCTGATGGTTCTACGAGAAACGAGATAGATTTCATCTTGACGACGAATAGACGGATGTTCAGTGATGTCTCTGTGATCAACAGGGTGAAAACCGGTAGTGATCACCGAATGGTTAGGGGCACATTGAATATCAACGTCCAATTAGAAAGGCGCCGCTTGATGAAGTCTACGCTCCGACCTACTCGCGCCCATATCCAAAACCCCGAGAGCTTTCAACTCGAGTTGACAAATCGCTTTGATTGTCTAAAAGAAAACCTTGCAGTGGACGAGTTAAACAGCGGTTTGGTAGAAGCTGTCCATACGGTGGGATCTAAGTATTTTAGACCTCGCCGTAGAAATAGACCACAAAAATTCTCGATCCAGACTCTTGACCTCATGGCCGAACGTCGATCTTTGATGCTGCAGTCTTCCGTTGACGCCGAAACATATCGGCGGCTCAATAAACGGATCTGGAAGTCCTTGCGACACGATGTCCGTGCTCACAATACTGTGAGCATTAAGGAGACAATTGAGCGGAACGGAGGTTCCAAAGTGTTTACAAGAGACTTGTCTATTGGGCAAAGCCAGTTGTCTAGGCTGAAAATGGACGACGGCCGCGTGGTATCGACGAGGGCAGAGGTATTAAGAGAGATCGAGAGGTTCTACGGACGCCAAACCTGCTGTTAGCTCGGCCGAAGACCCGAGAGCCGAGTTGATCCGACACTTTAGCCATGATATCCCGGACATCAGCCTGTGTGAGATTGAGATGGCCCTCAAACAACTTAAAAACAACAAGGCGCTGGGTGAGGACGGAATCACTTCAGAGCTTCTGAAAACGGGTGGAACGCCGATACTGAAAGCCCTTCAGAGGCTCTTCAATTCCGTTCTCCTCGAGGGCTTAACGCCAGAGGCATGGAGCAGGAGCGTGGTGGTACTGTTCTTAAAAAAAGGTGATAACACCTTGCCGAAGAACTACAGGCCCATCTCGCTCCTGAGCCATGTCTATAAGTTGTTTGCGAGGGTCATCACAAATCGTCTCGAACGCAGGTTTGATGACTTTCAGCCTCCCGAACAAGCCGGTTTTCGAAAAGGCTTTAGAACCATAGACCATATTCATACACTACGGCAGGTTATACAAAAAACCGAGGAATATAACTTGCCGCTTTGTTTAGCGTTTGTGGACTATGAGAAAGCCTTTGATTCGATCGATCGAGACCTGGGCTGTGCTACAGTCTCTTCAGCGGTGCCACATAGACTATCGGTACATCGAAGTGTTGAGGTGTATATACAACAACGCCACCATGTCGGTCCGAGTACAAGATCAGAGCACGAAGGCTATTCCACTACAGAGAGGCGTGAGACAGGGAGATATCATATCTCCGAAACTGTTCAGTGCCGCGCTGGAAAACGCCTTCAAGCTCTTGCAGTGGAAAGGATTCGGCATCAACATCAACGGCGAGTATACGAGGGCGTTCCGATAAGTACTTAGCCTCACCGGCTGACGGCGCGAATATCGCAAGAGAAGTTTACTATCGTGTAGAACTTTCTAGTAGACTTCTATTTTTGAAATTTCAGCCGAATCAGGTTCATAGTTTAGTTTTGATTGCATGTGGAAACGGAGGTATCAGCGAATTTTTGAAAAATGGAAAAGGAACATTATTTTATTATTATTATTTATTGAAAAATTCACGTTACAGAGACTCAATAGTGTTAGTATAACAAATAAAAACTTATAATATAATGTTAGTAAAGATACATCACAAATAACACGACCACTGTTGCACAATCATGGCGGAGCATGCATCCTGCAGCAGTGGTTTACATAAATACAGTCTGCCTGTTTGCAATCATGTTCAGTATACTGTTGGTGCTGGCCCTAACCCGACTTCTTATCGATTATCGGTCGGTGATTCGATTCATGTTTTTAGAAGGGAAACCGCGCAGCGAAATCAAAGAACGCTTGGATGCTGTCTACGATGACTCTTCTCCTTCGATGGCGACCGTCAAAAATTGGTACAACGAGTTTCAGCGTGGTCGCACATCTGTTTTTGATGAGCCACACCCAGGTGCCCCGAAAACGGCTATTACGGAGGATAACATAACAAAAATCCATGATCTCGTATTGGCAGACCGCCGATTGAAGGTACGCGAGATAGCTGAGACAGTGGGTATTTCAAATGACCGCGTGGGTCATATCCTGCATGAAATTTTGGGTATGAGAAAGCTATCGGCGCGATGGATGCCGCGTTTGCTCACTCCGGACAACAAGCGCAACCGTGAGACCATTTCAGAGCAGTGTTTGACGCTGTTTAAGCGCAATCCAAAGGAGTTTCTGCGTCGTTTTGTGACCGTCGACGAAATATGGATCCACTGGTACACGCCAGAGACCAAGGAGCAGTCAAAACTTTACCCGGCGAACGTGCTCCGAAAAAGGCGAAGACTGTCATATAGGCTGGAAAGGTGATGGCCACTGTTTTCTGGAATTCACAAGATGTGATCTACATCGACTACCTGGAGAAGGGTAAAACGATCACAGGACTATACTATGCCGATTTGACGCCAAATTGTAGAAAAAAACGGCCGCATTTGGCGAAGAAAACAGTGCTTTTCCACCACGATAACGCAACGGCTCATACCTCCGCCCTCGCTACGGCCAAATTGGTCAAATTGGGCTACGAATTGCTGCCCCGTCCACCATATTCTCCAGATTTGGCCCCGTGCGACTTTTTTTATTTCCAGACTTAAAAAAGTCACTCGCAGGGCAGAAATTTGCGTCGAATGAGGAGGTCATAGCCGCCACGGACGCCTATTTTGCAAACCATGGGAAAACATAGTTTTTCGACGGGTTAAAGAAATAGGAGCAGCGCCGGGTGAAGTGTATGGAGTTAAAAGGCGACTATGTTGAAAAATAAATACAAACTTTTTCAACATTTTCGCGTTTTATTCGTAGGCTAAGTATTTATCGGACCGCCCTCGTATTACTCACCTTCGATTTGCCGACGATATTGTAGTCTTGGCAGAATCGCTGGAAGACCTTAGCACTATGCTTGAAGACCTTAATCGAGTCTCCCAACAGGTGGGTCTTAAAATGAACATGGATAACACGAATATCCATGTTGTGCCCACCCCCATTGGAGTTGGGGGCTCGACTCTCGAAGTTGTAGACGAATATATCTATTTAGGACAAGTGGTCCGGTTAGGCAGGTCCAACTTCGAGAGAGAGGTCGAATCCAACTCGGTTGGGCAGCGTTCGGGAAACTTCGCGACGTCTTCTCGTCCAAAATACATCAGTGCCTAAAATCGAAAGTCTTCGATAGTTGTGTGTTACCAGTGATGACATACGGCACCGAGACGTGGCCTCTCACTGTGGGCCTCATTAAAAGGCTCAAAGTCACTCAACGAGCCATGGAGCGGGCTATGCTCGGTGTTTCCCTACGAGATCGAATCAGAAATGAGGAGATCCGTAGGAGAACTAAAATAACCGACATAGCCCATAGGATTGGCAAGTTGAAGTGGCAGTGGGTCGGGCACATAGCTCGTAGAACCGATGGCCGTTGGGGCCGGAAGGTTCTCGAGTGGAGGCCACGTACAGGCAAGCGAAATGTCGGACGCCCGCCTACAAGGTGGACGGACGATCTGACTAAGGTTGCAGGAAGTCGCTGGATGCAGGCCGCTTCCAACAGGTCATTGTGGAGATCCTTGGGGGAGGCTTATGTTCAGCAGTGGACTTCCTGTGGCTGATATCATGATGATGATGATGAAAAATTTCATTAGGCTTGCATAGGATTGCCAGTGGCGTGATTTAGAGACTTTATGATGTACATATTTTATTCTGTATCAGCCCATATACGTCCCACTGCAGGGCACGGGCCTATTCTACAATCGAGAGTACGATTGAGAGTGGTTAGGCCATATAGTCCACCACGCTGGCATAGTGCGTGTTGGCGGACTTACATACCATAGAAATTTTTATAAATCGCTATGGTATGCAGGTTTCCTAACAATGTTTTCCTTCACGCACTAACGTGATGATTGACTATTAATACACACATGACTCCGAAAACTCAGAGGTGTGCTCAGGGATTCGAACCCGCGACCACCGTGAACATGTGGGCAGCCGCGTCTAGTCCGTTTACCTACAGGCCACCAGGCACTACACATATTTTATGCACATATTTTATTACTAAGTATAATTTTGATATAGTGATTTATTTTTTATAGATCCATTGATTTCAAAGGGAACTGAAATATTACTTAAAATTACCTTTTTTTATTCACTCAATTGTAGGTAATTACCAAGTGACACGTTCATCCTTGTATGATGTAAGATGTTATAAACGGTGTTGTTGATTATATTAATAATTATTCCAATATTAATTGTAACATCTAGCGTAACACATTCCAAGGATCTATGTTTCAATCAATCTCATAGGACAATATCGTAACATTTCAATTGGGGATCTGGATCTTGAAAGCACATTTAGATCTGTTACTTTTACTTTAATTTCAATAATAATACGTCTAGTTTTACACCTCGGTGGTGTAGTTGTACTACGGTATAATCATACCGTTGTAATTACAAAGCTGAGTTCTCGGGTTTGAATCCCGGGTCGGGCGAAGTGATAGTGAATTTTTCAATAAATTATCAGCCTGGAGTTAGGAATGCCGGTAGGTTCACCTCCTATCACATCGTGGGACGGAACACATAAAGCGAAACGTGGAAGTACATATTGCTACCTGCCTACCCCTTAGTAGAGTTTATTATCCAGTATGTCGTTTTATACACGATTTCTTTTAAAGATTTCCATGACCACCTGTCAGAAGCAGGCTCTTCCTGTGACTTCTTAGAACATTTTCTTTTTTATTTGAAACGTTTCGGTATCTATATGACAAAAAGTCAGGATAATTTTGTGTTATGTCCCTTTTAGGCGAGGTGGAGTCAACCAAATTGAATTATGGCTTAGATCACAAGGAGGGGAATTCATATAATTTACTTATAAATGCGTAAAGAAAGGAAGCCAAAGATATGCTTCGCCGTAGTATCCTAATGGCGTTATGCTATCACTGAACAGACAGTTTTGTTATTATATTATAAATATTTAGTTGTTCTTGCATAGGAAGTTAACATAGTTTATTCTGAATCTAGTGTTCAATTTTTAGTATTTCCTTTAAAATGGGTAGATATTAGGTAGATTTTGGTTTATTGCAAAATGCTATCGAATATATAAACTATAGGTATATACATAAATACACTCACACTTTTTTCCCAAACAGGGTAAGCAGAGCTGCCAGGACACCCACATTTCACCTTGTACTTTCCGTCCGACGATGTGATAGGGAGGGAGCACATCACCACATTGGACACAAGTTCTTGACTTCGGATTGATAATGAATGAAATAGAAAAATCCATAATGTGGTATACTCATAGGCGTAGATAATTCTAGCGGTTCCGAAGCAATAAAAAGAAGGCGGACGGATAAGTAAGAAGAGATATAATCGATTGTACGTTAGTGATATCTTGCTACAATTCTGTTGGGTCCATGTTAGGAGCTTGAAGGAGCGAAATCAAAATCAAAAAATAAAATCAAAATATTCTTTATTTAAACAGTCTTTCACAAGATCTTTTGAATCGTTATTTTCTGCTACCACCGCTTCGGAACGTTTTGTAGCGGAAAATAGAAAGCCTTTATTAATATAAAAGAGGGATAAATTGAATACATTAACTGTATAAAAAAAGGATATTTTTGCAGTAACACAATCGCTTCTATAGTTCCTGTTTCTAGAGTACTAAATTTTGTGCCTTTTGATCATCAATTTTTACATGAATTCTTTCTTTGTTCTTACTTTCTTTGCAAAAAACGTTGTATATAAGCACTGATTTGTTAAATACTTTTTATTTGTTTCTTACATAAATAGCGTTGGCAGAGCAAGACTAAAGGGTTTGTTAAATAGAGATTATCCAGCATATTACTACGATAAAATTCCCAAAATCCTTACCAATACAATGAATGAAATGAACGGCAATATCATTTATGCTAATACAGATATCACTTTATACTGCATGGAATTTCACGACAAAACATTACCAAAATATTCGTATCAAATATCTTGCACTGTGCTCATTTGATTCCCTATTTCGGGAGCAACCCTCCGTGTATTCGAGCGATCAATACACTGCACGGTGCAAAGGAAGTGCAGTGGAGTCTGTTTGCCCTCTGAGTTAAGAATATTTTATGAGAAGGATTTATTTTGTCGGAGGAGGTAGATTACTGTTTTGAGGAAGGCTTTTAGAAATATAAACATTTGTTTTGTTTTTTAAATTAGGAAACGAAGGTATCTTTCTCCTTGTTCTTTCGAGCAATTAGTGATGAAATACTGATATTTAAAAACATCTTTCTAATTACATTAAGTATGTCCAATTTGAGTTTGTACTCATTTGAATACTGTGTACGTCACCAGATGTGTAATTATTCAATTTTTAGTACAGCGTTTCCAAAGTTTATGTCTCATAGGTTTGAGTTGTTAAAATATCCATGTGAATCCATAAAAATGCCAAAGTATATCGTTTTATTAGTTTTCTTTTTTTACAAACTGCTTATTTACGTTTTATATTTACCAATTCATGGCGAATGAATTAAAAACGTCGTCAAATTCATTTGTTAGCTAAAATAATAAATCCCTCAGAAATTAAACCTGATATTAAATGTCGCATAATTCCTTGGTTCATGAATCATGCATCCATGCACCCCATTGGTTGGTATTAAACACCCTCGAGATGGCGCGTGCCGCAGATATTCTGCCACTAATGACTACGTTTGCTCTCTGTTCGTTCAATCTACATTACCGCTTCGGTGCTTGCGTTTACCTATTATGACTTGCGTTTTATTTTACTTATAGTATTATTCAATTTTGTTTTAGTGTTCGCTTTTGTTGGTTTTGAAATTTAAGCTCTACCCTGAATTCAATTTTTAAATTAAGAATAGGTTTGAATGTTGTGAAACCTAAAAATCTCTTATATTTTTTGATACTCATAATACAAGGGTTGAATTTATATGTGGGCTCAGGAATAAGCGTGTGATTTTTAGGTGTATATATTTATATTTGATCAAGATTCGTTTTAAAACGTAAGTATTTAAATAATGAAGAATATTGACGTTCTATAGTATAACATCAGTTGATAAATTATTGCAGGTGATACCATTCCTAAGTTTTTGTCGCGATTGACAGCGTTTCAGTACAGTTTCACCTTAATATAGCGTCATCTAGCGGCACATAATTATACTACTTTCTGCTACATACTACATGGATCAGGAAGAAATTCTCAAACCACATTGATCGATACTCTTACGACCAATTACTAACTTTAATAGCTGCACCATATGGCTTCAAATCTATTACAGCAAGAAAAGATAATATTTTATATTACACCATTATATTCCTTTATGTCGCATAACAAAAACCAATATTTAACTTTTTAAATAAAACTTTCACCTCTTCCAAAACATTATTTTTGTTGCGATAGATCCAAAACGAATTAATAAAAAATATAATATCTGTTTTTAATATGCTGTGAATGACATTAGCACTTTCGCCGGCGGATTTGTATGTCGCGCTCTAATTAAATGGCCGCTGGATTATTTTTAGCCTAAATCCATTGAAAGTACTCACAACAGACACGTTTGTATGACGAAGTCGGTCATAACGGAGCTGGCTTGTATTGACAGACAGCAGAATCAATATTTATCGCTTGCACACTTAAATATAAAGTACCTCTTGGTATTTGAATGATATTGGGAAAACACTGCATTGTTAGAACGATTTTATTTTGTGTTTTTTCATGTCGAAATACCTAACTTATTGAATAACTTATTATAAATATTAGTCATGCTGATATATCAATTTGTTAGCAATAATGATTCTATTGTGCCAATTAAGCCAACAATCTTAATTGCGCTGCTTGAATTGAGAATTATTTACAATTAATAAGCTGAACTTTTTACGTGTTTATTATCTGTCCCACGTACCGATCGTAACGGTTTACATTATTTATGTTATACACCCACAATACTCATTATGCTAGCAGAAAAATTCTTCCCACAGCTCACCCACTGATTGTACCATAACACCAAGAAAATTGTTTACAAGTTTGTAAACATTCTCCAAAAGTCAAAATGAACGTTGTAAGCCGGACTAGTTTCGCCTTTCATGTTTTGTCAGCGAATTTCGACTCAAATGAGGGTGGCAGGGCTATAGCTACATCTATGGATTCGTTTACGAGGCATGAGGGTTGGCGTGTCTGGCACAGGCATCAAGGCACAATAGACCTCGTGGTCCATAGTTATGGCTGTATTTGAACAAACGCGCGCCACTCGCGAGTTGCCGCCGAGCTTCGTACCCGATCGCGCGCTTGCAGCAATTTAAAATTCGAACGCACGCTGTTAATTTTTTATTCCATAGAGAAAATAAAATCGCTCGCGTTTTATTAGTAGCCAGTTTTAATAATTCGATGCAGTGATAGACATTATTGTTTTTCCTGTGGTGAGATAGTGAGTGGACGTTTTTACAATAGCATATAAGTGAATGGACACAATGGAACTTGGCTGCAAGTAATTTTCGTCGCGAGAAAATGAAAGCGTAAGCATTGTGTACTTTATTATTTTCTTATACAGAAGTGGTGGCAGTCTAACTTAAATCGTTTCTGGTTAAAATTAATCTTAATAGTTGAATCTGTAAGATTAGTTAGCGTCAAGAAAATCTCGAAGGCCATTTAACCCCATAATATGTGCGTAATTATAAAATTATAGGTAGTTCCAACGGCGTGCGAACGTTTTTTGTATGTAAGAGATTTGCAGCCACATCAAATGAGACTAAAATGGTCACGTAACCTTGCAATCAACTGAGTTCAAATATCGCATTAAAGTTTTTAAGTATAAGTACTTGTTATAATTTAAAATGTTCACCGATTACAAGGACAAAGTGGCCAAATATTTGATCTCTCTATTGGTTGATCTATTGTTATATAATTGAAGGCGTAAGAAAACATCGGTCTAGAATTAGGAACTTATAATAAATTATTTTTAATTGGTTTTCAAAATTGCGTTATTTTCACTACCTAATGTGTTGTTACGTGATTATTCATATAATTTCCAACAATATTTCATGTTCCCACTCCACTGGGATGATATTTTTTTTATGAATGAAAGGCGAGACGAGCCTGAGCGTCTGATGCTAAGCAATACGACCGCTCATGAACAGTATCAAAACCAATCAACACCGCTCCCCTCAGACATAAGATGCTATGTCTCAATATATCCAGTAGTTACTATGGCTCCTCCAAACCGAAACAAAACAGTGCATTTACACTGCTGTTTGGAAGAACTAGACATTGCGGTGGTAGGCGGCCTCTCGCATATGAGAGACCTACCACCAAATAGGCTAAAATTCAGGAGGAAATATATAGTCTTTTCGTATCTCGAAAAACCTTTTAGCCCTCACTGTAATTGACAATAAGAAAAGTCGCATCGATTCCAAAGGTGGCTTTAAATTGGCAATTATCAACGTGGATATCCTTACCGCTACCGGCTATAAGTGGCTTGAAAAATTGAGACTGACCATTAATGTAACAAAGCCTGCCAATTCGCATTGAATTAATGTCACTACAAACAAAAAAATCGTAAGTTCACTGGTTAGGCTTAGCTGTATTCTTTTAGGCCGGATATTTAAATATGCATGTTTATGAACCGAGAACCGCATTTATTATGCAGTCTCATGTCTAATTTGGGTAATTTATTTCTTGTTTTATACCACATTTTTTTTAATATTTTGTTACTTTAACATAAGAAAATAAACAATTATGAAGCAATTATTCATTTGACATTAAATTTGTACTCGTAGGTACTTAGGATGTTTTTATAGTGTCTGAGTTCATCACGTCTGGCTGTATTTGGAATGTCAGGTCTTAGACTATATTTGGAGATGACAAAACATAAAATAAAACTGCAATTTTCTGAAGATTCTATTATTAATCTTTGTAACCATTTATCATCAACTTGTTTAAGTCCTTGTAGTCATTTGTCTAATGTTTCTATTGTTGCAGAGCTCAATCGGTTCTTGTTCAATCGTAACGAGTTAGTCGCTAACAACCTTATTGATAGTTTCATATTTGAATGTTTAAGGCTTACTAATCGATTTTACCTTAAAACCGGACTCCTTGTAATATTGCAAAAAGCACGGCTAGATATAAAAATTCATGAATTGGTAACCAGTAATTGCCATATATTACTATGTTATTTTGAATAAGTTGACTATAAAACGTTTTAGCAGAGGTATACTTTTAATGCAGTTATATTGGATCCTAGTACAGGGGTTGCTTAATTAGAAAATCGAACCCAAAACCTCACGTCTCACAGGTCATGCTTGCTGCGTTAAACCAATAAGGTGATTCAAATTCGTTTGTGACTTTAATGGATTGTAATAAATAAAATAAAAACCTGGAGGCTTTTATTATCTTGTTAATGTCATGCTGTTGAATTATTTGTTAGGAGATGTAGTGCATTTATAACATTCTGATTCGTGTCTACCACCATGCACCATCTTCTATGAACGCTGTATAAAATCCACGGGGTCTTAATATTGTATGGAGACAAGTGTGTCTAAATCCAGGCTTAGGTCTACAATATTATTATTATACCTCGTCACTGTAAATGGTAAGCACATAAAGGGAGCTAATTGCCAAAAGCCGAAAAAAAAGGAACTACAATGCACGCAAGCAATGGAAGCATGATATAAACATGGTCATGGTAGGCGCCACAGATATCAGTTACCAATCTATTGATATAGTGTTCTCTAAGCATGTTTTTTTGCAGCACATTGCTATTCACTTATTTTATTATTATTATTTATATTTAGACTGGTGGTAGGTCTCTCATATGTGAGAGGCCGCCTGGGTAAGTACCACCGCATTATCTATTTCTCCCGTCAAACAGCAGTGTCAATGTACTGTTGTGTTCGGATTGAAGGACATTGTAGGCAGAGTAACTATTGGACATATGGAGACTTAATATCTAATGTCTCAGGATGGCGAACGCAGTGGAATGCCAAACATTGCTTTGTGATTCAAGGTGTTGTTTGGTTTTGCTACTGTTTATGAGCGGTCGTATCGCTCACCAACAGGCGACCGGCATGCTTACCTTGCCATTCATTGCAATAAAAAAAAAACAGTTTCGTTTATAACTTAAGCGGTTCCAGATACAAGCGTATAGATTTGTCTGACCGTTCGGCTGTTGAATGGGCTCGTTCAAGGCTCATGTTGCGTGAACTGAGTTACTGTGTGCAGTGTTACTGCGAGTGTTGTGCTCTACTTACTGCCAAGTTTTATATCTCAAACGCAAAGGTTTATTTATAGTAAATTATTACTTGATGGTGATGGAAAACGTCTGGGTTACATGAAGCTTATTGTTTTGGGAATCTACGGGGAATGTGATTTCAATAGACTTTAGGCTATGGTTGATTATGGAGACGTATTTCCGAAAGGATTGTGTCCGTTGTAAAGCTGTAAGTAAAGCGACAGGCATAAATAATATTAAATCATATGATGTCGATATCTTCTGCATTAAATTTGAAATAAGGAAGAATAACAAGATAAAGTTTGTTATTTTACAGTCCACAAATTTGTCTCACTGCTAGGCAATGTCTTCTTAATATTAAAAATATGTACAATATAACGTTTTTTTAGAAGTGTTTGATGCCAAAAATATTGCTAATATTTTGACTGTAAGTAGTAATCAAACCATGTTCATTGACCTTCGCCTCCGGCAAGCTGTAATTTGCCTGATAAATTACTTTGATAAAAATATGAATAAATATAAGTAGATAGGAGCACAGATTTTTATCAGTAATGAATAGTGCATTTTCAGAAAGATTTGTTTTATATGCAGAGACAAAGAACCAGCATAATTAATACAAGAGCATACACAATCAAATGATGTAACAGTATTTAATATTCATCCATATCCATGTAAGTGGAAATTAACTATATGATTTTCTTGAAAGCAAGTCTAAGTAAAATTATAGTCCCGATCTTTTGTACAGGGAAAGATTCAGAGATAATAATGTAATCTACTTAATATACTTTCCAGGACATTAAATAACTCTAGGCAAAAAATCATACTAGTTTATTTGTTCGTTTCTAAAATTATTTTCATATATACATAAACACACGCCGTTTTTTTCCCAAAAGGGGTAGGCAGAGATGTTACCAGGACACCCACATTTCGCCTTGTATGTTCCATCCCACGATGTGGTAGGGGGCGAGCCTATAATTATTTCAAATTATCAAATGTATTATCGTATTTATACCAACTAATTAGTGTGATGATAGATCAAAACACTTCAGCAACGCTTTGTATGATCAGTGGTTAATAATAATTTTGACACATAATTTATCGGCTTCATCTTCTTGACGGACGTTCTGTCTATAAATACCAGTGTTTATGTTCCGTTTTATATAAATTGGAACTGGTTTCGTAGTTATCAATAGCTGTCGCGGAATTCGAAAACTGTATGTATCCAAATAATTTATCGTTTCTATCACTACTACTAGTTACTTGATGTTCACTGCTGAACACATATCTTCTTCAAACAAATGTAGCTCCCTGCACCTTGTAAACAAATGCGACTTTTAATATATCTTTTAAACCAAGTCTAAATACGCTGATTTTTAGACACCTTTGAGTCTTGATGATTTTTTATAAATCACATCTTTATTACGTCTTCTTAACTGTTACTACATCAGAATTACCTTACTAAATATTAAAACTTTAAGTTTAAATGCTTTTAAATAATTCCGTGACAGCCATTGAATCATATTTCTTTTATAATTTGTATAACTATTTTCCCATAATAAGAATTGAATTTGAAATGGTTTCTTTCTCAGACACTTCCCCGCCCATTGTACCAAGTTTATTTATATATGACAATTACATCATATTTTACTGGATCGATACATTTATCGATTTAATTATTATGATTAACATAACTTACTTGGGTTTTATTATATGGTCCATTCACTATAGTAGATACATCTAGGAGTTAGAGATACCAAGGTATAAACTCGTATAAACTTTTAGTTTGATGTCCTGAAAGTTGTTTCAAAACCTACATAGGTTGTTCGCGACTATTAAAATCTTTTAGGATGACAAACTACAAATGTATAACAGTTTATAGTTTGGCATTTCAAATTTCCAGATTCTTACCTGATTTTGTCTGAGATGACTGGACTAATAATATTTACGTCTAATACAAACTTATTCTAACTTGTACCCCTAGTTAGGTACTCCACCCGATATTTCTCACCCTTGGGGACTTAAATCAGCTTGAATAGTTGTATCGGGAAAAAGTTGCAAATAGTTTATTTTCCTATAGAACTTTCTAGACCGCACCTGGGTGTGCCACGACCTAGATAAATTATTTCTATAAAATGACTTGCAACAATTTTATTGCTATCTAGATTTTGTAACATATTATTATTTAAAGTAAAATGTTACTAAATAAATAAGATATGCGCCCATATAGATGTGCCGTTGTTAGATATGAATCTTCAAAAAGTTTAAGTGGAGTTAAGACCTTTATTTACGCCCTATCTAAAAAATAATAAAAACCTTGATTGGTACACTTCGCATACTTTTTAACATCATTATATTTTTAACCATGTTAGACTTGACAGACGCGTCAACAACATTGTATCGAAATGAAAAAAATACAGAATATCTAACCAGATGGAAGCAAACCGGTGAAGATCAATATATGTAAATGCGCCGGAGTGCGGCCGTCAATCACTCTGCCAAGCTGTGGGTCGCGAGGCCTTGCGATGCAGACGATTGTCAACGGTTCCCACAGTTAAACATATACCGTTAATTATACAGCGAATTCAATGCAAAACGGTATTCGGGTTTTTAAGATCACTGCTTGGATTGCGTACGACCTCCCTCAGAGGCATGTTTTTCTTTAAATAGTATTTTGATAAATTGACTTTATAGATTTTGTCCATTAAGACGCTTAAAATAAATAGATTTATATTGTAGAATATAACCAACAATTTGCTTATTTTCTAAAATAGTCCAATAACGAGTATTTTGGATTTCGTGGTTGATAAAAATGATTAAGATTTATTTTTATAACTGAGGAGGATAAGTTACCTTTAGTAGAAAAAGAGTAGGGGACAATTCTATTTTATACGATATTTTCTTTGAGAATTTATTTAGGAATACAAATGTATTCCTGCACAAATGTGCACGCCGTGCATCGCCACCAGCGATGTTCTTTGTCACATAATTGGACGGAAATGCTTGGCAAATGTGGGTGTATTCTTTGCCCATCTACCATCATTTCGACGACTTGGTTTATACTAATATGGAATTTCGCACGATGAAATTGCATATAGCGGTGATCAACGAGAAAGCGGTGCTAATGTGTTTACATTGGATTCTCGATTTTTTATTTTATTTCTGCAAATATATTCCATGCAATATTGTTAATACATTGTTCTCGAAAGTGATATTCTCGTTTTACAAATGATTCAATCAATCTCAGCTTATCATGTGTCATAATTGCGATCGTGAGGTGCATTGGGTTAACAATGTTTACTGCATTTCATTACGAAACTGTGTCATTGGTATGTGCCTGCAGGTGTTCAAATTTTATCAACATGTATGCAAACAGTTGAAATATTCCAAATGATTGGAGTTTACGCAATAATGAGTTTGGAATTGTTTGTGTTCTTTTTATCAGCCAGGCTACCTGGCGGTATTTGATCACCACCCATGAGCATCCATAAATCTTGGATTATTGATGTGTTATCGGCCTATCAAATCGCGAGTATAGCTGGTAGGAAAAAGGATGGGGAGAAAAAAGGTGTAATGGGTTTCCGGCAATCTCACTCATCGAGTGAAACGCGACAGAAAAGCTGTCGCTACATACACTAATTGTAATGATTTAGGTGGCAATTGATCGATGTGTTAGTATGATCCGTCTGTCACAGGTTAGAGTTTCATCCTACTAGCAGATATCTGAGAGTTGTTTTAGCTCCATTATTGTGTTTGGGACTTTGTCCTGCCATTTCACACCAAGTATTGCCCGTAGACATCTCATGTGAAATCCGTCAAGTCTCCTAATATCACTCTTGTAAAGGCACCAGGTCTCAGAGGCGTAAAGCAAAATTGGTATTATCAGGGCTTTATAGACGGCGAGTGTGCAGGCGCAGATCATGCGAGCTCCAGACCTTGTGGTCAAGTTTCCCAAAAGCGGCCGCTGCCGCTATACCGAAATACTGAGACGAACTAAAATGTCTGGAATAGAGAGCTTACTTATAAAGGGGCAACTTCGTTGGTGTGGACATATAGTGCGCATGGATAACGACCGCTTGCCGAAAGCTATATTTTATTCAGAGATCTCCAGGGGAAAACGGAAGCCAGGGGGTCAATATCTGAGGTATAAAGATGTCCTAAAGCGCCACTTGACAGCTAACGGTATAGACACAAACACCTGGGAAGAATTGGCATGCATAAGGTCTAAATGGCGAAGGATCGTCCAAACCAGTACGGATGCTTTCGAATCCGCTCGATTAGTGGAACTCGATTGTAAGCGTGAACATCGTAAGGCGCGCCCAAGACCTTCCTATAATTACACTTATAACAGCTCGGGGCAGCTGTTTTGTGACACGTGTAGCCGGACATTTAAAACAAAACTCGGATTCTCCAGCCACATCCGAGCTCATCAAAGAAGAGAGTAAGAGTCGCCGTCGACGGATACGTCGTGGAGGACATCATCATCATCATCATCATTATTGTGTTAACATGTTTTGTATGTTATGGCCGTTTTATGTTTCGCAACATTTGTGAAAGATGCTTATTTATTTTTTTAACAATTTTCTAGGTACCTACTTATGCGTAACCTGCCTGTCGATACTGGTTATAATTTCTTTACTGGCTTGCAATGTACGTAATAGTATAATTATTAAACCTAGTAGAATGTAATCACGTAATACGACTTCCTGTTTATATTTAACATCCGTTAAGCACTGGTGTCACCAAAGTTGGTAAGAATGATTCAATTTGGTCGCATTGCTTCTACTGTGTAACAGATTACTATTTCGATATATTTTTCAAACATTCAGCAAGATTGCGGCAGGCTTAGTTACAACTTTGTGCATTTTATATTTATTCTCTAACGTCAATGAAAAATTAAACGTATTCCACGTATTTATTTATGAGCGCCAGTTGCCATTTCATATGTGACCAAAGGTATACGACCTTTGGTCACATATAAAAAGCATACCTAATATTTAATATTACATTAAGCAACAGATAAAATCCGTAATATTTTTAGAATTAGTAAAAAACTCAAGTTGCGCGTTTTAATGATTCGTTTCCCAGCAAAATGAAAGCACGTATCAAATCCAAGTTTCGCGGTTGGAAGTCAAACAGCGTATCGTCTAAAATACGTAACTAAATTGCTTTTGCAATCCTGTCCTGGTTATTTACATAACAGACGGAGTTCAAGGCTCGCCGGATGATATAATGACCGTCATAGAATGTTCGTGATAGCTGCATTGTGATCAGTTTTATGTGTATATTTATTGGCAATAAACGTATTAATCACGGTTGCATTAGCAATTGTTGGGACGTCGGGCAAGCTGTTGGGTATATGTATATTGTTGGAGATCACGCATATGGCGTTTTTTTTATTGCTTCGCATGGCGTGTCTAGTTTGTTAGTCGCCTGATAGTAAGCGATAGGATTGCTCGTGTATAGTTATAAGACCGACCTACTCTATAAATTATAAAGCAATGTCTGGCATTCCACTGGGCTCGCCATCCTGAGACATAAGATGCTAAGTCCTGTAAAAAAAAGTTCCTCAGTCCGTCGTAATATCTTTTTCTCCCTGTCCGGTTGGTATTCCTTCAGCAAATACTTTCCTCTGTTTGAAATAAAACTCCGCTTGGCTTGACAAAAATATTATTTTACCTCTGTTACATTAATTTTCACATTCCGTCAACAAAACGACCGCTCTACCAGAAGATCAACAAAAGAATACCATTTACATTTTGTTATTCCTCGTTCTATTTTTCATAATTCAAATCTAAATTATTTTTAAACACGCTACTTCAATTATAATCTTAAGTGTAAAAAGAGTATTTAATATAATAATGAATAAAAATATTTAGTACTACATTCTTACAACATACTAAAAATTAAAGAAATCATTACAGTCCCAATATGTCCAGTAGTTATTCTGTTATTTATTTTATGAATGGCTTTTAATTAGTTGATTTTCATTATGAGAAGCATTTACTAGTTACTAGTACATGTGCTAGTTTTATTTTATTAAGCTTTGTATAGTCAGTTTTAAGACAATATTATACGGATTCTCTATTAGTGGTGCGAGGAGCTTGTTTATCAAAATTTAAGACATTATTTGGACATAATTTACACGTAAATATTGTTCATACAATATATCCAGAAATAATTTTTGGTTGTTTTAACAGTATCATATCTTATATTTGTATTCACATATTATGATCAAAGAATTATTTTACATACGTACATAAACTCTATCCAAGAGGTGCTATCAAGACAGTCACATTTCGCCTTGTATAATAGGTCAAAGAGGCAGAAGAGAATCATTTTAATAACTATAATAATTTATTATACAAATTAAATAATACAGATTACCAAAGTATTCAAAGGTATCTCTTGTGTGGGTATCACAAGATAACGGAATACACCGCGCGTGTTGTTTTGAAAGAACATTAGTCTACGTTGGAAGCAGTTTAGAACCAGTTTCATAACTTCACTCAAGCAGTGTTAAGAATATAAAAAAATATGTCACATTCTATCTTGATGCAAAGTCTAGATTGCAGGGTTAGAGAACTAGTAGGTCAGTGAACTAGTCTATTTTATTCTATAGTAACGAGTATTAGCATCGTCATTAGAGTTATTATTATAATACATATTTTATTCGTCCTTATTTATAGACAGAGAGGTTACTTTATGAAACGATACCAATTTCGAATATTCGGATGTTCGATGTGAGTAAGATATGTATGAGTTTTTCATTTTTAAAACTCAATTCTATTTTCTATTATACTTATCATTTTCTTTCCGAAATTAGTCTATGATCACGCCGTACGATAGAGGATCCCAACATTTTATGGAGCACCAGGCACATAAGTGAAGTTTTACGTACGGCGTCCGAACATTCGATCTTCGTATCGTTTCATAGAGTAACCCAACAGTTTTAAAACTTATTTTAAGCATGGAATGTTTTGTCCCTTTCGAAAGGCATTCAAACGAAAAAGATAAAATATTATATAATTAAAATAGTTTTAAAAACTATCGTTGAATAAGGTCAATCATATTTTGATACTTAATTGCGTACAGTTCTATTAAAATAAAAGTGAATAATAAAAGAATTAATCCTTTTTAAAGATTTATTCTCACATTACTTCGATTTTTTGGTCTTAAAGAAGGCTACAATTATACATACAAGCTTTCCATGTCTATTTCATAGATATAAGTCCAGTATATTTTACGCACCTCATTAGCAATGCTACGTGAGGTCGCGAACATAATCCATTTAACGAACACAAAACACGTGGATAACTTAATTAATAGATTCTCAATGTCACAACTAATTCCCATGGGCTTTGTTTTCATCATATTTCTATTGTACCTACTTGACCTCATATTGTTTTATTTTGGGTTAAAAGAAAATACAATGAAAATAATAATTAGGAATAATGTAATGTTATGAATGATTTGAAACTAATAGTTAGCGCTTTGGATATACTGTAAGCTATTTATACTTATATATTATATGAATAAATATTGAAAAATAATTATTAAAATTAGGAATTTGTGCTCGATATTGCGATAGGATTGACGGCACATACGAATTACAAAGCGATTTGTGGATTTCTTAGTAGTTCCTTTACATAGCCCCTGCTGGCAAAAGGCATGAGTTTATGTATTGGATTTAGAAGAGTTTTGGTTCGTTCAATTTGCACCGTAATAATAGTAGTATAGTACAATGAAAATCTGTTATAATTTAATACTATTAATTTGCTATGAAAATATTTTCTCTTTCTCTATCAGTGAAATATAAAAAATAACTGAAGGATTACAGTTGTACTGCCATGAGCCATTTCATATATTTATGGATGTGCAATATTATGCCTATTTGTCATCGAGGTGTTGCTTCTTTTGCAGACCCTTACCTCACATTTCCTTTCCAAACATTGATATACTCGTGTCTCGTCTAATTACAAGTCTGGCTGACTCCTCTTATTCATTTATGTGCTACGAGTATAATGTGCAGCAGGCTCAATTGTAAATTAAAATCTCCCCTCGGTAGACAGTGTGTGCGAGCCGCGACTATCGAGATCCAACTAATTAATTTCGTTCACACTTGAAATGGGGTGCGACGAGTGCTTTCCTCAAGTGAAAATTCTGTTCTTGTTTTTTTGTGACGTCAGATGGCGTGTACTTTTGTGTTTGTATTTTTTATTATCAGGCATTGAAACGGATTTTTCTATTCCATGTCATTACATTATATTGTCTCACTGTTATGAAAATCTGAAAGGGCAAAAATATATCTTGCAGGTATTTAAGTTAATATATTTGCTTTTTATGAAGCATAAATAATAAGAATAAGTAATTTTTTAAATTTAAAAATTATAATTATTCCTAACACGTTGTAAGTATGAAAAACTGTGTCTATAAATATAAAACAATTTGTTGTAAAGGCACTATTTAAAATATTTAAAAGCAAATAATGTTGTGTATGTTATTTATTTTGTTAACATCCAGTGCAGTTTACGTTTAGTCACGTACGTTCACATAACTTTAACATAGTTTTCGGAATTTCGCCGCGGTCTTACACATACGAGTATGATTATGGCTACCGAATGATGTAGGCATGTTGTATTGTATTGTACCTATACTTACTTAATTATCATACATTACCTTTATCTTTAGCTGACTGATTTGACGAAAGTCATAATTATCATTTAGACACAATTCAATAGGTCAACCCAAACTAAGCCAGTGTGGTGGACTATATGGCCTATACACTCTCAATCGTACTCTTAATTGTGGAAGAGGCCCGTGCTATGCAGTGAGACGTAAAAGGGCTGATACAGTACAGTACAGTACACTTCAATAACTCGGTTCGATCATACGGTATAGAAATATCATTAAAAAATACAAACAAAAAACCGTTTGTTGTAGCGACATCTCTGTCCAATTCTCTATCAAATAACAATCAATTTCATACGTGACAGTACTTTACTTGATTTTTTCCTACACGTCTACCCCGAATTCACCGATTTTTCTTGTATCGTCGAACCTTCACTATCGATCGATCGCGTGGACAAATAGGTGGTGCGTGGGGCTTTGTTTTGGTGCGTTCATTGCCCCCACCCCCTCCGAAGGGTAGGCCGTCACACCCCTGACGTGCATACGAGCATGCGCCAGTATTAACATTTTACACGTAGATAAGACGACGCGACGGTGAGTTAAAATATGCAATTTATTCAGGGTAGAGCAATTAGCGCAGCGTCTGAACTGTGAAGTTTCTGAAGTCTGTCTCAAATGCTTTCGGTAAGTTTGTAGGGATAGTTACAATAACACTATAAGTCTTTGTTTATTTACGTTTTTAAAATAATTTCTGCTGTTAAAAAAGAATTTCTGATTAGACAAACATGATTGGATCCATTCAGACTGGATGTAAAAAAGGTTGACACGATAATTAAAGAAAAAGTAATATTATTAACTTATTTTAAAAAAATATGTTATTAATACGTATTTCTTTCTAAAATTATCATAAAATTCACTGCTAGACATAACCGTCTACCAAAATTCTTTTTATTATTAAAATATCATAAAAGATATGAACAGTGTACATCAAAAGCTTTCCAAGCACAATAAAACACTCATAAATAACTGTACAACGTAGCTCGCATTTCAGCTATTCAGGCAATTCGAAATTGAATCACTGGCAGTTGAATACTGTATGAGCTACATCCATACATTCGAGAAGTATGGAATACAGAAACATACGCGAAGCTCGGGGGTTACCCTATACTCTGACACGACATTCGGATGTTCGAATATTCAACGTCAAAATTTTCCCCTTTTAAAAATCCTATAGATCTTTATTAAACTTATCATAAACTTCGAAACTTTGTCTCAGATAAGACATACAATAAAGGATTACATGTAAGTTTTAAGGCATATTCATACAGTTTTACGCACGATGTTCGAACATTCGCCATCGTGTCGGAATACAGAGTAACCCCCCAGTATAGTTTAGGATGTGTGGGTGAGTATTTGGGCATGCACGCCATTTCTACATAATATCCGGTAGGCGTTCGTTGCATAATGAATGCGCCTTTTTAAATGAGAATTTGCTATTACGTGCGCGTAGGTTTTTATGGTTCGACATTTGAATAGTAGGTACCGTATACTCGTATTATTGAACACATAAGTAATTATTTTTTGTGATACTAATGAGTTATAGTAACTTGTCCGTGTATATTATGACAACAATGACATGAAATGTTTTTTTTATAACGAGAGTTTTTCGGTTTCTAATGCCCTTAAAAAAGGATTAAAGTAATTATTCCTATTGGGCTGGTAGACTAAGCCTCTAAGTCCCATAATGCAAAGTTTGGACTCGGGGGAGATCGTAGATGTGATACTGTTTTTAAGAATGTAAGGGAAAGAGAAGGTGCGTGAGTTTTAATTCTTATTTCTCTGTGTTTCTTTATATTTGTAAGATTATTGGCTCCTGAATTAAATATTAATAGAAAAAAATCTCTCATTTACTGAAGAATAACGAACATTGGGAAGAATTGTTGATAAAGAAATTATCAGTACGGAGATGTTGCATAATGATTACATTAAGCGGTCGTTGAACCCGTTTCCGGCGGCTTTACTGATGTTCAGATATGCCTTGATACATCGCGATAGCTGTTGTTAGTTGTAAACAGTTTGTTGTGCTTGGGAACTTGGTCATTGTCTTACGTTTGGAGAATATGAAATTATAGATTGTGTTAGTTACTTGAAGTTATTTGACGATGATGAAGGCGTGTTATGAATTTAGAAATATTTTATTATGAAGTCGATTAAAATCGATGTATTAAACAATGTTTCTGTAATATTAAAGTAATGTTCGTTGACGTATTTAATAAATCATTGGCACTTCATACAGCGAATACTATGAAGTACAACTCATAAAGAAAACATTTTAATGGTAATGACTAATATTTATTGATTTAAAAATATACTGTGGGATGAATGGAGTGGGCTTTAATTGAATATAATTAAGACCTTACTCTTCGCCTCTGCATTCGCCGAGGTACCTTCTAGTAGTTCCGAAAACAGCATAAGTATTGTTTTTAAAGCAATGTTATTTGATGCATGATTGATGTGGGTTGCAATTGAATAAAAAATCTTACCATACATGGACACTTATCCAGCTAACAAAATGTTATTGAAAAGTAAGATATCAAGCAGACATTGAAGAACCTATGTCGTAGTAAAGTAATAACTAGGAGAGCAACGTCGAAACTTTCCCCATGATAATGTCAATTTAAATCTACACATGATGTTAGGCATTTGATCACTGCGACGTGTAAATGATAGTACATAATATAATACTTTCATATTGGTATTCATAAATTAGAAATAAAATAAATAAACTTTGAAACATGGAAACGGATTGCTAATATGAAGCTGCACGATAAAGTAATTAAATGAGCGAATTGTGACTATTTTTTTTATGACTATTTTTTTTACTTATATTATTTCATGACTTTTTTATTTTATTCTTATTTATTTTTAACACTTTATACATATTGTGTGTAGGTGGACTTAAGTGGCTAAGGCATTATCTTTCAGTCGAACCTAGGGTGATGCAAAAGTGAAAAGATGGCCATCCCATAAACATTTGTCTTACCTAGCTTGTTCCACACCGTTCGAAGAAGGCTTTAAATTAATTTTATTTTTAATTCTTATGTTGAAATATTTCTGGTCAGCAATTCTTACTATGTTTAACATGTTTTGAATCTTTTAACCAACGACGAGGGAATCAAAGGCAAACGTACATACAGGGTATATCAAGACTGCTAACGAAAACGAAGCTGGGTGGTAATTTAAGCGACTTCAGACACAATGCAACGGAAAAAGTTGCAATAAAAAGCGACAATTTTTTTTTGTTATTTTTTTTCTATGGCCATATTTGGGTGGTAAATACGTTTTTTCCTAAAATAGTAGTGTATACCCTTTTATTTATTAATACTATAAGGTATAAAAGAGCTTAAATTATTATTTTAGCAAAACTAAGGATTTATCACACAAAAATGACGATATTTAAAAAAACATAAAAAATAATTGTCGCGTTTCTATGCGAAATTTTTAATTGCATTGTGTTTGTAGCCACTAAAACTACCACCTGGCTTCGTTTTCGGTAGCAGTCTTGAGATACCCAGTATAAACTAGGGTATGAACGTCCCAGTGTCTACTAAAACTGGTACTTAAAAGTACAAAAATATGCCAACGCCAAAACACAGGACGTATCACACATTTCGACACCTCATTGTTTACCTTACCAATCATTTTAGCAGTTTAAGCCGCAGTTTCCTTTACGCTCAAATAGCTTCCGCATAAACGAATTATTATTCCACGAACCAAAAGTTGCCTCGTCAGACCTATCGAAATAGATCGTCTATATATAGATAGAGGTGAAACTAAAACTGCCGTGGGTAAGTTGTAGCAGTTGATGTGTTATGACAGCTACTGATATTGTAAACATGAGCACGCGTTCGAGATAATGTTTGTGTGTCTGCCGACAATGGGAAAGGAAACAAGATTATCATTACAACAAACATTGATAATTATCTGGATGTATATTTTAAAGATCCGGTTGGGTTGTTTTAGAGTGAGTGGTGGTCCTTAATAATTGCTACTAGTTATTTTCATTCGTTGGCTTAGAATTCCGAAATGAAGGAACATAATTGTTGTATTATGGTTATGTACATTGTTGAGTTTTTAGTGAACACTTAACAATCTTAAAAGTACGGCAAACTATCATTAGTAGATATACATACCTACATTCTTAAAAGGATAATTTATTAATATCACGTGGCACCTGCTTGTAGTTTTTTGTTTAAAAAATATATTTGTACAACTTTATTAAGTTGAGGCTTCGAATCCCGGGTTGGGCAAAGTGATATTGGATTTTTCTATTCATTATCAACCCAGAGTCAGAAATTGTGGGACGGAACATATAAGGCGAAATGTGGGTGTCCTGGCACCTCTGCCTACGCTTTCTTGGAAAAGGCGTGAGTTTATGTTTTTTTTTTTTTTTTTTTTTTTATTGCATTGAATGGCGAGACGAGCATGCCGTTCGCCTGATGGTAAGCGATGCGACCGCTCATGAACAGTAGCAAAACCAAACAACACCTTGAATTACAAAGCAATGCTTGGCATTCCACTGCGCTCGCCATCCTGAGACACAAGATGTTAAGTCTCAATATGTCCAGTAGTTACTCTGGCTACAATGTCCTTCAATCCGAAACACAACAGTGCATTGAAACTGCTGTTTGACGGGAGAAATAGACATTGCGGTGGTACCCACCCAGGCAGCCTCTCACATATAAGAGACCTACCACCAGTATATGTATGTAAATTACCTGTTCCTGTCTTTAAAACTAACAATAATTGATCCAACAAAATCTGAAATGAAAATATTTTTCCAAGTTTAACAAAAACGTTGCAGCATTTTGATATTTGCATCCCAAGAGTAATGTTAAAACTTTTAAAAACTTGTAAGTACTAAGTAGCATGAGGGGCGCTTTGAAACTTTTTCTTAGATGTTTTTTCTTAAAGCGGCTCATTAAGTTCTCGTGAGAGACACTTAAAACCGACCGAAATTTAAAAGTAACCTAATAAATCTAGCAATGGGAATGTTAGTGCCTTTGCTTCCTACGAATATAATAAATGTGACAGTTTTTGTTGGTGAATCTTTTAAGGAAAAAATACTAAATGAATCTTGATTAAACTTTACATAATAATAGTTTATAGATCAGAATAACATATAACTTATAGTTTTTAGATTGTATGGAGTATATTGTACAAATTTTACAGAGAAAAGTCATGTAAGTTACTAGGCACCTACCTTAAATGTCTCTCAGAAGTTAGGTACATGAGAAATACATTCGGAAGCGTAGTTTTACTACGATACGGTTAGAATCACAGACCTCTGCCTACCCTTTCTAGGAAAAAGGCGCGAGTTTATGATATTATGCAAATGTCAACATTTTAGCCGTGCATCATACAAATATGTATAATGTTTGTCAGAAAATAACAAACAGTACATACTAAAAATATAAAAAAATGGCTACCTATAGTGGCTTGTGCAAAATAAATGGGTGGCACTGGGTGGTCCCATAAAAGAACTCAAAAAGTTTTAACAAAGAGGTCGGCGGAGTTTTTGCCGTAATTATGTTGTTCATTCTAAGGCAGGTGGGTCTAAAAGCTCCGTAATCAAGCTGAAAAGTAAACTCTCGGATTATTTTAAAATAATCGTTATAATGGCTTTGTATTATAATTTTTGAAATGTTTTTAAGTATTTTGGCTTTTATTATTCATTTTTCTCGTATTTATTATATTTAAATTAGTTATTTATTGCAATTTTTTTTATTGCAATGAATGACGAGACGAGCAAGCCGGTCGCTTGATGGTAAGCGATACGACCGCTCATAAACAGTAGCAAAATTCCACTGCGCTCGCCATCCTGAGACATAAGATGTTAAGTCTCAATATGTCCAGTAGTTACTCTGGCTACAATGTCCTTCAATCCGAAACACAACAGTGCATTTACGCAGTGTTGTTTCACGGGAGAAATAGACATTGCGATGGTACCTACCCAGATGGCCTCTCACATATGAGAGACCTACCACCAGTAAGCTAATTCATTAATCTCTAAATAAATCTCTTACATTCTCAGTATTTTAAGTAAATATTAGTAGAGCTACTAACTACTCTGTGAATATATTGTTTTTGACGCAAGCCGGCTTAATTAAATAAATAGATTATTATAAATATTTTTTTATAACAATTTCTGTTTAGATCTACAACTACCTACCAACCTAGAATGTTATATTATTTATAATGTAATGGCGTGAAATACAACGTCTGTATAACAAGTCGCAACGCACCCTCATGCGTATTCTCCGTTCCATTCAACACCGCCATGAGAAAGATATGGACTCTCCAGCAATGGAACATTCACATCAATACATCGATTTATTATTTGTAATTCAATTTATGTGATTCTAGAATGTGGGAACATTGTTTAGATTACCGACTTAGTGTTGACCGGAAACTGAATAAGATGCGTCGTAGAATATTTTTCTTATGATTTATTTTATTACAGCATTTAGATGGATGGAAAGTTCTGGAAGATGTATTAAACTTTTAATGAAACTCAGATTGAATTCTAATATTGTTAGAGTAACAGGAAAAAATATATTTTTCATTCACGAGGTACTTATAAATTGGAAGTAGATGGAATTATTACTTTTCTACATCAATGATAGTTTGATTCGTTTAACATTATTATTCTATTTTAAAAAATACTGCATTGGTATTTCTTATTATTATTTTAAAATTGAGCATTATAACTGTAAATACAATGTGAAAATTTTATATTATAAAATTATGAACACCATTCAGAGAATACACGGCCAGTTAAATTACAGCAGCCGAAACTCAATCAGAACAATAACAGCGAGCATTCAACAACTTTAATACCGCGCAGACATCAAACAATTTTTCATTTCCCATCCACATAAAGCCGACGTTTGAACTCAGCGCACACGGACCTAGCCGAAGTTTCCCGACATTGCCCGAAGTCCACCGAATGTTTATGGTGTTTTTTTGTTCTGTCTCGCTCTTACGCTCGAACAAAAACCATGGGTAAAGCTCATAGCCGGCTTTCAAACACCGCGCGAACGAATACCAACACACACGTGTTTGTGGCTTTTATAAAACAATGTTTCGAATAGTGAATCGATAATTTATTGATGTGTTTTGTGAACAATCTTTGGTTGATGTGTGATGCTGGTTTGAACATGTAAGTCTAAATGTGCGGTATAATTAATGCATCGTTACTTTCTCCTTTGTTTTGTAGGTACTTGGCGACTCTGGATTGCACTATGCCTTTTGATGTTAATGTAGATGAATGTCGGTAATTAGTGGAAAGCTTGTTTAAACTGTGTTGTGTAATTTGCTACATTTAATTTGTCTCTAAAAAGTAGGCCTAATTAAGTGGAGTACATATTTTACTATTTGTATGTATTCGTGTTACATTAATGAGACATATGTTCATAAACAAAACTGTCTTCTACGTTGTATTATATTCCTTGGTATATTATTAGGTTAGGACTATCAACTATGTATGTGACTCTTAGTGTATTGTTTTTATTTATTAATCTTAACAAAGTTAATTGATGAACTTTGGAATCGAACCGCAGACCTCAATATTTATAACTTTACGATATCGGCGTATTAATGTGCGTAATTTTAATAGTTTATTTACATGTTATAAATTATTAAGTAAAATTTTAATGCGGATACCATGGTGGTATGGCAGCTAGTCTAAACATTGTTTCTAAACGCTGATTATAGACTGTTTTGTAAACCATAGCTGTAATTGTGAAGACAGTAATTTCGTTGCAGGAAACTTCTTAATTAGAGCAGTCAATAGACACAATCAGAAAGTATTTAAAAAGTAAGTGTTTGGTCTTGTAAATATTTGTTTACATTATTTTTATTGGTACAGTCAGCAACATAAGTCGCTGAACACATCACATTTTTTGATAACCTTTTTATGAATTAAAGTTCGTACGTACTACTCTGTAGTCGTAAAATATAACTTAGTAAAGTCGTCTATGCCGAGAAGTGCCATACGATATTGAAAATAATTATTATTTTGGATTGGAAGACAATTCCAAATCTCGTGACTGTGTAGCGACTTATGTTGTTGACTGTACGTATTAAGTATGCTATGTTGACATTTCATACGGCGTCATGCATACATAGATTTTAAACTTTTTTAATATATCGAATAATTTGTCTCCCTCGCTCTAATTGTATTTAAAAGTAGTTTGAAAGAGAAAAATAAATCGATAGCTAAAATTTATTTTACAAATGTTTATGACTTACGCCCAAATACTGGAACGCAAATTAAATATAAATGGCGCTTAACTACGTTAATCCCGATTAAATGTATTGGCTGAGTGGGCCGTTCGCTGTTAAGAGTAACTTATTATTTGAATGGTGTTCCAGTATTCGGGCGTAAGGCGTTTAAGTTTAGGCTTACCGCTTAGGCGACTTAGGTGTTTAGGAAAACAGTACGAAAGGTGACTCATAAACAATATATAATATTGAAAATAAGTTCCTAGACATATTAATTAAGATAAAAATGTTAAGTTACAGTGAAAATAAGATTATTTAAAGACAATTACAAATCATTCCTTAATCCTATAGTAGAATTTATATTATCTACAAGTCTATCGACCTCAAACTAAATAAACAAAGCAACAATGTTTTGTTTAAGTAACAAAGTTAAACATCCATTGAACCGTCACAAATAGCATTCAGAGCCCACAACTCAGTATAAATTCAATCTGCACTGAACTTAGACACAATAGAATTACACGTTAGACAGAGCGGAACAGGCTAAATGGTGAACCGAAGTTTGTCTGCACAAAAATCTATAAACATACGTAGGATTTATTTATTTACCTATAAAAGAAATTATGCATGATTAATTAATGAAATTTGAAATTGAATGAAAATTTAATTAATGAAAAATGCAAACACAAATTAATGAAAAAGTATACGGGCTTCATACATTTCTGTAAAACTGTTTTGTACTGTAATCTGTGAAAACGTAGTGGAATGTATAATGATAAATATAATTATTTTTCTTAGTTTGTTAGTAAGATTTTACATTTATTTTCCAAATAAATAACATAAAAACATATCTACTCACCCTTGAAATATCGAGGAGGTAGACACAGGTGCCGAAACATTAGCTGGTTTTTGTTCAGGTTCAAAATGTGATGGGGCGAATCAAAGGATAGGTCGGGAGCTAACTCGACCTCTCGATAACGCACAAAAGATTTCTCCAAGATAGAGTAGAGAATTCAGAAGCTAATGGTGGATAGTCCATTCACGATTTCACTACGACAGGCAATGTTAATATTACTAACTACAAATATAAACTGAAATAAAAAAAAATATTTTTATAAATTAATTAAATGTTATCACGGCTTTTGGTTCATTTTGTTTTTCCGACGCTTCGAAGACTGTTCAGTCTTCGTAACCACGAGGGAACTAAGATGTTAATTATCTTCAAAGGTAATCTTAAAACGACAACCTTCATTTTATAATAATAAAACATTTAAAAATTTAAATCTATATTGTTTGTAATTCGATCGACCAAAATCCCGATGTAACATTCGCATTAACATAACAAGCTAATATGCAAGCTAATAAGTCCTTTTTTATTGCAATGAATGGTAAGCTATTCGCTTGATAGAAGAACATTGGAGAAACTATTTATAATAATCATACGTAACATTATTTATTTAGCAAAATATATTGCGTATTTCTGTTTTGAAATAGGTATTTATATTTGGAAACACATTTCTTTTTATACTTTCCATTTTTAAGTTGTACATATTCATAGAAAACACCTAAAACCCATTCTGGATCAGTATAGGGGTTTGAGCTATATCTGTTTTATTCCACGCTGGTATAAAACAACCAACCAACGAGAGGTTATCTGCTGATGGATATTCTCTTTATGGATATTTTCTTTGCAAGGCGTTTATCATCAATTTCACTGTAGTCACTTTGTAAAGCAAATGAAAAATCGGTTTTGGTATTCTTAATAATTTTATTGATACGAATCGCGCTGAACAAAAATGCCCTTTTTGCTTCTTAACATTTCCGAATCTCAACTGGCCGCACAACTCCCCTATTATAAAAATAAGTGATGGGACATTAAATTATAGTACCTATAAGCGATGAACTAGTGATGTCATATCAATCGGTTGATCTAACACAAATGTACAAGAAATAGGAATATTTTACGAATTCAGCCAAAGACCTTCCCTAATAAAATCCGTGTTACAGAAATATATTAGAATGATTCAAGCTCGTATCAACACGTGTTTACGGTCTTCCTCACTTGTGTAAACAATTGCGATTGATTCTGATGATTGAGAAGTTTGGAATGTTTGACGGCCCCCATCGTAGATTGAGTAAGCCCCCACATATAATGTTACTACCATTAGAAATATACAATATATTTATTTGGATATATTTACATTCACATAATTTTATTTTAATGTAAACATGAAGTTTTGAATATTAAAAAAAATAATATGTGTGATTTTCGTTATTATTTGTATTTCTTTTTGTGTGCAATAAAGTGTATAAATAAATAAATAAATATGTAATTACGGTAAATACGGTGGAAAATTAAATCTCAGAAATATCAGAATGAGCGCAAAAAAATATTATCGTTTGAATTTCATATCTCAGTATAGCGCAGCGACATCGTGCGGCGGATATTCGAACTATTTCATGGTATCTTTTCTTTAAAATAAATACTATTCGTTTATTTACGCAAATGAAAAACGCAATAAAATCACCTTAACAAGTTTACATATACTTTAAGTTTTAAGTTTACATTACTTTATAGTTTGCAAATGTGAAAATACAGGAATAGAGCAATTTTCATAATTAAAAGTACTTATAAGGGCTTGTACGACGATGTGAATACATTAAACCAGCGTGAAGTATTTGAAAAGTTGTATAAAAATCTTAGTACCTGTTCCAGTTGGTTTTCTAGTTCCGTAGGTTAATAAAAAATATTTTCTTCTAAAAATATGTTTACAAAGGTTACGGTTTAAAAAGTTTTTCTTTATTTTTTGAATTGCTTAGCAAAGATACTTTTGCTTTACCGTTGACGTGTATTTAACTAGTTTCTGTAAGCAAAAGTTTTTATGAAATCCTTAGAAGCAATTCCGAGGCAATGTTCGTATGGAATGTCAATCAAGTTTAATATCATAACATCTTTTGAGCGAAATTGCTTGCCATTCCTTTCTTGGAATGTTCGAAGCAAATAAAAGTAATTAAAACAATGAGTTGTCAACACGCTGTCAGTTTAATCGACATGAGCGGGTGTCGTCACTCATTGTGTTGTTCTTGGGTAAATGCGTTACCGTGCAACCGGGCCATGTCGCCTCCTCGCCTCCTCGCCCGTCGCCCGTCGCCATGTAACCGCTCGCAATTACCTGGAAACACGATTGTTTGTCGATCGACAGCTGTGATGTCGATTGCGTTAACATGTTGATTGTTTATTCGTGAGCGCTCGCCACCGCGCCTTTTGTACATGTGAGCATGCAGTCAAGTTTCTACTGCACAGAAGTCAACAATGCAATAAACGGAAACGGTACGGGATCCTTCAAAAGAAGCGTGTACGTCTTACGAGACTGAAAAGTCCAAAAAGAAGGAGACGTCGTTGTTCCATTGACGGCGAGTTTGCTATCAGTTGCAGGCGGTTACATAACCCGCAAGGATGAGCTCCTTTTAGAAGCGAAGTTGCCCGCACTCGACGTGAGTGCCACGCGTCGGACAGAACAACAGTCCAGTGTACGCGGACCGCTGAAAGGCGCGCGCTCATCTCCGGTGAATAGGCGAGCCCTCGCTATTTGCAGAACAATGCAGGCTTGATGTGCGCACGCCGCTGGGAAAGCGCGGAGGGAAAACGCGCGAAGTCGGCAGTCTCGGCTCGCGAGCGCGCCCGGCCGCGCGCCGAAGCCCGCCACGCGACGCGAGCGCCCTGGCGCACGCCGCCACGCGCCGCGCTCGCGGCGTTACGTTTTCTGAATCGACCGCGGACGGCAACACTGCCACCGTGACTGAATTTCAGTGTCAAAAGGTTGGTGACCCTACATTAGTGCACTCAAAATTACATACAAATGCGAGCTATCATAACTTACTTTCCCTTGAGTCGCTGACATCTGCTTCGACCCTGTATAACTGTAATTTCCTCGTGCGCTCCAAATGTCAAACGTTTCGATACAATTTTGATGATTTATTTCTTGCTGCTGGGTTGGCAAATATCTGGCAAGAAGTTTTATTTATTTGAGACGATATTAAGGGTAAAGCTATTTATTATTTAATTAAATTATAAATGTTTTAGTTCATTACATTAGAGGAACTACTATTACGCACTTCCTTAATGCGTTTCTTTAAAGTTGACGTTTTAATATTAAAGTTAATTTTATAATAGTATTTATGAAATGAAATTTGGAACAAATTTATTTTAAACCAGCACTGCCTCATAACTTCCACGAATTAAATATAATCCCCTATAAATTTTCATAAATGAAGTAAAACAGAGCTTTGTAAAAGTCACGCGTGCTAGCAATCGTAAAAATCACGACCTACATATCGCGTCTTAAACTGAATTTAGATTGCTGTAATGTTGGTGTATAAACAGTGTGGCGACCAAATCACGAAGGGATATGTCATGCCCCAGAAATAATAGCGCCTAGCGTCGCTGCTACCGACCAAACTACGCGTCGATGAGATCACCACATGCAAATGACATAAGACGTATTCGAACGCATTCAAAATAATATGCAAGTGCCATTAAATGCACATAATATCACGTGCTCGAAACTCTGAAGGGTAGGGCCTATTATTAAGATTCGTGTCAGTAGATCCTTTGTATTCCGGGTGCAAGTGCAGAAGAGCACTTGTGCATGGAGTGGGCTTAATTGGGCAAAACTTCAATTAAACTCTTGTCTTTTGGTTGCTATAATTTTATTGCGATTTTTATTTTAATATTCATTTTAATTTTGCTGATAAAAATTATGAAAATCAGTAGGTTGGCATTTATAAAAACGTAAGTCGAGTTGGAACGAAGTGCTTTATTGAAATTAATTGCATTATTGGATTATCGGATGCCGAATTACATGAAATACAAAAAGCGTTTTCCTTCACGATTATAAATACATTTTTAAAAAGATTACATTATTTTACTTTATCAAAAGTTATTAAATATAATGTTATGTTACGTTAGATAATATGAAACAATAAATGGAAAGTCTCGCTAGGAAATGCAGTAAAAATTATAAAAAATCATTTTTTTTCGTGTATACAATACCGATACATATTAGCAAAATAACTAAAAATTTTAATTATCTTCAAATATTTTGATGGTGTTAAAATATTCTGCACTTAAATAATACAAATAAAGAGCAAAAAATGCAATTAAATCATCATTATGCTTTTATAAAAAAGTCGTAAGGAAATCCGTACGCCATTAAAATACACCATTGAATATATTTTCATAATATCATTAATCTGAGATAAAATTATTGGCGATAAAAATAAAATATTAAATGCAAATGTAACTGCGCATTTGTTTAGGTAGCTTTGGGTCCCTTCTTGCTCCCTGCTTCGCTGGTACTTGCGGCCCCTTCGTGTGAACACACCTCGATTCAATAATCCTACGTGATTTACTCTTATGTCCAAGGGGATATTTTTGTTTGATATTCTTTTTGTAGTGGGAGAAATGACGTCATTGAACAACTCCAGAATGGCTTCGAGTCAATCTGTATTTTTTTTTATAATTGGACCATCTTCATTTTTCTTACATCGATTCTTACACATTGAAATGAAAAGTTTAGTCCGTTCTGTTTCCAACATTTCTATTTTTATTATGTTGTTAAGTTTTTTGCTGTCAGTCATTTGTTGACAGGTAACTATTAGTCTTTTATAGATACTTTGAAAAAGGGCTCATCGCCAAATAAATATTTTGTAAATAGCTCCCAACTATTGGAATAAGTAAATATCCAGATAGGAAACAGTGGAAACGATAAATTGCCTGGTGACTTCCAGGTCGATCGCTTCGTACCCGTGGAGCTAACAGGTGATTAGCTGGCGGAAAATTAACGTCGCTGCATGAACCGCTCACCAAGTAATGAGTGAAGCTATCTGCGGGACTGTGCTGTGAATGCGCTGGAAATAATAACTTTCCTACCTTTACAGTGGCATTTTTATATAATCACCCATCTGGCCTACTGCCGCGGGATGTGAACGAAGTTGGATAAAAACATTTATTTTTATGAAAAAACAGTGGAGTAGCTCATGCGATTTTGAGGAGACTGGTGAAAGATGATTTTTTGCAAATACCATGCATCGTTGAAAACGCAGTGAACCTGGCACCAGGTGTATAATTGTAGTCACCTTGTGGAGGTACTATATTAAATACTCTTAAATATTTTCGAGAGCCTGAAGCGATAGGCAATGAGCATAGTACAGAACGAATATTACGAGGTTAATGTTTTAGATACCTAACATTGAAAATCTAAGTGAGAGATCAAGGATATGAACACCAACAACTGTTGGATTTAGTTATTTCTATCGCCTTTTTTCACTTTTTATATGCATAAATTTAATTATTGAATTAATAGCATTATTCATCTTAAAAGTAACAAAAGAGCAAGAAACTTACTTCATAGTATAATTACCGTCGTCAATAAAAACTCTCAGAGGTGGTGAAAAAGCCCCTTGTAGAAATTAATTTTTAAATTACTCGTGTTCGCAATAACTTGCCGACCTGAATATTACGTCGACCTGCAATTCCTTTGATAATAAGAGCGGCAACCAAGCAAATGACCTGCATGTTCCTATAGAAAATAATTAGCTAGATGATTAAAAACTTTAGGTTCCGTGTCGGTACTAGATAGTTAATTTATAGAGTGTTAAATTAGCTTCCTGGTTCCTATATTTTTGTTAGAAAAAGTATAAGTACCAAATAAAAAAAAAAGAGTAAATCAATAAACCAAACACAATGATGTCTCCTATATATCAGAAGCTACCACAGGCCTTTTGGGAGTAGTAAGTGACATAAATGTCAGACTCCAAAATACTTGTGGGGCTCACAAATGCTAATGGACTTATGCATAGTCAGTTTATAAATATGTTTTATATATCAAATGTTATTGTTTCCTTCGCTAAAATGGCCGTTAGGCTTAATAACAAGCCTTAAATCAATTTACTGTAAGGTGGTTTAATAATTGACTATTGGCCGGAGAAAAATGCGGTGGAAATGCATTTTTGCTAATGTCTATAATACCGTAAAGTCGTTCGTTGTTTTGATGTGTTTGTCCAACTATACCGTGGAGGTTACTACGAAATTTGTTTGTATTATTCAGTGAAATTTTCAAGTACATTTCAAACTTAAAGTCTTCACAATTTTGTGCAGCAGCTCCATTAAAAATTCTTTTAATTTGTAACTTTGGAGCACTTGCCTTATGAACCAATTCCTACAGTTGCATAATAAACATTTATTCTTCATTTAATTCTAATTAAAATGGTAAACTTTATTCCATTGGAATTAAAGTTGAAAATGTTTCCTGGAATTTGTAAAAAGAGCCAGCAACAGGCGAACGGATAAAAGCGTAGCGAAAATTCAGATTTCTTTCATAATCCAGTCGACCTGTAGAAAAGGTTGGAATTAAAATATCCCAGGAAGTCTCTTTTATGTAAAAAATACGAGGTGCAGAAAAATATTCTTACATTTTATTTATTTTGTAGAACACCTAGCGTACTAGGATAACATCGAGCTAATTTTTGCTTAGTTACAAGTATTGTCATTTTAATTATGATATTAGAAGTAGTTGTAAAATTTGATTTAGTTTCATATAATAATATCCCGATTAAAAATAAATTGCTATTGAATCGTCATACAAATTAATTGATCAGTTCGGTGGCTGGACCGAACGAACAAACGAATCAGTTCTGATCGTCTTATAAGTACTTATATTTTTTGTGATTGGAACACCCATTTGTAATAATTATGATTTAATAATGATATTCTGTTAGAGTAATTTTATTATAGTAATTTTTGTTGAAAGCTTCATCTATTTTGGGAAATACAAAATTATACATGAAAAATTAGGTGTCTGACCATGTTTAATGTCTCAGTGAGCTGCTTATAAGTAATTCGCCGTGTATAATTCGTGCCTATTTATACCCCGGACATTGCCCACACGTACCCGGGGACGGATTAAGTGTACAAAACCTTAATTACTAACAATCTTGAGGTTTCTCTCTCCCTGTTGACTTATGAAAATAAGTGTTGGAAATCATCTTACTTTTCAACACTTTTTTATGGGTAGTATCTATAAATTTGGCCTTTCTGGTGCTGTTTTTGTGTTGCAAATAGCGGCCTGATCTGACCTTAGTCGACACTGCTTACCATAGGTTGCTTATGGTAACTAAATTCATACTAAAACCTCGGCCAGACAATGTATTTTCATGTTTAAATAAAATATGGAAATCGGATCTGTGGTTTACTTGTTATAAATTTTCAGACGAGCGGGAATATTGTGTTTCCCAAAATAGATGCGCACTTATGGAAATTCAGCTAATTATTTAGAATAATGTTAGTTTATGCACCTGTAACCATTGATTCGAAGCCTACATTATTAATCATAATATAACATGTTAAATATTGGTTTATTTAAAATCAATTAATGAACAACAATTTTTGGTTAAATATACCCCTTATCGTCACGTACTTTTCAGATAGTTGACTAGCTCTATTTTATCGTTTCGCCTTTTTGTTAATCCGGCTCTGGGTTGTACCTGGGCTTCTGTTAACACACGACCCTTTGAAGTGTTAACTTTATTGCTCAACCTATCTCCACCTTTATATGTATACCTTTCAGACGTTTTAAAATTTACACGCCATAAAAGTGACTACTAGAAGATTAAAGGGTTGATAAATTAAATTTATTTCAGCGTTGCTTCCTACACGATTACATCTTTCTTAGTTTTGTTTATGGCGCTTCTTATGGTTTTGTATATGAAGATGAGTGTCTAGGTGTCATTATTGAAGTCTGTTCACTGTTACTCTATGAAAAAGTTCCTTGGTATTGAAAACATCAACAAAACTGCATTTCGACCGCGATTTTCTATGGCTAAATGTTAATTCTTAAACCATCTTTCAAGAAATTTATTCAAGCCATGTCATTAAGCCTATGTAGAAAATTTATAAACCGATTTTAGTTATCAAATGTTTTGTCACCTTAGAACGACTTTTGAGTTCAGTTTGATCGAAGAAAACAGTGATTCGATAACTATCATATGTTTTTTTTTTGCTACCGGCACGGCGCGGCAAAATGACTACACTGCACCTAATGGTCAGCGCAAATACCGTCCATATAGAATATCGAATGGCATCAAGCGGCAGTCCCAGGTCATTCCATACAATTATGATGGTCCGCTATACTAATAGACTACAAGCCCGTGGCAAAAAGTGATTGGTCATATGAACCAACAGGAGACCTATTTAGTAAGATACAGGGGCACAAAATAATAACATTCAGCACAATGCCGTCACTTGTAAGCTGTCGGATATTCGGACGTTGAACTTCAACATATAAGATATAAGCTATGCACTTTTAAAAATAAATTCTTCTATTCTATTCTTTTCTTCTTCTTATTCTCTGTGAAACTTATCATTCACTACGAAGTTAGTTTAAGATTACAACGTACGATTCATTTATTTATTTATATTTTCTACCATAAACTTACAGTTTTAACAAAGTTTGTGTTGTTAATAACAAATATGTTTAGCTTACGAATTATTTAAGGTAACAAAGAAAGTAAAACAAAATAATAAATATTCTAATAATAATGAACAAAAACGATACCGCATTCAAAAATTTTGTAAAGTTTATTTAGTAAAAGTTTACGCATATTCAGTTTTACGTGCGATGTTCGAAAATTCGTCGACGTTTCAGACTACCGTGTGACCCTTCTATTACGGAAAGATCTATTAAATTATGCATATGAAAGGGAGCTTATAACCGATAGCTGAGTAGTAATTACCGACTAAGCTACGTTATAATCTAACTCCGAATCTCATTTAATCAAAGCCTTCGGGTTAGTTCGGTGTAGAGTTCAAGTTTATAACATCGTTAGTTACAGATTAAAGATAAAAGAGTATGTAAATGCCAATTTATATCATAGACGTTCATTGAATAAGTAAACCACAATGAAAACAATTGATCTGTTAATTCATTTCGTGTGAATTATAGGATTTGAAAGAGGTCATTTGATCAGAACAGGATTTGTCTTGAAATAGTTGTCTCAAAATCTAATCATTGTACCTAACAACCATAAACTTTATAGTATTATTTTCCTAACCTCCCATCGTTGTGGGATAAGATGGATAAAATTACACATTAATGTCCAGTAAAAACTACTTTCAGTACCTCTGGATAATGTTTATGATGAAATGGAAAACTATGTTTACTGGTGGTAGACTATAATATGTGAGAGGCCGCCTGGGTAAGCACCACCGCAATGTCTATTTTCCCGCTAAACAGCAATGTAAATGCACTTTTATGTTCAGATTTGAAGGACAATGTAGCCAGAGTAATTACTGGACATATAGAAACTTTACTAATGTCTAATACTCAGGATGGCGAGCGCAGTGTTATGTCAAGCATTGCTTTGTAATTTATGGTGCTATTTGGTTTTGCTACAGTCCATGAGCGGTCGTATCGCTTACCATCAGGCGATTAGCAAGCTCGTCTCGCAATTTATTACAATAAAAAAAAATGAATAGGAGACTAGTGTAACAATATGTTTTTAGGTTTTGATCAAAATAGTAACCTTCACTCCGTAGGGCTATTGTAATAAAATTTCAATTCAGGACGTTTGCCAATTTTTCACTGGCATTGACTCTAATAACACGTGCCGCCATCTGTTGCACGTTCTCGACAACAATAATAAGTTTTAAAACACTTTCTTGGACAAAGTGACTTGTAAAAAGTGATTAAATATTTATGCCGTATTTATGTTAGGTCGTTTTTTGGCAACACACAACAGATTATTTCGGAAACCTCGTTACCGCTAACGCCTCACCTCGGCGGAAAGTGGAGCGTTTATGTTGGGTTCACCGATCTACGGCATACCAACCAAAACCCCGCGTGGCCCTCTTCGGCGGATTTGGAACGGCTCCGGGGAAGCAAGAGTGCCCCAGCTTTTACCGGGACCAGCGGTTACTATAAAATCGAAACTAATGTTAGCTTCAAAAGACATAATTAAATAATATCTGTATCAGCCCATATACGTCCCACTGCAGGGCACGGACCTCCTCTACAATCGACAGTACGATTGAGATTGGTTAGGCCATATAGACCAATTAATATTATGCAAATATAATTTGCAATCAAAATTACTCAAATCTGAAACTGAAGCCGTCGTATGAAGAGTACTTTAGTAGATCAAAACAAATAAATAAATACATAAATAACACCCAACAGTCACATACATAGTCCTGACCCCACACTAAGATCGAGTCTTGTGTCGTGGGTATCAGGAACTACGAGAGACTTTTCGGTCTCACAAACACCCAGACCCGGAAGAAATATTTGTGGGCCGCACAAACATTTCTCTCGGTGCGGGGATCGAATCCGCGGCCTATCGTTTCACAGGCGGCGTCTAACCAACTGCGCCACGGAGGCTGTCAAAAAAATACAGACATAAACATAAATTCTTTAATAATTTACAAGACCGTAACGGGTGTTAACCATTAGGTGTTAACATTATTAATAGTCAGGAAGTCGGGAATAGTTCGGATCATCAACAAACATTATCTGATGGACGTAAAACATGGGCTGGTACAAATACGTTAAATTAGGACAGCACTGATAGCTCTAAATATATTATTGTTATAAATGACAGTTTTTTTTAATGAATGCTTTTTTCTGTAGCTGTTTTATAATAACAATCATTAGAGTGTACTAATAGCGTTATGGGTGGTGTGGAAATTTTGACACTATTTTTGTTACATTAGAGTTTGATTTACAACAATTCTTACTTACAGCTTCATTCAAAGACAGTTTTAAAATGTATTTTAGCTATCGAATTTTTTTTCAAAGGCGTTAGAAAGAAATAAGACATTTAAAAATTAAAATAGGTTTTAAGAACTGTCTAATAAGTCCGTTAGTATTAAAGTTTTAATTATGTTAAAGTTGTTATGCAACTCATGTATTTTTTTCTAGACGCCAGCTTACAATGTATGCCAAGTAATATATTATAGTTTATGTAGTTAGATTTGTATTTTTTTTATTTATCGTAATCTGACCTATTCGGTACAACCTGTAAGTACTCAGTGGAAATAAGTTGCTTTAGCGTTGAAATGCGTTGTTGAAAAGTACGTGGTGGTCTGTTGGTAAACGGACTAGACGCGACTGCCAACATGTTCACGGTGGTTGCGGGTTCAAATCCCAGGGCACACCTCTGACTTTTCGGAGTCATGTGTGTATTGATAGTCAATCACCACGCACTAAAACGGTGAAGGAACGTGAGGAAACCTGCATACCATAGCGATTTATAAAAATTCTATGGTATGTAAGTCCGCCAACCCGCACTAGGCCAGCGTGGTGGACTATATGGCCTAACCAATCTCAATCGTACTTTCGATTGTAGAGGAGGCCCGTGCCCTGCAGTGGGACGCATATGGGCTGATACAGCGTTGAAATATAAGTTTGATTCAAATTTTAAACTTCCGCTGGAAAATACCGGAAAACTTGCGCCTCGATATCGGTAACAAGTTTTATCGGATTTGTAAAGTTCCAGCAGCAAATATTTATGCTAACAGATTTGATGTATTTGCTATATAATGTTCGATTGTGAATTGTGGAGCTAACAACTAGCCGTATAGATTCTTGGTTTGCTGTTAACACACATACATATATCAATAAACTCACATATTTTTCCCAGAAGGGGTAGACAGATATCCCGGGACACACACATTTCGCCTTGTATGTTACGTCCCATTTGATAGGGGGGCGAGCCTATCGCCATATGTCCACAAATTCTTGATTCCAGGCTGTTAATGGATAGAAAAATCCAATATCAAATCAAATTTGCCCAACTCGGGATTCGAACCCTAGACCTCAGCTTTGTAACCGTATCGTAGTACGCCACCGAGGCAGTCGTGACAGTTATGCATTTTTTTTTGTTCAATATAATATGTCCATTAATCACAATGGTTTTGTGGACTACAGTAAAGCGTTTGATTCCTTAAAACATCATTACATATGGCAAGCTTTAACCATACAAAGAGTCAAGGAAAAATACATAAGAATAATTAAAAATATCTACTGCAAAAGTACGGCACAAGTAAAAATGGAAACGACAGGAGAAGAATTTCCGATACAAAGAGGAGTACGCCAAGGCGATCCTATATCCCCCAAAATATTTTCAGCCGTATTAGAGATAATATTTCGGAACATGGACTGGACTCAATATGGCATAAACATAAATGGAGATAATTTAACCCATCTACGCTTCGCTGACGACTTGGTACTATTTTCGGAATATCCAATAATACTAAAGAAAATGTTACAACAATTAGCAGAAGAAAGCGCTAAAGCAGGATTATTAATGAACACGTCCAAAACGAAAATATTCACAAATTCCTTTAAAAAGGATGAAATAAAAATTTACAACGACGTGGTAGAATATGTAGATGATTATATATATTTGGGTCAAATAATGTCTACCAAACATTTAATGCAGAAAGAAATTGACAGAAGAATTTCAAATACCTGGAAAAGATTCTGGTCCCTTAGTGAGATCATGAAAAACAAACAAATGCCGATGACAATAAAAAGGAAAGTTTACAATACATGCATTTTACCATATCTAACTTATGGATGTCAGACGTGGGCTCTCACAGAACAATTGATTAACAAGGTAAAAATATGTCAAAATAATATAGAAAGAAGCGTAATTGGGATTAAAAGGAAAGATAAAAATACGATTACAGAACATAAAAATAAAGACACAATTTAAAAATGTTACTACAGTGTGGAAAACATTGAAATGGAAGTGGACGGGACATATGATAAGAGAGGAAAAAGAAAAATGGACAAAAGTTATTACACAATGGTATCCTAGGGATGGGAAACGAAACAGAGGAAGGCAGTGTAAACGATGGGAAGATGATCTTAAGCAGATCGCTGGTCCATTTTGGACTCGTGTAGCGAGAGATAGGGGGAAATGGAAGTCTCTAGAGGAGGCCTTTGTCGAAAGACAAGCTGAGGAAGAAAAACCGATTGCCGATGTATAATTTACATTGCTGCTTTATGTTTAAATATTACTCTACTTTGTTTTATACCAGCAATAAAGGCTTATTTTATTTTTTATTAATCACAATGGTTGAGGCTTAAGTCATATTATGGCATCATTGGGATATCTCAACGCGGGTGGCATCTTTTATTCGCAAAATTTGGTTTCAAGTAGACCGTTTTCATTTTATTTTGTCAACGCGATTCTTAGAAGTCATGTCTTACTTTTTGTGTATCTTTAAATTCCAGCAATGCATTTATAATTCCTATCGTGCTATCGATGTTAATGTAATATCGATTTCCTCGGAAATAAATAAACTATTTTATTTTTATTTTATTTTATTTTATTTATTGGGACAACAAACAGTTACATGTACATATCTTATTAAAACTAGTCTTAATCTAAGAAGTTATGAAACACATATAACCCACACCATTGTCCACGGATTGACATAATGTGGTATTGTAATTTTGCAAACAGAAAGACTACTACTAACTATTATAACGTCGCTTCAGACAACTTAAGTATAACATGTTTTTTAAATTCCGTATTTGCAAGGTAGAAGATATCAATATCAATGAAATGCACATTATAAGTATCCAAAAGACGTCGGAGTGGTACCCGCGCACCAGCGTTACTCCTACATGGAGCAATGTGGAACAACTGAGGCAGACGCACCCCACGTCTTATTACTGTTCTGGGTACCCGATAACATATTTTATCAGTGAGATCTATACAATCGTATCTGTTGTTACATAGATTGCGCAGCATCATGACGTCAAGAAGCAAGCGTCTCGACTCTAGGCTTAAAATATTGTAACGCTCTAATAATTGAGTATAGGAAGCTTTTGGGTTGTGACATCTGTAATTCATGGCACGTAAGAACTTCTTTTGAACGATCTCAAGCTGATTGCTGTATTTCTTATAGAAAGGGTTCCATATCTGCACTGCATATTCAAGTTGGGATCGAATTAAGGTTCTATATAGAAGAATATAAGTGTGAGGTCGCACAAACTCGGATGTAGATCTCATGACGAAGCCATACAAACTGAAAGCTTTATTGGTTATGTACTCAATATGCGAATCAAAGTGTAACCTTGCATCTAATAATACACCTAAATCTCTTACCAAAGTTATCTTATTTAGGACTGCACTATCTAGGGAGTAATTAAAGTTAATTTTATTTATGTTTTTTGTGAAAGATATAGCATGGCATTTATCTATATTAAGGAATAGCTTATTATTTTGACAATATGTGTATAGTCTGTTAAGGTCCTCCTGCAATAATTGGCAATCTTTGAGGTTTTTGCATTTTAAATATTATTTCTCTTTAAAAATATTTAACTGTAAAGTTCAGGAATTGTATTGTCGTTTAAGTTTTGTTTATCATCTTTTCAACAGTGTAAGATTATCTCCCCTACAAATACGACAAAGGTTTGTAAGTCCGATATGACACACTTTTTACATTGTCAATCTACGTCCGCCAGCCCACTCCAGTTTCTTTGAGACTGACATCGACTGGTAATCCATAGTCTCACGCCTACTTAGTACTTATTTTTTGTTCAAGTGCCCCCGTTTCGAGGCTTGAGTGGCAACGATCGCTTGTACGCACTTATACCATCACCGAGTTTAGAGCGAGGAAATTGTTCTTTTTCAACTTGAACTTTTTTTGTAACAGCCGACATTTGATCTAGTTTATAGAAGAAAGTAAGAATTTTATCAAGTGGTAGTTTCATTTAAAATAAAGGGATTCAACATAATTTCTTCTTCTCAATCTTTTCTATAAAATTAAAAAAAGAATGAACGATGTAAGAATGAATGAATATTTTTCCCACGTTCTTTAAATTTGGCTCTTACTTTATTTTACGTTTAAGTTCCTGCACTGAATGCGTCTCGAACCCGTGAGTATTGCTCTATTCCGTGATCGTGCATATAAATCGTTTATTCGATCTTGTTATTATGCAAATAGCTGCGGGCTTTGATTCATCGGCACGATATCACGTAAATTATATTATCCGATGCCAACGCACCGACACTTGGCTCGTTGGCTTGTAATATTTTTATATATTGGACAGTTACAACTGTCATTAAAGCCTTGGTAATCTTGTCGATAGTCGTTAACATTTGTTTGCCAAGATTTAAATTATGATCTATAATGTGAGCTATTAGAGTATTTATATATAGAGGGAGCGCTGTCATACATTCGCGATTTGAAAAACGTAGATATGTTCTTGTTCGTAATGTTGGTAGCGCACCTATATTAGTAAAAATTTGATTAATTATTTAGCAATAAATTTCTATAAATTCCTTTATTAGCCGAAATTATATTTAGCTATTATCCTTTTAAAACCAGTTTGAGTGGAATTAAATAGACCTAAACCATTTTTTTATTTATTTTTTTCAAATAATTTATGTATGTTGCACAACCTGTTCCAATATTAGCCAATAGGAGGGCAGAAAAAGGTGGCCCGGCACCACCATTTTTATCTACGTTTTTGAAGTACCAACACTCCCTCTATATATATATATACTTTAAGTGTGAGCTGTATTTTCTAAATTTAATAACACATTAACTTGATATTTATTGTGATTATTATAACGCTAGAAGCTTGATGGGAAATAAAAGCAGAAAGATGAGACGTACGTTCACTATCTCAACGATTCATCATTATAAAATTACTAAGTTGAAAAAATATTAATCGAAATAATTTGAAAATAAATCATAATCTAATTGCTGTTTCTTGATGCTTTATTATTTTAATTTATTATTACAATTTTTATTTTAGGTAATAATATGGACACATTATCACCATTAGTAAATACTACCTAAAATTTAGCCTTTGTTTCTCAAAAGGCAATAAAATTCACCACAATATTACAGTGCCATCAGGCTTCAATCCTCGAAGGATCGTTATCATCTGGCAGCTGTTCCGACTGCGAGCCTTATTTGTTGATCTGATGCCAAAAACACCGTGGTAATGCGATTGTCCCACCTGGCTTCCGCGTCCGCTGGGGGATTGTCACTTTTGTTTATGTTTGCGGCGTGAGCACCGGGAACAGGAGTACAGTAATTTGGCAAGTTACATAGTTATTTCGCACTCAAAAGTAAAAAATAAACTTCGTTTTGGGTACTTTAGAATTTTGGTTTAAATAATAATGTTGTATTTACCTAAATATATAACACAAAAAAGAAACCTAAGAGCGTATCTATATTGCCATAATACTTCAACATTTCAAAATTTTACTGGAGGTAGATGTCATATTGAGCCTTGACATCTTATTTCTCAGGGTGGCAATGGAATGCCAAGCATTGCTTTGTAATCCATGGTACTGTTTGGTATTAATACTATCCATGGGCGGTGTCGCTAACCATCAGGCGAATGGCGTATTCTTCTCACCATTCATTGCAATAATACAATTCCACAATTAACAAAACCATTTCAAACACGATGTTGAATTATCGGATAACATGATTAACAAAATGTCTATAAAAGGTAAAAATTCTACAATACTGATTCTCATAATTCCTATTAATGAAATATTCAATTTCATTCACAGCTTCACCTTTAATTCATATGCATTATTTATAGCGTGATACGCTCATTCAGCCGCTAAACGATTGCAGAAGAATAGTAATTTCCTCAAGTATACATGGAAATGCGGCCGTGTTTCTCTTACAACACAGCTTTGAAAACCAACCTAGTTTTAGTTTCCGTTTGGATATTGCCTGTGCTATTTACGTGAGATGGTGAAAGAATAAACACCCAACGGTTTTACCATAATTAAGCTGGAAATGATGTTCCTTGCGCAATTTGCTCTAGGAATAGTTTTGGAATTGTAACCCATATAAGTTTTAGTTAGTATTTGTATTTTTATTTCTAGTAAGAAAAGTAGGTAATCGTGTAGAATTTCAAATAAATCAGCCGAGAAGCGCATTTAGAGTATCTTTTGCAATATGGGATGATTGATGTTAAGTACGATAACACATATTTATATTCTTTTGCAATACAATATCTACCCATTTTACGAGTATAAAAATCCTACTAGCTTCTTCTGAACGGAAATCAACTTTTTAAATACGTTTTTGGTACGATTATTGATGTTTGGATGGACCTTATATATACATATATTTTATGATTTAGAATAAACGAAATTGTGTCATCTACCTCTAGAAATAAATAAGTCACCACTCTGCAAATCCACTCACAACAATGTCTAATCCTTATTCAGTCCATTAATTTGGATGCTTTAAAACAATCCAATAGAACTGGATCACTTTCTTATAGCTACCAACAGGTGGTCCGGCAGTTTGTAGGTACAGCTTAATTACACAAAATAACATTACTCTTTGGCTCAACAAAATTCCCACTAAAACTTGCATTTTATAGACCGTATTTCTCAAGGCAATTCTGGAAGATTTTTACTATATCGTTGATTACCGTGAAGCAGGCTGGTTCGGTTCTCGTTCATCTGTTTACAACGCCAGTAAACTGCGGTATTGATTTACTAAATATTATTCCATCACGGCTGACCCATATTTTTTATGTATATTTTTATTACGGCCCATTTAATGAGAGCTCACTCGTAAAACTTTTGAATATTCAGCACATGTTGAATAAGTTTTCGTTGATGCCTTCATTTTTGTAGTGAAAAACTTTTGTTTTATATTTTAATGATGTGGCACGCGTAGGTTCGCCCCATATTTATTGCCAAAATATGCTGAAAACGTTTTAGATGCGCAGAAAGCGAATCTTTCAGAGGCCAGAGAAACATTTGTATTAACACTAAATATTATCATCCTATTTTAAAGTAGTGAGGCAGAAAAGCTTCAAATATTTATAATACATCATAAATTCATCTTATCATCGTAACTACATTGACAATATTGTGTGACTAGATATGAGACAGATTCCTTATCAAAGAGGTTCTGATTTGATTTCTGTTAATATCAAAATGATAGATGAACTGAAAGTTTTCAATTTGCATTTGAAGGAATACTTGTCTACTTTGGCACAGCGACGTGCTTTCTCGTTATTTTTTTATTGTTGTATGTACATTTTATGTATATTTTTTTGTTAAGTGACTTTGTCCGTTGTCTTGTGGGACAAATAAAGAAATAAATGTGTTTTTCTTTTTTCTATTTGAGTTTGTTTGCTGCGCTCCCAGTGGCGTAACAATAGGGTGGCATAGTGCGCAAAATGCCACGGGCCCCCGACCTAAGGGGCCCCCGGCCCGGCAAGACCCTGGTCGGACAGGGTCTCAGGCACGACAGGGCCCTGGCTCGATAGGGCCTCAGGTTCCCTCCTACAGGATGTAAGCAGAGAAGAATACAACATTAATAACGAAATTATTAATAATAAACAATTGATTACATTTTAAACATGACAAACATTTCGTCATGTATTTGATTTACATGTTTTGTTTTTGTTTCATTATAGTATAAACATAGTTACAGACCAATAAGTTATAATTTAATGAATAATGAGTTAATATTTTCCAAATAAATTGAAACATGCCTTGTTCTAGAAATGATTTAAGAGGTAGCGAAAAACGAAAGAGAAAGAGGGAGCCTGAAGCGAATAAATAAAAAGTTATCTAAAATAAGTTCGAAACGAGCAATTTATTGATGAGTCTCGGAAATGATCTAATGGACAAAATTAAAAATTCACAAGTACGAGCAAACATGAAATTGAACCATATTAAGGAGTGGAAAATATTGCAGGTAAATGTAATAAAACAAATGACGAATTGAAACGATTTATGATTGAGAAAGTTTCACACACACACAGACACAGTGCCAATAAATAATAAAAAAAATACAAACGCACCTACGTTTTGCTGACGATATTGTCTTGATGGCAGAATGGCTGGAGGAGCTGCAACAGATGCTGGACGTTCTAGATTCGGCCCCACAGCGAATAAGTCTTAAAATTAACTTCGACAAAACCAAAGTAATGAAACACCATCACCTTGATCCAAGACCTGTCTGACCTGTACGGAGGGCCCCATTTAATAAATTTTGCCACGGGCCCCCGATGGGATAGTTACGCCACTGTGCACTCCTCCCGTGTTTCTAATTGAGTTACAAGTGCCTCTACATTGTTAGCTTAAAGTTAAGGTGTCAGAGCAAAATTCATTACTTCATTTGACTGTGTTTTACTCATCGATATCAATGTTACACTAGATAAGACGTTCTTTGTAACAAACGTGTCCCACCCAAGTGCGGTGCATGCACCGCACACGAATCAGTCTGCCGCGTGACGGCCGCGCAACAGTACGCCTCTTTGCTTATATTTATAAGTAATTTATGTTGACTTTTCCCCGTCAAACCGACAGCGAAATTTTCTAAAGTTACAATATAATTAAAGCATACAAGTTAAGTGATAAAATATTGCACTATAATGCCGACAATACAGATATTTTAGTTATTATTGGATTAAATATTTGTATAGCTCATTAGAAATACAAGATGAGCTTCTGAATCGTATGTCTCATTCCCGGGCACAAAAATTGCTCGTCGAGTGAGAGAGACGAACTATATTAGATATAGATTATTCATGGGACATTCATATCAGCTGACCAAATAGGCATAAACTATTCGAATACATTACAAATACAGATATGCAGGAAAAACGTAGTTTAAAAATTGATTTCAGTATTTCATTTTAATTTTATGTTGTTAATTAATAAGACAAAATATGTGTGTTGTATGTATGTTCTGAAACAGTGGACAGTTTTTAGAGCCTATTTCTTTATATGAATTACCTAATGGACAACGTTGGAATTTGGATCCCATTGAATGTTTTTAAAGACTAATATCACTTAAATTTTTTTTTCAATTCTTACGCGTTGTTACGAAAGTGGGAGGTCTTTCTAATATTTGTCTGTTGTTTCATTATCGTATTGTAAAACTGTGATGAACTTGTACACTTTATAGTTTAATTTAGATAATTTTCATGAATTATTCACGTAAATAAAAATTATTACAAAATATATAATTGCTATGACAGCATTCATACTTAGGCAGTATATTAGGAAAACCTATAATTGATTTGAACTGTCTCTTCTGTCTAATAATCTTTGATAATAATTTGTAATATTCAAGTAAACGTACTAGATGTCGCTACTGAGCTTTGAGAAATATGGGACAAATAGTTTCTATGACGCGTCGCGTCTATCGGTAGAATATAAGTCAATGGTTTTACTTCATATAAGTTGTTACACTACATTGTTACAAATAGCTAAGGCCTTTAAACCGTATTATTTATTTTAATTTAAGGAATATCATCAGTGATATTATTTAAAGCACTATATCATCGAATGCTAATTACAAGATATTTGTATTTGACTCTTGTTAACATCAGGTGTAAAGTAATTTATTGGTGAAAATATTATGGTTGTTTAACCTTGGATGTAATAATGTATTATTAATAAATATCCTTCTATATTTTCGCCCTCTATGTAGAAATATACACGTATATTTATTTCTAAGAATAAGCAGTATAATTTCGTTCTTATGTATTCCTTCCTAGTTAAGGCTATCGGCCATTACTAACGCTCCAACGGAGCAGATCTCGTTGAAATAATTACGTCACAACTCTGAAGGCATTTTCTTCGACTTAATGTTATTATTCTTAAAGATAATATACTGGGTATATCACGACTGCTACCGAAAATGAAGCCAAGTGGTAGTTTAAGTGACTACAAACAGAATCCAATTAAAAATTACGCAAAGATGACAAGATATTTTTTTTGTGTTTTTTTTTTTATTGCAGTGAATGGCGAGACGAGCATGCCGTTCGCCTGATGGTAAGCGATGCGACCGCCCATGAACAGTAGCAAAACCAAACATCTTGAACTATAAAGCAATGCTTGGCATTCCACTGCGCTCGCCATCCTGAGACATAAGATGTTAAGTCTCAATATGTCCAGTAGTTACTCTGGCTACAATGTCCTTCAATCCGAAACACAACAGTGCATTTAAACTGCTGTTTGTCGGGACAAATAGACATTGCGGTGGTGCCTACCCAGGCGGCCTCTCACATATGAGAGACCTACCACCAGTGGAATTGTGAATTTTTAAATATCATCGTGTTTGGTGGTAAATCCATAGTTTTGCTAAAATTATAATTTAAACTCTTGCGTGCCATAGCATTTTTATAAATTAAAAGGGTTTACACTATTATTTCAAGATTTACCACCTAAATACGAAGCTAGTGAAAAAAAAGACCCTCTTTTACGCAAAATTTCACAGAAGTCCCAAAAATTACTATACGGCTTCGTTTCGGTAGCATTCTTGATATGCCCTGTATAACTCAGGAAATTCGAATCAATTATAAAGTTAATAAAATAATTAAGTATACATGCAAAAAAAAAACATTCTATTCTAAATTGAAAACACTAAAAAAATTAAATTTGCCATTGCAAATTGCAACAGCAATCTCCAAACATTTTAAGTACTATAAGGCATGTTGAAAACATGTAAAAAGAGCGTAGTGAATTCGCCTCGATATTACACTGAGAACGCAACTGTCAACGAATTTGCGATTAGCAATAGTTACAGCTGACATCATTATTCTAAAAAAACAATATCGCATTGTTATATGTCATCAATGTATCGAAATCGGTAATTCTGGTGGTGGGTCTACTGGTGGTAGGTCTCTCATATGTGAGCGGTTGCCTGGATAGGTACTTACTTAACATCTTATGTCCCAGGATAGCGAGCGCAATGGAATGCCAAGCATTGCTTTGTAATTCAAGGTGTTTGATTTTGCTACTGTTCATGAGCGGTCGTATCGCTTACCATTAGGCGAAGGGCACGCTCGTCTCGCCATTCCATGAAATAAAAAAAACATTTTGTAACAAATCACGTCTTATTTTAGTACTATGATTTAATTTGACAATATATATATACAGGGTATATCAAGACTGCTACCGAAAACGAAGCCGGGTGGTAGTTTAAGCGACTTTAGACACAATGCAACAGAAAAAGTTGCAAAAAAAAGCGTAAATTTTTTTTTTGTTATTTTTTTCCTATGGCCATTTTTGGGTGGTAAATACATTTTTTCCTAAAATAATATATACCCTTTTATTTATAAATACTCTAAGGTATAAAATAGTTTAAATTATTATTTTAGCAAAAAGTATGGATTTACCACCCAAAAATGACGATATTTAAAAAATCATAAAAAAAATTGTCGCGTTTCTAGGCGAAATTTTTAATTGCATTGTGTTTGTAGTCACTGAAACTACCACCCGGCTTCGTTTTCGGTAGCAGTCTTGAGATACCCGGTATATAATAATTTGAAATAACGAAAACATATGATAGTCTGTGTCAATTATAAACAACATCAAATTCATTGACGCTTCAGTGAACTTAATTAATGCACTTCCCCTGTGAATAACTGTCCAATGTCCAGGCAAATGAGTATACATGTTTATTTAGATAAATCTTGCGGTGAAACGATATGAAAACCTTCCATAAGCAAAATATTTTCACCCTTCGCTTAGATACCTAATACTAATTACTGTTATTATAAAAGAGAACTCAAACATAAAATTCGTGGTCTCATTAACAAACTGACAACGGCCCTTTTTAGAGAAAGTTAATTATTGGAACTCATAAGTATCTACTGCATAAGTAGCAGCTATAATTTTTTTGTAATGAGCCATTTACTCTTCATAAAAAATATAGAAACAGAACTGAACTGTCTTAAAAAAGCAACAAAAACTAATTCTGTGGCTGAGAATTGTTTTGATGCTGAAGTCGCACGAATAATTACTAGCTGGTATTGAGTTTTTGAATTCGGAAGGAACCTGGTATTTTTTGAAGTAAACGATAAATGGTAAACCAATTAATAACGGAGTGAAAAAGAGTGGAAAAGGCAGTTATAAGTCCATGGTCCTCACGCGTCGAGGACAATAACAAAGAACTCCCGAGTCAAGTTCCAGTGTGCAGTGCCAAGTGCTCGAGATTGGCACGCGATGTGAACCACGCAAACTCACTCCAATCGAGAGCACTGAACGGGAAATCTCGAATTGAATTGTGACGTAACTTCATAAGTTTTATGATAACCATTTGTTTATTGAATTTGGCGAGTTAATTATTTCAGACAGTATTTGGGTCTGAGATAATTCAAGTTTGTTTTCTTACTTTTGAATAAAGCGTTGCTGCAAATAAGGATCCTTTAACGTTAAAACTCTTAAAAGCATCAACGATTAGATCAGCAAGGAACAAACTGTCGTATTAAGAAGCAAAGTTACATCTCCATGATAGATCACATATCTAGATTAGAGTCAGTTAAACTGTATATAGAGTCACATAGAATGACAAAAATCCTATGAAACCCTATGAACTGAACAAAACAGTGCAGCTCGAAGAATAAACGGAGTGCTATGATTATTTCACCTGCTGTCCCAATTGGCAGTTAAATCAAACAATGTCGGTCGTTGATTTGTTCTTCTTTTTGGTGTTAAAAATAGTAGTCTTTACACAAAAGGCGGAGTAGAAGTGTGGAGCAATCGTGGCGCTTCAACTGGAACAAACAAAAACATTTGTTTGCGCTTGTCTCGTGGTGTGAAGTTAACTTACAGTACACTTGTGACTACCAAAGAGCCAAGTATTTGGAGATAAGCTCTTTCGTAAAGGAATATTAATTTAGGACTGGGGTTCTACTTTACCAATATATTTATGAATTTATCAGTAACCTAATGAGAAAAGCCTCAATGATTCTAACAAATAAACTTTTAGTATTTTTTATTAATGTATTTCATATAAATATTATTTAACATTGGTTGCTTATTTAGACACAAGTCCAGTTTCTTCGTATGTCGAAAAGCAAATTATCACTGTGGCATCAATTGTTACTACTTACCGATCGGAATTGGCAAATGATTAGTACTACGGTTGACTGGTTAGCATTATATTAGGTAGTAGTTTGATATCGTTATCCATTCACAATCTCACATTCAGCATGTATTCTAAGTCAAAATCTCAAACTAACATATGATGCTACCAACCATATTATAAGGGAGCAGTTCTACTTAACACGAGTTTCAAATAATACGGGCTGATGAATTGCAGTTAAATAACATTCTAATTTCCTATAACATTTTCCCAATCTTTACCAGACCTGTTCATGATTGAAATGCCACTAAGAAACTCAATTACGGCGCCGATATTAAGTGCATTGTTATATAAATGAGTCTAATTAAAACGCCGCAATAAATTAAAACACTGTCAAATGATAATGGTCTTACCAAATTATAAATTCCATAACTCGATGATGTAACAGTTATAGATTAATGATAAGTAATGTAGGCCTAATTTATGATGGCCCTGTCCATAATTGAAGACATAGTTCTTTATTAGAAGCCAAGATCAAGTTTCACAGGCCTTGACGGATGCCAGTCGTGTACAGATCGTAAAATGTCAGTGCAATACACATGTATTGGGTTTCATGCGAGTCCAGTGACCTGCTGGCCCCATTTAACTGAATCGATTGTACACTGTTGTCCTTAGCGAATACATTACGCGGTACAAAGCCACGTTTTCCGGTTTATTTAGTTTTGTACAGAACGGCTGGTTTTGAATAAAGTCGGTTTGTTTTTTCACGTGCTTTTCATCGCGCGCCTTTTAAGTTCGTTTTGTAACTGTTGGAAATGAGTGTTCCGTGTTTGTGCGTTCTATGATATAATATATTTCTATGTGTCTGAAGAATACAATGAAAATGTTTGAATTTTGTTTCAAGTTAATTTTGCTTTGTGTAAAGTGATTTTTCAACTTTATCGTGCGAGTATATTCAGATTTATAAGAATCTACAGGTACGTTGATAATATGTATGTTACTTCACCAATGTTTATTGTATTTCGTAATATTACCAATTGCTTTGAAGTCTATTTTCATGTAATAAAGAAAAAGAAATACACCACACAATAACAGTCACATAAATAGTTCTGACCCCACTGACTGCAGCAGAAATTTTTAATTTCACAAACACCCAGACAAATATTTTGTTTAATAAGCACCCGGCTAAATAAGTCAAGTTCTAAATCACAATTAACACCATTACACGTAACTAAATTAATTAAAATATCAAACAAACGCAACCGAATTAACATTTAGTCGATTTACAAACCTGGAAACTGCGTTTGTCGTTTTGCTATAAATAGTTAACAGCCCAATTTACCCTCTGGCAGTGGAAACGTTTCACTCACCAAAAAATATTCGAATTTAGCTCACGCCAAGCTGGTAGACCAATTAATTCCCATAATACAATATGTGGACGAGTTGGTACAAATAAAGTGAACGTTACATGCAGTTTCCATTTGTTCGGTAAAAGTTAATTCGACGTTGTTGGGAATGTATTTTTAAATGTATTTTATTTGCATTGGCTAATGGCTGTGCTGAAAATAAAGTGTTTATAGACATTTTATTGTTATAATGGATTGTATTTGCATTTTATTGCATTTTGTTTGTTTATGGATGTCTTCTTAGAATATATTGAGTAAAGTTTTGATGGCTTTTTGGTGTTTTTCTTTTAAAATAAAAACATTATTTTTTATTTAAACGGCAGAAAGCAAACAATCGGAATCCTATTTCAAATTTTATTTAAATACGTACCAAAACTAGACAGCTCCATATTGACTGTTGATCAAAGTATGCATTTGCGCATTTTTTTTATATTGCACATAAAACTATTTAAATTTAATTTAAATATTAATATTGTTTGTTGTTAAAATGAACCTTTTAAAATATCTTTCTTCATCGGTATGTTTACTTTTTAATTTTACAATAATCCAACATATGGGCGATTATTAAATTTTACTTTACAAAGGCCATGCCGTGTATACTCGACAAGTTTTATGTTACTAAAATTTAATAATTATTGATGAATGAACACGTTTGTCATGTACGACCCACAACATGAAGTTTGACAAGCTATTGTTCCAAAAATTACTGCGTCGTGAACATACAGTTACAGCTCCTTTGTTTTAAATTAGGAAATGATAATGTTAAACAACTACATGCTGAGTAATTGAATAACTAAATACAAATTTGTTAACAGACATCTTGATTTTAAAAGCTCGAAATTTCAGCAGCGAAATTAAATTATTACAAAAATACTACTTTCAGAAGCTTCGTAATTATAATGAAATGAAATATGTTAAATACAATATATTTATGAAAGCCCCTAAGGTATAATGGAAGTTTTTCTAGTCTGTAATCCGGTCGTTGTAAAGTTAGATTCCCAGATTGTGTGTAGTTTTAGATTGAAAAAAAAAAAACTTTATTTTTTATTGCAATGAATGGCGGAACGAGCATGTCATTATACCACTAATGGACCGTAGCAAAACTTCATAACACCACGAATTACAAAGCAATGCTTGGCATTCCACTGTGTTCACCATCCTGAAATATAAGATGTCAAGTCTAAATATGTCCTGAAATATCCTATACTATCCTGAAATATAATATGTCAAGTCTAGTATGTAGTAGTTACTACCTACTGTTCCTACCCAGATGGCCTCTCACAAATGAGAGACCCACGATCAATGAAATTCATTGATACTTCTTCTATTTGATACTTATTCAATATCATTGTTTTTTATTTATCGTTTATATCATTCATTTGTAGGCTTTATAAATTATCATGAAAATACTAAAAATAAATTGAATACATGAAGTCTATTACAATATTAATGATAGAAGCATAAAGCATTTCCATAGATCATTACATAAGTTTTAAAGCCAGTATTCATCTGAGCAATGAAATTCTCGTAGCCAATTCAAAAACTAACATCAAATGCTTCAAAACAGATGCTTCCTTTTCATTTACAATACTATCAAGCTTCTTTTCATTCGTAAGAACGGTGAGCGTTTAAACCTGTACTTATGATTTATAGCTTGGTGGCAACTGGCAAGTATGAACTGTCATAACACTCGTTTATATTCGCCGCGTGCTGGCATTTCCATTTGGAGTGGTAATTCATGAACACCTATACATCAGGCCAGGGTCAAGATACCTCCGAGACTGGCGTGACCTCCAGGTTTCCGTGAGTTATTGAGTCGTAACTTTAAAAGAAAATTATCTTGAATAGCATATGGATTTTGGCTGTGAATCTTTAAGTTTCTCCTATGGGTGTGGCTTTTGGCTGCGAATCTTTAATTTGCTACTGCACACGTCTTAGGATTTCTGAGATAAAGGTGTCTTTCAAGTTGTAGGTTAGTTTACGTGGTCCAACTCTAAAAGATTTGGTGAAGTGATTCTTACCATCAATTTTCATTTTGTACCTTAAAAGCATCAGCAATCTAAGCATTCTAACAGGACTTTCCGAAACTTACTTTACATTTTGCAATTCAGAAGGAGCGATGTGCAAAAGCGGTTAGCAGTAAGCACAATAAAATTAAATATCCGTGACCTTGATTCGATCAAAGTCTTGCGCTTTATTTCACGTACACCGTTATGGGAACAGTTCGTGTAATTGTGAATTCCTGCGTTACGTGCTGTGTGGCAATTAACATGCAATTTTAATTTGCCTACACAATAATTCCTAATGAATTCTATTCAGTTTTTACTTTAATTAAAAATGCCAGTTCAAAGGGTTTTATATTGTGAATCTTGTCGCGAATTGGAAAAACTCTTTAAAAGTAGGCCTAGCACATGTTAGCACTGGATTCGTTATTCATCGCTGTATCATATTTTCATTTCATTTTCATTTTCATTCTTTACCTAAACCCCACGCAATGTACTTAACATTCTACACACACACACACACCCACACACACACAAACACACACACACACGCATACACACACACACATACATACAAACACACAAACGCTACATCACAATAACTGCAAAACAATTGTAGATCTTATGTAATAAACGCTAGTCCAACTCAGGCACCCAAAATACAAGCATTGTGCTTAGTTTGGGGCCACAGACTGTTAAATAAGCTATAGTGCTAAGTTACATTAATTTGTAAATTGTTCTGATTAGCTATTAAGGCAAAATTTTGTAACGCAGTTTAAATAAACTTATTATTATTATCTAAATGGGCGAAACTTCGTACGCTACGGTTATTTACTGGGGCGATGCAATAATTCCCGATCGGAAATTATGAAATACAGTTGGAATACTGGTTGGCATAGTAAAATAAACTGAGTGTGTGTTAACGAGCTGTACGTGTTTTACTGTTTATTCGTTTTATTAAATAATAAATATTACCAATGAGTAAACTTAATCACCATCTAAACATTTGGGATCTCTAAATACATCAGATAGGAACGTGATCTGTTGAAAATGTATTGATGATGGCGAAAATAGAAAGAACATTGTTTGGCAAGAATATACGAAAATATAAAATACTCCAACAATGCCAAAGACAGTTAAAACAAAGCTTAACAAAACAATTTTCCTTAATGAAATATTCGCGTGCCACACAGATATACAATTCGTTGTAATGTACTGAATTTATAATCTACTGATTATAATCTGGGCAAGGAATCGTCATTTGTTTAATTATCCATTGGGTTTTATAAGTATTTAAGCTTTAAATTAACAGTTTAATTGTGGTTCTGGTATTAATGAAATTAGCATGAAATTGTATGAAACAAAAGAGTTAACTTTTTTACAATAGCGTTTTATTTGGATTAATTATCTATTTTATTTCTAGTTTAATATTTTTACAGCTTTATTAATAAACATTTTTAAAACCTATTTTAGCTGTCGAATATCTATGTTCTTCGCTCAAACTGAATACAAAAGACAGAAAGGGACAAAACATTTGATGGATTTTATATCTGTCTATGAATGAGGCTGTCAGAATATAATAGTGTAAGCAAGAAGTGTAAGTCTAAGACCTAAGTCTCTAAAATGAAGGATGAGATTGGTAGAACTATCTCAACCATCGACATAATCGGGTTGAAAAGTGAAAGATAACCGTATCTCAGTGATGGGTATTATTTTTATTTGGATTACACAGCACTTACTATCAAGTGCAATTGACAGCCTCCGTGGCGCAGTCTGTTAGACGCCGGCTGTGACATGATCGGCCGCGGGTTCGATCCCCGTAACAAGACAAATATTTGTGTGTTCCATAGTATATAAGTAGCCAGTCAGTCAGGTGTTTGTGAGACAGAAAAGTCTCTCGTATTCATTATTTACTTTGTCGTGCCATTAAAACAAACGCATTATAGCTTCTATAATAAGTTTAAAGAAATATTACTATATTGATTGAAAATATTACATTTCACGTCTTTTTCCCAGAAGAGGTCGGTAGAGGTTCTATACTAGTACACCCACTTTCACTTTTTGTTCCGTACCACGGTGTGATAGGGGTGGGCCTATAACCCTAACGGGCATAAATTGCTAACTCCGGGCTTATAATGGAATGAAAAATTAAGTACCCCTTTGCCCGACCTGATACCTCAGCTTTGCAATCATACCTTAGAACAACTACGCCACCAAGGCAGTTAAAATAAATACCATGCATTTAACATCAGTGCAGTAACTTTATCAGGCAGAATAAAAAAAACCTAGTTTAGAAGGAGTTTAGTAACAATGACACAGGCGTGTTTTCGGTCAAGCACCTCATTTAGCGACCCGCAAACTGCTTACCTCAACGTTTCATGTCCTGAATAAATGTAACGAGGCTCAGTATCCTTTTTAGATAGTAACTACAATGTAAAAGTCTAGGTAATTTAAAATAACAACCTCAGGAGTAAGTAATAAAATAATAACAAATATAATTATAAATGTTGTTTGCTGCAAAATTTTAGGGTACCTATACATATGTACGTGCACCTTTAAGCCATTACCTCATCCAACGTCTTAAAAAAAATAAAGCTTGTACAGAATGTGTTACATCATGCTATTCTTTATTTTCCATAAAGTTTTGCATCATGTCAATCAAAAGTAACTTTGCAGCGATCAATCTTCCGTGACCAACATTGCAATGTGATATTAACCTTGTGACCGCGAATCACAGCGAGCAAGCTTGATGTGTTCTGCCATACAATTTATTTCGCAATAAAGAAGAGAAATAAAATCACAAAAAAGAAAATGCTTATCTACTATAGCAAAAAAAATATTTAATGTATAGCAGAACATGAAATGAATTTTATTTAATGAAATATCCTGACGTCAAGCATAGCATACGCAACGTTGAAAGTTAGACATTACAATTATTTATTTCTCTTTATTTTAAGTCTTTTTTTACATTTTTATATATATATTAAAAAACAAAATACATATAAAAATATAAAAAGTTATCCAACGATGGCGAGGCTCGAGACCCAAGCCACCGGTGGTTAGGAGCCCAAAGTGAGGAACCGCCTCACAATACGTGCCGTGTCAAGCAATACTGCCTTCTGAATCTGACTCCTGACCCAACAGCCGATTGAGAGCCTCTGTAGATGTTGGTCGAGGCTCTTTGGTATCAACCCATGAGCAGAAACGACAATCGGGACAATAATTGTTGAGTCGACATCCCACATGTCGGCAACCTCGTGTGCCAAATCTAAATATTTAGACATTTTGTCTTTTTCAGCTTTGACAAGGTTATCGTCATGCGGGATGGTGACGTCAACAAGTATAGCCCGGCGCGCCAATCGATCTATTATCACAATGTCAGGCTTATTGGCTAAAATAGTCCTGTCTGTGATAATAGATCGATCCCAATACAGCGTTGCATGACCATTTTCGAGAACTGGTTGGGGCACATACTGGTAATATGGCACTTCAGGACTCACAAGTCCATATCGAATTACAATTACTGTTAATGTAGAATTTATATGGGTTCTGTACTACTCTCAAAAATGCTATGGACTTTGTGACGTCAAATGTTTTCGAAATTCAAAACTTCATCACAATTGCTTAAATTTTTTTTTTACCAACAGGTGCGCGTCCGCGAATTCTACATCGCGATGCAGCGTTGCCCCTACATCCACGAGATGAAGGAGCGACTGCTGGGCGCGCCGGTAGAAACAGAACAGAAAGACGTGCAGCAATCGCACGAGCGCATCGAACAGGACCCGCAGGTCGGCACCATCGTCAAAGTGAGCCTCATCTTTCATCTTATCATTAACTGCTTTGACCTATCCAAACGTTAGAAATCCTTGGTCACTAACTATCGTGTATTTATCTTCTGTGGTTAAAGTATAGTGTATGTAAAGTTCAAAGCAGTTTTCACGTCATTGTAGTTGATCACCTAATGCTAATAAATTTTTAGTCAGTAATCCCCTAGTGAACCTAGTATTTATGTACATTAGTGAACCTAGTATTTATGGTAGCATTTCGAGGGTGATTGACATTGTACTCAATTTTTAGCGGAAGACATATCGTATGTAAAGATCACCAAATTCTATCAGAACTGAAAGGACGTGTGGGTAGTCCTAGGTATAATATAACTTTCGTTCGTTCTCGTGCATCCATCCCATGGTTGTCTGGCAGAAATAGCTTCAAGCAATAACACCGCCACTGGTGCATCTTTTTCATGTTATTCTGTCTACTTTTATGAATATGGTGTTCAATAAATTGTAAAAAAATACCTATATACTCGTATAAATAAAAACGGATTTTGGATGCAAGCCGATTCTTTGAAGCCATTCTAAAAATCTTCACAAGATGCCTGTGTTCACCATAGAGACTATTTAGTTCACCGTAATGAGAAACCCTACGAAAATTTTATCTTCTTATATGATCTCGATCTCCATTATATCATACGGCAATGGTTTCCAGCTGAATTCCGACGGGTACGGTTCGCACACGTCCCCGGCGCGGGCGCCGCTCGTCACGGACGAGTGTGAGGCCCCGCCGGAGGAGACGGAAGCCCTCACCCCCACAGAAGTGGTGCTTCGTTATCGGACCTGCTGTCAGCCTGATACCACACCCAAAAATGCCAAGTAAGTAACCTTATTTTTATTGCTATGAATGGCGCAAATAAGGTGGACGGACGACCTGGCTAAAGTTGCAGAAAGTCGCTGGATGCAGGCCGCTTCCAACAGGTCGATTGGAGATCCTTGGGGAGGCCTATGTTCAGCAGTGGACTTCCTGTGGCTCAGATAATGATGATGATGAATAGGGAGGCGAGCATGCCGTTCACCTGATGGTAAGGGATACGATCGTTCATAAACAGTAACAAAACTAAACAACCTTGAAATACAAAGCAATGCTTCGCATTCCACTGCACTTGCCATCCTGAGACGTAAGATGATAAATCTCAATATTTCCAGTAGTTACGTCAATCAATTTCATCATGTCCGATATGGTAAGTCTTACGATTACGATCTGCAACGTTCTTTTTGTATTTAACGTTGGTTCGTTTTTCATCAGTATTGCTGATTTTATCTTCTTCTGTTTTTGATTTCGTAATATTTACATTTCCTCCACATTTTATCACTACGTCTGTTAATAACAGAAATTCCACGGTTTATATTTGGAGTGATTGGTATTTATGTATGTATATAAAAATGAAATAGACTGAATGAAACATGGTGTCATCCAATTCACTACTCCATATCAGGAGAAAACGTAAAAGTATGTTCAAGTATGTTTAAGTATGAAACGTATGTTCGTGGCATGTGCTGCGATTTTTGTATGCATGCCGAGCTTCAGTTTACCATACAACTTTGGTCACCAGGCAATCTCCAGTGTGTCGGTATGATGTTTGTATTCACTTGTTTAATTCAAGAGGGCCACAGCAAATCTTTAGTCAAACAGTAGTAGAAAACAAATATTGTATTAACAGTTATCGGTGCCATTTGCAGAACTTTTAACGGTTCAAGTCATGCCAAATTATAATACCGTTTTCATGACATGCAAATTTCGTATGCATTACGGATGTAACAGTGATTCTTTTCTTGTTTGTCTGTTAGAGATTTGGTAGAAAATTTTAGTAAGCAATCTAGATTTTTTTATTATCTAGGATTATTTTATGGCACTTTGAGAATCATAAATCGCCTTTCTTTATAATCCTTAATGTCGATATATTCACCAACAGCTTCTTTATATTCCCACGCAACATATAATTTAATATTTCTTGCTATCAATCTTTTTTAAATTAAAATAAGCGGAACACAATGGACAGCTAAATTAAATATTCCGTTTAAAATTGAAAATCAAGAGCTGTCAAGAGCAGATAAATGCAATATTGAAGCGCGATTTATTGTTTCAATTCGCATCTGTTGTTGATCGAGCTACTTGGTTGAAGCAATCGATATAATGTATGAACAACGCAATATTCTTAGAAATTGCGACTCCTCTCAAATAAACCGTGTAGCGGTTCTGAAATCAATACTATGGACACTTGCTATCCGCACGTTCCCTTAATCATAAGTAGGTATTAGATTGTTCTGTTTAGCACTCATGCCGGGCGGGCAAATCTTCTTATACACAGTCAGGTCATAAGTATTGTCACACAGTAAAAACTTTTCTTTTAGAATGCTGGCCACAAAAAAGTTTATTGAATTCGAATTTCGAATTATTCATGAAAATAAAAATGTATACTTTTTAGAATTTTACCCATTTTTAAATATGGAGTGAACGCTTAAAGAAGACCGTGTTGCAGTTATTGCGTTGCATCGTTGCGGTTACGCGCCAATTCAAATTTTTGATATACTGAAAAATTTTAATATAACCAAAAGATTCGTTTATCGTACCATCAAACGATACAATGAAGACTCTAGTGTAGATGACAGGTCAAGAAGTGCTCGCCCTCGGTCTGTTAGGACTCCAGCAGTGATAAAAGCTGTGAAGGCGCGAATTCCAAGAAATCTCAAACGTAAGCAGCAATTGTTGGCCCTTCAGATGGGGTTAAGCAGAACCACGGTGAAAAGGGTGTTAAATGAAGACTTAGGGCTTCGGGCATATCGAAGAAAAACAGGACATCGTTTGAATGCTCGTCTAATGGACCTGAGACTGAAGAGATGCCGTGCTTTGTTAAAGCGGTACGCGGGATAAAAATACATAAAATAATTTTTTTTCAGATGAAAAAATTTTTACCGTAGAAGAGAGCTACAACAAACAAAATGATAAGGTGTACGCACAAAGTAGTGAAAAACCGCGAGCAACCGTATTCCGCGTGTCCAACGAGGTCATTTTCCATCCTCGCTCATGGTATGGTTGGGAGTTTCTTATTTTGGCTTAACAGAGGTACATTTTTGTGAGAAAGGTGTAAAAACGAATGCAGTTGTGTATCAAAATACAGTCCTGACGAACCTTGTGGAACCTGTTTCTCATACCATGTTCAATAACAGGCACTGGGTATTCCAACAAGATTCGGCGCCAGCTCATAGAGCGAAGAGCACACAAGACTGGCTGGCGGCGCGTAAAATCGACTTCATCCGGCACGAAGACTGGCCCTCCTCCAGTCGAGATTTGAATCCGTTAGATTACAAAATATGGCAACACTTGGAGGAAAAGGCGTGCTCAAAGCCTCATCCCAATTTGGAGTCACTCAAGACATCCTTGATTAAGGCAGCCGCCGATATTGACATGGACCTCGTTCGTGCTGCGATAGACAACTGGCCGCGCAGATTGAAGGCCTGTATTCAAAATCACGGAGGTCATTTTGAATAAACTATAGTGTCATAAGAATCTATGTTTTGTTAAGTTAATTTTGGTATATAAGTGGTTACATAATGAATAAACTTGTTTCAATTATTTTATATTAAACATGTGACAGAATTTATGACCTGACTAGGTATACACTACAAGAACAGGCATACATAAGCCTTCTTCCTGTCTGTACTAAAACCCAAGCGAATGTAATAAAATCGGGATCAGACGCGTCCGGCAGATAAGTCTGGGCATGTACGGCTACTTATTCTCATACATATACAGCCGGATACAAGTGCGTAGTCGTTGCTCTCCGACTAAACCTAAAACTAAATAACTAACCTATCTCGTGTCAGCTCTAGTATAAACCAATAAGTCTAGTCTATTATAAGTCCATTTAATTATTTATCTATGTATTCATGTTTTTTTATTTAATAAAAAAATCTTGTTCACAACAAGGTTTAGCTTAGAAAGAGTCATCTTCTTGCATTAATTGTGTTTTCATTCTAAAATAAATGGCACATAAGCCAATCCGGAGTTGTCTCGTCAGTGGATGAATAAATGCAGTAGCTAACCTACTTGACGTGTCTTTGAGAAACTGTAATGAATTATTTATGTACGGATTCTGTAACAATCCTTCAGAGAAGAAAATAAAATAAGTTCTTGTGCCTACACCTTCTGAGAATGCGCGGCAAACTAATTGTTATTGTCATATGCACGCGCCGGATTCGGATGTTTTATTCGATATTTACATAATAATAAGCCGTTGAAACTAACTTCCAGTGGTATAATGAATATTTATGATATAAATAATTATTTCATACAGAGAAGTAAAATGTGACCTTGCAAGTGCAAGATGGTTTTATAGAACTGCTTTGTGCACGTTCAAAGCAGCATCGAAGACCAGCAGAAGGATTGAGCAGATAAGGAATAGGAAATTATTAATATTTTTCTGCTTCCATCCATATTAAACTAAAGGATAAAACATTAGGTAGTCTTAAATATGAAATGAAATAAAATATGATTCTGTGATATAGCTAAAATCAAAAAGCTTAATATTAAGTAGTAAAGATAAATAATATCTACATACGCGAGTCGAGCAGTTATTTATTAATATGATTATTGCTAGTATAACGAAAAATAAATAGCTAATTTTAATAAATAAAGACGGATTAAAATATATTATACTAATTATTTTATATTATACTAATTATTTATATTACATAATTATATAACAACTAAACAGAAATATTTAACAAGTAACATTTCGGAAGAAATATCATTAATTATGTAATTATGCTACCATAAGTGCATATTAAATACAAATATGTACACTTATTATAAATTTTAAGAATACAATATTCCAAATATATCTAGAAATAAAATGAACATTATGGCTTCCTCCTCTCTCCTAAATTGTTGCCGTGCCCAACAGGGTCCACATTGTACTTTTTTATAAAATTATAACATCCTTATAACATGTGGTGTGCAATAAAGATATTGAGTATTGAGTAGTATAGTTAAGATTGTTTCCAGTATAACATATTATGAAATATTAGGCTCTGTATTCCTTTCTAACTAAAATACACGTGTCGATCACGAGGTAAATGAAACCCGCAACACGTAGATAACATCTACCCAAAATGTGGGTACACGTGTGTTATTCTACCGTCCTACCTTTTACCTCGTGTCACGGCGAGCACAAAGAGAATTCAGAGTAGTTTCGGGTCTGTTTGAGACATACAATTTTAAAGCATTCAAAGTAAAACTGCTTTGTACCGTAATGCTCGTGTACGTTATGGAGAACAAAGAATAATGTAAGATGGAAATATTTAGATGTTCAAAGCAATGATAATTAATATGAGTGAGACTAAGAGTTAGTTTTATACTCTAGAATTGTATTTACTGTCGCGTTTTGACGGTTTTCTCAAATTACGTCCTGTAGTGGACGGCGGTAGGCTGAGTATTTTTGTTATTGCACCATGAATAACAAAACAATGCTTGACTTTCGCCTTCCTGAGACATAAAATGTTAAGTCTTAATATTTCCAGTAGTTAGTCTGGCTACAATATCTTTCAAACCGAAACACAACAGTACATTTACACTGCTGTTTGGCGGGAGAAGTATATATATAGACAGTAAGTACCCTACATCAAAGTATGGTAATAAAACATTAAGTAAAGTAAGTTGTGCACATATTTAGATTATTATTGCTCATTTAGTTTTAGTAAGAAATCCTTTTGAACCTCTTATTAAGTATTTATCAAACAATGCATGTTTTAAACCAAAGATATTTAAGGTCAAATAATGTAGTCCCAGGTTATATACATTGTGTATGGGCCCGAACATTCTGCTCTACTTAACGAGTAAAGGACCAAATGTCCTACAAATTTATCAGTTTATAAATAATTATAAAGGGGAGGAAGCTATAATAAAAGCGTTTCCACGTCGCATGGATGGACAAACGATTAAATGGGCCCCGCAGAACTATAACCGTCCATATCACTTAGAATTTTGAGCTTTATATCGTTGTGATAATAGTGGAAATGCGTTGAAGGGGTTTGCTTCCGAGCGGTCAGCATGTACGTTCTCTTCGGGATGTGAATGCTTTTATACTAGAAAGAAAGTATAACGAAGTACAGCAATTGTGTACGCACTGTTGTATGGGTCGATTGATGCACTCTGTTTGAAGCGTTTTGCATCGGAGATTACAGGTTCGATCTCCGTATGATTTGATTAGGCTGTGTATGTAAATATAGTACACCAACAATCTCGATACAATTTTTATGATCATCAAAATAGGAGTTATGATTGAAATTCGTGATTTTAAGAGAACATTGCCGAATAGAAAAACTTTGTATAGGCAATGTTTGAAGTTAACGAAAAACAATGATATTTAATTGTGTTTCCTTAAAGATCCACCTGAATATTAAACAATGTGTAAAGTCCTTTAAAAATATGTTACGTTTCGGGAACAACTTGTGAGAATCAAAATAGGAATAATATCGAGTTCTGAGGCAAATTTGCTATGGTTTCTAACCACTGGGTAAACTTCTATTGCATTGAACGCACTGAATTGCATTGCACCTACAACGAGTCTTCATTGCTAGGACTTTGTCATGCTAACAACAAACATATATTAGTAATAAGTTTTGTAATAATACTAACGCAATAAATTTGGCCTTCGCAACTACTCAAATACATATTTTGTTAATGTGAATTTAGTCGTATGCAATTACAACTGTCATAATTAACAATTGTTCTCAAATTTTTTGCAACAAGTGACAGAGTAATTTTTAGAGAGGTCTATGTTTAACAGTGGGTCTCCTACCGCTAGTTTGAGAAATTTGTACAATTTAATGTCATATTATATTCATGGTATATTCAGAGTAGGACCGAAAACGAAGTTAGGTGGTTGTTGTAGTGACTTCAGGAACAATGCAAATAAAACTATTGCAAAGAAAAAAGCGACGATTTATTTTTGGTATTTTTTCCTATTTTCTTGTTTTTGTAGTAAATACATAGCTTTTCCTAAAATATTAATGTACGCCCTTTTATTATTAAAGGCACTAATGTACGCTAAGGTTTTTACTATTTTATAAAAAAATATAATTTACCACCCAAACACGATAATGTTAAAAACATGATTAAAATTGTCGCATTTTTCTGCAAAATTTTTAGTTGTGCATTGTGGGTCAGGACACCCACCTCTGTCTGCCCCTTCTGGGAAAAAGGCGTGAGTTTATGTATGTTATTAATATTATAGACAGCACCAGTTTCAAACATATCGATGACGCTACAAGCAACAAAGTAACACTGTAACATATAAGGAACGCGGCACCTTTTAAGCTAAAGGATGTGTAATGAAAACCAAATTATCCTTAAGATTGACCGAAGTCGACGTAATCGGAACCATTACCAACCAGACACCAATTATGGAAGCTTATAAACAGCGCCCGCAAGGCCATTCTTGTCAATTATTATAGCTATTATGTCATTGGTAAGTTTAATTGTCAATTGACTTCGTGCAATGCAATCTGAATCAGCAACTGTTTAGTGTGATGCAATGTGTGTATGCAAAATGTATTTCGTCTATAATAGATTTAAAAATAATAGATTTAAAAGTACATCTTTGGATATTTCCATTTCCAAATATCGAAGTAATTTAATTTTGACTGCCTCCGTTGGTTAGACGTCGGCTGTGATACGGGAGGCCGCAGATCTGATTAACCGAACCTAGACAATTTTTTATGTGACCCACACGTATTTGTTTCTGCGGGTGCTTGTGAAACTAAAAAGTCTCTTGTAGTTCCTGGCAACCACTATACATAATTCAATATTAGCGTTGGGTCAGAACTCGTCAGGGTCGTGTGTGACTCTTGGGTGTAGTTATTTATTCAAAAATTGATTTCATCTGCCTCGGTGGCGTAGTTGTACTATGGTACGGTTACAACGCTGAGGTCTCGGGTTTGAATCCCAGGTTGGGCAAAGTGAAATTGGATTTTTCTATTCATTATCAGCCCAGATTCAGGAATTTGTACCCGATATGCCGATAGGCTCGCCACCTATCACATCGTGGGACGGAACATACAAGTCGATATGTGGGTGCCCTGGCACCTCTGCCTACCCCTTCTGGAAAAAGGCGTGAGTTTATGTATGTATGTATGTAAATTGATTTCATGGAGAACCCAGAATATTGTCATTTTGCTAGTAAGTAACAGTATTCTTCATCTCATCTCTGCATCACTCAAAGGTAGATATCTTATAATAGATTATACTGGGTATCTCAAGACTGATACCGAAAACGAAGCCGGGTGGTAGTTTTAGTGACTACAAACACAATGCAACAAAAAATTTCGCAAAGAAACGCGACAATTATTTTTTATGATTTTTTTAATATCGTCATTTTTGGGCGGTAAATCCATAGTTTTTGCTAAAATAATAATTTAAACTCTTTTATACCTTAGAGTATTTGTAAATAAAAGGGTATACACTATTATTTTAGGAAAAAAATGTATTTACCACTCAAATATGGCCATAGGAAAAAAATAGCAAAAAAAATTGACGCTTTTTTTTGCAACTTTTTCTGTTTCATTGTGTCTGAAGACACCACCCAGCTTCGTTTTCGGTAAACTTTCGGTAGTTTTGATATACCCTGTATTATAATAGAAAAAGAAGTATTATTTGTTTGCTAATCTGTTAGAGAAAAAGGGAATCGATGGGTGACGATCGCTTCAAACAAACCACGGTAGAAATACTTGGGGTAGGTCGTTGTTCGACAGTGGACTTGTTGGGACTAAAGAAGATGTCTATTAGGTATTCCGTAAAACGGGGTAAATAGGTACAATCTTAACTTTCAATTGGAATTTAAGCCTTGTTTCTTCACGACTAAGGCTTTTTAAGATATGCCTAAGAATGTGTGGTAATGTCTTTTAGATGTTACGTAGCTTTAGATACCCAATTTATCGTCATATTTTAAGTAATTCGATAAAAACCCCCTTGCATTCCAATTTACCCCTAACGGGGATAATAGGCGCGAGAACGTGGTTAATTGGAAATGTTGCAAGGGCTGTCACTCTATTAATCCAAAGTAAGTAGGTAGGTACCTACCTACTTAAATAAATCTACATGAATGTGAAAAATTCAAAATGTGGTTAATTGAAAAGTGCTTGCTTGATAATTAAATCATCGTATTTTTTATACCGTTTAGCACCTGGTTTCGGAACGTAGTTGCGAAGCATTCTGTAAAACAACATTACTTTGTCATTTTTTTGGGTTAAAATTAGTAACGCTGACTGTATTTCATAGCCTAACATCAGATAAAATATTATATCTGAAGGAAAAAAATATATAAACAATACATACACAATACACATTCAGATTCCTTCCCGAGTTAAGTATAAAAGTAAATGATGGTAAAGAATATATATAACACGTTTTTATAAAAGTGTAATTTATATTATTTACAGAATACCGGAATGAGTATTACTTTAGATTACTACTTTATTTCGGTTCTGGTTTTTGACAACCCTATATGGGAATTCCAATTTACCTCCCATTCGAACCAAATAACCCCTGTTTTGTTCCAAATATACCTGTTCATGTGCCAATATACCCCTTTCGCGCGCCTATTATCTCCAAAATTATTTAAAAAGGAGTGTTTGATTAAAACTAAGATTTAAATTAAAATTACGCTATAATTTACTTACCTTCAAGTTTCTACAAATGGCAATAGACTATTTTAATTAATATTACATCGATTTCACAACTTTTTCCTAATAAAACCCAACAAGAACTTAAAGTTAAAATGAACAATATTCACTTGCTCACAACGACCTCACTTTAAACGTATTTTTTTAATAAATCCTGATTGGCTGCATTAAATTTACAGTGTGCCCAGTAAAAAGAAATATAAGCTCGTTCAGAAATAAAAGATTTGATATATCGTAAATAGAATTAGCTACATTGACTGATCGTTTTAGAAAAGCAGATTTTTATTCCATTTTACCCCGCCATTCCTATTATCCCCGTTTTACGGTTCTTGTTTATGGTGTTGGATTCATGGAAGAAATAATTAATTCTTGTAAATACTGTTATTTTAATGCTTATTAATTTCTTTTGGTAACAATTATGTCCTTAGTTTTTAAGATAAATATAAAAGCCATATTTAAAAAATGTCACCTCATCGTCATAATTGTCATAATTAATTTTGACCAACTAACTTCAAAGAATTTAATTGTAAAAAACACACTAGTTGCATTTCAAATTTGAAAAAGAAATCGTTGACAATATAATCAGGACCTTTTAACGAAAACTGAATTAAGAGGAGGATTTCACAACATTCAACATTTTCTCTGCGCTTCCTAATGAGGTTATTTAGTGTAGGGACGAAACTAGGTGACTGTTGCTCAACGACATGCTGTTAGAACGCGCCTGGCAGTTTTAACGCGTTTGTATTACCACTAATTAGCGTCTGAACTGGACATACGACATTTCATTACTAAAAGGAGATATTTTACAACACGCAAATGTAACAGGAGATAATTTGGTAGTTACCTACGATGTATTGGACTAGTATCTAGAGATTATCTCACTATACAGCCTATTTAAATTTGGATGGGATGCATCCGATGGCAAAGGCAGTGCTTTTTAGATAGAGTAGGTATCTACTGAAGCGTGATGAACATCGCTCACTAGTCGATACAACTATACTGACCTGAACCGCAATATTTCATTTATTAATATTTAAATCAAAGGTTCGAAATAATGAAAATTGATAAGGATGTAGGTTGGTTTCTGCACATTTCAGATGTATGAGAGATGATGATGAATGAAATGCGAATAAGATAGCTTCAGGTGCCAATTAAAATAGTTTAATTTAATATCACTTACTTCTTCAGCCATACGAATTTTACTGCTGAACGTGGATCTCACCTACGGATTGCCCAGAGATCAGTTAGAACTTAGAAGCAATAACAAGAAGTGCAATATCTCCTTAATTGTTTCAAAATATTCACGATTTGAAATATATATTTTTAATTATTTTTCTTTGAATAAATTTGACTGACGCGATTGACTGTCTCGTTGGCGTAGTTGTACAAAGTGATATTGGCTTTTTTCATTAAGTATCATACCGGAGTCAGGAATTAGTGCCCTTGCACCTCTACCTACCCCTTCTGGAAAAATGGCGTGAGTTTATCTATATTTATGTGTGTATAATATGTGTCGTCATCGAGTTGATTTTTAAAAACGGAATGCCAACGCCCTCTATAGGCGTTCGACAGAATCTACGCTAGATATTGACTGAAGATGTCAGGGACTTCATAAAGAAAATTCAGGGACATCTCTACGGTCTGCGAGCTAGCAGTACGCTTTGTGGCGATCAAGAGAGTAAATATTATCATCTGATAATAGTGCCGTAAGAGCGTGGAGACTGTCTCGCGTTCCGTGAGTAAGATTATGATTTCCTATGATTTGATCTGACACATCCCCACATACGCCCACAATACTAAGTTATAACTAGCTGTGAAGCATAATGACGAGCATACACCCAGCATGATAACGAACTTACATCATAGTAATTCGTTATATGTATGAATAAATTATTCAAAAACATATCGCAAGTTCTTACATTGAACATCATTTATTAAACCACGTCAAAAAACGTTAAATATTTGTATCAAGATACTCATATTTCACGTATGAGCTGTGCACGCCGCTCATATCCAAACAAACTGAGCACATCACAATCATAACAGACATAAATAACAGGCGGAAGGTGAAAAGTCTAGTAAACCTAAATTTAGTTGCAACAGGTCAGCGACCCGAAAGGTCGAGGACCACTGAAGAGCTCGCATGGCTTTCATCTATTCATTACTATAGAGTCGTCATTCTTTTCATGTCTTCTCTTTGTCGTTAGGCCACACGTGTGCATTATTATGGTTGTCACGGACAAAATGCGTAGTTTGTCGGTAAGGGTGTGTATCGGTGGGTGAGGTCGCGGGACAGGGCCGGGTCAGTGGGTCGCTCGCGCAGCCTCCCAATGCTCTCCGGGAGAGACGCGCCTGTATCGACCGCTTGTCGCCAGTTTTACTAGGGTTGCCATATTCCAAATTCACGCCTTTATACTCAGATTCTTTTGTTTAAGCACAAATAACTATTTCTTTTTGGATTCTTTATTGAAATGTACGAGTGTTATGACTCGAATGATTGCATTCGTAAGATATGTTCTGTACCTAGTATTTGACCCTAATGAGGAAACTAATGAGAGAATAATCGCGTCTGAATTGAAATAAGACCTGCGTGTGATTGTCATTCCACGCATACTGATAAAGTACATTGCATCAAGATTGATAATGACATCCTTGCAATTGATATGCATGTATAATGCCTAAAGGCGTTAGTTATGTAATAGCATTCTATATCTATACGACCTAACCACTCTCTGGATCTGGACTATACCGGGTATCTCAAGACTGCTACCGAAAACGAAGCCGGGTGGTAGTTTTAGTGGCTACAAACACAATGCAATTAAAAATTTCGCTTAGAAACGCGACAATTATTTTTTATGATTTTTTAAATATCGTCATTTTTGGGTGGTAAATCCATAGATTTTGCTAAAATAATAATTTAAACTCTCTTATATCTTAGAGTATTTATAAATTAAAGGGTATACACTATTATTTTAGGAAAAAATGTATTTACCACCAAAATATGGCAATAGGAAAAAATTACAAAAAAAAAATTGTCGCTTTTTTTTTGCAACTTTTTCTGTTGCATTGTGTTTGAAGTCGCTTAAACTACCACCCGGCTTCGTTTTCGGTAGCAGTCTTGATATACCCTGTATAGTCTAACCACTATCAATCATACTCTTAATTGTGGAGGAGGTCCGTGCCCTGCACTGGGATGTATATGACAATTGCAAGTCTACTTGTATAGGTTTTAGGTGCAATGCACTCGAGGTCGATAATATTGCATTCGCCCCCACACGACTAGTGTTATCGCATACGAAAATTACGACGCTCACTCCATCCGTGAATTTATATAAAATGGGGTGTTATCGGGAGGGTGCCGCCCCTATCACATCCCAGAGGCGCGCAGCATCCATTACTGCGCAACTCAGGGCGCACTCGAGTCGGAGGCACGGTTTCGACGCCGCACCTCCGCACTTCCGGAGCCTTTTGCCTTGAAAGAGCTCCTTACCGCGGCCCTACCCTCACCTGCCCTTAACCCTCAGTATGGATGTGTAACTTGAGCTCTTTGCCTCGTAATTGTGAATTGTAAGTGATGGGGCGAGATAAGCACCCGCCGGCTGAGGCCGAAGTGAAGGTTGCGACGGTGGATCTGGAAGCCGTCGACAATATGGCGACGTTGCCGGTAGGCCAGCACCGGCAACAGGGCAGTGACATCGCGATTGCCGAGAAACATAACACTGCGAACAAAGAAATGGAGTTGAAATGTGTACAACCGAAACCTTCCAAGAAGTATGTATGATTAGTTGCGTGAATCTATTGTTCGGGTGGCGAAGTACATGTCAGTGATTGATCATCTTGAAATACAATATTATATTTAAAAATATATTATGATATCGATATCATTGTTTTGTTCTTATGTCTGGGTCGAGTAATACTCATATGTACATATGTAGGTCAAATAATATGTTGGAAAACATTGCATGATTACTATTAATTTAAGAATAAATATAAAACTAATATTAATATAAGAATATAAAACAAACAAAATATAAAACTAGACTTTTAATTTTTAGACTTAGACTTTTAAAAATAGGTATTAGCACATTCCTATTTTACCAAATAAGTTGATTAATAAACGTCTCAGTTTTGAATTCTGCATTACTAATCTGATGCCTTGTTAAAAAAATGTTCTATCAACACGTCCTTTCAACATCAAAAATAAAGCAGCTTGAAATATAATTAACTTTTACATGTATGGCACCGAAAACAAACAACTATAGTCGGTGCTCATATGGCGCGCCGACACGATAGTTGAAATAAATCATTCTTGAAAGATTTGTGGGCCAGTTTGAATGATTCAAATGAGTTATTATTGTTTTAAACTATACAAGTGATTTATTAGCTCCAGTTTTGAAAGTTTAAAGATAATAATTGCTCGCATTTATGACCTACAAAGCCAAGCTAGTCTTTAAAATTGGAAGGGGCAGTGAACTTGTCTTTTGCCACTATTTTAAAGTCTTTTATATAATCGTTATTCTTTATTGTTTCCAGAACATCACTGTTCATCATCTCCAGTTTCATCTACGCGAAACTGTTGGTTGTTGTGTGCATCGCTTACGTCATCAGCGATGTCATCACACACAACCTGCCCCTCTACTACTACGAAGGATTCTTCACATACCTTTATGGCATGAGCATATTGTTCTTGCTATATGTCTTCTGCTTTTTACTCCAAGGTAAGCCAATAAACTTTCATTCACACACTTTAGATAATAGATTTAGGAATTATAGTACTAATATATTCTCGATGTAGAGAGTGCATGCTGTAGCGGCGGTCAAGCGAAAGTTAAGCCACCGCCTAAAGAAAAGAAGCCGAAGAAGGAGAAAGCAAAAAAAACCAAAGACAAGGAAGGTAAAGAAGGCAAAGACGGTAAAGATGGCAAAAAAGATGGAAAGAAAGATAGAAAAGACAAGGACAAGGACAAAGATGGAAAAGAAAAGGCGACCAAAGAATCAAAGAAGCAGAGCCAGTTCCAGGTGAGTGATTTTATTCATCCGTCATACACAGCACATCCATTATGATTGTTCTTAACATTTCCATTTTCTCTTTTCGCTTTCCCGTGTCGTCCAGTGTTAGTTAACCACACATTTGTTTTAATATTTAATTTTTAACTATGTAATTAAACTATGTGAATAAGCACATGTTCGCAAATTTATGTTCTGCCTTCCACATATCACAGTTCATACAAAGCTTTATCCAGAACGCAAGAGGCCGCATGATCCCTTTTTGTTTACGCTGCCTACTTTTTGTTTTTTCCATATCATTTGGGCAGGAGGTGTATCCCCGTAAGATGCGTGATAAAGTTCGTCAACAGCAATTACAATTACAAATGGCGCAGTTGTATGCGTCTGAGCAGGTGAGGTGTACATCTAGACGCATCCTGCTTGATCACTTGTGTATTTTATTTGGAATAGCTTTGGATGTGCTGTTGTAGTTGTTAGTTGCAATTGTGCTTACATTGTCGGCTATTGCATCATTATGCTTATAGATTTCGTTGTGATTTCTGTTTCAAAATCATCCTTTACTTTACATAAAATTAAAGAATATCCCGTGATTATATTAACTGTTAATCTGAACATAATGTAGATGTACTAATTTTGCATCTCAGCTAGCTGCATTCGTTATGAATGTATCTGGACGGACAAACATTTTTCAAAATTTTAATAACCAACCATAAGTGATCTGCATTTTTAATGTCGCATTTTACAGGCAATTTATTTAATATTGTGTTTTTTTGACCAGATGTGTTTGCATTTATATTAACAGCAACAAGATATTGTGGAAATTGAGGCTGGACCTGTTACTCGACCGATGCGGAGGCGCAAAACGTCACAAAACGACCATAGCCATGGCAGTTTCTTCCTAAGAATTGGTGCCATCGGTAAGAATAATAAAAAAAAACTTTTCTTATGTTGCTCAAAATTCTTATGCATGCATAACTCTAATTTGTTTTCTTTGCAGCGTTTGGTCTTGGCACAATGATATACAACGGCTTAGAATTTGGAACATTTTTTGAGCTTCCTTTGGATTCAGTATGTTACCTTATCTTGAAAGGCGTGAACCCTGTCTTACAAATGGTTTTTACTTTCATGCAAATGTATTTCATTTTCATGAATTCGAGGGTAAGTTACATTAATCATAATAAAGCATGTATTATAAAATAGTACAAATTCTTATAATTTATTCGTGTCATTTCAGTTAAACATCCATCGTTTTAAAGTGATTGCTCGATTCGGATTAATGCATGTGGTCGCTACTAACATCTGCGTTTGGATTAGAACACTGGTTTTGGAATCTTTGAAGGAAATCACCGACTACCATGTCAAAAACCCTCAGGGTGTTCCTGGCGAAGGCGTGCTAGGAAGTAAGTACATCTAAGATTTATTTATCATATTCCTGTTTGCTAAAATGCTAATAAACTTTTACACTTTAAGATCTTTAAATAAAATACCTATCATTTATCCAATCATTATTAAGAGATAATTTCATGTTATATACTCATAATCATTCCACTCATTCACAGAAGTCATCCGTAAGCACACTCTAAGGCACTCTGGCAAAGTGTTCGGTGCTGCGACCACCGCCGCCACCACGATTGTATCCACCGCTATGACCACTGCTAAAACCGCCGGCGAACAGCTATTAAACGTGGTCACCACTACTGCTACTGCTCCTACCACCACACCTACCACAAGTTAGTACTCTTAGCTAATATGCTACTCTAATGCGTGGGGTTCCTAACTTCGTGTTATACCTAACTTTGCATGTAATGTTTATTAAATGTGGGTTTTGAACAAATTTTCAGCAACTACTTCTTCACCGTATCATAACTCGGGTTTTGGGTCCTTCACTAATTCGAAACTCATAGATGTTCTAAAGAGTACTGTAGGCTATGATAATAGCATGGGTTATGGTCGTGAATCCAAAGAGTGGCCCAACGACAACCCTTTCACAACCACTTCATTCGCCCCACTGGCAACAGAAGCTGATAAAGTAACTCAAACTCAAACTGCAATGTTGGAAGTGTTCCAATTTCCTTTCACTTCAACATTGAAACCAATTGTAAACGCAATAACTGCATTCATACCGACCACCACATCAAGATATGTCACTGAAAAAGACGAGTGGGGAAATGTTGTCGAAACATATCGCGTTGACGAACCACCGCATTTCCCAGGTTTGTCGTTGGAGTGTTGTTTTGGATCTTCATATCCTGCCGTTGCACTTTTTATTTGCAGATAGTCTGGTATTTATTTTATTGTAGCATCTAGGAGTCTAATTGCACATTATTATGTAATTACTGCGAGCAGTGCGTCCCTCATCGATGCATGGTCCTATAATTTGTTTTTGTAATCTATACCTACTATAGTTTGTTTGCCACATGTTATTAAAATATACTTTATGCATTCATTAGTGCAGAAATAATAACATAATTAAAACAATTACAGATAACAAATCCACAGAAATATTCGAGTCATTCGATAGCTTGAACCCCGCTGCTTTGATCGCAAATATCGATAACACAACAGTGTGCGGAAGAAATCCAATTATGGGCACTATCGTTTCCGACTCCGCTCCTTATCTGTACCCGTTCATCATCGAATACTCTCTCATCGGAGCCGCCGTTATTTATGTTATGTGGAAACACATTGGCCGCTATCCCAGGTAAATTAAATCTTTTTTCACCTTAAGTAACACGGTAACCCTTCAAATAGTTCATATTAAACTTATTTTTTTCTAACAATAGATTAACTTTAGACTGTAAAGAGTATTAAAATTCATACATGCTTCCCATAAAAAGCATAGCGTCATTATATTCATGACTAGTGCATGTCGTAAAGTTAATAGGCAGAACGCGTGATTGAACTGTGCACACGCGTTTGGTTGCAGCGTGGCCAACGATGAAGATCTGGAAAGACGTCTGGAGGCTGTTCTCTCCCGCAGGGCGGCGGCGCTCGCGGCGGCTCAGCGGGGCAACCGCGTCGACTGCGCTGGCGCCTCCAAGGGCCTCTTCTGTGGATTACTTCTCCTCGTCGCTTCTCTGATCTGCTTGATACTCTTCTTCGTCTTAATAAGACACCAAGAGTTAAAGCGTCTTTCGATATACTTAGCCGACGTGTCTCACTGCGCGCTCATGGTTTTGTCTATACTGGCAATTCTGATTGGATTTATACGGTAAGAGTTATGTATTGGTGTTAGTAGCTTATGCCAATTTGTGAAAACCATTTGATTCCTTTTGAATAGTTTGGTGGTGGGATATAAATAAAGTCGTGATAATTTATGCTTCCAAACAATCAATTGCTACTGGTAAAATCTATTAATAATATTAAATTACATGGTACTTGTTAGGAACAAATTAGCTATAAGAAATATTTTTCGTCTGTGCTTCATGGCTACTTCCATAAGTTTGTTTTTTATTTTTATTTATTTTTGTTTTTTTTCTTTCCCTTATTCCATCATTTGTCATCCCATTCATTTCCTTTTATTCCATTTGACTCATTTATTGGCTCCCTCAACATCGCACTTTTTGTGGCGCTCCAAAAATATTAAAAATATTCACTGTACTTGTATTTCGTTTCTCCACAATTTTTAAAATTTGTTATTTCGTTGTTGTTATCCTCATTCATTTTCCATTTACCATTTTTGGTTGAACTCACAAGTGGTCGTGAAATGCAATGGAGCCCTTCCCCCTGTACCGAACCTCTTCACAGGGTACAATCGTTGAAGTTCCGTTCCGAGGAACAATCAGATCTAAATGACATCCTGCTGCGTGTATCTGCTTTTGGACTCTTCGTGTACGCCGTGTTCAGCGTCATCGCCGGCGGAATGGGAGCATTTACCCACGAGCCAAATCTACTGGTTATGATCACTGGATGTTTGAGTGTGTTGCAGGTATGTCGTTTATTTTTATGTTACCCTCTCTCTGCAATATGACATAGTCGTATTATATTTACATCAAACTTGTGTTTTAGATACTCCGTATGAAATATTATAATATATGATGTAAAGAAAGACAATTTAACGAATTCAGAATTTAATTTTCCACATACATGGTTAGAAATCAACATTCGCCTTTTAAAATTTATAGACTACGTAAGATAGATAAGATGTGACTACAATATCCCCCGAAGCCGTAAATAGTACACTTGTTGTTATTGTTTTATTGTTTACTGTGCTATTGTTTACTAATTTAGGGTTTTTTACTTTCCAGGTTGTGCTCCAGCTGCTGTTCATCGCTGATGTATCCCGTCGTCGTGTCCATCTTCCAGAACAGGAGCGCAGCAAGCCCGCTCGTCAGGCCGTCACCTTCTTACTCATCTGCAACGTTACCATGTGGCTCATCTACACATTCGAAGCTCAGAAAGTCCTCGCTAACCCGGTATAGTATTACCACATAAAAGTTTTCTTGCCTGAATAATAGATTACTTAATAATTAATTTACTGAATGTTTCAGGTTCAGCTCGATTTCTACGGTTTCGTGGCTTGGTCTCTGGTCCAACGCTTCACTCTTCCGCTTTGTATCTTCCATCGCTTCCATTCAGCTGTGACCCTAGCTGAGATCTGGAAAACCAGCTACAAAGCGCGCTTGGAGTGAATCCAAATGACGACATGAGAATTGGAAGACACAGTCCAATTATTGCGATCACCACAACCTAGTAAGATCTAGGGTTATACTACCGATTTCGTCCTTATCCGGGACAGCAATTTTATTATTAGAACGAATAAATTCGCTGTTAGTTTCAAGTTATCTGACATTTCATAAAGTGTTAGCATAGGAATGTTTGACGAATTTAGATTGGTAATTACATCTTATAATGTAGAGATGATGTCGTTGCTGCCCTCCCGGAAAGAAACACGTAGTGGACATACTTGCACCTGATCCTACTATAGCATTATGTTGGTTATGAATTTGTACTTGACTTATTACTTTCTAATAATTTACATTCCATACTTATATCCGATTCAATACAAATTAGGTTTCTTGAAAGACTGACTGTGGAGACTTTAATGCGACCAAACACATATTTTCAGCTCATTTTCTTTAATGAATACGTGAACAAATTTGCTCATATTTCGGATTTCTATACTTGATAATTTTAAAACATTTCGACGACAAAGTTTTACAAAAATTAAAATCATATGAACGAAAAATGATAATAGAAGGAAATCCCCAGTTGTGAAGAGTTCCCTCCTTTGTTAGAAATAATTTGAGTGCCATGAGTTTAGGATTAAGTCTTGATTGAAATTTGACAATATTTTACATTTCTTTCGTAAACTTAAAGCTGGAATAGAACGAAGATGAATCTGTAGTTCACTTACCGTCTTTTTCAAACGTCTGTTACATTAATTAGTGATTGTTTAGTCTGCTCTGTAAAATCTGCGAGTTTATTAAAATTAAAAAAATATTACATTTTTCTGAAGATTTATTAGCCAACATAAATTTAATAAGCAAGTAGGATTAGTTAAATATATGAGAACTATTCGTAAGAAGGTAGATATTGTATCGGGGAAATATTTTTTTCAAATAAATGTACTTAACATTAGAATGACGTAGTCGTGTTGCTTAAACTGTAAATCATTTACAGCTTGAAGATATTTTAAGGAGGTTCCGTTGAGAGTACTTTGATTGCATGGGGCCATAAAAGGAAAATATTATAAACGATTCACAGTTCTATTACGATGACGTTAATAAATTCATATATTATGTGGTAGAATTAGGTAACGATTTCACAAGGTATATGGTATCTTAAAAGCTATGGGCTCTTAAAGTCGGTTAAGGTTTCGCAAATTGTTGTTCTGTGGAAGAACGCTGCGGTGTGGCACATAGTTATTGTGTTTGGACTTACGCGGGAAATATTTTCGTAATGATTTTAGTGCAATCTATTTTATAGGCCGACTTGTTTTACAAGACCTGGGTGTCATGGACACGTCAATGAGACGTAATATCATTTTTCTATGTTATAGATTTTGTATAATATAGCTCATACTCAATCATTTACGATAAATATTATATTTATTAATTTGTAAATTAAAATTTAAGATTAAATTATAATTTATTGCTGTAGAATTTGAGAAAAAATGTGTGCTTAAATCGTGAGATTTGGAGTGAATGTAGTTTATTTTAAGTTTATTATATTTAAAGATTACACTTAGTAATTTATTGATTGCGAGTAAGACCGATGAAGCCGAGACCTCGCCGAGGTTTTTTGGCAATCTTCCATCTTGGTTTGATACACAAGACCCGCACGTCTGGCTTGTTTCATCACTGCCTATATTTTAACAATAGTAATTCGTTAGTAAGTCCTTTTATAAACCTTATACTACATATTTCTAACTTGTTCAATTTTGTAGGTGATATTTACTGTGTACCTTAATGTTTGGAAAAAAATGTACCGATGTTTGTAACTAGGTTTTATTATATATCATACGTACATTAATATTCGATCGGTGTTTATAGAGATACCAAAAAAAAGTAAAAATTTGGAAATTCTTCTTTATAATATAATGATTATGATTAATATATTATGTAAATGTCTATTTGAATAAATTAAATAAATATGTCATTGTGGGTTTTATTTTAGTGCAATAGTGAAAAGGTAATTAACTACTTACTCTTTATGCTTGTGTGTGGTTTTTTCATTAGGACGCACTTTAAATATATTATAGCTAATCTTGTTTTTCATAGTAAACAAGCAAAGAGGTCATTGGATGATAATTGGTGATTGTTGCCACCCATAAACATTCACAACTCTGGCTCATGAATGTGTTGCCGGCCCATCAAATTGTGAGCATCAGGCAATCTCACTCATTTAACGAAACGCAACAGATAAGCTATCAATAAGTTACCGCAGGCAGACAGAACAAGCCTGCCCATTCATGCTAAGTCATGACTGACAACAGTGTGGCTCTACTACTTCCAATATCCATAATTCCAAATCTTGAGGAGACATAGTTACATAGCGTATATATCTTAACAAGAATTGCTATGGTAAGTAAAGTAACTTGCAATCCGCCAGTATGCCACTCTTTGAATGGACCTTGTATGTATTCAATACGAGACAGGGCTGAGCGTATAAAAAATGATCTAATTATTTGTTTCAGCCCATAAATACGTCCCACTGCAGGGAACGGGCCTCCTCTTGGACTTTACATACCACAGAAATTGTTATAAATCGCTATGAGGTTGCAGGTTTCCTGACGATGTTTTCCTTCACCATTTTAGTGCGTGGTGATTGACTTTCACCACCAAGGCCCTGGGATTCGAACCGACGACCACCGTGAACATGTTGGCAGCCACATCTGGATGAACGCACTGCATGCACTGAACTAAGGCCTCGCAATGATATCTTTCCGTTTTTAGAATGTCCTGTGCTTATCCATGAGCGATGAGAATGTTAACTCTCAGCAAAAATTTGGCAAGATTTTTTTTTAAATAGACTCTTAATTTATAAATGGTATCTGTGTGCAGCAACAATATCATGGACTTTTTTGGGAACGGCATTACGAAACGTGTGATATACCTACACAAATAATATTATAATACCTAAATATATATTATAATATTTTATTTTATTTTCGAGCGCACCAAATACTGATTGTTTACTTACGCCCGAATACTGGAACGCAACTTAAATATAAGTTGCGCTTAACTACGTTAATCCCGATTAAATGTATTGGCTAAGTGGGCCGTGCGCTGTCAACAGGCGAAGATCAACAGGTTACAATTAGATGTAGCCCACTGGTGGCATCGACCACTTAATATGTACTCGGACTCTATCATCCATCACCAGTTAGCCACTCAGAGATAATAGGTTTTTTCAACCCTAAGGGAGTCCTATAACTACCATGTTCATAAAATAAAAAAGTTGAGAGTGTGTATCCAATCTATCCAATCTAGTTGAATAATTTAATAAAGCAAGAGCCCGTGGTTGCTAGAATTTCGTAATGTCATAAAAGCTGAATGTTTGTCTGCGCGTGCCTCTGACATAGGCAGCACACCATCAGCTATGATGATCCGATCACGATGGCTTTGGAATTAGCTTCAATATGTCTGACTAAAAAAAACACATTTTAAGAGTTGCTTTATTTCATCATCATATCAGCCACAGGAAGTCCACTGCTGAACATAGGCCTCCCCCAATGATCTCCACAATGACCTGTTGGAAGCGGCCTGCATCCAGCGACTTCCTGCGACCTTAGTCAGATCGTCCGTCCACCTTGTAGGCGGGCGTCCAACACTTCGCTTGCCTGTACGTGGCCTCCACTCGAGAACCTTTCGGCCCCAACGGCCATCGGTTCTACGAGCTATGTGCCCGGCCCACTGCCACTTCAACTTGCCAATCCTATGGGCTATGTCGGTAACCTTGGTTCTCCTACGGATCTCCTCATTTCTGATTCGATCTCGTAGGGAAACACCGAGCATAGCCCGCTCCATGGCTCGTTGAGTGACTTTGAGCCTTTTAATGAGGCCCACAGTGAGAGGCCACGTCTCGGTGCCGTATGTCATCACTGGTAACACACAACTATCGAAGACTTTCGATTTTAGGCACTGAGGTATTTTGGACGAGAAGACGTCGCGAAGTTTCCCGAACGCTGCCCAACCGAGTTGGATTCGCCGATTGACCTCTCTCTCGAAGTTGGACCTGCCTAACCGGACCACTTGTCCTAAATAGACATATTCGTCTACAACTTCGAGAGTCGAGCCCCCAACTCCAATGGGGGTGGGCACAACATGGATATTCGACATGATCTTCGTTTTATCCATGTTCATTTTAAGACCCACCTGTTGGGAAACTCGATTAAGGTCTTCGAGCATAGTGCTAAGGTCTTCCAGCGATTCTGCCAAGACTACAATATCGTCGGCAAATCGAAGGTGAGTAATATACTCGCCGTTGATGTTGATGCCGAATCCTTTCCACTGCAAGAGCTTGAAGGCATTTTCCAGCGCGGCAGTGAACAGTTTCGGAGATATGACATCTCCCTGTCTCACGCCTCTCTATAGTGGAATAGCCTTCGTGCTCTGATCCTGTACTCGGACCGACATGGTGGCGTTGTTGTATATACACCTCAACACTTCGATGTACCGATAGTCTATGTGGCACCGCTGAAGAGACTGTAGCACAGCCCAGGTCTCGATCGAATCAAAGGCTTTCTCATAGTCCACAAACGCTAAACAAAGCGGCAAGTTATACTCCTCGGTTTTTTGTATAACCTGCCGTAGCGTATGAATATGGTCTATGGTACTAAAGCCTTTTCGGAAACCGGCTTGTTCGGGAGGCTGGAAGTCATCAAACCTGCCTTCGAGACGATTTGTGATGACCCTTGAAAACAACTTATAGACATGGCTCAGGAGCGAGATGGGCCTGTAGTTCTTCAGCAAAGTGTTATCACCTTTTTTGAAGAACAGTACCACCACGCTCCTGCTCCATGCCTCCGGCGTTGAGCCCTCGAGGAGAACGGAATTGAAGAGCCTCTGAAGGACTTTCAGTACCGGCGTTCCGCCCGCTTTCAGAAGCTCTGAAGTGATTTCGTCCTCACCCGGCGCCTTGTTGTTTTTAAGTTGTTTGAGGGCCATCTCAATCTCAAACAGGCTGATGTCCGGGATATCATCGCTAAAGTGTCGGATTAACTCGGCTCTCGGGTCTTTGGCCGAGCTAACAGTAGGTTTGGCAACCGAGGTGTAAAGCTGTCCGTAGAACCTATCGATCTCCCTTAATACCTCTGCCCTCGTCGATACCACGCGGCCGTCTTCCGTCTTCAGCCTAGACAACTGGCTTTGCCCAATAGACAAGTCTCTTGCAAACACTTTGGAGCCTCCGTTCCGCTCAATTGTCTCCTTAATGCTCACAGTATTGTGAGCACGGACATCGTGTCGCAAGGACTTCCAGATCCGTCTATTGAGCCGCCGATATGCTTCGGCGTCAACGGAAGACTGCAGCGTCAAAGATCGACGTTCGGCCATGAGGTCAAGAGTGTGGATCGAGAGTTTTTGTGGTCTATCTCTACGGCGAGGTCTAAAATACTTAGATCCCACCGTATGGACAGCTTCTACCAAACCGCTGTTTAACTCGTCCACTGCAAGGTTTTCTTTTAGACAATCAAAGCGATTTGTCAACTCGAGTTGAAAGCTCTCGGGGTTTTGGATATGGGCGCGAGTAGGTCGGAGCGTAGACTTCATCAAGCGGCGCCTTTCTAATTGGACGTTGATATTCAATGTGCCCCTAACCATTCGGTGATCACTACCGGTTTTCACCCTGTTGATCACAGAGACATCACTGAACATCCTTCTATTCGTCGTCAAGATGAAATCTATCTCATTTCTCGTAGAACCGTCAGGACTCAACCAGGTCCATTTCCTGTGAGGCGGCTTCTGGAAAAAAGAGTTCATCGCGAAGAGTCCCTCTTTTTCCAGAAAGTCGGCCAGCCTCTGACCCCTGAGGTTCCGTTGCCCATGTCCAACTTTCAACTCTGCATCGCTTCTCTTGCCCAACTTTGCGTTGAAGTCCCCCATAACAACATTGAAGTAGGTTTTGGAAGTATGTATGGCCCGACTAATGTCCTCATACATCTCCTCTACTTCTTCATCTGGGTGTGTCGAGGTCGGCGCGTATACCTGTATGACCTTCAACGAATATCTTTTGGATATTCTGAGTATAAGGTATACTACCCTGCTCGACACACTTTCGATGGATACGATTTTGTTGATGAGAGACCTGTGGACGAGAAATCCGACACCTCCTCGGGACTGTTGGTCGTCCCCCCGGTAGAAGAGCAGGTTACCAGACTTCAGGGTTATCGTATCCTCCCCGATTCTTCGGACTTCCGATAACCCCAGAATATCCCAGTGTAACCCGCTCAATTCTTCTTCCAGTTCGACAATCTTCTCGTCTGTCCTCAAAGTGCGTATGTTGTGTGTTACCAGGGCCAGTCGTCGTTGGGGGTGGTAGCCGGGGCCAACCCGGGGATTCTTAGCACCCCCTGCCCCACCGTAACCATGGCTGCTACCATCGCCAGGAATAGTGGGGCTGCCGGGGACTGGGGGCCTGGTCAATTTTTGTGTCGCCATTGAGGGGTATTTGCCAATACTCGCCACGCTTGGCAGGCGGGTTGGCGAGCGCAGGAGGGGACTCGCGCTGACGACGCTGCTGCCCATCATCAGCGGGGGAAAGGAAATAGGGTTTGTGAGTAGAGGATATAATGGGAAAGGAGAGTATGGCCTGTAGGAGTGGATACTGCAGTCATGGAAGGGAATGTTTGTAGTGACTGCAGTAGCTCGGGGGGCCGAGGTCGCGTACTCGTAGCACCTATTCTAGGTGCGTTGCTTTATTTACTTAGGTACTATTTTAAAAATCCAATTTCTAAACTGTAATGCTGGCTACGGCCTAAATAAAAATAGATCAAAATGTGCAGTTATCGGAATGTGTGTATAAAAGCTGAATTTTATAAAATTAAGTTGTGTTTCAAATCTGAATACAGGCCTGCGACGCGACGACGCGACGTCAAGTTTAGTAGATATTAAATCTGATTATTATGTAGGCCATACACACTACGGTCTACCGGAGAGGTCATCTGTGCAGGTATACCTGCGCAGGTAGACCGAACACTGATACCGTGTATGGGAACGTTACGGTGTACCGGAGCGGTCTTCAGTTCTTTTTGCGATGGCATCGAATGAGGACGACTGTTTCCTTGACGTCATTTACACTGCACGTTTATTACATGTACTCAATGCACAATAATCATGGCACAAAACATAGTTTCTGTTCACTACAGTAGCTTGTAGCAACTTCACTACAAGAAAATACAATAAAATCTATCGAGGCATTACACAATACTTGTGAACAGAAGTTGTTGTATACAAGCATGGCGGCCGGCGGCGCAGACGCCACCCCAGAGCGATAGGCGCCCGCGGGGTGTGTAAGGTTTGCGCGAGGGGTGCTAATGTCATACAATGGTATAAGCATAGATAGCATAAAGGATCGCAAATGTTTAAAGGGACCGGGGACGTTAATCGGCCATGCTAGAAAACAACTGATGCGACGTGCGCAGGCGACCGGAGTACAGGCACACACGCACAGGTACGCCCTACGGTGTCACTCGAAAGAATTGATTTTCGATTCTGCGCCGGTCGCCTGCACAGGCCCAAAAAACTGCACAGGTCTATTCCCACACACATTTCGGTATACCTGCGCAGGCATACCTGCACAGGTGGACCTTTCCGGTCGACCTTAGCATGTATGGCAGCCATTAGTCTGATTTCAGGATCCAAGTAGTTAGCATAATTGGACATAATACAGAAAAAGTAAAAGAGTAGGTGGATTAGAATATTTCATAATAAAGTTTTTATTTTAATTCTAATTTTAAATCCAAGCTGTATGTTATGTCAGAATCTAGTTGACAGTGCGTAAATGACAGCGGCTGCCAAGTCAAGTTTACTTTGCTCTTGTCACTTGGATGGACGTAATTTCAATTTGTGTTTCAATTTGTCAATATTTCATGATTACGGAGTGATTTGTGAAATATTACATTAACATTGTGAAAATATGATAGCGAGTGAATTTAATTGAAAATTCAAAATGCTTTCTTTCCCTTTAAATATAATAATTCAGTGTGTGGTTGTGTTATTGTGTTTGAATTGTGTTCGGACAACGCTAGTTCACGAAAAAGGGTTTTCAGAAGATCATGTTACCGATTTCACGAACGTGTTTCCATGGTGGCCATCGATGCACAATGCGGCGAGAATGATGAGAAACAAGCGGCAAGTGCCAGACCCTATCCATGTGCAGGGTCAAAGCGAGGGTGGTTCGGTGGATGCTAAGGCGTTGGAAACGTTGTTGCCGGCAACAAACACCACACAGCCATTAGCTGCCCCTACTTCGGAAGTCAAAGAACCCATCAAGACTGAAATTAAAAATGTTATCCCTGAACCCGCTAAAGATACACCTCAAAAAGGTAATCCCAATAATCATTATTTTACACAAATTTAAGATTTAGTAATGTATTGATGTATGCTTAGTAATTTTTCTGTAGCCAGGTGATATACCATTTGTGTTATTGCATTAACCATGTGATGATAAGTAATCCTTGGAATGGGGAAATTAAGTTAACTTGAAGCAGATGCTGTGACTGATATTGGAACAGTTTTGTATTACTGTGAAATAGCTACTATTACTAGCTAACTACAATAATAAGTCTATGTGTTAAAGTAGTATGAATGATTAATTTTATTAATGTATCAGCCCATATAAGTCCCACTGCAGGACATGGGCCTCCTCTACAATCAAGACAACGATTGAGAGTAGTTAGGCCATATAGTCCACCACGCTGGCCTAGTGCGGGTTGGCGGACTTACATATTATAGAAATTCTTATAAATTTTCTATAGTATGCAGGTTTGCTCACGATGTTTTCCTTCACCGTTTAAGTGCATGGTGATTGACTATCAATACACACATGACTCCGAAAAGTCAGAGGTGTGCCCTGGTATTCGAACCCGCAACCACCGTGAAAATTTTGGCAGCCGCGTCTAGTCCGTTTACCAACAGGCCACCACCCACTTTTACTTTTTTTATTAATGTCTTATAACAATCCTGGTCCAGTTATTGCATGGTGGCATGTTGGTTATGTACATAAATCAGTTGTTAAGCCTGCAATGGTTCAAGTCTCAAGCCTCGCCTTTTAATTACCTAATATTAATTATCAGTCATTTGGTTTAGTTGCAGTGCTGGATTATATTTATATTAATTTATTTATTGTACAAAACAATTATTTTACTATTCTCAAAGTAGGAACATTCACATTGTGGTTTGAAATAATAAGGTAAAACCAAATATCGAACTCAGTAATGTATATTCCATGATACCTATATTAAGAGGTGTATTAACATTGACTAATGGCTATGAGTGTATGTATATGTGATTGCATTGTTCCATAAGAATTGCTACAGATATCTCTTGGGACAATGTCTCACTATATACATATATACCAGCCGACATATTATCCCGAATAGGTAGGTAGATATGCCACAGCATCAACAGTGGTTCACCATGATTGTTTATATTTACTTAGGGTGATTGAGATTGAGAGAAATTCACATTTAAAGAATCTACTCTTTCAATACCTTAAATATATGGTTTATTTACTTTGCTAGCATAATACAATTTCTTGCTCAATGTCTATATCTATTGACCCATACACATCGTACTGCAGGGCAAGGTCCTCCTTTACAATCGAGAGTACAGTTGGAAGAGACGTACTTGCTATACATATGTAGTCTGTGGTCATTTCAGTTATCACCTGGACTTGACAATCAAATATTACAAGTTTTTATTGTGTATATGAAAACTAAGTAAGGTATTATGTGTGTAGATTTTCTTAGGTTGCTATCAATAGTTTTTGTATTATGTTCTATTCTAAATGAATGAATGTGTTTTATTACTAGGTCATTTTCCTTATAAGAAATGTATACTCATACTAAATGGGAATTTTGTGCAACAGGAAAATTGATGGATTAAAGATATTTCCAAGTAGCAATATATTATTAGCACATTATGAGCTGTTTATAATATATTTTTAAAGAAATTCATTAATGGGATGTATGTATGACTTTTGTATATTTCCCCAAAATACAAATGTTACCAACTGGTTTCAAATAAGATGATTTATAAATCACTTGCTGGTTATAACCGAGTATGTAAATAAAAATAAATAATTTTATACAATGTAAGTCATTTATTTACACAGAGCCATAGGCATCAGGTAGTTAAAGACTCAAACAAATCAAATTAAAATATTCTTTATTCAAATATCTTTCACAAGATCTTTTGAACCATTACTTAAATTCTGCTACCACTGCTTCAGAATGTGTTGAAGCTGTGAAGAAGAAATTATATTAAATTAATGTACATTTGAATTTCCAGGTAACAACACTGTAGAACCGGTACCAACAGTTGCTACCATAGTAGAAAACGAAAATGGAACGAAAACAAACCTGACCATAACAGATAAATCTACAGCTAAAATAGATTTGAATAGTCCTGGAGTTCTGATGAGAGGATTCATTGTGTTTGGTGGATTTGCTCTAATGGCCATTGCATATTTTATTTTCTATAGGTAAGTTGATTGTTATACTGCTAGTAGTTTACTGGAGGTAGGTCTCTGATATGCGAGAGGCCACCTAGGTAAGTACCACCGCAATGTCTATTTCTCCCGCCAAACAGCAGTGTAAATGCACTGTTGTGTTCCGGTTTGAACAACATTGTAGCCCAAGTAATTATTGGACATATGGCGAACGGAATATTCGTCGCGCTATTCCTTGCAACAAAAAAGAAAAGTTGTTACAGCCACAATGTCCTTTTTCCTCCTTACCTTAACATTCATTTGAATTAGAGTTGGGTCAAACCGTAATTTTTTCAAATCGGTTAAACCGAATCATAATTTTGCTCAAACCGAATTACAAACCGATTCAACCAAACCGAATCATCCAGTACTGTATGACATCATTCATTCGTTCATGAACCCCGTTATAAGTTATAAACCGTATTACGCTACGGTTTACGATTTTAATTCGGGTACTCCTACCCGAATTAAAATCGTAATAAATAATATTGATGGGAAAAAATATCGATGACTGAAAAACAATGTATTAGGCGTTTATTTATTATTAATCATATGAGTATTTATAAGATATAAGAAAGAAACCAATATCTCTTAAGTACCTATTATACAGGGTATATCAAGACTGCTACCGAAAACGAAGCCGGGTGGTAGTTTAAGCGACTTCAGACACAATGCAACAGAAAATGTTGGAAAAAAAGCGACAATTTTTTTTGTTATTTTTTTTTATATGGTCGTATTTGGGTGGTAAATACATTTTTTCGTAAAATAATAGTGTATACCCTTTACTTATAAAGACTCTAAGGTATTAAAGAGATTAAAGTATTATTTTAGCAAAAACTATGGATTTAGCACCCTAAATTGGCGATATTTAAAAAATGATAAAAAAAATTGACGCGTTTCTTATCAAAATTTTTAGTTACATTATGTTTGTAGTCACTATAACTACCACCCGGCTTAGTTTTCGGTAGCAGTCTTGAGATACCCAGTATAGTAACAGAAATGTATCTAGAACAAAATCAGATGACTTTCCGTAAAACTGTAATAAAGTAGTTTATTCTGAAAATTATAAACATACAACCAACGTATAAGAATTTTCTTACCTTTTTATGATTAAAACACTCACTTGTTACTTTTAGTAGTTCAAGTATTTATATACTTAATATAATAAAATAATAAAATTTTATACTTACTGAAAACACGATGTTAATTAAAATATAATTACGATAACAAACAAATGCCTAATATAAAACGGAATGAAAATTTGGCGCCACCATTTGACATGCAACTCGTCGCGTCGCGTCACCGGTCGGCGTCAGCAACTTCATTCGGGATAACTCGGTTCCGTTCGTTATTCATTCGGGCGGAGCGTTCAGCCCGCATCAGCTTATTCGCATTGCATCGCATTCGTACTCGCTCGAACTGGACACGAGTTGACGCGATTGCGGTTTCAAACTGAAACCGGTTTGGATAGACTGTAGCTCGGTTTGATGCGAGTTGCCCTCAACCCGAATTGATTCGGTTTGGCAAACCGGGTTGACACATCGCTAATTTGAATGTTAACATAGATGTTCACGGCCAGTAATAATTTATTATTAAATGTCTCATTGGCTTCTTTGCCAGATCAATGCAATAATAATAAAGTTTCTGCACGGAGGTAATTCCCGACAGCTCTAAGGACTTTTTATCCCAGGCCTATGATTAAAGGCAGGTGTCCACATATTCGCATCGTATAGATCGATCGCATCGCATCAAACGGATCGTAATATGTATTCTTTGTATAGGAATTCATACAATTGCGTTCATTGATCTGCATCGCACGAACTTTTTTTTTATTTTCTGTTTGCAGTTGATGGCGAGACGAGCATGCCTTTCGCCTGATGGTAAGCGTTATGACCGCTCATGAACAGTTTCAAAACCAAACTACACCTTGAATCACAAATACATTGCTTGGCATTCCACTGCGCTCACCAGCCTGAGACATGAGATGTTAAGTCTCAATATGTCCAGTAGTTACTCTGGCTACAATGTCCTTCAATCCGAAACACAACAGTGCATATAAACTGCTGTTTGGCGGGAGAAATAGGCATTGCGGTGGTACCTACCCAGGCGGCCTCTAACATAGAGACCTACCACTAGTAAAAAACTAATGTATAAATTCCTATACAAAGAATACTATGTGATGCGTCCGATACTTACGATGCAGAAATGTATACGCCTGCCTTAATAGTGCGCATTCTAAATATATGTAGTTTGTTGATAAAATTATTCATAAAAAAATGGTGCTGAGTGTTCTCAAAGGTGACATATTTGCTAGATGAGACTGAGCACATGATTTAACATTATGCAGTCTGGTAGACATGTTTATCAAATGAATGAATAATCAATTGTTTAGTCGAGAGTTATTTTTTGGTCACGAGTACATAATAAAATTCTTAAAAAATAGATTAATTTCGGTATAAAAAATGAGTGCATGTTTTATAACTTTGGCCTGTTTTGGGTGTGTTAATTTATACCTTAAAAATATGCTTATTTAAATGGGCAAATTATGGATAGATCTCCTCCACATAATAAACAAATAAGGGTAAAACAATTTTTCTGTTGATGGTAAAATATTGCAAAAGATAAGACAATGTAGAGAAATCTGATCATCAATGAGTAGAGGTATTTTTAGATAAAAAATAAAGATTTATATGAGATTAGATTAGATTTTAACGTACTGGTATAGTATAGTTTTTAGTTGCTCATAAAAACATACTTGAAATGAATGATATAAGCATAGGTGTAATTTTATCACTTGGCTTATATGTACTATTTTTTTTGAATCACCAACTAATCAATAATTGATTGTTACCAATCTGCAATTAATTTATATTTTGTTTTTGTTTCAATCAAGATAACAAAATATTGATAATGTTTGCAATTGGATTTATCATTTAAAATGGTTTTAAATGCCATTTGATACTATACATACAAAGATAAGGAACTTCGAATTTGTGTCATGAAATGTTATTACGCCTTATTAAATATCTGGGGGCACGGCAGTGCCCCCTCCAAGTCGAGCTAAAAAGCGGCACAGCCGTACTATCCTTTTCTCGAAGCAATTCAGACCATTTTCAACCCCCCATAACTTCGTTGTGGTTAAAGCAAGAAGCCTGAATTTTCAGTTACTAAGCAGGCATTGTGTAAACACGGTATATTTAAAATTTCATTCAATTTGAACCAGTAGTTTAAGAATTATAACTTGTCAAACTTTCGCAATTTTGTCACTCACTGACTGACTGACCGATCATCAAAAGTCTAAGGCACTTCTAGCAGACATAGAACCTTCAAATTTAGAATACAATTAGTGTTTAGTGTCTAAAGTAAGGAAAAATTCAAACATTTCATAATTTCTGTCTAGTTTTCTAGATACACCAACTGCATGAATAACTTTGTAATCTCATATAAATGTATAGGATTACAAAGTTACATTTGCAGTTAATGATTCGTTGTACCTGTATATAATGAAATAATAGTTGTAGATTGGTATCTCTATATATTATATATGAGGCATAACAGGAGGGGGGTATAAAGAGGGAAAGGGTGTATTCAGCCCATTAAACTGTACAAGATTCCTCTAGAAAAACATGACAAAGATAACCTTGCAAATAAATAGACTAAATAGCTCGAAAACAATCACCATGAAAGAAAGAACACTAATAATCAAATCCGCTATATTTGTGATAAATTGATACCTACAAAAATAAGAAAAAACCATAAGACAGAGGCTTTAAGAAAAATCATTATATATATTCTAGAAATAAAAAGTACCGAAAAGGAATAAAGTAGGACTCTACAAAAAGACGTGAGATCCCATCAAAATCATCCTGTAAAAAAATTCCAAGTCTCGCAGCTCAGTTTTTCTACCGCAAAAAGTTGGAGATCCATGAAATACCAAGTCGATTAATTTATTTAGTCCTTGATTAAGGGACGTTCTGTATGAAGTTATTACGTAAGTTATTATCATATCAATATTAAAAATTCTTTACGTTTTAAATAAATAGATCGACTTGGCCAGTAGCATTATGCATAAATTGTACGATACATTATGTTTTCATTTGATGGGATCACATTTACAGGTTCCAATACTTCCCCTTTTTAAATTTAATCCATACTTGACTAGAATTGAAATGAATAAAAATCTAAAAGTGTTTAGCTTATTGCGATTCAAGTGCCCCAATTTATTCATGAATATTTTTTCCATTCAAATTTCAGGAGGAAAGGTAAAAACAATGACACAAACAATACGAGTACAATTGATGCTAATCAATTCCGCTACGGTGTCCTTCAATCTGAAGATCAGAGGGACAATCTAGAACTATCCCGAGTGCCGCTTACAATGGAATCTGATGATGATGAAGACGAAGACTTAGAAATATTCGACTTAGAACAAAAGAAGAAATCATTATCGTACGTAAATCTGCAAATGAATGACGAAGATATTGTCCTCAACCCATCAGATAATAGAGGGAATGAGAGAGAGAATCTTCTGTTAGACATAGACGATGCCAACTCTGAAACTTTGATCAATTGGAGCAGTAACGGTAATAAGTCAATATTATAAGTTTAGATAGTTTACGGTGAATTAAAAGCTAATGTAGGCTGAATGGCAACATAAATGACTTCTTCCGAAAATTATTTAAAATAACCTACTTATTTTTTACTTTAATACTTAATTAAGGTTAGAGTGGTTTTGATGTAAACAGTGCTAAAATTTGTAAGACATACGAGACGACTTCTCGTTGATAATTGGTATTTTTTTGTTAAAATCTAGTCTTCGATTCTGCAAAATAGGATTTAAAAATCTTAAGGCTATAAGCACCAATCACTAATTATAGAATTTAGTCCAGTGTTTAATGACACACGATGTAAGAATTTGAGTGTGAACTCGCAATGTATGTGTAAACATTTATGTATGCCCATTACCATTGCTTCAATTGTACTCGTTAAAAGCGATGAGAGTATTTATAACACGCAATGTAAGTAGAACATTGCGTTAAGTGCACCGCATAAAGCATGTTTACACAAATTGGGCTGACCATGAGTTCACGATATCTGTTGTTTCATTATCAAACATTAAGAAAATTATGACTAACACTGTGAGGCACATTGCACGAAGGTCATTTTAAGAAACAAGAGAATGAAGCATCACGTAATTTTAACTTGTACATTTATATTTGTTCGAAATCCAAACATCAGAATAGATTCAAAACACATACGGCCTTGTTCATGGAAAGTTTGTAAACCTTTTATTTATCGAATGTTTTGTCTCTTCCGAACGACTTTTGAATTGAGTTTGACCGAAGAAACCAAACATTTAATAACTTAAAGAGGTTTATATACTGTCTAAATAAGGCCGGTATATTCTTTTATTATTATTTTATCGAGTAGTAAAAAATTATAAATTTAGACGACCAGAGAAAATTTTATGGAAACAGATATTAGTTAATATTTTTTATCGACACGTATGAATTATATTTTTGAAAAGCATTTTTGAATACGCACGCCTTCACTATAGCGAACCAAAGCATGATTTTCGTTTCAATATTATCCAGAATTATTTAAAATATCATGGAAAACAACGGTACAAAAAACGATATCATAGTGTCCTGTAGAATTGAATCTAAAGTATTTTTATTAAAGTCAAATGGAATGATAGCACTGAGTGTGGTGTAGACTTACAAATTGGTGCACGACACTCCTAGTAAATGAGAGAGGTAAGGGAGGGAGGAGAACAAGATATTTTCGACGTTAAACAGACTAAGGACTACGTGGAATTGTTCGACTTTTTGCCATAAAAAAATTAAGCACTTAAAACACAGCTAAGTAATAGGTCTCGTATAACATACAATGAGACACTTGATATATCAAGTAGGAAGGAAAAAATATGTTTAAAAGTTAAATAGTGCGTTTTCTTATTTGATTTCGATACGGGGAATCAACGTTATGCGTTTCAAGATCTAAATGTCGATGTCGATCCTAGCTTACAGAATCTTTTGCAGAAGTTGTGAGAGTGGGATAGATAGCCTTTGAACCTATCTTCCTCTCTTTCTCTTAACCTCATCCAGAAGGCCGTACACCAAGTTCGAAGTCTATAATGTGCAGAGAGAGCGCGCTGGCGCGTTACTATGTATCTTTAGATAAGGTATTTTTATTGTTTATATTAAATACTGTAAGTCATGTAAGATTGGGCCTCGCGTTTTATTGATTTACTGTTGGGATCGGTTGTGCTGTATTGCTTGGGAAATGATTTAAAATATTCCATTTTCAAATTGTGCTTGTATTCACTGTTTAACCATCCCATTGCTGTCTGAAGAAGATGCCTAGTGGGTGTTAGGTAGTTTGAGAGGAGACAGTGATGAGAAAGATTATTTTGAACTGGCTGTGCCCGCGACTTCGTCTGCGTGGAATTTAACAAAAAAGTTAATTCTTTTAATTGTTTTTTTTTTTTGGTTTTTGCATTTTTATTTTATTTATTGATTCGTTGGTGGGAGGCGCCCGACGTGACGGCCCAGTGGTGGCAAGCGCGTGAGCTGCGCGCGGGCATTGCAACATTACTTTATTTTTCTAAAATAAAATAATTTTTCTAAAATAAATGTAGCCTAAGTTACTCCATGTTATATCAGCTACCTGACAAAAAAAATGGTCCAGCCATTTCAGAGATTAGCCGGAACAAACAGACAGACAGACAAAAAAATTGTAAAGATCATTTTCGGCACAGGTATCGTGTATATAACGATATGTAGTAGGACTATTTTTTATTTTTACTCTTAAAACATACACTTCAATTTTATTTATATGTATAGATTATCGCCATTTTAACACATTAGCTGTGACGCCAAAATAATAAAGGTATTATTTACTCCTAGTAATGGAGCGAATAAAATGCCTGACGTGAAATAATCCGTTTCACATTTCACCTAAAGAACGCTATATGCGCCGTAGTCAATGTATTTAATTATTATTGTAATGTATCAAGACTGCTACCGAAAACGAAGCCGGGTGGTAGTTAAATCGACTTCAGACACAATGCAACAGAAAAACTTGCAAAAAAAGCGATAATTTTTTTTGTTTTTTTTTCCTATGACCATATTTGGGTGGTAAATTATTTTTTTTCTAAAATAATAGTGTATACCCTTTTATTTATAAATAATCTAAGGTATAAAAGTGTTTAAATTATTATTTTAGCAAAAACTATGGATTTACCACCCAAAAATGACGATATTTAAATAATCATAAAAAATCATTGTCGCGATTCTTTGCGAAATTTTTAGTTGCATTGTGTTTGTAGTCACTAAAACTACCACCCGGCTTCGTTTTCGGTAGTAGTCTTGAGATACCCGGTATTTGCACTGTCATGTCATACTATTGTTATAGATGGAAAAATATTTGATACTATGCAAGGCACAAATATGGTCATACTAGTAGGTATATATTTCCCAAAATTGGTCTCATTCAAGTCTTTCTAAAATATTATCCAAATAATTATATTTTATAGCGTAGCGGAAAGCGCAGCGTAGGACGTCCACCAACAAGATGGTCCGACGACCTGGTAAAGGTCGCGGGACGTCGCTGGACACAGGCTGCCTCCAACAGGTCTCTGTGGAAATCATTGGGGGAGGCCTATGTTCAGCAGTGGACTTCCTTTGGCTGATGGATGGATGATGGATGAATTATATTTTCGAGCGGAAATATGATCTACATACATTAAAATGGCTATTTTGAAAATTTCAAAATCATGAAAGAAGGCAGAGAATATAAACCATACGAAATTAAGTGTAAGATATAGAACAAATGTATAAGAATTAAGGCGATTGTAAAAATCGTTATATATTGTTATACATTTGTGTCATAATTCTTAATTATATGTGTTTGGGCCACATATACCGGGTATCTCAAGACTGCTACCGAAAACGAAGCCGGGTGGTAGTTTTAGTGGCTACAAACACAATGCAATTAAAAATTTCGCCTAGAAACGCGACAATTTTTTTTTATGATTTTTTAAATATCGTCATTTTTGGGTGGTAAATCCATAGTTTTTGCGAAAATAATAATTTAAACTCTTTTATACCTTAGAGTATTTATAAATAAAAGGGTATATACTATTATTTTAGGAAAAAATGTATTTACCACCCAAATATGGCCATAGGAAAAAAATAACAAAAAAAAATTGTCGCTTTTTTTTGCAACTTTTTCTGTTGCATTGTGTCTGAAGTCGCTTAAACTACCACCCGGCTTCGTTTTCGGTAGCAGTCTTGATATACCCTGTATAATACAAAATATATTGTCGTCAGAATTAGTGATAATATCCAATGATAGATTTGAAGCAATTACTAATAAATAATGAACCAAAGGCACGAATATACTCGTATCATAACATTTATTTCAAAACTTATGGGCTAATCGAAACCACTATTACTCATACAATCACAAAACAGTTGAAGTTAAAACTTTAAATTAGAAAAAAGTACATTATGATTCTAAATTTACCACGCTCTTTAAGTGTAATGGATTTAAATTTTCAGCTTCTGTGACGCAGTCGGTTAGACGCCGACTATGAAATAAGAGGTCGCGGGTTCGATCCCTGCCCGATACAAATGTTTGTGAGTCCCATAAATATATGTTTTCAGGTCTCGGTTTTTGTGAGTCTAAAATAGTCTCGTAGTTACTGATACCCACGACACAAGACTCGGTCTTAGTGTGGGGTCAGGTCTATGCATGTGACTTTTGGGTGTATATTTACATAAAGTGTTGACACTATATTGCCTATTCAGTCTGGTTTGATTGGCCCAGCACTCACATACAGGATGTTAGAAAAACGCTAACGCGATGTGAAAAAGAAATCTTATACAACGTTTTATTACCACTATCTAGCGCTTTATTAACATTACATAGCATTATTAATGCTCGATAATGAAAGTACAGATAAATAAAATAAAAATGTTACAAATAATTGCATCGACGCTTTACCCAAATTTACAAAAAAATACATTCATAAAAAAATAAACAGAGACCAGGATATACCGGGTATCTCAAGACTGCTACCGAAAACGAAGCCGGGTGGTAGTTTTAGTGACTACAACCACAATGCAACTAAAAATTTTGGATAGAAACGCGCCAATTATTTTCTATCATTTTTTAAATATCATCATTTTTGGGAGGTAAATCCATAGTTTTTGTTAAAATAATAATTTAAACTCTTTTATACCCTAGAGTCTTTACAAATAAAAGGGTATACACTATTATTTAAGAAAAAAATGTATTTACCAACCGAATACGACAATATAAAAAAAATTACAAAAAAAAATTGTCGCTTTTTATTCCAACATTTTCTGTTGCATTGTGTCTGAAGTCACTTAAACTACCACCCGGCTTCATTTTCGGTAGCAGTCTTGATATACCCTGTATAACAAAACAAAAAATTATGAAGCGTGAATAATGCAAATAAAACGTAATTTTTTTTTTAACACCAGGATCGTTTTTTTAACCGATTTTCAAAGATGTAATTAGAACTATCGTTTGTTTTCGTTTTGGAAGCGTATTCCTAACACCCGGTATATTTGACTCCACTTCATACATTATTTAAAATGCATTTCATATGTATATTATTTACAAATTGTAAGAGAGAGAGAAAGAGAGCGAACACTGCATTTATTATGTATACATACTTTTTGAAATTTCTATTTGTTCATTGTTATATAAAGAGATAGAAAAGCAATAAGGGAAAAAAAATCCTATTTCATATTTTTGTACTTATTGGCTTTCATATATGTGATTTTATTAAAAGGCTATTAAAATTGGTTATGTATTCACATTTAATTTTTATCTATTCAATTCCCAACACGCATTTGAACCTGATCACAATAATATTGCATTAAGTTATTAATTTACGATATAAAATGTTTTAAAGAAATTTAATTTTTAACAGAAAATGAGAAAGATGTATAAAACATCCATTTCATTCCAAAAATTAAGATTTTTTTACTTTTGGTTTAAAGCGCCAACTAATATTTATGTGGCATATTTTTATTACTTAGTTTACTTTTGCAAGTTTAAAGAACAATATTGCACTATAGTTTAGATCAGCAATTTAATGATTCCTATACAAATTAAGATGATGTGATTAATTTAATCTTAATAGTGTGTTTATTGTTTGAACTGTATTACTACTTATTAATAGTAAAGCAGTCAAAGGTCTGTTTGGTGGGGAAATTCGTGACGTCATAACATACAAGAAAAAATATACTATGTTTAGGAGAAGTGTTGCCACCTTATTTATTAAAAAAGTTTATTATACGTACAGACTATAAAATACTGTTATAAAAAAATAAAAGAGTTTGCGACGACGTTTTCCTGACGCCTGATTTTCCATGAGTAAAGATGAAATCATACTATTTTATTCCGTCTTACGCATAGAGTAAAGAAGCGGCCAACTGGCTAATCAGGACAATAGAATGCATCGTTCAGAGCGGTCTAAGACGCGTTTCTCTAGTATTTATGGCCCCTTCTTTACTCTATGCGTAAGACGGAATACTATAGTATGATTTCACCTTAACTTCCAAAATACATAAAGGATGGCAACATTAGCTCTACAAAGTGGACAGATGAACCTATAAAAAATGCATAACATTTCACAATATATTTAGTTTTGTTTTTTTTATATATGTATATTTCTGTTCTGGAAGTAAATGAAACTGCCTGCTATTTATAATTTATATTTCGCCACTAAACGTAACACGACAATTTAAAATCGCAATAAACATGCTCAGGTAAATTGATAAGGAAATGTAATTCTATTTTTAATAATGCTGTGTAGATTTGTAGCATAACAGGAACTAATTTATAGGTCAATAATACGCCAAAATTTCTGTATTTATTTTTCGGGGATTGTCTTATACAAGCTAAAGATACATATAAATGTATAGAACTGTCCACTAAAGTACTCTACCAAATATCAAAATTTTAACATACAAATCACTTCATTTAGAAAGAAACAAAGTTATGAATTTCCAATAAGAGGAAGCGAGACAGCACCATTCTCCATTAAGGCTTCAAAGCTGGGTATTAAGGACAAATCTAAACATTTATATGACTATTATAAATATACATTTATGTTGCGTGTAACAAGCGAAGAAATATAATTGATTTGGTGTGTATTTTATTTGGTTATCACAATTAAGCTTTGGACTGTGATAATAGAAGAGAGAGTAGTGTATAAAATTATATTTTATGGGAAATTTCTATCAACAGCTTGCAATGTGCGATCGGACATTTGCTCTCTGTGTGTATCGGTTACCTTGTCTACTGACGTAAGGTTCATAAATTGAGATTAAAATACACATGGCAGGCATATTTTGAATGAAAGCATTATCTGTGTAAGGGAACTTGGTGTCTTTCAACAGAAGAAAGCCTTGGGAATGCATATTATTTACCGTAATCAATATGATTGTATTGGCAGTAGTTTTACAGATGGAGAGAAGAATACTTATTGCAGTAGATACATGTCCTCCTATATCAAGTCAAATCTCCTTTTAAGTGATTGTAGCGCAACACGATGTTCCAAAAATATTTGGTTGCCGATATCCAGGAGTGTGATTGATGTCAATTCGGTTATGAAATCATTAAGAAAGGATAAATCATGTCTCCTATAAAATAATACACAAGGTCTTCCCTTCCACCAATCAAAAAAAGTGTACCGATTTCATACAAATATGCATTTTATCGGCATAAATGAATTGTAAGTATGATCATTAACAGAAAAAAACACTGTTATTGTATTCAAGTTGAACCACATATGCTCGACTCTATGTACTCGTAAATGTGAATTGTAAAGCTAAATACGGCTTCAATTGTTAATTGGGCAATGATCTCTTGCTATCATGTGAGATATTCGATTAGTTGGTCTTTCTGATTTTAAATATTTTAGCCGGAAAAGGTAACCGATGCACTATATTATAATAAGCCTAGGTAGGGATGTAGTAATTCAAAAGGACTTCGCAAAATTGAAATAAGTCTCTTAGTTAGGTATTTTAATATTGTCATTTAAGGTTGTTTCTAACTTAATAAAGATATATGATATTTTAATACTTCTTTTTTTATATAGCCTGTTGTAGTTAACTTTAGAAACCGGAAGTTGTATTTCGTAATAATTTGGCTTAATTTGTCTATATAAATATCGTATCACCCCCTTTCTTTTTAAGGAGAAAAAATAATGAAAATGCTAAACTGTTGATATAAACTGTTTTGTGCATATGTTTGTAAAGGATGTGTAATGCGAAACACTTCGATCAAATATACACTAGATATAACATGAGCGCTTAGAAAATGGCACGAAAAAAGAGTGCTTTAAGCACTCTTTTGCCTTCAGTCACGCACCGACCGTTGCTTCTAAAACGTCGCAGAACTTTAGACAATATTATGTGAGAAGCTACTTTAAGCTCCAGGAATAAGGTGGAATTTGTGTTAGTAAATATATATATTTGGAATATGTGATCTTTTTGTTTACTTTATTTTCATGTCATGCATCGGTGCCACTTTTTAACAGAACTTTTACAGGGAACTGTGTATCTAGTGTATATTTGATCGAAGGCGAAACACGACAATGTTACATGGGTCATTAAGTCGGGTTTTCACTCTCCTATCCCCTATACCAGCACATGTAATTTGCTTACCAGGTTCAACAGGGTTTTAAGATAAAGACTAGGTATCGATCTTTATATTGAAATGACAGCCGCCGTGGCTCATTTGGTTAAACGTCGGAGGTGAAATGAGAGGCTGCGGGTTTGATCCCTGAACCGAAACAAATATTGTACTCCACAGGTATTTGTTTTGGATAAGTGTGTGAGCCAACGTTTGGCGTTGATATTCTTGTACAAGGCATATAGAACTGTTAGTACCGAAGCTTTGGCTGTCCTAGCGGGTGTACTTCTAGTTGACCTGGAGGTGCAACGTCGCGCCGCGATGTATTACTCTAATAGGGAGAATATGGATAAAAGTTTTTTTTTTACCGCTCGTGAACTTTGTCGTGTGCTATTTTGATCTGAATGCAGATTTACTCAACAAACTCGACCGTCTTCTAAATAACTGCATTCGATTTGTTTTTAATCTTCGTAAGTTTGACCATATCTCTTCCTACCGTTCGCAGTTAAAATGGCTTCCCATCCGCCAGCGCCGTTCGTTGCGTGCCCTCACTACCCTTTTTTCCATTCTTAAGTCTCCTTCCCCTCCTTCTTATCTGTCTCCTGACTTCGTTTACCTGAGTGATACTCATTCTAGAAATCTTCGCTCGTCTAGCAATCTCCTTCTAAAATGTCCTCCCCATACTTCTGACTTCCTTCATTCTTCCTTTGCTATCCAATCCATTCTTCTCTGGAACGCACTCCCACTTGAAATCAGGTCGTGCACAACACGGATGGCTTTCAAGCTAAAGGTTTTTTTACTTTTATATTACTCCTCGCAGAAGTAGCAGATTCTCCCCACTAATGTAGGTATTTATTTATTTAGTTGTTTATTTATTTATTTAGTTTTTTATGTATATATTTTATTTATATATAAAATTATATTAGTAAGTATACAGGGTATATCAAGACTGCTACCGAAAACGAAGCCGGGTGGTAGTTTAAGCGACTTCAGACACAATGCAACAGAAAAAGTTGCAAAAAAAAGCGACAATTTTTTTTTGTAATTTTTTTCCTATTGCCATATTTTGGTGGTAAATACATTTTTTCCTAAAATAATAGTGTATACCCTTTAATTTATAAATACTCTAAGATATAAGAGAGTTTAAATTATTATTTTAGCAAAATCTATGGATTTACCACCCAAAAATGACGATATTTAAAAAATCATAAAAAATAATTGTCGCGTTTCTAAGCGAAATTTTTAATTGCATTGTGTTTGTAGCCACTAAAACTACCACCCGGCTTCGTTTTCGGTAGCAGTCTTGAGATACCCGGTATATATATAATCAAATTTTTTATATATCCGTTTAAATATTATTATTTATATTTTATATATTTTCTCTTTTCGCTTATTGTTAATTTTATTAATAAGCACCTGCTTCCGTCTCTCTGCACTACCTTAAGGTTGGCTGGTAGAGAATGCCCTTGGGCATTAAGTCCGCCTGTACTACATCTGTGTACAAAGTGTTTAAAATAAATAAATAAATAAAGAAACTTTTAAAAGTTGACAGATTATTTAAACCGGTTTCAGTGGTATATAGCGAACTATTAGATGAATGGCAAAATAGATGGGAGGTATCTGTGAAGGGCCGGCATTTATACCATTTTTTTCCTTGCGTACGTGATCGTTTAACAAAGACATGGCTAGATGTCAATTATTGCGTATCACAATTTCTCACGGGCCATGGTAACTTTAAGTCTAAACTATACTCTTTTAAGCTTGTTGCGTCGCCTGCGTGTCCATGTTCAACACCTAATTGCGAGTATGATCAGTCCGCGCATCATATACTTTGGGAGTGTAGTCTTTGGCATAATGAGCGTAAAACCATGCTAGATAGTATGCAAATATCATCTGGAGTTGTATTCTTGGTATGAATATGAAAGAAAAGGCACAAAAATCTAAAATAATCATATTTTTCTATTTGGTCCCCTAGAATCGCAATACACTGCTTAAAACGCGAAATTATCTTTTTAATACCCTCTGAAAATAACTTTCATTCTTCTCTGACAAAAATCGTTTATGGCTGGCTTTAGCTATTCATTGTTAGTAAACCGCTTACCATAAATCTCTTGTTCGGACACAAAAATGGTCGCTAGGTGCCAGGTCTGGGCTGTGTAAGGTGTATAATTGATCTCTTGGAAACCACACTCCTGTTTAGCAGCCCTGGTAACTCGCGCTGACTCGGAGCGTTGTCGTAGATGAGCAAGTCATCCGCAGTCAGATTTCTTCGGGTTTTTTTAAATGGCTTCCTTTAAATTCCGCATAGTGTTTGCGTAAGCTTCAGTCGTAATATTCTGGTGTAGTCGTTTATTTTGTTTTTTTTAAGCAAAACCCCTTTCGAATCCGAGAATACTGTGGCCATGTGCTTTTCATTCAAAGAACTTCATTTATGAAAATTTCAAACCGGCATGTCAGCTAGATATTGCGGGATAGAATTACAGATGAAACGTGATTACAATCGCTGCGTATTTCATCTCTGCCTAAAAATGCTATGTCGGAGTGAGCTTCCATATGAATATTATGAATGCATATATAAAATATGAGTAAAACCTACACGGTAGTTTCAGCACACTGTGTACACAAACGGTCACCGAACTACCAAAAATATGCAACGCACGTCCATTGTTCCAAACAATGCAATTAACCATTAAAACACCGGTATTCGTGACTTTTATATGAGCGGACTATTTTTGTACAACACTATCCTATTTCGGTATAGTACCGCAAAAACAGAGGCATCGTTAGGGAATTTTATTTGAGTCGTGTGCAGCGCACGTACGCGCTTGTCCGTCTGCGATATTGAGATAAACGAACCGGCATATTGCGAATGCCAGACGAAGCTTGCCGCTGTGATCGATGCTGAATGTACCCATGTTAATTTACCGCATGCTTTTTGTTTTGTACGTTCGTTTGGATCGTGAAAAACAGCAGTAGCGAAACAAGATGTTCGGTTGCGAAGATTGGCTGCATTATTTAAATGGTTTAAATGCTATATCTACTTTTCGTGGCCGTTTTATTTTAACAATATTTGTTTCTGAATAATATGTTCATTATGAAACAGGCATCTATAATTAATGTTCTTTATATACATCTCTAGTTAAAATATTAGAATTTAGAACCCAATGAAATAGAAAAAGTAGTTCCACTTATTAACCATGCTTGTTATATTGTCAAATCCAAGGAATGTATAGAATGTACATGTCAAACAAAATTTAAAATAACATTAAAGTAACAATTTCATCCAAAGATACACACTGCCCTACTTAGAATGAATACTGGTTCATTACAAAACCCATGTAATAAGCAACTCGCTGGCCAGAGGGACAGTTAACAAAACATTCGTAAACGAGCTTAGGGTTTACTAAAATATTATTTCAGCCCGGTCGACGCCTACGTAACTCTACCATCAGTTTTGTTGTACCGATATTAAGACTTGGTCCAAGTGAGGGGCGGTAATACGTGTAGGTATGGGTTTTTACGTCTTTCGGTTTTGTTGAAAGATATTTTATAACTATTTACATATACAGGGTATCTCAAGACTGCTACCGAAAACGAAGCCGGGTGGTAGTTTTAGTGACTTCAGACACATTGCAACAGAAAATGTTGAAAAAAAAAGCAACAATTTTTTTTTGTTATTTTTTTCCTATCGTCGTATTTGGATGGTAAATTCATTTTTTTTTCCTAAAATAATAGTGTATACCCTTTTATTTATAAGGACTCTAAGGTATAAAAGAGTTTAAATTATTATTTTTAGCAGAAACTATGGATTTTCCAACCAAAAACTACGATATTTAAAAAATCATAAAAAAAATGTCGCGTTTTTTTTGCGAAAATTTTAGTTGCCTTGTGTTTGTACTCACTAAAACTACCACCCGGCTTCGTTTTCGGTAGCAGTCTTGATATACCCAGTATAATTTTGAAAACTTTTGCTTCTCAACAACGGATTATTGAAAATATTTTTTAAATCTAGACATATTACGAAGGTACCTACTGTTTTAATCATACATATTTTTAGATTCAATTCAATTCAAAACTATTAAACTTTGCAAAACCAATTAAGAATGATATAAAAATTCTTCCAGTGATCAATATTACAATACTCAACTTGATTATTGATCACCTAATAAATCGAATCTGGGAATCTTTATTCCATTCTACCAGTTCCAAATTTATAAGCACTACTAGCTGTTAACGGCATTTAAAAGTATTGTGCAACGCTTGTATCCTATACCTTGCTACATTCCTGAGGGTCGCATGGGGCCCATAGCTGGAGGGCTCGGCCGGACCGTGCGGAAATGAAAAATAAACACGTCCGGACCGCGCATGGCGCCGGCCGCGGAAAATGAAGGGCTGTCGCGTCTACTCCCGCTGCATCCAGGAGCTGCGAAATTTAATCAACAGCTTTTTTTCTTGATGCCTTCATATTTTCATAAAGTAACGGATATCGTCAATTACCTCGTACTGCGAGGAGTAGGGGAGTAAGAAATACTTTTTATTGTAAGTAAGGTCTGATGTAACCAACAATTTCTTGACGTTGTTTTTGTATTGTTCTAGTTTATTAGAATAATAAGTTTATTAGAATAATTGTCATTATATAAGAATTGTCGGATGACATTGGAGTCGGTAGCACCCTCAGTGACCCACAGAAAAACGACGTCAGAAATTGTTTTGTTGTCGGGGTCTGTTTTTTGATTGAGATTGCTGTGGAACTCAAAATTCTTTTGAGCCTTCTTAACGTACTGCGGAAAAGGAGAGCGTTTTTTAATCCATTATAATCAAAAGCAAGCAACGGAAACAACAGTATAAAGTATATTCTCCAGGTAGTAATGGATCGTTAGCCATCAGATGACTTGTTTGCGCGTATGTCGGACCTTTGTAGTCACCTAGTAGTGTAATGTATCTTTTGAAACTTATATTGATATTTACATGAACACGGTAATATTCCGATCAATCTAATCATCAGATGGAAGGCGTGTATAGGCGTCAAACTCAATTAATTACTACGATTACTCGATTGATTAGCACTAGGGCATGTAACTGATATCAAATTAATTACCTCTTTATGTGTTCTGCTTCTACACAAAGGCATTATTACAGACAGACAATCGAGACATTGCCGTTATCGGAATATCATACGGTAATTTGTGATGTTGAATAGTCATTGTGTTAATGGTAAACTTTGTGACTATTATAATCAACAGATAATTGATTTTATTGTACCTACTTAGGACAATAGTAAGATATTCTGCTAAAGTTTTAGTTAATTATACATTAGAATAACGTGTTTGTTGTCTTCTTTTACTTACTTATATTTCTAGCAGATGCATTTTAAAAATTGACATATATTTTTGAGCAAGGTATGTACTATAATATGTAAATTTAGTTCGGTGAATTTTAGACAGGAAGTAGCTGGATGCTTGCCACTTTCAACAGGTCAATGTGGAGATCATCGGCGGGAGGCGTATGTTTTTACAGTGAACTTCCTGTGGCTGAAGAGAAGAAGAATATGAAAAGTTACATTTCAATTTTTCCAGGGTTACCGCTATATGAAATGGTACTTTTGCAAATTTTGAATTGCTTATATTTGAGAACTATAATAATGTTTCATTTGTATTATGAAAGCATTGAGTATACGCTAGCTCCCGTATATGAAGTGAGATCTTAAACACGATTCAGAAGAGCAAAATCCGCTATAAATTCGTGAATAATGTTTTTATTTCAATCTGATCAACATTCGCGTAAAACTAAGAAAATATTTTGAAGCATAATTTTAAGTACCTAGTATAAATTTAATATGTTTATAAAGTATCAATAGTTATTGAAAATCAGCGAATTCTTACAATAACAATTTAATTAAATTATTTATCCCTCGTTTTTAACAAAGGGACAATGTTATTTAAGCATGTGTTTTCGTAGAATATTAGACTATATTGCGTAGGGTAGTTTGGTTTTCGATTACCTTCTCGCTAGGTGCACTGAGTCTCGTGTACGGTTTTGAAAGCATTGCGCATCGTCGGCAACTATGCTGGATATTCGTGTTACTCTGCAAGACTGCTCGTAATTGCAGACGGAGACACTTTCCATGTCGGTGCAAGTATAGAGTGGTGTAAGCGTAAAGTGATGCAAGTGCAAGGTAATGCGAGTGCCAAGTAGTGTATTAGCTTAGTGCAAGGTCATTTAAGTGCAAAGTGGAAGAAAATCTAAATGCGAAGTGACGATATTACAAGGTGGTGAAAGTGAGATGATGAAAGTGTAAGGTCATGCGGGTGCATTGGTCGAAGCTATAGGTTACGATAGTGTAAAGTGTTGTAAGTGATAGCCCATACTTATGCGAAATGATGCTATTGATAGGTAGGTGATAGTGAAGTCGTACGAAGTAGTGCGAGATGATGGAAAGTGGTGTAAGTGGTGTGTAGTGATCAAATAGGCGGTTATTCCCATCCTGCTTCGTGAGCAGAAGTGCGGTAAGTAGGCTTTGCATATTGCATTTATTTTTCATTGCTTCATTTCACTTCTTTGTGTGCACTTAAATCAACAGGGTCTTCGAGTAAGTCTTTTAGACTGTGTAAGTCGATTAGTGTCAATGTTTTAACAATAGTGATGAAAATACAAGACCTTAATATATCTGAAGTTACGGGGGTATAATTTGGTTTTGTTAATAATTATTTATGATGCTATTCTATGCGTCGTACTACCGGTCATTCACTTTACATCAGTTGTTACAAAGTTTGTAATATTGTCAAGTAAGCACTTATTAATTAATTTCGTCATCTTTATGGCGGAATTCGCTTAACAAAGGGCGTTCTTTATATTTGTGTATGGACTCTTGATAACTTAATTAACACGGCCACCAGGACTTGTTCACACATCTTATATTATGAGTTCAGTTAATAATCTCTACATTACGTTTTTCAAAGTCAGGATATTTTATAATACTGTGTAAATAAACGATATTTTATAAAAAATATATTTATTGATTTTAACATTACATTACATTTATTTGATTCTCCATGTAATATTTTTATGGAACGACGTTCGGTCACGTCCAATCAAACGTTCGTTTTATTTTTATGTTCGAATTGTTCAGTCCTCTCACACCTTATCGGATTGTGAAGAGGTAGTGTTTGCGCAAGGTGCGCTCAGAGCTTCACTCAGCCAACTCTTTTAGTTTGTGTTTCCACCAACTTTGATTGAACCTCTCTTTATTCTGGCAAATTGGTAAAACTTTCCACGATTGCTTTTCTTTTTGGCAAAACCTATGTGTTTAGTTAACTAAGTATATGTTTAAGTTGTATGCGTGTTGTACACGGCTGAAGAAACATAAATTGTTTTGGTGTTGATTTTGTTATTTTAGAATTTGGTAAATTTAATATGAATTATACTTTAAAGTGGATATTAATTGATTCATAATCATCTTTTTAGAAATAGGTACATTAAGACTCAAAAACACGCCGCATTTTTGTGAAAATATTGTGTCCAGCAATGAAACGAGTTATGTTTGTATGCGGATGCGGTTACAATTTTGAAATCATAATATTATAACAAGACATTTTTAAATTGTAATATATGTGTGATTCACCAATTTGCCTAATATTAGGGTAGGGAATACACCTTGACGAATCTTGAGATTTTTTAGGTGTTATAGAAACCAGTATTTTAATAATATTATTATAAAACGATATTTCGCGATATGAGATATCAAAGTACTGTAATATAATTTAATTTCATTCAAATATTTTTTTCCTCATCCCAGACGTCGCTTTGTCATTATCATTTAATGTACTGTAATTTTAATCCCATCAAAACATCCTGTAAAAAAATTCCAAGTCTCGCAGCTCAGGTTTTCTACCGCAAAAAGTTGTGAGATGCATGTAATACCAAGTCGATTAATTTATTTAGTCCTTAAGGGACCTTCTATATAAAGTTATTACGTTAGTTATAACCATATCAATATTAAAATTTCTTTACGTTTTAAATAAATGGATCGACTTGGCCATCGCATGAAAACTTAATGTATCGTACAATTTATACATAATGCTGCTGGCCAAGTCGATCTATTTATTTAAAACGTAAAGAATTTTTAATATTGATATGGTAATAACTAACGTAATAACTTTATATAGAAGGTCCCTTAAGGACTCAATAAATTAATCGACTCGGTATTACATGCATCTCACAACTTTTTGCGGTAGAAAACCTGAGCTGCGAGACTTGGAATTTTTTTACAGGATGTTTTTGATGGGATCTCACGTCTTTTTGTAGAGTCCTACTTTTTTCCTTTTCGGTACTTCTTACTTCTAGAATATCACTAACGGTTTTTCTTAAAGCCTCTGTCTTATGGATTTTTCTTATTTTTGTAGGTATCAATTTATCACAAATATAGTGGATTTGATTATTAATGTTCTTTCTTTCATTGTAATTGATATTTTCGAGTAATTTAATCTATTTATTTGCAAGTTTTTCTTCGTCATGTTTTTCTAGAGGAATGTTGTACAGTTTCATGGGCTGAATACACCATTTCCCTCTCTTTATCCCCTCCTGTTATGCCTCATGTATATAGATATCTATCTACAACTATTATTCCATTATATACGGGTACAATGATTCATTAACTGCAAATGTAACTTTGTAATCCTATACATTTATATGGGATTACAAAGTTATTCACGCAGTTGGTCTATCTAGAAAACTAGACACAAATTATGAAATGTTTGAATTTTTCCTTACTTTAGACACTAAACACTAATTATATTCTAAATTTGAAGGTTCTATGTCTGCTAGAAGTGCCTTAGACTTTTGATGATCGGTCAGTCAGTCAGTGAGTGACAAAATTAAGAAAGTTTGACTAGTTATAATTCTTAAACTACTGGTTCAAATTGAATGAAATTTTAAATATACCGTGTTAACACAATGCCTGCTTAGTAACTGAAAATTCAGGCTTCATGCTTTAGCCACAACGAAGTTATAGGGGGTTGAAAATGGTCTGAATTGCTTCGAGAAAAGGATGTTACGGCCTATAGCTCGACTTGGAGGGGGCTCGGCCGCGCCCCCAGATATACATTGATTGCGTATATAAATTACAATTCCCACAGTCCGAGATTTATTATTCGGTTTTGCAAATACGCGTATCGGATGGAATAGTTATACCAAAACGTAGGGTTATACAGCGCAGTTTTTAAGCTAGTAACCAGGTATAAAAGAAAGCAGAACTCTGTCGAGATAACCTCTTTTTTGGTGCTGTTTCCAACAATGCACGCTGGCGTGAGCTTATCAAGTTTTGTTCTTTTAGCAATGGAACACAATGAAAGCGTATTGTCGAGTGAAGACTCGGAAGTTAGCAGTAAATCAAAATTTTATACAGATATCGTGTAAACTACGTTTTGTTAGTGCCCATTCTCTTTGTGTTCTCAATTTGAATGGTTGAATGTGCTTGTTTTTAAAGAAGAATTGTTTATATAGGTATTGTATCTGTAGCTTGCACATTTTGCTCCATTTATTATTGAAAAATTGCATGAAAGAGGAGTGCAATAGTGATTGCAAAAGTCAGTGATAGTATCAGCGGATAACGTTTCAGGCTTATCTTATTGGATAGTCGGGAGTAATCTTTACCAGAGAGCTTATAGGAAATTAATACCGTGTCCGAAGTCGTGTAATTACAAGTATTCAACATACTATCGTCGCATTTTAGTGGGATCTCTGCCTTTAGATGTATGAGTAACTGTGTTTTAAGATAGAAAAGCATTCGTACTGATAGATTTACGTTTAATTATGCTTTTAGATAGGTATGTATATTATTGTCTCAATTACGTGTTGTTTATTTGCTCCCATTATATTCTGATTTCAGGATTCCTGCCATAGGTTTTAAAATATTTTTTAAAACAAATTCCGAATGGTTAGTTCAAATAAATTACCGCAGTTTGCTCGGAGCTAGTTCGCGTGACTTTTCTTTATCCTTGTGCAAAGTTGTGACCGAGAAAAATAGTTGGTTTCACTCAGAATTCTAAGGATTCACTAAACCCATGGCAAGCTTGACAAAGCGACGTCTGGAATGAAAAAAATATTTGAATGAAATTAATATGCATCCCTACATTTTTAGGACATACCGAAAAGGCAGAATTTTAATTAGAGACGAGGTTACTCCAACACGAATTATTTATTTCATTACATTGTTTATTTTAATAAATGTACATTCGTTGGAAGTACCTTGTAGTTGCTAGAGTTAGCGTAGTATAAATAGTTACATTTGCAAAAAATTGAATTGTTTATATTTGAGAACTATAATTTTATTTCATTTGTATTACGGTAGCATTGAGTATACACTAGCTTTCGTATATGAGTGTGAAGTGTTTAAATTGATTCTAAAGACTTTTGTTTTAGTCTGTGAAAATTTCAAGTGCTGGCTATAAATTCGACCATTTACAAAAAACAGGTGGAAAATTATAGTGCGTCGTTGCATCTGATAGCACTAAATAATTACATACACAGTTTTGTAATAACACTTCAAACATTATGTAGTATTTTATTATTATTATTCTATAAAGCGTGGTGGCCTGTTGGTAAACGGACCAGCCGTGGCTGCCTTCACGGTGATCGCGGGTTCGAATCCTAGGGCAGGGACCGAAACCGGTAACGAAAATACCGGTATTTTTTGGTATCAACCGAAAAAAAATAATACCAGTATTTTTAAAGGTAGCCCCTATACTCCAATTTTATTAGATTCCTAGAATTTAATCGGTATCATACTGGTAATCGAAATAAGGGTTACCTCTATGTTTCATGCGCCGTTCCTCATAAGTCAAAGCGCGGGCAGTGCCTGCGTGTGGTTATACCGCCGTGTGTCTTCACTAAATATTATGGCACTATACCACACATTTATCTTTATTCATTTCACTATTTTTTCAACAGAAATACACACAAAAAAAAATGAACCGAATCCAGCGATATTGTGTAAACAACACGACAAGTTGATATTTATTTGTTATGCAACGTGTTTTCTTTTGCATTCAAGGTCTTTTTAGGTTACCAGTATTAAAACGGTTACCGTATATAAGGGTAACCTTTATAATGTGTCATAGCGGTTACCGAAATCTTAAAAGTAACCGAAATTCGTCGATACCGGTACCGTAATGTGGAATGGGTTTCGGTCCCTGTCCTAGGGCACACCTCTGACTTTTCGGAGTCAAATGTGTTTTGATAGTCAATCACCACACGCTATATCAGTAAAGGAAAACATTGTAAGGAAACTTGCAAAGCGTAGCGATAAGGATTTTTTTATGGTACCTATGTAATATCCGCCAATCCGCACTAGGCCAGCGTGAAGGACTATGACTTTACCAATCTCAATCGTATTGTCGATTGTAGAGTAGGCCCTTGCCTTGCAGCGGGACGTATAAGTGCTGGTACTGATATTGATATATTTTATCTCGATTATAGTACAAAATATAAATCTTCCATCGAAAAGGTATTCAATTACAACTACTCATATTTATGAGTGGTGCGTGATGCATAACACGGTGGAGCATCAGGTAAAACGAGATATAACAAGCATAACGACGTATTTACAGAATTCTGGCTCGCGTGGGGGTAATGGGGGTATGATTACTCATTTGCCGTCGGGATTACTAGCGTGTGTAATGGGAAAAAGATTTAGTACGATATTTTCTTTTTCACATTATTTGCTTATTCCGTTTATCTGTAAGATGAAAAAGTATTTTCATTCCACAACGCTATCTTGATTTGTATTATTTGCGCGTCTACTGAGAATATTAAACGTAATGAGAACACTTTTTGTGAGTTTAATGCTGTTTTTTATTTAATGTAGTTTTATCTATGCTTTGTATATTGTTTTTGTAATTTCTAGGCATCCTTTTATGTAAGTAAGAGCTTCCTCTGGTTTTGGTTCGTCAGGCTAGAACAAAGCCTTGTGGACAATGACATAGGATAGTGGGCAATTATCTACATTCTACACTATATATTACTACGTAGTAATATTAGCTCAATGAATCTACACAATTTTTTATTATAATTGAGACCGTTTTAGTAAAATTATATATAACCTTTTAATCTGCCACAAAATAATAATAATTTAATATGGTTTTTTGCCTATTTAAGAACTTTCATTTATAAAACTGGACTAGACTTTGAATCCGAGACTCCACCGTTAACAGTTCGTACACGCTGCCAATAGAATAATAGCTCAACAAGGCAATATACAGTAATTTTACCAAGTACGAAAAACCGCGTATTTGATATCCCAAAAACAATTTGAACAAACATCGAATTTCGCGATAGGAAATACACCGGTCAGCGCCAGTTACAGGGGACGACTGGGTGTCCTTTTTATGATGACCACAATGTCCAGTTTTTTCACGGAACCAATAAGTTCCCAGTTCAATTGTACGGAAGTAAGTGCTCGGCTATCTTGCCATCCCGTTTGGAGATTAAATAAAATTCACTTGTTTTGTTGTTGTTTTATTGTCGGGATACAAGCGTTTAATACTCGGGGAGAATAACGCTGAAGTAAGGTTTTTGGAGCTTAAGTGGTTTTGCTGTTAGAGATGAAATGTTGGGTAGTTATGTGCGCAGTCTCTACTGATAGTTGCGGTCATTACATATTTTATTTTTGGATTTTAAGTGAGTTAAACTATCGATACTTATTTTTACCAAAATATTAACGTACCATTGTTTACATTCTTCAGAATATTTGGTTTTCATAAAATACTTTTCAGCTTTGTACAGAAGCAAGGTATTCCTGTACATTTAGATAGTTATGGTACAATTCAGTATGTCTGTATTTTTTTTTGTTTTAAACATATAATTAACTGCTGTGTAAAACAAATCAAGTTAAAAGTTTGAAAGGTGCAGCCTCAAATAATATGGTACCATTTAAAAATACTCCGACATTATTTCACAAATCCGATCGTTATTTTCATTGAACGATTACCAAGTTTTACTAGTCCCCAATAAACAGTATAAAGACAGTTTCACCAATGAAAATAGCTGGCAGATTGTCCGGCATCGTCGCCGCAAACTTTTGCTATTATGACGGGCAAAAATAGATGGCAAGTTGGGCAAACTTCCCAACTAACGATGCTTGTTATTGCCTTAGTTGAGCAATATTTTTGTTGTGCACAATGATGGCTTTCTTTTCATAACAAACTATTGTCAGGTTAGTGTTGTGCCGTTGTTAAATATATCTCTCGATTATAATTGGCTTCCGATTATACGGCTAAAGGTATTGGTGTAAACAAATCACTAGTATTATAAAAGGTTATTAAATTTATTCATGATATTATTAGACAGCAAATTGCGCTTGGATTAATTGTGTGTTAAAAATCAAGTGTTCCATCAACATTACCATTATCAGTTCGTTGCAATCCACCACTGGATAGAGGCTTCTCCCATACGCCACAGAGCCTGGTCTACTGTTTTGATTATTATTAGAAAAGTACTAAGAGATCTTAATTATGATCCTACCGCCTCTTTGATAAAAAGCATAAACGAAACACTCAAACGTGTGTATTGGAAAAAAAAATCAAAAATTCTACGATAAATTATGTACGAATTCGTAGTAAAATATCTCTTGACTGATACCACTATCAAAAGTTACCTGTTTGGGAATATCAGACATAAAGTGAGCGAACTAACCACACTTTTATTAAGTTATAGCTTAAACTTCCTTAGAAAACAAATAAGATTCACAAATTTAATCTTAAGATCAAATAGCTAAGCAACGAGTCGTGAACAGAACCCATTCTAGCAAAGAAACATAAAGGAAGATTGTTAAATCCGTTCATAAAATTGTGCCAATATACCCGAGCTGATTCCATTTCTTCTTCGATATCAATAAAAAATAATAAGAAATCTGCCAACGAAGGATGAATCCCAGATTTAATAAAGTCTACGCATATAAGTAAGATAGTACAAAGGCTGTCAGGTTCAGGGTTCAAATCGTGCTAGCAGGTAGGCAAATTAATCCGGGGCAATTTTATCTAGTCGCCCTGACGGCGCGTCTACAGTGGACGCGGTTTAAACAAGGTAATTTACTGAAAGTTTGTATTTTATTTTTAAAGTATGTAGGTTGGATTTTGGGTCTAATCTACATAGATTAGACCCAAAATTTATTAATTAGACATACATATGTCCCGTTAGTTTGTACTTGAATATTTGGTGCTTAAAAATGAATGAAGCACTCTTATTTTCTTTTTTACCATTTTTGATTGGTTTTTATGCATATTTTACGTATTTTTCTTGCTTATTTATTTTAAGCGGTTTATGTTGCATATACAGAGTATATCAAGACTGCTACTGAAACTCAATTTTGTGAAAAACTTGTGATGATTTTTTTTGTTATCATTCTTCTATCGTCGTATTAGGATGGTAAATACATCGTATTTTTCATAAATAATAATGTACACCCTTTTATTTTTAAAGACGCTATGGTATGAAAGGCTTTAAATTATTATTTTAGTAAAACTATGGATTTACCACCCATACTCCAGAATAAAAAAAATAATAAAAAAAAAATTTGCGTTACTACGCGAAATTTTTAGTTGCATTGTGTTTGTAGTCACTAAAACTACCACCCGGCTTCGTTTTCGGTAGCAGTATAGCCGGTATAATTGCGATTCTGCTGAAAGAGCGAAGCCGTATAGGACGCTTTAGAGGAATTGCAAATTAATTAATTATGTGATATGTTGAACCACTTTATCTTTTCAGGATGATCTTATGGAGGTTGTTTGTAATTAAAAAGCCTTTATTCTTAACTACCATGCATAATTTCATGCATGTACAGTAACACAATCATCTGCCAATAAATTATGTGACCTGTATTTTTATGCATTAAATTTAATTTTCGCTTATAAACGCGACCATTGTAAAACATCTCTTCTATATTTAATTGGCCGGGCGCGGTATAACGGGGACCCGCCTTGTCTTTTTGTAATATGATGTGACCCCTCAAAGGATTATTCTCATGCTAATTGAAATTCAAAATACTTTATGCTCTATTTAGTGTGGGCGTGCTTACCGTAGGGTGGACAGGATTGATTGGGCACACAATTAAACGGTTTATTTACCTATTTTAGCACGAATTGTGCGTGCATTGTATAAGTGATCGGTTTTAATTGTACGTTTGTTTTAGAAATTAGGAAATGTAAGCTATTTCCAAAATGTATTTTGATTTAATGCTATTTCTTATCTGTTATGTGGTTAGTAAATTACATTACGTATTTCCTTCAATACATTTTTATTTATTTAATTCTGTAAGGTTAACTTCGTGTGATCTATACCAACATTATTGTTGTGCTATTTATAAAGACGTGTATTAAAGAATATAAAAGCTAATTAATCATCTAATCTTGAAGATGCTGCAGACGGGAAGTGCAGCAGACTATAATGACACACGTGCTCTAGCATAAAGTACAATATATCAAAGCTATACAACAGGTAATTTTAATTAGTTTGTAACAGGATGCTGGCTTTGTTGTTCCAGATAATCGAATACATCATAGTAACGAAGCAATGGATGACTTCAGAGGAGTGAGTCACAACTCACAAAATCAAAGTACTCCTGGTCATCGTGGTGAAACTGAGTTGTTTTAAAGGAAAACAAGGGTTGCCTGCGATCACCTCATTCGTGCCCATCTCACGAACTCACTTTGTTAAGAAAACACAACTCCCTTTGACGCACGCCGTAGACATTTTTTAATGCATATCTTGAACGGAATTATTGATAACTACATCCGATCCGGGAAATAGATTTTCCCTTTTGACTTTTCGCTTCGGGATTTCGTGTTTTATTTGGTAGAAGACGACTGGAAAAGTTATATTGTATTCATTTTTGTTGAACAAACGAATAATGGTTGTAATTATGGTAAAGAATCACTACCGATATGTAATTGTTATAGCAGATTGATGAGTAGTGACGAGCAGAAGCGTCATTAGCGCAAGAAATTTCGTACTTGCGTTTGAAAACCCATTTGCTTGGTCAAATCAGTCTCCGTGACGGAATGGTTGAACACTGACTTTGAAACGAGAGGCCGCGGGTTCGATCCCCGCACCGAGAAAAATATTTGTGTAATTTGTTTCGAGAATGGGTGTTTGTAAGACTGAAGACTGGGACTATGTATGTGATTGTTGGATGTATTTATTCTTAAAAGTATTGACAAAACTATTAAAATGATATTCTTTGGGCGGCCTATTTTCAGTAATAGAGTCCTTGTGAGAAGATAAAGATGTGGTAAAAGTGATTTAAGATCAAATTATGAATAAATATTTGTAAATTATATTACTGACAATAACAAATAATAACAGAAGGTTTTTGCTTGCCAGGAAAATCGTACCCTATTTTTTTTGTGCAGTACTAATAAAGCGGTATTCCTGAAATAATTTATTTCATCTCCTATTCGAAAGTATCGTAAACCAACCCTAATACCGAGTATCGAGTAAAAACTTCAGTCATTTTTCAGCACAAGTATCGGAGTTCCCCTTTCCAATGTAACCTGAACGTTTCGATTTCCGAATTTCTTATCCTTCATTCATTAGCAAGTTCAATCAGAGGGCCGTGGGCTGCGGTTATTTATTACCTTGCATCGGCCCTCACAATTACAGAAGGAAAAACTTTCTCCATTACCGGCCCTCGAGGCTTTCATATAGAAAAAAATAAATTGTACGGCAACGTGTGCTGTAATGGATTCGGGGTTTTGCTTTCGATTTCGTTTGCGACTATTGTATCGGATATGTGTTGCAGTGCGTATCGGGTTCACCTATGTAAATAAATGGCTACGGATTTCGGCAGAGCGTTGGCACATCCCGATAGATTGTTTCCTGGATTTTTTTGTATAAATGCGTGTTGTTGCTACATGTTTTTGTGATTCAATAAAATTCGAATGTATTTGTTGGCTTCTGTATATTCGGAGATGATGATTTTATTCCATAATTCCAAGAAGAATTTCACAATTTTATAAAATTATTTTAGGCCTTCATTTCTATGCTTTCTTTTATCCTCTATATCTATTTTAAACAGATAAGCAGATTTGTATCTTAATGTGCATTAGAGAGTCCTTTACACATTAACCTACTAAGAACTAAGTTAAAATACTTACAGATCTTAATTTTAATATATCCAGCCGTATTTTTGGTACGAAAGCGCACCTAAATATATTGACAAAGTGAAACCTCATGACTCCACTATACACCTAAGTTTAATATACGTTAATTTCATATCCCGTATGCGTCGCTCCTCTATGGTGTTGTCAGAAATTCGGCTATGAATAGACGGGTTTTCCTTATTCCTATGACATGTCGTAAATTGTGTGGACGCGGTGTAGGGAGGTTTTATTAAATTTCAATGTGTTGACTTGTCTTTGGATTGTCGGCACACCTGCTGTTGAATAACGGTTTACGTGCTTTGCACTTGTTATGGCCGATAAATACGAGCAGGTAGAAGGGGTTTTGGAGGTTTAGTACTTGTGTAAACTCACACCGGTGGCGTATTTGGGTATACAGAAACTATGGAGTACATGTACTTATGCAAGTACATGTGTCGTAGTTTAAACTTTTTTTTTCAGAAGATTGATTTAATACAGTTACTCTCCTTGTGCAATCTCTTTAGTTACAGATATTTAAGATGTATTACTTTCATAATATTTTTTTCTCAATACCTGAAGAAAAAATAAAGATACGAGAAAAGAAAAACAAAGAAAGAAAGTAATGTTATTGATTTCCTTCAAATTAAATGTGTTAGTACATGAATAATATTAGAATTACAAGAGCCAAATGAAAACAAAGACGTTCCAATCTGCTCTGAGTAGCCTCAAAACTTAAACCATGCTGAAACGCCGATTTCCGATAGGAAGTCTGTGTGACGACCCGACGCTATTTTGGTGCCCAGAACGTAATGTGAACTAAGAAACTTAGTCCAAAGTTAGTTGTTCCTTCGTGGCAAGAGTCAAACACATGTCTCTAATTTAGATTTTTGGATTTTCCTTAATTTTAAAGACAGATCACTCTTTTATGATACTCTAAAGACTACTGAAAAGAGGAAAACACATGTTTTTTAAATAAAAGAATTAGCTTTAGAATAGCGATTTATTGAAATTCAACTTTTTGAGCTAACTGCAAGTAGGTCGACTAAAAGAGGTTACTACAACCGGTAATTTGCGCAGTGTATCTAGGACACCACTAAGTCACGACCTATGCAATTACAGAGTCCATACGTCGTCCCATTCAAATTGCATGAAATCGATACACTAGAGTTAACAGCGGTGCAATTATTATTAACCTAGTTCAGGTTTTGAATCGACGCTATTTATGTTTATTGTTACATTAAATCGGCAAACAGTTTGCGTGATCTGTGTCTGCAGCAATAATATCCATAACGATGTCCTAAATTATGATAAATATTTGTACGGAAATTACGAGTTGTATGTCCGAACAATAGCGGCATTTCAATTAATGCGTTACGATAACCATACAAATGTGACCAATGTTTTAGTACAAACTAGTCAAGCGTGAATAATCCTTGAAGCACTTTGTAAAATATAATAACTACTAAGTCATATTATATATTAAAGATCCTTGTGTTGTATTTTAGTAGGCTAACAAAGCTATTGTTACTGTATCCCAGATTAGTGTTGCCATAGAAATAACCTGGAGTTAATTTACACGAAGAACCAAAAATAAGAGAATTTATAGCTATGATCAATTGTAGGATAGTTATTGCCCTCTTTGATGGTGTAAAATAAAGCCTTATAAATATATGGTCTAATAATGAGGTACTACAAGCTTTAGATGAATTTTATTCAATAGCCCCGAGACACGGTAAGGTTGAATAACCAAGCGGCCGGCGGACCACCTGCGCGCCAAATGTTATTATCTCATTAGAGAAGCCCTTTCTGTTTCCTCAATTTGTTGCAAACAAACGGAATTTTAATATTATTCCCGTAAAGTCTTGTGAACCTCGTAATCCTAAAGCATTTTGTCGTTAATGTTTCGCAGAGTAAACTGGCGGTTGTTTTCGCCAATTTACATTTTTGTTTATCTTTTGTAATTACGTTTTGAGTTCGTATCCGAAACTTGTGGTGTTTGGTACGTTGCGATGTTCTTTTTTGAATATTTTATACGGTTTTAAATAAAATTCAGTTATTTCATGTGTAAATGAGTGGCTGGATGTAAGGTTTTTTAAATAAGGCGGAATTAGCAATATTATATTAAGAATTGGTTATGTGTCACGTATCGAACCACTATCCATCCATCCACCCATCAGCCAAAGGAAGTCCACTGCTGAACATAGGCCTCCCCCAATGATTTCCGCAGAGACCTGTTGGAGGCAGCCTGCATCCAGCGACGTCCCGCGACCTTTACCAGGTCGTCTGACCACCTTGTGGGTGGACGTCCCACGCTGCGCTCGAACCACTAGAGGCAGATATTTATTAAACATTCAGAAAGAAAAAATCTTAAATCGAATTGCCAACCCCTTCCACGATTTTTGTAAATGGCTTCTTTAAATAAAACGTTTTTAATATTGAGCAACATGAATTTTCTAAAGAACTCTTCAAAAGTAAATTTACCAACGCAGCAACAGTTTCATTCATACAATTTCCTAGAAACCAATTTGTGCTGTTCACCTTCAGTCTTCATTTCCAGTATCGTTCTGAAATGATACGAAAACTTTTGATAATTAAACCAGCACGTTCAAACGTTCGGGCGATGTGGTTGTGTACACAAAGAGAACGCTAGTCATTTATGGAACGGCACCGTCCCACATTCCTACTTATTTACATTTCATTTGCGAGAATGTGCACGAAGATACGCTACTCCTTCTGCTTCACGGATGTATGAGTCTAGAAGACGCACTAAAAATATACTATAGACTTGTGTAGGTGAGAGAGGTAGAGTGGTAGGTCTCTCATATGTTTGAAGCCGCCTGGTTGGGTACCACAATACTGTCTATTTCTCCCTCCAAACGGTAGTTTAAATGCACTGTTGTGTTTCGGATTGAAGGACATTGTAGCCATAGTAACTACGGGACATATTGAGACTTATGTCTCAGGATGGCGAGTGCAGTCGAATGCCAAGCGTTGTTTTGTAATTCAAGGTGTTGTTTAGTTTTTCTACTGTTCATGCCACTCATTGCAATAAAAAAAACTTAATAGACTCTTGTAGCAGTCACACATATTCCTGTTTTCACATTTCACCAGGTCTGTTATACATAATTGTGGATTACATCAACATATACAAATTTTAAGTTTAACAAATCTCAAAGACATTTAAGTATCATAACTAGTGTTTTTGTAATTTATACAATCAAATGTATAGAGAGAATGAGAGACTCGCCGAGCTCCGGAGCTCGGTGTCAATTCTATGTGTGCCGCTGTTGATCCTAGCTGACAGGAGTTGCAGTGATAGGTCTGAGGGCGGGAATGTCTCTAAAGAAATCTGTTGATTTGTAACAGACAACAAAATTATCTGTTGTAGGAATTCAACAATCTTTGCCAATGTGTGGTATTTGAATACAATATTCATACATATGTACATACAATATTCTTCACTGGTCAAAATAGAAGACATTTCATAAGTCAAAAGAATATATTTTATTTCCATGAATCCTAAATCAGCTCGTTTTCAAAGGTTTAACGACGCGGCTTATGAGGGACTACGTAAACTGATATACGGGAAAGATGATTAAAATATTAACGCATATTACACCGCCTACGGGGACGTCTTATGAAGATGAAATGTTCCATCTAGCGGCATTAAAGTATTCTATATCTTTGTGATAGTATTTACACAATATATTAAATTTTCAAGATATCGCTGACCTAGATTTCTTTATGAATATACACAACTAGATACTCGCAAACATCAAAGAGACGGGGTGTTTTGCTTGGAAGCAAAACTAATTAAATTATTTCGTTGACAAGCACGAATTTACTTAGATATTTTGGGAAGGTTCTGAATATTTGTTACTACGATTTCAGTCGTGTTAATTTTGGAGAACGGTCTATACTTTCATGGCGTGATCCACTTTTGCATCTTGGTCCTTTTTCTAAGCTGTGAAATTAGTCTTTTGTTTCACTCTGAGACAGCCTCCGTGGCGCAGTTGGTTTGAGAGGCCGGGGGTTCGATCCCCGCACCGAGAGAAATGTTTCTGCGGCCCACAAATATTTCTTCCGGGTCTGGGTGTTTGTGAGACCGAAAAGTCTCTCGTAGTTCCTGATACCCACGACACAAGACTCAATCTTAGTGTGGGGTCAGGACTATGTATGTGACTGTTGGGTGTTATTAATTATTATTATTATTACTCTCAACCACTTCGTCAACGACATTGTCTATTCATCGCAATCTTGTTATATTTATGAGGATTTCTTTATAGACTAGTAACTCGTAAAAGCCTTAATACCGTCTATTTTTTGGATTCTTACAGGAAATACACATATATGATCATAAAAGCGGTTACAGGGTTACCTATCTAACTAAAAATATCCTTTTATTCGTCCACACAAATCCAATGCAATTCTCAAGGCAATATTTCACGAGCCCCCACCCCTATCGAGATTTACTTGCATCTAGATAAAGCCGCGCTGAAGTGGACGCTGGACGGATCTCAGATAACAATGCAATTTACACTGTACCAGCTGAATGTACTGAATGTTACTCCGCTTCGACATTTTTTGTCTGCGAGGAAATTGATCTGTACTGTGTTAGAGGATTGGGTGGATTACTTCCATACTTTCTAGTCTTTTTACATTGCTGCGTTACGTGACTTTCCTGTTTGATAAAAGTGGTATTAATTGGGGAAACCTAAAGGCTTATTGAAAGCCTACAGTTGAAGTTAAAGACAATTTTGATTATATACATTTAGATTCACGATTATATTGTCTTCAAGAATCTCTACGAGATTTGTGTAAATCTTGAAAACCATTACGTAAGCTTCAGTTTCATTTCATACAATTATGGTATCTAATTTAGAAATTTCAGACAATTATTTCCAAACAATAGGCTTGAGTTGAGTATTCCGTTTTATACTTAACAATGAGAATAGTTTGAGAAGTGGCATTCAATTTAAAATATTCAAATGGGGTATTACGTTTTCGACTATTTAGATTTCTCTGTTTTGTTCACAAATAATAATGATTTATTCAATCATTAATAACATCGCAGAAAAGTTATGTAAAATGTAAGCTTGTTACATGAATTTCATTTGCTTTATTATCTTCAGAGAATTAATTCAAATATTAGTAATATACGTAATTATTTATTCCCCAACTGGCAATGAAACTTATATATATTACTATAGAAAATGCGTGTATTATTCATATCGTTCAGACCACAAAATATTACAATCTCGCCAACGTCTGCTCCAATTTCAGGGAACATTGTCAGTTAACCTGATTCCCGAGTAAGTCAGGAGTGACGTTTCCCGCTTACGTGGAAACGTAAATGTTTCTGGCATCATGTTCCGCATGCCAAGCAAATGCCAGACGGACAAATTGAGTGTCGCGCGACAGTCGAGCGACAGAATTACGTGAGATTGAACCACTACGTGCTACTATTTTCTAGAGCTTGACTCCGAAGCGCTTTCGGATTTGCAAGTTAAAATTCCAGTACTATTATTTATGGTATTTGGTTTTATACGAATTATACCAATGGTTTACCATATATGTATGATGTAATTTACCTTGAATAAAGAATTTACCAATGTAAATTGACTTACTAATTTCGACTTACCATAGTGAGCCCATTGCTGAATAAAAATCTTCCCTGGTGATTTCCGCACTAATGCCTACAACCTTCACTATATTTTCTGTCCACCCGTACGTATTAAGTAAATTAATATACATATAAAAACAAAATATATTAAAAATCTTCCACAATCCTTTCAGTTACTTTACTGCACATGTTAATAGACCGTCTATAATTAGTTTGAATAATTTTTCCCCGTCCCTAAGCCGACACAGCTCCGCCCAATGTGTAATTAAAATTTCACCACAAAGCTGAAGCCTGTAGCCGGAGTCAGGACGTGACTGGGAATAATTTAGTCATACGGATTCCCTCGCCTGTCACACTCTTTGACTCAATGATTATAGCTCGGACAGGATCAGATGGCAGGTTAAAATAACGAGGGAAATGCAAATCCGACGCATTATTGTAGAGTTAACGATTTGCCCTGCGCTCTTCAGATAAAAGAGATGCGCGTGTAGGTCCTTTGGAATAATTATGTAAAACGTGTTTATGTTTTTGTGTTGGTTTAATTAAGGTTCTGTTTTGCACTTTTATGCACAAATATGTGCAGGTATTTGAGTATATGTGTGCGATTAAACTGTCAGTAAGAGGTGTTCATTACTGATATAGTGTCTTGCTTTTTTTAAGCCTGTCTCAATTATTTTCTGTAAAAACATAAAGAAGCGCATCCTGGACCATTAACGAACAGTAGACTGGTAAAATGTATTTGATTAGGTTGTCAATGAAAGTAGGTTAAACTAATCCATCAAACTGTATCAATATTGCGACATTTTCCACTAAGCAAACGCTTGCATAATTTGTAATTCTCCTTAAAACAGAACAGTGCTTGTATTAAACCACAAATGACGTAGTATTTACAAAATAAATTGCCATGGTGGATTGAAAGATGCGCCCCGTGAGGGGTCTTTGTGCTCAAACACAATGGACACTTTGCAGAAGATTTGGTGAAAGAATTCCACGGACGCGGACGGTGTAAATAATTTTTATCTCGTAGAGACGTGCTTTATGTTTTTTATAACACAAACAGTTGACAACTGAAGTGCGGATCTCGTGGAAATAAATTTAAGATGCCGCTGAGATGTCTCTTCAGGCGACAAAGATCGGTATCGTTGGGCGAAAACGTAAAAATAGTTGTCAGGTTAAATCAATTTGAAAGGAATCTGCGGTGCATGAAGTTTAAAGTTATCATTTTTGTAGTAAGAGAACTTGTGACTATGGTTTTTTTATTATTTTCATGTATGGCGAGACCATCATGCCTTTTGCCTGATGATAAGCGAGACGACCGCTCATGGACAGCAGCAAAACCAAACAACACCATGAATCACAATGCTTAACTTTCCACTGCGCACGTCATTCTGAGACAAGAGGTTGAAGTGTTATTACGTCCAGTGGTCACTCTGGCTACCATGTCCTTCAAACCGGAAAACAAGAGCGCATTAAATTAATTTTCATAAAATTTAAGAAACGGTGAGGAAATAATGAAAATTCGTTCATTTGGGACAGGGATCATTTAACATCACGAGAACCACTTTCTCATTTGTCTCACATCCTACGAAAAGTATCACAATTTTATTCCAGAAACAAATGTGCTACAAGAAACTTCGCTCCCCAAGTATTTATTTCGTAAAAAACACTATCAGGGTAATAAATTGAAGGAGTTTGTTTTATACACAGATTGAATTACCTAGCGCGATGTTAGCTTACCCTAATAAACGTCAAACGTGGGCCGGACACGGGTCTGTATCGGATTTCACACTACCGTCATCTCATATTAGAACAACTGCGACCTTTAACGCTTCCAACAACCTTCAATTTCAACCTTTTTATCAGGAAATACGTATCTTTATATTTTATGAGAGATTTTTTGCTGAATCAGTAGGTAAAATATTATAACAAATTATTAATGAACTGCTCTGATTTAAACCGATTGTAACTTTTTAATAATCACTAAAAGGGTACCACTAGTTTGACCGATGTTTTCTAGTGAAAACCGGATGGTAGATAAAAAAACAATGATTGAAGCTAAATGATGCAAAACATTTTAATGGATTCAATAAATCATTTTCATTTTCATTAAGACGACATACTCTTTGTTTTGTACTTTCTATGTTCAAAAATAAGTATAATTCAATCGCTAAATACACATCGTATAGTGTCATCTTTTATGTTAATCAATGAAATATAGTATGTATAAGCTTTGATTGTGATTAGTACTTCCTACACACCTTCAAAGTCGCTTGTTTCTTTATATTATATATGAAAAATGAAAATGAAAATGAAAATAATTTATTGAATCCATTAAAATGTTCAACATCGTTTAGATTCAGTCATTTTTTATCTACCACCCGGTTCGGAAAGCGGTTTTCACTAGAGAAGAACGGGCAAGAAACTCTAGTGTTGCTCTTTTCAAAGCCAGTTTACAATTTAGTGATTATTACATAATTTACAAGTTGGTTTAAATCAGAGCAGTTTATTAAAAATTATTTATCCTTATTCCTAGTGTTTTTGTTATGAATATCGCTAATCTTACAAAGTATTATGTTATCAAACTTAAACAATCATTGTAATAATTTTTGTTTTTTTTTTTTTATTTATTTATTTAAAGTCGCTTTTTAACATCTAAGGTCATTAACGACTACAACAATTTACATAATACACTTATTATATTAATTTATAAACATTAATCAATTTCAGATAACAAATAGTTTGCTTGTAACCTTTCTCATTTAAACATTCTTCTAAGGTACTTAGTAAGTTACATTGTAGTTTCTCATTCATATAAGCTGAACAATTAATATCGAAAAGGTGTGCCACAGTTAAATCCAGTCCACATTTGCATATATTTTTATTAGATTTAGTTATCAAATGAATATGTGTTAAGTTTGTATGTCCTATGCGTAATCTTGTATTAATAACTTGATCTTTCCTGCAGTTGAATGTCATATCGTTTTTATTAAATATAGAATTTCTAATACCAAAAAGTTTACTTCTGTTGTTTGTTTTCCATTTAATGTCCCAAAAAAGTTTAATAGCATGTTTGATATGGTTTTTAATTTCATCTGAAGTTGATTTAATTGAGCTGTCGATCTCATTTTCTTCCGTAGCCATTCTAGCTTCCTTATCTGCTTTATCATTTCCTAATATGCCTTGGTGGCTTGGAATCCAGATTAATTCAAATTTGAAATTTCTTTGTAGTAAATCGATCATTTTTTGTTTGATTTCTATGATTAGTGGATGTATGTTATTAATATTTTGTAAAGCTGTTAAAACTGATTTGGAATCTGTATATATAACATATTTTTCTAAATTCGATTTATCATAAATTAATTCTAAACTCTTGAGTATAGCTATAGCTTCACAACTGAAAATAGAAAAGAAATCATAAAGCCTATATTTATAACATCTATCTTCAAATATGATTGCACATCCTGTTTTTCCGTTCAAAACTGAGCCATCAGTGAAAATCGATTTCCAGTTTTTAAATTTGTAATTCATTTCATTAAATAGTGCTTTATAAACACATCGTGGTGTATTATTTTTACAGTGTTCTGTAAGATCAAGATTAATGGGGAAATCATTTTTAACCCAAGGACCACAAGTGAGCAATTTATTCGTAATAACAGGGGGGGTGGTTAGTTTTAATTCATTTAAATAATTAGCTACTCTAATTTTTAATGGTTTTGCTAAATTAGGACGAAATTGGAATTCAGTTTCTATTGTTGATAAATTTGTGTAGGATTTGTAAGTAGGATTATCAGGGTGAGATAGTAATTTTGTTCCGTATGATATAGCTAACGCCTTTCTTCTTAAGCTTAGTGGCATTTCTCTAGCTTCAGCCAAAATGCTGTCTACGGGACTGGTTTTAAAGGCACCAATACTAAGACGAAGAGCAGTGTTTTGTACACTTTCTAAGGTATTTAATGTTCGAATTTTAGCCGAGTCGTAAAGTATTGAGCCATAATCTATTTTTTGTCTAACTAGAGCACAGTATGTTTTGATCAGACATTTTTTATCGGATCCCCAAGTTGTCGATGATAACATTTTAACTACATTTAGTCTTTTGTTACATTCTGATTTTAATTTATTTATATGAGTAATCCAAGTCATTTTCCTATCAAATGTCATTCCCAGAATTTTTAAATTATCTACTTGATTAATATAATGTTCATTTAGCAACAAATTTATGTTTCTCTGTTTCCTTTTTTATTAGAAAAAATAATATATTGTGATTTTGTTTGTGAGAATCGAAATCCAGTTTCCATTGACCAGTTTTGTAGTTTGTTAAGTGTATTTTGAATTAATTTTTACGTAGGTTTAAGTGTTCTGCCACTACAGGTAATTGTCAGATCATCAGCAAATAAAAATCCTTTTACTGGTTTGTCGACGTATTTGAGAACATCATTAATAGCCAACAGAAACAGAATTACGCTAAGCACTGAGCCCTGAGGAAGCCCATTTTCTATGGAGATTGAGTTCGACAAAACATCGTTTACTCTTACTTTTATAGTTCTTTGCGACAAAAAGTTCCTGACAAATGCGAGAGTGTTACCTTTAATATTAAGGTCTTGTAATATTGTAAGAACCCTGTGTTTCCAAACCATCTCATAAGCTTTTTCTATATCTAACGCTAAGGCTACTACACAATGATCTATTGCAAAAGAGTTAAGTACTTCACTTTCTATGTTAATTAAGTGGTCTATTGTTGATCGAAATTGTCGAAAACCATACTGAAAAGGTGATATACATTTATTTGTTTCGATATACCATCTAATTCTTCTGCTTATAATTTTTTCAAGTATTTTACAGAGATTACATGTCAAGGATATGGGTCTGTAACTTGATTTGGAACTTGAAGGTTTTCCTGGTTTTAGAATCGGAATTACTAATGCTTCTTTCCAGCTATCTGGAAAAGTCTGTTTTTCCCATATATAATTATACAAATCAAGTAAATATTTAATTCCGGTTTGAGGTAATTGTTTAATCATAATATTCGAGATATTATCTGGTCCTGGGCTAGTATTTCCTATTTGAGAGAATATCAGTAACAATTCATGCATTTGTATTTTTTCATTGATAGGGTTAGAGTTATTGCTTATATCAAAGGTAGATCTATCTTCAATGCTATTTTTATAAGTATTAAATTGTTCATTGTAATTTTGTGAACCTGAATTTGCTGCAAAAGTTTGAGCTAAAATAGAGGCCGTTTCCCATGGTTTTGATGTCAGAGTTCCATCAGATTTTTCTAATATAATAGTGTTCCATTTTGTATTACGATTACTAACCTTTTGTATCTTTTGCCACATTTCTTTCACTGATGTTTGACTACTTACAGATGTTACCCAGTTTTCCCAGTATAGTTTTTTACTCTCTTTAAGGATTCTTCTAGCGTAAGCTCTTTTCTTTTTATATTCAATCTTGTAGTACGTAGAGTTTTGATCATTACTAGAATGTCTTTATATAATCTGAAGGCTTTTTTTTATTTTTTATTGCAATTTTACATTCATTGTTCCACCAAGGTAAGTTATTTTTTCTAATGATTCCAGACGTCTGTGGTATAGATTTTTCTGCTGCATCCAAGATGACTTTAGTAAAGTTTGTACAATATCATTAATAGAAGAATCAAATATAGGGTCTAAATTTATTAAACTAGGTATATTTTCATCGATTTCACTACGAAATTTGAGCCAATTTGCATCTTCAATTTTCCACCTTTTAGGTAATTTCATATTACATTGTATTTCCCTGGAGATATTACATTTAATTGAGATCGGAAAATGGTCACTGTCATATAAATCTTCTAAAGCGTTCCATTCAAAATATGATGCTATATTTTGTGAAGTTAGATCTATGTTGCTAGTAAGACCGGTATTGCTATTAAAATGTGTAGGTTTATCCATATTTAACAACAATATATTATCCTGACCGTCTAGCCATTGCGCTATAATGTTACCCCTATTGTCACATTTTACCGAACCCCAATAAAAATGATGGCTATTAAAATCCCCTAGGATGAGAAAAGGTGGCGGCAACTGCATAACTAAGTCATTAAAATCATTAATATGTAATAAAAATTATAAAGTAAGAAACCATTATTAAACAATCATATTAACTTTTAATAAAAATATGAATAATTAATATTATGTTAACCTATTTCTCCTACTAAAAGATCTAACCCAAACAGATTCGGTTAAGGCTTCGCAAACCAACCGCACTTCGTTTAGATTTTATCAGTCAAGTGTCTACTGTCTCCGAATTTTGAAGCTGCACATAAGCTTTTGAGTGCGTGGTGGCCTGTTGGTAAACGGACTAGACGCGGCTGCCAACATGTTCACGGTGGTCGCGGGTTCGAATCCCAGGGCACACCTCTGACTTTTCGGAGTCATGTGTGTATTGATAATCAATCACCACGCACTAAAACGGTGAAGGAAAACATCGTGAGGAAACCTGCATACCATAGCGATTCATAAGAATTTCTATGGTATGTAAGTCCGCCAACCCGTACTAGGCCAGCGTGGTGGACTATATGGCCTAAGCACTCTCAATCGTATTCTCGATTGTAGAGTAGGCCCGTGCCCTGCAGTGGGACGTATATGGGCTGATACAGATACAGATACATAAGCTTTTGCTGAGTATTGTCATTGCCAGTAAGATTTTATTGAGGAAACATTTATTTCCCTCCCTTAATATAACGGAGTGGTTGTTCCGTATGCTACGAGGGAATGTTCCATATACTCGTATTACCCTAATGTGGGTTTGTTGGTTGATATAATTTGCCATATTTTAAGACATGCAATGAATATATATATGACATGAAAAAGTACTTATTTATCCAAATAAATATCTTAATTTTATTCTGGCGTAATCTTCTTTAGCCTGTCTTAGTATACGTATACATGTAGTATTGGCGCAATATGGATTTTCAACACATCATTTATAAATATTTTCACGATATTTTGTTCAGGAGGATCTTTAGCCTTACATTTTGGCCTTAATGTCTCGCTCACTTAACACTTTATCCATCGGTATCAGCCCATATACATCCCACTGCAGGGCATGAGCCTCCTCCACAATTCAGAGTACGATTGAGAGACTTACGCCATATAGTTTATTGAATTTTACTTGAATTTAATCACTATGGTATGCATGTTTCCTCGCGATGTTTTTCTTCACTGTTACTGTATATGATGATCAAAATACATGCCTCCGAGAAAGATGTGTAACCTGGGATTTGAACCAGCGATCACCGTAAACATGTTTTCAACTGGGTCCGGTTCATCACTAATAAATATTTAGAACCATATATCATAACTAAATTGTAACTAGTATGATTAATCTGTTGAGTAAATCTTAAACTGCCAAAAACATATGCCAAAGCAGCTGCACTGGCGAATTAAAGCGATACAGATGTTACATTAAACGTATTTCACAATTGATTACTATCAATTAAGCGAAATCTAATAGACGTTGGTACTAAGTTGGACCATAACTCGGTTTCAAGTTTGTGTAACTAGAACTTGTGGCCGCGGTCGCTTCGGCCCAACAACCTTCAAAGGCATTGACGTCTTCTTAGTTCCGTAGTACGGGTTATCTATATTTTAGGGTTAAGACTGCTTTAGTTAGTAACTTACTGTAATTGGTCGTATTTTTGTTATGTTTTGTAATTTTTCTGTATCAGCCCATATACATACGTCCTACTGCAGGGCATGAGCCTCATTCATCGTGAGTACGGTTGAGAGGCACTGGGCCATATAGTCTAGGCCGTACACATAGTCTGATATATTGGAATTTAATTTTGAGTTAAATGTATTTAATATATTAGGCGTAATTATTCACTTATAATACCACAAGAGCTTCAAAATTATCGGGTATTTCCCGATAGGTTCGTTGCAAACAAATGAAGGAGTCAAAACTTGACGACTTTATTTGTTTGCAGGGAACCTTGAGGGAAATGCCAGATAATTTTGAAGCTCGTGTGGTATTCGGGGGATTATTTTTCCGTCCCAAATTTTAATTTCAAACTCATTTTCATGCAAAATCTCCAATTTTCACAATTGAATTCAACCTGTCAGTTTGACGTGTGGTTAATTTGACTGGATCATGTTTTGTTTTTTATACAGGGTATATCAAGACTGCTACCGAAAACGAAGCCGGGTGGTAGTCTAAGCGACTTCAGACACAATGCAACAGAAAAAGTTGCAAAAAAAAGCGACAATTTTTTTTTGTCATTTTTTTCCTATGGCCATATTTGGGTGGTAAATACATTTTTTCCTAAAGTAATAGTGTATACCCTTTTATTTATAAATACTCTAAGGTATAAAAGAGTTTAAATTATTATTTTAGCAAAAACTATGGATTTACCACCCAAAAATGACGATATTTAAAAAATCATAAAAAATAATTGTCGCGTTTCTATGCGAAATTTTTAATTGCATTGTGTGTGTAGCCACTAAAACTACCACCCGGCTTCGTTTTCGGTAGCAGTCTTGAGATACCCGGTATATAGCAACTACCAGAGAAAATTTTCAAAAAATTATCAGTATAATACCATGTAGGTTGTACCACGTGACGTCGAATGGTGCAATTCTATTGGTCGATATTTGGGTCGGAAAAATAATCCTTATAATCCCTGTGTATACTACTGGATTAAGTTAGTTAGTTATTTTCATTTAATATAACACAAAAAAATAAAAGGATATATTGGTTGATCATATTTCGTATGTTAGGAAATTGATAGTTAAGACATTTAAAAATATCAATTGTAAACTTGGAGTGTGTGTCTTTGAGCTCTGCACTCTATTTCTTGATGGCATACGTTATGGCTGGGTTAAAAAGCAATGGTAGTAACACTAACGCGAAAAAAATCCAAACTTTTATCGTCTTTAAAACCATGCAAAGTTATTATTACTACTATCATCTGTCTTTTTTTTTGAGAGAGATTTCCAAACCGCTGGTATTATAATTTCAATGTTCAGTTAAAAGAATATTATATATACTTTTCTCACGTGAAAACTAGATTTTCGCACGAAAACCTGCTATCATGCCATTAGTATTCGTAAATCCTTTTAATTAATCACCATAATATTTTCCTTACAAATAATTTTACCAAAGCAGCCAAATATGGAAATAAAAATCGCAAGAACCAGCAGACATATGTTAGAAATTCCAAAGTTCGAAGGGAAATGTAGGTACATTTTTCCGTTACAATGTTGTCAATCAGTCACAGGCAGTGTGCGGGTTCCCTTTTCCACTTTTCTCCTTCCTCTGATTTGATTGAAAACTTCCTTACACGCACCTGCGACTCTTTGATGCTGCGCCGAGGCTCTACATAATTAAATATACTAATGCGATGGAACTTTTGTGAGCGGTTTAATCTCAGATTTTTGTGAAAGGATTACTGGAGGACAATAAAAAACTGGCAGAGTAATTTCTTCTGTGTATTGTTATCCCCAGGATAAAAATATATTAAATTAAGTGTAAGCATGAAAAAGAGAATTAAAGTGTTAATTTTAAAATTTTACTGCATAGATATTTTAGTATGGCCCAGAGCAATTCATTAAATATGTTTTTGTAAAGCTACAAATGTATAATGATGACAAATTACAAAATTTATTTTAGTGCGTAAAATAGTATGACTTAGAGCAAATCAGTATTTTTTTTAAATCCGCAATAATATTAGAATTTAACAATAAACTTTTAATTTCGTGAATCCTTTTCTGAAAATCGAAAAATACAAAAATAGTCATTTTAAACTCAATTTTACACAGCACAATTTTAAAGCAAGTTCGATAATACCATTTTATGTCTCCTTTGTGGTGAATCGATGATCACTTTAACGAGACAGCACACAGCAATCAGTTGATTTGTTCAATAATACCTTCTCACATGTGCAAATATTTGCCGACGGTGTGAATCAAGTGAGTGTAATAGACGTGTTTATATTGATGTAATTTTATGTAAGCGTATGTAGTATATTGTCGCAATATTTCAGCGTTGAAGGAACATTGGCAAGTTTTGTAGAAACAGGGTTTTAGGTGGCGGCATTTAATCATGTATAATAACAACGTTTTTGTCTATAAAGTAGGCGCCAAAATGGTGACTAACATTGTGAATAAAATTACGACACAAGATTATTTTTTTAATGGCTATCCCACAAACCAAAATATTATATTTGTTCAAGTTTTTTTTATTGAAACATTCTTATGCAAACAAGCAAAAAGATAAATACGTGAAGTCATGCAATTAATTTCCCCGCAGAATAACAATTAAACCCATAACAAACAGTGCAAAAATGCCTCCTGCCCTCGTATTTGAGCACGAGTTAAAATTGTTGGTTTAAATTCGGTTATACGTCTTTCCCGCAAAAGCGAGGTAGCAAACGTTACAATTGCTCCCCAGACAATCTGAGAACTCGCCACGGTACTGGCGTAACAATTGTTCCCGGAATTAGGCCAAGTATAATCTGGATATTAGACGGGTTATTTCAGTTGTATTATACGTTCTATTTCAGAGTACAACTATAGTGGGTTTAGCCTATTTGAAGTGGTTCGAGACTCGCTGCTTCGTACTAAATTGACTAGTGATTTCTTAGATTTACGCGAATGTTACACATTGAAATAAAACTATTAATTACGGATTTTATCGCGGATTTGGTTTAATATTTCCAGTTTATTTTACAGTCCGCATTGTGACCACGAAAGCTGTAAAGTAATCAAAACGTTGCGTCGGAGAGTTAAAAATGTAGAAATGAAACCAAATTCACGATCAAATCCGTAAATTATGGTTTTATTTCAATAGTTTTACAAATATGTACGTCCAAATTTCCTTCATAAATTGCATGTATATGTAGCTAATGATATGAGTTAGTTTAGTTTTGATGGACAAATAACGAGGAATTCTGCATATCTAAAGGCTTGAAGGACATTATAGCCAGAGTAATTACTACACATATTGAGACTCAACATCTTATGTCTCAGGATGAAGAGCGCCATGCAATGCCAAGCATTGATTTATAATCATGATGTTGTTTACCTTCCGACCAATGGAATGCCCGTCTAATCATTCATTGCACTAATGAAAAAAGTATGTTCTAAAGTCTGCAATTATATTACTGTCAGACATAAATCTTGTTAATTGTGGAGATGGCATGAGGGACATATAGAGCCTCACATAATTTACAACATTGCATTACATAATATTTCAAGTTGTATGTTGCTAGTATAAATCCCTATAGAAAGACTGGTGCAAAAATATTCAATATCCAAGGCTTTCGGAATTTGCTTATTGAATGTCTTTCTTACATAAACTCACGAATACGTTAAACCATTTAAATATTATGCAAGCAATATTAAAGTTGTACTCGTTTGAAATTCCCCGGGCGTCTCGTCTCAGTTGTTCAACTTTCATAGTTTTCCGCTTTAACTTTCATAAATTTAATCAATACCGACCATTCTGTGATCATTTTTTTAGCCAAGTTTTTGAAAAACATTAATATTTTATATAAGCGATAACTTATATTCCAATTTTGTTGTATTTTGCAGTTAGATAATTGAATGATGAGTTATATTTGAAAATGTACAGAGTAAGTACTACTAAGTACATAATGAGACTTAACATCTTATGTCTCAGGATCTCAAACATTGATTCGTAATTCTTGGTAAGTAGTAGAAGTTAGTAGTAGTTTGGTTTTGCTTCTGTACATGAGCGGTCATATCCCTTGCCATTAGGTGAATAGTAAAAAAAATATATAAACTGTCTTTAACTATAATTGAAAGACTGGTCGTAGCCTTGTTTTTGATATTTTTTGAAATGAAAAGTACCTCGTTGTTACTGATACCCATAATCCTCGGCACAAGACTCGAACCGTTTCATAGCGTATGATTTATACTGCATAGCTTTTTTTTCTCGGGAGACAGTTCTCCCTCACACCCACCACTGCAAATCCTGTAAGCCACAATCAAAAGTGGCACGCATTGTAATGACACCGAGCTTTGAACTCGGCGAGTCTCCGGGAACATGTTTACCTGTGTTACCCTGCAACGACAACAGTCACCAAGTTAAATTAATAGGAGAAGTTGAAAACAAATTATTGATGAATAGTCTAGTAAAAAACGATTTTTATACTGATACAAATGTTCATTAAAGCCGCACACAATATTAAAATACAGAGAGTAAAACAAACCAGTATAACCGAGGAATTTGTAATTTTATAAGCATCCGCGTCGATGTTTTGTAAACACTCGTTACCTAAATTGTATTTGTGTTTTGTAGGGACCATCCCCGGGGGCCATTCCCATTTTATTGATATCAACAATATAATTTCGTTTTGTTAGTATTAATTAGTTTTGACCGATATTTTCTGTAAAATAATGTGGGTGTATTTTGTTTGTCGCGTTCAAATCCCAGAGCACATATCCTGGCTTTACATACCGTAAAGCGTGTGTATATTGATAGTCAATCACCACGCACTGTAACGATGAAGGACAAGTTCGTGGCGAAACCTTCATACCATAGCGATTTATTATAATTGGCTAGCTTGGTGGTTATACGAGTAATATAGTCTTACCCTCTTTCAATCGTATCGCTATTGTAGAGGAGGTCTTTGACCTGCAATGGTACTTTTATGGACTAATCAGATAAACAGTATTTTGTTATGATTTATTATGAAGTTGTTCATAGAAAAGTTGGTCCTTCGTCGGAGGAAATCTTTCCGTTGGCAGGAGAATCTCGCCTAAAGAAAAGTGTTGCATGTGACTTTGTGGATATTTCGTTGATATTATCTTTCTAAAGGTGAAATAATCAAATTTTTTATAATCATGTTTTCTCTTCTACAATCGTAATATTGGGGAATACATTTTTTATTTGAATATAGGATAACATTTATTTGCAATCGGTTTTGGCCAATTTTTAAGCATGAATTTAGTTCGAATGCGTTTTGTATGTGGGTGATAATTTCTGGACGGGAATCTCAAGTGTAGCAGTTGGATTGAGTTCGAATTTGTAGACCGTCAAATCCGCATTGTATAATTTACAGAAATTATGACGTCAAGTGCAAAATTAATAATAAATTCTCCGCAACGTGTAAAAATACAGAAAGCTTGCTGAAAGAGAGGAATTAAAATCACGACGCGCAAACTTTTCAAGGATTTACTTAACTGTATTCGAATACTTGCAAGACACACGAAGATTGTACAACTTTTCGCAACATTGTCCAAGGAAAAACTTCAAAAGACTATTTAACTTTACTCAAACTCTTTACAGCCTAAACTTCTTAATAAATTCGTCCCACTGTAACCTGAAGACATTACGTACAGGCTCGGATTCACAAAGAGACGCCATTTGAAAGCCATTCGCTCATCTATCAGAGTGACACGCAATCAAACAATACAATAAAACTTCTCTTCCGAAAAATACTTGAAAATAATTTCTCCATTTAAATTCAGGAGGGTGGGGTCTGTGTCGAGTTCGGCGCTAACAAAGGTTCTATGTCGTGAAGGTAATAACTGCTGCGGTGTGGAACTGAAGCTCGCAGTAAGTCAGCTCCGGATTTTTCCTTTTTTGTGCTGTATTCTTTGTAGTTTTCAATCATGACTGTGTTTATACAGAAGTTAACAAGAATTTAAATAATTCTAACGAGTTAAGAAAAATCAGTTTTATTTATTACTTATAAACAATGAAAACGACATACAAATACAGGTGTAAAAATAAATTTAATAATAAATGAAAATAAAAAGAAAGAAAAAGTTTGCACGACGCGGCAAAAAAGTTGCGCTGCGGTACGAACCACCACTCAACGCTGATTAAAGAATAGAATTTAAATATTTATTAGAAGTTTTTTGATGTCCTTAAACTATCCTATAAATATTTTTCTATTAAACAAACCTCAGAAATTTGTGGATACTAAACATTTTCAATTACTATACATAATGCCGTAACCTTTTTAATAGCGTTTGGGGATCATTGCCTTACTGTAAACTTATCTGCGCTGCATCAAAGGTGCTCCCTGTACATTGTGCTTGTGAAAAAGGTTGGAATAACAAAATGAAAGAGGCACATGGAGGGAAGTTTAAAAGAAGCAGCATTTGTTACCAAGAGCCGGCCGGCCGACTGTTTTATGTAACACAACTTTTTACGCGGCCATCGCTTGATTACTTTTTGCTACTTAAGCTTAATGTCACGGGACGTGAAATAAAATATTTGTCGAAATTTTTTCTAAGTTCTATTTTCTCCGGCCTGTCGTTTCGAGCTAAAGTGAAGTTGCCATTTTATATTTCGTCAAATGCTAAGCAGTTTTCCGGGATTATGAAGTGAAGTTATAATTTTATTTAGACCCAAATCCAACAATTGTATTTGCGGGAACTTCGAATGTTTTTAATCTGTGGATTGAAAGGAGTTTTTCGTATTTTTGGAGATCATTGAACTCGAACCTACGGACCTAAATTATGATGATGTGTAAATATCGGCTATGAATCGAGAGGCCGCAATTTCGATCCCCTCACCGATACAAATGTTTGTGAGGCCCACATGTATTTATCTCGTGTCTGGATGTTTGTGAGACCGAACAGTCTCTCACGGTTTCTTATACTATCGACACACGACTTAATTAATCGTAATTTGGGGTCATGACTGTGTATATATATCACTGTTGGGAGTATTTATTAGTATATATGTGTCTGTTGTATGTTATTTAGTCAGTTATTTTATTCATATTTAATTAGAGATAGATAATTTTAGGTGCAATAACTGTCGAGAGGAAAAATTGTGCGTTGAGGAAAAAACTTGGAATCTACGTAAATAACAAAATGTGATGCAGTTACTATCGGAGACAGTATTACTCTAGACAAGCTGCATATTTAACTTTAACCCTAATAACTCCACTCAACTTTTATCTTGTCTCTAGCTAGTAAATACTTCCTAAATATTATAAAACCAGCATCACCTCAAATTTTCCTGCAACACAGTATAATGTAAGGTTATCAAGTTGATTGTAAAGCGGATAGCCTAGATACATATTCAGAAGTAACAAGTCCCTAGGGAGGTATATCTGGGGCCCGCAGTGTACCCGGCGGGAAGATAATCGACGCCGTATGCAGATTACAATTGTTCTCACATATACTAATGTATTTGTTATGTGAGTTCTATGACCTGTGTGATAATTTCCAATATTTGGTGGTACTTGGTAGAAGGAGAAAATGAGGATGCAACTATCGTGCAGTGACTTCTATAACGCGCGCGGGTGTGAAAGATGAAGCGAATTTCCTCACTGCAATAGTAAAAAAAATATCTCAGTCAATTTACGACCAATTTTGGCTCTGTTTAAAATTAATGTTTGTTAAAATGTTATTTTGTAGTGATAATTAATTATTGTCTAAAATTAAACAATGAAACAATCATGTAGTAGATAATTACGTAAATTTATCTGTTGGTTAAAAATTTTAATTCGAACCACAACAGATAACAAGGCTCTTTACATCGTGCATAAAAACATTGCAAAAAATTCTCTCGCAGAAAAAATAGCATTCAACCCTCCGCAGAAGCAACAATCAAGTATTAATTACTAAACAGAACAATACCTAATAGGTACAAGTTAGCCGAGTTTATTACTTTATTAAAACAACTTGGCTATTACTGTTTGCGGCGTTCTTCCTGCACTTTGAAGTCTGCACTTTGCAACTCCAGTAGTTTTTATAAGATAACTTGTTGGCGTGATGTCTGCTGAGGAAATAACTAACAATGTATCTTGTACTGGAATTAGCAAGCTTTTGTGCTTTGTGTTGCCTAAGACTGTTTTATGGGGGTCTCATAAATTAGCCCTAAAAAGGTTTTAATTTGTCTCTGGTATCTTCTCATGAAGGTTTTTATTGAGAAATTGCTTCGCTGAAAAATGTTTTCACTTTCTTAATGCATTATATACAGGGTGTACAAGAAAACGGCGCACCTGCCAATTTACATTATAGTATTTGGTGAAGGCATCTTAATTAAGACGGATTTGCATGGCGCTATCGAATATTAAGAAAGATGCCGAGAAAAAAAAAACTAACGTTACATATGCTACCCCTTAACACATTACACTAAAGTGATTGAACCTTACAACTGAACGGTAGACACATACATACATACATAAACTCACGCCTTGTTCCCAGAAGGGGTAGGCAGAGGTGCCAGGGCACCCATATTTCGCCTTGTATGTTCCGTCCCACAATGTGATAGGTGGCGAGCCTATCGCCATATCGGGCACAAACTCCTGACTCTGGGCTGATACTGAATAGAATAATCCAATATCACTTTGCCCAACCCGGGATTCGAACCCGAGACCTCAGCATTGTAACCGTACCGTAGTACAACTACGCCACCGAGGCAGTACGGTAGACACACAACAATAAATAAGCAGAGCTCATTATTTACTTATAAGTCGTGCGATTGTTTACATAACGCTCAGGGTACATAAAAAGATATTAAATTAATACTGTCAACAGTCACATATATGGGTACGAACCCCACACTAAGATACAAATCTTGTGTCGCGGGTATTAGAAAAATAATTATGGTTCACGAAAATTATTTGTCTCGGGGCGGGAACCGAACCCGCGGTCTCTCATTTCACAGGCGGTTCTTACCAACTGCGCCACGGAGGCCGTCGGTAACTCATATGGGCTGGTTAGTTGTCATTAATGACCACTAAAATAGTTAACTGACCTTGTAATGTAAACCGTAATGACCTTGATAGGCAAGGATGGAAGCGCAGGATCCGCCAAAACCCGCACGAAAACACTGTCACAGTTTGGTAGCACAAATCACTTTTTTACATTTCACATAACACAAGTTACATCAAAAGCTATCAAATTGGGTAATTTTTTTTACTGGCCTGTCATAGTGGCGGCATTGCACCTGATGGAAAGTGCCAATGCCGCCCAGGCAGAGTATCCATTGGCATCGGACGGCAGTCCCATGCCAATGGAAACAATTATGCCGGCCTGCTAAGTTATGTTATGTAATGTTAATGTTAATGTTCAAAGTTGATTATTTTATTATTCTGGTAATGTTCAAAGCATAGTGAAATTAATAAAATTTACTCAAAATAACTGAAAACGAATTTACAATAATATTCACACGACTAATACATGCACACGCGATCGCAATCCGAATTCAACTAATAAAAAATAAATTATTATTTTGATTTTTGAAAGATAAAGGCCTGTTCACATTAGATACAAAGCTTTCCTATTTGAGTTCATAATAATTCATCTGAACAATTAGTATTAGTACTGTATCAGCCCATATACATGCCACTGCAGGGCACGGGGTCTCCAGTGCAGTAAATTAGTAGTTAGTGTTTATTGATTTCACTAATTTTATCACAAATAAGTCTCATATGCAAATTCTATGCTATAATGGTAGACGACATTTCTCTAGGTATAAGAATTAAGAAGAAATTTTATCACTTTAAAGTAACATTATTTTCAAAATACATTAAAATAATGTTAAATACAATAATAAGCAAAGTAAATAGGCAATATGTAACTGACTGGATCGGTTGATGACATATTTAAATAATATTATAAGCTCTTGAGCAAGTGAGAATGGTCCTTACCATTCTATCAGTCCAATAAGATCTCTTTTTTGACGTGACAACGTCTTAAATTAGGTTGCGGCTGGGAGTCACTTATGAAAAAGTGTAACGCCCGGTAACGTAACGGTGCGCGCGCAGCACTAGAGAATTATTTTTCAGTTTCACCCACTTTTTCCAAAATTGTCCCATAGCCCCCCCCCCTGCCTTCCCCCACCCTTATTCCGAAATAGTGCCTATTAGCCTCCCCACGAAACCTACCCCCCCCCCTCCCCTACCCCCACCCCGAAAATTTACCTCACCCCCCCCAATCCTATCTCGGCCAACATAGGTCGTAGACCCACCGAGTTTGGTATCCTCGGAACCGTCTTGGTGAGGGCTACAAATTGACCCCGCCAGAAATCCCAAATTACGCAAAAAATTACCCCCCCAAAAAAAAAATATTTTACCTCCAAAACAATTAATTTAAGTTAGCCTCCCCACGAAACCTTCCTCCCCCCCCCCCTCCCTTACCCCCACCCCGAAAATTTACCTCACCCCCCCAATCCTATCTCGGCCAATATAGATCGTAGACCCACCGAGTTTGGTATCCTCGGAACCGTCTTGGTGAGGGCTACAAATTGACCCCGCCAGAAATCCCAAATTACGCAAAAAATTACCCCCCCAAAAAAAAATATTTTACCTCCAAAAAATTTATTGACGTGACAACGTCTTAAATTAGGTTGCGGCTGGGAGTCACTTATGAAAAAGTGTAACGCCCGGTAACGTTACGATGAGTCACCGAACGAGAGAGAGGCCCGCCGAATGCCTTGCGTCTCTCTCCCACTCAACTATGATCGGTCTGCCGCGCGCGCAGCACTAGAGAATTAGGCGCATTGAATCGGCGCATGCTTGTGTCTCTGTCTTTGTCTTTCTCGAACGTTCTTGGCGTTGGAAAAACAAGAAAGCGTCACAATACAAGTTCACACGTGTGGTTAAAGTATCGTCAGCTGTGTCTGTAGTGAAAATATGGAGTGCTTAGATTCGTCATTACATGTACAATGTTTTAGTAAACAAAATATATTTCTATAGTTAAAATTTGTGCAATTCTTATTTTCATTCAATTCCTTGTTCCTATTGTGCAATTTAATTATATTCATATCAATAAATATTCTACCGAGAAAAAGACGTTGTCACGTAAAATCTTCGCCCGTAAAACCGACTTTACAGGCAACCATTTTTTTTTAACGTAACTTTTATATCGGAGTAGGTACTTAATCAAATTAAGTTATATTAAGTGTGTAGTGTGAACATACCTCAAGATGTCGGTCTTCTTTTGCAAAATGCTAAAAGTTACCGACAAAGAAATTGCCGCCTTTCGGCTCGCACTCACAAACGGCGGCGGCAACCTCAAAGGAAGAATAATCGAGCCGCGTTGTATCCGACGAAGTACACTATGACCGACGGCTTCCTTTGACTAATAGGGCCGAATTGGGCCATCATTTTAAAAGTCTTATTTCTTATTAATCAATGTCATCAGATTATTTTTTTCAGTAAATATTAATTATTTAGAAAATTTAAATGTTATGTAGGTATTATGTGACGTTGTGGGAATGTCATCTCTAATATTTGCGGTCTATGGTTCAATAGTCGGCATAAATCCTATTGTCTATGCCAATCAACGCCTCCGTTGCGCTGATTGGTTGATTCATTTCTAACATCTGTCAAATTTGACGTACGAACTGTCATCGGTGCTCGCTTAAATACGCGTGTAACGTCGCTCGCGTCCTCCTTTTCATAACCTAAAAGCCGCGTGCTACCACGCGTCTTTCCGAACCCGCTGGGGTGAGTGTTCAGTGTTCTATTTGCTAACCGCTTTTAACTGCTTGTTTGTCAGTGTATTCTGTCTGCCGGGCTTGTGAGCTACCACGAGTCGCTGGCACGGAATGCAAACCTAGTTTGCATTCCGATTTCTTGGACGCTGATTCCAGGTTCTTCTTCTTCTTCTTCTTCTTCGTACTTGGCGTTTTTGGCGTTCTTCTTCTTCTTCGCCTTCTTGACTCCGTGCTTACTGCCCGCTGTTGCTCCGCACCGCTTCCAGCCCGACTGCAACCGAGCCTGCGCCGCGCCGCTGACCTGCGCACCGTGTCCGGCCACGTGGCAGCAAAATTCGCCGGCGAGCTGTCGCCGGGTTCCGCCACGTGCCGAAGACCCGGATCAGTGTCCAGTGAAGGCCAGTGACTCCTGTTGCATACCACCAGCAACAGCGCCGGGTGTAAATAGTGATGCGAATTTATTAAATCCCGAACCACGAAATTACCCTGAGTTCTCATTTACATACCTACCCCTACCTGCGGGCGGCCTAACCCGCCGCAATTACCAAAACTTTTCTAATTATAATTAAATTCGCAATCTTACATGATTTAAGCGATGACCAGTGTGATTTCATGGTATCTTTCAGTTTGGATTTGTGACACTAAGGAAAATAATGACAAACTAAATAGTCAATCCATACACGATGCAACTGCACCTAAAGTTATTATGTTGTTAATTTATTGACGCTTAAATTTAGATTTAAGTACGTCCCTGTTTAACTGATTGATTTATTTGAAATGAAACGAAAAAATACGTATGTGTTTAAATCTTGTTCTTCATCCATTCCAACACATATGGTTTTATGAGAAAAAGTGGTGATTATACTTAAAACTTTAAATGGTCATAACTTCAAAACGGATAGGTATTTTCCATTTTTTTTTTATTATGATATTAATATTATGCCCTTGTATCCAACTGAGCAAGTGCGCCATTTATTTGCGCTCCCTGTATATTTTAATACTTTAAAAAAAAGTTTTCTTTTTAATCGAGGAAAAATAAATTGATAAATAAAATGTGTTTGTTTTCAATGTAACTTTCCATGAAAAACTATTAGCGCTTCCTAGATAACAGTTTTTAGAAGGAAATACTAGGAAAACGGGTGGAGACTTAGGAAAAATGTTACTGAAATGAGATAGGAGTGGCTTATTAAAATAGCAAACAGGGTTCTCGTCGGATTCTATTAGTGTGATATGTAAGACGCTGCTAATATATTCAATGTTTGTATACAATTTACGGGCGACGCGTGGAGTGAAATGAAAATTTACTTTTCATTTGGAATTTGTGAACTGAGCAAATTAGTTTAGTAACTGCTCACATATACTGATGATATGTAAGTTATGTTCGTAACAATGCTTTCTTTGTTATTTTTAAGGAATAGAGTCGCACTTTTAAATCTATTTCGTTGGTTTTATCTATAATTCTTATTTTTAAGGAATAGAGTCGCACTTTTAAATCTATTTCGTTGGTTTTATCTATAATTCTTATTTTTTACTGGTTACTTAGAGGTTTCATAATGCATTTCGATTATTTCAATTTCTTCATATTAGGTTATTATAAGTATTTAAGCTGAAAGTACGAAGTGAAAGTTACTACACTTTGCTTTATACATAATAAATTGGTTTAACTCTTTCTGTATCAGCCCATATATGTCCCACTGCAGGGCACGGGCCTCCTCTACAATCGAGAGTACGATTGAGAGTGGTTAGGCCATATAGTCCACCACGCTGGCCTAGTGCGGGTTAACTCTTTAGTTTTTAGATATTATTTTAGATAATAAACGGGAAAATTAATTTGCAAACAGAAGCATAATAATAATAATAATATAACTCTTTATTATAACACCATGTACAAAGGATAACAAAAAAAAAACAAAAAAGAAGAAAAACACAAAAAAGAAAACAAAAGTTATAGTGACACATTACTTATATATATATTTATTTTATAAATTGCAACTTAAATTATATATATTTATTTTATTTAATTGCATATTTTTTTTATAAATTGTCTCTTGATTATTTTTCCTTTTCAGATCTTATTTCAGATTTGATTGAATAAATATTACCTTGCATAAGCAAGGCTGAACAGAGAAATATACCAAATGAAAAATAATCAAAATTCAAATACAAAACAAAGTAACATTATTCGATTTTATCCCTAACAGAATATTGCCTTAAAAAAACATATCAAAATAAATATTTCTAATACAGACGTCCCGCTGGGAGGAATGCAATTAGACGAAGCTCAGATAGGAATGGAATAGAAAAGCCGATTACATTGTTCGAATTGACTTTCTGTCTGTACCACGTCAGACTTCCAAATTGTATTGCTATTAATTATTTAAAAATAATATCTACTTACAGACCGATACGATGAAGCTAATACTCTTTAGGGTTTCAATTTTACTCCTATAATTTTTTATGTATTTTATATTGTCGTTTGAACTACTCGGTGGTTTCATTCGTACATTTTGTTTTAGGGATAGGTTTTTATAAATAGTACTGAAATCAATTTTAATGAGGAATTGTTTTAGAAAAAAAAGTGTTTAAGTTTACCTGATGTCTTGCAGGCGTTTAGTCAAAATTTGGATGAATAGCTTTGACAACTAAATTAAAAACAATTTTCAATTTCTAAATTATTTTCAAAAATAGTTATACTTACCTATTTCTCGTTCTATTTAATCCAGTATGTGGTAAATGGTTACTGATCATGTCAGATAAGCATAAGAACTTTAATAACTGGTATTATATAGTTTATATTATATTATGTCATTGTTCATCTTAATACAGATAAAACTCATATTTCAGCTAATACATGCCATGCTTGGGTGCAAAATATAGCTACATGCACTAATGACGTCATGAGTCTGTAATTTTACCGTGTCATTTGTTCAACGGCTATTCCAGAGATCAGAATCGGTTGATTATAGAGAGTAAAATATTTTTCTGGCAATACAACTTTTGACGACTTACTGCCAAGTGGCACAGAACCAAAAGCGAGAGGCAGCCTAATACATACTCCTTACGAAAATGCCGCTCAGTATACAGCTTCCATATTTTGCTCGGGAGCCCACGTATCGTGAGCGTTGTAAAGATTTTCTTAAAATTTGTTGAAACTGTTATTACAATGGCTTTAAGCTTTCACATTACAGTACGCGCTTGCCCCACTTTCAGGCTTTTAGCTTTCATTTCGAAAATCTCCTGGAGCCGCACGTGGTTTTAAGAATATCAGATTTAATTCCAAATAGTTTTTTGCACCAAAGGAATTTTAAAAGCGACGCGCAAATTGGTGCTGATGTGCCAGTTACAGAATCTCACAATACTTTTTATAAGTTGCATGCAAATAAAAAGAGGTTCGTATAATTTTGCTATGTCAAATTGTTGTTGATTCTGGTCATATTTTAAAATGAAAAAAAAAAAAAACGAACCCAATCTTAGCACAGCACCATTTTATTCTATTTTTAAATCATGCGTATGTTCTTTGCGTATATAAATGGTTTGCGGTGCTTTTTATTTCAAAATATTATTTGGCGATTGAGTTTAAAATAGATATTGTATTGGGATAAAAAGGTGTGGCAGAATTATCTCGAATTAAGGAATCTTATCGGGAAAGACAATTTTAAATTGTGGGTAATGTGTAGTTTATTTTTGTAGTTTTTGGTTGTTTATTCATACACGTTATGGTTCTAATATTAGACAAATATGTATACCTAGTTATTCATAGTGATGCGAACCCATTTCCGTGTTCAACGTCCACCCACAATATTTCATGAGGCTCTTCGTTCTAGTGCATATTGAATTCGAAATCGCGTGGGGGAGCCAATGAAAACGACAGTGTGAAGCCTCTACCCCACCTTTTTATTATTTACATCGCATTTTCAACGAGTGTTTGCGTCGAGCTTTACTTTGATTTCGGGAAGTGCTGTGCTATCTCCGTGATGGTGCCGTTTCATGATGAGTGCTTGCGTTGTGGTATTGACGGATAGTTTCAAAACGTTTCGCTTGTGTGTTTTGCGTAATGAGCAAAATGGCGGTTATCTAGGATGTGCGTTTTATTATGCATTTTTTTATAATGATATTTTTGTTTTGGTTTGATTTCATAGGAATTGAATGTGTGCTATTGAAATATAAACTCGTCAAGAATGTTATTGTCCAACTAGTTGTAGTTAGATAGCACAATAATTATTAAATGCCTTTTTCGTCAATAATATGAAAATATTACAATAATTTAGTTAGGTCTACCTTTGTCAGTATTATGAATTTTACGGTTAAATACATGTATCTTAACTTTAAAAAAGGTTTAAAAAAAAAATGTACCATATTCATTTAATTATCAAATATATTACAATAGAAATCCGACGACGGATTCAGTGAACACACACCGAATTAATTCATATTAGAGAGGACGCGCTAAATCATGCAGTTATTTATAACGTACGCCGAAGTTATAACTTGGCTGAAACACGATGTTAAATTCCAAATGAATAGGTCCCTATAAGGGAGCATTAACTCAACTCCGCGTAAAGTGCGGAAACGCGCTCCAACGCTTTGCAATTATTGTCAAAGATCACCAAATTATGTTTGCCGATGTTGCAATAATTTATAGGCTAATCTGGTATTGTTTTATTTAGTTATGCATTTTTCTTGACGTAAAATTGCATAGAAATGTAAGTTACGTTTATGTTAATCTTTTTTTTGTTGGGTATTCGTTTTTGTGAAGCATATTATTTGGAATTGCATTGTATATAAATTTAGTTTTCATTATATTGTATCAAAAACCAATTGTCAAAGAACATCTGCACCCACTTTATAGACCGCTAGTTCTTTAATAAAATCAACAATGAATCCCCAACGTTGTATACCAATAAGTACTGTTTCAAACTTACCCTTTCATTCACTTTTCAATAAATTATATTTCTTTTCATGCATATCTGCGCCATCGTCTAGTCTGTGTTTTAAAATCAACTCAGAATCCCCGGCCGGTGCTCGACTGCGCCGCGCTGTTCATTTGTCACTGAAATTACAAAAAGCTTGCGGTCCCCGCCGCGCGACGTTGACGACATAATGAGTTTAATTTCGTCAACGGCTCTAAGCATTATTCATTATTTAAGTGCTCGTTTAGTACAGTTCTTTTTTTCTATAAGATTGCTTGTTTACTTTCTCTATTTTGGGCTGTCTGGATTGCTGTTTGTTTGTCAGTGGATTTTAAACAGCTATTGGACTCATTGTCTAAATTGTGATAATGCATTTTTGTTTTATAATTTACTGTTACGTTGAGGTTTATTAACTGCTGGACATAAGACGTAACGTCTCATGTCTCAGGATGGTGAGTGCAGTAGAGTGCCAAGCATCGCTTTGTAATCCATGGTGTAGCTTGGATTTTGTATTGTCCATGGGCGGTCGTATCGCTTACCATCAAGCGAATGGCATGCTCGTTTCGCCATTCATCTCAATAAGAAAAGGCAATAAAAGGAATGCAATTTTAGAGCTGAAATGTAATTAATTATTGACATTAGGTAATCAAAACACATTTTGTAATTTGGAATGAAAACAATGAAATAATATTTAAATTAGGTTCCAACATCTTTGTCTCGAGTGAGTAGTCATAATGTCCTCTTTATTCAAATGCCTCCAAGTCTTTTAGGTCGTCTGTCTGCAGGCAGATTAGCGTAGTTTTATAAAACGGTAATTAGGTGCCTCATTTAAGAGCTACACAGGATTTACAGAGACTTTGAGTGTAATCAGCATTTCTTTCACTTAAGTATTTGTTTCGTCTCAGTCTAAATTGAAATTTATGAAAGTTTGCAACATTTTTCCAGTCTAACGGTTTCGGATATTGACAAAGCCCGGGAGATTTCTCACGCCCCTTCGGGTTATCTGTTTCCGATTAGACAAAGAAATAAATTTTATTGCAGGCACTGAGAAACAAAAGGGCAGTACGGGGAAACTTTGAAGATTAATTCTGCCGATAAAATTTCACGCTTGAAATCTTGTAACTACCATCCGAAGCGCGTTGCAGGGACAGATATCGGAGGACGGAGACTTCATTGAGTTAAATCTCTTTAGAAATATACCTCTATAAATCACGGTTAGAATGCTGAATTTTGGGAATATTATTCGACGTAAGAAGTACTTTTTGTATTATTTTCCTAACATAATCATTATGTTTAACACCTGATGTTTTGTTATCGTCTACACTAGTTATTAGGCATCAGCTTGCTGAACATCTTTGATCAAATATATACTAGATACCCGGTCCCGAACAAAATCAAATTTCCCTTATCGTTTTTTAGGCCGTTACTTATCTAGTATATATTTGATCGAACCTGAAAATATTCGTCCTCAATGAAATTTCAGAGAGATTTAGAGTTTGTAACTGGTCTACAACCTTGGATATTCCAGATTCTCCTATGATTCCACAGAAAATTAATATTCCGCAATAATTTATTGTTAAAAAGCGATGCTTTAGTTTTTAATCAAGCCAAACTTTAAAATTTATTCATCGAATGCCTCAACTATAATTACACGCTTTATCCGATTGCGGAGTCTACATTTTTAATTTGGCTCACCGGCTGGAGCGTCCCTGCGGTCCCCAAGGACCCCCGGGACTTCGCCTTTTTATGGCGTCTTTCAGCCAACAACGCTTTAATGTACGCTAAGGAGCGTTTTATCTTTTTTAGTTTCTCTTTCTGAAAGAAAAGGGTTCATTTACTCTGTGACATACTTCTGATAGCGGGAAAAGATAAACCCATTTCAGTTTTATCTAGTTTTTTTCCGCTTACCCGGATTAAGAGGACGTTTCTATAAAGGTTTCGTGCGATGAATGTGACATTTACTGAGAAAATAAAATATTATTCGGACAATAGTTTTATTTCGTGATGAATACTCGACAGGGATAAGGGGGGTCGGCGCCGGACTGTCGTGTTGTTTTCGGCAACCAAAATTACTTAAACAGTCGGTTTGCGTGGAGTTCTTCTTGCCATAAAGTACGTAATGAACACACGCTGGGAGTAAATTTGTTTTGATGTTGATCGGGAGTGATTCCACGAAACGAAGCGTAAATCGGTGGAAATAACAACGTAGATAAAATCAAATGGTTTTAATGTAATTGCTAGATATATTACCATTACTTATTTTTGATACTGTTTCATGATTTCATTAAGGTAAAATATGTGAAAATGAATGAAAATAGGTTAAATCTCTGTTACGTCATAGGTGATTTAATTCATAATTGAATTTGATGTATTTTTGTCTTTATCCAAAGCAGAAATCCAACTTGGGCGAACCTAACTTACGCATTAATTATAAATTAATAAATGATGACCGAATTAAGCTAAGTCATAAATAAAAAAATATACGTATTTAATTTGCTGCAATATAGATTATAAAGTAAAATTCCCACATAATAAAACAATGACTTAACCAAGCTGTCAATTCAACACAGAAAACTTTCAATCATTAAATCTTCTTTACTGGATCAACAAAAATAGATGCTTGCCTCCGCCGAGTGAAATATTTTTTTCTTTTTAATGTATTTCTACTGGTAACAAAGAGCAGACAGCAAAAGGGACCCGTAATGAGAAAATGAGAATTGGATTTCCTTTGTCAGCCTTTGGCTTAATACTGTGCAATGTGAATAATAAGGTAAGAGAATATTTATTTTTAATAATATTTGTATAATTGTTTTTATGAGCGCTACTTTGCTGTTCAGTTTTTGTGTTGTAATTAGGATTAAAGGATACACTTTGAAGACTAGTTTGAGTTTATTACTTAAAATGTATTTTGGAATAATTACTACATTTCCTTTACCCAGTTTCTATAATATTTGTAACGCATACATTTATTTTATTAAATGTTCATTATTTGTGGATACTTTAATTAAATACGAACTCAATTTACAATTATGTAATTATAACGCCCTTGTTGAAGGTATTTATTTATTTAAACAAATAAATTAAAAAAAAGTATGTGTCAGCATTAATGCTTTTTAAACTAAGAAAACAGATCTCAAACATTGCGTTAAATAGAAAAAATCTGTTCTAAATATAAATATTTTTTTCGGGTCTGGGTGTTTGTGAGACCGAAAAGTCTCTCATAGTTCCTGATACCTACGACACAAGACACGATCTTAGTGTGGAGTCAGGTCTATATATGTGATGGTTGGGTGTTATTATTACTAATAATGTTTTGATGATTGACGTCAAAAGACCATGCACGATCTCTAATATTTCGGTAATTGACAACACGAGCAAATGTTATTATTAAACAAAATAAATGTTGAATGTTAGGAAATTGAATTTGTGTTTTTACTGCTATCCCAAATATTGAGATAAATCATTCCACTCGTTATTTATGCGAAATATCCATATCGATAAACATATATTTTTCATTTCATATTGTTTTTGCATTGCAATTGAATTATCCAATTATTTCGATAGATTGCACCCGGCTGTGGAACGAATCGTAATTATTGTTAATTAACATGTGGAATAAATTAAATGTCAGGCCACAAAGGGAACCTACGTTAATAGATAAATATTGGTTATGTATTATTGAAAAAACAATTGAAACATAATTTCAACAGTTTTGAGTTAATATACAGGGTATCTCAAGACCGCTACCGAAAACGAAGCCGGGTGGTAGTTTTAGTGACTACAAACACTATGCAACTAAAAATTTCGCATAGAAATGCGACAATTATTTTTTATGATTTTTTAAATATCGTCATTTTTGGGTGGTAAATCCATAGTTTTTGCTAAAATAATGATTTAAACACTCTTATGCCTTAGATTATTTATAAATAAAAGGGTATACACTATTATTTTAGGAAAAAATGTATTTACCACCCAAATATGGTCATAGGAAACAAAATAACAAAAAAAATTGGTCACTTTTTTTTGCAACTTTTTTTGTTGCATTGTGTCTGAAGTCGCTTATACTACCACCCGGCTTCGTTTTCGGTAGTAGTCTTGATATACCCTGTATATGGTAATTAGTGTTTTTACAACACAGGAATATAATATACAAGAACAAATAATTTGTTTTAAAAAGTCCCAAGCATTATTACATAAATAATATGTTGTTTACAAAAGTGCGTGGTGGCCTGTTGGTAAACGGACTAGACGCGACTGCCAACATGTTCACGGTGGTCGCGGGTTCGAATCCCAGGGCACACCTCTGACTATTCGGAGTCATGTGTGTATTGATAGTCAATCACCACGCACTAAAACGGTGAAGGAAAACATCGTGAGGAAACCTGCATACCATAACAATTTATAAAAAATTGTATGGTATGTAAGTCCGCCAACCCGCACTAGGCCAGCGTGGTGGACTATATGGCCTAACCACTCTCAATCGTACTGTCGATTGTAGAGTAGGCCCGTGCCCTGCAGTGGGACGTATATGGGCTGATGATAATGATCATGATGTTGTTTACAAACGAGAATGCCCATTCATGGTTTTGGTTAAAATACGTTGATCCCGATATCGATACTGATTAAAATTCATTAGAGGTTTTTTTAAGGTTTGTCCTTAATTTTTTCCCGTCTTATCCCGGGCGATAGATTTTATAAAATAACTAGCGGCCCGGTCCAGCTTCGCCCGGGTACAAATAGATTTCTGTACAATAATATGTACGTATTATACATATAAAACTTCCTCTTGAATCACTCTATTAAAAAAAACTGCATCAAAATCCGTTGCGTAGTTTTAAAGATTTAAGCATACAAAGGGACATAGGGACAGAGAAAGCGAATGTGTTTTATACTATGTAGTGATGTAATTATCATCACATTTACATTTTGTTCACAGACCCGAAGACAACAATATATTGACATCAAGTTCATTTTTCCAAGAACTCCGAGCCTGGTTTGCAATTAAGTTTATATTTATTGACAATACACATTTTTCGCAACACAAAAAAAAAACAGGTTTCATCGAGGCATAAAAATCTTTGCACCGATACAAAGTTTCATAGTAAAATGGTCATTATCCTTTATTATTATTTTTTTTTTAAGTAAGTAAAAATCTAGATTTGAAACAAGACGGTCACTTACTGAAACCATTTCTTATTTATTTCAGGTTATGAACTACGCTGGTAAGTCCCATATCTTTATTGTATACCACTGACACAAAATACATCATACATACACAAACTCCCACTCACACTTTTTCCGAGGTAGAGGCGCTACATGTTTCGGCTTGTGTGTTACATCCCATGATGTAATAGGAAGCGATCCTAAACCGATATCGTTAATAAATTCCAGTCTCATAATTAATAGAAAAAGCCAATATCATTTACCTGATCCGGGACTCGAACCCGAGACCGTTGTACTCTTACCGTAGTGAATCTACACCACCGAGGCAATTTATACCCTTAAAACGTATTTAATTAGACGAATACGCGTTACCATCAAGTATCACATGCATTTATGTGTAATTTTTTTTATTTAAAACCGCCGTCCGCGCGTTAATCGCACGTTTATGATTCATATTGAACGTGTCATCCTCAAAAATTAATCCTAATAAAGACTTAAAATACAGCGACATGAGAAGGGATCCATTGTCATCAGGTCGCCATTTTGCAGAATAGCCGATAATGGAAGCAATTAAAATGTATGGAGGCTTAACTGCAATGCCCTGCGCCGAAATTAATTTATAGTCAGACCAAAATAGTCCCCATTTTCCGGCCGCGCCACCCTCACTCTTATGTTGTCGCTTGTAAACGTCCTGTACTTATGTACTGCTTGAATAGACGATTCGAGGATATCTATTAAGCTTGTATGTTTGTTATTATATACGATTTTTTATTATAGTATAAGGATTAATCATATTGGATGATGTTTTTAGGCACATAGAAGCATTTGATAATAGCTTAATCCAGTTCCCTATAGTCTTCTTTAAATTGAGGCTACCAAAAAAAGCATGTAGCAGTCAAACCTTTCTTCTGATCCAAAGTTAAATTTGTAGTGCGTGTAGAAGAAACTTTTACTGACTTTAGTTTCTCAACAAAACAAGAAAATAATGTTTGTTGAAATAGGATGTCTGGTTTAAACCGCACTTTTTTCCAGATGTTCTCTTTCTCGAACTATGTGTGTGTGTTATCCTATGATTCGAAACAAAGTTTGAATGTTTGGAAGTCGTACGTAAACTATACGAATGTGCCTATTTACTCCACAAAATATTCGAATCCTGTACCGTACGTCGTAACCATAGACTAACTTCGGAGTACCATAGAGAATAGTAACTACTGATTTTTTTATGTGAAAAACTTATATAACTTACTTCAGACATTCGTACATTCGAACTTCATTTCGAATCAAAGAGTAATCCCCCTGTATTTATAAAGTATTAATAAATCATCTAATTAATAGTGTAACATTCCAATTTCAATCCAAAGCTGTTATGTATTATGCAGCAAAATATGCTCCGGAAATAATATTTGATTTAATCTACGGTATTTTATTATTAACTCTTTCAATCGGATTATTCCGTTTGTAACGTCACAGAGGGTAAAACCATATTTTGACGCGGATATTGCCAACTAGATCACAAATGGTTTATTTGTTTTGGGGAAAAAGGGGTACTCCGGCTGGGAGTTGATTAGACTGTTATACGGGGTTTATTAAGACTGCTACCAAAAACGAAGCCAGGTGGCAGTTTTTGTGACTTCAGACATAGTGAAACTAAAACTTTTCCAAAAAAACGAGACGATATTTTTTCCTTTCGTCGTATTTGCTGTTAAGTGCCTAGTTTTTTTCTATAACAATAATGTACAGCCTTTTTTTATATTAGAAGACGCTACGTTACGCAAAGTCTAAATTGTAATTTCAGCAATAATAGTTTTACCACCCAAACACGATGATATTTAAACATAAACATCTGTTTTGGCAGAAATCTTTTATTTTACTGATATTTGTGTTTGCACGCAAAATAAAACATAATATCGATCATAGTCAAATAGCCTATTATACATATTATAAATCTAAGATTATAAATTTCAGATAAATTTTAGTGTGGTTGTTACTTATGAGAAACGCAAATTTGAATTAAAATGTTAATTCAGATTCTACTATAAAACTAAATATTAAAACTAGACAGTACTAGTGTTCCCCATACCTTCTTTTAAATCATAAAAAACAAAATCTCCTGCAAAATTACCCAAGATAAAAACCAGATAAAATTGACAAGACTAAAACAGTCAAATTGCAAGCCGCGGCAATTCTTGGCACATGCAGCACGGGACACTCGGTAATTAAAGCAATTGTGAAATACGTTGGGGTACATGGTAAACGCCGTCCGTGTCAATTTATTGTCACCCTAAAATACCCAATTTGTCCCTCTCGGCCCTATCCTCACACAAATTAGTGGTCGTGATAAATACTTTAATGTCTATCTATAGATGCACAAATGAATTTTGTATATTACATTTGACTTGGAATGTGTGTGCAGTAAAGGGTTAATTTATTTTTTAATACTTTCGATTTGAAAGATTTTTTTTTGTTTTAAGAGTTATTTTTAATATAAAAGTTCTCTGTTTTTATTATTCGTATTGTTCCATAATGCAAGTAAGAACGAGTTTGTATTTATTAATCATAAAAATAAAGACATCTAAGAAATATTAATTAATAACATACAAAAGTAGTGTACAACGTAATAAATAACCCGCGAAAGAACTAAAATTTACGATGAAAATATGGACATTACTAGGCGTGGCTTTATTTCGTTCATCTTTCTATGTAACTTTAACTCCCCTTTTTTTCTAGCTGGTAAAGAACATTCAGTTGGTACAACATTAAAAATGTCTCAACAATTTTTTCACATCAACACACCATAAAGAAAACGTGCATCGACATCAAAGAAATGTCAATAATTATATTTATATCGAGCCAATTAGGGGAAAGCAATGCCAACGCAACAGATAGGGGGCTGTGTACGATAGCACCGTAATTCTATTAAATGATTAAATAATTCAACCGAGTTCAAAGGAGATGCGTTTTTACAAGCAAAACGAAGCAAATAACTCCGTAAATAGAATGGGGGAGAAAAATGTGGGCGCATTCGCTTAACGTGGTAACTGACAAAGGTCGATAATAGGTTTTCAAAGTCCTTTTCTTGTCATCAAAAATATTTCTGACGGAATCCCAAGGTAGGAACCGTTTTGTGTTTGAGGTATTGAAATTTAATTAACGCTATTAGATGGCGGTTAAGTGAACTTTTGTGTATTAAGAATGATTGAAATTTTCGTATTTTTTTTCGGTTTTAAGATTGCATGTCTGAAAAAATACAGGGCCATATATTATAAAAATTATAGAATCCGTTATATTAGGGTAACAAAAAGATTGTAAATGTATGTTCTTGAAAGGCTTATGTCGCTGAAACTTTTCTTTATAGCGACATCTTGTGGCACAAGCCTGAACTACGAGCACTTTTCATGTGAAGTGTTTTGATGAATTATAGTATAATTTAAAAAAATAAACAATGCAATTATTAAAAATATCTCGAAACCAAATGCTACACAATATTAGAAGCAAAAATTCCATGTAAAAGAAAGACAAAAGGTGTTTCATATCGATAAATTACAGACTGTAAAAGCACATCACTTAAATAGCTGTGCACTCGCTTTCAAAGGAAGGGGGTGCTGCAATAAGAAACTCAGCACAAATTAAACCGATTTAACTTTTGAACGTGTCTCATTAGACGTACATTTTGGAGACAATTATGAACCGGTCAACATTAAATTAGCCATTTTCGATGAAATAGCTGTCTGGAACCTTTTATTAGTAAAACATTGAAGTTCCTAAGATGTTTCTTTTATCCATATAAAGCTAACATCGGATAATTAAAATAAAGCAAACAAAACAAGATAAAAAGTGTAACGACCTCCAGTATCCGATACTGTATAATAAAGTATTTCCGAAATTATTAATTTGTAGGCCATTATATTATTTTTTTCTCATAATTATGCGGGTCTGGGTTTATCAAACGCTTCGGGGGAGATCCAACAGTAATTAGGTGTTTTTTCCTTTGGTATCAGGGCACAAACATCCCATTCACTGGCAGATAAAAGATTTTTATCTTCCGCTCGGCCGCCATTGATGTAAATAACGAACTCATTTCTTTTGATTTTCGTAACGAAGAAGGGGAACGACTATATAATTCTTTGTTACCATTTTACATTCAATAGGTAGTGGTCATTAAGATGGTTCATTGATCTAGTTAAGCGAAGAGGGACCGCAATCTTAATAATCTATAGTTTAGTCCCAATTAATAATTTTGAATTGTAAAACATGATAACATGAATTTTGATGCTCCGCTCTCAACTGTGTAATAATTTTCTAACGAACCAAAAGTGTCTAATTATAAATAAATAAAAAATTGTATTTCGATCTATTTGTGTACTCTGCTATCTATAAATATCTCAGTAATCCGGATCTCACCCGGCAAGCACTTAATATTTTAATTAGAGCCAACGATGAGTCTGTATATTTTAAATAATCTGTATATATAGTCAATCTAATTAATTACTAACTAGTTATTAAAATTCTAATTTTATAATGTCGAATAATTTTCAACAAAATTATTTAGACATTCTGTAATCGAAAACTTTGCGGATCAAGAAGCAAAGTTAAATTTGGATACACAATCGCAATTTTAAAGTTGGTCTTACGCAATTCAAATCCAAAGTGGATATCCGAATTAATTCGATTTTTTGCTGAACTTTCACGGAGTGAGTTTTTCACATTGAACTGGCAACTTTGTATGGCTATTTTATCTATACACCAGACGGATCTTTCATTCTTTTATTCAGATTTTAAAAGTTTAAAATTGATCTTATTGAATCGGTCGAGCAAAATTTTTGAATGAAACGGATTCCTGGAGGGTATAAGAATGATTATGTCTTGTAGATTCTATAGAGTAGCTTCAACAATAATTCAAAATGTATTATGATTTATGAGTTGGGTAATATTAGTGGTGGTACTAATAAATTGGTAGATTTTAATTATTTTAGCTGTTAAAATATTACTTATTGTTTTCAATTAAGATACTGTAAACTAAGTCGCGGCTAATTAAAAAAAAATAAGTATTAAGTTTTGCTTATCAGCGTATGTTCCACTTAGCACGGTTAAGTGAGACTTGGCTAGTTAAATGGAATATAATTTATTTGTGGCGTTTCAGTGTTCGGGCATTATATTATCTAAATGCAGTATCAAGTAACAGTATGCATTTATCTCTTGCAACTCGGTAGAAAATAACACCTAAACATTTGTTTTGTATCCATACATTAATTACATTTGAGAATCTCATTCTAATAAATCACTAAACGCTAGTATCTTTATCCGTATCATAATTGCATGCAAATCGAGCACTACTTTCACAACAGAAAGTGGATTTTCCTCGCAAATATTTGTATAGCAATGTATAAGCTATCAGAGACCCCACAGGTCATAAATCCACGGGTATTTAATGAGTTTCCTTCGTCGTTAAGCGTCGTCCCGGAGCAATAATGCACCGCTATCATCGCACGGCATGATCTCAAATGTTGAGACATGTGTGACAAGGCATTTTAGTAAATAGAATATTTTTTTCGTGCAGAATTCAAAGTTCCTTCGTGTAAAACATGGTGTAAATATTAAAAGGTTGTGGCATGAGGTTCTTTTGGAGATATTTTTGTAGAGGGGCATTGACAGCCTGCATAATTATTCTATTTTAAGAAACCCAGAGATTAAAGAAACATATTTTTTGTAATGTATTTAATATCTGCATTAGCTTATATACGTCTTCTTCTATTATGTCTATTTCATAAATAATTTTATGCGTACTTATTTGGCCAAGTGAGGACTGCAGTAATTATAGAAGGAACTGATATTATTATTTTTGTTGAACATGTTTGTTCAACTTCTCTTTTTTAACAAAAGTCCCAAAGTAGCAACTGAGTTACCCCAAAGAGGAAGTTCACCGTCGCGAAAACCACTCTGAAGGTTGCGATGGATGGAGTCTTTGAAAATATGAGGGGAAAGAGAAGTGAGATTAGACAAAATTTTCGTATATGGTTACTTTTTAAGCTATTGCATAGCTTCTATCGCGGGCCTTGAGCGTGGAGACCGAATCCAGAAATTCCGTAACGAAAATAACCTAAGTCCAACCGAAATTTAAATTTAATATTTTTATTTTGATTCAAATATGTGCCAGTACTTTTAAATGCGAATTGCAACGCTATTGCGTGATTAATTGTAATCTAACCTCTTTCGATATTTAGTTTTGCCATCTATCGATGAATAGCAGAACATTTAATGACTTTTTGAAATATCACGCTTGTCTCTTTAGTTTTTATTTTGATTCAAATATGTGCCAGTACTTTTAAATGCGAATTGCAAAGCTATTGCGTGATGAATTGTAATCTAACCTCTTTCGATATTTAGTTTTGCCATCTATCGATGAATAGCAGAACTTTTAATGACTTTTTGAAATATCACGCTTGTGTCTTTAGTTCAGCAACTCGCCTCTAGGTGGCATTGGTTGTATCGGCGTTACTGCGCTTGCGTATTCCCCCTCTTCGCCCCGCAATCTGGTGACTCATGCCTGCTTAGAGTTGCGGCGTTAGGGCACCTCCTCTTTGTATTTACTTCATGGTACGACTTTACGAAGCTCGCACGTACAACAGTGAATATCTGTACAATTAATATCAAAGAAAAACAAAGGAAAAAAAATACTGCATAAATGAAAAATAAATATAATTACAAAAGTTGCCTCACGTCTTTCTTTTTTACAAATAGTAGAGCCATGCTGTTATCTGTCATGACAACAGGTCACAGGGCAAGAAACGGTCAAAGTGCAGGCTCCTCCGGGGCAGAACAACTGCCTCAGAGGAGATCGACGTGAAGCATCAGCTGTCGTGTTTCGTTCAATGAGTGAGATTGCTGGTTGCCCAATACCCTCTTCTTAGTCCCATCCTTTTTCTTGCCGTTATCCTCACGATTTGATGGGCCGAAAATACATGTATGATCTAAGGATTATGGATGTCTATCAGCGGCAGTGATCAGTTCCCATCAAGTGACCCGTTTGCACGTTTGCTGAACCTGTAATATATAAAAAATCGTTAAAAATTAAACTAAAAAAAAGTCGTGATCCGTTTGCTCGTTTGCCGAAGCTGTAATATACCTAACAGAAACAATATATTTAAACTAAAAAATGCTGCAATCGTGCCTTTGGTAGTTGTATTATCCCACGTATTTTACTTAAAAATTATTCCTAAAATGCAAAACTTTAGATTATATTTTTACACTAAATATTACTCATTTCATTAAAATATGTAACTTTTATACAAAAGTTTCGTATCACTGTCGAGGGACTATTTTAAAAGTTTAAATACTGCGAGCTGCAGTACAGCTAAAACGTCACATATTCATCTAGAATATAAAATAAAGTGCACATGGTGTAGGATTTTTAAAATGTGCTTTGTATTACACATTTAACTCACTTTAAATATGAGTAAATATATTTTATATTTTAAGGGTATGTAAATGTCGGAACGGACCGGATTTGCTAATTGAAGTTGTAGAACGCAAAGAAGTGTAGAACGAAGGCTCTGGAAAGTTCTCCAGTTGAGGCCGCATCTGGGTAATATGACCAATAAGATGGACAGAATACGACGTATGGAAGATTTTATAAAGTTGCTCGATGCGTTTCGCTTCTAATGAGTGATTGTCATTCAACCTCTGTAGCACATTCGGTAAGACGCCACCTGTGAAATTAGAGGCCGCGGGTTCGATCCCCGCACCGAGAGAAATGTTTGTGCAGCCCACAAATATTTCTTTTGGGTCTGGGTACACACCCAGAACACCCACTCACAAACGTGAGACTCAAAAGTATCTCGTAGTTCCTGATACCCACGTCTCAATACTCGATTTTAGTGTGGGGTCGGCACTATGTATGTGAATGTTACGTGTTATTGATTTATTTATTGTACATATCTGTGTGGAAGGCAGTTCAGCAGTGGATTTCCTATACAAAACATAACAGAACATAATATAAAATTTGTGATAAAACTATTATTTACATATTTTATCGCGGATTCGCGAAAACAGTTCTACGAAAATAGTTCTATTTCAATGTGTAACATTCCCGTAAATCTAAGAAACCATAATAAAAATTAGAATTCATTACAAGATGCAAGTTAATCTGCCCCCAGTCTGTAGCTATGTGTGGACATATAGAAGCAGTGTTTTGGACTGAAACCAAACATGTTTTCCATCTCTCTCCTCCTTCAATTTAAGAGAATAAACTAACTTACGATCCAAATAGATGTTTATGAGTGGCGGTAATTGCTTACCTTAAGCAGAGCCTTTTGCACATGCTTACAGCCTATTTTTTATTGCACTGAATGGCGAGACGAGCATGACATTCGCCTGATGGTACCGCTCATAAACAGTAGCAAAACCAAACAAGACCTTGAATTACAAATCAAAGCTTGGCATTACACCGCGCTATCCTATATGACTGCTTCCTATATGTCTAGTAGTTACTCTGGCTACAATGTCTTTCAATCCGATACACAACAGCCTGTGTTATAAAAACAGCACTATTATAATATGATATTATCATAGGCAAGTCAGTTTTATACGACATTAAAGGGAATGAATAAAAATCATGAACTATTCCAGGACTTGAACAAAGGGTTAATTAAAGTTTTTTCCGGATCAAGTTGGATATAGAAAGCCGTCATTACCTGCCATTAGCTATCAGTGGTTCATTTCTACTAACCGTACGTTTACAACTTTATACATAATTTAACTATGAAATATTGCATTTTTCTTCATTGAAAGAAATGTTTATTATATTGGTTTATGATAATTTATTGTTGGTGGGTCTCTCATGTGGTGGTGAAGGGCCGCTTGGAAGGTACCACCGCAATGTCTATTTCTCCCGCTAGACAGCAGTGTAAATGCACTGTTGGGTTTCAGTTTGAATTATATTACAGCAAGAGTAACTACTGTATATAATGAGACTTAAAATCGTATGTCCAGCATGGCGAGCGCGATTGGTGTTGTTATTTTAGCTACTATTAAAAATTGTCGTATCGCTTACCATGGCATACCACTCTCGCGTTTCAATGCGATAAAAAAAAATATAATGCATATTTTTTTAGAATAAATATAACAATTCTGTGGTAATTCATAGACGGTATAGGTATACATATGGTATTTAGTACACAATTATTATTCATATATATTTTATATTATTCATATTCATATCATTTTTTTCTTGGCCTTGCCATAGCTATTGTTTGTTTTCTATTTGTGGTTAGTTGGTCTGGACATAGCTAGCTGCTTGTTTTCTGTTTTTGGGTTAGATAATGTTAAATAAGTCTCAAATAGCAAGTGCAAAATGGATAAAAAGAAGAACCGCGCTTTTTATTACACCAGAAGGCTATATATTGTTCAATCATAAACAAAGAAAATCTGCTGTATAACAAATAATTATCCACCAAATACCTTCAATTCACAAGCCCTTCTATTTAAGGCTCCGGCGCCAACATAACAAAAGGAACTTCCCTAATTTTCCATTCTGTGTGATCCCTAAGCTTCGCCCTTCATCTATCACTCATTGCCTTTTGATCTATTTAGCTGTTTACGGATTATTAAGATAATAAAATGCTTATAAATGAATGGCGTTTGACGGAGACAGGTATTAGTAATGGAATCTGGTCTGACACCTTTATTAATGAAACAATCTTTTATGAGAACTTTGGCATTGTTAGATAATTGTGTACATAAACTTATCAGCTTTTAAGATGTTGTAGGATATACTAGCTTTTGGAAAATAATGTTTGTGTGACAAAAAATCAATTTTAAGAGTGGGGAATGTACAGAAGTCAAGGAGATGTGAGAGACCCAATTTTATAGTAAAGATCAGTACTAGTATCAGTTGTCTATTCGGTGCAGACACAACAACATGGAAAATTTTCGCTCTGCAATTTAAAAAAAGGAAAAATTAGGCTTCCCTGAATAAACAAAATAGCATTAGTATGACGATTGTACCGCGTAAAAATCTTTGTTTATGTAGATCTTTAATGAGAAGCATATAATCGCACATTTTACTAATATATTGTGATACAATAAAAATGATAAACTAAACATTCTTTTTTGTTTTTAAAAAACACATTTTAAATGATGGATCCTATAGTAGATATAACACATCTATATTGTTTTAAAAACATTCAAACCTACTGCTATACTCACTAGTCATTACACTCCAATTAGAAAACGACTTATCTTCAAAAATATATTCTACTAAAAATCAACACTACGACTATTGAAATAGAAAGTAAACTAACAATAGCGATGTTTAATTCCATAGGTACACGGGCACGACAATATCGTTCATTTTCAAAATCAACTCGCAGGGATTGGGGAGTGACAGGAGATTTCAAAGGCGGTCCCGCCCCGTACCTTGATTAATTCGAGGGTGCCTCTTAAGCCAGATTAAAAGTTCTCTCACTAATTCATCGAAGAATGTATGAGCTTATTAAAAGAAATTAATAATTCCCTCCATATTGAAAATGTTTAGGAATGCCTTTGTTATTAGCGACTTTATTAACTTATAATTCGGGGCTTCATTGTCTTTTTATAAAAGCGATATTGGGTTCTTATTACAATTACTGGAGTTTATTTTCGGTATTAGTTTAGGAATATATAAATTCAGCGGTTGCTTTAATAACTTTTTTGTACAGAAAATTATCCGAAAATTAAGAAAATTTAACTTAAATAGAGAACTTGCAAACAGTTGCCTATTTAAAGCATCGAAAATACCTACTTGCGGGTTTTAGTTTTGTTCATTGGTATTTTTTTTAAAGCATAGGTCCGGCGAACGAGCTAACAGGTCACCTGATGGTGAGTGATCACTGTCGCCGAAAAAAATCCATAACTCTTGTTCCATAAATGTGCTGCATGACCATCAAATCGAGAGGGATGGGAAGGATACAGGATGGAAGGGGTATTGAGCACCCGGCAATCTCACTCACCGAACGAAACTCGATCTCCTATAAGACAGTGGTAGGTACTACCCCGGACGAGCTTGCCCATTCATGCTGAGTCATGTTATAACATCTTAGCTCTGCTACTTACGCATGTGCTAACCCATATAATTTTCAGAGATACAATAAATTTTTGCTATGTTTAAATGTCGAGTACCATTGAGCTAATCAGAATATTGCATTCTGTATTAAAGAGATATGTTCAATATGATAGATCATTATAGACCAGCATAGTACGTCTCACATATTCCAAGAAAATTACCAAGCAAATCCACAATCTGCATCCAGTATACCCAGGATAACTTAATGCACACCACTGATAACGTGTTATTAATTACGCGAAACTTCACACAATAAACACAGCGTCGTTCGTTACCGTGTGAAATTAAAATTGACATTTTGTTGCTCCGGTGTACCGGCAGTGGCGGGCCTACCTCCCAACGATTTATTTTATTACTCGATTAAGGGCTTACAACGGATTTTACACGGACATAATATATGTTTTTAATCGTTTTATCGACACAATGCGGCGTTGCATGAAATGAAAGGCCTATGATCAATCAGTGTATGGACTTGCTATGAAATTATGCAATCGGGGTAATGTGTTCCGCGATTCATAAAAGATTATGATGAGTGCGTTGGTTGTTCAGTAGGTGAATGGAGCAAGGTCCCTAATATTAATTTACTTTATTAAATTTACAATGATTTCTTGAATTTTAGGATTTAAACTCATATTACGTGTGTGATTTTTATACTACTATCATTTCTTATAATCATAATGATGTCCCCGTTATTATCACCATTATTCTCTTAGAAACTACTACTATGGGCTGTAGGCCTCATGAAATATTTTCCACAACGACCTCTTGGAAAAACCTTATACGCGATCTTTATGGCGATTTTTTGTAGCCATTTAAAAGACGTTAGTAAAAAGTCGTCGTCGTTCATATTTTTGTCTTAATAGTTAATTTGTGGTATGTATACAGGGTATATCAAGAGTGCTACCGAATACGAAGCCGAGTGGTAGTTTAAGTAACTACAAACAATGTGCAAATGTTGCAATGCAACAAATTTCGGAAAGAAACGCGACAATTAATTTTTTGTATTTTTTAAATATCATCGTCTTTGCGTGGTAATTCCATAGTTGTTGCTAAATAATAATTTAGCCTTTGCGTACCATACCTTCTTTAAAACTAAGTGCGTGTGTACTATTATTTTAGAAAAAAACTATGGATTTACCACCTAACCACGATACTTAAAATATCTCAAAATCACCTTAAATTGCAATTATGTTTGTCGCAGTGTCTGTAGTCACTAAAACTTCCACCCGGCTTCGTTTTTCATCGTTGTCCCCATATGCATACATAGATAAATAAACTCACGCCTTTTCCCAGAAGGGGTAGGCAGAGGTGCCAGGGTACCCACAATTCGCCTTGTATATTCCGTCTTGCGATGTTGTAGGTGGCGAGCCTATCGCCATGTCGGGTACAAATTCCTGACTCTGGGTGATAATGAATAGAAAAATCCAATATCACTTTGAAAACCCGGCATTCGAACCCGAGATTTCAGCTTTATAACCGTACCGTACGACTACGCTACCGAAGCAGACCGAATATACCCTGTATGATAATGTTTTAAATTTGTCGTGCGCGGTCCGGGTGCGTTACACCTGCAGCGGATTGCATTATGCATCAATTAACCGCTTCAGCAATTAATGAGAACGTTAATAAATACTCGCAACATTACTTTGTTACTGATTTTCCCACTATATATTCCGATGATAATGACGTGCATTACCCTTTAAATATGCTTCTGAAAATACGTAGTTATTGTTTAATGTAATATATTAATTAAGATTGAATTATAATATTTTATATTACTATTATTCTGTACGCAATTAGTAACTATATTTACCTTAGTGTATATTTTACACTGCATCAATTTTTATAACGACAGCAATTTTATTATCACTACATAAGACTCGATCTTAGTGTGGGGTCAGGACTATGTATGTGACTGTTGGGTGTTATTAATTTATAATTTATAAGGTTTGTACATATAAAAAAGTGTACGTGGTATTAAATTAATAAAAAAATCTATATTTTTCAATGTACATTTTATTACAATAACGTTAAAGAAATGCAAAACCATAAAAACATTTTTTATTATAAAATGTTCTTGCTACGCTCGTTTGCTAGTGTATGGTTACAAAAATATTTTTTTACGTATCACAATATTACAAATCGTAGAAATTGACGGCTTTTCTGTACTATAATTTGCAATATTATTTGTATATCTCTAAGAAGCATGATGCGACATTAAATACAATTTTCTCATTTTATTATTTAACACTATAAATGTCATTCTATTTCCCTCTAATCCTACAGGAATTTCAATATTAACACAGGTACAGGCAAGTTATCTTTAGTATTAATTAAGCGGCGGTTAGGACTAAAACGTGAAACTAAATCTCCAGTGCGCTAGATTTAATTACAGCGGTTCAACGAGCCATGTGATTGTCAAGTCACTGCGTCGCTGTATGCTATTCATAACACAACTATAAAATTAAACTAACTTTTTGTGAATATTGTGGTGTTTGTGTTTGTGGTATTGCATGCATATGAGATTAGATTATTTTTGTATCATTCAACAACGGATGGAAAAATTAGGGAATTATTCGTACGATATGAATGTTAAACAATTATGTTTAGTTACACGATCAACCATGGTATTAAAATAGTTCAAATTCAATTATTTTGACAAACTTAAACTAGTCCATTTATTTTAATAGTAATCATTAAAAATATAAAGATCAATAAGACCGCTCTTTGTACTTTTTCTTTTTGTTTCTGTATATGGTATTTTTATGTGTACAATAAAGATTTAAATATATAAATTTAAAAAATGTTTATCCTAAAATTGTATAAACCAAATGTAGATTTCCATTCCTACGCTATGATTAATATTATCTGAGATATAAATAATTATATATGGCTTTAAAAAGTTTTTAAATGAATTATTATTCCCCATGAAACATTTAACAATTGTTTAATTTTACAATTTTAACCGAATCTACAATTTCGTCCTCCTAAAATATTCAACAGAGACGTTCGCGAATAGTGACAATATTCCATTCAAAAGCGCATTTTCGGCGCCCATTACCCGTTCACGTCGCCGTGTGAATAATTACAAAGCTCGCGGTGGCTTCAACTATGCAATAAATACGAGTAGTTTCAATGCAATTACGTTGCGAATATGCCGGCCGGTGAAAGATTGCTGACGGTACCTTTAATATGCTCTCGTATAAATTTCACGGCATTAGGTGTAATGCTTCTCGCAGTAAACCTATTGTACACTGTCTACGTCGCGTTTACCGACGGTATTATGAAGGACAATTATGTACGTGTTATAAGGAAACTGTCTCAGAGCGTGCTGTTGTTACGCTTTACAGGTATTTGGGTTATATTTTTGTATGGGTTGGTGAAATCACTTTACGCTAAACTTTTAATATTCAATAATTCAGTTTTTTATTGCTATTAATGACGAGACCAGTAATGTTGTATCTGTAGCTCATATACGCTCAATTTCAGGACACGGATCTCCTCTACAATGGAGAATGAAACTTCTCTGACTAAATGAATTTAGGATACACACTCTCATCATTTATATTATGAGTTCATGATTCACAGATTTGCAATGATTTGAAATATGTTTTTAAAACATGATGTAGAGATAATTAAGCGAAACAAAATCTAGACTAAGGTCAGTCCGCAAGATGATGAAGGCGCGTACATTACTGGGTGCCGCTTACAAGCTTTTATTTTATTTCGTGGAATGTCGTTCGACTGATGGTAAGCGACATGAATGCTCATTGACAGTAGCAAAACCAAACAATATGACAGTAGCAAAACCAAACAATATAACAAAAGAATTACAAAGAAATGCTTGGCAATTCATTGCACTCGCTATCCTGAGACATAAGATGTCTCATTATGTCCAGTAGTTACTCTGGCTGCAATAACCTTCAAACCGAAATACAATGGTGCATTTACACTGCTGTTGGGCTAAAGAAATTAATTCTGCTCCTTGTCATCTATCATTAGATTACTCCGTAATACTTTTTGCACCCATAAAATGTCTTCCAAGAATTTACTTGTAAAATATCTAAATACCAACGAAAATCAACACCCAACTCCAGTTTTTCAGGTGAGTTACCCCAACGAATTGGTCAGCGCGGTGTTTCATATTGTTTTCCGTACATTAGTTTAGAGTTTGCGCACGTAATGTTTGTATTTGCTGCAAGTAAGTTGGCACATAGCGAGGTTTTATCTGGTACAAAAGTTGTATGGTTAATTAACCCGAAAAGCCCTCAAGTTTTCCCGGCACGTTACGCCGCCAGCCAAGAACTTGTTACAACGTGTTATTAGGTTTTCCTATTAAAAGTCGTCCTGTGTCATACAATACTAATTACTCGTTTGCCTTTTGTATATTCCCGGAATTTTGGTCATGCGATTAGCAGTGTTGTTTCTTTTCCTTAATGCTGTTCTGTAATAAGTTGGTTATGCAAATGTGTTGTCATTTCTATGTCATATAATATGTATATGATTTAAGATCTTTTTATGGTTGTAAATATGAATTCATTTCAAAAAGTAGAATATTCTTTCGTTATGTAACTTTATTGAGTAAGAACTTAATAGATAGAGTCCAATTTTTTTTAATGATTTGAAAAGCTTATTTTTGTTAAAAAATAACCTTTATTCTCCAACACTTTTTAAAAATAGGACCTCAAATAACACGCAAAAATTGTCCGAAAAATATGATTTAAAATTAAAAAGAACATAACAGACTCAATTTGAAGATAACATGGCAACACTGCAAGGTGTTACCCATTTTTCAGTCATGCATGAGTTCAGTTCGTTTCTACCCAGCCAGCATTTTTCGACAATATATGACTTGTAATATTTTTTCGCGCTGCCGCTTGTTTTAGAACGAATGTGTAGCGGAAATGTACTGATATGATGTGAATGTGTTTTATTATGAATGTTAGTGTTTTTCTCAATATAACGACTACATAGGATGTTACAAAAATAACTGTAACTTAGAAGAGACAAAGGCCTCATCATCTTGGAAATGTTTCTGGAATTGTTTTTATAGCGCAAATATTCCTCGCAATATAACTTTTAGTAGCTTAAAAATTACGATTATCTGTACAAAATAAAAATTATCTTTATTAAAATTAATGTTGACATGATTATATATTATGTAGATACATTGTTATATTGATAAAATGTATTCAAACAAGAAAATGCCAAATGTTTGGTACAGGCAGTGCTTCCATGAAATATTGACAGCTAATTGAAGTTTTTGCGTTATTCCATTCCCAAAAGTTGTGCAGGATTACTAGCGTAGAAAAAAAAAGAAAAAAATGTTTAAAATGTCGACGTCAGCATTTTGCGGTAAATCGTTTGACCTCGTTTCGAAAGTTTGCCCTTCAAGTAAGATTGATGTTTGTGAAAAATACTTTTGAAAAAAAGGGAAAAAGATTTTGCAACAGTGCGAATTCTTGAGAACAAATGTACAAGTTGCGAGTTTCAACTTAGTTATTTCTCTTAAAAAATGTTGGCTTGTGGTCTGCTGCTTTTTGGTTTTTAAAACATTTATCAACAATTTGTGAAGTATTTTGAAAGTTTTGCTGCAAATTGGAAATATTTTATTTACGAGCAAATTTGCCGTAATTATTTTTATTTATTTAAATGTTAACTTTACATAGGCTTCAATTAACGTACAGAAACAATAATTTAAAAAAACTTTACAAATGCCTCCATTTGTTAATCACTCTACAGCAATGTCTTCGTTAATTATACTATTCTGCTATTATAGTCGTTGACTTTGATGCTGTTAGAACTTTAAAATTATCATGGCTTTAATTGGATGACAAATTTCAAAAAAACACATCCTCAAAAGACTAAAATAGCTCTGTCTCTATTTTATACTATCAAGTTTTTAATAATACGATTGTATTCAAATAAAATTAGATTCTCAACATATTGTTATGCGTCTATTCTCTTACAATAAACGCCTTCAGATCATTCTACTTTCGCAGCTCTTGTAACAACTTACGTCTTTACATAACCATTATATAATTTAATACCCAGTGCTATTTCAGTAAAACTGTAATATAACATGAAAAACTCGTGTTTCATATCCCACAAGTCACGTGCGGACCGGCATTGCGTTGATTCCTGTTATTACTAACGACAGATGTTGCGTATTTTTCAATCTCGCCGCGGACCAAACCGATTTACACCCCCTGCTGATTTATTCTCTGTAAATGATCATCTGATGGTAACATCGTTTTCAGTATGGCTCTTTGTTACTGAAATGAGCTTTTCTGTTATTGTGATTGGTTTGCATCGGTCGCTTTATTAAATAAATAAGTACAACTGTAAAGTTGTCAAATAAATGTAGTTCTGACCCACATTGAGATATGCCGTATTACACTTATGTTAAGAAGCTCTCTTTAAAAGAGAGAGAGAGAGCATAAGTTTGGTCCACGCATCAAGTTTAATGGTTATGTGATACATACATTTTGTTCTTGACAAGAATTATACTTGTTGGTTGTAAAAACTGAATTTTTCACCAAAAATCGATGAGAAAATGAAAATAAACGCTATTTATTACCTTAGCATTATTAGTGAAAAAGGAGATATACATAGAAGAATACATTTTACAAGTATCCGCGCAGCAAAACAATTAACAAAACTACTCGAAACAATACTCGAAATCACATATCGAAAACTCAGGAAACCGGACCACTTAACAATAAAAAGTAATGTAATGCGATTGTAACGTCGGATGATACAATGACAAAGGTCCTAGCCACCCTTTATGTACGGATTGATAGCCAAAGATGTGCCGATCACAAAGCGAACGGATGAAAGGCGGAGCCCAGCAGGCACGTCGCTGTGTAATGTTTAACTCGGAATATTCCTGAAATACGTGTGTTTCTGCTAGTGGGAATTTTGGCACATTATTTTGATCATTGAAAGTTTTGTTATCCCATCAAAAACATCCTGTAAAAAAATTCCAAGTCTCGCAGCTCAGGTTTTCTACCGCAAAAAGTTGTGAGATGCATGTAATACCAAGTCGATTAATTTATATAGTCCTTTAAAATTCTTTACGTTGTAAATAAATAGATCGACTTGGCCATCGCATGAAAACATAATGTATCGTACTATTTAAATATAATGCTGCTGGCCAAGTCGATCTATTTATTTAAAACGTAAATAATGTTTAATATTGATATGATGATAACTTACGTAATAACTTTATACAGAAGGGCCCTTAAGCAAGGACTATATAAATAAATCGACTTATCGGTATTACATGCATCTCACAACTTTTTGCGGTAGAAAACCTGAGCTGCGAGACTTGGAATTTTTTTACAGGATGTTTTTGATGGGATCTCACGTCTTTTTGAAGAGTCCTACTTTTTTTCCTTTTCAATAATTTTTACTTCTAGTATATCACTAACGATTTTCTTAAAGCCTCTGTCTTTTGTTTTTTTCTTATTTTGGAGGTATCAATTTATCATGACTGCCTCGGTGGCGTAGTTGTACTACGGTATGGTTATAAAGCTGAGGTCTCGAGTTCGAATCCCGGGTTGGGCAAAGTGATATTGGATTTTTCTATTCAGTATCAGCCCAGAGTCAGGAATTTGTGCCCGATATGGCGATAGGCTCGCCACCTATCACATTGTGGGACGGAACATACAAGGCGAAATGTGGGTGCCCTCGCACCTCTGCCTACCCCTTCTGTGAACAAGGCGTGAGTTTATGTATGTATGTATGTCAATTTATCACAAACATAGCGGATTTGATTATTAATGTTCTTTCTTTCATGGTAATTGATATTTTCGAGCCATTTAGTCTATTTATTTGCAAGTTTTTCTTCGTCATGTTTTTCTAGAGGAATGTTGTACAGTTTCATGGGCTGAATACACCCTTTCCCTGTCTATACCCCCTCCTTTTATGCCTGATATATATAGATACCTATCTACAACTATAATTCCATTATATATGGGTACAATGATTCATTAACTGCAAATGTAAACTTTTTAATCCTATACATTTATATAGGATTACAAAGTTACTCATGCAGTTGGTGTATCTAGAAAACTAGACGGAAATTATGAAATGTTTAAATTTTTCCTTACTTTAGACACTAAACACTAATTATATTCTAAATTTGAAGGTTCTATGTCTGCTAGAAGTGCCTTAGACTTTTGATGATCTGTCAGTCAGTCAGTGAGTGACAAAATTAAGAAAGTTTGACAAGTTATAATTCTTAAACTACCGGTTCAAATTTAATGAAATTTTAAATATACCGTGTGTATGCAATGCCTGCTTAGTAACTGTAAATTCAGGCTTCTTGCTTTAACCACAACGAAGTTATAGAGGGTAGAAAATGGTCTGAATTGCTTCGAGAAAAGGATGGTACGACAGTGCCACTTTTTAGCTCGACTTGGAGGGGGCACGGTAGTGCCCCCAGATAAAGCAACATTATCTCTCTTTCTCTCTCTCTCAATCAGCTCATATTCGTCCCATTGCAGAGCCTCCTCTACAATCGAGAGTACGATCGAATTTGTTAGGTCATACAGTCCACCACGCTGGCCTAGTGCGTGTTGGCGGACTTTAAACACCATAGAAATCGTTATGGTATGCAGGTTTCCTCATGTTGTTTTCCTTCACCGTTATAGCCCGTGGTGTTTGACTATCAATCCACATAGCATAATATTTAATGTATTTAATTTTACCATTCAATATCATAAGAAAGGTCTATACTAGGTCTGTACTAGTGATAAATCTCTCATATGTGAGAGGTCGCCACAAGGCAGTGTAAATGCCCTGTTGTGTTGCGGTTTGAAGGACATTGTAGCCGCGTGCTTCCTAAACTGGAGGTAATTACTCCCGTGGGGGTAAAACTTGTATTTTGCGGGGGTAACAATGGGCTGGTGGTTGTCTTAAAATGTAGCCAAAGTAACAAAAGGAAATATTAAGACATAACTTCTTATGTCCATTGCTTTGTAGTTCAAGGTATTTTTTGGTTTTGCCAATGTTCATGAGCGGTCGTATCGTTTGCCACCATGTGAACAGCATGCTTGTCTCGCCATTCATGACAATAAAAAAAAATACATGTCACTTAGCATTTTGTGAATTGCCTTGTGCATTTCATTTTAATATAATATATTATTCTGGCCTGGCATAGTGGCCACATTGCACCCGATGGTGAGCGATGTTTGTTTCATTAAAGATCATACCCAGGTAAAACTATTCTTTCCAAATCCGAAAGTCTACATTGATTAACAGTCTATGCGTGGTCTAGTTACCATATTCTATTTTGACCATATTGACCATATTAAAAGTATATTTTTATATTGACTTATAATTAATTCAGCACCGATTTTGTTCAACAATTAAAAACGCACTCGAAACGTTGCAAAATTATTTCACGATCAAAACGCTGCCTCTTCTATTCTTTATTTACAAGCTAAGTATTAATTTTAGTCTCATTAAGCGTGCCTAAATTAAATTTCACTGCGCCTTCTGTACTCATCCGACTACAGCCCTATCGGAAGCGATCTCCGCATTGAAGTACGATCTATCAATTTGTTTAATTGGATTCTTTTCTTTGTGATTTTTTCCTTTTGTTGCAAACATTGGACGGAGCTATTGAGATTTAATGTTGTTCCTTTTTGTGCGATATCCAGCGTGCTTTTTGTGCTGTTATCTCTCGGTTTGTAGAATTTATGGAATTCAATTATTTACACTTGAAGCGTTTATTGGTTTTTAAAGCGAATTGTTTGCGCTATTTCTGCATTCGTTGCGTTGTTTAGTTTCTAATTGAATTGTGGCTTTAAGGCTTGTTAATAATGTACGTAACCTGTACGCTCAATAAAGATTCGTCCAAAATTATGAGGCTGGTGTCACGACGGCTTTCGGAGAATGTTTGAAGATTAGTAAAAGATAGAGGCTTGTCTGCAGTTAGAATAATTGATAATGTTATATTTCTTTCTGGCGGAAAAAGATTAGGAAAATTCGAAGGAAGAGAAATATTACAACTAAGAGAAAAAATACTGTTTGCCAAAATTACCTGTCTAGTCGTTGATGAATTAGTAATAAGAAAATATATTTTTTGTAACCAAAATACATATGTAAACATATAATTAAAACATTGAACATTATGATTTAATTAAATTGAAAATGTCTAATAGAAATACTATTTTTCCTATACTTAGCGTTTTAATCAGTGGGTATTAAATGCGTATATCCATTAATTTACATTAGAATGAATCACTTAGCCTCTATCATAGAAAAATAAATTAGTAGATATCCATTAGCAACGACAGGCAAATAAGTGTCGTTCTAAAAGCAAAAGTTACATTTTATAAATACAAACTTTGTTTGAGCACATTGAATACAAACACAATTTCCATTATATTAATTTACATTTAATGTTTTTCCAAACATTGAGTATCAATAGCTAACTTATTATTTATTTGATTGTATTGTAATTGAAAATTGAATAGTTCAGTCTTTGATGAGAATATGAATACGATACGAAAATTACTATTGATATAAATTATAGTTTTATTTCGAACTTTAATTGAAAAATAATCACGTACAGCGGTGACAAATATCGATTTATGTGTAATAAAAATATAATGCATAAAACAAACTATATTGTACGCAGCTGAAGTCGATCCTCAGTTTTGCTAATGCAACTCTACCCAGCCATATTATTTTAAATAATAGTACCTATGACTAAGTGACAACAATACTGGTGGTAGGATTCTAAGATGTGAGAGGTGGCCTAGGAAAGTAGCATCGTAATGTCTCTCACCAAAAAGCAGTATAAATGCACTGTTATGTTGCGGTTTGAAGGACATTTTAGATAGAGTAACTACTGGACCTATTGGGACTTAAAATCTTATGTCTCAGGATGGCGAGCGCAGTGGAATGCTAAGCATCGCATTGTAATTCATGGTGCTGCTTGGTTTTGCTACCGTACATGAGCGGTCGTAGCATACCAGCAGGCGAATGACATTGCGGCGGCTCATACCCAGGCGGCCTTTCACATATGAGAGACCTATCACTAGTAGAACCACAAGGCCTTCCCCATGGATCTCCACATGGACCTATTGGAAGCGGCCTGTATTCAACGAATTCATACATTTTAACCAGGTCGTCTGTTCACCTAATCACTACATAGTATAAAACAAAGTCACTTTCTCTGTCCCTTTGTCCCTATGTCCCTTTGTATGCTTAAATCTTTAAAACTACGCAACAGATTTTGATGCAGTTTTTTTAATAGATAGAGTGATTTAAGAGGAAGGTTTATATGTATAATATGTGTACATATTATTGTATAGAAATCCATTTGTACCCGGGCGAAGCTGGACCGGGCCGCTAGTATAAGAATAAACACAAAAAACACACAGTCACATTAATAATTATACAACAAAAGAATATATTAAAAAACAACGGAAAGTTCAAATTACACCCGCGAGACTCGCAAGATAACTGAAATCATTTCGGTGATGACATACAAAAATATTCTATTGCTAAGTTTTTAATGTGCCAGGGTAAATCTTTTGTTTCTTATTTAATTGTGTAATTGTAAAACTAAATCCCATCAAAAACATCCTGTAAAAAAATTCCGAGTCTCGCAGTTCAGGTTTTCTACCGTAAAAAGTTGTGAGATGCATGTAATACCAAGTCGATTAAGTTATTTAGTCCTTAAGGAACCTTCTATATAGAGTTATTACGTTAGTTAATACCATATCAATATTAAAAATTCTTTACGTTTTAAATAAATGGATCGACTTGGCCAGCAGCATTATGTATAAATTGTACGATACGGGGTTGAAAATGATCTGAATTGCTTCGAGAAAAGGATGTTACGGCCTATAGCTCGACTTGGAGGGGGCTCGGCCGCGCCCCCAGATGTGATAATTTGGATTTGTATCATAATTTATAGTTCGTATCAGCATACAGAATGGTTGGGGCTCCACCACAATAAATTGTCAAATAAAAAACATTCTTAGGTTCCTGTTTAGAATTAAGAATTCACGCCAAACATCCAGATGAACCTATTGGAAGCGATCTGTATTTGGAAATCAGACGAAAGAAGTTATACTTTTTTTGAAGATAAAGTCACTTTTAGCACGAATTTTACAATGGCCTATCCTTCACCAGCTTATAGTATTTTTAATCGCACACACATGTATATTTATGAATAAAAATTAAGCAATAAAATACATAACAATTAAGCTATCTATAAATGCACTTAATTCGCCTCACGCGACCACACATTCTTTCGTAATGCTCTTGTAACGTATTCACCAGCTTACTCCCAAAGTCAAGCGTGTGTACAAAATGTTTACTTAAAAATGTTACCATCATCACCATCATACTTACCTAGGTATGTATTTTCATCTCTTTTATCCACACTTTCCTCTTCAAACACGATTTAAATCACAACGAAATCACAAAAACCGGGATGGTGTGGATTTTGACGGTCCACACCATCCCGGCGCGAACCAAACGGTTCTCAAATTCGTTTCTGTGCCGCACCGTCAGGCTGTGGAATTGTTTGCCGGCGCACGTGTTCCCTCCTTCCTACAATCCTGGGTCCTTCCGCCGTGGTGTGAAGAGGCACCTAAACAGGCCGGCATAATTGTTTCCATTGGCATGGGACTGCCGTCCGATGCCAATGGATACTCTGCCTGGGCGGCACTGGCACTTTCCATCAGGTGCAATGCCGCGCCGCCACTATGCCAGGCCATTATAAAAAAAAAAAAAAAAAAACAAAAACCTGACCTATTTAAAACTAAAATTCAAATTCATATTACTTCAGTGGCACAGTTCTCCTTTTAATAATCACCCCTATCATTTTATAAAACGTTTTATGGGTTAGTTCCAGTCGTGCATCGAGTGCGATAGAGCGTTAAGCGACATTTGGTGTGATCAATCTCTTGTGCGACTCGGTACTTCTGGGAAAAATATTCTCGTAGAGTATTTCCAACCTTCCTTATACTGTGTCGAGTAGTTGATTTAGAATAGGGTATTTGAATCAGTTTTTTGTTGCTCCTAGCACCTGATGTATATTTTTTTCATTGTAATGAATGGTAAGACGAGCATGTCGTTCACCTGATGGTAAGCGATACGATCGATCATGGACAGTGCAAAACTACACAACATCAAGAATTATTATACAAAGCAATGCTTGGGATTCCGCTACGTTTGCTGATGATGATGATGAACGAAATGATCAATATGTTAATTCTCAATATGTCCAGTAGTTACTCTGGCTACAATTTCATTCAAACTGGAACAAAACAGTGCATTCACATTGGTATTTGGCGAAAGAAATAGGCATTGACAGCGTCCGTGGCGCAGTTGGTTAGAGGCCAGCTGTGAAACGAGAGGCCGCGGGTTCGATCCCCGCACCGGAACAAATATTTGTGTGAACCACAGGTATTTGTTTTAGGTAGGTCTGGGTGTTTGTGAGACCGAAAAGTCTCTCGTGGTACCTGATACCTACGACACAAGACTCGATCTTAGTGTGGGGTCAGGACTATGTATCTGACTGTTGGGTGAATTTATAATTTATTATTATTATTGCGGTGGTACCTATCCAGGTCGAGTCTGAGAGGCCGCTCACACATGAGAGACCTACCATCAGTAAAACTACTATAACAATAACAATAACAATTTGACATATCCAAAAGAAAAACAATATCCGCGACCGCCCTCCATTTAGCAGCGGTTTCCGTAGACACTAAACACTAATGACCAAACTTATGCGTGGCTCTAATGTATCTTTAAACACTGACGATTACCAAACATAGCGAAAGCCACGTGTATCTCACGTTTATGAGATAACAAGAATAGGAACAGATTAAGAAACTTTCGCATTCACTCCAGTAATGAGGTTTCGCCTGTTTAAATTAAACGCAGCGATTGAATTTGCTGTTTGTTTTGTCTATTCTTGGTTTAGTGAATCTGTTTGAAGTTGTGTGGTTTGTTTAAAATTTGATAGCAGTAGATAAGGGTATAGTTTAAAAAGAATGCTGGTGCTGAACCAAGACACAAGTGGCTTGCGTTGTGTACATTAAACATGACAATAGTGATGTCCCAGTTAAAATAAATCGCATAAAAACTGCTTTCCCCAGTCCTGACAATGCATAAACACAATTAATGATCAATCAATTTGACTTTAACTATACACAAAATCTAAGTTATGTTGTTATATTATTGCATGCAAGCACATGCTACCCGAATTCAAAATAGTACCATAAATTATAGCTATGCAAAAGCAACTATACAACTTCACGGCAACTTCGCTGTACTCAAAATAAGCATAACCCTCAAATATTTATAAACACATGTTACAGAACGCAACACCCAACAATTTAATAGCATAAGCGAACTGAAAACACAACACCGAATTAGACGATGTGGCGAACTATTTATTTTATCTCGCACAACAAATATTTTTGCGATCGTAAACTTTACCAATTCAATTAGGGCCGGCACAAAAAACAAGCCACTGTAAAATAAACCTTTTGAAGTTCGCTACCGAGTAAAATGTATTGACATGTCCCGTTGTATGGAGGGGGCGCTGGAGGCATTTTAACCCGTCACCAGTCATGTGGCGCACTTTTAAGGTTAATTTTATCATCGATATGAAAGGTTTTCGTTTAAATTTCAATTTAAGTAATTGGTATGTTGATTGGAACTGTTCGTTTGGGTAATAAGGTGATTTTTGCGCGGTTTATTGGATTCGTTTTTCGCGAAATGACAGTGGTTTTGCAAAGTGACTATTAATCCTCGTTTCAAGGATTAATTACATTTTTAAAGTGTAACATAATTGCCGTGATATTTCCATCTATTCCATGGCAATTTAAAATTATTTAATTGATGTTAATAAACGTTAAATAAGGGACACACTGTAAAGTCTGACCTTAGAAAAATAAAATAAAAATAAATAAAAATAAAAATCAATTTATTGCTTAATACTAATTACAAAACAAATAATCATGATACAAAAAACAAAGCATTAAGACAAAAGGAAGTGGCTCAGCCTGTGCTAGCCGGTGCAGTAGTCCGAATAGCGCTGATTTTCAGCCACTCCTGGAGTTTGACAACACTGTCTCGCCAAGCGCAGAAAAATAAGTAAATGCTCTTAAAGTAATAATAATAAATTTAAAAAAAAAAGTAACTATCAAACTCCCAACAAATAAACTATAAAACAATTAACAGTTACTTATTATATTTAAAATAACAAAACAGGTGCAATCATTTCAATTTTAGTAATGCGAGTGCGTGGGTGTGTGTGTGTGTGCGTGTGTGTATGTATGTGTGTGTGTGTGTGCGTGTGTGTGTGTGTGCGTGCGTGCGTGTGTGTGTGAATGTACGATTATATACCATATGTAATTTTGCTTATGGAATGTGGATTATATCAAAATAATAAAATCGACAACATAATATGCAAAGTTATACAACTATGGCTCTATAAAATTTAAAATCTAAAATTTTGTAGAAAGTGAGGTGTAAAACAAAAAAATAACATAAACGCTAAAACACAACATTATTTTTATCACCAGAAACAGCATAACTAAACTCCAAAAGCAAAACCTCCACAATAAGTATCTTAAAACAAGCAACTATTTCACACACCGTTTCTAAGCAAAAAGTTTCGTTCGGAAATGCAAGCTAAACACCTAACAGAAACTAAACAGCTCCCCCGTCCGTAACATTAACATTTACCCATTTTGTTAATTTCACACAAAGCGGAACATTAGAGTGCCCTGGACTGAATTTGGCCGCGGGCAAATGGACTTGCCGTTCAGAAACCACAACACAGCCGCTTGTTTAGACTAAAACTACAAATGGATATTTTAATGTCGAATAAATGCGTTTCAAATGCGTTATTAGAATTGAAATTGAAATTTGTTGCTGAAGTCAAATGAGTTGTGTTTATTTAATTGTTGTGGTTTAGTTTATATAGTGTTAGAATGATGTAGGTTTGGATAAGGTCGGTTAACGACCTCTGAACAAAGCATGTGTAGCTTTTTCTAAAGAAAAATTAAGATTAAAAGAATATGTTGTTATTATGAGTGGTGAGCCGATTCATTCGTCTCGATACGACCGCTCATGGACTTCAGCAATGCTTGGCAATCCACTGCGCTTGCCACCCTGAGACATAAGTTGACATTTTAAGTTATTCTTGATACTCCATTTCATTTATAACAAATCAGCATCTAAAAAAAATAGATTTCGGTACTTTTCGGTTTGCCACGTACTATTTTCCTCCATTTTGCTTTATGCTTTAGACTTATAGAACGATATAAAATATCTTGATAATATATTTCTTTGAATTTAGGAAATCAAATACAAAATATAATTACTCAAATTCGTATTGTTATTACTGATAGAAACTAGGACTACAGGCCAGGCAAGGTACAAAGGGACTGAAAATGTATACATCAAAAGATACCGTATCTATCCGACTTGAACCCTCATCACTCAACAACACTGTTGCTTCTGTTGGCGATCATACAAAATGTATTTTTTTATCGTAATTCGACTATAGAATAATATTATAAGTATGTACTGCCGAAGAGGCAAATGCTTAAACTGTATGCGCGATTTTCTCTAGTTTTATAAAGTTAAAGGTCAAAATTATTTTTATGGATGGATGAGTTAGGATGGCGAGCGCAGTGGAATGCCAAACACTGCTTTGTAATTCTTGATCTTGTTTGGTTTTGCTACTGTTCATGAGCGGTCATCAAGTTTACGATCAAATGAATGGCATGCACGTCTCGCCATTTATTTCACTACAAAAAAAAGAGTGCCTTTGTGTTTATCCCGATTAATGTAAATGAAAAGGTCTTATGAGTGAATTTGAAGAAGCGTATAAAAAAGAACAGCACTTATAATATTTATACACAAAGTTGCAAACAGGCTTGGGTGTTTTATTTGTACACCACACGACCTGAGGCGTCGAGCATTTTACCTTTGTTCGCTGGAACTTCATAAAACTACGTCCATTCCGAACAATTTCAGTGAAATAATACACTTACTGTGAAGTCGCGAAACAATTCATAATTTACAGTCGAACCGTTCTGGAATGTTCCATGTTTTCAATTTAACAACCATTTTACAGTTTAATGGGTTATGTATGAGAATATATTATAATAGTTCCAAGTGGAATAGTTTGGTCTGGTTTCACACACTCATACTCCAGTTTCCTTAAAGAGGCAGTATAAAATACAAGTACTTTTTTATTAATTCCTTTTTGGCACTATATAGAAACACGATACAGTAAATTTGGCATGGTATTAAAAGCACTAAAGGCGACCTTATCACACGAGTAAATAAGTCTTTATCTAGGTAACTTTTGTATGAATATATAAATAGGGAAAGCAGAGGGCAGTGAAATAATAAACTCGTATCTCCTTATTACTGGATCTTAAAATTTCTAGGTTTTACTGACAATTTCCTAGTTTCTTTTGATAGGATGTAAGGGGCAATAGTCGAAAATTACGGGACTTAGCCGATTTAACTTTCGTGCGGTGAACCTTGCATCGTACATTTTGTTAACCGACTGTTGGCGAAATACCCATCGCAGTGTTGGCGTAGATAATAAAACTGATGACAAGCAGTAGTCTGTTATGTTGTGTGGCAAGTAATGATTACCAAAATTATACCTGGAAAGGTCCTGTATTCGAATTTTCGTGGTTGGAGATGATAAAGATCTACTCTGTCCGTATTTTTGATTAGGTGTTAAGGGCGGCGGGAATACCTATCTAGGTGAGACGTGTGCTTTTTCAACATCTATAAGCATAACTTATGTATTCAGTAGCATGTTTAAAATCACTGAGCTGAATCTGCAAAGCAAAAATAAATAAAATTAAAATAGTCATAGCACAAATACTACTGCTGAATAACGTGTTTCAGATTATATAATATATTTTGCTTTTGTCTTATTTTGGGAACAACTGATATAAACTGAATTCACACAAATGAAACTATAAATTAAACTGAAATGTGTCGTGAAAATGTTTTAGACATTTCAATACAAGTTTTGTAAGGCAGTTACTTTAGAAAGGTTTGCCATTTAACAATGATGTATAGTTTACTAGAACTTACATTGTTTTAAATATTTGTAATCACATCGAGTATTTTCATGTTCATATAAATATAAATAAAATTTTAACAGTATTTTGTATTGTTATTCATCTTCTTTTGTATAACTTGCTAGGACTGTCATAAACTACATATTTCCAGAACGATATCGTTAAAATATAATATGTTATTTCATAATCTGTCTGTACTTATATTTTGACAATATTGCCCATTTTTTTGTAAAACAGCTACTCTACAAGTCTTTGCCAAATAAAGTATACTTGGAGTCATCTGGACTGACCACCTTGTGACCTTGATTTAAAATAGCCCCTTTTTCAATGATATTAGGTTGCTTTTGTGGCGTACTCCACACATATTTTATTTACTTATATATTATATACTTTTTACATATTTATATATTTACACAATATTTATTTATTTCAAATATTTATATTACATATTTACAATTTACAGTTTACATTTTTATACACAATTTTATATATACAATATTTTCTAAAATAATATAATTTACACACCTTTTTAAATAAAACAATTCATTTACATTAATTAAAACTATATGCAACAAATTCATATGTTAAATTACGGAACCCATTTTTCCTATCTGACATCTAACATATATTTATGCATTTATATCGAGCGTATTGTTCACGCCCGGTCCGGCAAGACGTGCGGTCGCGCAGGGGGGACAAACGGACCGTTAGGCCACTACCTGCCGAGACCCACCAGTTGGAACATAGATTCGCCCGCGAAGCCCGTGTTGCCTGCTAGCTTGCGTTTGCTATTTAATTACGTTTACTCAGCTATTTCTTACTGTGCTTGGTTTTTCTCTCGTACTATTCTATTGACTGTCTCTTCCACTCCTTCTATCTTTATGTATAGTGTGTAGTATTGTCTTGTGTAACGTGTGAACTGTTCTTCTGTGCACTGTGAACTGTACGTGTGAAAATAAACTGTTGCTTGTTGCTTGTGCTCGTTTTGTTGCGCTTGCGCACCCCTCGCAATACCACCACAAGTGCCTACCTCAACAACTGGCACTCATACACACCATCACACCACCTACCTACACCACCCCTATAACTGGTGACCCCGCAAAGGACATACTATCTATTGGAGACGACCAGGTACGACTTCTACTACTATGAGTGACAGCAGTGAGTCCATTAAAACCGTTGGTTCACGTACCGAAACCCACGTGGCCACACGACGAGCGCGCCGAATTCGCCCTTCAAATGACCGCGATGACATTGCGGGTCGGCGAATTAAAATTAGGGTTCCACCTTTTTCATCCGAAGACCCTGAGCTGTGGTTTGCGTTGTTAGAAGGACAATTTAACAGCCACAATATCGAAGACGACTATGTAAAATTCACCAGCGTCACCAACAACCTGGACTTGACTCACGCGAAAGCCGTCAAGGATATTATCCTTAATCCTCCGACAAAGAACCGCTACGACAAGATTAAGTCGGAATTGATAAAGCGGTTGTCGGCTTCTCACGAACGCAAGGTGAAGCAGTTGCTCACGCACGAAGAGCTTGGCGATAGGAAGCCTTCACATTTTTTGCGGCATCTGCAAGATTTGGCGGGACCATCTGTGCCGAACGACTTCCTCCAGTCCATATGGAGCAACCGACTTCCACATGCCATACAGACAGTGCTGGCGTCACAGTCAACCCAGTCGCTGGAGCAGCTCGCTGACCTGGCAGACCGCATCCAGGAGCTGACGTCACCACACATCGATGCTGTAGCTACTTCAAGCAGGCCTCACGTGTCACACCAGTCTGACGAGATCTCAGAGCTTAAGAAGATGGTGCAGCACCTTACTCTCAAACTGGAAGAGCATACTCGTGCCGCCTGCTTCATCACAGACCGGTCAAGGCCAGCAGACCGTCGTCGTACAGCCTCGCCGCATAGGAGCCGATCCAGTTCCAGCTACAAAAGGTACCCGCTGTGCTGGTACCATGCCAAGTTTGGTGCACAGGCTCGCAAGTGCCAGAAGCCGTGCGACTTCTCCAAGTCGGGAAACGCCGCGGGCAATCGGTAGTGGCGACCAACGATTGTCCATCCCGTGGAGGTCGCCTCTTCGTCACTGACCGCAGTACGAATGTCCAGTTCCTGGTGGACACCGGCAGTGACCTGTGCGTCTACCCTCGTGCTGCGCTTCGGGAACGACGTGTCAAGACTGACTTCATGCTCACCGCAGCCAACGGGTCGACGATCGAAACCTTCGGCTTCGTCGAAATTAATTTAAATTTAGGGCTGAGACGTAACTTCCCTTGGCGTTTCACCGTCGCCAATGTTAATACAATAATAGGCGTTGATTTTCTTGGCTTCTATAACTTAATTGTAGACTGCCGCAATCAACGCCTTATAGACAACACAACAACATTATCAACCTATGCATGCATTGCTAATATTAATGTTTTCTCTGTCAAGGTTCCAACAGGCGACACGCGCTTCCATGGGGTGTTGGATAAATATCCCGAAATTACTCGCCCGTCAGGTACACCGGTGATCCCGAAACACAACACGGTACACCACATCAGGACCACTCCAGGTCCTCCTGTATCGTGCACTCCTCGACGGCTGGCACCGGACAAACTACAAGTGGCCAAGCAGGAATTCGCGCTCATGCTGAGTAACGGCACAGCGCGTCCTTCTGACAGTCCTTGGGCCTCTCCTTTACACCTTGCGCCTAAGAAAGATAACGGCTGGCGGCCGTGCGGCGATTATCGATCGCTTAACGCACGCACTGTGCCAGACCGTTATCCTATTAGGCATATCCAAGACTTCTCCCATTCCATTTCCGGTTGTACAGTCTTTTCCACCATCGACCTGATGAAGGCGTACAACCAAATCCCTGTCTTCGAAGACGACATCCCAAAAACTGCCATCACTACTCCCTTTGGCCTGTATGAATTTCCTTTTATGACCTTCGGTCTTAGGAACGCAGGCCAGACATTCCAGAGGTTTGTTGACGAAATGACGCGAGGCCTCGACTTCTGCTACTGTTATCTGGACGACTTCCTCGTCTTTTCCAAAGACGAAGCTGAGCACGAAGCCCATCTCCATCAACTTTTCAGTCGCATGAGAAAATACGGCGTCCTCGTCAACACCTCCAAATGCGTCTTCGGTGCACCAGAGGTAACATTTCTAGGCTACCGAATCTCCGCCTCCGGAACCAAACCTCTGGAATGTAAGGTCCAAGCCATAAAAGACTTCCCAGTTCCCAAGACCATCAGACAACTGAGGCGATTCTTGGGAATGCTCAACTTTTATAGGCGATTTCTTCCAAACTCTGCTTCCGTCCAAGCACCCTTAAACGCCTTACTTTCGGGCAATGTCAAGGCATCTCAACCAGTCGACATCTCAGGTGAGGCCCTGTTGGCTTTCGACAGGTGCAAGGAGAGCCTCGCCAATGCTGCATTGCTGGCCCACCCAGATTGTCAGGCCGAGCTCGCTCTAGTAACAGACGCGTCCGACCTGGCAATGGGTGCAGTTTTGCAGCAATTCAAAAACAATCATTGGGAGCCTCTAGCATTCTTCTCACGGAAGTTGAGTCCCTCCCAACAAAAGTACTCTCCGTACGACCGCGAACTCCTGGCCATATATGAAAGCATAAAATACTTTCGGCATATGCTGGAGGCCAGGCATTTCGTAGTCTTTACGGATCACAAGCCGCTCAGTTACGCTTTCAGCGAGAGAAAAGCCAACTGTTCACCTAGACAGTACCGCCACCTTGACTACATCTCGCAGTTCACGACCGACATACGGCATATTTCCGGCAAGGACAATGTCGTGGCCGACCCTTTGTCACGCGTCGATGAACTGCAGATGCCGGTCGATCTGGAAGTGCTGGCTTCATCTCAGGCTTCAGATCCGGAGCTGACTCAACTTCTGGGAGAAGAATCATCACTTCGCCTAAAAAAGTTGAGGATTTCCAATTCTCGTCTGGAGCTTTACTGTGACGTCAGCACTCGATCACCAAGACCGTTCGTCACCAAACCTCTGCGGAGACAGCTTTTCGACAGTCTCCATAGTCTCAGCCACCCAGGCGCTAACGCAACCACGAAACTCGTTGCCGAACGATTCGTTTGGCCTGGGATGCGCAGAGACTGTCGAGAGTGGTCCCGACAATGTTTGGCATGCCAACGCGCCAAGGTGAATCGCCACGTGTCATCTCCATTGGGCACGTTCGATCTGCCTCGCGCCCGGTTCGCATTTGTCCATGTGGACATTATCGGTCCTCTGCCCGTCTCACACGGGTACCGCTACTGTTTGACGGCGGTGGATCGTTTCACCCGCTGGCCGGAAGTCGTTCCCATGATGGATATCACCGCCGAAACAGTCGGGAAGGCCTTAATATCGTGGATATCCAGATTTGGATGTCCCACCGATATTGTGACTGATCGCGGACGACAGTTTGAATCGTCACTTTTCCAGTATCTCGGAAAAGTGATCGGATTCAAACATCGCAAAACTACCGCGTATCATCATGCAACGGCTTAGTGGAACGATTCCACCGCCAGTTAAAGGCAGCCATAATGTGCCACATGGACTCCAATTGGGTGGACATATTACCCTTGGTGCTGTTGGGCATTAGGAGTGCCTACAAAGACGATCTGCGGTCGTCTTCTGCTGAGCTGGTGTATGGTGAACCTCTCCGATTACCTGGAGAATTCTTCCAGGCCTCGGCTCCTAATTTCACCGACATATCGGAGTTCACCACACGTCTGCACCGGTTCACATCCAAACTCCAGCCAGCTCCAGCTGCACGTCACAGTAAAGACAAAGTCTTTGTCTATAAGGACCTGGCTTCATCGAGTCATGTCTTCCTACGGGATGACACCTCTCGTGGCTCACTACAGCCACCCTACACTGGCCCATACAAGGTCATCACAAGAGGTGACAAGACCTTCAAAATACAGGTCAAAGGGAAGAGTGTGACAGTATCAGTAGACCGCCTTAAACCGGCCTACATACTGGCGGACCAATCTCCCAATCCCACCTCGACCACCACCCCAACTCCCAACCAACCTCCTTGTTCCCTACCTAATCCTGTCCCTACAGGGCAAGATGCCCAAGCCCAGGATGACGTCAGGAGAACGCGTTCGGGCCGTACTGTGCGATTTCCTGATTTTTATCGCCCGTAGTAACGGTCTCAGGAGGGGAGTGATGTGGCGTACTCCACACATATTTTATTTACTTTATATATTATATACTTTTTACATATTTATATATTTACACAATATTTATTTATTTCAAATATTTATATTACATATTTACAATTTACAGTTTACATTTTTATACACAATTTTATATATACAATATTTTCTAAAATAATATAATTTACACACCTTTTTAAATAAAACAATTCATTTACATTAATTAAAACTATATACAACAAATTCATATGTTAAATTACGGAACCCATTTTTCCTATCTGACATCTAACATATATTTATGCATTTATATCGAGCGTATTGTTCACGCCCGGTCCGGCAAGACGTGCGGTCGCGCAGGGGGGACAAACGGACCGTTAGGCCACTACCTGCCGAGACCCACCAGTTGGAACATAGATTCGCCCGCGAAGCCCGTGTTGCCTGCTAGCTTGCGTTTGCTATTTAATTACGTTTACTCAGCTATTTCTTACTGTGCTTGGTTTTTCTCTCGTACTATTCTATTGACTGTCTCTTCCACTCCTTCTATCTTTATGTATAGTGTGTAGTATTGTCTTGTGTAACGTGTGAACTGTTCTTCTGTGCACTGTGAACTGTACGTGTGAAAATAAACTGTTGCTTGTTGCTTGTGCTCGTTTTGTTGCGCTTGCGCACCCCTCGCAATACCACCACAAGTGCCTACCTCAACAACTGGCACTCATACACACCATCGCACCAAACACCTACACCCCCCTATACTTTATTGCTTGAAATCCGAGGAGCCGTATTGTGGCTCGGATAGTCCAGAGGTCAGAAGAAAGTTCATAATGTTATGTAGTCATGTTGTGTAATGTAATGTTATGTACCATTATCTAGAAGACCAATACTCAGATTGGTAATGTCATTGATTTGTATTTACTGTTAATTTTCCGGTTTAAAATAAAAAGTTTTTCCACCGTAGTTCATAAACATTACTCATTTTAAAATTACACAACGCAGGTTGCGTCAATTATAGTAAAATACTTCTAGTAAACTTTAATCCGTGGTGCTCGGATGAAGGAAGGGTCATGTCTGCATGTGACCTATGAATAGATTTGCCTTTTCTTTGTCCTGACAGATAACCGCGTAGGATTCGTATTGTGCCATTAATACATTAATCATTAAAATTACTCTGAGGTCAGTCCGTAAAGTTGGGGACCGGATTACTTGCCTGCTATTTGGAGCGAAAAATTTCGGACCTTATCATAATTTAAAGAAATTTTATGCGAAATTATGACGGGTTACTTAATAGGATGGTTGCGTGGTACTTGTAAAAGGATATTGAGAGCCTTATCCATATTATGGAATAGCTTTAAATAATATGTCGGCATTTATTCATATTTACGTTAAACAGTCTACATTGACATGTAAATCTAGATACAGAGAAAAGGAGAGCGAAATCGTTATTGTTTTAAGTTTGAATTTTTGTGATGACTATAATATAAATATATTTATGATTTCAAATGAAAGAAATATAAATGCCCTATTGCACCCTTACAAAAGTACATTGAAATCACATGATAGGTATATCCATATCATATCTTCCAATTGAGTGAAGATTTTTCTCGTAGGGGATCAGGGGTTCACGGTCCATATAGCAATCAAGAGGCATGTTACTCCCGTGATAAAATTGCAAACCATAACATGTCTGCTGCAATAGATCATTGTTTAATATATTTTTTTAGAGTCCGTACCTACATGGTAAAACGAGACCTTATTACTAAGCCTCGGCTGTCTGTCTGTTTGTCACCAGGCATCTCATAAACCGTGATAGCTAGAAAGCTAGAACAAAAAATACAAAAAATAAAAAATATTAAAGGGGTCCCCATACAACAAACGTATTTTTTTAACTCGATCTTAATAAACAGGAACAATTTTATAGATGATGGTACGGAACTCTTCGTGCGCGAGTCCGATTCACACCTGGCGGTTTATTATACCGGGTATATCAAGACTGCTACCGAAAACGAAGCCGGGTGGTAGTTTAAGCGACTTCAGACACAATGCAACAGAAAAAGTTGCAAAAAAAAAGCGACATTTTTTTTTTGTTATTTTTTTCCTATGGCTATATTTGGGTGGTAAATACATTTTTTCCTAAAATAATAGTGCATATCCTTTTATTTATAAATACTCTAAGGTATAAAAGAGTTTAAATTATTATTTTAGCAAAAACTATGGATTTACCACCCAAAATTGACGATATTTAAAAAATCATAGAAAATAATTGTCGCGTTTCTATGCGAAATTTTTAATTGTATTGTGTTTGTAGCCACTAAAACTACCACCCGGCTTCGTTTTCGGTAGCAATCTTGAGATACCAGGTATATTCGCACTCTTAATATGAGTGCCTTTAAAACCAGAGCGACTAGGATTTGATATAAAATTATTAAAAAATATAGAATAGCTTCTTTATCCGCTTTAATCGTTCAGGGTAAACGTTATTGAATAAAACCATACCTAACTAGAAGTAAAGTGCTACTACCATTCAAATTTGGTCTTATATTTATTAATTAAAAGGATTTCCCAAAATACACATAGCATTAATATAATAATATCACAAAACACACAATTAGCGTGTTTCCTCATTTATAGGAAATCACAACAAAATGAAATTAAACTAAAAATTAAAACAAATAAAATTAAAATTAATATTGGTATTAATTTAACAAGTAATAAAAAAAAACATGAAATATATATCTCAGTTGTGAGGTATAACCAAGCGCGTTACCTGATGTTAATTAATAAACAACGCTGACATCACAGCTGACATTACTTCCTGAGGGACTACAGATGTGTCGATATACAGGACGTACGTTCAGACAGCAATCAAAATCGCGTGTAGGGTAAATAGGACAGATGAATACACCCGATAATCATACATAATCCTGACGCCATAGTAGATGCCAAGCGTTGTGTCGTGGGTGTCAGAAATTAGGAGAGACTTTTTGGTGTCATTAGATACATACATTTATAAAATACGCCTTTTCCCAGAAGGGGTAGGCAGGTAGGTAGATGTTTTACTAGGACACCTAAATTTCGTCTTTTATGTTCCGTCTCACAATGAGATGATGAATGATGAGATGATGATGATGAATGAGGCACAAATCCTGACACCAGGCTAATTATGAATAGAAAAATTAAATATGACAAATTGTCCGACCCGAGATTCGAACCCGAGACCTTAGTTTTGTAATCGTACCGTAGTATAACTACTCCTCCGAGGCAATCGCTTGGATTGGATATTACTGACCGAAATGTTTATTTTGTGGATCAAAACTTTTGTCCCAGTGTGGGAATCGAAACTTCGGTCTCTCAGTACATATTGTTATGTATTATTTAAATCTTTATTGTACACAAAGTTAAACTACACAATAAAAAAGCTGGTAAAACATAGCTGATTTCCTGACGATATTTTCCACGGAATTTATCTGAATAAAGCCATGGTTGTCACTAAGCTTATGTATAAGCTTAATTAAAAAAAAGTCCTATACATCTGATAGTATATGCAGGAAAAGTTCTTTTAGAGGGTCGAATAGCAGGAGCCGCCTGTCTCTTGCCTGTTGAAAGTAATGCCGGCTCACTCAAACCTGGATGTTTATTACCTGATCCCGGAAAGCAAAACGATTCCGGGAGTATACGAGAATCCTTCCATCAGAACTACCAGAATATTTAAGCGTAAAGGTTATTCGATAACAATAAGCTTCATTTTCTAAAGCAATTTTCTCACAAAAGAGTGTGGGTGTAACATAATACAAAGTTAGTGAAGAAAATGTCTATCCATTTATAAGAAGAGAGAAAATAAACTGTTTGGGAAATTGGGACATCATTCAAAAAATTACCTCTCGTCAACCTTAGGAAGAAGTAGCGATAATCTGTTTATATCAAGTCATACGCTAATCGCGATTTATTGAGTACAATACTCTAGAATATAACAACTGAGAAGAATAAATATAATCTGCAATTTTCACAATATAGTTGGGTAATAGTGACTATTCTGACATGTTAGTAAAGTAATGCACTGTAACATCCGTAGAGAACAAATATAATCTGCTATGTACACTATACACTTTAGTGATAGTGACAATTCTTACATGTTCTTGTTGGTACATTCTTTTCATCTTATCTATCTTATCTATCTATGAGTTACTAGCGGCCCGGCCCAGCTTCGCCTGGGTGCAAATACAGATTCCAGTCCATATTTTATTTAAAATCAACATGACATCCGTTGTCTAAACTGCTTATCCAATTCCAATCCCATCCTCTACCTATTCTACTGTCCCATTTTATCCACCTTATATTCTATTCTATCCCATCTCTCCAGATTTAAATCATTATTTTGCTACGGAGATATTATAACACTGTTACTACTCCAACGACATTCATTGAAATCAATTAAAAGATACCATAGCTGACCCGACCACGCTTTGCTATGGCTTAGTTATTATATGATCAATATTATATTCAATTATTTAGCATAGCAAAAAGCCCGACCCACCTTTGCCTGGATGCAGATATTTTTTTATTTTACTTCACATCAAATACATGTTATTTTTCGTATAAGCTCGTGTATACCTTAACATAACGTAGCTATCCTATTGTCCTACTCAATTCCGTCCCATCCCGTCTATTCAGTCTCTTCCCGATATGTCTCGTCCTTTCTCTTCATTATATATCCTGTCTTATACCGTGCATTTACATTTCGTCCTATCAAATCTGTCAGCTAACTCAGTCCTCTCCCGTGCCTCCCACTCTATTATATCCCGTTTCTCCATATCCAAATAGTGTTCCTTATAAATTTTTGACATTAAACACGTTAGCGATTTTGATTATCCATGCAATATTCCATCCCTTCTTTCACCCCCACTATGCTGTTTTTCCATAAATATTACGCCATTACTTTTTGTTAGTAATAAAGAGATGAAATATTAATTTTCATAGAAATAACTTCAGTGGTTTCGATTTTCTTCGACATAAAATTTCAAAATGTATAATATTTCTATCAGTGAATTATAGCGAAGGAAAAGCCACTGTAAAAATTCGTGATAAAAGTAAACATAATAACACGTAACACACACACACACACACACAAACATACACTATTAGCACTTTCTCACACTGATACCCACAATTAATGTAATAACAATGATATTTAACTGGTTTCTCAAGACACAGGCAACGCCTAATTTGAGAACCCCTGCAATATTCTCCATATGTAAAATTGTTATTTTAATAAAGCTTTTTCATTTTCAAGTGATATTCTATTTTGCAAAGAAGAAAATCTTCTTACGTGTGAATATGATTTATTTAATTGTCCTATATTTATTTAGCTTCATAATATATTATCTTTTGGTTACACAAAAGGAATTTCTGAACGCATGCATTAATATTTGACAACCAATTTAAATGTCAATCAATTTTTATTACTGTCATTAATTTACATCTTTAAAACCTTAAATACGCCATTAATCGAATATTATGGATATATGTTGTCGATTCGAAACCTTTATTTAAATACGTTATTTCATTTGAAGGAAGAATTTACCGTATCGACGGGATGAACATGAAATGTTTGACAGTTACGAACCTATAAACATTTTGTATAAAAAAATGTTAATAAGCTAATAGAAACTTGGGAAACCGGGAACGTGATAAAAAGTATCCTATGTCCTTCTCCTGGTTCTAAGCTACGTCCCCACCAATTTTCAGTCAAGTCAGTTCAGCCGTTCTTGAGTTATAAGTGGAGTAACTAACACGACTTTCTTTTATATATATATAGATTTTTAGAGCAGATTGAACACATCTGTTCTACAAATAAGCACACACGTATTTTTAAAGCAATATGTGGTACATATACATATTTGTGTTATTAGAGGAGTTAGATTTATTTTTACTTTTGTCAATTATCTAATTACACAAAGGTTCGTTTCATATTTTCTGCAAGACATTAAAAATAATTATTTTAGAGCATAGAATGTTTCAGTTCATAGAAGTGAAATAAACGCCGTCTTTCTTACATCGGGCCGTACTCAAAAACCGTCTCAGTTATCCGAGATTCGGGTCACGAGTTCCAGCTATGGGCCGTGTCCGATGGATGGCTGCTCATCCCGGATCAATCGCGAAGCGGAGGTGTCCTTAATGGAGATTTTACACGTGATTTCCGGACGCCGCCGTCTCAGACCATACCTGTTTGCGATAACCATTAACCCGAATAAATTGGGTGATGTCTTTTTTATTGGATCATTCTGGGATCTGTTTATGAACATCAAATAAAAATGCTGCATGGGAGAACTAGTCGCTTATATGAAAAGGAGCCATAGAAGAATTTTTTTAAATATTGGCACGGCAAAATTACTGTACTTCACCTGATGTTAGGCGTAAATGTCGTACAGACGTAGTATCGAATGGCATCAAACGGCTTTTCCATGTCATTCGGTACAATTATTTCGGCCTGCTAAAATACTTCTTCTTAGTATTTTAACAGCCCATTTTCGTCCCACTGCAAGGCACTGGCCTCCTCTACAATGAAGAGTACGATTGAGGGTGGTTAGGCCATATAGTCCATCACGCTGGCCTAGTGCGGGTTATTTTCTTCGTAGTAGTAGCTTAGTTTTTGTGATCGTTCTTCAAATTCTCTGACGTCGGAACGAGGCAGCAGTGACGACATATTACAGTTGTTAGACTGTGATTGAGCCCTGGCCGGCATAATTGTATTAATGGCTACTTTTTGCCTAGTTCTTATAATCAGCTGCATTATATTTACTTTGTTGCAGGAGTAAATAACACACAGTAGCAACGATCGCATAGCCTAGTTTATGTTGTGGATCACATAAAGAAAAGGAAACAGAAGAAGGAACTAAATAATTTTCTGTCGGAAAATAATGAAAATATACAAAAAACGGTGGTTAATAATATTCCTAAAAATAAAGACACATAAAATAACGATTACTGTGCCAACAATAAATAAAATAAATAAATAAATAACACCCAACAGTCACATACATAGTCCTGACCCCACATTAAGATTGAGTCTTGTGTCGTGGGTATCAGGAACTATGAGAGACTTTTCGGTCTCACAAACACCCAGACCCGAGAGAAATATTTGTGGGCCGCACAAACATTTCTCTCGGTGCGGGGATCGAACCCGCGGCCTCTTGTTTCACAGGCGGCGTCTAACCGCCTGCGCCACGGAGACTGACAATAAACACATGAACTGATTATTTACAAAAAAATAAGAGTATTATTTACGGATTTTATCGCAGAATTAGTTTAATTTTTACATTTTTGGCTTCCCGACGTTTCGATTACAGCTTTCGTGGTCACGAGGCGGATTGAGGTATTAGACGTCCGCTCTGTGACTGTTACAATTCAACTAAAAAGTTAATTTAAATAGTTAGTCTGTATTTGCGATCCGATCTACGCAGAAGGAGCTCACTGTGTCTTGAGGTCTGGCAGTTGGTCTTTTGGGTTCCGATTTAATTAAATGTAGTATTGGATCCCATGCTTGTGCAAGCTTCAAGCCATCTTCTCTATTGAAATTTGGATGTTTTTTTTTTATTTCAATAGCCTCGCGAAACATCCTGGGCAGGAAACGGTGTTCTTTAGCGAGGACTTGGGGCTGGTCAAAGCGGAGGTAATGCTTGGAGCCTTCTTCTATATGTTCAGCAACTGCAGACTTCGTTGTGCGTCGGTGTTTGACGTCAGCTATGTGTTCTTGCATGCGGGTCCCTATGCTTCGTTTTGTTTGACCTATGTAGGAGAGGCTACAGTCGCAATCTATTTTGTAAACGAAACGTCGGGAAGTCAAAAATGTAAAAATTAAACCAAATGTGCGATAAAATCCGTAAATTATAGTTTTATTTTTTGTGAATAAAAAAAATATGAATTTGCTTTGCTTGGTTTCTCATCAACTGCCCCAACCATGCTGTCCATAATGGAATTAATAAATATCAGATTTTGTTCAAAAAGACTAAACTGCAACTCAGTGGTCTGAATGAAAGTGTAGTCATTGTAAACAAAGCAACGCCGCATAAAACAGAAAAAAAAAAGAAAAATAGTTCATATTTTCTATTCCCCACTCGCAAGCGATACAAAGAACAATTATATCTATCTTCGAACGTGGCATTAGGGGCGTTTTTTCTCCACAACCGTGACGGATGCCCGCGGCAATTAGCGTCCGGAAATTACACAAGAAAACACCGAGCAATCCATCACCTGGTTGTGAAAAAAAAATAAAGCTCAGAAATCTCGCCCGGCGCAGTTTATATAAGCGTCAGTCAACCTCGCGGTGATGTTGCTGTTTTTCGTAATATTTTAGCAAGATGTAATTTTGTGTTGATGGTTTTAGGTTAGATAATGCGGACTTTGTTCCGGGTTTCGTTATTTTTCACGGCTGCGAAATAAGGAGCTTGTTTTTGTCTATGTTTAAAATGGTCGTATATAATGTACAGTCAGCAACATAAGTCGCTTCACAATCACGAGATTTGGAATTGTCTTATCATCCAAAATAATTATTATTTTCAATATCGTATGCATTTCTCGGCGTAGATAACTTTACTTGGTTATATTTTACGATTACAGAGTAGTACGTACAAATTTAAATTCATAAAAAGGTTATAAAAAATGTGAAGTGTTCAGCGACTTATGTTGCTGACTGTACAACAATATTCTACTATCCCAACGATTCAGCAATCTAAATAAGAATTCTTCAGTGTTATTGGGCTTAAGAGGGGTAATCACTCTCAATTTCATGAACAGGATTTTTAAATATTATGTTTATACAAGGAAAGTCCTATGGTCATCAGCCATAATAAAATTTTTCATTCATCATAAGATTTTCACTGTCTGTTGTCAGTAGTCGTTATGCACTGTTGTGTTTCGGATTGAAGGACACTGTAGCCAGAATAACTACTGGACATATTGAGACTTAACATCTTATGTCTCAAGATGGCGAGCGCAGTGGAAAACCAAGCATTGCTTTATAATTCAGTGCGTTGTTTGGTTTTGCTACTGTCAATGAGCAGTCGTATCGCTTACCATCAGGCGAACGGCATGCTCGTCAATAAAAAAAATTGCTCATAAAATTATACATACTCTAAAAAATCATCATCATGTATCAGCCCATATTCGTCCCACTGCAGGGCACGGGCCTCCTCTACAATCGACAGTACGATTGAGAGTGGTTAGGCCATACAGTCCACCACGCTGGCCTAGTGCGGGTTGGCGGACTTACCTACCATAGAATTTTTTGTAAATCGCTATGGTATGCAGGTTTCCTCACGATGTTTTCCTTCACCGTTTTAGTGCGTGGTGATTGACTATCAATACACACATGACTCCGAAAAGTCAGAGGTGTGCCCTGGGATTCGAACCCGCGACCACCGTGAACATGTTGGCAGTCGCGTCTACAAAATATATAATACAAAATAATATTTCCACAAAAAATAGGTGTAAAATGTCCCTAACAAAAAGGGTCAAGGTTCAATCTTTAAAGGGTTACGATATAAGGCCGGTCAAAGCCATCCTTCACACTCATTAGCCTTATCAAACCTTTTTATACGATCCTTATCGGGGCCAATCTTCGTCCTTTTTCACACATGCCTTGTTTCTTGCCAGTGTGCCAGTTTATTTTCCTCCCATGAAAACACTATCAGATTGTTATTTACGTGTCGGAATTTAAATTGTACATTGACCTTAGGAAATATAGCGCGTGGATAACTTTCAATCCAATTATGGAAACTTAAATAAAGAAAGAGGTGCGAATAGACAAACAGCTGATTTTTGTTATCATTTTTAATTTCAATTTTAAAATATAAATAGTTTATATTGAATAGTGTACTATATGCTGTTTTAAATAGTACATTTTACCACCTGCCGGGAAGTGTTATCCACCAGAAAGAAGCAATTTTGCACTTTACACTATTCTTCAATCACACGCGATGGCACTAGAATTGAATTCGATCGTGGAGAGCCAGTCAAAACTGCAAGCGCTATTTCTTGAGCGAATGGAGGAAATGGAGAATGAGCTTAAAAAAGTCAACAGCCCTAATTCTTCGATGTCTACTTCATCTTTAGCTGCCGAATACTTCAAGTTCAAAGATTTTGTGCCCACTGCTTTTCGGGCTATCCAGTCACAAATTTCGATGCTGTCCGAAAATCTTGAGAAAGCGGAAATTCACAAACGCCGTAAAATTTTGCTGTTCCATAGTGTTGTTGAGGAAAAGGACGAGAAGGCAGCCCTGGTTTCTGACATAGTCGCAAACCGCCTCAAGATCGCCGATTTCTGCGTGTCGGACATCAACCGCTGCCATCGTATGGGTCGGTCATCTGCTCAGGATCCTCCTAGACCAATTCTTGTCAAGACAAGTACAGTCAGCGACAAAAGTCGTTGAACATATTCAAAACGCCAAAAGTCTTGCACACATGAAGCAACAGAAGTGGTTGAGCAGGGTCGGCCACAAATATTCGTGAACACCTTAAGGTTACAAAAGTTTCTGAACAACAAAAGCAACAAAATTCCTGAACACGCAACTTGTACATAAGTCAGTAATTTTTTTGATATCTTTGTATTGCGCACGCCCACCGACTTCGATATGAACCAGTTAGCTGTTAACTATCTGACGAATTTCCGTGACAACTCATAACAATATTCAATGTAATTTCTCAAAATATTCCTAAAGCCACAACGCGTGTTTTATATCAATGGAGACAATTAAAAATAATAATTATTAGTCAGAATGGAAAATACTTTTTCAAAAGTTTCTAAGCGACAAAATACCTTAACACATCAATGGTACATAAGTTTCTGAACACCTATAAAAAGCAAGTTTGCCGCAGATGTGTTCAGCTACTTTTGTCGCTTTTTTTATGCATTCATTGTAAAATATTATTTCATAACATATAATTTTTGCTTTTCTCTGCATTGACTTATTGTTTTCTGTTTTTGTGAAATAAAATTTATTTATGAGAAGTTTTAAGCGTGTTTTATGTCAGTGGCGTAAATAAATAATAATTTTTATTAGATTCAGAAAGAAAATTGTGGCAGCATTTTTGAACTTTTTTGATTCAATTGGGTTCAGAATACATATCTGAGAGACCCTTCGCTCCGATATTCTAAATTGATAGTCAAAATAGAATATTTTGGCCGCAATTTTTTACTTTTTAGTTATTGGTTCGATTGGTTTCAAAATCAATATCCACTGGGTTCTTTGCTCCGATATTCAAAATTGTAAGATCAATGGAAAACGATACGTACGATTTAGACAATAATAAGCTCCACATAAAAACGAGATACATAAAAACTCAAGAAGTTTAATAATTTATCGTATATGTTATATTAAATATTGATTATTTACATAAAGTCAACACTTGCCTTTTAATAAGAAAAAATAATAGTAAATAAAATTTATTAAAATTTAACCTTTCAAGATAAAAATAACGCTGACTTAGAGTACTTACAAATTCAAGTAAAATTTGTATGCCGACACCACGCACAAATTACATTGAAAAAAGTATTAGATATGAAGGAGCACAAATGTATAATGACTGGCCAACAACCATAAAAGAAAAAGATAACTTCCGTACTTCCAATACAACAATTGAATTATTTAAACAAAAATCAAAGGTTTGAATGAGGCCCTGGCAGCAAGACTTGGTTTGTGAATTGACATGTGGGTATTTTATTGTGTTATTGTTCCAATATAAGCACATTGTAACTGTCTTACCCACATCATTAAATTATAGATTAGTACTGTCCGATACTAGCATAATTTTACCTATATAATTATTATATCTCATGAAGTGAAATTTAGAAAAATATTTTGAGATAAAAGGTTTTTGTAACCTTAACAATTTATTGTTTAATATCTCGTGCCAAGAACAGATAAACAATACATTTAAACATCTCATAAATAAATATTATTTCACAAAACAGACAACAATAAGTCAATGATGAGAAAAACACAAAATATAAACCGTGAAATAAATTTTGAGACCGATTACCCAACATCTAAAAAGTTCAAAACTGCGGCCACTATTTTCATTCTGACTAGTAAAATTACGGTTATTTATTATCTCCACTGATATAACACATGCTAAAAACTTCTCATAAATAAATGTTACTTCACAATAACACTGGTGGTGGGTCTCTCATATGTGAGAGGCCATCTGGGTAGGTACCGTTAACAGCAGTGTAAATGCACTGTTGTGTTTCGGATTGAATGGTTTTGTAGCCAGAGTAACAACTGGATATTTGAGACTTAACATCTTAGGTTTCAGGATGGCGAGCGCAGTGGAATGTCAAGCATTGCTTTGTAATTCAAGGTGTTGTTTGGTTTTGACTGTTTATGAGCGGTCGTATCGCTTACCATCAGGCGAACGGTATGCTCGTCTAGCTGCTCATTGCAATTAAAAAAAGAAGAATACAATAAGTAAATGCAGAGAAAAGCAAAAATTATAAATTATGAAATAACATTTTACAATGAATGCATAACAAAGCGACAAAAGTAGCTGAACACATCTGCGGCAAACTTGCTTTTTATAGGTGTTCAGAAACTTATGTACCATTGGTGTGTTCTGGTATTTTGTTGCTCAGAAACTTTTGAAAAAGTATTTTCCATTCTGACTAATAATTATTATTTTTGTCTCTACTGATATAAAACACGCATTGTGGTTTTAGGAAATATTTTGAGAAACTACATTGAATATAGTTATGAGTTGTTACGGAAATTCGCCAGACAGTTAACAGCTAACTGGTTCATATCGAAGTCGGTGGGCGTGCGCAATACAACGATATCAAAAAAATTACTGACTAATGTACAATTTGCATGTTCAGGAATTTTGTTGCTTTTGTTGTTCAGAAACTTTTGTAACCTTAAGGTGTTCACAAATTTTTGTGGCCGACCCTGCTTAACCACTTCTGTTGCTTCATGTGTGCAAGACTTTTGGCGTTTTGAATGTGTTTAACGACTTTTGTCGCTGACTGTACCATGGAGGTCCATAATCAAATTTGGTATGTTAAGACACTGTTGCGTGGTTCGGTTGTAACGGTGTCGGAGTTCCTGACCAAGTCGCGGCATGATATTTTCATGGCTGCGCGTCAAAGATTTGGTGTGAATAAGTGCTGGACGCGCGACGGCTTCGTATTCGTACTGAAGGTTGATGGAACGCGTCACCGAATTAACTCCATCAGTGATATTGACAAGATCCCTGTTACGACTAGTGGTGCTCGCACTCAACCGAAAGTCCCGAAAGAACCTGTGGCGCTTCCAACCAGATCGAGAAGGATCCCCACGACTAGTAAAAAAAAAAAAGTAATTATTTATAACTTTTTTGTGCAGTTTGTTACCTATGTCTCACTATGTGTAATACCCACTATAGTGTTACTTTTTTGTTTATTTTACAATATTTTTTTAATTTACCCTCTCGTGTCGTGACGATCTAAATTTGAGATGACATTCTCGTCTTTACAAATGATCATACATAGTTTTTGTAAATTGTTAATGTATTAATTTAAGTTTTATTTAATTTCTTGTGTTTATTTTGTTTCTTTTTTTTTGGTTGTTTTTGTTTTTCATTCTGTCTATGTTGTTATATGACTGTGTAATTTATAGCATCTCTTCCGACATAGCACTACCGGCGGATGGATTTATGCATATACGTATTTATTGACTTTTTTTTAATTGTACATACTTAACTTAAAACAACTAGTTTTTATTAATATTCTTTAATTATTTATTTTTTACTTAGTTTTATTATTAATTTCATATTTTATTATTAATCGTTTTAAGTAATTTTTTTTCTTTTTCTTATAAGTATAATTATTGCTATTTATCTATCTAATTCAACTTGCAGACATTATTTTGCAAGTGTTAACTTCTGACAATAGTAATGAAGGTGATCATTTTTGTTCTTTATCACCGTTTTCTTGTGGTTCCAGCGATGAAAGCTTTGTCAGTATGCCATCACTTTTGGATATGCTTCAGTACCAGTTCTCTGACGTTCCGAACAATTTTAATCTAGTTCATATTAATGCACAAAGTATTCCGGCTCATTTCTCGGATATGCTGGCGTCCTTTGATCAAAATAATATACATGCTGTTTTAGTTTCTGAATCCTGGTTGAAGCCTTGCTTACCATCAACCTCTTTCTCTCTTCCTGGCTTTCGTCTCATTCGTAATGATCGCACTGGCATGGGTGGTGGTGGTGTGGCGATTTATTTGCGTACCCATATTCCATATACCTCAATAAGCATGTCGCCACAACCGCCGGCTCATAATGCTGGTGAGCATCTTTTTATTGAGGCAACTCTATCCCACATCAAAATTATTGTTGGAGTATTTTACAGCCCATCGACACGTATTGACTACTTTTCATCTTTTGAACAAATATTAGAAAACCTTGTTCCTAATTATGATCACACTATTATTATGGGAGAGTTCAATACGTGTCTTTTAAAGAAAGATCACAGGACTTATTTGCTAGAAAATGCTGTAAATTCTTTCAATATGCACATTTTACCTTTAGGTGCAACGCATCACTTTCCTAACTCCTCCCCCTCTCTTCTCGACATTGTAGTTGTATCTTCTCAACACCATGTAGCTAAGCATGGACAATGTTCCGCGGATGCTTTTTCTTATCATGATCTGATTTTTATATCTTATAAAATTCGTCCTCCTAAGCGTAAACCTAAAATAATTCTGCAGCGTAATTTTGGTGGTATAGATCAGGAGGCTTTTCGACGTGATGTTTCGGATACTGCTTGGTGTCTTATTACCGAGGCCAGTACTATCGATGCCAATTGTTGCGATTTTTAATTCCTTGATAACAAAGCTGTATGACATCAATGCCCCTCTACGAGCAGTCAAATTAAAGCACCTCCCTGCTCCGTGGCTCACCGATGACATCAGATGTTTGATGCGCAAAAAAGTAGCGGCCAAAAACAAATACAAATGTCATCCAACAGACAAAACCAGGGCTAAATACATAGGCATACGGAATCGCTGCAATAGGGTGTGTAGGGATGCTTATCGTCGCCATATTCACGAATCTGTCGATGAGGAAGATCCAGCCAAAGTGTGGAAATTCCTCAGAAGTTTGGGAATTGGTAAATCTCAACACAACTCATCATCTAATATTCTTGACATTAATGGTCTAAATAATCATTTTTCTTCATGTTCTTGTATTGATATATTAATCAAGAACCAAACTATTAACACTCTCAATTCCTTGCCAATTCCTGAATACATTCCCTTTGTTCTTAAAAGATTCACCGCTTGTGATGTTAAGAAGAGCATTATGTCAGTGACGTCGAATGCAGTTGGTGTAGATGGCATTAGCCGCAATATGCTAGTGCCAATTCTGGACTTTATTCTGCCTTCGATTTGCCACATCCTTAATTATTCCATTCTCAATGGTATTTTCCCTTCCTACTGGAAAGACGCGCTAATTATTCCTCTACCTAAAAAAGCCAATCCCGAATTATTTTCCGAGTACCGTCCTATTTCCATCCTTCCTTTCCTTTCCAAAGTACTAGAGCGTCTTGTCCACTCCCAATTAAGTTCCTTCTTATCCACCCATTTCCTTTTGAACCCTTTTCAATCCGGTTTTCATCCAGGACACAGTACAGTTACTACTTTAGTAAATATTACTGATGATATTCGTCTTGGAATGGAAAAAGGGCAGCTCACGGTGTTGACGTTACTGGATTTCAGTAACGCTTTCAATACTGTTGACTTTGAAATCCTTCTTGCCTTGCTCCGCTCTATTCACATATCTCCAACGGTAATCAATTGGTTTCACAGTTATCTGTTCGGTCGCCGGCAGCGGGTTCGTCTCAATGACGACTTTTCGTCATGGTGTAACACCTCAGCTGGCGTACCGCAAGGCGGCGTTTTATCTCCTCTACTTTTCGCAATTTTCATTAATTCTATTACTCAAAATCTATCTTCTTCTTACCACCTCTATGCAGACGATCTCCAAGTTTACAATCAAGCTTCCTTGTGGAAGCTAAATGACGCAATTGGGGTCATTAATTCTGACTTGGCAAAGATATCTGAGTGGGGAAATCGCTTTGGGCTCAAAGTGAATCCTGCAAAAACTCAGGCCATTATCATTGGTAGTTCACGTCTGATAGCTAAAATTGATTGGTCAGTTCTTCCTCCAGTGGTTTTTAATGGTACAATCGTACCTTTTAGTAAAACCGTTAAAAACCTTGGGGTAATCTTAGATCAGACATTATCATGGGGTCCACAGTTAGCAGCCACGAGCCGTAAGGTATTTGCGTCGGCCGCAATTTTAGATACTTCGAAACTTCCTTCCCATTGCGACCAAAATTATGCTTGCACAGTCTCTTCTTCATCCTGTGCTAGATTACGCTGACGTCTGCTATCTTGACCTAACCCAAGTTCAACTTGATAAACTTGAGCGACTCCAAAATTTTTGTATACGATTTATATTTGGTTTGCGCAAATATGATCACATATCTACTTTTCGCACTAAGCTCAAGTGGCTCCCTATTCGCTTTCGCCGGAATACTCATATTCTTTGTCTTCTATTTAATGTATTATTTAAACCTAATTCTCCCATTTATCTTAAAGAACGCTTTGAGTTCCTCCACAGCTCTCATTCCCGCGCTTTGAGATCGTCAGAGAATCTAAAATTGAAGACTCCTCGTCACGAAAGTGTTTTCTTCGACGGATCTTTTACGGTCCAGGCTGTTCGCCTGTGGAACACTCTGCCTCTGGCAATTCGTCAAGCGCCATCGCTAAACGTTTTTAGAAATAGAATAAAAACTCATTTTCTTTCTAAGTCATCGTAAGTTTTTTTTTTTGTTTATTCTTCTACGTTTAAGAAATAGTATTATTATAAAAATGTATATTTTGATTATTATTTTATTTATCTCATTTTAGTACCTAGGTTATTTAACATTGCTATTATAAGTTACGCACACACTTATTTATCATTATTTTTACTATTTCACATGAATGCCCACTTTCATTTTCGATCCATTCTATGATTTTTGGTTGTCTGGAAAAGATCGCTCATAGCGATAAGACCGCCTATTGTTCACTTATTTGTAAGGTCTCTCTATGTATTTTTTCATTTCTCTGTAATTTGTGGTGTTCAATAAAGTGTTGTGTATGTATATATGTAAATAAATTTTGCGTAAATATTGCACTATACAAGTTAAGCTATAATTGGAAACAATAAATTGCGTGCCATGCGTTACCGAAAAGCTTAATTAGTGTCACAGAATAGGTTGAGCACAGTAAAGAAGTTAAAGTGCGTGGTGGCCTGTTGGTAACGGACTAGACGCGACTGCCAACATGTTCACGGTGGTCGCGGGTTCGAATCCCAGGGCACACCTATGACTTTTCGGAGTCATGTGTGTATTGATAGTCAATCACCACGCACTAAAACGGCGAAGGAAAACATCGTGATGAAACCTGCATACCATAGCGATTTATAAAAATTCTATGGTATGTAAGTCCACCAACCCGCACTAGGCCAGCGTGGTGGACTATATGGCCTAACCACTCTCAATCGGTAGTCGATTTTAGAGGACGCCCGTGCCCTGCAGTGGGACGTATATGGGCTGATACAGATATAGACAGACAGTAAAGAAGATGAGTTCAAAATATTAAGCCCATGAAAAGTAGTAAATTCGTTTCAGTCTCAGCAATTCCTTCCACAGATCCTTATAGGAATTACTTTGACTAAATCGTAAATTCAACCATCATAATTATATTTAATTATACAACATACCATATTATATTGGATTTCTCTATACATTATCAGCCCAGAGTCATTGGTGCCCGATATGGCGATAAGTTCGCCAGCTCGCCATCATGGGAAAGAACATACAAGGGAATTGTGGGTGTACTGACACCTCTGCCTACCCCTTCTGGAAAAAAGGCGTGAGTTTATGTGTATATGTACCATAATATAATGTTATATTACTAACCATTGTTATTGGAAACCTAGCAAATGTTGTGTGTAGTATAAAATTTTTGATTAGGAAATAGTTTGACTTTGAATAAATCATCACTTTTCATAACTTTGATAAAGCATACTATTCCTTTTATAAACAGACAGGTTGAACATCTAAGTCCAATGGCCAATAAAAATGAATTAGTAAAATAACAAAGAAAGAAATGGCCAGTAATAAAATGGAGACCAAATATTAAAAGAAAACGTCTCGGCGGCGTTATAAAAATATTTGATTGGCTTTCGGGGATCTGGGCGTAACTGAGTGGAATGAGAATTATTTTATTCCTAGCATTTAGCTCCTTAATCATTAGATTGCTTTATTACTCCAGTGGTTTATTAACGAAATTAATTTAGGACGTCTATTGTTTTTTTAATTTGAGCTGCAATTTAATTGATTTGGAAGTAGTTTTTGTGGATAGGAGCGTGTGATTTTCTTTAAGCAAATAATAAATGTGTTTGGTAACGAATGGGACATGGACTATCCAGACCAGTTTCTAAATCAAATGAATGTTCTGTGTGTGTTTTTTACAAATCCCAACCCGATGAAATTTTGATATACATTCAAATTTTGATACGTTTTGAAACCTTTGTATTGTTAATATCCCAAAATCAATACATGAAATGCAGTAGGTTTACAATGTAAATTTTTAACAATAATATCATATATGCCGAAAGCATAAGGCTTTATTTAGTAACTTTATTTCTATACGACTATATATTTATTATATTCATTCCACTGGGTATCGAATTTTCAACGGCACGATTAGGAAAACCAGTGTTATTCCTGGATCAATAAAACTACAATTCCAAATTGCAATCTATGATTCACAAGCAGTGGTTTTTAGATTTACAAAACATCGCACCTGTACAACAGCGCGAGCGCTTTGAACGCTAAAAAAATCTTTAATCTTTTACAAAAGAAAAGTCAGGCGAAGTCAGCCGCTTAGCGGGAAAATTTGCGCACAAGAGTAAAAGAATAGCATTAAGAATTTAAATTGGTAGTCAACTTTGAATTGAGTTTTGTTGAATAAGTAAGTAATAATATACTTGAATAATTCATGTTAATTTCATTTGCTTTATTTCATTTAATTTTAATTTGTATGCTTTAAAGATTATGAGTTACATGTTGTGGTAGTATTGTTTGTGTTTATTGATTGAAACCTCTAAGGAATAGTTTAATTAAAAGTAGTTGCATACATTATAACGGTAGTTGGTTCAGACTATGATATTTATGGTAAATATGGCAAATGTTTCTATTTCATTGACATGTGGTGCTTGCCTGTAATTAATTGTTGCTCTCATGAAAAATTTAAAGCGCAATACAATATTTATGCAAGAATTAGAGTAAGCAATTGTTGAAAAACCTGATAAATAAAATAAAACAATATAATAGAGAGTTCCCAACACTTATTTTTATTATATGGACGGGATAAACTAATTGCAAATGTAGTACTACTCGAAATATTGTATGGTATAGTTGCATCGACTAGACAGTTAGTTAGGTTAGTTCTCGCGAATTAATAATTGAATTGCTCTTTATGTCAACTTATATGTACGTTTCATTGTTGTCCTCTTTTCAACGGGAAACGATTCTTAGACACTACGGTCGTGATATCTGGAATGTTTATTCCAATGGCTACTTTAGTATTAAGAAAATCAAGTTTCCAGTACACCTCGCGACTATTGGCTACGACTGTACCAAATCAGAAAGTACTGAAGTAGGGGAACATAAGTCTCAAAACAATACTATTTTATTTCGTGAATTCACCCATGTTTAATCGTAAAAACAATTGTATCAATAAATAACCGAATAAATAATGATACTTTGAAGAGATATCGTTCCAGTTTCCGCCTTTCCTCTGTTATATGCAAATAAAAGTGCTCCTGAAATCAATACCCAATCGAGATACTGCTTTAAATTCACCATCCAATACTTCAAAGGAGTCGTTATGAAATAAAAAATGAAATCGATTGTATATTTTGATGGGATCAAAACGAGATATAACTGCGAGCTAATTTAAATATCAAAGATTATTTATGATGCTTCACATTGCACGATATTCGGAACATACCTTTAATTTTAAAATAAAAACTTAATTGAATGGGGCCGTGTCGTGTTAGATTTGATAGAAATGATATATCGTGAGGAGTACCTACAGTACTGTTTATGTAAACAGTGAACGATTGTGTGATGTGTGGATAGGAGAACTGGTGATCCCGGCAGATACTGACTGACACAGTAGATGCACTGATTCAGACATAATCTAATAAGACAATTTACTGTATTATTTTGACTCCGCAAGAACTCTTTTATAAGTATACACAGTTTCAAATAGAACGTCGATTATATCTGGTCAATATTCCCAGAAATAACATGAAAATCATTTAAAAAAACAATAATTTAATCATGAAAACAATTTGAGTACTAATAAATAACAATATGGCAAGCGATTCGGTGTTGCTTCTTCAATGGTTGAAACTTGAATGCTGTTTTCACTCGAATGTCTTGTATTTATATTCCCGATTGTCATAACTGATGACGGTTACTTTAACATAACGACATTTGGACTATTAATAATCATAGGACAAATATAACCATAGAAATATGTTTAAAAAATCAAATAATTTGTAGGATGAGATCTGAAATTAGATGAAAACATTATCTCAGTTTGGTTTAGTCTGTTTCAGCGACCCAGTTTTAAATATGAATATAAATTGCGAAACTTTCGGGTTGTTTAAATCCCTGAGGAACTTTAAAATTATTAACACGACGAGCGGCACTGATTCACGGTTCATGTAACCTTTTTATTGTTTCTGTTGAAATGTTCTATTTCTGGTTTTAATTTAAGTGTTAAACTATCCATTAATATAATAAAAAAGAGCATAGTTGATATGACCTATAGTTTTTTGATAATAGCGATGTTAAGCATTAAACTATACAAAAGCAGATATTATTTAAAAAAAGTATGATTGATTAACCTAATCTATCGTGTTTTGATTAAACATACATGTCTATTGGTTCTTCCATATATTGAGTGCCTAGGAGCTTAACCTTCCCTTGCGTAAATGCACGCTAAGATTTATGAAATATTAAATACTAAATTGTTTTATATTATTACGCCTCTTATTTGGTAGCGTTCTCCCTACTCTTAAAGTATCGCAGAATATCACAAAAAATTATGAGAATAAAAGTTAGCTAGCTACATTTAATATAATACAGGGTATATCAAGACTGCTACTGTTATTGGTAGCAGTCCTCATATACCCTTTTTTGTGAGTGATCTAAAGAACTATATTGTTATCAATATAAACTTTTATCTCACCACGAAGACACCGTGAATGCTGTTCGTGTCGCGAATATTTTGACAGTACTCCCGAATCATATTTTATGATTTTGCCGTATAAATCGTATTTTTTTCACGTATTCTATGTTTTATTTGGATTAGATTCGTAGCTACAATCTTCAAATAAATTATATATTGTGTGTTTCTATGAATAATAAATAGATGTGTGTTTATAAACATCCGTTAGTATGTAAACTTTCTACGACTATAATGACAAGATTGTCTATAGCATATGAATTATATCATTAATCATCCTACGTACACGTTATAAAACCACTTCGGTATGTTATTGCTTCTAAAACCTTTTCCATATTTTGTTTACTTCACCGTTAAAATTCCGTCCAACTTTTAGCTCTAAAAAGTCTGTACCAGCTTTAAACACAATATTATTTAGTAGATTGCATGAGTAGTCTTGAACCAATCTTCAGAGCCGTCATAAAACGTATTTGGATTTTAACGAAATTTACAATCAGCCGATTTTACAAATCGAAAATAGTCCGATACATATCACCTACGTAAGACAAAATGCAATAAAAGTAAAAATACTCCATTCAGATCACGTCTCGTGTGTGTACACGACCAAGCGACGAGTCGGAGAGACGCGGGTGAATTTATTTGAGTCTCCAATCAGCTCCCTAGACGTTCGAAGACAAAGCGTTTTCCACAATTCTACTAAACCACCGCGCGTGTTTTTTGCACCAGACGTTTATTTATAGAGTATTTTCTGGATTTTTGGATAGAAGGCGGTGGTGGCTGATACTGTCTGTATTTTGGTTAGCGATATAACCTTTATTTCCATTAAATTTATATTTATTATTTTTTTTTTCATGCTGAAAAGCCGTTGATAATTCCTCTAATGTTTGCAATAAGAGAAATAAGATGTGTGTTCATGAAAATAATTCCACACCATTACTGGTATTATTCTTCATAAAAATGCTGTAAGTAGTGACTAGTTTCTGTGTCCAGACAAAGAAGGCGGACGGATTGTTGGAAATATTTGGTGGTAATTGTCTAATATGATAAATGGATATTGTCGATGTTACTCTTATCTGTAATTGGAACTTCTTTACACCTAATTTCAAGCGTAATTACTGATGTTGTTTTGTTTTGAGGTTCACCATGTAAAATTAGTTGTTAAGTGAATAAACAGATAAATACATGTTATAGGCGCCTACCACATTTTTATCTTTAGTCCGGTGAGAGTTATTTTATTTATCCCTGAGAATAAAAGCAATTTATTTCTCAATTACAGATTTTACTAAATTGAGATTAATTTTCTAAGAAAAATAATTTGCTACATTTTGAGGGAATTGCTGAACTTAATTGAGCTTCTTTGCTGGGGAAAAATAAGATTACAATTCCTTTATATTAAGTATTCAATAATAACCCTAATTTGGTCCTTATAAATTATTAATGTTAAATTATTATAAATTATTGATTTATTATATATAATATGTATACACTATCTATAAATGTGACAGACAATTTTTGATGGCAACCATTGCACAGTAGGTTAAACGTCTACGCCGCTAGTTAGACGAGGTCGCGGGCTCTGTCTTTACCCCTCGGGGTATATCTCGATATATATTTGTATGATCCACAGGTATTAAGTCTCAATATGTCCAGTAGTTGCTCTGGCTACAATGTCCTTCAATCCGAAATACAACAGTGCTTCTACACTGCTGTTTGACGGGAGAAATAGACAATGTGGTGGTACCCACCCAGGCAGCCTCTCACATATGAGAGACCTACCACCAGTGGTGGTCTTAGATACGATCTTCGATTTTTTTGAATCGATTTTGGCCAAGGTTATTTCGACTTGCATCGCATGGTCACGTCTATAAAATACGATTTGAATGGTTTTTCGTTTGAATATCATTTTTGAATACGATTTGGTTGATACTAAATATATTTTACAGTTTCCAACATAGTATTACACTCACCAGTGTTCAAAATTATCAAAGAATACTCATACCGGCACCAAACATGTAATAAACATATTCACAGTATGTGGAAGAACTTGGTATATTTATAACAAATAATATATATTTACAGGATAACTAGCGGCCCGGCCCGGCTTCGCCTGGGTGCAAATACAGATTCCAGTCCATATTTTATTTAAAATCAATATGACAGCCGTTGTCTAAACTGCTTATCCATTTTCAATCCCATCCTGTACCTATTCTTATGTCCCATTTTATCCACCTTATATTCTATTCTATCCCATCTCTCCAGATTCAAATCATTATTTTGCTGTGGAAATATTATAACACTGTTACTACTCCGACGACATTCATTGAAATCAATTAAAAGATACCATAGATGACCCGACCACGCTTCGCTATGGCTTAGTTATTATATGATGAATTTTATATTGAATTATTTAGCATAGCAAAAAAGCCCGACCCACCTTTGCCTGGATGCAGATATTTTTTTATTTTACTCCACACCAAATACATGTTATTTTTCGTATAAGCTCTTGTATACCTAAACATGAATTAGCTATCCTACTGTCCTGCTCAATTCCGTCCCATCCCGTCTGTTCAGTCACTTCCCGATACGTCCCGTCTTTTCTCTTCATTGACCATCCCGTCTTATACCGTGCATTTACATTTCGTCCTATCAAATGTGTCAGCTATCCCAGTCCTCTCCCCTACCTCCCACTCTATTATATCCCGTTTCTCCATATCCAAATAGTGTGCCTTATAAATTGTTGACATTAAACACTTTAGCGATTTTGATTATCCATGCAATATTCCATCCCTTATTTCACCCCCAGTATACTGTTTTCCAAAAACATTACGCCATTACTTTTTGTTAGTAATAAAGAGATTAAATATAAATTTTCATAGAAATACACTCACACACACAATTAATGTAGTAACGGTCATTGAGTAACGGTAGTAACAATTATATATAACTGGTTTCTCAAGACACAGGCAACGCCTAATTTGAGAATCCCTGCAATATTCTCCATAATTATATAAAATTGTTATTTTATTCAGTTCAGTTCAGTTTTTATTTTTATGTGTTATTTTATGAAAGATTTTTCATTTTCAAGTGACATTCTATCTTGAAAAGAAGTAAAACTTCTTACGTGTGAATATTATTTATTTGATTGTCCTATATTTATTTAGCTTCATAATATACTCTTTAGTTTACACAAATTAAATTTCTGAACGTATGCATAAATATTTGACAACCAATTTAAATGTCAACTACTTTTCATTACTGTCATTATTTTACATCTTTAAAATCTAAAATACGCCATTAATCGAATATTGTGGAATATGTTGTCGATTCGAAACCTTTATTTAAATACGTTATTTAATTTGAGGGAAGAGTTTACCGTATTGACGGTATGAACATTAAATATTTGACAGTTACAAACCCATGAACATTTTGTATGGTATAACCAAAATCAACAACTCCTTATAAATAAGAAATTAATTGAAAAAACATTTTCCAGTAGACCAAACTGTAAATCTAAACCATTCTCGAATCTCCACGAACACACACAAAAAATTTCATCAAAATTGGTCCAGTCGTTTAGGAGGAGTTTAGTCACATACACACGCACACAAGAAATATATATATTAAGATAAAGGATTGATTATTATAATTGACGTGTTTTCTTTTTATTTTTTTTTATTTCGTACATACAATGTTATAAAGATATAATTCGGAACTTAAGGTATTTTAAATTTTAGACTTGTCGTAAATATGTGGGTCGATCCGCAACCAAAATATAGTATACAATCAACTGTTTTAATCATAATTCGATTTTGAGATCTCCCTTAAAATTGGATAATGATTTAATCGTGCAACACTAAGCGCTGTATTTCTTGTTTAAACAATTGTATTATTATTCGTCAATAGATGTCAGGAAGAATCATATTTTCTGTTTATATTTTTACAACATTTTCCAAAAATAATCCTAGCTAGATCGATTTATCACCCCCGAAACCCTCTGTCTACAAAATTTCATGAAAATCGTTGGAGCCGTTTCCGAGATTCTGATTATATAATTATATAAAAAGATTTTCTCGTTTAAAGATATAAGATTCGATCAAAGCGCCCTCATTAAAAACATACTGTTTTTGGCCAAGCTATTCTACATAGCTTTTAAATTATTTTTAATTAAATGGTGTAAATTTAAGTTCCACACAACATTTTGAAATGGATAACCTCATAGAAATAGCCCCAGGAACATTGATTATAGAAATAACGAATATAAAGATCACAAAAAACAGTCATCTATCATATAATATTAGAACTGGGTCAATATTTCGGGGAATAAATTTTGCACCGTTCATACATCATTTTCCTTGACGGCCAATTTTATGTACGTAATTTCATTTTTTCACATTTCACTTGAAGTTTGGCTTACACCTACAATATTTATTGGCGTAATTTATTTGTTTTATTACCGGAAAAATGATTTATAATATAAATAATAATATAGAATATAAATGGTAACTCTATTGGGTTTTTGGTTGGTATAATAAATAAGAAAATGTGCATTAATTTGTAAAAAAACTGTGTCATTTTTAGGATATTTTTATGTATTTTAATTATGTGACATGAATATACCTTTAATATAGTGTATGATGTAGCCTGCAATACTAACAACAATACCGGTCCATAGTCCTATTAACTATTAAAATAAGTACCACAATATTGTTAATGAAACGTTAGATTTTGTTGTGACCCCCTACAATTTTAATAGAATCCATATAATGAAACGAAATAGGATTTCGTATAAGCAGCATAATTATGACTGTCCAGATGGCGGGATGACTTGCACAAGAGGGCGGGCAGCAACTGGATGTATAAAGCAGCAGACCGGGCTTTGTGGTATACCTTGGGAGAGGCCCATGTCCAGCAGTGGATTGCAACGGGCTGATGACGATATTAATAAAATGAAAATTATTTATTGAATCCATGAAGATGTTGATTGTATGTTGTCCTTGAAGATTAAGGTCGCAGGAAGTCGCTGGATGCAGGCCGCTTCCAACAGGTCATTGTGGAGATCCTTGGGGGAGGCTTATGTTCAGCAGTGGACTTCCTGTGGCTGATATGATGATGATGATGATGATGAAGATGTTGCACTTAATTTAGATTCAGTCATTTTTTTTATCTACCACCCGGTTTCGAAAGCGGTTTCCACTAGAGATGAACGGACAAGAAACTCTAGTGTTGCTGTTTCAAAGCTAGTTTACAATTTGGTGATACTTACAAAAGTTACAAGTGATTTAAATCAGAGCAGGTCGTTATTTATTGTAACATTTAAAAAATACGAACATGTTTACGTTATTTTTAATATGCCTGAGTGAAGGAAAGTCGAACGAACGAAGAATCAGTATTCTCTGCTTCTTGTGATAGCTTAAAGTTATAATTCTTTAAGTTACAATGTAAGCAAATAGGATAAAACCTAATCTATAAACAAGACTCCAACCATGCTTAAACATCGCAACTAGAATATATAATACACATCTATACATATAAATAAAATTGAAGTGTCTGTTTTAAAAGTGATAATAAATACGAATATATACGATACCTGTGCCGAAAATGATATTTATTTTTTTTTGTCTGTCTGTCTGTCTGTTTGTTCCGGCTAATCTCTGAAATGGCTGGACCGATTTTGACGGGGCTTTTTTTGTCAGGTAGCTGATATAACAAGGAGTAACTTAGGCTACATTTATTTTAGAAAAAATCTTTTATTTTAGAAAAATTAAGTTGTATGTAGTACGCGCATGCCACCACTGGGCCGTTACGTCAGGCGCCTCCCACCAGTTCTCTCACCAACGAAACAATATCACATTTACAAAATATTGTAGATAAAGAAATTTATCAATAAAGTTAATACAAAAAACTTAAAATAAATTTGTAACGGGAGTTTACCGCCGCTCGCTAAGAGATGGCGCCACTGTAGAATTAGATCGCGGTATGGTTTCGTTACAAATGTTGATAATTAAAATAAAAATGCAAAAACCAAAAAAAAAATTTAATAAACTAATCAACTTTTTTGTTAAATTCCACGCAGACGAAGTTGCGGGCACAGCTAGTATTATATATATATATATATTGCGACATCGAAAACAGACGTATATAAACTTTTCAAAGCTATCGTCAATTTGATTAGAAGACAATCTGAACACATTTATACCATATGCACGTAGAACATCGATGCTAGCCGTTGCATTATAAGAATATTAATACTCGTTAAAAACTTTTTTCGTAACACTTTCCACGGTGATTTAAAATTTTATTTAATTATAAACGCAACATAAAATATCGGTAAACACGTATCATAATCGATTTTTCGCACATACCCGAAATATGACCGATATTAAGTCCACGTGAGCAAAAACGATTTCACTTCAGTAATAGGATTACTGGTTTTATTACATGCAACAGAAATAACGTTAGGAAGGCAATTTTGGCGGCAGATATTGCCTATTAGCGCCCGATGTAATGTCTCCTCGATATTCATGTATGTATAAAGAGGAGAACTTGAGCTTCAGCTCTATGTTAATGGCACCGATATGCCGTTTAGTATGATGCGGCTGCGTGATTTGGCTATTTTGGTTCGATTTTATTGGGTACTTACATTTTGATTATAACACGTCCGCTGTTCACGCGTTTGAATTGAAACGTTTAAATTGAATGGATTTTGAACGCATTCTGAACGTTTCTATGTCCTATCCAGCGGCTTGATTTCTCCAGAGATACATACAAAATAAGAAAGCTAAAGGTACAGTCTTTAACGGAAGATTTTTTCAACGTATATATTCCTTTCTTAAAATTGTGAGGAAAACTGCATACCGTAGTGATTTGTAAGAATTTCTATCGTATGTAAAGTCCGCCAACCCGCACTAGTGTGGTGGGCTATATGGCCTTACCACTTTCAATCGTACTCTCGATTATAGAAGAGGCCCGTGCCCTGCAGTGGGATACATATGGGCTGATGCAGATTCCTTTCTTCTTTATACATTCAACCTTTGCCGCCCTTTTTGTGCAAATCGTCCCACCATCTGGCCAGAAGACGTCTCACGCTACGTTTACTAAGAAAAGAAAAAAGAAATCTCCACTCCAGAATACGCTTACTCCAGCGTATTCTGAATACATAAAGCAGCAGACCGGGCTCTGTAGCGTGCTTTGGGATCCATGTCCAGCAGTGGACTGCAACGGTTTGAAGTTGATTATTTATTTCTTCAATATAATGAGCATTGGTTACACAAATCAATAGTCAACGTTTGATGCATAGGACTTTACATACAAATACTAGCAGTTGTATTGGCAGTATTAGGCAACTAGATCAAATGTACATGGTTAGTACATACATATTTCGCTAAAGCCCATTCTAGCCGTTTGGCCAGGACGGCTTGCAAGATAGCTGCAATTACCTTTGAAGGAGATAGTCTATCTGTGACAGACCTGTTGCGTTGCCCACGACGATTATTAGACGGTACAACGTTGCCTTTACCTATCATCTGTGAAATTCCCGTTGACTTTATAATCTGAAACTTTCCTCTGTTTTGGATGGCGGTTTCCGCATGTCATTGAGTTACATTCGAGTCGGCTAAAAACCACAGTAATAATATTGATGTTAATTACTTGTTGATCAAAAGTCACAATATTGCGTCTGCAAATACAATAGTACTGTGTTAGGGTTTCGCATTCTAAATGTTTTCATTATAATCGGTAGATCTGGTTCATGAAACTCGCGTACATAAGGTTTATATTATATTTTATATTTTTAAATCTATTTTTCTTGGTCAGAAACTTTGTTTAAATGTTCAAGAATAAGGGTATACAATCATCTATGTATCTTTCAATAAAACTGAATAATTCATAATGTATAAACAAATTTAAAAGTACCCACAAAATAAAAACCATAAAACAACCGCACATTGAATGTACTATCGCATTAAAATTGAATTCCAATAGTTCGTACCGGTTGGATGAAATTATACGTATCGAAAACTTCTTTCGCAGTCCCGTGGTCCTTTAGTTATCCTGTAAAACGCTCTGTGAAACTAATTGAATTTGATCCTTGATATAACAAGGCGAGCGCACTTATCTCGTAAAAACTTTCCCAAGGTATTTTATATTGTAATTTAGCGATCGACTATTGATCACGGGAAGGAGGTCAGGTCCCAATCTCATTAACTTCTTAATTAAGGGCCGGAGACGTGATCCGGCTGCTAATTTTTCAGCCAGTATTTTGTTTACTGTGGAAAATCTATACCAGTAGTCGGTGTAGTTCCCACTATAAAATTATACAATAGCTTTGTTTCTCCTTCTTTTTTATCCATCCAAAGGGTATCTGGTAGAGATCGCTTATAACACATAGGACATAAGACCGCCTTTAGTACTTTAATTAGAAGTTATTTCTTTAAATGGTTTTTCTTTTTGTTTGTACAAAATAAAGATAAAATAAATAAATATAATTCTAACCATAGAAGGTTTCCGGTTTATTTTTTAGGGTTTAAGTGGCTGGAAGTTGTTGGCGATATTTTTAGTCAACTCCGTGCAACATACGGTTATTTACAGGTCAGCTTTCGGTTTTATTAGATTATGGTGTGTTCGCTAGGATTTTTCACCGTCGCCATTTCAGAAGCGTGAGAAGATGATGATGATGATGATGACACTTTTATTATTAGCCTTAGCAATTGGGCCACTTTGTAAAAACTGAATTTTCATGAATCCTTTTTTGTTACCTCGTAAAATTGTGTTTTTAGACTCAATAGTTTAGTCTTTCGCTATAATTCATACTAGCTCACTCATTGCGTAGTCATTTAATTAATATTCTATCAAGTGGTTACAACCAATCCTAAATAATAAGTTGTTCGCCATAAAGCTACATTACTCCTATAAAGCAAAAAATAGTATTGAATTGATCAATCGAGTGGTTGTGATGGTTGAACGAGCCAATTAGCGGGCAGCGCCGGAATCTGTCCGGGTTTCACCGTGTTTTAATTTGCTCGCAACTCTAGTGATGTTTTATAGTAAACTTTTGGTCCCTACGCTATAATTACACGGACCGGTCGCTTTACGCGATGCTTCCGTAATTGCTACGTGAATTTTCGGCACAATACCTCTGTCCAATCAGTTATGGTAATGAAGTAAGTTGATATAGTCGGTTTTTATTGCGGTGAATTGTATTTGAATTTGGTTTTGTAAGGTGAAGGACTGTTGGGAGCGAAAGATACTTTCTTAGCTATTTGGACTGTAATGAAAGAGCGAAGAACAATTCAATGACGATATGAATATATTTAAATATACACAATAAAATATGAATCATAAAAAGGACAAATAAATTGAGTTGTTTTTTTTTCTATTTTATAATATAAATTTTAGTCAGATCTATATCATTCTATTATGGCATACAGAATATTTTTTCCTTAGTAAGTTTTGCACGCGCGTTCGGTCCCCGCGCTGAGGTAAATGTTTGTGTGACCCACAGGTATTTCTTTAGAGTCTGGCTGGGTGTTTGTAAGATTGAAAAGTCTCTTGTAGTTTCTGATATCTACTACCCAAGATTCAACCTTAGTTTATGCAGACTATGAACGTGACTGTTGGGTGTATTTATTTATTTAAATATCACATAGACTATTACCCCTATTTAAACTCAGAAATCCCCGTACAACAGTTTCAAAACAAACACGTCATAAAAACCTCGACGGTGCACGATTAAACAAAACAATACAACAAACATCAACGTCACAATTTCCCATGCCGGTCCCCGGGCTCGTTCCGCGTAACAGCACTAAAGTTATCACACGAATCGTTGAGCTCGCGCTAATGAAATTAACCCCTATTTGCCCCGGCAGCGGGATGTAATGAGATGTTACCAGTTACTACATACGTGTTAGTTGGACTGACCTAAGTCATTAAGAGTAAAGGTATGCTTTATTCGGAACTGGCGTGGAATATGGTGTATTTGGATGACTTTCTATGAATTGGTTTGGACAAGTTAGTGATGTTTGGATGGCTTATTGTGTTATTAGTTTAGATGGAAAGAGCAGTGAATAGTGGCATCAAAGTTAGGTTTTAAGGTAAAGAAAATTATTTATAATTAATAGTTTCTTAGATTTACGCGAATGTTACACATTGAAATAAAATTATTATCTAGTCAGCGGATGACTAATACCTCAGTCCGCCCCGTGACAACGAAAGCTGTAAACTAATCGAAACTACGGGAAGTCATAATAGTACAATTTAAACCACATTCGCGATAAAATCCGTAAATAATAGTATTATTTCAATGATTTATGATTATTTGTGACTTTTATATCACATTTGTGACAGCCGCCGTGGCGCAGTCAGTTTGACGCCGCTTGTTAAACGCGAGGCTGCGGGTTGGATCCTCGCACCGAAATAAATATTTGTGCGGCCCACAAATGTTTCTATCCAGTCTGAGTGTTTTTGAGTCCGAAAAGTCTCTCGTAGTTCCTGATACCCATCACAAGACTCGATCATAGTGTGGAGTCAGGACTGTATATATGACTGTTGGTTGTTATTTATTTATTTAATATTTTATATTCCAAAGAAGTATTTTAAGGTTGCATCATAGTAAACGAAGTATTTATAACTTGAATAAAATTAGATGTTTTAACTACAATATTTTACAGCAACTGATTAGCCCTCAGTTCAACATTGATAAATATAGTGGTTGAAAAATAGAAAAGAAAAAGAAAAGTACATTCACAGAAAAATTTAAAGAAAATACATGACCTACAAAATTTTCCAAGTTATACCTCATTAAGATTCTTGAGAACAAGAATAAACCCGCGGCGATGTTAAGAAAATACAATATCCAGTTTTAGGTTACTCGATTTCATTTAATTTGGTAGGAATCATAGATTTCTGCCGTTTTATATTCCCCTATCGAAGTTGAGCAGGTGGTAGCATTATTTTATTTCAAAAATCGCCCGGGAATACGCCGGCTCGCGATTGGAATACAATAAAAGTCAATCCGATTCTAGGAATCTAGTTTATAGCCAGTGTAAATTTTAACGCGGCAGTTCCGATGTGTTAACTTCGAGCACGTCGACGTGTGCTTTGTTTAATTAATTTTGTTTTTTTTTTTAAACGGTTATAGTGATATTTTTTTACTTAAATTATGGCTGTTTCCTCTGGTAAAATGTTGAAATATTTTGTACTTGTAACAACTTTACAAAAAAACGTGCGTGTTGGCCTGTTGGTAAACGGACCAGACGCGGCTGTCAACATGTTCACGGTGGTCGCGGGTTGGAATCCCAGGGCACACCTCTGACTTTTCGGAGTTATGTGTGTAATGATAGTCTATCACCACGTACTAATATGGTGAAGAAAAACATTGTGAGGAAATCTGTATACCATAGTAATTTAGAAAAATTTCAATGGTATGTAAAGTCCGTCAACCGGCATTAGACCGGCGTGGTGGACTTTATTGCCTAACAAATATCAATCGTACTGTCAATTGTAGTGGAGGCCTGTGCCCTACAGTGGGACGTATATGGGGTGATAATACTAATTTTAGTCGATTTAAAGTAAGGATGTCGTTTAGTCAAAGTCGTACTTGTTGTAGTCAAACTGATATTGCCACCCTTTGTTCTGCTTTACGCCTTTTTTTTTTTTTTTTTTTTTTTATTGCATTGAATGGCGAGACGAGCAAGCCGTTCGCCTGATGGTAAGCGATACGACCGCTCATGAACAGTAGCAACATTCCACTGCGCTCGCCATCCTGAGACATAAGATGCCTTCCACTAAAGCCACAAATTAAAGTTAGATTCGCCAGATTTTGTAGATTTTTATACCTAGATTTTGTCATTTTCCATTTGCGCCGCTTTTTAGCCACTCCGTCATAAAAACCATAAACACCTCTTAGCGTCTTTAGCGTATAGAAATAATAATGCAAATTTAATACTAATTACGGTAATAATAAACGGAATTAAAAGATAAAGTGTACTTAACTGCAAAAAGAAATATAATTACTGCCGCAAATAATCTGATAAGCCGTGTGAGCTCTGAGCAACAGCGTAAGAAGTGGCGCTGGTTTTTCAGATTAATTAAGCTTATTCTTGGAAATGTGTGTTGCTGTTTGCATGATGAATGTATGAGGCGTGTAATTTTATTTTAGTTGCTTATATTTTTTTTTCAAATTGTTTTCAATCAATTCATAAAATGGATTTATTTCAGTGATCACTATTTCGTTTTGTAATTATAATTAAACCTTTTTCCACCATATTCATAGTCAGTGATATTTTTGTGATTTTAAAATATGTTCTGGGTTGAAAGTTTTTTTAACCCCTGTATGGTATGTTAATATGATTGGATATACCATAAGCAACATTTTAGTAGTCTCTGTATTTTTAATTTTGAGAATGAAATAATCATGGAAATTTACTTTTTATTTATTTTTTTTGACAGCCTCCGTAGCGCAGTTGGTTAGACGCCGCCTGTGAAACGAGAGGCCGCGGGTACGATCCCCGCACCGAGAGAAATGTTTGTGCGGCCCACAAATATTTCTTCCGGGTCTGGGTGTTTGTGAGACCGAAAAGTCTCTCGTAGTTCCTGATACCCACGACACAAGGCTCGATCTTAGTGTGGGGTGAGGACTATGTATGTGACTGTTGGGTGTATTTATTTATTTATTTATTTAATTTACAAATTCTTATAATACTATCACAAAATTTGATTTTTCTGATATCATTTCACAAAATTCTCCCGGTAAGTCTTCTGGACCCAACAGTTTCACCAGCGTCAGTCAGTATTTCACGAAGCGAAAAATAAACAACGAACGGCAACACGAGCTCACCTTAAAACACTGCACTTTAGTTTCTTCAAAAAGTTTTAAAGCCGCCGCAGGGGACTAGGAGCATAAATTTCGCCAGGTTAATATTAGACGAGTGTTGTTTCAGAATAGTTTCGACAACTTTCGGACGTGATTCTGCACCACCAGGCTCAGACAAAGCGCTTTCAAGAGTTCACTAAGTCTTCGTGCTGAGTGTTAAAGTCAACGCGGTGTACGCTAAAAAGTTAATAACAACTTTTAATGACTGGCACATAAAATATGGCGGTTTGATCGGCTGTGTCCTGTTTACTTTAGAAATTATGTGAATTATATTTTTTGATAATTAAAGGGAGTCTAAAGTATTTTAGTATTTGTTTTAATGTATGGTTGTTGTTGAATTAAGTGAAAATATAGGTTATATCAAGACTGCTACCGAAAACGAAGCCGGGTGGTATGTTTAGTGACTTTAGATATAATGCAACTAAAAATGTTGTATGCAAACAAATTTGACTTGATTATTTTTGTTTGTAGATAATAAAAATTCCATCCGGCTTAGTTTTCGGTAGCAGTCTTGATATGCCATGTATTATGTCTTCTTACAAAAGACCCCTAAAAATAGTTAAAGCAATCTAAAAGCCCCATTTGAATAGGTGAGGTAAATTGATGTCAAATCTAATTAAATCGACAAAGACCAACAAAATGCGAAATTCTCGTCAGTCGTTATTTCTTTGCTATTTTTATATAATCTAATGTTATAAAAATAGAACAAAACATATGTATACTTATAACTTAATATAATATATTAAGGAATATAATAAGGATTAATAAGAAATACGGGGGGAATGACAATCAAAGTAAATAAAAAGCTATCAATTTGGATATATTCGATTTGATGAAAATAAATATTATATAAGTATTTTACCTTAATAAAACCTATAATCAAAGACTTCCGAAACATCTTAGGCGAGTACCAAAGTGTGCGGTAAAAGAAACATTTAGTTAGATCATCGAGACGGAAGTGAAGCCCTTTGAGGGTAGATAATAACGTTTCAGGCGCAGACGTCGCGGCCGAACATTCTCTGGTCAGAATTTGGTTGATAGGGACCTATTAGCGATACTTGTGTCTTTGGTAGACAATTTAAAACAAAAGCTTACAATAAAAGAGAAGTTAACAATTCAAGATTGTTGATGAGTGATGGCTAATAAATTACGTAGATGTAAATATTTTAATATTCCGTTTCCGTAATTATTAATATTCCGTGTAATTGAATTTTTTGAATGTGTTTTTTTTATTTTTTTTTATATTGTACTTGAACTAGACTCTATACCATCGAAACCAGCTAAGTGCTTACTAAACCTTTAATTTTTTTTAGGATCACCTGATAAACTATGACTTACAATACTTAATACTAAGTGCAGAAAGGCCAGGCAGTGCTCAGAAAGAAAAGGTTAATGCAGAAAGTCGCATAGATTTTAACAGCACAGTAAATCAAATCCAAAATTGCTAACGTTTTTCCAACAATGAAGATTACAATGTCGAACAGCAATATCGAATGGGTCCATGAATAGCGACGCAGTTCAAACCATGTCCGTGCCTCGGGTTAGAACCACTGCCTTTGTTCTTGCGGATTAGCCGCCCTGCCTTATCTCTTACCGGTACTTATCGGTGCACCACCTTTGACCAGCTGGCTAATTTCAATTATGGCCATATCTGGTACGGCCATTAGAATACTCGCTCTAGTTTGAATATAGAATGTTAAAGTCGTGATTTTGATCTAAATATTTTACGCTTTTTATTCATCATTTTAATCCTTATTTTTATTTTGGATTTATTTTGGTAATTAATGGTAAGTTTGATGTCGTTAAATAAGAGTTTTTTTTTGTTATATTAAGGTGGATTGCTTATCTGTCTCTTCTAGAATTTAAAGCGCCAAACTCTTTTAAATTGGTAAATTTTTTAATCTACGTTTATAATACTGTATCGGAAATTAAATACAGTTAGACTCGATATTATACTATCAAACAGGTCTTATTTGTGAATTATTTCAGGGACAAGTTACTCAATATTATTATTTTCTATTTCTTAAATTACAAAAAAATCTGTTGCTAATGTGCTCTCTCAGTAAAGTTTATGTACACTTTATATGAATATAACAATAACAAACACAAAGTGTCGCAATACAGGCGGTTTCTGTACTCAGCAGAGATTTCAAAGGCTCGAGCCGTTATGCAAATGATTCCACAAGTTCTTACGGCTTTAGTTATGACGGTTACGTCCCTTCCCATTGTTGTGTAAACCCTTGAACTCCTAATTTACCTACACGCTAATATTGTGCGTACAATAGTCACTCTCAAAATTTGTTAAATTATGTCTGTGTGTATGTTTTTGCGGAACACAGGGATGTGATGTGAACGGTATGTCAATTTCTACTAACCAACCTTTTTGAATGCTGTCTAAATTTTGATATATGGTATAAATTATGAAGGGTGTAAAAATACTTCGTGTTTTATTTTTGTAGCGTTGTTTATAGGATAATGAAAATTGTATTAATGTCAGTCATAAAAATCCTCCGTGACAGATAAAAAAAAACTAAAAAAAATCAACAATTTAAATAATCATTAATAATTAAAAACCAGAAAGGCAACTTTCACTTTCCAAAGCAGGTAGCACAAGCAATTTATCTCCCCCTGCCTTACCGTTCCACAATAGCCTGCGCTAGTAACGTATTCACACGCGGCTAATAAATCATGCCAGTGCGGTTTGCCTAGCAGTTTCAATTTAACTTTTGGCCCGACGAGAACAGTCTGGAGTACAGCGTCATGTCATAAAATTGTGCAAGTTTCCTACTGAATTAGTTACTCTCATTGTGTATGGGGGTAGAGATTGCGCGTTATGGAGACTAATAAAAAAAAGACTGAACTGAAGTAAATTTTATGCTGAAGTTGTAAAAAAATAAAGAAAATTACTGAATTTATTAAAATAAGGTAGATAAAATATACTCGTACCTACATATTATCATAATCTCAATAAGTAATATGTTTGTTTTTTTGTAATGGCCTGGCATAGTGGCGTCATTGCACCTGATGGTAAGTGCCAATGCCGCCCAGGCAGTGTATCCATTGGCATCAGGCGGCAGTCCCATGCCAATGGAAACAATTATGCCGGCCTGCTAAGGTGCCTCTTCACACCACGGCGGAAGGACCCAGGATTGTAGGAAGGAGGGAACACGTGAAACGGCAAACAATTCCACAGCCTGACGGTGCGGCACAAAAATGAATTCGAGAACCGTTTGGTTCGCGCCAGGAGCACCCTGAAGAACGGGGAGGAGAGAGAATGGGGATTTTTTGCACGTGAACGCACACACCTGGGTTTTCTTGGCATTGAACTCAACCATTTTCCTGGAACCCCATGTAGAAATGAGATCCAAGGTCCGGTTGAGCTCAATGACCAGATCTTCGCGTCCCTTCACAGTTTCGACTCGGCAATCTGGAGGCCCGCAGTATTATCGCCCATGAACCGTGATGTCATCTGCATAGCAATGAATGTTGCCAAGCGACAACATGTCATTGATATGCAGAATAAACAAGGGGGGCGACAGCACCGAGCCCTGAGGAACTCCGGCATTTACCGACATGAGCGCCGAAGCGTGTCCGTCAACGACTACACGTATTCTACGCTCATGCAGAAAGCCGGAAATCCACGAACACAGGTTGCCGGGTAGACCGTACGCCGGAAGCTTGGACAGAAGACCACGGTGCCAGACCCTATCAAACGCCTTGGCAATGTCGAGACTCACAGCAAGAGCCTCGCCACGCCGGTCAATCGCCTCACCCCAGCGATGCAGGACAAACGCTAGAAGATCACCCGTCAATCGATTATGACGGAATCCGTATTGTCGGTCACTGATCAACGAGTGATCCAGGTAGCGGACCAATTGAGCGTTTATGATCCGCTCCATGACCTTACACATCACTGAGGTGATAGCGATAGGGCGGTAATTGGTAGGGTCCGACCGATCACCCTTTTTGGGGATCGGTTGCACATTGGCCTCCCTCCAAGATTCCGGCACAACACATGTGCGGTAAGACGCTTGGTAGAGGCGAGTCAGTGCTGGAGACAACTCGGCTGCACAAGCCCTTAACACCACTGCTGGTATCCCATCCGGACCACTGGCTTTTTTCACTGATTTCACTGCGTTTTAATTTATTTATAATATTCTAGCCTCCCGGTTCAGCATAGCTAGGGTGCAGATATTGTGGGGATAGGGTGTTTTTTAAATTTTCTATCGCTTAAATTCAGTTGAAACTGTGAATGAATTTTCCAAATTAATACAGTAGTTTCAGAGCCTATTCAAAATGCAAACAATCAAATCTTTTTTCTTTATAATAGTTTCGACAAAAATGATTTCTAGCTACCATTTCATTTCCATAACTGACTGTTGTGTAAGATAAAGTATTGTCAGCTTTTCCACCACATGATTTTGTACTGTTAATACTTAGAATCCAATGATAAACAAGATTTCTATTAAACCAACTTTTAATAAAGACACACGTTACAAGAGTAGATATACCGAAGACAAGACAAAATAACAAAAAGCAACAACCGGAAGGAAACTATTATTTTTTTAAATATATATTACTTTTTTATTTTACTACCAGTATTTAAAATTTATTTCAATATTAATAAACATATAAAAATTTGCAAACAATAGTACAGATAGCAAAAGCTGCACCCACCTTTCATATCCACACAGCTCAATCCCATCAATCAAGCCGAAAAAAAGAAACACCGGCTTCACGCATAAACACGCGGATTTATGGCATGTTCCACATAGTGCAGGTAAACAATGGCTAAAAGCCGAAAGCCGCATCAGAATTAAGCCCATTACGGCGGGACCGCAACAATCGGACAGTGTTTCCGGTGTAATGCACCGCCGCCACAGCCGGCCCGATGTAACTTTCCCATAACCAAATTAGCTGCTAATGTTCCAACACTATTCTAAAATGCGGTCTGTGTATATCTGTCCACGTTCTAATTATTGGCAATCGTGAAGACAGCTCCTGATTTAGAATGATTAAAAAGTTCGCGTGTTTTTGGATTTGGATGACTTAAATGCGAATAGTTTGCTATTGGCTTCGGTCTTCCTTGATTGTTTTAATCGTTACAATTTTGATAAACGGTTGAATATAATAGACAGTTGTTTTAGCAATATTTACTTAAGTTTGATTATTTATTTGTTTTCTATGTATAAATTATAGAATACAACATAATATAAAGATATATTCTTTTTATATTTCATTTGACATGTCGTAGCTAGATTCATAATTAATAAAACGCACTTCATATAAAATTAATTGGACGAATGTAAACACTGCAAATAGGAGTAATTGCACTAAAATTCATAATAAGCAAACATGTTGTTACATTAGCGCGTAGCACCGTAGCATCGCGCTACGACACCGCTACGCCGCTACGGCACGGCTGGCCATGACAAATAGCCCGCGTCTCCTGTGCATTGCCTCGTTAATTACGCCTCGTAAATACGAGCAGTAATTGTTTCGTTTTTAATGAATATATTACTGCGTGTGAGTTTATATACTGGGTATGTATATTACTACATAGTATAAAACAAAGTCGCTTTCTCTGTCCCTATGTCCCTTTGTATGCTTAAATCTTTAAAACTACGCAACGGATATTGATGCGGTTTTTTTAAATAGATTGAGTGATTCAAGAGGAAGGTTCATATGTATAATACGTACATATTATTGTACAAAAATTTATTTGTACCCGGGCGAAGCTGGGCCGGGCCGCTAGTTGTTTATAAATCACTAATTATAAGGCTTTACTTTTTTACTATAAAAATTTATCTGTTTTAAGATATGTTGAAAGTTGAAATATATTTAAATCTTATGCGTCTTAACGGGACTTTTCTTCAAAGAAGTTTCAAGTTTGTTCCTCTTCTTCTTCTACCTGACGCTATGCCGGTCGGTGCCAAAGTGCCTTCTAGCTAATTTTCCTCAATTCCAAACGATCTTTAGCATCCTCAATAGTAAATTCATTGACTTTCATAATATCTTCCTTGACGACATCTAGCCAGCGGTTCTTTGGTCTACTCCAGAAGTATTGAGGCTCAGGCGCACATTGCCGACGTACTCCTGTGGACTCCTTAGACCGTGACTATACCATTTCAAGCGACATTCAGGGAGTTTATCTGCCACATCGCGGACTCAAAGACTGCCGTAGATGTGCTTGGTACGGATTCTGTATCTGTGTCCTACTATAATATCATAAACGCGAAATTCTGTGTTTGTTACCTCTTCACGCTCAAAGCACTGGACAAATTTTGATGAAATTTCGCATGGAGTTAGCTGACACACTGGACTGACACACAAGGTACTTTTTATTGCGACAAAATGTGGTGTTCCTGTGGTGTGTGCAAGGAATTCAATATATTCGATGCTCTTTCAAACTTAAAAGAGTGGGATGGAAAGTTATAAGTGCGGCAGTAACGTTGAGATTAAATATGGTAATTAATTATCATACGAACTAGTTCCTTTGTTTCTAAAATGGATGTCTGCGACCGGGTGAAGCCAGGCTGAACCACTAGTTAATCATAAAACTTAAAAATTGTTAGAGTATTGACTCTATAACATTTGGTATCTGAAAACAAGAATACTCAATATGTGACTTGGTTATAATATAAAATATTTATTTTGTAATACAATACTACGTGCGTGCGTAAGTGCAATACTAAGTGCTTGGTGGCCTGTTGGTAAACGGACTAGACGCGACTGCCCACATGTTCACGGTGGTCGCGGGTTCGAATCCCAGGGCACACCTCTGACTTTTCGGAGTCATGTGTGTATTGATATATAATCAATCACCACGCACTAAAACGGTGAAGGAAAACATCGTGAGGAAACCTGCATACCATAGCGATTTATAAGAATTTCTATGGTATGTATGTCCGCCAACCCGCACTAGGCCAGCGTGGTGGACGATATGGCCTAACCACTCTCAATCGTATTCTCGATTGTAGAGTAGGCCCGTGCCCTGCAGTGGGACGTATATGGGCTGATACAGAATACAATACTACAGTTTGGCGAGCCATTTTAGATAAAGATATAAAAGGTTAAGTAAAATAGACATTTATGGATACACGTAATGAATAATAAAATAAAAATAATGGCTTTTGTGAAGAAAATATATTTTATCGAATACGATGGCTCAGGACAATTTTCCTTATGGAGTTTCTTGAATAAGAACACGTAGAAAAGGTATTATTTTTGTCACTTTGTGTTAAAAAGAAAGATAAATGGTATACGTATATTTAATACAAAATCATTTTTTCATATCTCTGATGACGTGTAAGACAATTTTATTTTCGGCTGTGCGAAGATTTCCAACAAACAAAAATATAATCCCATCTAGATAGAGTAATGACTGGCGGCAAACAATTTAGCGATAGCTTATGTTCAGCAGTGGGTGGAAGGTTTTATTTTATAGCAATGAATGGCGAGACGAATATGCCATTCGCCTTATGGTACGCGATACGACCGCTCATGGACAGTAGCAAAACCAGGACTAACAAAACAATGCTTGGCATTCCACTCCGCTCGCTATCCTGAGACATAAGATCATAAGTATCAATATGTCCAGTATTTACTTTGCCTACAACGTCTGTCAAACCGGAACGAAATAGTGTATTTATACTCCTTTTTTTTCGGGTGAAATAGATATTGCAATGGTGATGGTGTCTTACCCACATGGCCTTTCATATAATTACGAGAGACCTAACACCAGCAAAACCAGGATTCTAGTACACAATTAAACAAGACTGTAAAAAAGTCAAACAAGGACAACAATCCCAAAATCAGGAAAGGCAGTACGTATTGATGCAACAAAACTTGATCCCTTATTGATCTATGGGGTGTGGACTAAATATAAAGTTCAATAAAAGTCCCCCATGCGATAGGAAGTCCCGGATTTATCGGTCTAACCCCATGTAAATAAATAAAGTGGAGGAGCATGCATTTCTTATGAGACGGCCGACGCGCCAGCGGGTTACAAAAACTATTGATTTCACCATAAAAACTTCATTGTTATGATTGACAATCGGCTTGTTGCTTTGTGTTTGTGTTTTATTTAATGCTTTAATTGGTTACTTGGGGATAATAGCCATTATTATTCAGAAATTGGACTGTACTCTATTGAATATACAATAGTAGAGTTTATCAACCCGTTTTAAAGCCAATGTTTTTGGCAAAGATTCGTTCTTACAAATTGCAAATTGGAATTTGTTTGGATTGATACAGATTGATAGGTACTGTAAGTAAGCTGAGATAAGGAGCAGTCTAAAGGTTTGATAGTTTTATTATAATCTATAGGTATGCTACATACTGTGCCGGCGACATTGCCGGCGGGTTTTTGTGCCGCGCGGGTGTGCCAGCGGCAACACCTGGCCGGCGCTTTTGCCTCAAAACTCAAAACTAGCTACTACATACTTTGAATTTCTAATTATTTATGATGGAAGATGTAGCCGTCAACATCCCATAGCAACCGTGGTATTCATATAAATTAGGTAAATAATTAAAAGAAGAAGGAATTTTTTGGTGCAGCCCAGTGTCACTTATTGAGCCGCCGGCTCCCCATGCAACCCAACAGCACATACCAGCTGACATGCCGGCGACTCGTTTATGCCGATTTGACAGGCAGCTCAGCTGGCATAGTGTACAGGATGCGTTAGACGTGAATGAAGATCGAAACTTGGTAGTTGCGCTATGGCTCCCTAATTGAATTCAAGAAGCAGATGGTTAATTAGGGCAGGTAAAAAAAATATACAAATAAATGAAGTACCTACAAAGAACGGCCAATTACATAGTAAGGCATGTTATGTCCTGGGTTATTGGTATCATTATTCGATCAGAACTGAACGATATTTAACCATTATTTTGGTTCATGCTTTACACATTTATCGACATCTGAAGATCGGCTACATAGCCTCTAGTTGCTGAATTAAAAAAGATAGGTAACCATTTGAAAACTGCAAGTATTTGGTTATTATTTCATCTTTCGCATCACTTAATTTCAAAATAACACGCGCTTTTAACATTAAACTTCTTAGATTTGAGGCTATTCATTACCGCAATAAAATCGGAGCATAATTTATCAACACGTACAAACGTTAATGTCTACATTCGACGTTTTAAAGCTGGAATGTAGAAGCCGGCGATTTATCTCAGTCGCAACTTCAATCAGATTAAAGAACATTTAACTGTCGGTAAAAGTTCAATTTGGGGTAACCGGCAAAAGAAATATGGCGTCAGGTACGGGGGCTCAATTCAATCAGCTCCCTTGGTACCTCACGCGAAGGTTTGATGAGATTGTTGAAATTCAAAATAGGCTGTGAAAAACTTGTAACGTTTCCTAATGGAAATACTGTGTCGATGTCGTGTGAATAACCGAAGCGAAGACGCAAGCGATATTGTGTGAACGGGCTTGAAGACTGTGACGAGACATTGATGGTAAGTGTATTTACACAAATAGTTCTTAAAGAAATGCCTTTAATAAGTTAGTGAATGAAGTAAATACACTTGTCATTCGTCTTAAAATAAAAAAATCTGTATGTTTGTTAAGCCCAATGTAAACAGATTAATTCTAGTTAACCCTAATTATATACATTAAAAATAATTCCCCGCTCCGTGATCATAAAAGCCGAAAGTAATCGAAACATCGCTTCGGGAAGTTAAAAATGTAAAAAAAAAAACCAAATTCTCGATCAAAGCCGTACAAAATAGTTGTATTTCAGTGTGTCACATTCGCGTAAATTTAAGAATCAATTAGAAAAAAAATATTGAGATGTTATGAATTTATTCTATATCACATTGGCGACAAACAGCGAGCTTATCGACTTCTATTTCTATTCTTCTATTTACATTTAAGATGTTCACTGCATCGGTGAGAATTTAATTTAAAACGTACAATATCTGTTACACAACATTCGATTCACACAGTGGCCAATCGAACCAAACAAACAGCCATAAACTTTTAACAAAATAGCAACAAAATGTTCACAAACACAGCGATATTTCAGTACCGAATGAGATATCGCATCGATTGATTACAATGAAAAGATCGGACATCAAAAAGGCGGGCCGAACGGACTGGTCGATTTGTCAACATCATTGCGGTTATCCTGCTGTCGTCCAAATAAATTGGATGGGGTTTAAAGGTGCTTAAATGTACTCTGTAACGAATGAGCTTTGCTTTTGTGTTTGACAATCCCGCGACGATTATTGCGGTATTAAACAAAAAAATTGAAATTGATGTATTTGACGGAGATTAATGTGTTTTTTCAAATTGCTTTTGGTGATAATACTGTAAAAAGTATAATTAATTGAACCTTCTATTAGTTACTTTTTAATTAACATCTATTAGCACGTATTATGTGCCTAGCAAGTAAAAGTGCTTTACTTGTGTTAATTTCACAAGTGAAATTAAAGTATATATTATCGACATGATTGTTAAGTGAAAGACATAAGAACTTGAACGAATCATTTGTTCAAGAAGCCGAAGTGTCAACGTATTTTATTCTTCAAAAAATAAAAATTGAAGCTATAATCATTGTAAATGAGCTTATTGACGGACTGTCTGTATTGAATGTTTTTGAACATGTGATTGGGTATGATGAAAATATATCTTACAAATAAGATAACTTTAATTATAGTTACTCAAAAATAATTTTTGTATCGTATATTTATGATTATATCCTAGAGTAGGGCACGAGCTTCCTTTACAATTAACAGGATATTTGATTAAAGTCCACATTGCCACCCAAAACCGATCACAAATAAATCTTTAAGTGAAATGAAAGAAAGAAAGAGTTCTTTACTTCTATAAAATAAATAGCCTTGCATAAACGAGCACTTTACAAAAATCGTTTGCAAATTTTATCTGCATTCGAAAGTTCGGAAGAACCCTAAGCCCAGCTGCCCAGACAAATAAATATTCACCGTGCTACTCGTATCGCATTACTCGTATGTGTGGATGTAAATTCGGTTGTGAAACATTTAGACAACGTACAGCCTACGGACAGGGCTCCCCAACACTTTTCACATGTTTCCTGTGTAAATACTCGTGTATTTGTACCAATTTCTTGTGTTTTTGCTAACTAAGGGGTGCTTTATTGACCTGTTTGTGTTTTGTTTTACTGTTGACTATTGTCTCATATAGAAAGGTATATAGAAAATCATTTATAATTTTATATATTGATTTTAAATAAAACATGCATATTTCTGTGGTATGTATCACTAGAGTCAAATAATAAATTAACAAAATAATAATACTTAAAATTAATACTTTTACTTCTAATTTATTAATATATAAAAATACGTGTCACGTTGTTTCAGTTCAAGAATCCTCTAAACAATTGAACGGATTTTTATAAAATTTTGCACACTGTGTGTAGTTTGTTTCCACTTGCAAAATGATTGAAATCTCAATTTAAAGTCGCTAATTTATTTTTGCTAATTATTTGTTTTTTATAAACCCTCATAGTCGACGCTATTTGAGCGCCCGTGTGAATGGGGCCTTAGAGTGAGTTAGAATATACAAAATCTAACATATAAATTAACATTTATGTAATAAAAATATTTCGTTACTGAATATATCGAGCCATAAAAAATTAGGTCGCCATATCAGTCATAGTCGGAAGCACTTACAGAAAAAACGCTTCCTGCTTGCTATAACGTTGGTTTTAGGTGGCGCCGGAGTGACATCAATTCTGACGCCAAAATAATCGGCAAAAAATATAACACATAAAGTTACACATATTATATAACTTACTCAATCATTATGGAATAATGCTGTTTTAATAAAAACAAACCTTTGTAAATAGGAAGACAATATATTAATTTATAGAAGCTTTTTAAGAATGATTGTGCAATAAACAGGCTTGATATAATATTAGATTAAAATAAGAGGATTACTTGAAGACCATATTTTTTGAAATATTATTTAATATATTAATTATTTATTGCTCTAAACTGCCTAATTAAAACATTAGCACTCCGAGCCTTTTAACATTCTCATGTTGAGGGGTTATTGTCCTACCGGGCTCCCCAATATTACTTATTCATACATATATGCATATGCTAATGTTAAACTCGGAAATCCATTAATGTATAGTGTAATTCGGGAAGACATTCCCTTACCCCTTCATAGCTGAAAATTTATTAAGACGTTGTTGTCTTACTTTACATTATATCAAGAAACCTTTTTTTCTGATTAAACGGATAGATAAATTCATAGTAAATAGAAAAATCCAGAAGCTTTCGCTTGATAGTGTGGTGATACACTTACAAGTTTAAATGATAAAATATACTAGTAGGTCTCTCATATGTGGGAGGCCGCTTGGGTAGGTACCGCCGCAATGTCTATTTCTTCTACCAAACTAAATACACTGTTGTGTTCTGGTTTGATGGATATTGTAGCCAGCGCACCCGATGGACATATTGAGACTCAATATCTTATTTTAGCGCAGTGAAATGTCAACAGTGCTTTCCCATCAGGTGCATGACATACTCGTCTGGCCATTTATTACTATAAAAAATCAAAAGATGTAGTTTGAGTACCTTTTTTTTTAATTATGAAGAACCCTGTCTTTATAAAATGTCGTTTTTCACTTTCTTCTACTTGCTATTTCTTCTTTTTTCATATTGCTTAGCCAAATTAATGCTGATCTTATAAGCTTACAGCATACCTTCTAGGTATGGATGGATTGTAAAAAAAAAATTGTACTGACTTTGAATGACATGTTCAAAATACGTCTCTGTACGCTATAATATTTTATTAACCCTATCGATGCACACACTTTTCATTTTGCTGCGGAAATGAATTTCATATTATTTTTATGAATTCTTTATCAGTGTGTTGAGTGTAAACATTGCAATGCACCCGTGTTTGCAGAACTGTAACAATTTTGTTGTACAAATACATTTTGATTTCCATCAGGTACAGAAATTAGTTGTAGTTGGTAAATAATTGCGTGTTCAAAATTTTGTTTGAAATGTATTTCTGGAACCGCTTGATATTCAGAACTAATATAATTCAGATGTACGTAAGCTATTTTGTTTATTAGATTAGTAACATTTTAGACTTAACGGGCTGTTAATATCACAAAAAAAACTATGTTTCAGCGCTAATTGTTATCATCTACTTATATCGTATTTAGTAAATATATACACACATAAACTCATGCTTTTTTCCCAGAAAGCGAAGGTAGAGGGGCTAGGACACACCCATTTTGCGCCTTGTATGTTCCGTCCCACGATGTGATATGGGGCGAGCTCATCACCATATCAGGCACAAATTTCTTACTTCAGGCTGATAATTCATAGAAAATTCCGATATCACCTTGCCCGACTCGGAATTTGAACCCGAGATATCAGCTTTGTAATGGTATCGTAGTACAACCACGCCACCGAGGCAGTCACTCAGTAAATAATTATTTAATATTTTCTATATTTTTAGTTGGCTACTTGTGCTGATAACACCAAATACACACATTTTTATACATTCAGAATTATTAAAATAGCAATGCTAACTTTTTAAAACTGTTCAGCGGATATCCGATGGCACTGTCCACGCGGGCCCGATGAAGTCGGCATAATTGTCTATTTGTAAAGTTTCCGCGATATGGTAGCGAGAGGACGGCCAGCAGGTCCCCAGGGATCAAATGCAGCCTTACGACGTCTGGAGTTGAAATAATCGGTGTCTAGTGAATCTGGTGCAGGATAATTGTTTCACAAATGTGAATTAAAGATATATTTTTCTTCTGTAAACTGGGAGTACGTAGTGCCTACAATTCATCTAATCACCGATAAATTAAACCGGTAAATTCACCGATGGGAGATTACAAGGCTTGCTTTAGTGTGTTAGGTGCATTTTATTTATTTAATCAATTACCGCTGTTTTCTGAAACTACGGTGAAATTTTAAGTCAAAACACCCTTTTTTAAACCAAAACATCAACATTTGTGTTAGAGCGGGTAATGCAAACGCCTTACGCACTCACATACAACCATACTGTGGATAACTTACCTCATCAGGACTCTTAGCCTTGTACGTACATACATACATACATACACCCAGCAGTCACTTATATATACATAGACCTGACCCCACACTAAGATCGAGTCCTGTGTCGTGGGTATCAAAAACTGCGAGAGACTTTTCGGTCTCACAGACACAGACCAGGCAAATACAATATATAGATCACACAAATACATATGTATTTCGGTCTGGGAATCAAACCTGCGGTTTCTCGTTTCACAGTCGGCGTCTAACCAACTGCGCCCCGATACTGTACTGATCTATAAATTAAAATAATGCAACCAGATTATGAATCAGCACCATTTACAGATTCTCATAATAAATTCCACATTGGTAAGCGCACGGCCAAAATTGCAGTCCAAGATTCACTTTGCAAAGATTAATCTATTCCGCAAAATGAATTATTTATAGAGTATTGTCTCTCCAACGTAGAACAAAAACACTAGTGTGTGGGAAGTAGCCGGCTCAGGTCGGAATTACAACGGTAAGGGCATGTTCATATTTATTCAATACTGGGTGACTGGCTTTTGTTATGGGAGGTTATTATAATTTTGAGGAACTGCGGAATAAAGGTAATCTTTTCGCTGGAAGTATTGTATTTTATGTGTTGACGTGGTGTATTAATTACAGTATTTTATGTATAATAGTTTCTTAGATTTAGCGAATGTAACACATTGAAATTAAACTATTATTTGCGGATTTTATCGCGGTTTTGGTTTGATTTTTAATTTTTTTTTAACTTCCCAATATTTCGATTACTTTACAGCTTTCTTGGTCACAGAGCGGACTGAGGTATTAGTCATTAACTCAGTGAATATTACAATTTAAGTACCCTTAATTTAAAATAATTACATTAAAAAGTTAATTGGTTTTTGCGTCACGATCTACGCAGAAGGATTGTGTATATATTTGATATTTTAAGTTATTGCTTTATAGACTGTGGTGGCGAAGTTTAGGATATAAGAAAAGCGATGTTGACTTTTCTGGCCACTATAAGTTGATAAATTAATTTATAGGGCACATACTATAGTGAGTACGATGGAAATCCATGTTCATTTATATTTTGTTTATATTTATGTTTATCCATGTTTGTGCGCCTTCCATTTAGTTTTTGGTACCTATCAATATAATTGATGGTGAATACGGTTGAGATTATATCATAAGGTACACAATCAAGCCATCATATATGTATTATTTAATATCAAATTTTACTAAAATTGAAATATCAATCGTAACATTCATTAACTATCACGGAATAAACAGTTTTTTTTTTTAATTATTCCTGGAATATAGACTGAAAAATATTAAAATATATAATATTATTTTAATATAATAATATTTATTCTACTGTGAACACGAGCTAAGGGGTAAATTTCAAAACAATCCTAAGGATTGCGGCCTTTCGCTACTAGCTTCGTGTTTGTTTTGCGCCGGCTCTTTAGTGACACTTGAATTTCTCATTTACATTGTACCAGAACTGTGCGGTTCATACGTTCAGGTCAACTTCGGAACTGTATGAAAAAGTTCTCTTATGTTATTCCATTTACTGTTATAGATGTTATTTTTTGTCGAAGGAATGTTTCTTTGGGTTATGTTGTGAATCAAGGTATTATTTTGGCCACCGTGGTGGATATATGGCCAAACTATTTTCATTAGTTTGCATGATTGTAGAGGAGGCCTTTGCCCTGCCGTGGGGCGTATATGGGCTGATACAGAAAGGAATGATTTAAGAATCTTTATTAAGTAAGACATTTTTCGCAACAATGGCTTTAAGAGTTTGGGGATTTGAGAAAGTTGGGAGATTTCCTGTGGCTAAGGATAACGCTTACTCTCAAAATATGGATAACTTTTAAAATACGTATAACAATCATACGGCTATAAAAAGGGATAACTATTTTAGGCAGGGCAGCCCAGGCGATTTTTCATTAATGAACGCCTAACTAAATATAATCGCACGTTATTTCGCCAAACCAGGGAAGTCGGTGTTCAAAAAGGCTGGCAATTTATTTGGACGAATCGAGGGCACATATTGGCTCGGCAAAGGTCTGGGGAAGCTGTTTTCCGTATACGGGATGAAGACGACATTTCGCGAATTTTCGAAGGGGGCAAAACAACGGAAAATTCATCTTCAGCGGTTTCCTAATAAATTTATAAACATCGCATTCGCCTGTCGGGATGACTTTATGCTCTGCGTCTGTGAAATGATATGCACTCCCACCGGTTGGTCCGAGAAGGTTTCAGCGTCCAGTGCGTCAGTATTTGTCCGGAGAGCTGAATGCGACGCGGCAATGCTTGCCCTGTCCTCAACGAGACCCTTACCAGCCGAACCGTATCATTGGACACGAGGACTGCCTGTGTCTCAATGTTTATGCCCCGAAGATGCCTGGAGAAGAAAGAGGTATAGTTGGGTTGGGTTACCATATAATATTTTTCTTCTGGTCAATGTGATGTTTGATTTTGAGATTATTTGCTCTATTAGCTCTGATCCCATATTATTATGTTTAAGGGAATCAAAATACATATATAGGGTAACATATGATTTTATTGTAAAACAATTCCAATTTATTACATATTACACAATACACTTTAACACTCTACAACTTTATACTTTTCTTTGTTACATTTTGTTCAATACACATATAAGAGTTTTGTATACCGGAAGATATAGAGCATGTTATATTATCCAAATATTTAAAGATGGCTAACTTAAATAAAAGGTGTTTGCGACTAGGGCTTTTAAATGCGAGATCACTTAATACAGGGGAAGATGAACTCGTAATAAGTGTCCAAAAATACAAACCGGATATTCTTGCCATTAACGAGACATGGTTAAAAGCTGGAGAAGATTCACTTGCACCCATAGTACCGAATTACAATTTTATACATAGAGCGCGACAAGGCAAAAAAGGAGGGGGTGTAGGATTCTACATTAGACAAGGTATAGTAGCTCGAGTACGGCAACACCCGGTCTCGTCCTTAGAACAGCTGTGGCTAGAAGTCCAGCTCCCAAGAACCACATTAGCTCTCGGTACTGCTTATAGACCAGAATGCATTAAGATTTTAGATGCCCTTGATGCCCTTAGTGAGTCAATTCATGCTATGGCGCATTGCGATTATACATGTATCACAGGGGACTTTAACATTGACTTATCCCACATGGAGTCACCCCAAGCAAAAGATCTAATGTCGTTCTGCTATCAGCATAATTTGAAACAGTTGGTTAGTGAACCGACACGCGTGACTAACCACTCAGAAAAACTTTTGGATATTGTTATGGCAGATGATATGCTTAAGAACCAGGGAGTTGAGGTGGTCCATAATCGATGCCTTAGTGACCATGCATTGGTTTTGGTGGACTTCGATATAAAGAAACCGACACTAACACGACAAATAGTAATTAAACGATGTTTGCATAATATTGATTTAGATACTTTTAATAAAGATAAAATCTCGATTCCATGGCAAAACATCAGTGCTTTAGATAACGTGGAACAGATGGTCGATACTTTCAATACATATATACTAACTTTATTTGATCTACATGCACCCACTAAGAAATTAATGGTTAGGGATAAACCTAAGCCGTGGATAACTGACATGGTAAAATTCATGATTGACTTACGTGACAAGGCGCTAAAAAAAACACAAACAAATAAGACGGAAAGTTCAAAAATATATTATCGTAGTCTTAGAAACCTTGTAACCGCTACTATAGAACGAGAAAAAAAGCGTATTTCAATACATTCATTAATAGGAATCTAAAATACCCTACCCTACTATGGAAAAATCTGAAAAACACAATTGTGTTGAATAAGTCATGCGCTTTAATTCCAGATCACCTCAACGACCCAGATGCCATCAATGACCATTTTCTCAATTTACCACTTAACAGCACTATAAGTACGGTAGACTTGCCGATCTGTGGAAAGTTAAACCTAGCATGTGACACTTTTGACATCAAACCAACTACTGAAACTGAAGTTCGGAAAATTATAAGCAGCATACAAACGAAAGCATCGGGATATGACAATATAAACATAGAGATGATAAAAGCAACATTAGAAGTAACTTTACCTGTTATTACAAATATAATTAATAAATCAATTGAAACACATACATTCCCGTCGTATTGGAAGAGAGCATTGGTTAGACCAATACCCAAGAAAGATCCTGCCAGCCAACTAAAAGATCTTCGCCCCATATCAATTCTGCCAGTTCTATCTAAAGTAATAGAAAAAGTTATTCTAGACCAGATACTTAAATTTCTTGACAAAAAAAACATTATCCCGAAATTTCAATCTGGCTTTCGCAGAGGCCATGGCACCGAAACAGCACTTCTACATGTTACAGACGACTTAACAGAGGCTTCGGATAGGGGACTGAGCAGTATTATGGTGTTACTCGACTACTCGCGGGCGTTTGACTGCCTCCACCCTGAACTATTGTTGGCCAAACTAGCAAACTATGGGTTCTCTGCTAATACCTGCCGATGGTTTCGGACTTTTCTTACGGGGCGGGAGCAATTCGTAGCTACAGATAGTAAAAACGGAGACAAAAAATATTCAGCCCTAAAACCATTGCAAAGAGGAGTACCCCAAGGTTCCTTATTAAGTCCAATTCTATTTAGTATCTTTACAGCTGATTTGTCAAGGTGTATAAAGACATGTAATTATCACTTGTACGCGGACGACACGCAATTGTACTACTCATTCCCAAGTAAAGACACTGAAGTAGCTGTGGCGAAAATCAATAACGACTTGGCACTGGTTCACTTTGAACTGACGACTTTGAACTGGTCCAAAGAGAACTCACTGTTACTAAATCCAACAAAATCCCAAATGCTCGTACTTGGGACAAAACGTCAAATAAAAAACGTGTTGAATTGTGAAAAACAAGTGAAGATTAATAACACAGTGCTTGAACGTGTGAACTCTGCACGGAATCTGGGTCTTATTGTAGATGGGGAACCAAAATATACACAGCACATTAACAGTAAAGTTAAAAACGCCTTTTATAAATTAAAAACCTTATATAAAATCAGGCCATACATTAAAGAAAATCTTCGGATTCTCCTAATTGAATCATTAGTGTTATCCCAATTCAATTATTGTTGCACAGTTTTCGGACCCAGGTTAAATTCCAACTCAGAAAGGTTAATACAAAGAGTACAAAACGCTTGTATACGATTTTGTTATAATATACCCCGTAGAGAATACATCACACCATATCTCAACAAGAAACATATACTCAACATGTCTGCTAGGAGGAAATTACAATACGCATGCACAGTTCATAAAGTGATCTGGAATAAAAATCCAGATTATTTATTCGAAAAACTATCCTGGGTAAATGATATGACCCACAGAAGTCTCCGATCAGTTACTTGTGATACTCTCAAAATTCCAGCTCATAGTTCCGCTCGATACAGAACTAGTTTCAAGTATACTGCAGCAAAAATTTGGAACGACCTCCCTCCTCCGTTAAGAAAAAAGATGAGTTTATTTACATTTAAATCGAAGTACAAAAAAGCTTTACTTAAAAGACAGCTTGCTGCAGAAAACTTGATTCATTCCCACTGGCAATTTCTGGATCTGCACGACTACTTTTGAATAACAGTTACATGGTTAAGTACGCCCATACACAAGTACATACACACACACAAACACACACACACACACACACACACACATACACATACACACATTATTATTCTCTAATATTATTCTCTCTCACATTTTACAATGTTAATTTTCCTTTTTTTTCTGGTTTCCAATTAATAAATGTCACAACGTTTTATTAAGTAAATGTCGCCTAGTAGGCCGCCGCTATTGGACTACCGCTCAACAACTTAGGAAGTCAGGAGAGGCTGAAAATCAGCGCTGACCGGTATCTAGGTCCCGGTTAGCACGAGCTGAGCCACCTCCTTTTGCCTTCTACATAATGTAAAAGCATTAATTTGTATTAGTTTAAGATTGATGTAAGAAAGCAATAAATGGTTTTTTATTTTATTTTATTTTTTTATTTTTATCACTAAACACCCCAACAGTTCGCTAAGCTTATTTCGGGCTTTAAAAACAATTACGGGCTTAATATCTAAATGGTACGAAATAAATTACACATGTATTTCAGTCGAAATATACAAAATAAATTAAGACACTAGGTAAATGGAGTTTGATAGCAAATCCAAACTAAAATTCTTATAGACACACACATCTGTGATACATCCAAGAATTATGGTGCATCCAAAACGCTGTTATTTATTGTTGAGCAACATTGTATCACGCTTAAGGCAACATTAATTAAAAAGGCAAAATGTTCTAAAATTTAATAGCATTTTTTTATTTGATAATGTTAACTATTGTTTCGAGATGTATACTAAGAAGTTGCGGCGGGTTAGGCCGCCCGCAGGTAGGGGTAGGTAGTTAAATGAGAACTCAGGGTAATTACGTGGTTCGGGCTTTAATATATTCGCATCACTGATTACACCCGGCACTGTTGCTGGTGGTATGCAACAGGAGTCACTGGCCTTCACTGGACACTGATCCGGGTCTTCGGCACGTGGCGGAGTCTGGCGACAGCTCGCCGGCGAAGTCAGCCGCCACGTGGCTGGATACGGTGCGCAGGTCAGCGGCGCGGCGCAGGCTCGGTTGCAGTCGGGCTGGAAGCGGTGCGGAGCAACAGCGGGCAGCGAAGCACGGAGTCAGCTCTCCGTGGCGGAAGCAACGAAGTAGGCGAAAAACGCCAAGGACGAAGAACTCGAAGAACGAAGAACCCCAGCGGGTTCGGAAAGACGCGTGGTAGCACGCGGCTTTTAGGTTAAGGAAAAAAGGACGCGAGCGCCGTTACACGCGTATTTAAGCGAACGCCGATGACAGTTCGTACGTCACATCTGACAGATGTCAGATGGAATCAACCAATCAGCGCAACGGAGGCGTTGATTGGCATAGACAATAGAATTTATGCCGACTATTGAACCATAGACCGCAATATTAGAGGTGACACTCTCACAACGTCACAGTACCCCGCCGAAAAGACCAGGATTTTACTTATAACTGAATATGAGTAAAATCCGTCTGCCTATTTAGCATTCTTGTTAGATTATACTTTCATTCCATCCTCTTACATACTTCATCCTTACAAAATGTCTAGCATCAAAATATATTATGACTCAGACCCTATAGACAAGAAAGTATGGTATAGGTGTTTTTTTTTTTTTTTTCTTTTTTTGTACACGCGTTGTTTTTCGGGAGAAAGTATGTAGTAGTGTTGTCGCATTGGTTGTGAGTTAGCAGTATCAATGCGATGAGTGATGAGATGTGTTCTGCCTAGGCCTCGCTTTTCCGTAGAAATAGAACGAAATAGGTCAATAGTATTATCAGCGTTTAGACGCTGCGATTTGGTTAAATCGTCATAAGAAAATAATTTACCTTTGTTATTATTAAAATAAGAAACACTACTGGTATTAGAATCACCTATAGTTATTGATTTTAAATACTTGGGGCAAATCTCAAACCTAGACCAGAAATCAATACCTAAAATTAAATACGATGATACTGTAGGTATCACGTAGGCTTTAAGAACATGAAAATTATTCTCAAAACTTATAGGAATATTTATATAACCTATAGGGTTTAACCGTTGGCCGCCAGCGGCAACAAAAAATATGTCGTTAAGATCTGTACACAACTTAAAACCAGCTGACAATAATATTTTATGTGAATCGTTCCCTTTTAAAACAAATTGGAAACCTATTTTGTTTACACTCAGCGAGCGTATGGTCATTAGTGCGGCAGCGGGGACAATGTGAATGACTACCTGAGCGTCTTTTGTTCTCGAGCGATAAGCGAGCAACCGGTTTACTTGTAGCAATAGATGTATTTAAAGTGTTAGTTTGTGTATTTGTTTGTTTATTGAAATTGTAGAAATGTGTAGATTTTTTATTAAATTGAATATTAGGGTTAGTAGTGTTATTAGAGTAGGCTAAATCTGGAGCTAGCGCATTATTAGTTATGGGAGGCGGTTCACGATATTGAGCAGTCATACATTGGATATTTTCGAAATGTTTACATATCAAACGAAGTTCCTCGATAGTAGAAATTTTAGGTGAGCATGCTATAACGTTAGAGTAGCACGGACGAATGTTGTGTAACAAAATTTCCAATTTTTCCGACTCAGGCAATTCTTTAGAAAGACGAGAAAAAAAATCAGACATTATAGAAAAATATATAGTGATGTTTTCAGTTTCATGCTGAGTACGGTTACGAATTTCTGAAACTAACCGATAGTCATAATCAATTTCGCCAAAATCCTCTATCAAAAATTTAGACAATTGGTCCCAATCCTTGACTTTACTTTTAATGCTACGGAACCAATGTAGTGCATTGCCACAAAATATTTCTGTAGCAAAATTAATAAATCAGAAGATGAAATACTCCTAGCGGCTTTAAAATCATCGACCTTTTGTAAAAATATACGAACACAAGTAGAACCGTCGTATTTTATTAGTTTGAAATCGGACAAACGAGGACGCTCGCATAGATACGTTGTAACATCTGTTTTATCAACTGATGTGGGTAAATTAAAAGTAGTCGGTTCACTAGACTTAAGTTTTTTAAGCTTATTGATAAATAAATCGTAATCAGTGTTAAATGTATGCAATAGTTTTTTATCGGCAGATGTTATCGGTTTCAATCTACGTGCTCTGTGATAAATATGATTTGCCAGAGTGGATGTACGCTTGAACATGTTTAAATCAAATGAACATTCTAGGTTTGAAATTTTTGATTTTAAGTCATTAAAAGAAACATTTAGGGAATTAAGATCCACGTCAAATGCTAATCCCGACTCATCAATGTCCTCAGATGGGTATAACAATGACAGATTATGAATCTGTTTACGAAGTTGTAACACTGTGTCGGCTGGGTCTTCGCCGCGAATTAATACTTCGTAACACAGTTCATTTTTATTCAACAAAAAATACTTAATGGGGTGAGTGTCCATTATAAGCAAAAATGAATGAATTTAAAAGATAAAGAAGAATATAAGGCAGAAAAAAAATGCAAACAATGTAATTGGAAATTAGTTATAAGGTTAGACTTTACACTTCATTTATTTTAAAAAAATTGACAAACCTGTTTGCACTTTTAAACCGCTCGCTTGCCCAGTTGCAGACTGCGCAACCGGACTGTGTGTGGAGTACCGGGTATAACGGTGATGCGAAAAACCACGTATTAGAAAGAATTGGGCGCCACTGCGGCGGTTAGGCCGCCCGCAGGTAGGGGTAGGTAGTTAAATGAGAACTCAGGGTAATTACGTGGTTCGGGCTTTAATATATTCGCATCACTGATTACACCCGGCACTGTTGCTGGTGGTATGCAACAGGAGTCACTGGCCTTCACTGGACACTGATCCGGGTCTTCGGCACGTGGCGGAGTCTGGCGACAGCTCGCCGGCGAAGTCAGCCGCCACGTGGCCGGATACGGTGCGCAGGTCAGCGGCGCGGCGCAGGCTCGGTTGCAGTCGGGCTGGAAGCGGTGCGGAGCAACAGCGGGCAGCGAAGCACGGAGTCAGCTCTCCGTGGCGGAAGCAACGATGTAGGCGAAAAACGCCAAGGACGAAGAACTCGAAGAACGAAGAACCCCAGCGGGTTCGGAAAGACGCATGGTAGCACGCGGCTTTTAGGTTAAGGAAAAAAGGACGCGAGCGCCGTTACACGCGTATTTAAGCGAACGCCGATGACAGTTCGTACGTCACATCTGACAGATGTCAGATGGAATCAACCAATCAGCGCAACGGAGGCGTTGATTGGCATAGACAATAGGATTTATGCCGACTATTGAACCATAGACCGCAATATTAGAGGTGACACTCTCACAACGTCACAAAGTATTTGGTGCAGTGTGATCACTATGCCGCGGAAGAATGAAAAAGTACGAAAAGAAAACTTGGTTCAGATTTTTTTTTCATTGCATTGAATGGCGAGACGAGCAAGCCCTTCGCCTGATGGTAAGCGATACGACCGCTCATAAACAGTAGTAACATTCCACTGCGCTCGCCATCCTGAGACATAAGATGTTAAGTCTCAATATGTCCAGTAGTTACTCTGGCTACAATGTCCTTCAATCCGAAACACAACAGTGCATTTACGCAATGTTGTTTCACGGGAGAAATAGACATTGCGGAGGTACCTACCCAGATGGCCTCTCACATATCAGAGACCTACCACCAGTAAAAGACAGTCAGATGCAGCATTAGAAAAATAAATACATAACAAAGCACAATAGTACCTACTCTCAACTGATTATCATCAAGTATAAACCCATTCAACAAGGTATGGACGGCGTATCGTTGGTTTATCATAGATTTGGCATCCCTTATAAGCCACTCACATTAGTGGATTACAAGTGAAAGCTTTTTCCATTCCAAGACGACCTGTAATCGGCTTTCTGGCCCTTTCCCTTTCATAAATAGTGTGGCCAAGCGGCCCTCTATGCAAAATTATCAAATTATGCGAATATGTGATGCAAAATTCATAAGGGGTCATAAAAATATTTTATTTTATAGAGATTCTTCTACACAATATTTAGTATGGGTTGACGTCACATAGTTGGCTGTAAGATTGACGGTAAATATTTTTATAAAACGTCATTACTATGAATTTATATTAGCCTATTACTGGATTGGCGAATTTGAACATAACAAGAAAAATACATACGGCGAGTATATTACTCACCTTCGATTTGCCGACGATATATTAGTCTTGGCAAATTCGCTGGAAGACCTTAGCACTATGCTCGAAGACCATAATCGAGTCTCCCAACAGGTGGGTCTTAAAATGAACATGGATAAAACGAAGATCATGTCGAATATCCATGTTGTGCCCACCCCCATTGGAGTTGGGGGCTCGACTCTCGAAGTTGTAGACGAATATGTCTATTTAGGACAAGTGGTCCGGTTAGGCAGGTCCAACATCGAGAGAGAGGTTAATCGTCGAATCCAACTCGGTTGGGCAGCGTTCGGAAAACTTTGCGACGTCTTCTCGTCCAAACTACCTCAGTGCCTAAAATCGAAAGTCTTAGGTAGTTGTGTGTTACCAGTCATGACATACGGCACCGAGACGTGGCCTCTCACTGTGGGCCTCATTAAAAGGCTCAAAGTCACTCAACGAGCCATGGAGCGGGCTATGCTCGGAGTTTCCCTACGAGATCGAATCAGAAATGAGGAGATCCGTAGGAGAACCAAGGTTACCGACATAGCCCATAGCATTGGCAAGTTGAAGTGGCAGTGGGCCGGGCACATAGCTCGTAGAACCGATAGCCGTTGGGGCTGAAAGGTTCTCGAGTGGAGGCCACGTACAGGCAAGCGAAATGTCGGACGCCCGCCTACAAGGTGGACGGACGATCTGACTAAGGTCGCAGGAAGTCGCTGGATGCAGGCCGCTTCCAACAGGTCATTGTGGAGATCCTTGGGGGAGGCCTATGTTCAGCAGTAGACTTCCTGTGGCTGATATGATGATGATGATGATGAAGAAAAATACATACTATTTTGCATATTTATTTTTGCTGCAATGTATCTTGTATTAAAAAAATCGGTGATACCCGTTTTATAGACTCCGGGATATCATTTAAAATACAACGAGTATGCAGAATTTTAAAAACATAAAATTCTGAGTTTACTTTACGGAAAAGCATAGCATTTCCGCTTTTATTTTGAAAACGTTCGCCTTACATCGCTTTTAAATCATGTCAGACGTCAGAAAATAAAAATCGTTCCAAGTCTAGATTGTTTTAAAATATATGTTTCAAGCATGTTCTAGATAAACACTGCCAGATAACATCACTTGGCACAGCCACGGTTCGTGGAATCAAAAAACAACACTACTACAGCATTTTAATCAGACAGTATATTTGTACTCGTAAAATGTTGGCACTGTACTAACCACTTATATGGAATGAAAGATATTTCAATGAATGGGTTAATACAGTTTTACTGGCCAAAATACTATAATAAATAGCTTTTTTAATGTATTAGCGTGATATATAGCCTATACATTTATTTCTGGAAGGCTAAGTAGAAATGTATCGAGAGATTTCATTAGTTTTGTTTGGGCTACGGTTTGGCGATTTATATGGTATGTCATAGTCATAGAGGATAAAAATCAGATCTTAAGTAACAAGTAAAAAGAATAACCTTCCGCTAAGCACAAAATAATATCATGATTAGGTATCTTGCTGCCACTGGACTGTATGTAACTGTTGGGTGTATTTATTATTATTATAAAAAATACACACACATACACACACCACACCATTTATCTACCGTTCCTACTAAGTCTTCATAAGTCTAACTGTTTACTAATCAGTAATTGGTTACTTAAAATATTGCTTTTCATTTGTATTCTTTATCTGCGCTTTGCTGAAGAATTATATTGTTATTTACTGAGTACTTCGTAATTGGCGCATTGCTTTGTATAAAATCATTCTAATGTGATTAAATTGTCAGCTGTAAAACACATAATAAATTAAAAAAATATATATCTGTTTCTATCTAAGCTCTACCTTATAGTGACGTCATCATAAGTATTCTTTATTACAGCATGTGATCGCAAATACAAAGCGGTGTTTATTTTTACAATGTGTTGTAAGACACCTTCGCCCGTGAACAGTTGTGCGAAAGGATCGTAAATAATAGAAGGATTTGGCGGCGCACGTTCAAGCGTTTTCCTGTATTTACGTTTTCCCTTTCGCCGCCTTTTGCGTGTTCCATATTAGGTCGCCGTTTATCCATTCACGACCGTGTTATATTTGCTCACATGTAATCATAATATGGTTTGTTATTTTCCCTATCTGTAACCAGTTGGAAAATGGCCGCCGTTTCGATTTTTATTGTGACCGGTAATGTATGTTCTGTCATTCATATTATATCAAATCAAACTATGATTATGTAATACATAAATCTTAAATACATTTTTGTATGTACGACCTAATCCGCAGACTTATCCAAGGTACTACTTATCCAAGGTAATTAAACTTAAGTTTGACGCTCCAACGCTATTAATAGGCAAATGCGTCACCGAAACTATCGCAATATAGAAGAGACAAGTGTCCCGAACACTGCAATATAATTTGCTTATTGTCCCGGCTTTAACTGTACCGATATGAAGATTATCTGGCGGCGACGTTTTGCCGGAACAGTCAGCGTCTGTAGGCTTAAATTTTCATTATGTTTATTGGATAATTCGCTTCAGAAAGCGGCGTGAGCCGGGGAGATAGAGGGGATTGTCACTGCAACACTGAGCATTCGGTTAACGTGCCCACTCGCTATTGTACGATGGCCCGAGACACTCGAAATTGCTGCATTTGTTTTTCTGGCAAAGACTAATTCAGTGGGGATATAGAATGGTTAGGCTTTGTGATGTTTTACGAAAAATTATAATATTGAACAGTGACAATTGCATCTTTCACACATCTTGGACTTGTTTTCGAAAAAAATATATATTACACCTACACTTGCATATCCAGCTATCTACTACTCCTTCTTTCGATAACCTTCTTGGCGCAACTAAGTTGGGAGCTGGCTCTAAAACAAGAAACTAAACGTTGGATCACTACGTCGAAACAAATCGCGCGACCCACAATTACGTGTTTTGAGATCAAAATATCTACTGGACAAAACTGAATAGATGGCATGTAAACCGCATCGTACAATACTAGAAACTATTATCAACTTGACTCGATTTGTTTTGTTTTTCAAAGGAAATATCTACGTTTGTTGCGAACGTAGCCCAGCTTAGTACACAAGTAGGTGCTTGAATATTTTAATACGAAAGTTATTGGAGCCTGTAATCTGCCGACGTGCGGATGTTGGCATATTTGATTGTAGAACAATGGTATCGCATAATTCAGAGGGGGAAACAGAACCACGCGACAGCCTACAGAAGTAGCATTTTAATAACGAACAGTTTCACACTTGAGTGTCTTCGAAAGCAGGAAATTATTTCATTTTTTGTATCAAATCCCCTTTTATTGAATGGAAATAAAAGATTGGAGCGTTTCACATACGTTGCTATTTTTAATATCACACGATTAGATGGCGAGTTACTGACTGACAGTTTAAAAAGCAATAATTCATGAAACGAATAAATAAAACAATGTTTCATTTTTAATGGAAACGCTTGTTACTGGGTAATATATTATGAATAATAAATATTGCAAAGAATATTTCTTGATTATTTAGTCATGTGAGAAATTATCTTATTAACGTCATGAGTTAAGTTTACGAACGTAAGATATTATTTCATAAAGACAAGATCTGTGGAAAAATGCTGTTTTTCAATTATCCTATTTTTATCTCCCGTAAATAAAAATGGTATCAGTGAAATCACTTGATATTTTACTTATATTAGATATTTTAGCACCTTAAAATTGTATTGTGAAATTTAAAGTTGCCTTTATTCATTTAAAATTAATTCAAAAGCAAGGCAAATGGAATGCAGGAAGGTAATCTACGGAATCGCCTTTGCGGTTTTAGGTGGTTAACCTACATTCAGACTCAGCTGTGTTACCTACCGGTACAAAGAGATAATGGAAAGAGGGGAATTACAAAGACTTTTATCAATTTTTTTTCAATATTATTGTAATGATGTTTAATAATTTTTTTTTAAGTAAAATGAGATGACCCAACCACCTATAGTTTGGCTTAAGTGTATTCCAAAACTAGAAATGTGTTAATAGCTGGGTAATATATTGACCAATTAATAATTTATTTATTAAGTATTACTGACTAGTTTTATATCTAATATAAAACGGTAGGGACCTGGCTCATCCACAATCCTCAGCATGCCGGGTTGGAAGTCCAGTGAAAATGACATATACTTTTCAGCCTCCCCCTGGGATCAGAATGGAGAGCTTTATAGTTTGTTCTATTGTATAAAAATGGCGTCAGATAATAACTTAACAAACAGCATGTAGGCTTATACATGTTTTATAAAAATTATGAGGATTGATAGCACTTAAAGGTATTTGTATATTTCTGTGAAGTGATCTACAAATAACTTTTTATTTTTCGAATTAAAGATACTAATAAGAACATCAATACTCCAAAGACTTGGACGTTTATGAAAATTGTAAAATTTAGCAAATTGCCAGCTATTTAGCTTAGAACAAATTATCACGCCATCACAGCTTCGAAACGTCGGAATGGTTCCGTTAAAATTAATTGAAATGTAACATCCAAAGTACGGAATGTAACGCGAATGATAAATCTTCCTAAATAGTCATGAGGTCGCAGATGGTCCGGATATTTTGGTAAATGAGCCTTACATTTGGATTTGCGGATCTAAGAAATGTATATCGCGTAATTATTGTTCAAGTGGATAGGGTAGAACGATTTAAGTACTAAATATTGAATTTGGACAATCTATGTAACCGTTATGGTCCGACGACCTGGTAAAGGTCGCGGGACGTCGCTGGATGCAGGCTGCCTCCAACAGGTCTCTGTGGAAATCATTAGGGGAGGCCTATGTTCAGCAGTGGACTTACTTTGGCTGGTGGATGGATGGGTAGATGTAACCGTTATGCTCAATATGCTTTGAGCTCATACAACATAATTATTTTTGAGTAACGGGGTTTCGAAAAAATGAAAATATCTCATAATTATTCAACTGTAAGTTGGAAAACAAAGACTTCTTTTATTCACTAGATTATCATAATCACACACTTTTTGTTCCTTTATAGATATTTTTGGTAAACAGGCCGTCTACATAGCTATCACCTTATTATCTTTTATTCAAACGTCCTAATAAATTTTCACACAAATGTAATATATTGTTCTATAAATTTGGAATATGATAATTTAATTCCTAGATATAATCCTCTTAGCTCGACTATCGTGCTAAACGGAGCTTCCTCGGTTTTATTCCGCCTTAAATCATTCGATCTTTATTCTGACGTGCAACATTTAATTAAAAGTGGAGAATAAGTTACGGTTGGGTGTAAGTTACTCTCATACAAAATTGTTCATGTGTAGGCGAAAAATCGGCTGTGTCAACGGGAGGCCTCGGTTTCGATTCGCACCTTAATAAATAAGTACATGAGCTTCATGTTTGTATTATTATATTTATACAATTGTAATACTCTACGAACATGGCATATACCCCAAAATAGTTTTATATTATTATTATTACACTTTATTGTACACAAATAAAAACAAAAACAATACACAAAGAAAAACACTTAACCTATATATAAAGTACAATCGGCGGTCTTATCGCCTTCGGCGATGTCTTCCAGACAACCTTTGGATGGAATAGACTAAACAGAAGAAGAAAAACGGGGGTAGACAGGTTATGAGTAAAAATGAATGGTCTACCTATCATGTACAAACAAAACACGACATATTGTATTTCATTTACTTGTGGTAGGTCTCTCATATGTGAGAGGCAGATAGTAACACCGCATAACTATTTCTCCCGCCAAACGCTAGTGTAAATGCGCTGTTGCGTTTCGGTTGGAAGGAAATTATAGCCAGAGTGGAACATATTTGAGTGAGAATGGACATATTTAACACTTTATGTCTCAGAATGGCGAGTGCAGTGGAATGCCAAGCGTTGCTTAGTAATTCAAGGCGTTGTTGTGTTTTGCTACTGTTCGTGAGCGATCACTTACCATCAGGTGAAAGACATGCCATTGATTGTAGTAAAAAGTTATAATGAACATGCTACACCAAAACAAGGTACTGACGCATCAGTCCCCGCCATCAATATTCCCGACATCAAACATCCAACGCAGAGATAGATTGGGTCGGCATATCCTAATCTCGAGATTCCTTTCCGACATCCGTGCGACGCACTGGCCATCTGTCACCGAGTAACCGGGGACGCAGTAAATTACGCGCCTTCATCATCTTGCGGACTGACCTGGGCTCGTGGCGTCCCGGGTGTGTCTGCTTTTATTTTATGTCAACTGTTCATTTTATATCCACATTAGAATGAATAATATAAGCGCTAGAATGTTTAATTCTAATTTTATAATTAAAAATACTCTTTCGAAATTAATTGATGATTAGTTAAAAATTATCTTCAATTTTGATTTACGGCTTTATTCATAGACTTTTAAAACCTATTGTATTTATCGAATGTTTCCATCATTTCGAATGCAGTTAGCCAGCTATTTTCAATAGTTTCTCAATAATAGTTAAATCATTTAATTATAGTTTAGGATAATAAGCATCACGCTTTCCAGATCACAAGTAATCACAACCCATAAATACGAACGCGATATAATAATTCCTAAGTGCCAAACAGGAATGAGGCTATTACAGACTATGAACTGCGGCAATTAGCAGCCCTGTTAGGAAATTATGTAACATGAACCATAATTTATGACTCCTAACATAATTTATATCGTGTGGACACCACGTGCTCCCAGGCACAATTTGGCTAAAAGCGTTACAGGACTATTTACAAAATATACACCGTTGTATTTTATAATTGCTGGTTGAATTTTTTGTAAAATCTTGAATATAAAATAAGATCGTAGAACGTTAAAAAAGTTATAGAGTGTGATTCCTTTACTTTTTACTAATCTGATATTTGAAGAAGAGAAACATTAGAATGGCATGCTCTGAAAGTGAATGTTCTGAAATCAACGCTGTATCTTTTAGTACTTACCAGTAAAAAAAACAGTTAAATTCCCGGTAAATTGATATTTGACTGAAAAAGTATATGCTATTGGAAACTTATAAAAAATAATAAATATCGTATTTTACACATTTACTATTAATACATCCCTATTGTTTAAACCGCTTAATTATACCAGTAATTGCTTGCTTCAGAAATATTGTTTGCCACACAAACACACTTATATAGGATAAATGGACCGATTTAACAACATTTCAAACACAGAACACGTCAAACAGCAGTGAAAATGCACTGTTGTGTTTCGGTTTGAAGGATATTGTAGCCAGAGTAACAACTGGACGTATTGAGACTAAACATCTTATGTCTCAGGATGGCTAACGCAGTAAAATTCCAAGCATGGCTTTGTTATTCAAGGTGCTGTTTGGTTTTGCTACTGTTTATGAGCAATCCCATTGCTTACCATCAGGCGAATGGCATACTTGTTTCGCCATTCGTAGCAAAACTAAAATAAAATATGTATAAAATGACGCCTTAATATCAAATTCATTCAAAGAAAATAAGGGTATTAATATTTCAAATTGATTATACGGCTAACAATAAGAGTAAACAAAACTGAGAGCTCGCGGAAAGTTTGTAGATTTTAAAAACAAAGTTGTTCACTGGCGTGAAACTGCTAGGAAACTTAAAAGCTGGTTAAGCTGGTGTACGTACGGGCGAGAAATGTTGTAAAAACGCTCACCACTACCATTTATTAATAATTTAACTTTTTAAATTATCGGACTTTTATTGCTTTTATAGCGATGTAAAATAAATAAAAATGATGTAAAATATGTTGCCACAAAATCCATTATATAATCTGGTAAATTATATAAGATTCTCCCTTCATAAATATTGTGTGCATTATTTAATATTAACTCGTTTTTGTAAGGGATAGAATGTGTGCTAAGCCCACGAAGTGTAATAGCATTAAGCAAAGATATTGTTTCTCTTTTTTTAAACGAGTTATTTTATTTACAAATACAGGCCTACTCGAATGATTTTCACTGCAAACTTAGTGAAGTCGCTCGGTACCAGCAATTTCCTGCCAGATCCTAAAATCAAACGATTTAGAAAAATATACCAAAGAAAATCGACGTAGTACCTTACAAACTAAAAGCTTGCACCGTCTTTCACTTACAATAAATCTATCGTATTTTAAAACGTCATGTCTGACTCCGATGGCGCGCGAAATTGAACTGACCATGACTTGCTGGAGAAATCCTGTGACGTATGTTCGCGAAGTAAGCCGCCATCAGACAGCACCTTGGCAGGCACTCCGACAAAATTGGAAGAGAAAATAAACAGAAAAGTTCACGTACAAGATTACACCTGAGGAGTAGGATGCAAACATGATTTCGGCAGGCTACCGTCGCGTGGCGATGAGTTCGCTCCAGTAACAAAAATAGAACATCACTACTTGAATAAATTGAAAATAGGGGACGGAAATTGCCTTCACTACTCATAGTTGAAGTTTTAGTTTTAGGGCCTGAGGTCTAAAGTAAAGAGAGTTGTGAACTAATGTCAACTAGTGGGTGAGATTTGGAATAATGCTTGTGGTTAAAGCAGTGTGAAGGACCAATTAAGATAGGTTATTATTTTTTTTAGTGTTAGTTAGGATTTTTTTGATTATATGAGACTTCATATAATGTTGACTAACAAGCGTACTATTCACATGGTCGTAGACATAGAGGTAGTGACATCAATACCATAGGGCATGGAGATTCGTTGCCGGCCTTTCAGGTGGGAATACGGTGGTTTTTTGAAGGTTGCTAGTTCGCTTCTACAGAAATACCGCCCATGGCAATTGGTTCCGCAGATTTATAGAGCGTGAAAGAAAATTAAATAAAAAGTTTTGATTGGTTGAGATGATTGAGGCAATGCCCACTTACCTATAATACCAAGGTGAAGTAACAGTATTGTTGTTGCGTTTTGTGTCACGAGTATATTTTCGGACAATTGATACACGTAGCGATTGGTCAATCATATTTTTTGGTAGTGGTAGAGTCATAGTGAGGCACTAATCTATTCGTGTCAACCGCTGAGAAATCAATCTATTATTTACAATAAAATTAACACTAAGTAAAATTTGAAAATGTAGAGTTTATAAGTTACGTCTCCTGAAAGTGATGAAATTAAATGAATTTGCTTTAATTGATCATGTAGACAATTAAATAGCTATTTTGAGAAATCAATACGTAGTAAGTACTTATTCTATATTTACAAAACAATTGATTGTATTAATTGATCAAAAATAGTTTTTGCTTTAGTTTTTGGCAGAAGTCTTATTTATTATTTATACCAAATGTGGTTGCAAAGATATTTGATTCACTTTCTAATCGATAGGGCGATGTATTTTACTTAATAAAACGTGAAAATTGTTTTAAATGTCGTATAAGTTAGGAAGTTTAACTTTTCGCATTCACTTCTAGGAATATGATATAAAAAATAATATAATAATTGAAACGTGATCACTATGTCATGAAAATTATCATTAATGTACATACTTTTAAATCACGGTAGAAAGTATTTTGATTCAGTTCAAATATATTGGGATTTCCCTTTTAAATCACACATTTTGCGGCATAAAAACTACTCCAGGAGTTTTCTAAACCGGGAAGCCAGCGTCAAGTACATTAATTCCAAAGGCTCCTCTCGTATGTAGGTTATGTGGCCAGTCTTATTACTCTTTTCGGTAAAAAAAGTTGCAGGAAATCAGGTCACTACCGTAAAAAATGCATTCGAGTCTTCTTTTTCAGAAAAAAAAAAACATTTGCAGGAAATAGATGCCTGCGGTGAAAATAGCATTTAATTTGCCGTTTTTTAATTAGAAATATAAAAGATTGCATATAAGTGAGTATTTTTATGTATTGATAAGCTAAATAAAATAAAATAAAAATAAAGCTGTATAATAAATTATAATTTACAGAAAAACAAACTGGTTTAATGGACAAGCGCGTATAAAAAGAGGCATGAAAATTGACGAACCGAAAAAGGGATTAACCGTAGAATTGACGTTCTAATGTTTTTGTCTCCCAATGAGACAAGCAAGCGTTTAATACGAGTATGTATTTAAAAATAAAAGACCCGTTATAAATATTTTTCACAAACCACGAACATAAACTGCAACCAAGTTATGGCAAGCAATTGATTACTCGGAATTAATTAAGGAGGCTTCGAGCAACACACGACGTGACATGATTACCCTAATCCAATGGACTCGTTAGCGAATAAAACATTTACACGGGCCCAGGCCAGCCCGCCCCATGAATATTAATGCCTCACTTTCTCCACTCTACCTGAAAGTTTATTTCATTAGTGAAAACCTGACGAACGTATGCCCGTCCGATTTATGAAAATGATTAAATATCGCAAACACTTTACGGATTACGGAAGGGGTTGTTTGGTTGTTAGTTATATGTATTGTAAAGTGTTTTATTGAAGTGTACAAGTTTGTAAGCGGTAAGCATGGATTTAGTAATAAAAATGTGAGCTGAAGCCATGTAATGTAGTATGAATTAAACCAATTCAAATCTCATTGTGACTTGATTTAGTGAAAATAATTTCGAATGTCTTATTAAATCAACTTCGCTCTAATCCCTACGATATTGTTAGTATAAAGGCTTGAATTGTTTATTCTAAATACTTACGATCATATAATAAAAATTATAATAAAACATAATTAACAACTTGATGAAAATTCAAATGTTAGTGACATGTGTGCAATTTCTAGAATAATGTGCGCGTACCTATAATTTTATGTATATATACCGGGTATCTCAAGACTGCTACCGAAAACGAAGCCGGGTGGTAGTTTTAGTGGCTACAAACACTATGCAATTAAAAATTTCGCATAGAAACGCGACAATTATTTTTTATGATTTTTTAAATATCGTCATTTTTGGGTGGTAAATCCTTAGTTTTTGCTAAAATAATAATTTAAACTCTTTTATACCTTAGAGTATTTATGAATAAAAGGGTATACACTATTATTTTAGGAAAAAACGTATTTACCACCGAAATATGGCCACAGAAAAAAATAACAAAAAAAAATTGTCGCTTTTTATTGCCACTTTTTCTGTTGCATTGTGTCTGAAGTCGATTAAACTACCACCCGGCTTCGTTTTCGGTAGCAGTCTTGATATACCCTGTATATATATATATATATATATATATATACATATATATATATATATATATATATATATATATATATATATATATATATATATATATATTCGAGAAAACTACAAAAATATACAGGAAAAGCAATTAATAAAAAAGTAACCGATTAATTACACGAACAACACAAAAGCGGCAGATTGGTTACAAAACTAAAATAAATAAGGAGACCCGGAGACTCGCAGTAAATCAGCACGAGTTCAGTCAGTATAGGCTATTACTTTAATAAACTGTAATTAAATTCGTTGCAAGGCGTGTTTGGTGTTAACAATGTACGGTGGTATCGCGGTGCGCACGCTTTCGCAATTTCAACCACGTTCCCGACTTGGAACTGAGTAGTGGGCTGTGCGCTTCCGGCTGAGGCTATAAGAACAGCGGTTAGGCGAGCGTGCTTTCGACGTCAGATGTTTTCTCTCTGGAGCAGACTTCAATTTTCAGTCGTGTCTTTTATGTTGTAAGTAAAAGGATAGATATTGCAAACGATAGAACAAATTTATTTCGGTCTTTGTGTTTAAAAAAAGCAAATTATATTGTCAAAAAATCCATGTGTGATATATTAGTTTATATTTTGTGTCAGGTAATTCAAGCGCGACGAGAAAAACTGCAACTAAGTTCGCTAAAAGGCGTGTTTGATGTTAATAATATACGCACGGTATCGTGGTGCGCACACTTTCGCAATTTCAACCACGTTTCTGACTTGGAACTGAGTAGTGGGCTGTGCGCTTCCGGCTGAGGCTATAGGAACAGCGGTGAAACGAGCTGTGAAGTCATATGTTTTTTAGCAGAGTTTAAATTTCATACAATTTCATTTACGTGTAGTAAAATTATAAAACGTATACTGGAATTGTAAACATTGCAATGTGAAAAAGAAGCCATTTTTTAATATATTAGTGCTAATTAGGGTTCAAAGGAAAAAGAAAAATAAGGTATTTTGTTTTCGGTACAAGAACAATATTATTTATATAATTTTCAAATCATTTGAAATTTGAAATGAAATTTCTTCTTCATGTTAGCAATACTCTCTTACTCAATAAAATATTGAATAAACATAATAAGTGTTTGTAAGTAACACGTTTAAATAATAAAGAACCTACATTTTATTTAAAGTCGCTGGCTCTATGAATGCACGGCTTTATGAATAGAAATATGTTTCACCTACACAAGAATCCGCGGGAAATTTCTCACGTACTCAAAATAACACTCTCAGTTACAATCTGAGAAAATCTGTGCCATATCATGTAACATGTAAACAACGAACAAGGAATATAAATAGAGAACAGAAAAACCGGGACAAAACGTTTTTTTTACAAAAATACTGCCATATGAAATATACACTCAAATATAGTAACTTATTATGAAATATCATAAAATATACCCTTTATAAAATGTATTCATATTTTATAAAAATAACAATAGATATTATAGATTTCAAATTGCAAATTTCTGACTGTACACGAATATAAGCTATGTGTAAAAATGTACTTTTAGTAAGTATCTGTACCATTTCAACTTTAGACGTACTGAAATCTTACACCAACATCGCACAGTAGGGAATTTAGTTCTTACTTGGACTGCATGAGTCGTGACATGTTAACATTGAACCCAAGGTTATATAAATACTTGTCTTATTAAATCTATCGTGTTGTCAATATAATAAATAATAATAAGAAATACACCCAACAGTCACATACATAGTCCTGATCCTACATTAAGATCAAATAAGTCTTGTGTCGTGAGCATCAGAAATTACTAGATACTTTTCGATCTCACAAACACCTAGACCCGAGGCAAATACTTGTGGGCCTCACGAACATTTATCGTTGCTCAAATATTATTGTATATTGTCTGTGAATATGCGTGTAAGTCTTAATATGGAGTTATATAACTGACCACAATATCCTCCAGATCAGACTAAAACAGTGCTTACACAAAACATTAAATATTGTATTTAAGAGGCAGTATTCGTTTCATTTCCCCAATAGAAACAGCGCAGTACGCTTTGAATTACTCTACAACTATTTTCAGTTAATTCTTAGGTTAAAAATAGAATGCTCGTTGGCCTATATACCCTAGGCGCAATCAGGAAATGCAACCATTAGTTAACTGGTTATCTACAAGAGAAATCTTAAGGTTCACATGCAATTGAAGATATTCCACTATTCCATACATTACTGCCTGTTTGTGCTTCTGATTTGGTTCTTGCGGTAGCACGAGGCATTAATATATTAGTATCAGATAGTTTTTTTAATTTAAATGTAATACTTATGATGACATCATATTTTATAATTAGCCTTATCGCTAAAATATCTATTGGTCAATATATTCTTTCGCTAAGGAACTCCACACCGATCTGTTGGAAATAGTCTGCATCCAGTGATTTCCTATAAACTTCATCAGGTTGTCAGTCCATCTTATTATACTTTCCGATTGCCTGTATTTTTGTGATATCTGTAAGTTTTATAAAATACTTATTGCATTAAACACAAAAGACACCGCATCAAATAAATAGCAAAATTCCATTTCCCGAAAACCCAAATAAAATTGGGACACAATTGTCACAAAAGCGGGCATAAATTACGCGTATATTATGAAAAGCATATTGTGAAGCAGATAGCTTGTTCATACATTGTGTGTGCGAACACTACATGCGCGGTAGCAATAAAGCTATAAAAACTTGAAATTACGCCCGCCTATTGTTGCTGTCTCCGAGTGGAGTGCTCTTGGAGTCCTCTCGCAGACAATATGCATATTCACAGCGCTCCCTTGTACCGAGTGTTGCGCGGTTGTGTACTCTGTCTGGCAACCCGCGTCTTAGATAAAAATGTTTACGCGTGTATTGGAAGTATTAAAAATTCATAGTTTGAAGGGAACTAGTAGTGGTTTTGTTCGTGATTTTTGTAAGCTATGATGGATATTTTTCATGGGTTTATTGTGAATTAAACTTTGCATGGGTTTGTGAATGATTAGAAAAGTATTGCGAGTTAATTTGGTTTACCTTCCTAACCAATAAAATAAATGTATCATCATTCGTTACCATTTTAGAAGTCATTTATCCGTATCAATTACTAAAATCTATAAATTGTAAAACTAAATTATACATATGTACCTACCAGTCATTCTCACGTCCTGTTTAAATTACTTAACTTCTTAATTTTCACGTTATCTTCACTACTAACTCCAGTCATCGAAAACTTCAGAAGAGTCACTTAGAATTGAAAATTATATCAGAACTAATTCCAATACGATAAAAATAACATTTAATATTCATCGTAAAGATAGTATTTTTATCAATACCACATCACGCTCCACCCATGCATTCCTACATATGGCTTAAGGGTATCATCAGTAACAACCTATGGTGTGTACGGCCCATATAAGCCCACGTATGTTGCTTAAACGGCATTTATATTCATACCACCATGTATTTACATTCCGTCCGGGCTCCTATTTCTAAGGGCATTCGGTTTTTGTGCATAAAACCCCTTACGGGACCCTAAAGCCGGGTACGTGAGCCGATACGAAAGGATGCTAATCAGCCAGATTTGAAACAGTTGAAACAACCACATTTGTCCTCTGTACGTTTTATCTCATTTTGAATCCTTTGCATATTCATTTGAATTCCTCGTTCATATTTGGTTTTGTTTAGGTTTTATTGAGACAACATTGATTTTTCATCTTGATGTTTTGTGTATACAGGAAGCCTTTGCTCATCACTGTGTGTGATATTAAATAAATATCTACATATTTAGAGTTGGTAACATACTTTTAATTGCTTAGGATTTTTATAGATATAATACAAAGCTAATGGTAGCTTAATGTTCCATGCCAACGAATAGAAAGAGGAAAACATTTGTTTTTAGAATCATATATTTTTTTAATATATTATAGGGGGCAAACGAGCATGCGGTTCACCTGATGGTAAGTGAACACCGCTGCCCATGGACATCTGCAACACCATAGGGCATGGAGAAGCGTTGCCGGCCTTTGAGGTAGGAATACGCTCGTTTTTTGAAGGTCGCCAGGTCGTATCTGTCCGGGAATGATGCCGCTGGCAACTGGTTCCACAGATTTGTAGTACGTGGGAGAAAGTGCCGGGAAAAATGTACTGTAGTAGATTTCCAACCTCCAAGGTGATGTGGGTGGTATTTGGAGGTTTGTCGTGTTGTACGGTGGCGGAACTCAGCAGCAGAGATAAGTCCGAACAATTCTTGAGATTGATTCAATTCTTCATTTTAATATGTTGCTTTAAATATTGGATTTAACTTTTTAAATTATCTTTTAAGTTTAATTAGATATGTACCAGACAAATGTTATACAACTTTCATTAAATACAGTTGTTTTGTGTATGATATTTTGTAATCTTGGCCGGCAGGATGTTCAAATGAAATTCTCCTCCTTTCCATAAAAAACGTTTATGATGTATACTTAATTATTGTACATTGCCTTTTTAAACCGATGCGTATTAGAAATTAACGTTAGAATGAATGAAACGAATGATATAAAACTAGAGAATGAATTGAATCCAGATAATCTATACAAGATCTATTAAAATTAAAATATTTTCTAATCGTTGCGCTGTGAGCTGTCCGCGCAGTTCCCACGCGGATCGCTAGATGGCGTTGTGCTCCAACACAGTAGATAAGTGACCCAAATAGGTAAATCGTAAGATCCTAGGGTCGATACTTTAACCTGCCAAACTGCAACCATGAAAGGGATATCAGTATAATGTAATTTTAAAAACAGTAATTTAGAATTCATGGGATCAAACTCCTTCCATATTATGTTACGTTGACCTCACATAACTAGGTATGATAAAATATGATAACGAAGGATAAAATAATGTATATCAAGAAGCAAAAATGATGTAAACTATACAATACTCAGATCAACTCCATGATACTACGTTCCATAAAGCATACCCTACAGAAGGGTATATCAAATACACCGTTCTAATAAAAATCTTACCGATAGTTTTCAACGATTGTGCTCGAAAGAATGTGAACGGTGCAGCGAATTTAATATTGTTGCCATAACATCTTGAAATATTCCCCTCGAATATGATAATGGAGAAATATCTCACAACAACGTTATGAAATTGTCTTACAATTTATCTACGGGGCGATACATTAAACCTTTATTAAAGAGCGTAGTTGCAAACATTACTTTGTTCCTTGTCATATAATTTTTATTTATGTTTACGCCCATGCGTTAAAAGCTAACTGTGAACTTGATTACGTAGGTGTGATAAATATATTCGAAGTTTGTTTTATTACCATAAATGATGAGACGAGAATACCATTGGCCTGATGGTAAGCGATACGTCCGCTCATGGACAGTAATAAAACCAATCATCACCATGACTTACAAGGCAGTGCTCGGCATCCCATTGCGCTCACCATTCTGTTGCATATGACGTTAAATCTCAATATGTCCAGTTCTTACTTTGGCGACAATGTCCTTCAAATCGGACAATCGAACACAAGATTGCATTTACACTGTTGTTTGGCGACATAGATAGATACTTTGGTGGTATCTACCCAAGTAGCCTCTCACATATGAGGTACCTAACACCAATGGGATTGGAAATGTGATTCCAAAAGATCAACGTGTTAACTGATGAAGATATTGCGATCAATATTTCACGCTATTCGATTCGTTAATCGCAATGTATTGCATTGAACTACATGGATCATTGCATTTTTGCCATCATAGTTTCCATATTGTGTAAAGAGCTCCAATTAATACCTTCTAATACTCATGCGTAGCCCCAACCTTTTAGTCAATGAAAGAAGTTATCACGATCTATCATACGTAGCAAGTATAGGCCATTACCTTGCTCCCAAAAAATACTTCGGTGAAACCGATTTTCATGAGTGCATTTTCGGTTCGTGCAGTAAGGGCGATAGGTAAAGACAAGTGAGTATTGTAGTTTAAGTATCCTCGGACCAAGACAAGTTGAATCTATACTTGCGACATCCAGAAAACGATAAAAAAGAAAAAGTGTTGTATTTAACAGCCTCAGTTTATTTGACAGCCTCCGTAGCGCAGTTGGTTAGACGCCGCCTGTGAAACGAGAGGCCGCGGGTTCGATCCCCGCACCGAGAGAAATGGCGGCCCACAAATATTTCTTCCGGGTCTGGGTGTTTGTGAGACCGAAAAGTCTCTCGTAGTTCCTGATACCCACGACACAAGACTCGATCTTAGTGTGGGGTCAGGACTATGTATGTGACTGTTGGGTGTATTTATTTATTATTTATTTATTTAAGCACCCAAACTGTAAAAACGTACTATTTTGTTTTAGTACGTTTTTACGAAACAAGTTCCAGGATCAATCCCTTACTTTAGTGTTTATTTGGAATAAGAAATGCTAAAGTTCAGTTAAACGCGGCTTAGGAACGAGCGTATTTTCTTAAAATAGGGACATTTCTATGTAAAGGAGTTTCAGCAGAATAGTTTTGAAGCAGGAATTGAATTGTAGAAAAAGGATGTCCGAGGCACGTTGTCGTAGTACCATTAGCGAAACGAGAAGTCGCTTATAGAATGCTTTCGTACAGGACGCGAGTGCTCGAAATGCTCATGAATAGTGTACCCATTTATTAAATTATTTTTCAGTGGAACTCTTCATATTTATTTTGGGTTATTATTTTGTATTTACACGTGACGCTGTTTGTTTAAAGACTTATATGAAACGTCAATAGTTTCGATCTCATTGAACCAAATTTTGTATGATATGTAGATATTTGTTTCAGAGGCTGGTGTTGGTATACAAAATAACATACCTCTCGTAGTTTTTGACACTCGTAGAATATGTAATTTAGTAAGAGTAACTAAAACATATTAAAAATGATTTCACAATTAACCATAATCATCATCATAATTATGTTTAATAAATGCTGATACAATCAGAAATTATAACATCAGTGTAAGAGTTCAATCAAGTTTTTATCTTCATGGCATAAAATGTAAGGAATATACGAAGTTATGAAAAGTTGTTTCATTAATACGAAGCATTCACCATTTTCAGCGTAAAAACACGTGAACGTCGAGTGTCAACAAAAATGAAAATAAGCGGCCATAAAATGAAGATCATAGTGAAATTATTAAATGAAATGGCAGTACTCGATGAGCTATCATTTTCAATTAACGATATTGATGCTAAAAGGCCCGCGTGGTTGTAACGTAAAAGCCGCCTTAATTGTTTGTTTTACCTCATTAATATCGCATGTTATTTCACATGGAGGAAAAAAATATTTTAATTAAACGGTCCGCGACAAGGGACGTGGTTGGCGAAGCAAAAATGTGTCCACCCATTAGAATTCTTAATGAAAATACAAGCCTCTCGAGTTAAAGAAAAAGAAATAAACACTGTCGATATTCTCGTAATAGAACCCCGTGATAATGGGATTAGTTCAATATTAGTTACAAGGGAAAACAACGTTAGGAAAGCAATTTCGGCTTCGCATATTGCCTATTAACAAGTTCTAGTATTATATTTATTCATTGTTCTCGATACGAAGAAAAATCTGGGGGATATTGCCTTTTATTTACCGAAGGAAATTAATTTTGGTTTGTTTCCATACTTAATTAATATTTAGATAAGATTTTTTTTAATCTTATACAAAAACAGTTTGTGTTGCTGAGGGGTTGCTTGTGTTCTTTCTTTTTTAAAGTTACCACACTCTCCGAAATCATTAGTTTCAATAATCGAATCAAAAGATCTATTTTAAGGAATTTTTGGCTTCTACAATCGATAGTAGCACTATTGTTCGCGAATTAGTATGACTTTCGGAATTTTGGAATGCCAGTTGTAAAATTTTTCAGTAACATCCGTTTCATCGACTGCCACAACAGCAATGATTATTCTGAGTGGTACATTTCCTTATTCGATGTGATCAAACAGGATCGAAGGTAGTTGTACTTTTTCAATCCTTTTAACGAAGTTCCCTTCGACTCTAGTTGCTGAATCGACGCGTACTAAGTGAATTGAACGTCTCTTACCCCTTCTAAGTTAATCAAAACCGATGCAGTATTCCTAATGCCAAATATTACTTTTGGAATTCGCATTTCTGTTAGAACTCTATTGGAAATTAGTAATGAAGATTTAGTAATAATCGTATCGGGGTATACATACATATACCTCCCATAAGGAACATATGGTTCTCGTTTCAGTTGGAAAGAAATTTAGGCCGTAGATCACGAGGCTTGTACCACTTTGTGGACTTCATATAACTTTGAAATATGCTTTTACATCTATGTTAAACAACTAGACTATCGTATCTGAATATTAAATTTTACGTAGTGAAATTCGCTTTTCTTTACTATGGCTCTGTTAGAAATTGCTAACAATACATTAGGACCGCCGAAATGTGCCAAAATCAATTCCGGAAAAATATGGCAAGTTAGCAAATCGTCAGCACACCTGCGCCTGAATAACGCTTCCAAGTCTCCCTCTAATATCTTTCATAAATCTTGCAGAAGTTCAGAACATATTCATACTTCTTTTATGGTTATCAATTGACTCAGCCCTTCAATATATCACCACTCGAATTTCAACCGTTTTCATAATTGTGCGGGTAGCATTCGAAATAAGTTTGTTTCAGCGCAAATACGCTCTGGTTCTCAGTGAATAATTAAAATAGTTGTTTTAAATACATGTATGAATGTTTACCGCATATTTCAACGCGTTCTGCTTGATTAAAAACCGCACACCCAATTAATTACTAATACACAATTTATTCTTGCAATTGATATTTTTGGGTGATAATTAATTATTGATTAAATATAAATAGTTCACATTCTTGTGTAAAATTGAATCGATCGTTGCTTTAATTTTATTTTCATTTGTATATTCCTTACAATAATTTGATGAAAGCATGAGTGAAAAAATGTAATTAGGGGCCTAATCACGTGATCTTTTATTTAGCATTTTTTGATCCCCCACCCTTTAGTTATATGTGGTGAGATTTAAGACTATCCCCCCTCCCGTCCAACATCCCGTATACAGGGTATATCAAGACTGCTACCGAAAACGAAGCCGGGTGGTAGTTTAAGCGATTTCGGACACAATGTCACAGAAAAAGTTGCAAAAAAAAGCGACAATTTTTTTTTGTTATTTTTTTCCTATGACCATATTTGGGTGGTAAATACATTTTTTCCTAAAATAATAGTATATACCCTTTTAGTTATAAATAATCTAAGGTGTAAAAGAGTTTAAATTATTATTTTAGCAAAAACTATGGATTTACCACCCAAAAATAACGATATTTGAAAAATCATAAAAAATAACTGTCGCGTTTCTTTGCGAAATTTTTAGTTGCATTATGTTTGTAGTCACTAAAACTACCACCCGGCTTCGTTTTCATAGTATAGTAGCATGTTAATCAAATTTATGCGTCGAAAAAAAATTCACGTGATATCTTACTAGACGTTGTGATTTTTGTCCAACATCTCCCCACCTATTTAAGCCTCGCGTGGTTAGTGGACGGCCCCTTAGGTATATATGTGTATGTATGTATGTCTTTTTCAAAATAACTAGTTTTACATAAAAACCGGCTCAACAATCTGTCTGTCGTAATCAGCATACAAACCTGGAATATTAATCAAAAGTTATCCCATTTTTTGTAAAGCAAGGGTGCGTTTGAATAGCACCCTTCCAAATATTGGATTTTTTGTCGCGGCGTACCACAGTCCAGTAAGAGCAAAGCCATGTTTTTCCATTTACTGCTATACGCACGTACGCGATATCTTGTGCCTGGATAAAGGCTTTCACTATGATGTTTTATAGTGCTACGTCATTAAGCTTTGAATATAAAGTGAGGGAATGACAAAACATGAATTAATTTCAGAAATGTCGCACGGTACGTTGCACACCCCTAATGTGTGATACTTACGGGGATTTTGATTGAGCCAACAAATGTAAATAACATCGATTCCTATAATTCTGTGAGCGAGAAAGATTAAATCAGAAGTTAGTTAAAAAAGAAGCAAGGCTTTAGAATAATCGTTTGGGTAGACAAATATTTTATAAAGATCTAGGTGTCGACGGGTGTCTCATTATTTAATTTTCTATATCTCAGAATAGCTATATTGTATTTTTTCTATACGAATTTCAAACCATTTTTTGGCATAGCTTGGATTTAAAAAAACTCGGTTATTAAAACCAGGGAGGTGTTAATATATTTTTGTGACGAAGTCTATATCGATGATCAATTATGGCAATTAAAATTTATATTATCTCAATTACAACATATGATCGCAATATCACATACTGTTAGCAAAACAGCTGTCCGTACACCAGAGCAATGTGTCTCGGCGTTAACATTGCCGATAACAACACCCTCATTCGAGACGTGAGGAAATTTGCTCAATTATATCACCCCACAACTGGTTTTTGGCTTATTTATCAATCAATCTCTGATGCAGAACCGATAAACAACACCTCAATGTCAACGTCACTGCGCCGATCCACTTAAATTAATGGACTATGGACTTCGTTTGAACATGAAAGTAATTTTTAAATTACTTACTTAAGGTAAGTGGTTTCTATACATAGGCGTGTAGTAACGTTTATTGAAAATTTCATGGCACATTTGGTAATCGAATTGAGATTAATCAGTTTATAAAATATACATATAATAGCTATCTAGGGATGATAGTATAAAATACGTACATACATCTACCTCCTACTGTAGGGCAATGACCTCCTCTACAATCGACAGTTTGATTTAGAGGTGTTAGGCCACATTTTCCACCACGTGGCTTAGTGCAGGTTGGCGAACTTTACATACCGTCGAAATTCTGTAGATATTATCGCTACACGTTTCCTCACGATGTTTTCCTTAACCGGAATAGTGCGAGGTGGTTAACTATCAATACATATGACCTGGAATAGTCAGATTTGTGCCCTGGTATTTGAACCCGCGACCACCGTGGACATGTTAGCAGCCGCGTATGGTCCGTTACCAACAGGCTACCACGCACTTACATGAAATGTCGAAACGAAAAATAATAATAAAGAAAAACGATTGCCATAAATAAAGTTAATTTATTTACCTAAAAATCGAAAGCTATAAAATAAATACATAAAATATAAATAAATACAAAATTTCAAGTATTGGGTGTTCACAAAATGACCATTCGGAAGCCTTTGGATGTATATCTTATGATTTCACGATTATTAATACATTACAAACCATCATGTAAGATATTTTCAGTATTTTTGTCACTAAGTTATGGTTGCCTTTCAAGCGTCAACATGCAACTCGTTTCATTATATCATTTCCACCCACGTTTTTATAACTTTCAATAGATTTTTTCCACCACATAAAAATCTCATCTACCCTTCCGGTCATACATTTCTAACACGCTAGTTCCATAAATTATATATTTTTTAATGTGTTGTGTGCTAGCAATTTGCCGAGGAGTGGTTGTTGCAATCTCTGCTAATACATTAGAGGTTAGTTCGGCACGTGGCAAACACGTGTCGAACGGAGGACACGTCATTAGCCCGCGTCTCGTCTCGAGGGGCTGTGTGTTTTTTTGTTAGGGCCTATCGGTAAGTTAGGAGCGGTGGCGATTTTATATTAAGTTGATTTTTCAGTACAATTCGATTTAAAATCCGGTTGATTCCCACGATAAATAGAACCATTACAAAGAGATTGGACTTTTAATGTTTAAACAATTGTTTTAAACAAGCACAGTTGAGAAATCAAACTATTTTAAAGAATGTTGATAATCATAAAACATGTAGGCCGATTATTGCTTTAGCTTTGATTGTCAACAGCTTGGATCTACGAAGAATAAAATTTAGTTATAAAGCTGAAAGGTTTTCACGTTTCCTTCGTGGTGAAAGTGTTGAAATATGTTGCACTAATAGCAACGATCTATTATTACATATGTTAAATAAATAATCTATACTCTAGAGTATAATGATTAGGTAAATAAACAATACAAAAATACAAACTCAAAGCATTATAAATTCTGTCTACATCGCTCTTCACTTATAACTCACAGCTATTTGAAAAGAAAAAGGGGTAAGATTGCATAGTTCTGACTTTAAGTTTCCGGCGGGGAGGCAGAGTGTCCTCATTGCATTGCAATTTAGTAATTAACACCGGCGCGCGGTAGATGGCTCTGAGACTTTGTGCGAGATCGTAATTTATCATAATTACACGTCATGTATTTTGTATGTACTCGTAGATATTAAAGCATGTTACTGTACTTTTTTTTCTTGCGTTGAATGGTGAGATGATCATGCCATTCGCTTGATGGTAAGAGATATGAACGCTCACGGAAAAACGCGAAGCCATGCTTGGCATTCCATTGCACTCACCATCCTGAGACATAAGATGTAAATCGCAAAATGCTCAGTAGTTAGTGTGTTCGTATTAGTAGTCATAATACACGACGCGATGGTGAAAAATGCTTCATGGCGACTCATGCTAATATGCCGGTTAGGATGCAGTTGCTTAGTTCTACTCAGTTTATATGCGGCATAATTATATCCACCTTGATTGCAATACACCTACCATCAGATGCAATAAGCTCAGAAGGTGCCAGTAAAATGAAAATGAAAATATTTTTATGGGTTCACCATAAAATGTCATACATTATTTAGATTCGGAAATTTTTATCTTTTTTTAATACCACCTGATTCTCTAGGCTATTTCCGACAGAGAAGAAAATGCAAGAAACTCTATCTTTGCTCTTTTCAAATAAAGTTTTCAATACAGTGATTATACAGGAGTCATTGCTTAATTGAATTCAGAGTAGTCATTTCATAATTAATAATAATATATGATTAGTAATAATATTACTTAAGTGATTTAGTGCGGCTGAGTTAAGTAAAGTCGTCCAGAACTTGGAATCGGTATACACTTTTCTGCCAAAGCAATAACTACTAATGATTTTGGATAAAACTACTTATCTTTTGATCCCATATTTTACCACAAAGCACTCCTATACATATACCCGTGTTAGAAATAAAAGCATTAACCTGATAAGTACAGGGCGATACACACCAAACCGATTTAAGAGCTCATTAATCAATCCCATAAACATATCTGTATCGTCATAATTCATCGGAATGAATGCTCATATTTACCAAAATAAGAGCTTATGAAGTGACAACGGAAGGTTTCCTTTCCTGAATAATGGCCGCCGACTTCCGGTGATATATTTCCGCTATCTCGCAACCAACATGGCGGCCACACATCCGGTTGACCGTTATGGAGTGTTAATCGAGCATTATGTCTGCTAGATGAAAAACTATCTTTGAAGGAGCCGGTCAAGCGAATAATTTTCAACGGGAACTCATGGGCTATTTTATTGGTTGAGTGAGAAATTAATGCTGCGTTCCCTCGTGTATACATTCCGGTTTGTTTCAAACAATACAATGAATTTTGTTTAGAGTTTATTCTAGAGCTCACCGCACGATTTTAATTTTCCGGTTGTGGAATAAATATTTTTACATATTGTTGCGTTCTGTATTGTTGAAAGAAAAATAGAAATGTTCAATTTTGATATGCAAAGTGGATTTGAATCATGGAAGGTTAACAGTTCAATTTGCATGGCTGATTAGTATCAATAACTATTTATTTTGATTTTAAGATTTATGGAACTCAAAATCGACACAATGAGTATTGCTACCATTAGCCGAAACTATGTATTTAATGTGTAGCATATAGGCACAAGAATAAAGTCGAAATTCTGTAAAACTATTTCAAAAAATGTAAAGGGAAAAAAAATCTTATTGAGCTCCACTTTTTCCCATAGTTAAAACCAATGCACTATAAAACGTACCCTAATTACGCCTCCGGCTCTTTTCATATCGCAGTATTGATTTTTGATGACGTGAATGGAAATACATCCAAGGCACGGTTTCACAGCAGACGTCATTGTTTGCTCCCCCCTTTCCTCTCCATTCCTCGTCTCCGAGGCTTTTGTTATTATTCCCGGCTTACCTACAAACAAAAGAACTTCGCAGATGAACAAAGACGTAATTATAAGGAAGGGCTCCCGCTAGAAAAATCCACAGGTTATTATTTGATTTTCCAGAGCTACAGTAACTGTGATATCTTTAAAGCTGGTATCATTAAAGATACAATGAAAATATAATTAGCTAAAGTATATCGGATAATTACTGGAAATATGAGCAAAATTATTTCATCAGCTTAATTGGATGCTATTTATGTATTTTTTTTTTAAATTAAATAAGCTGAAATTTTGTTATTGAAATCTTTTTAATTTTGAATTGGCTCGATCTCTACGAGTATATTATTGGAGTTATGACTGTAGACATAATAAACCTTGTGGAATAAACTATTAAAGTTTGTTGGAAAACCAAGTTAGACCTATGGATTTTAATATTTTTGTGGGCAATTTTTAAGCACCAAATAAAAAACTCTTTCATATCTATACTTCTATACTAATATATAAAGCTGAACAGTTTGTTTGTTTGTTACCTCTAATCCCAGGAACTACTGGTTCGAATGGAAACAATATTTTTATTTTGGATAGTTCATTTATCGAGGAATAAGGAAATTTTATACGTTTTGCATTTGATTGGTCTCAAAATCAATATCTAAGGGCTCTATCTTGCTATTGCAATATTCTAAATTGATAGTCGGAATTGAACATTTCGAAAAATGTGTCTGCACCCGGGCGGAGCCTGGCCAGACCGCTAGTCTTTTAGAAAATTGAATTCTACAGACTAACATAATATATGCTATTGATTACTTTACGACGTTGCGATAAAAAATAAATAATGAATTAAAGAACAATACTTTTAACATGATAAAATGTTTGCGATTCCTGTACTTTCAATAAAATACGGTAATTTTTTATCTATACCCCGAGATTCACTTGTTTATTCGCATTACTTTTAGTCCTCGAAAATAAGTGACATACTAAAAGACTAGTCAGACGTAATGCGATAAAAATCAATGTATAAGCAGGGGTGACCAACCTCTGGTTCCCATAAGCTGCGTGTATAATGCCATTTCCCTTGCACAACGTTTTTCCAATTACCGAGACAGTTATAACCAGCCTATAATTTTGCAATTTTTGCATCCTTAGGCCGATTACCTTTATGCGGAAAATATCGCTGTAATTTTCACATTTATGATTAAGGAAACCTTCATGAGCAAGAATGTATGAAACAGGCCGTTCTCACGGGAACTTTAATAATATATCGGCTGTGGAGCAGGTGTCTATAATATTTTTATTATTGCTGTTTAGTTACAAGTGTAGTCTTCGTGGTATTAAACAATTCAGTTCCTAAGAGTTTAGTGTGGATGATAATTGATTTTTGATTTATATTACAGCTTATATGCCATGAACGTTTATTAATGCTTATGTTGTCTTCAAAAAATTGCCTGACTGGTTTAGTAGCGAAGTTGTATAAATACTACAGTACGTTTACAAAGCTGAGGTCACGAGTTTGAATTCCGGGTCGGGAAAATTGACTTTGTATTTTGCTATTAATTTTATCAGCGTAGAGTCGGGAATTTGTGCCTCATATGGCGATAGGCTCGCCCCTATCACATGGTACCCTATAACAGCATACAAGGCGAATAAGGGGAAAAAGGTGTGTGCTTATATATGTATTTATGTCTTTAAAAAATATTACAGTTTAATATGGCCTTTCCAAAAAGTAGGAATTTCATTGTACTTACCTTCTTTATTTACTGGCAGAATTATAATACACGGTTTTAGGTTTAGTTTCGTAGTTTGAAGCTAAATTCTTTATATAAGCAATATTTGTCTAATTTTTCAAAAATAAAAATCAATTAATATAGGGACTACCTCCGGTCATTTCACATAATAATCCTTATAGGTATAATGCGAATGTGCAGTCCTTAATTAAAAATGCGGTTGAATATTGAATTCGCCTCCGACAAACCATCGTCTACGTGTCTGGCTAACCGTGTAAAATTCAAACAGCATGCATGCTAAATCAAAAGGTGGGTAATTGGAAAATATGAGGACTTACCGAGATTACTAGTGAATTTAAATAGGGGATAAAAAAATGAAATAAAAATGATTGCTCGCTGAAACATATTTTTTAAAGATATCACTCTTAGTGATTAAACCATCAATAATCATATCTGATTTTTGCATGTTTTTACAGCATTGCACTAGTATATTGTGATAATTTATAGGCGTGACGGCAGTATCAAAATATCAAATATTTTATGATGTTAGGGGGAAAAACATATTAGAAGGATTTAAAACGTTGTTTTAGTTTTAACCCAGAATTGGAGATTAACAAGATTTTCAATAAAATAAAAATATAAAATATAGCAATCGGCCATTTTGACAGAAACGCTAGCCACGACGCATGACGTCACGCCTATGTAAACCTGCCGTAAACATTACCAATTTCTTTAGAAATGTGGAATGTGAACTTTACCGGAACCACTTATAGACTTTAGAATTCGTTTTTATCAAACGAAATATGATTTGTTTCGTTAACTTTCTTCGCTACGCATAGACACAATGACATGTTTACCTAGTGGTGACGATATAACGGACGCCATGACACCTACTCCTTTCCTTTTGACAGCCTCTGTGGCGCAGTCGGTTAGACGCCGTCTGTGAAACGAGTGGCCGCGAGTTCGATCCCCGCACCGAGAGAAATGTTTGTGCCGCCCACAAATATTTCTTTCGGGTCTGGGTGTTTGTGAGACCGAAAAGTCTCTCGTAGTTCCTGAAACCTACGACACAAGACTCGATCTTAATGTGGAGTCAGGACTATGTATGTGACTGTTGGGTGTTATTTATTTATTTATTTTATTTATTTACTAGCTTTTTCTGTGCACTATTGAAAGATTATTAGAAAAATGGCTTAAAACTATGTTAAACCTTTGTTAATTCTTGAAATATAGATTATTTCGTATATAATAAATGTGTATCTATATTATAAAACATGATTTTAAAATAATTCGTCTTGCCTATTACAGTAATCTGCTTTTAACATAATATTTTTAATTCAAAGTACTGTAGAAGGTGGCTACTGAAAATCAACGTTGTATTGTGGTTTGCACCACATCATAATATTAAGCTGAGACTTAGTGATAGCTACGACCATTCCTTTTTTCCATCACTATGTAGTATATTTTATATTAATCTTTGTTTATGTACGTTGCGACTGTGACTACTTTTTTCTTTCTTTCTTTCTTCAATAATGTGTTACAATATACTTTTAAATTAATTAATCTTTCAATTTAACTTTAATTCACAATTAAATCAAACAAAACATGTTCTCAACGATACAAACTCTGTCAAAAATAACCCCGCATTAATTGGACCTAGTTTCATCTAACATGCATTACACATGAATATTATACCAGTGTCGACAGACATGATGATTTGTGATTCTGTTTGACGCATCAGGACATGAGCCCGAGATTAAGCTAAAGTGTCTGCATTAGGATATAGTTTAATACCTGCGCTTGGTTCGCGCTGTCCGACATAGGTGTCTAATTTATTAGTGCGTTCAATTGTACCGCTGTATGGATGTAGGTTTTGATACGGACATCTATGTGACAAGGACTATACTCGATGTGTAATTTCAATTAAGAATGAAATTTTCTGTATCATGTCGGTATGTGAATCAGCCCAAAAAAACATACAAATTACTATAGAAGTTTTTACGAGTAAGTCTTTATAGGTAGGCTTTTCTCTTGTATACTGTTCTATTACCGGCAGCGACGTGTATGAAAATAAAATTTTAAAGAATATTTATGTAAGAAGGATTTTATTACAAAATAATACAGGGTGACAAAAAATCTGTTCGCTAGATGAAGGTGTCATTATTAATATGTCCTATTTAAAAGATTAGTTTCACATAAAATGATAAAAAAACACCATCATTAAAAATAAAAAAATAGAGAAACTCACTTTCCATTGCTAAAAGCGCGTTAGTGACAAGCAACATGCGGCCCGATGTTTCAAAATTCTTACAGTACTGTGCTATAAAACTTAATTTACGAGATATTTTGTGCTTGGAATAAGCAGGTTCACACATCGTGCAATAACACGAAGCATCAATAAAACAACAAATATCAATCTATATTTTTACGTATCACTTAGTTATACATTAACCGTCCACAGCGAGCGAGTTTTAAAACGCTTTAAAACGTAAAGAGTTCTTACCGAGTTTTTCCCGGTGTATATTTTATCTTCGACATGCAGACGGTCGCCAATTACGCCAGGGACCAATACAGACCGCAAACGAGTGTTACAGAACTCTAGATGCGACGGTTATACGAGCCAGAGTCTAACCTGCAAACTTCATTATTCACAATCCTTTTAGAATGTTAAGTAAATACGAGCGTAGTTCCGTATGAATGGTTTTTTATGATATGAGCTGTAGAAATTTGTTGGGGTAGAGGAGCTAGCTTTTAACCTGACAATAAGATAAAGTACGTGTATAAATACTTATTTTTGGGGATCGTAGATAATTTTCCGTATTTCGTAGACAGCTTCCGTGATGCAGTTGGTTAGACTTCGGCTGTAAAACCAGAGGCTGTGGGTTCGATTTTTCAACCGAAACAAATATTAGTGTTAACTACAGAGCTATTTGTTTCGGGTCCGGGTGTTTGTGAGGCCAAAGTCTCTTGTAGTTTCTGATACTCACTTCGCAATACTCGATCTTAGTGTGGGATCACGGTTATGTATGTGACTTGGTGTTGGGTGTATTTATTTATTTTAATTGTTTCAAAATTACAATGTAAAAAGAAAGGAAAGGTAATAACGATTCTCCATCAGTCTGTATTAGTCTACTGCAGAATAAAAGAGATCTACATAAGATTCCATAGTCCGTTAATAATAAAAATTAACTTTACATACACATATATTACTCATTACACTACACGTGCCAATCACTGGACCTTATTTTTATCAGCTCAATTTTACAGCGGTGGTTATTCTATAGTTGAGAATTGACTCTCCAGAATTGACTTTACAATTTTTGAAGTTTCTTGAGTGTTTGGTAATGTCGGAACTTATTATGGGTCGTATGTGGGTTAAATAAAAGATGGTACAGTTCACACCATAACTATATTGACTCAATTTAAAATTAATTACAAATGCGACCCACCCGCGACCCGACAAGCCCGCGACTGCCACGTTGCATAAATGCAACGTTGCATACCTATGTCATGGCGTTGTCGTCTCTACATCATTCCTCCCCCTTTTCGAAATATAAACATACATTTAAAACATTAAAACATTATAAAACTAGTTATGAAATAATGTTAACAGAACGAGTGTAATTCTTGCAATTATGCGTACAAGTTGCTGTTGTGATAGAATACAATAACAATGGTATCAACTTTCAACAATGCTATTTACCTATCAAAACAATTCCACGGATCATATTAAAGTTATTTTAGTCACTGAAGTATTAAAACTGTAAAATTTGAAACAAAAGTTTATGCATATTGAATATTAGATGGCTGCTGCTGAGCCGTTCTGTCAATTTGACCTGATGATACGGCAGCAATGAACTCCTTTCTAGCCCAACTTTTCGCTTTTTTATTACACTTTTTGCACAAGAGACACATAGTGAACAATAACAAAAGCACTAGAACACTTGCTACCACTGCTCCATATAGCTCCAACTTTTGCTCAACTGAACTATGGCTGGCATCGTTCGCGCCATTTTGGGCTATAATTATTTCCTCTTGTTTGCTGTATGATTTGCCCATTGTATAATTTGAATTTTTATAATATGTGCTAAAATTAATACGTTCAATAAAACAATAAAAGTAAAATGTATAAAATGATTGTATATAAAGTATATAAATGCTTACAATGTAGCCTAGATAAATAACATATAAAACCGATGTCATACTACTAAGCGAAACGTAATAACGCTAGTTGTTACATACTTTAATACATTCGCTTTCGATTCAATAATATCAAACTAGCTTTCACTGGACAAAATCCTATAATAAATTTCTTAGTTGCTAAATATAAAGTAAGTATGTCAGAACATGTGCATGTTTATACGACATTAAATTATTATAACTAAAATATTAAATTTATATTTTTTAGCTAACACTATTTAGGATAACATAATACTAATACATGAATCGTACGGGTGCTTTAGTTACTCTTCCACTACGCGTGGTACGCGTGATAGGTAATTCGTTATCTGGAACTTCAGTATTTGCCGCATGTGTTTTATCACTATCATAATGGAGATAATGTGCAGGTTTTAAACGATCTACAGATATCCGAGATTTCCTGCCTGACATTTGAATATAATATACCTTTTTATCTCTATTCAACACTCGAAAAGGTCCATCGTATGTAGGCTGTAACGGCCTACGTACGGCGTCGTTTCGTACGAAAACGTAATCACATCTCTCTAAATCCGGATGTATAAATACGCTTTGCTCTTTATTCTGCCTAATATCCCTAGACTTAAACTTCCTAATTATATCTCTTAATTTGCATACATATTCATAACTACTATCTATTTTTAAGTTTGACTTTGTATCATAATAATCAGCTGGTAATCGTAAAGTTGTTCCGTAAGTAAGTTCTGCTGCGCTTATGCCAGTATCGCTTCTTACTGCCGTCCTTAGTCCTAGTAACACGGTTGGTAATTCTACTACCCAAGACGATGATGCATTGCATAAGCGAGCGGTTAGTGCCGCTTTAAGCGACCTATGCCAACGCTCTACCAACCCATTACTCTGTGGATGGTAGGGGGTTGTACGTAATTTATTTATACCTAACAACTTCATAAGTGAATTGAATAATTGACTTTCGAACTGGCGTCCCTGATCGCTTGTTAGCTTTTTTGGACAACCAAAACGAGAGATCCAACCTTCGTATATTGCCCGAGAAATAGTTTCCGCTGTTATATCTTTAGTAGGAAAACATTCTGGCCATCGCGTTCCTCTATCTAGAATAGTTAGACAGTACCTAAATCCTTCTGTTGAAGTGGGTAGAGGCCCTACTAAATCAACATGAATATGCTCGAATCTGTCACACTGGGAAAACGAGCCGAAGCCTGACATTGTATGTCGATTAACCTTCGATCGTTGACATTTAATACACGTCTTAGCCCATTGACTAACATCGCGATTCATATTCGGCCAATAAAAACGTTCTTTTACCAATTTCCGAGTGGTCCTTATCCCAGGATGACTCAAATTATGTATGGTATCAAAAGCAACACGCCTAAACTTGTCAGTTAAATAGGGTCTAATCCTATCATGTACAATATTACAAAAAATTAATTTCCCGCTTTCAGGTAACATTATTTTTTGTAGCTTAATAGAAGCGTTATCAGAATTCAACGATTGTAAAACATATGTATCGAGTTCTTGGTCTCTAGCGAGTTCCTCATAATCTATTACGGTGGGACAGTTTATTGTTGCAATTCGCGATAGCGTATCTGCAACAACGTTATCCTGCCCGCTCACATGTCTTATATCTGTAGTGAACTCACTAATGAATATCAAATGACGTGTGCGTCTAGGTAACTCTTTCTCGCTATTCATTTTAGAAAACGCGTAAGTAATAGGTTTGTGATCCGTATATATTGTTAACTGCCGTCCTTCGACCATATTCCGAAAATGCCGAATAGCTAAGTAGATCGCTAATAACTCCCTATCGTAAGTGCTATACTTGCGTTCCGTTTTAGACATATTTTTGGAAAAATATCCTAAGGGTAACCATGTGTTGTCAACTCGTTGTTGCAACACTGCTCCTACATGTGTATCGGACGCGTCCGTCATAAGTGCAAGCGATGCATCCATCACCGGGTGCGACAACGTGACTGCCTCGCGCAAGCTCAACTTGCATTTCTCGAATGCTTGCTTAGCGATTGGGGTCCACGCAATTGGTGTTTTGTCCTTCTTTTTTGAACTATGAATAAAACTAGTCAGAATTGATTGAGATGAAACTGCGTTTGGTAAATGAGACCTATAAAAATTTACCATGCCTAAAAATCGTCGCAATTGTTCGATGTTTTCGGGCATTGGAAATTCGTTAATAGCTTTAACTTTATCACCAAGTGGATGAATCCCATCTGATGTGACATGATAGCCAACAAAATCTATTTCTGTCTTCCCAAACGTACATTTCGCTAGATTTATATTAATATTATATTTGCTTAATTGCCTAAATAAAGATTCTAAATGCTGACGATGTAGATTTTCGCTAGAAGATGCTATAATTATGTCGTCGATATAACAGAATATATTATCTTTGCAATCGGCATCCAGCTCCTGCAAAACAGTATGATGCATGAATCGCTGAAACGTTTGAGCAGCATTGCGCAACCCAAACGTCATACGTGGGAATTCGTATAACCCGAATGGTGTAACAATTGCGGTTTTTTCCACGTCTTCTGGCGCTACAGGAATGCAGTGATATGCTCTATTTATATCGATTTTTGAAAATATTTTTTTACCCGCTAATAAATATGTAAAGTCTGACAAGCGAGGTATAGGGTATCTGTCCGGCTTGGTGATAGAGTTAAGCTTCCTATAATCTCCACACGGACGTAACTCACCATTCTTCTTGGGTACCACGTGCAGTGGACTAGCCCAAGGACTTTTTGAGGGTCGGCATATACCTGCTTCCTGCATGAAACGAAACTCTTCTAATACCTTCTTAAATCTCGCCGGTGGCAAAGGTCTAGCACGTGCAAATACTGGAGGTCCAGAGGTTTCAATGTGGTGAAAAACACCATGGGTAGGTATTTCCCGGTACGATGCAGGCTTAGTAATATTAGAGTACTTACATAATAAATCGTAAAATGGGTGAGTATCTTCTACTGTTTTCACGGTCGGCTGATCCACCATTACAATACTGGCAACAGATTTAAATTTTGTTAAATTATCAATTAACTTACATGATCTTAAATCTACAATCAAACCGTGGTGAGCCAAAAAGTCAGCCCCTAAAATTGGTTGGGTTACCTCGGCTATAATAAATGACCACTTATACGGTCGCCTTAAACTAAAGTCCAATGTCATTATCTTAGTACCGAATGTCTTAATCACACTTCCATTTGCCGCGTATAGTTTAAATTCATGACACTCACTCGCGTAACGATTATATTTAGACACTGGTAGAACTGATACATTGGCGCCGGTATCCACCAAAAATTTTAGACCACTTCTTTTGTCCCTAATACACAGGCGTTTACTTACTACTCCGGTGCCGACGTCCGCCTCAGACCGCACCGTATCTAGTTTTTTTCTGCTTCACTCTCATGCTGCTTCTGCCAAGCACAAGGCTGAATGCATTTGTTGGCCTTGCCTTTGTACCGAAAGTGGTAAAAGCACAACCAATTTGGATTTCTCCGTTTCACATGACCTGCGCGATCAAGACTATGCGATGCAGAGCGATGAAACTTCTTGTATCCGCTACGCCTACCCGATCTATCTCTCAACCTTGAAGTTTCCAGCTTGTTCAAACGCTGTGTGAGCTGGGCAATCTGCTCTACAAGAGTTGGCTGCGTGGCTGGTACACTGTTCCTTATACATGACACCTCCTGGATTTCTGCGGATCGTGTTGTTTCGATGACTTTATCTGCCATGGTAGCCAGCTTCTCTAAATCTTTCACCTCACTTACTGTTAGAACTGCCTGTATCGCTGCTGGTAAGTGTCCCATCTATAGCATGCACAGTGTTTCATCCGTAAACTTGTTTCTGGCAAGGTCTCTCATTCTGCGTAGGAGTTGAGAAGGCTTTTGTTCTCCCAATGATAATTCCTTCAAGAGCTTCTGTACTTGCCGAACCTCTGACTCCTCATACACTATAAGTAGTCGATTCTTTAAGGCTTCGTACTTTTTAGTGTCGGGCGGTGTCAATACAATATCGCTTACTTGCTCCACGTGCTCACGGCTAAGCTTCGCGACAACCAAATTGTATCGTGATTCATCCGCCAGTTTCTGATTGGCTACCACCGCCTCAAACTGGGCGAACCATAGGCGCGGTGATTCTCTCCAGAAATCAGGTATCCTGCTTGACACGGTAATTTGAGCTAAGGCGTTTTCGCCCGCCTCACCCTTGACTGGAACTGCCGACGGAGGATTCATCGTCACATTTCCACAGCACACACAATTAGTTTATGAGTCAATATAGAGTCTGTTCACTTTAATCGTCGGGTCACCAATGTCGGAACTTATTATGGGTCGTATGTGGGTTAAATAAAAGATGGTACAGTTCACACCATAACTATATTGACTCAATTTAAAATTAATTACAAATGCGACCCACCCGCGACCCGACAAGCCCGCGACTGCCACGTTGCATAAATGCAACGTTGCATACCTATGTCATGGCGTTGTCGTCTCTACAGTAATATCACTCTTCAGCTGTATATCGTCAACCTAAACTTTCGTTTTATGGTTGACAAATATTGAAATCTTATTGCATATTTTCATATGCAAATAGAGCTATTCTACCTTTTTTTTTTTTATTGCATTGAATGGCGAGACGAGCAAGCCGTTCGCCTGATGGTAAGCGATACGACCGCTCATAAACAGTAGCAATATTCCACTGCGCTCGCCATCCTGAGACATAAGATGTTAAGTCTCAATATGTCCAGTAGTTGCTCTGGCTACAATGTCCTTCAATCCGAAACACAACAGTGCATTTAAGCAGTGTTGTTTCACGGGAGATATAGACATTGCGGTGGTACCTACCCAGATGGCTTCTCACATATGAGAGACCTACCACCAGTCTACCTCTGCAAATTTAAAGAACAATGCTTTAAACATTCCAAAATCGAACCTAACTCATACATCATGATAACCTCGTCAAAATTAACGAGTACAAGCACGACAAACAACTCGAACTTTTATTAACAACGCTAGCAAACAAAACAAGCGTGCGAATTCTTACGTATGTTAAGACTTAATTAAATGCCCCGTTGTTAATTAGGCAACAGGCGGCACAGTGCTCCAACTTGTAAGACAATAAGGAGGAAGTAATTAAAATATTAACGTACAAAGTCAGATGTTTTTGGCCGGTTATTACAGGGCTCAACAAGTTTGTCTTAATTTCTTACTTGGCCTTATGTACAGAAAAGTTAGGTACTGTTGCGCGGAAAAGAAATTGAGGATGTTTGCTTTGCTTTTGCTTGCGCGTGTACTGGTCATTAGAAAAGCGTATTTCACCCCTGTACAATTATTTTGGCAAGACACGCGTCTCCTCTAGAGTTTAGAAGGGTTAGGTCTTGTTTATTGAGAGGGGGTTAGAAAAGTGAATTTGATGTTATGTTTTAGGGTATAAGAAAATAGCAAGTTAAAATGTATTTACGAATTTAAAAACAAAGTACCTGAACGCTATTAAAACGGATATTAAACGATATTAAAAAAAACGATAGGTATGTATACATTATATTACCAACGTCATTGATATTACCCACAATTATGGAATTTCAATCCACCGACCGATTTGTGTATAAGGGATAATAATTGAGTTTTCCTGCATGAAAATTAGGTTTGGAATCATAATATAAGCGACGCAGCAAAAAAAAAAAACAGGGCGCTTGAATGGATTTAAGTTTAGACAAACATTTTTAAATTTCTTTTTTTTTAGATGATATGGAATAGATTCTTGTTTATTTACTTTCGTACTTATAATAAATACACATTTAATTTGAAAACGTGTTTTAAAATTCCAACCATCACCAATATTAACAATGCATAAAAATATTTACATCTTATTTTCAGAATTGATGTGATGACAACATAGATGTTAAAATGGAGCCCAACAATTAATGTTCCTATTTCAAATATTTCTATTTATAGTTATTATATCATTTGTAACCAGTATCGATAAATAAATAAAATAAATAAATAAATAACACCCAACAGTCACATACATAGTCCTGACCCCACACTAAGATCGAGTCTTGTGTCGTGGGTATCAGGAACTACGAGAGACTTTTCGGTCTCACAAACACCCAGACCCGGAAGAAATATTTGTGGGCCGCACAAACATTTCTCTCGGTGCGGGGGTCGAACCCGCGGCCTCTCGTTTCACAGGCGGCGTCTAACCAACTGCGCCACGGAGGCTGTCCAAATGTCCGATGAACAACATACAATATAAATACACACAAAAACTACGAAAAAGAAATACACATAAATCAAGGAAGTATCGTTAGCGACGAAACACAAAGCCGAACATAAACAAGAGGTCATATTTTTACAATTCCATATTTTTGTAACATCACAATATTTTCCGATGGGCCGGGCAGCCCGTCGGTACAGTCGCGTTGTCCCGATGTTTGCCCACGTGTGCTCTCCCACGAGGCACTGTTATTCAGCATTATGCTAATACTGCGCACACAACGCGTATTATTTTACCTAACTTACTTTTGTGCGTGATGGTACTTTTTCAACGTTTTAATTTTATGTTCTGACGTTTTATTGTTGGCTGTTTTCTTGAATGTGTTGTGTATTTGCGTTATTTTATTATAGCTTCACATAATATGGCGAGTATTTACTAGAAAATATTTTTAAAATAATATTAATTTATCACTGTTTTCTGTTTACATATATTTTCAGCTGCAAATAAACCACAAAATCTAGGTCTTGAAAATACCTTTTTATTTCAAAGAAGGCTGTACCGTTTCAAAAATAGTTAGAAAATTACTTTAAATTCAAAAGAATAACAAAGAGTAGTTCAGCATAAACAAACAATCAAAAGCACTCGAATGTTCTACACAACTAACAGCGACTAGAGTACTTACATGTTGGAAGACAAAATTACAAGTTTGACTATATAACTTTGAAGTATCAAACTTGAGCAAACATTGTGCTGCACTCGTGTGTATTTTGACAGCCGCTGTGGCGCAGTGAATTAAAAGCTGAGTTTGAAACTAGATGCCACGGGTTCAATCCTACATTGAGATTAAGGTTTATTATGAAGTCGATAAAAATAGTATACAATATAATAAAACTTGTGGCAAATAGTTTAAAAAAAATCTTAGGGATATCAGACCTGATTACAACTACCACAAAATTATGTGTTTCGATTCAAGGGTACTCTATGCTTGTTCGGCGTAACAGGGGCCCTATTATATTAATCCGAAACGAAGTTTGAAACTTCGTGACGTTTTTCGTTTCGAAACCTACTCTGTAACACGAAATTCAAATCTTTAGATTGAAGAATGAATGATTCCAATATATCGGCAATACGAACATTTACAGAGTAGGTACATTCGTATCGTCACAAATTTCGTTCGTCCGAAGTTTCGAACTTCGTTTCGGATGAATATAGTAAATAAAAATGTAAATATTCGGATTGCCGATATATTCGAATCATTCATTCTTCGATCGGAAGATTCGAATTTCGGATTTATATAGTAGGGCCTTTGTATCTACCAACGATAGATTTTCTTTATAACGTAATTCTGGTAAACGGGCAAGTGAGGCACCTGATTGTAAGTGATGACTACCGCCCATGAACATACACAACGCTTGGATCATGGATGTCGGTCCATCAAATCGGGAACGGGAAGGAAAGAAGGATGAGAAGAGGAAAGGGGTATTGGGCATCCGGCAATCTCACTCACGGAACGAAACGTAGCAGGAAAGCTGTCGCTTAAGACAGTGGTACCGCCCCGGACTAGCCTGCCCATTCATGCTGAATCATGGCTGACAGCAGCGTGGCTCTATCACTTTTGATAACCTTCTATTACCGGCAGACATTCTACTTACATTGTAATGCGCTTATTATTAAGTCTATTTTAATTACTTTATCATACCTGTATAAAATGAATTAATTTTAAACCAAGTCCACCAATTAATCAATAAAAACCTGCTTACATTGTTCGCGTTCATCGACTTGGTCCAAGATTAGCTTGCAGATATTATTCGAGACAGATTCGGTCGAAGTTCAGCCAATTCCACCAATCACGACGTTGGACCGACGCCAAATTAGAGGTGAAATGGAGCGAACAAAGCGCCGCCATTATTGGCTACATAAATGAACACCACAATTTTACTGTACCGAAAATAATTTTTAATTTTTATGTTGGGTAATTTTTAAAAGTATTTTCAGATTTTTTAATTAGGTTTTGTTATATTTATGTAGTTTCTGCCTTGATATAGGGTATAGACGTCATATTATGTACGTATGTATGTTTTGTTTAAAACCTACGAGTAGGGGGTGATCTCTGCATTGTATGACACCGTGATGACATCTTAATACACTCTGTAGGTCAACTTGGTAAATGCATTAATGAATTCATTATTGTATTTATTTATAACATCACATACATACATAAACTCTGCTGTTTTCCCAGAAGGACCACGCAGAGGTGTAGCTGGGACACCCACATTTCGCCTTGTATATTCAGTCCCACGATACCTATATTATTTTAAAAAATACTTTTTAGTCATCATGTCATGTCGTCAACCAAAACTACATGCATAAAAATTCAAATTACCAATACACGCCAAACTTTGATTAACCATTAACATTGCATAATTTTTAACTTACATTAATTTATCGCCACGAGTTTCCAATGAAGACTGGCAAACGCAAGTTTCCACATAACTGTCTGGCCATAGTGGAAGTTCGGCGCTGGAACAACGGCAACTTGCGTATGTCGAAGTTAACTCTCACGTTGCGGAACGATCACTATCATATTATTGATAAATATCAAACGTTTTCTTTGTAATGTTTGGGTTTTTTATTGTTTGAAATAATGCATATTGGTTGGGCGGTAAAAATATTTGGTTTCCTGATTGAAAATCGTTTGTGAATGTCGGTAATTTTAAATACTTTTTTCTGCGACATTTTTTAATAGAACAAAAAGTGGTTCTTATTTATTATTTTCTCATTTTTAAATATGTACTACCACTAATTAATTATTTTTTCCTACATGTTTATAGCAATTTATTTCGCAATTTCGTCACTTGTAAGTTGTTTTTATGGTGTTCATTTTTTGTAAAATTTGCTTTAATTAAGTTGTGTTTCACTTGTCTAATTTTATTGTTTCTTAATTTTTATGATAATTCTTATAATTTAGGCAAGTTATGTTCACATCGAGAAGAGTGTACACACATTTGTATTTTTTTTTGGATTTGATATAAAAAAGTTATTGTTGATATAAAAAAGACCAAAAACCGTGATTCGAAAAAGTATGTACTCTTTTATATATAAAGTAAGTCGATAGCATCCCAAAAACCCTTCGACGACATTGCACCGCATCTCTTTCGATTTCACAAAATATTCCTACCACAAGCCCGGTTGACCCTTCCATCCAATATTAAAGAAATACGCAAAACATATATTTTATTTGAAATCCCGAGCACGTTTACATCATTCACATTACACGAACATCTTATAAGTAACAACATATTTTATATGTTTCGAGAACGCAGTGCGAGGCAACTAAATATTAAACGAGGGAATATGACAGAATAACTAAACAGATATTTAAGTGTGTGTACTAAAATATTATTTATTTATTTGTATGAAAAGTAGTAAATCCTATTTCTGGGCTATTTACATGTTTGTGAGAAGGTTTGGGTCTTCGATAATAACGACACTCGAATCAACGTTTTAATATACTCTTTAAGGTATTAAGACCGGGTATTATAATTATCAACCCGCACTAGGCCAGCGTGCGTGGTGGTCTTTTGGTAAATGGACTAGACGCGGCTGCCCACATGTTCACGGTGGTCGCGGGTTCGAATCCCAGGGCACACCTCTGACTTTTCGGAGTCATGTGTGTATTGATAATCAATCACCACACACTAAAACGGTGAAGGAAAACATCGTGAGGAAACCTGCATACCATAGCGATTTATAACAATTTCTATGGTATGTAAGTCCGCCAACCCGCACCAGGCCAGCGTGGTGGACTATATGGCCTAAGCACTCTCAATCGTATTCTCGATTGTAGAGTAGGCCCGTGTCCTGCGGTGGGACGTATATGGGCTGATACAGATACTAGGCCAGCGTGGTGGACTATATGGCCTAACCACTCACAATCGTACTTTCGATTGTAGAGGAGGCCCGTGCCCTGCAGTGGGACGCATATGGACTTATACAGATTATAATTGTACCAGTGCCATTGTATAAAATTGTATCTTTATACAAGGTATATCAAAACGATGATTGAAAACGAAGCCGATTGGTAGTTTAGAAACCACAAACACAACACAACTAAAAATATCGCAAAGAAACGCGTCAATTTTTTTTGCAATATTTTCAAATATAAGCGTATTTTGGATTTTCCATAGTTTTTGGTAAAATAATAATTTAAACAGTTCCATAGCGACTTTAAAAATAAAAGGGTTTGCACTAAACTGTGCACCAAACTATATATTTACAACTCAAATAAGACGATAAGAATATTTTTTTTTAATTTTTAGTTTCATTGTGTCTGTAGTCACTAAAACCACGACGCGGCTTTGTTTTCGTTAGCAGTCTTGATATTATACCCTGTATTATCGCAACTTACAAACTGCACTGCTTAAATGCACTGTTGTGTTTCGGATTGAAGGACATTGTAGCCAGAGCAACTACTGGACATGTTGAGACTTAACATCTTATGTCTCAGGATGGCGAGCGCAGTGGAATATTGCTACTGTTCATGAGCGGTCGTATCGCTTACCATCAGGCGAACGGCTTGCTCGTCTCGCCATTCAAAGCAATAAAAAAAAAAAAAAACTTAATGGTGCCTGAAAAGTAAGTCAATCAATATAATGTACTTCGGTATTTTTATATTAGTACCTACGCCTGCAGTCAATATAAACAAGCTTCATCCACACTTGAACATCCAAGCGATACTTACAACCGCAAAAGACTTACCACGTGGCCTGTCAAAGTCATACCATATTAGTGCTTTCATACCAAAGGCAGATTAAAAACACTTCAATTAGATATACTTTATCGTGCATTTCAGCAGGAGTTAGCAAGGTGCAGGGGCGCATCACCCCCGTACTCATTTGGAAGAGACAGCGAATAGGCGGATCGCAAACGTCACAGCGATGCGTCAATCTATTTAGTTACGGCTCTCGATATTTTTAAGATCTTTCAAAGATCGAGGCTATTTGATTGGAACTGAGGGGAATCTTAATGGGGAATCGAGCTTGTTCTGTTTTTTTTTTGGACTAAATAGTAAATAATATAAAAGTATTTATACTCAAATGATAATATCTCTGTTATGGTACAATTGAACAGGTCTACTTAAAATTAAAATAATTACACCCATCGAGTCTTGTGTCGTGGGTATCAGGAACTACGAGAAAGAAACTACGGGAGAATTTTTGATCTCACAAACACCCAGACCCCAAACAAATACCTGTGGATCACGCAAACATTTTTTTCGGTGCAGGGATCGAACCCGCAGCCTCACGTTTGATTGCTAGCGTTCAACCAACGATATAATGAAACAACAACGTCACACATATGTATAGCTAATCTTAATTCACGTGGCTCTTTGGCAAAGCAATCAACTTATTCCACCTATTCGAACAAAAACTTTGAGTATACTTCTATAATACAGTAGTCCTGATGGTAGCTCCCTCATCGTGAGAGGCCGCCTGGGTAGGTTCCATCGCAATGTCTTTTTCTTCCACCAAAGAGCAGAGTTAAAGCACTGTTCTGTTCCAACTGGCATGACATAGTAGCTAGAGTAAACACTGGATGTAGTGAGACTTACGGTCGATGCCAATAATCAATCGAAAAAATTTGAATGAAGTCAATCTAGATTGTCTAATGAGATTGATTATTGGCAATATTGTATCAGAAAAAAGATTGAGCTGTCAATCTAAAACGGCAAATTTTGGATTGGGATTGTCAGCGGCCGTTAATATCATATACAACGTTGATGCGACCGATGGGCATTAAATTACACTATGTATGCTATACGTCCTTGGTATTAATTCGGCACGGCACAAAAAATAATAATACCAAAAATGAGATTTTGTTTGTTTCAAACAAACTAAATAGCTTCCAAATAAGAGTAAAACGCAACCATCCTGTGTAAATAAATTTCATTGACCTGCAGGTACGAATAGATAACAAATCGGCAACGTCGCGCGCGGCGCGTGTTATTGTCGTGTACTTATTATTGTGTGACTTGTGTAAGAGCGGCAACAACGCGCAAATTTTAGTATGATCTATCGTTTTAAGGTGAATGACCATGCGTTGGGCGTAATCAGCTGTTAGAAAAGCTACATCGTGTTCAAATGGGGCAAAAACATAAAAAAATATTTATGACTAAACTACTGCTCCTATTTAATTGATTTTTAGTACAGAGCTTCAAAATGGTACCTAGTATATGCAGTTTAAAGAAATGCCCATCGGTCGCATCAACGTTGTATATCTTACGTCTCAAGATAGTGAGCGCAGAGGGATGCTATGTATTGCTTTGTAGTTCATGGTGTTTTTTTGTGTTCATGAGCAGTCATATCGCTTACTATCAGGTGAACGGCATTCTCGTCTCGGTATTGATTGCTGTATAAAAAATATAATATCCAGAAACATTCATAGTTGATAAAGCCCATCGTTATTTATATTGCTTCTGGTAGAAAATATTGAAGAAAATATATCCCCTGGAATGTATAGTCTAGTAAATGAATAGTCTGCTGAATTTGTATGTCGATGTTTGCAGTGACCTTGTTGGCCGCTGAAACAATGACCTTTGACCCCGAAAGGTATTTATGTCACATACGGCCAGTAAAAGCTGACCTTGTCATATAATCTAGATTAGGCTTTTAACCTACAGTGTTACAGTGACACAGGTTGATGAATGAATCCTATAATATGGCTTTACATATTATCGCATAATAAATAATAAAATATCTGTTTTCATTATCTTAACTTCGTCTAAATAGGAGTACAAATTTTTATTACTCGAGCACTCTTTTTAAGTATAAAAATAATTGTGTTAAGAGGCTCTGCTCTTCCAAAAGTAAGTATTATAGTATACATAGGTACAAATTCCAACCATTAAATAGAATAAAATATTAAAACGTATATCAAGAATAATATATTTTTATGTGTATTATCCCTGATTCCCCTTTCTGGTAAAATAAAATGAAGGCACACAAAAATCAGTTACAATAAGCGTCACTCAGTATATTATTTATTGCCATCACACGAGAGCAAAACATAAATCCATTTATCAAGTTAACTCGATTTGCATCACAATGTTTCCGCTGTAAAACTCCATTATGATGTAAAAATTCATTTCTTTATCTACATGTACGGAATATTTAAACGTTCATTAATGTTTGACTTTCTTTCCCCGATCTGGGTTGGAACAAAACTCATAAATATGTAATGTTGCGGCGGTACGCGCGCTATGCAAAACTCCAGCTTCGGTCGCTTATAAACAGGTCAACCTCGATTTTATGTAGCGTTGATTTAAAACTCAATTAAATTAGGCGATTGTCGCTAATATGAGGTATTGTACGTTCATATATTAAATTTCTTGGTACATGCCTTTTGCCGAATAGCCTAAGAAACTGAAAAGTCTCTTGTATTTACTGATACTCACAACACAAGAACTATCTTAGATTAGACGCTATGACTAGGTGTTTTTATTTACAACATTATTCATTAGTTGAGCATATCATCATATATTATCATCTGCATACTCTTTAAAGCTATTGTGGTAAAATTTGCTAAGCCAGTGAAATTGCTTAAGGCTCAAAAAACCTTGGGATTTTTCCCTTTCCTATTTCTAGTGGAACTTCAAAGGCTGAAAATACATCCTTGGTTCTGTCAAAGACGCGACTCGTTGTAAACGGTTATTTTTTAGGGTCAGTGAAACACAAACGCAACCTCGTTTAAAAATTGTAAGCTAATATAAAATATAAAATTGATTAAGGATTAAATTCTACGTTACAGTAACTCAATATGACAATTAAGGAAGATACAATAAAATACCAGAAATGACTGAACAAATCTCGACAAGTAAATTACTAAAGACGAAATGTAGCCATACCAGAAATAGCAGACGACAAATATTTTATTTATCTTATAAATATTCAAACAACTTTATAAAAGGTCAAGAATTCCATTTGTCTCGACGAAATGTCGATTTGATCTTATTTATTAAATTCCACCATCCCAGCGTCGTCGTGAAACAGAAGCGAATTTCATATTTAAAAATTCTGTACGAGGCATGCGAAAAAATACCGCGACAGGACTTCACGGAATTTAATTTCTCATGTATAAAAATATCTAGGATGTGTTTAACTTTTTTTTTGCATAAAACAATATAGCATTTCCAAAAGAAAACTTAAATCCCGACAGTAATGTTATATTCGTAACTTTTCTTTAAATAGGCGCGGTACTCATCTGGTTTATATTTTTCGACATCACGGTACTTTAATGCAAATGCTGTTCGATAAACTTCAAATATTATTTACCAGCCTGTAAAGTCCCTTTGCAGGGCAAATGCCTGACTTTCCATGCATTCCGGGCCTTATATGACCATGGACTGCCATTAACTAGGCTATAATTTACTATAATTCCATAACGAAACAAAATGTAGAGAATTAGTTTTTTATTCAGATATGTGTCATATATTGCTAAAGCGAAATCAGAATCCTATTACATTATCTTATTTTTTATCATTTCAATTTCCAAATTAAAGTAGCTATGTAATTAATTAATAATACGGATATCAGAACATAAAGAAATATGACATGAATTCCGAAAATCCGGCACTAGGTCAGCATAATTGACAGCGCAATTCCTCTCAATCGAATTCTTGATCGTAGAGGTCTGTACCCTATTGCAATATATATGGAATAGTTTAATATTTATTTTTATATTATGCTACAGCAACAATTGAGGAAGCGTATCGGGTTGAATGGGTGTCTTCGGCATACCCCTTTCGTCCTTCCCTGAGGTTGGAGCTTTCCATTCATATAAAAAGAACGGAAAATTAAATTATAAGAAATGCAACATAAATTTACTGTCTCAAAGTCATACTCGTAAAATACAGGCACATTGAAATACAGGCACAAACTTTTATTTATACTACGTCACGGATCGGAACTAATTACTAACCCTTTCCGCTTGACCGCGCCCGACATCTCACAACTTGACTCGTTCAATAATATCGTCATATTCTTTTCTAACTGCGAAATTGGAATAAAAGGGCGGAAGGGAAGGCCCCGCATCGAAATTACGGGGGTCGTACACTTGCTATAAATAATAGACACAATCTGTGCCCCGTTCGTTCGATGTTGGACGTGCTTGTCCGGTCTGTCTGTTATACTCCTTAAATATTCAGTAAATATTTGACCAAATACATGGCCAATAAATTTAGGGAACGGGTTGCGATGAAAGGTTTTTATGGTACAAATTCTCGGGAATTTAATTACGTGTTGTTTAGGTGTAAGCCAAACAGTACTTAGTTCTTGTTAAAACATAAACAATATCTGAACAAAATCACAGAATTAACAACATTACCGCGTGTTTTTTATCGCAACAGTGGTTGCCTGATTCAATTGTTACGGATAAACATATGTATTCCACGGCCGATTTGAATAGTGGTAACTCAATATTATTGAAACTATATTTTATGCTAGCACAGCAATTTAACAATTTGATATGTACGATCATTTCTGGATATCACTCCTATAATGTCCGTATATACAGGGTATATCAAGACTGCTATCGAAAACGAAGCTGGATGGTAGTTTTAATGAGTTCAGACACAATGCAAATAAATGCTGAGTCCTTAAATTTCTCACATTATTATTTGTTGCTTACTAAATATTTGTTTTTTGTATATGTTATTGTATATGTTGATGCCAAATAAAATTGTTTCTATGTCTATGTCTAAATTTTGAGCAAAAATTTCTGACGATTTTTTTTGTCATTTTTTTCTATCGTCGTATTAGGATGGTAAATACATAGTTTTTTCTTAAATAATAGTGTACACCTTTTTATTCTTAAAGACGCTATGGTACGCAAGGTTTAAATTAATCTTTCAGCAAAAACTATGGACTTACCACCCAAACTCGACGATATTTAAAAAATAATAAAAATATTCTCTCGTTTCTTTGCGTTTTTTTTGTTGCATTGTGTTTGTAGTCACTAAAACTACCACCCGGCTTCGTTTTCGGTAGCACTCTTGATATAGCCGGTAAAAATAATAATATATAATCTACAGAATTTGGAGGGCTCTATTGATTGATTAATTATAAGAGTTTAGCGTGATAATTACACAGATAATGATAAAAGATGGGTGAGGTTCAATACGACCAAAATAACGGAAGCTGACTCTAACTTCCGTCGGTTGTTTATAATAAATATGAGATTTACACATTTTATTTTAAAAACGGCGAGACACATAAGGTTTTATCTAATCCACCTGTAAATAAAACATAAGTTTCTCAATAAAATAATCCGATTCATGATTTTCCAAAACCAAATTTCGCTTCATAAATTTGTGAAATGACTCTAAAAGACTACCTAAAATACCTCTAAATGGCTTTAAGAGCGTTTATACCCTGCACGCGCTTTTTGGCTTAAAAACAGGACTTTTCAAATGAGTTAATAGCCACCAATAAACAATTTAAAGGAAAAATAATTATTACTAATTTTAGAAAAGGTTGTCATCTAGGGATTTTGGTGGAAAACATTATAGATTGATGGATAATTTGTGAGTACTATACGGATTACTGAACACAAGTTTCGTTATTTAGGCTTTAAATGGCAATTTAGAAGCTTAAGATATCCGAAACCACTAAATATAAGATGAAAATAAAAATAATATCAGACTAATAAGACCCTTATGGAGGGATTTTGCTGAGAAAAATAATCTTTTTGTGTTTAGTTCCTGAAAAATAAAAATTTAAACAATGCGAAATTATTCAGAATCTCTCGTCAAGAACTTTTTTTTTTTTCACCAACTTATCGTACATAATTTTTTATAGCAATTGCATATTACAATAGAAGAACATCTTATCAATAAATTAGCATTTTTATATTTCAACAAAATTAGTTTTCATATTATCTACAAATATTTTAAAAACCACTATAAAACACGCTGTCCGACGTGGATCAAATCAGACCGCCGCAAGGCCTTCTAGAGGGAGGACGTATCGTTCGTCGCTCCGGCCTGGCTGCAGTCGATTATGCCGCGCGTAGTAAAAATAGCCACGCGCGGAATGCGATTACCACATCTTAGTACTTTGGTAGTAAAATATTTAATTATTTTTATTACCTACAATGATTTTGTAGTGAGTATAAATTATGTTTCAGGTAATATAATGGGATGTAATTCCGAGGCTAAATTATGTTATGTATTGTAATATAAAATTAAATATATTTCGTAAATGTAAGGGGTTGTAAGGCCCCAACACTATTTATGTGTTCGAACACGAAATGATTAATAAAACGTCCGTAGTGTATACTGATTGAACACTGATTTGAATGCAACTTAACAATGTAATAATAACGAAAATATGATTAGTATCCAAAATTTGTATTATTCTTTGCTTGCACAGTAATATTTATCTACTTATAATGCAAATAAAATATTTTTATGATATTATATTACAGTTACATTTCAATTGAATATTTGAAGCGCACGGATCAAAGTTGTTTGAGCCGATTGTATAGCGAGCCGACGCGGCAACTCTACGCACACAGCTTTGGTCGCTTATGTGTGCGTGAAATTAACGAAGAAATACCTATAGTTGACTTTACGCGCAAGGTGTATACGCTCTTAAATGCCGTTTAGAGCCCAATGTGGCGAAACACCTCTGTACACTGATTAGCCATGATTCATTGAGCAATTAGCCGAGCGACGATTGGCCACGGACACCGGGAAATACATTCGGATGCGGCCGGCCATAACTCAAAGGAAACATCCGACTCTGATATCGCATACTAGCTTTGAAGGTGAACTCCTTTGCCGAATGTTTTGCATTGATTTAGAACTGTTTTAAATTAGTGCTGAAAATTTTCAAAGAGCTGCCTGTATCTATTGTTGGTTTTTGAATCTATTCGTAGAAAAGAGTAATAAAGTCATTATTTTTGGTAAAGATAAAATATCCATAATATGGGTATACTATGAGGTAACATGACACTTAATAAAACTCATTCTTTTAGTGGAGTATTTCGTTTAAACTTTAAGGTCTTGAAAGGATCAATCAAGGACAAATTATTCTGTAATATCCTTCAAAACAATGCATAAAATCCGCCTTAATTTATATTTAAGATTAAGCATAAGATTTCAGATGAAACAAAAACGTTAAAAATGGCGACAAAGTAAACGACAAACAACACAATTCACAAAGCATTCCAACTTACATCGGCAGTTAATCTTTCATCCCAATCATTAGGGGAATTCATTCTTTCCGCGTTTTATAGGTACAGAAAAGCACAATGTTTTAAAATGTTTTTTACAACGGGGAGCTCTAAATAATTACCTACGTGAGCGCTGACCCTTATTTCAATTTTAAAAAAAAGAAAAAAAAAAAGAAACACCCGGCCGTGCGTAACATCTTGCAGTAACAGTTATTTATGAAAGGTCCTCGAGATTTTGGGGCAGTTAAAAAAGTTTTTCCATTACGAAACTTAACCGAAATACGCTGAGAGCTAGCGAAACATGAATAATAATTAACAAGCTACAATCTTATTTCCTTTTAAAACTTGCTTATCAAAGTGTGTTTATAACCTGTAAAGTAAAATGAATTTACAGACAATATAGAGCTTAAAGTAACATCTGAAATTAGAGCATAAGGCGAACCAATATTATTTCTGTTAACAATAAAACTTTATGCGTAAAAAAATACATTACGTTACCATAGCTGCTCTATATTATTTGTAGGGATAGATACCTGCTACAAAACTATATTTTGTACTTTATCAGCCCATAATTATATACATCCCACTGAAGGGCACAGGCCTCCTCTACAATCGAAAGTACGATTGAGAGAGTTTAGGCCACCATATTATAATCCACCGCGATGGCCTCGTGCAGGTGGACGTACTTAGAAATTCCAAATATTGTACATAGATATGATAAATAAACCATCCAAAAAAAAAGCAAAAAAAAAACAGCCAATAAAATAAAATATAAATACTCAAAAATAACTATCTACTCAAACAGTTAATGGACCCAGTTAACAATAGAAGATCTTAAATACAATAAACTCAACAACATATTATTATAATCCCCTTTTTATCAGTCGGTAGAAAAAAAACCTTTATTCCTTTATGTTCTGAACAACTTAGGGATATATTGTATAGTTCATACTTTTGGAACCCATACAAAACTTTTTTAAAACATCTTTACACCACTAAACACCTCATCTAGCAAAGCACTAGCGCAACACATTGCTAATACTTTTCAACAGGCGCGACGCACGGTCGGTATGCTAAAGCAAAATAAAGGGCGAAGTTAGTATCTTCGTTGAAGGCGACCAGATGTGCACCCCGACGGCCCGCCACATAAATTATTGTATGTCGGGCCCTTGTTACAACTTAAAGAGAATGACATTATTCCGTAACTGCTAGTCGGGAAGTACTGGTGAAATAAGACTAGGTTGTAGTGTGGAAATTGTTGTGGTAGTTTCTTAGTAAGAGTGTACTACCGTTACAGAGATTTTGTAATATGAATAAAAGTCTTGATATTTGTGACGGATAAGGTATCAGGACTATGTGTGTGACTGTTGAGTATTATTTAGATAACACACAAGGTGAAATGTAGGTGTCTTGGCAATTGGCATCTCTGCCTACCCCTTCTAGAAAAATTGTGTGAGTGTATGAAATAAAATGAAAATATTTATTGAATCCATAAAATGTCATACATTGTTTAGATTCAGTCACTCAGTCAGTCAGTATGTATGTAAGTAGGTATGTATAAAAACACCCCGAAGTAAAACGTTAATATCAATTACTTATCATTCTTTTTTTAATTCTATGTATTTAAATTATTATACTTAATTAAAACTCAAAATGTAAGTACAGTATACAAACTGGCACATGACAGACGGCGCGTTGTCTGGCTAATTGTGTAGAATAACACAGGAGATTGGGTTGGCTCATAGCCGCGGGTCGACTACATGACTCGGTCGCTACGAGTGGCAAGTTTCTTGGAACTTGCTAACTACGATAACACACAACGAGTTAGAGATTACAGATGTGCTATTTGCATTGATAATTTTGTGATTAATTGATGTGAATATAATATGGACTAATGGATCGTCACTGAAATAAGTCATCGCTCGCGACGACTTGAAAAATTCTTGCTTGTATTATAGCAGAAAGTTTAATTAAATAAAGATCGTATTATTCTTTATGTTTAGATGAAATCTGTGAAATTAAGGTAATTTAATATTTATTTTAGCTCGATTTTCACGGTCATATGTACAAGAAAGTCCAAATGTACTGAAGGACCTATTCTTAGTTTTTAAACCAATGTTAAATTGTAATTATGATTCAGCGATATTAATTGCTGCCGTTTGACGTTTCTTACATTTCAACTTTGAACATGGGTAACTCACATAATTTCAATAATATTTTGTTAAAACGTCACATCAAACAGTAACGATTAGTTAAGTTGTACAATAATAATGACTTTTTGATTAACAGTTACTTTATTCTAAATCTTGTCCTGATTCCTGACCCCACATAAATTTACTCTTGTATTAGATTCAACGAGAGAGATTTTCGTCTTACAATATCCAGATCTGAGTCAAAATTTGTTGATCACGAAAATATTTATTCAGTCCTTTTGTTTCTCATTCTAGTGCATTCCTGTACCTTAAATAGCTGAACCATAACTGAGGCTGTTAGACATGCATATATATTTTTAGTTCCAAATTACTGTTACATCAAAATTCTAATCAAGGATATTTTCCTACTCATTTAAGCCCTTGTATTATAGGCGCATTTACAAGCAAACATACTTGCATAAAACGGAACACACGGAGCAAGTGAATGCCATACAAATGCAGAAAGCGGATTGCTTGCCGCTGCAACAAACGGACGGCAACAGTCGCTCATAATCACTGTGGAACCTTAGTTAATATTCCGTAATATATAATTTAGCTCTATGGGTTTTGAGAAAGCCGACGCTCTTATTAGCCAAATTATGATTCTATAAAATTCTGACCCTTATACTATAGCCTCTGCCTATCTCTATGAGATACGTGCGTGACGATTATGTATGTATGTATACCGGGTATCTCAAGACTGCTACCGAAAACGAAGCCGGGTGGTAGTTTTAGTGGCTACAAACACAATGCAATTATAAATTTCGCATAGAAACGCGACAATTATTTTTTATGATTTTTTAAATATCGTCATTTTTGTGTGGTAAATCCATAGTTTTTGCTAAAATAATAATTTAAACTCTTTTATACCTTAGAGTATTTATAAGTAAAAAGGTATACACTATTATTTTAGGAAAAAATGTATTTACCACCCAAATATGGCCATTGGAAAAAACAAACAAAAAAAAATTGTCGCTTTTTTTTGCAACTTTTTCTGTTGCATTGTGTCTGAAGTCGCTTAGACTACCACCCGGCTTCGTTTTCGGTAGCAGTCTTGATATACCCTGTATAATACAATGTACTTGTTACATGTAAAAAGTCGCCAAACATTAAATAAATGAAAAATATCCAACCAAACAATTCTAAATATTCACACTTTTAATCTGAATAGATTTAAATGACACGGAGAGACAAAATAAGCTAAATATAAATAAGCACCGAGGGCTTGCAACCGCAGGCTACCCTCAAGTGACATGGGTTCGAATCCAGGGGTGCAACCGCATACCGTGGCTTAAATTTTGAGTCCCTCTGTGCCAATGAGAGTTAGTTACCAGTTTCCGTGTTAAAATATAGCAGTCATTAAGCTACTCTAAATATGAAAATATTCTACTGTAAAGTAGTCTGTGTGTTAGATAGAATTTTCTTTTTTATCTGTTTTTAATTTATATTATATTAATTAATTTTAGACTGACTGTCTCAGACTACCTCTGTGGATTAGTTGTACTACGGTATCATTCCAAAGGTGAGGTCTCGGGTTCGAATCCTAGATCAGCCGCAGGGATAGTGGATTTTTCAATCCATTATCAGCCTGGAATCAGAAATTTGTACCAGATATGTCGATAGACTCACCCTCTATAATTTTTGGATCATATTCTATTAGTTTTGGTTTTCTGGAAGAGATCGCTTGTAACGATAAGACCGCCAATTGTTCAGTTATTTGTAAGTTTTCTAAGTTTTATTTTTCTGTACTTTTTGTTCAATAAAGTATTGTATATCTATCTATAACACAATATTGTCTATCTGTAACACAATTTTTAAACAAATATACTATCCAAAAGACAGAGACAAGTTAAAAACTTGCACAACAACACATGGACAATGTTACAATGTACACGTTTGATGGCTCAGCTGTAAAACTGAACGAAGTCGATCCAGCTGAACACCTCTTTAACTTCGTTGCTTTATATAAAGTTGTACAATTTGTACAATGTTTCTGAATTGACAACTGTTTTCTTTTATTTTACGTGGAGTATACTGTATACTGATCGATGATAAAGTACATCTCGTGAAATAATTTTTTGTTTACCTGATTCAAATTTTGTATAAACGGTATAATTTATTTATTTTTTTCATAAGAGGACACTGTGGATATAAGAGGTGACTTGCCAAACTTTGAGAAGGCATTTTAGGTAGATAGGTTTAGATGAAATGTAAGTGTTTTTTTGTCTGTAGGTTTAGTTAAAAGAAAGCGTCTATAAAACCTCTAAACCCTAGTGCTTTACGAAACTTATACAACGTTGATGCGACCGATGGGCATTAAATTACACTATGTATGCTATACGTCCTAGGTATGAATTCGGCACGGCACAAAAATTAATAATACCAAAAATGAGATTTTGTTTGTTTCAAATAAACTAAATAGCTTCCAAATACGAGTAAAACGCAACCATCCTGTGTAAATAAAATTCATTGACCTGTAGATACGAATAGATAACAAATTGGCAACGTCGCGCGCGGCGCGTGTTATTGTCGCGCCGCGCCACAGCGCGACTTGTGTAAGAGCGGCAACAAAGCGCAGATTTTAGTACGATCTATCGTTTTAAGGTAAATGACCCTGCGTTAGGCGTAATCAGCTGTTAGAAAAGCTACATCGTGTTCAAATGGGGCAAAAACTTAAAAAATCATTTATGACTAAACTACTGCTCCTATTTAATTGCTTTTTAGTGCAGAGCTTCACAATGGTACCTAGTATATGCAGTTTAAAGAAACGCCCATCGGTCGCATCAACGTTGTATATTAATTACCAATCTAAATCGGGGTTAACATATTTATGCATCCATAATGAAGTCTTTTAGTACAGTAGGCAGGTCCAGGCAAAGTCCACAGGAAGAACTGCCTCTAAATTAGGGACTCACGTAGATTTATTCAAATTTAAGTATAATCTTAAAAAATATATTAATAAATACACCCAACAGTCACATAAATAGTCCTCACCCCACAATAAGATCAATTTTGTGTTGTCTCGTGGTTATCAGAAACTACTAGAGACTTTTCGGTCATACAAAAACCCGAGAAAAATATTTGTGGGCCGCAAAAACTTGTCTCGATGCGGGGATTGTATCCGCGGCCTCTCGTTTCACAGTCAGCGTCTAACCAACTGCGCCACGGAGGCTGTCTCCATAAATTGTAATCTAATCTTTGACATATTATATTTAATATCAAATCTGACTCTACCACAAAAATTTGCATTTTATACATAGTATAATGTATTTATAACCAGTTAAATATTAACATTTTACTATTTACACTACACTCTTGCAAAAATATATCACTACATAGTATATTTAGGGCTAGCGTCAATAGTTATAGACCTATATCTGTACTCACAATCTTTTCAAAAATACTTGAAAAATAATAAACATCAGATTAATCAACTTTATTGAAAAATTTAATATTCTATCTAATAATCAATATGGTTTTAGAAGAAATATATCTACAGAAGACGCTGTAATGAAATTAACGGAAATCATAGCAAAAAATTCTGAAAATTCATATAAAACATTAGGCATATTTCTCGACCTGAGCAAGGCTTTTGACACTGTCTCTATCCCACTTCTCCTCAATAAACTAAATGTCATTGGTGTACGTGGTGTATGCTTTGACATTCTAAAGGACTACCTAAGTGAGCGCTCACAGCGTGTCTATATCGAAGACTGTTTGAGTGAAGAGGAATTTTTAACATTTGGTGTTCCACATGGCAGCGTCCTTGGACCTACCTTGTTTTTAATATATGTTAACGAGCTGTGTGATTATCCGCTCCCCAACTGCAATAGAATTTCATATTCAGATGACACTGTTATTTTGATACATGGCAAGTGTTGGAATGAGGTAAAGGTTATGGCTGAGTCAGCCTTAAGAATTGTAATGATATGGTTATCACGTAATCTTCTCACTCTCAACTTGGAAAAGACTGCTTTCGTTACTTTCGGTCCCAAAAGATCATCCCTACCGGCTACTAACTTTACAATCGTTGGCCATAAATGCTGTAACCCCTACAATGTAATTTGTGATTGCAATAAAATAAACCGAGTAGATTTTATAAAATATTTGGGAGTCATGGTGGACGGTTGTTTAACCTGGAATAAACACATTGATGTTGTAGTTACGCGCGTTAGGAAGCTTATGTTTGTGTTTAAAATCCTGAGAAATATTGTAGATCAATCTTTGTTAAAGCAAGTATATTATGCTCTTGTTCAATCAATTTGTACTTATTGTATTACAGTCTGGGGAAATTGCTCGAAAACTGTCATGATTCGACTTGAAAGAGCTCAAAGGGCTGTTTTGAAGGTAATGACTAATCGATCCATTTTATTCGCAACCTGCGAACTTTATCGAGATTGCAAAGTGTTGACTATTCGTCAATTGTTTATTTATCGTGCTGTCCTTCGTAAACATCTGCAGACTTCGTTTGATTCTGAACACTGCAAAAACAAACGTAGGTCAGATAAGGTCTTTCGGTCTGAGCGCACTAAAACAAAGTTCGCTGGTCGTAATTTTTATTATATGAGCTCCAGATTGAGCAACAACATCAATAAAGCCCTTAATATATATCCTATGACACATAAAAAATGTAAAATGACCCTCAGTATTTGGCTCATGACCTTTTCATATGACGACACGGAAAATCTTCTGTAACAGACTCACACACACACACACACACGCACACACATTCACACACACACACACACACACGAACACACATTCACACACACACACACGCACACACTTTCACATGAATGCAGGTTCAATGGTATTAATGCTGGGGAGGGAAGGAGAGGTTGAATGTTGTGAGATGTATATAAATTTACATACATATTATTCTCTCTCTCCCCACCCCTCTCCTGTTCTCTTTTTGTTGTTTTATTATTATTATATTATTTTAGCTTTAATTTTTATCATACACTTATTTTTAATTGTTTTCTTATTCTTTGTTTTTTTTTCTTTTTAACATAAATTTTGCTTTTGTTTAAAGTAATTATATATGTCTGGAGGTGGGCGCTGCTAGCTGCGACACAGTTATGTCTTTAACTACTGCAGCTAGCAACATACTATTGTACTCAGGGCTTGTAAAGTTCTTTTGTTTTGAATAAATTATTATTATTATTATTTCTCTGTCCCTATGTCGCTACGTCCCTTTGTATGCTTAAATCTTTAAAACTACGCAATGGATTTTGATGCGGTTCTTTTTAATAGATAGAGTGATTCAAGAGGAAGGTTTATATGTATAATTCGTACATATTATTGTAAAGAAATCTATTTGTACCCGGGCGAAGCTGGGCCGGGCCGCTAGTTTGGATATAAAATAAAAATAATAAAAGTAAAGAAGTACGCTCCTTAATTTAATTACGCTGCTACTTCCAGTATAGCAAGTTTACATCTTTGGCTTTACGAATAATAACGTCTTGAAATTGTTGCTTGCAGTTTGCGGCTTAATTTGATACTTAATTGTATAGTTTATCCTCAATTGCTCGCTTTATGGGCGGCTAGTTGAATTAACAGAAACTTTAATATTCACAAATGTACAAGGGTTAATAGTTCTATTGGTTGGAGGATTAATGATGTCATTATTAATAATTTGTGGTTTGTTTTTTAACTATATTTAATTGTATACAATATTTTTTAGCTAACAAGTCAAAATTATAAGGCAAGCCAACTTACATAAGAATTTCTTTGTAAACGAATTCTCAATAAGTACTTAACCACCAATAATAATTACCACTCAAAAAACACTCACCACTCACAACGAGAAAGAAAACGTACCTGTTTCTTTTTTATTTCACCCTCCGAACTCGACCTAACGCGCCATACAATACGAGAAAATCCCATACTAAAATGTGTTTACGTAAAGAGGTTATAAAATCTAGAAAATAATAAGTGCAGCTTAGCTCTAAGCGAGGCAGGAACATTGTAAGGCTGCGAGTGTTCATCTCTTGGGACTCGTAGCCAGCTACGACCCGCGGCACAGACGTAGCGACGACGGTAACGAACGTAGAGCTACGAGTTTCGTAGACGGGGTGCTACGATGAAAATTTTAGTGTGGTCTTTTATTTATTTGTAGGTTTTTAAATTGTTTAAATACATTGTATTTTAACGTGCCAAATATTTTAAATTTTGTACTTAGCTGTATTTTGAGACCTAAATCAAAACTTTTGTTTGGGATGTTAGTAGTTAAAATGTATTTAAAAGATGCAGTTTTTTTATAAGTTTTAATAGGCAAACTAGCATGTGGTCCGCATGATGGTAAGCGGGGTCATCGCTACTTATGCTATCGCTGCTTAAACCGTCTTGAAATTACCATAAGCCACACCTCGTTGCTAAGTGTTGTTTTTATACCAAAGAATATTATAGACATTATTTATTATTAATAGACAGGCAGGTAACAAAAACCACAAGTTTTCTCAACCTTCATCGCTCTACTTGCCAATCAAGTTAATTTTATACCAACCACACTGCCCCTTGATTAACATCGTAGAATTTTCTTAACCCGTCATCAAGAAACCTGTTGTAGCACGAGTAGTTTTTTCTTTTAACACTTCTCTTTATTCGCTACTCATATAATTATTTCGAACTCTACTCTCTCTGCGAACTGAAAGTAGTTTTTGGTTGTATATCGTACCCCTCGCAATGCCTATTTCTCCCGTCAGCAATGTAAATGCACTGTTGTATTCCGGTTTGAAGTACATTGTAGTCAGAGTAACTACTGGATATATTGAGAGATAGCATCATATATCTCAGGATGGCGAGTGCAGTGGAATGCCAAGCATAGCTTTGTAATTCATGTTGTTGTTTGATTTTGCTACTGTCCATGAGATCGTATCGCTTACCATCAGGTGAATGGTAAGCCCAACTCACCACAGTAAAAGCAATGCTTGGCATTCCACTGCGCTCGCCATCCTGAGACATAAGATGTTAAGTCTCAATATGTCCAGTAGTTACTCTGGCTACAATGTCCTTCAATCCGAAACACAACAGTGCATTTAAACTGCTGTTTGACGGGAGAAATGGACATTGCGGTGGTACCCACCCAGGCAGCCTCTCACATATGAGAGACCTACCACCAGTAATATACTTTATGAGAAATTAAGCTGAAATATTTATTCTAGAACAGTCGTAAGGCCGTGTTGAGACGAATGTAATCAGTATCGTTCATCGCCCCACGCAACCGGTAGTTGGATTTGTTGAACCGTGAAATTTTATCAAGAGAATTAATCTCGGAAAACTTTCCCCTTGTACGTGTATTTTTTTCGATTCAAAATTGAATCTAGAATTCGTTGTCGTGCTGTTTTTCAGTCTTCAGATGGTGTTACAATTAAATTAGACAGCTAACTTGAATTCTTGACCTGTAGTTTAAGAGGAAGTCGTTGGACGAAGGCCGCTTCCAACAGGTCAATTTGGAGATCATTGGGGGAAGCCTATGGTTCAGTAGTGGACTTCTTGTGGCTGAAACGAATGAACTGAAAGAGACTTGTATTGTGATATTTTAGAATCTGTTTAACATAGCTTACATAATGCTTGAGGTAAATAAACAAGATTTTTATAGTAATTATTATTTTAAAAAAATCTTTAAATAAAACACATAGATTCAAGATAGTGATAATGAATATTAACGATGGTTGGGAAGTTCTAACAAAAACTTAAAAAATAAATAGAAAATACAACAGAATTACAAAATAATCTTACTCCTTTCCCATAGAACAAAGCAAATAAAATTGTTTTAACTCGATACAAAGTAAAGTATGAAACTCTTGGTGCGGTATTAAGGGGAAGCGAGTAATTAGTATTTGCAACACGCGAAAGGCGTTACTTCAGAACCTTGTTACTAAATAATTTAAGATTCCACAGTATTGAAAGCCGGTACGATATTTACTTTATGAAGACGTTTATTTGAATAAAATGGGGCAAGCGGTTACTATTAAACTATATCTGTAAACTTAGATTAATAAACACAGGTGATTATTGAACAGTGTGAATTATACTTTGATTACCGACAAATTAAGACTTATTTACAGTACTTTTCTACTTAATTTATGTTTCAAAAAACGTGTCTATTTATAAATTGAGCCTACTTTACCTTACCTCTCCTCTACTCTCAAATATCGATAGTAATATTTGATCACAATTTCTCAGATGATGCTTTCGAACACGTTATATCAGGTCAATCGTATTTTTTTCCTGAAACTTTACAATGGATTAATATTCCACAACTATAAAGTTAATAACATAATATACTGTATCAGCCCATATACGTCCTAATGTAGAGCATAAACGTCCTCTACAATCAAGATTTATTGAGAGGGGTAAGACCATAGTGCGGGTTGGCGGACTTTACATACCATAGTAATTCTTGCAAATCGCTGTGGTATACAGATTTCGTCTCGATGTTTTCCTTCATCCTTATGTCATTCAGGATATATGTGTGTGTCACTTAAACTACCACCCGGCTTTTTATTCTGTTACAGTCAGGTTATACCCTGTTTAGTAATAGAATTGTAATTTTAGCACAAGTATTTGTTGATTCACACTCACAATCTAATTTATCGTACTCAGGGCTTGCATTTAACCTACGTGAATATTCATTGTACTATTTTCGAATGCATATGCCATGCGTTCCTAATGCACTCATATTAAATACGTCAGCCTGCCTATAATGATAGGCGAGGATACACATCAACAAAACATATCATTACCGGTCGACCCTTTCATCGAGTCGATGACATGTCTAAGTCCCCATTGTCGGTATTGTTCCGCTATAACCCCATACATATCGTCTAGTATACAGGCGGTAATATTGATATCAGATCGAAAACAAGCATTAATTTAATAGAAGACTAGCTTTGCGAAGTTTTGTTGAAAAGAACACAAATGAGAAATAATTGTATTGTAAATCATTGTAATGTACTGGTTGTAGGTGTCTTATAGTAGGCAGGTACCACCGCAATTTCAACAACAGCAGTGTAAATGCACTGTTTTGTGACGGATTGAAGGACATTGTAGCCAGATTAACTACTGGACATATTGAGACTTAACCTCTTATGTCTCAGGATGGCAAGCGCAGAGGAATGCCAAGTATTGCATTGCATTCACTATACTGTTATACCACTCTCAATGGCACTCTCGATTGTAGAGGAGGCCTGTGTCTTGCAGTGGGACGTATAGGAAGGAGCTGATACAGATACCGGCTTGACGTTAAGTCCATTTCATTAATTACGCATGGTAATTAAAAATACACTATCTTCTATAAATAAATTAATTTTTAAAACGAATAAATTATCGATGAACCCTTCATGCGTTAACGATACCTATCTCGCTGATACCAGAGATTTCTAACATAAACCTTTTGTTCGAGCCATGAACGTTCTCATAAATAAAGTTGAAGTCTGTGAATATTTTATAAATCCGCTGCCATTATCGGATAGGGTAGGATGTCCGGGCTACCTCGCTTCGATCCGGGAAATCTGTTGTGTCTGAAACATGTTTCCTAACGATCGATGATTCGTGTTCTTGTTATGAAATACACAGCTTTGCTAAAACGAATTGAATAGATTTTGCATGGATTTATTATAACAATGGTCCTATGAATATATTTTAAAAAGCGAAAAATTACTTAGTTGGATGAGAAAAGGACTGTTAAAGTGATGATTTGTAACGAAATCTCAGAAAGTATAAATGGTTTTTTTCGTATATGTAAGTATAAAATCAATGTTTGAAATATTTTTGCTTTGATGATGAAAGAAGCCATCAAGACGTCATGTGCAGGTCTGAGTGTTGTTAGTGAGAACTAGGAAAGTCCATGTATTCTAATGCCCCTAATAGGCAAGTGCGTGTGGTCTGTTGGTAAACGGACTAGACGTGACTGCCAACATGTTCACGGGTGGTCGCGTGTTCGAATCCCAGGGCACACCTCTGACTTTTCGGAGTCATGTGTGTATTGATAGTCAATCACCACGCACTAAAACGGTGAAGGAAAACATCGTGAGGAAACCTGCATGCCATAGCCGATTTATAAAAAAAATCTATGGTATGTAAGTCCGCCAACCCGCACTAGGCCAGCGTGGTGGACTATATGGCCTAACCGCTCTCAATCGTACTGTCGATTGTAGAGGAGGCCTGAGCCCTGCAGTGGGACGTATATGGGCTGATACATACTAATAGGCTAGCATAATTATTGGGTTGATATATCAATAATAATGGAAAGAGGTAGCTCGTTGGTTTATTTGTAGATAAAGTGCTACAGAGTTGTCTTTACAGAGCTGTTCGATTTTATTAGAGTTTAGAAAACCTCTGTTTATAAGTTAAGTACAGTATTTAAATTCGAAAAAATATGTATAACTGCTGCAGCTTTAACTAATATTACAGATAGATATTTTTTGAAAAAATATTTAGCAATATACAATTTCGAGCCATTCAAACAAACAAATTCGCAACTAAACTATTTGTATTGCAATTTTTTTCACAACTTTCAACGCGGGAACTACACGACCGAGTAGCTTCAAAAACAGTTGAAGTATCTCCGGCCCGAGTTACCTTCTGTCTGCATAATGCACTTGCCAAGTTAGTAAAAGTAATAAAAACGAAATCCTAGTGATGCCCGGTATCTATACAACTCTATTAACAATACTCGTATACGAGTTATTTATTTTTATCTAACTTTTGCTTTGGTGGGGTTTTTATACACTCGCTGAATAACTGTTTGTAATAGAAACTGTCTCTCTCAACTATTGCAACTTCTGTGGATTCAATTTTATACGCACTTTAATGATGCCGACGAATGAAGGTCGGTGAGTCTCGGAAAGCCTCAGTTAGCTGATCATAGGAGGGCTTATATTTTTTCGATACTATTATATAGCGTAGAACCATGGATTCTCACATAAAATATGACAGAGGCTGAAGGAGTATAAATGTGTTATACCGCCATATCTTAAAAATGTCATGGCGTGACCGAATCACCAACGGTTCTAGGCGGGCTAAAGAAGAATACGAAACTTGTGAATACCACTAAACGCCGAAAGATGTTGCAATTTGATCATGTTCCGAGAAAAGACAAACACGGGCTGCTCCACTCATCATCCAGGGGAAATTAGTGAAAAGAGGTATATTTGCAGAAGGCGGCACTCATAGTTAAAGCTTCTGCTGTTAGGCTGTTAAGAGCTCAGCATAGTAGGTTCAAAAATTTAAATTAACTTGTAGCTGTCCAACCTCCGATAGGAACATAAATCGAAGAAGAATAAGTAGAAATGAATAGGATAGATACTTCGATCAAATATACACTAGATACAACATGAGCGCTTATAAAATGGCACCAAAAAAGAGTGCTATAAGCACTCTTTCAACTTCAGTCACGCACGGACCGTTGCTTCTAAAACGTTGCAGAACTTTAGACAATATTATGTGAAAAGCTACTTTAAGCTCCACGAATAAGCCGGAATTTGTGTTAATATATTTGGAATATGTGATCTTATTGTTTACTTTTTTTGGTTTCAATGCATCGGTGCTACTTTTTAATAGAACATTTATAGGGAACTGTGTATCTAGTGTATATTTGATCGAAGGATAGATAGGGTAGGATGACTCAGGCAAGTGTCTCACGTTTCAAATTCAATTGTATATTGGGTCACAAGCAAGTCTTGATTGATGATGCATGTTCTATGTCAATTGAATAACACCTGTGTGCGTTAGATGCATTGATCATTTTGTCACGCCTGTGTTATGTTGTAAGATACCAAGTGGATTAATAATTGTATTTCCATCCCTCTTTGTCAATAAAGGAGCAATATTTCCTCACCAAATCATATCTATGAGTGGTTACCAACAAACATATAGAAAGAAGGAAGAAGAAAGACAATCATTTATACAGGGTATATCAAGACTGCTACCGAAAACGAAGCCGGGTGGTAGTTTAAGCGACTTCAGACACAATGCAACAGAAAAAGTGGCAATAAAAAGCGACAATTTTTTTTTGGTTATTTTTTTTCTATGGCCATATTTGGGTGGTAAATACGTTTTTTCTTAAAATAATAGTGTATACCCTTTTATTTATAAATACTCTAAGGTATAAAAGACTTTAAATTATTATTTTAGCAAAAACTAAGGATTTACCACCCAAAAACGACGATATTTAAAAAATCATAAAAAATAAATGTCGCGTTTCTATGCGAAATTTTTAATTGCATTGTGTTTGTAGCCACTAAAACTACCACCCGGCTTCGTTTTCGGTAGCAGTCTTGAGATACCCGGTATAGTAAAAACACAAGTAAATATGTCTAATAAATTTACTTGATTTTTACGTGTCTAAATATAGTATAATGAAATAACCTGCAATATTATCTTTTTAGGATATTTTAATGTGTAAAAACATTAATATCATTTATGGAACTATTACTTACTAGATATTCTCACGACATCAAAAGTAATTTCATTTAAAATAAAGAAGAGTATAATTAGCTTTTTATTTGAAAAAAAAAAACTTAATTTTTGTTATAGTAAATAAATTTTATCATCTCGACGCAAATAACTTTGCCCAAATTGAGTCGTAATATTCTTTGCCAACTATTTTAGTTATAATGCGATTTCAGATTTTATTTTTCTTTTGTTTCGTCGCCATCAAGATCTTAACTTTGTGTATTTTTGAACAAAAGAGTTATAATATATTTAAAAAGTTTGAATTTTTCACGAAACATGCGATTACTCTGTTAAAAGTCCGCACTCGGATTCTTTATGTAGATTTCTTCAAGATGTCTCGAGACGACTGGATTTGGTACAAATCGTTGTAGATCAGACAATTTGTTCTACTGTATTCTCTAGAAAACTAGTACTTTCTCAGTTAAATCGATCACGTGGAATTGAACAGCAGGGCAAAAACATAAAAAAGGTATTCATATCGAGGTATTATAGTAATTTGATTTAAATTAATGCCAATCAATTAAAATAAATGTATGCGGCCATTCTAATTCTATGGATTACAAAACTTTCTAATCTTCTGAATCTTTAATGAATCAATAACTCAGTTATAATAGATTTATTTTATTTTAAATAAATACACCAACCAGTCATATACATAGCCCTGATTCAACACTAAGATCGAGTCTTGTACCATGGGTATCAGGAACAGCGCGAGACTTTTCGGTCTCACAAACGCCTAGACTCGAAACAAATACCGGTGGATTACAAAAATCTTTAATTCGGTGCGGGGATCGAACCCGCGGCTTCTTGTTCCACAGTCAGCGTCTAACCAACTGCACTAGGCTGTCAATACAATAGATAAAATTTCCCTAACAACATTCAATAAATGTATGCTAAGCAGGAACTACTGTAGCAGAACATTATCGTCCAACTTAAAACGATTCCTCAAAGAAACTCCGAAGTAATAAAGGCGTTATTATAATACAATTGATTCAGGTCCAGGTGTGATCGACCCGCGCATCGAACTGACTTATAAAACATTCATGACCCCTTACTCATTCATCGCCAAATCCGGATCACAAAGCGTCGCGATATCACCGGTTATCCTCTTCGACGCTGTAACAACGGTTTAAACTTGCAAACTTGATACTGTGAAGTTTTTCAATAGATTTTTACATGACAATAAGGCTTTGACGCTGAATAGTTTAGGGTTTCATTTTTCAGCGAGAATTCAAAATATTGGGATGTTTATTCTTTTAGGAAATTTTGTATTTGCGTGTAGCGTAGTATTGTGATATTTGAAAAAAATATCCGTCACTATGACGTCATACTTACATAAACTTAAGCCTGTAGCCCCTTGAAGGGTCAGTAAAGATTAACTTGAGCCATAAACGGTTGCATTAGGGCATCCCAAGATGTGAACCTCAAAAGTTTCATCTCCTGACATGGAAATCAATGCCGGGTTCAAATTTTAATCCAATATAAATTATGTGAAATTTTTCAATAAATAAACAAATGACCCACATTAACATAATTGCTTGAATTGGGAACAGAATACATAACCTAACGCTGACACCCCATCGATGCTGCTAACTACTGGAAGATCAAATAAGCAAGTAAGTTGTATATTTTGTTTAAAGCATTGCTGAACAATTCAAAATTATGTATATTTTCTTATTAATATTAATAGGATAATTTTTTGTTGTCTCATGAATAAAAAATAAATCTTAAATACGCCTTGAATTTAGTAAAATAATTGCCTATTTAAAACCGCAATTTGAAAAATTAACATAATCTATGCATAGAGTAATACTCGTATTTACTGACTATGAAAATAATAATTTTCCTTATTTAATATCATTACTATGCTTCTGTAGGTGACATTGTAGCCAGAGTGGACTGGACATATTGAGACTTAACATCAAGATAGCGAGCGCCGGGAAATTCCAAGCATTGCTTTGTAATTTTTGGTGATTTTTTGGTTTTGCTACTGTCCGTGAGCGCTCGCTTACCATCAGGTGAAATACATGCTCGTCTCGCCATTCATCGCAAAAAATAAATGACTCCAATCCTTTCATTCAATTCATTCATTTTGCAAATCCAAGAAACAAATTCCGAAACGTCTCAAATTTTCATTACCAATAAATAATACAAAGTGAAACGGCATGGCGGGAAGAAGGGCAGAAGTCTTCGCTTCGCGGAGAAAATATTTCGCGGCCTATCACAATACAATTACTGCAATGTAAAAGCGATGTTAATAACAGCTTGAAGCTTCTGAAACGTCGGATTCCTGGTGAGATTGGCGTCTTCAATGCGAACAATGTGCACTGGAATTTTCTGCTTATTACATTTTTATAAACAATCTTCGGGCGGGGGTTGTTTATAAAGTGTCAATCAATGTCTTCGAATTGTATGTGAAAGGAATACTGCAATAATGTGCTGAATTTGTACGGAAAACAAAAAAGAAGGTACTAAATTAATTTTAAATAATGAAAGCATGACGATCTATGGAGTAAATGGCCCAACCACTCTCAATCATACTCGATTTTGTAGGACGCCCGTGCCCTGCATAGGGACGTATGTATATGTGCTGATAAAGATGACAATCAAATCTTTTGAACGATGTAAAATAATGATCTCTTATTGATCTCCTGTTTCCTGCGATATAGGGTGAGTCTATTGCCATGCCGTATATAGTCCAATTTATGAGACAAAATATTTTGAAACGAAAAAGTCAAATACCAAGTGCCCGACTTAAGGTCGATCCTAGGAATTTACATTTCACAGTCTATAAAGACAATAGACGCATAAGACAAGTTGTAAAATTCCGTCATATAATTTTAATCCCTTATTACCATTCCCACAATTTCCAACCCTAACATAAAACCAAACTTCATAGACACTCAACAAAGATACTTGAAAGTACAAAACTTAAAATCGAGCAATCAGAAACACTTCGTAAGAAAATTTTTAATTAATTAGCTGGCACTTCACGTCAAGGATTCTTTGACGGTAGGCAGCGACTATTTATTTGCACCTTAAAAAGGCAACTCCATTAGTAGAATGAGCGCCGGGGAATGAATAGAGGTTATTCAAGAGATGGCTGTCGCAGCAAGACTGTAGGTAGAGATTGTAAGTAGGGGAGACTCAGGACGCTCCGTACTTATGTATTTGGGATCAACTGTCGTTTTTATGTCAATGAATTTTTCGATGGATTCATGTGAAAGTTTTAGGAAGTGGCTGCCTTTGGAGAATTAGTAATGCAGAGATATAGTTAGAATATTTCTAACATTAAATATTATTTATTAAACTTTCTCTTTTAAAATATAAATAAAAAAATATTGTATCTTGTACACCCGAAAGTAATTAAAAAATAATAAACAACAGTGTCGTAAAAATTCTATAAATAATAATTAGCTATTTTATTTATTAAATAATCTTCTCCAAAAATAGGCTTTAGTAAAAGAAACTGGAACTTAAAAATAATTATCCCATCCGTTTATTTAAATACTACCACTTAAGCTCAATGTAAAAATAAATATCAATAAAACGGTAAAAGCAAAGTTGCCATACAAATGTCATCAATATAGAGGCAAAAACGTAACGTTTACGCAAAAAAATGGCTTGCCATCACCGTGGACATTACAGTCGATTGGAGCCGCGATCGGTAATAAATCAATTTGTGCACGGATATATTTACGTTTGCCAAGTGGCGTTTGTTGCTCCTACATCCGATATGTCTTGTGCGATGTGCTTATTGTGGATCTAAGAATAAATTAAAATAAAATTTTCCTAGAATCTACAATGGACTTCTGAATTGTATGAAATTCTATGCAAAGAATACTACGATTCGTTAAATTCGATGCAACCGATACAAGTACGACGCATGCCTCTAATGGCCAGTTGAAATGAGAATTTTCAAGCCGTGAAGAATCCGGTATTTGACGCTCTCAACAAATATAAATAAATAGAGATATTACAATAAAACGAGACGATAGTTTAGTTTTTTTCCTAAGCACGAATCAAACTTCGAAACCGCCTTGATACATACTTAGTTGCACAACTACCCACAGCTTATTCATGAAAATACTTTTTATTTACTAAAGTACGGCACTACATATTATACTGTCACATCGACTCCATCCTTAAACAGAACCGTTCGAATTGGCTGTATTATCAATACCTGTCCCTTCTCACGTGCGTCGTATCCCCTTTTAGCAAAACACGCAGAATGCAGTACGCAATACGGATATGCGATAACGAATGCAATTTTCCAAGTCCGTGAACAGAGTTTAGGCGGGCCCCGTCGTCATTCAGGGACTTCTGCCGTATCACCTGATCGTGAGCTATTGCCCATTATTTTTATGGGAATTGTTTTATAGTGACGATGTATTGGTTTAAAGGTTGGATAGGAGATTTCTAGGGATACGAAAAAAGTTAAATGAAATATTTGTAGTTACTAAGTAACTTTTAAAGGTGATAAATTAAGTCTTAGTAAGGGTTTAATGTTGATACACAGTTAATTACTATTGCGGAGATCGAACCCAAGGCCTCTTTTCATTCGACAGTTGGGTTTTCCCCCGAGGTTACCCGAATTTATCAAATACATGTCGATCATCATTATATTTGCAATAAGAACTTATTTTAAGTTAATCTCAAGTGCACAGATTAAATATAGGCTAATTATTAAATGATATAGCTAAGAAGAATTAACAATATTACCGACGAAAATTGAAATTGCAAATATTAATCACAAAATCTCCCTGTGTAGCAACTAATACGTACGATAAATCGATGACCGATACGTCCCCCAATTGAATTGTCTAACCCGGGCTCGGTATATCATAATGGAGTTAATACCCGGGGGATCACTATTTAGTCTGGATAATCCCCTTTTACAGAAAAAATAATGGCGACCACTTTTATGTAAATTAAATGACGCGTTCGCATGTGTCCCGGAGTCCTGCTGGGGATCGGTATTAGCTATGACATTGCACTCCGCATGTGCTAAATGCGACTAGTTATGTTCGAAGTGTCATTTGTGCATATTGATGATATACCATTTATCGTTGACTTTAAATTTGGATTTAGAATTTGGATGTCAGTGTTACAGTGAACATTGAAAGGAAATTAAAATATATATTGAATTCATAAAATGTCATAGATTCAGTCACTTTTTTCCATTGCCACCTGGTTCACAAGTCTGTTATCGCCAGAGAAGAACGGACAAGAAACCCAAACGTTGCTCCTTTCAAAACAAGTTTACAATACAGCGATCATACTGGAGTTGGAATTTAATAATTGAATAATAATTATTCAAAGTCATTTTGTATCTTTCATTACATTAACTGTATCAGCCCATATACAACCCACTGCAGAGCACGGGCCTTCTCTACAATTGAGAGTAGTTACCCACATAGTCCATTACGCAGCATTACACGAATACAACAAAATAAAATTGGCTTATTTTACAATCCGCTGCTTTCGTAACATCAAGTATTTTAAGGTGGGTAACTAAACTTGTTATGTTTTTCAAATAAAACCCAACCAATCTGCACAGTCCGATTTTGATGTTCGAATCAGGAATGAACAAACATACGTTGACAAGACTAGCACATGCAAAACACACATCTAAACCCTTATGTGTATCTCTTATCTAAGTAAACGTAAAACGATCTATACGTGCAGACTGTTACCTACAGTTATATCTCCGATCTGGGGCAATAGCAAAGTTGAAATTCAGCGAACCACTATAGAGAAAATTAACTTATTAATTAAATACTCGATTTGAATATTAAGTAGCAGCAACCCACGCTTTTACAACTTTAAATTAAAGGAATTAATGAGGCACTTAGGCAAAAAAATATATACAGACTATAGGGTCACTAAGAACACTAAACGCGTTGATTAGTTGTCAACAAGATTAAAAATAATATTTTGAATCAAACGGAATCAAAATATAATCTGTAGTTATTTAGTAAGCAATATCAGAAGGCAGTATACATATACGACTACAATTAGTGATTTTATGTGTAATCTGATCTATACCCCACCTTGTATAATATACATACATAATATTATACTTACGCCTTTTTCCCAGAAGGGGTAGGCAGACATGCAACTAGGACACCCACGTTTGATTTGTGTGTTTCGTCCCACTCTTCACAATATTGTATTTAAAGCCCAGACCTCATTTTATCACAAACCATCCAATAATCCTCTGGCTGGCTAACATACTGAACCAAAACTAAATACCTAAACAAAAGAATTCATATACTAAAGACGCTAATAGTCTTACTGGTCAACATTTTAAAGGCATCCGTAAAGTCTAATGCAATTTCCAAAATGTGACACCAGTTTGAATGGATAGTCTCCACGACAAAGTTCTAAAGCTAACGTCTAGACATTTACCAAAGGTCATTTCGCATGCAACAATCTGAAACCTGCTAACTGCCTAAAACCTCGAACCTGCGTTTATTCCAGTTCAGTAGAAGAGTTTGGGTACCAATAGTATCATAATCATGTAGACATACTCGTAAATTATAATTTGACAGCCTCCTTGGCGCAGTTGGTTAAACGCCGGCTGTGAAATGAGAAGCCGCGAGTTCGATCCCCACACCGAGACAAATATTTGTTAGGCCCACAACTATTTGTTTCGGATGGGCTGGGTGTTTGTGAGATTGAAAAGTCTTTCGCAGTTCTTGATAACTACGTCACAAGATTTGTTTGATCTTAAGATATCTCAAGATTAAAGTGTGGGTCTGTACTATGCATGTGACTGTTGGGTGTTTTTATTAATATTAACCAGATACTTTCCTACTACACTCCGATACCCACATAACTAATAGAAAACGACGGATAAATACCTGAGCCAAATTATCCCAAAAATGTGTTAACTACAAGCAATATCCTTCAGAAATTCGTCCACCTTCGAAATGCAACACGAATTTCAGGCGCTAAGCCCGAAAATCGATGGGGAGCGGCCCCACAAGAAAGTTTCTAACGACATAACCGCGTGCAATTGATATGCCCCAAGAGTAGGCCCATTGTAAAGAAAGGAAAATCCCGATCCCGAAAATCTTAGCGGAGTTAGACTACGTCATCAGTATTCAGGCGGCGCGCGGCGCGGTGTCACCGTCCCCTCCTTGAATGTGGTAAACTCCTTCGGTAATTTGACTTTGTTGTTATAACTCAGTTTTAGTTGTTGTCGTCAGATTTATTACTTTAGTGAAATCCGCTAAACAGTCGCAAGTTTTGCTCGCTTTTCGAGGCTCATTCAAATGTTGGAATGTTAAATTGTGTCGTTTGTCTATTGTTATGTGTCATATATAAATTAATGTTATGGACGCAGTAGTTTTGTTATAAAAAGTTGCTTGACTTTGTAATAAGTTTGTCAGATTTTAAGTTTGTGAAATAAGGTAATAAATATATCAGTTATGGATATTATTTATCTACAAGTACCTGCATAAAATCTCATATTCACAAACAACCTCGTATTAATATCCCTAAATAAGTAACAGCTGAATAGGGCGCTCAAATTAATTTCAACGTAAACCGCACCCAATTTCCGCACAACAGCGTAAAATCTAACAAACGGGATTATTTTCTATAAACTACGGATCATCGGCAGTGCGATAACCCAATAATGGACAAGCCGCGAGCTAGTAAACGAGCTATTTCGGAATGGTTCTATTAAATCACAGCATTGTCGTGGCTCCTATTCAGTTTGAATAGCGTACACGGCGTTGGCTTCATCAAATTGCACTGAATGGACGTTAGAGCACTCATCGAGCGTGGCCAGCGTTGTGAGGGTAAAAATTTGAATGGAATATACGTACAGGAGTGGATGAAAGGGAGCACCGGCGGTTACCGCGTTCATCGACGTGCTTCCGACCACTCGGACCACGGTCACAATGCATCGGGACCGACTCAATCCTATATTGAAATTGGAGCTGAACTAACGCTGGCTGCTTTGGTTTAGCACAAAATAAAACCAACGTCAAATAACCATCAGTATTTTTTCGGGATTATTTGATTTTTTTAACTGGTTCGCGAACGGAATTTGTTATTCTGAATATATGAAATAGCCTGGATGCCGAATCCGTGTTGGTGTGCTGGAATAAACTTTTATGCTTAGCCATTAGGTACTAGTTTTAATCCAATATATTTTTAAATGAATTCTATTTAAGCGATTTTATTTTATCTCTGAGAAGAGCAACGTTGAGTAGCCCCCGTGTATCATAGTTTTAATCGGAATCAGCATTTCCTTTTTGCTTCACAATGCTTAGCTTACGCCTGATTTTTATGTAATGCGATAAAAGTTCTGTGCATTTGTTTTACAATTTATTTGATCCTAAAAACAAACTGTCCATGTCCTCAGTCAAATACCAGCTAATAACATACAAAATTTCATAAAAGTCAACAGCTATTTCCCTAAACACAGCCGATCAAAATCCATGACACAAGGAGTTGTCAATGCATTCACAGTCACGAAGGGTCCGTCACCCCAATCACCCCCTGTTGATCATTAATGATGCCATCCCTCATACGCTGTAATGTAGGTTACTGTGCAAACATCCAGGGGTGGTTGGCCTCTGGAATACCCAAGACGGAGGAGCGGATAAAGTTTTATGTCTATTTTAATTAGAAGCTTAAAGGTTCATGGTGGATCACAAGTCCTCAATATGGCATGTGGGATTTTGAACTGGTTGGATGATAGTGACGGTAAAGCGATTTATGGAGGCATGGCTTTTAGTTATGCTTCTTCGTTCGTGTCGATGGCTCAAATGATATAGATCTACACTGCCTTTTACAATATCCCAGCCCAGTGGGTTGCTACCTCAATAGCAGCGTATGTTGCCTGTTGTTGTTAAGTCATACTTAGAAAAACATTTCTTTTTTTATATTTCAGCCCATATGCAGGGTATAACAAGACTGCTACCGTAAACGAAGCCGGGTGGTAGTTTAAGCGACTTCAGACACAATGCAACAGAAAAAGTTGCAAAAAAAAGCAACAATTTTTTTTTGTATTTTTTTCCTATTGCCATATTTTGGTGGTAAATACATTTTTTCCTAAAATAATAGTGTATACCCTTTAATTTATAAATACTCTAAGATATAAGAGAGTTTAAATTATTATTTTAGCAAAAACTATGGATTTACCACCCAAAAATGACGATATTTAAAAAATCATAAAAAATAATTGTCGCGTTTCTATGCGAAATTTTTAATTGCATTGTGTTTGTAGCCACTAAAACTACCACCCGGCTTCGTTTTCGGTAGCAGTCTTGAGATACCCGGTATATAACTGCAGTCTACGGGCCTCCTCTACAATCGACAGTACGACTGAGAGTTGTTAGGCCGTATTGTCTACTACGCTAGCCTAGTGCGCGTTGGCGGTCTTTTGCATACCATAGTCATTCTTCCGAATAGCTACGATATGCACGTTTCCTCGCGATGTTTTCCTTCACCGTTATAGAGCGTGGTGATTGACTTTCAATACACATATGACTTACAAAAGTCAGAGTTATAATAATAAATAATAAATTTATTTATTTCAATTCTATGTCAATTGAACGTGTGCCCAGGGATTTGAACCCGCTAACGCCGTAAACATAATATTGTCAGCCGTGTTTGGTTGATTAACAACTGCAGACCATCACGCACAACAAAGCACCTACATATTTAAAAACATGATTATATTAGAATACTAAAAATTCAATTTAAATTAAGAATAATATTTTATTCCTAATGTGTAAAACAGAAATTCAATTTACAATATTTCGTTTTTTGAAATTTCCTATGAACTAGCTGGAATTTTTTGTTATTCCTACATCCAACTAAAATTTTGCATGTCAGTTCCCGGCGGGTCAAACTTTTAAGTGTGTCTTTTAGTAATCTGTATGACTTTTGCAGTTTTTAAAGCCCGCTCTCCCATTAAATGCATAGGCAAAAGTTACAGAGGGATCATTTGTGCATATGGCATACCAAAAGGCCAAATAAAAATCTGGAAACATGCCGTTTCAGTATTCCAACTGACTCACCCCGCTCTATTTTCGTATTTAGTGCATTTTTTTTTAATAACACCCAACAGTCACATACATAGTCCTGACCCCACACTAAGATCGAGTCTTCTGTCGTGGGTATCAGGAACTACGAGAGACTTTTCGGTGTCACAAACACCCAGACCCGGAAGAAATATTTTTGGGCCGCACAAACATTTCTCTCGGTGCGGGGATCGAACCCGCGGCCTCTCGTTTCACAGGCGGCGTCTAACCAACTGCGCCACGGAGGCTGTCAAATTTTATAAGCTTGCTTGGTTTGTTGAATCAGAATTTGCCTGATGATAGCAAATCTTCATTGATGCTATAATTTTTAGACCATTACAGTTAAAAAATCCTTTGTTGAGCGTCGTTTAGTGTCACTTGTGGCGTTTTGACTAAATCATAATTTTTTTAACTTATATTGGTAGTGTTGTTTTTAATACAAAATGATTATTTACAATTCGGTAACACAAAATTTGTTATGTGGTGGTTTCAATACTTTATATCTATTCTTCTAATTAATTCGTAAACTTTGCATTAAATAAATAAATTGTCCTTTACTTATACTGGACTAAGATTTGTGCATACAAAATAACAAAAAATATGATAAAAATAGGGTTGCTCTGCCCTTTGGACCTCAAAGTGAGATATCGTTAAATCGATAAAATTTATAGCTCCCGAAATAAAATTCGACTTAATTGAGCATAAAATATGTAAGATAATGTTGACAATAGATAATCCCGCACCCTTTCTTACGACTATAAATTAAGTACACTCGTGTACTTACTAGACGCATGTCGCAACCATTAGAGGATCTCCCTTCGCGTTGGTTGCTGCAAATATTTAGTTATCCTGATGCATTTTTGGCTTAGCATTTTTCCACAATCGATTTTGTACTCTATTTAATTACTGCTAAGGATTTAAACCTATTGATGTTATGGGGATTAGGTTTGAATTATTCAATTGTGTGTTCTATGCTGAAGGTGACAGGATATAAAATGTGTTGTTTATAAAAATACACGGGTAGCTTACTGACCTACATCTCTAGAGAGCGAGTGGTAGCGTTAGGTACACGCGTCCATGGGGACCGATATTTATGGGGTGCATTATGCACATGACACTTTTATATTTTTGGCATTGCGTTGATAGTAAACTAATGCGTTGACTCTTTCGTTTTATTGCGAAAGACTTTTTGCGTAAATTATGAATTATGTTCGGTTGTCCCGGAAGACGCCGTATACAAAGTAAATATCGCGTTGTGCGTATGAGTGGTAACGGTAAATATAAAATATATTTGTGTTGTTTTCCAACAGTTTATATCACACACACGTTAAAGACACAACAAAAAAGTGCAAGCATCATCATCAACTTTTACAATTTTTCCTAAGAAACATGGCTGCAAAATTAGGGCGTATTTTTTTATCTATTCGTTTGTATTAATTTAATTAGACAATCATACAGATGGTACTTCATTACAATAGAAGCTAGAAAATAATGAACAATAGAAATCCTTGCAGCGAAACGACAAGAAATTATTGTTTAATTCTTGGACCCATCTTGAGAGGGGACATCGCAGCTGACTCAATTACCTACCAAATTGCTGTTTGGATTTCACTACACTGCTATTTGCACATGCAAATCAGCATTTTGTTTTGATTTTGCCATATGGAGAGAGCGAGAAAATAAGAGATAGAAAGAGACAGGACATTCGCATTTCGAATCAGTTTGACACAGATTTGCATAAACTGTTAAGAATTAGCAGCTGAACTTAAGGGTTTGTTGAGAATTTAATTACAGTTTTACGACTGTACACACATTGCAATATTGCTTTGTGTTTTGCATCTTAAAACGTGTAACCTACGAACTGTGGGCCTCCATATACTTTCTTGGGAATGGAATAAATAACTTTTGTAAAGTTTTAAATCTCGATGCTTCAGAATAAATATCTTGGTGAAATCAGATATTCTGCCTATCGTTAAATAATAGTTTTTTTATGCATTATGAATGTAAAAATATACTATTGAACTGAATTACATAGAAGGCCGATTGAAAATATAAATTTATTCATATGAAACAATCCACATTTCCTAAAGGTAAACGGAACCAGTTTTGCGATGCAACAATACTGTACTCGTATTAATTAGTCTTATTATTTTTTGTTCACAGAAATATTAAACCGCTGCTTATTTAATTAAAAACGCATGTTAATAAAAGTATTAAATTATCGGACGTTTTTAAATAAAAAAACACCCCTTAATCTCAGAATATTTCAAAGCGTGGTGCAATAGGATTTAATATCGCCGGCGACATGTGCGGCCGTATCGTTTTAGATTTCCCGTTAATGATATATCGCAGCATTAATTGGGTGTTATGTGAATTCTTGTGAATCTCGCGAGATTTATGTTGTGGACGTTGTGAAATTATTCCGGTTGGAAATAATTTTATTAAATTATGTTTAAAAATATTGTGTTAATCTCGTTTATAAAAGGGTTTTAGAACGTGTTGTGGAAAATCATAAATAATATTTGTCAATAAATACACTCAACAAACACATGCGTAGTACTGATTCCACACCTAGATCGAGTCAAGACTCGACACAAGTCTCGTAGGTATCAGAAACTATGAGACTCTTAGTTTCACAAACACCCAGACACGAAACAAATGCCGATGGATCTCACAAATATTTGTATCGATGCGGGGATTGAAGCATAAATTCATCCTTCTTCCAACGTGTGGGCTACCGAAGTGGACTAAAACTTCTACTCGTACTGTCAAATTACAGCAAAATGCTGTGCCAATCACTGGGGTTATTTTCAGTTAATCGACGTCTTGATAAAAAATAAGGGAATTTCATCGTCGTCATTATTATCAGTGACAATAATTCCAATGCTCTATGTACATAGGCTTCCCCGAGGATTTCCAAGGCGACTTTTGATTAGCCTATACCTGGGTATAGGCTGGGTATAAACGTTTCCAGTATTTTTTTTACATATATTTTACTTTAAAAGAACCGTCAATAATGGAATTTCTTTACACAAAACACTTAACATTTCCCGGAATACAGAAGCAAAACAAACGCACTCCACGAAGCGTTGGCCAGAGGAAGTGAAAATCGGTGAAAAAATCAATAAAAATATTGCGTCCCCTCTAATGCAATGATGGATTGAGGCGCACTTATCTGTCGGCGACATCGCTGACCAGTGTAAATAGGGCCTTTGTGTGCTTTATAAAAGTGTTGGATTTATGAACTTGACATGTATCGGTACTATTGTATACTAAGTTGTAATGGCTGGTAAATATCGGCAAAAAAACTGTTTCAATCGTGTTTCGTTTGCTTAATGTATTTTTTTTTGTGTTATACTCGATACGTAGATTTTATAAATGCAACTCGTAATTGCAATGTTATCACTTAAATAAGACGTGTAAAAAACTCATATTCTTAACATGAATATTTTGGCAGAAAATCAGCAACGCAATTAAGTCAGTAATTATACTTTAAGTTAATCATGTCACTAAACAAAATAAAAAAAAAATGAAAAAAAAAAGATAGTAGTATGGTATTGAAAAATATACTTAACTGCTTGGGAATAAAAAATATATTTCTTTAAGTTTTTGTGTTTATTAATTATAAACAAAAAGAAGAATACAAATGTTTTATCTTTAAAATGTTATATTGTTATGAGCAGTTTATCTATCCTAATAGATAAATCACATTAGAATATTTTTCATTGAAAACTTTTCTGTGAAATGGTTGTTAAACTTGTATGATGCAGAGACTTCTCCAAGAGTTTATTGTGCTTTTAAAGTACGGAAATATTGCTATTAAACATGCATGCCGTTAAAATAATTTACAGTATCGTGTGGACACAATTTGTTGCAACTCTAGTCAAAGTTTAAGAATAAGTACTCGCGTTGATACAGGAAAATAGCTTGCTTTTAAAAATAACATATCCCCTATGTAAAATAACTGAATATTTAAAATATAAAATTAAATAACTCTTTATTTTTGTTCTCTGTAAGACATTGCCTAGAGCGATAAGACCGCCATTTTTACTTGGTTTTGTTGTTTCTGTATATTTTTGTTTATTTTGTATACTAAAAAAATAAAGAACCAAATTAAAATATATTTATTTTATTCTGAAATAATAAAGTTGTTTGCTTTGCTATTTATAAGATTCTTAGTTCGAAAACCACTCCACTTTGTAATAATAAAAAAAAAAACTTTTTAAAAAAATACACATTACCATCACGACATGATAAAGTTTACTTACAAGTTTACACGTTTATTAAGTATTATTAAGCTTTATGAAAAAAACTTCCCCGTTCGCTTGCCCATTTATTTAAAATTGTATTCAATATCCATACGATAAACTACAGCTAGTATATGAGTTAACGTGTCTACAGAAGGGGAGACAGCGTCAAACTTGTCTCGTAACCTTTGCACGTAAAACGTATAGTTCTGCTTTATAGTTTGCATGCACGCACGCATTCGAAAAGAAAAAATCACGACATTGTTATAGTAGGTAGGCAGTTCTGTGACTATCTGATTATATATATGTCTGCGATAAGTTTTGGATGTTGTTATGTATTTTTGCATGAAAAAAGGCCGAAGGGAATTGTTTTTGTAATCATACTGTAACAAAACAAATGACGCGCCTTTCTCTTTTTATTTCAGATTCGTCGACATTTGTGAAGGACCACTAAAGGTATGCTCCAAGGCTAACTTAGTTTTTTCTTCAATCTAATCATTTTGTATTAAAAACAACACTACCAATATAAGTTAAAAAAATTATGATTTAGTCAAAACGCCACAAGTGACACTAAACGACGCTCAACAAAGGATTTTTTAACTGTAATGGTCTAAAAATTATAGCATCAATGAAGATTTGCTATCATCAGGCAAATTCTGGTTCAACAAACCAAGCAAGCTTATAAAATTTGACAGCCTCCGTGGCGCAGTTGGTTAGACGCCGCCTGTGAAACGAGAGGCCGTGGGTTCGATCCCCGCACCGAGAGAAATGTTTGTGCGGCCCACAAATATTTCTCTCGGGTCTGGGTGTTTGTGAGACCGAAAAGTCTCTCGTAGTTCCTGATACCCACGACACAAGACTCGATCTTAATGTGGGGTCAGGACTATGTATGTGACTGTTGGGTGTTATTATTATTATTATAATGTTTCAATCCGAAACACAACAGTGCATTTAAACTGCTGTTTGGCGGGAGAAATAGATATTGCGGTGATACCCACCCAGGCAGCCGCTCACATATGAGAGACCTACCACCAGTAAACGTATTAGGTACTACATTTTAAATGTACCAAGACAAACCTTCAGAATTCACGAGAACTAATAAAACCAAGCCCTGATTGAAACATAGCCTTATTATTAAAAAATCACTTCATCGCCTATCTTTAGATAAAAAAAGTGTCCCCAACATTATTCATACTTGTCTCTAGATTGATCTACAACTTAAATTTCATCAGAGAGACCGTCGTCATATTTCACAGCGGCTGCCGCGTCGCAAAACTTTAATGCTATCAAGTTTGAGTAATAGAAGCTTGTTGGCGACAACGCTGTTTCATCTGGCGCAAAACCTCCAGCCATTCTGTCAGTTTCTAACTAAGCTTTTCATATGAAATGGCGCTAATGTGTGTATTATTTTGTCGTGGAATGGTAAATACTCAGACGTTTGTTTATTCAGTTATTGTGTTCTAAAGGCTTTTAGTTTAATAAGATCACATTTATGACGTTTTGCCAGCGATGTATCATATTCTTCGATTGGAGAATGTATTCTATGGTAAGCAATATCCTATGCTTTGGCAATATCCATGGAAGCCATCAATTCGTTAATTACTATTAGATGTAACGTTTATGATAATTTTAAAGAGTAATAATTAAAGGTGCTTTTACTGACCAGTCTGTATTCTTTCAGACATCAAGCTCTCTATAATTCAATTCTCAGAGATGCCAAAATATTCTATGGCTTTCACAATTTCAACTAAAAAACCTAGTGTATTACAGTCCAGTCTTACGGATTAAAAAAATAAATGAGTATTATAACAATCAGCTCAAAATATAAGTGACAGTCCCACTAAACACGCAACAAATAGAACGAGCACATTAATTATTAGGTTCCTAAGATCCAAACCCGATTTAGACCGCGATTCTCCTCAATAATTCTCTTCGTCTCCAATCAGTCGGAAAACATGATTCGACGCAGGCCGCCCAATCTGTCTGGGGCAAAACAACTTACTTCGAGAATTACTGTACCTTTAATCTAATAATAGGGTCTTATGGGTTATATTAATTATTGCTGTTATTATTATTTATAAGGTTCTTTTTACTTTAGCCCATATTCATTAGCACGACAAAGATTGTTCAATACACCGAATGATAATTGCAATACAAATAGACACAATATTGCTCGCAAAATATTTTATTTCATAGGTTAATTTACGATATATATACGCTTTATATACGGTAAAGGTAAACATCTCGAGAAAACTTCCTTTCCTTTCCTTGCCTTTAATTTCCTTCAAATCGCCATCGATTTGAAAGAAATTATGTGGTATGTAAAGCCCGCCAGCACGCACTAGGTCAGCCGGAAGGACTATCTAACGACTCTCAATCATATTGGCTTTTTATAGGAAGCCGGTGCCGGTGCAATGGCGCATATATTATGGGCTGATACAGACACAAATGTTTTTTTTTAAATCCTGTAAATTTTATTTTTTGAATTTAAAATGAACAAGTGCCTACGTAAGTAAGTATAGTTTTTTTAAATTTTTGATTGATTCGTAGCGGTCATGTGGTAGCTTAATGTCATGTCTGCACTATCGTATGTATGGCATATAAAGACTGAATACATATGGTAATATCTCGGCTATAAATCTTCAGCACGCTACGTTTTTGTTCATAAACTTCCGACCAAGTTATTTCCCCTATACAAACTCGTTTACCGCTGTGTCACGCTTCTTTAACGCTAGATTTTAAATATTCCTATTAAATTTTACATAGTTCATAAAACTGCTAATTAATATTACTAATTTTGCTGCCCAATATCATCATTAACTGTACTTGGAAAAAAAAATTGTTATTATGTCGGAATAAGACGAGAAGGCGGTTCACTTGTTGTTAAGTGTCATGCCGGTCAATAAACAGGAGCTATGTTGATTTACAACGTATTAAGCACTACATGTCACTGCAGTGCGCTCGTCATCTTGAGCGATAAGGTGCTATTGACAAAAAAAAATCTTCAAACTAGAACAAAACTCGTCTACTATGTAACAGAAGTAGACAAAACAGTAGACCACACCAAGAAGTCCCTTGCATATAACGTATTGCTCTAATTATTATCTTCGTATTAATAACGCCTGCAACTACCGATAGTCCCCTACATCCTTACGTGTTTCTATTTAATTTACTTAATTCTCGCATTCGGGGTCATTGTCAAACACTAACGTTGTAATAAAGCGACTATGACGATTGCCCAAATTTAATTACGGAATGCATCAACCCTTCGGACGTGGCAAATGCTAAAGTTAGAGGCCGACACATGGGGCCAGAGTTTTGTAATTTTATTAATGATGTAATAACAGTACTGTCAGAGGCATGTGCGTGCGTTTGAGTGATAGTGAAGTCTGCAACGGGTTAATATTGAAGGGTTGGATTATCTATGAGATCCGGTGTTATGGTATTAAGCTGGTTAGTGAGAGGACATTGGTTACGGGTTGATTGGATTAAACTTTTGCATGCAGCTTTATTGGGGTTTTCAGTCAGCTGACTGCTGTCTTCATTCGTCAATTATCCATGTTGTAGAATAATTTTCGATTATTTTCATATGTACTGGATTCCATTCATTGGTGTTAGGTCTCCCATATGTTACTGTTAGTAGGTCTCTCATATGTGAGAGGCCGCCTGGGTACCACTGCAATGTCTACTTCTCCCGATAAACACCAGTGTAAACGCACTGTTGGGTTTCGGATTCAATGACATTGTAGCCGGACATGTTGAGACTTAATATCTTATGTCTCAGGATGGCGAACGAATTGGAATGCCCAACAACATTACTTTAAATTCTAGGAATTATTTGGGTTTGCTATTGTTCATGATCGGTCATTTCACTTACCATAAGGCGTATAGCACGCCCGACTCGCCATTTATTACACTAAAAATCTTGTTATTGGTCAGGTGGATATGAAATTTCGAATAACTTAGACGTTCTTTAAAGAAGAAAAATAATGACAGTAGGATTTATCTTTAAAACATAATTACCGCAGATAATTCAACCTAAGCATGACAACAACCTCGTAAACTCCATTAAACATTATGAAAATGACCCAAATCGCGCGTAACGCTTCTTGCAATTCCATAAAAAGCTAAAAATGGCGAGATTTAACTGGAAATACCATTTAAAAAGGTAACATTATACCGATAAGGGCACGCTTCTACGAGGGCGCGATATTAAAAGGCTTAGAAGTGTTGGATCTGAAAAGCCTCTGAACATTTCTGAACCTCGCTCACTTAAGCACTGTATTAAGGGCACTTTGGGTTTAAGGGCGGCCGTATATTATCGCTGCCTTTTCCTATGCGGCAAACGAGACTTGTAAGCTTGCATACCAAGCAAATTAGAATATTTAAAAATTCAAGTTAGTTGCATCTTGCCACGAGTGCATTTTCATTTTACATTTATTTTATTTAAGTGCTATTTTAATTGGGACACGTAGCTCAATTAGCTCATAAAGCCATCAACCTAGTGACGTAGGTTTGTGTAGATTACAATGTAAGATTTAGGTGAAGCACTTTCTGGTCTCTAAAGACATGTTAAACCATGGGTTTCTGATATTGTCTGTTAACAAAAGCATATCTTGTTTCAAAGTTTATGAGTTTTATAAGATACCGTATATACTACATATTCTTCTTGATTTTTTGTCTAAATTCTTTGCGCAATAAACGTCAATAATAATTGGACGTAGATAAGCAATAAAGTTCCAACCCACAACAACTCCATTTTGAGATAAATGCAAATTATAGTTTTGCTTGAATTCTTTTTTGTCCTAATTAGTATAGACGTATACTATAGGTTTTATTGAAGAAATATAACGTAATTTATTATTCGTATAACAATTGCTTAATATATTTGGTAAAATAAGCAAGTATTTAGTCAAAATGGGATTGGAACGTTTTTGAAAAAATGTAAAATGTATGGGCATTCATTTTAGATAATTATGCAATAATGTTCCAACAAGTAATTGACTTACATTTACTAACTTAAGAGGTTTTTTTTTCGTGAACAAGCAAATAAACAAAAGAAAAATATATATGATCAAAACTGTATTTTAAAAAGAATCAGTTTTTAACATTTAAGGATGCCTCAATTATTTTAAAACATCACATTAGTTTATTGCTTCTCAAAATCTGGCTCTCCCCCAAACCCGTCGACGTCTATGATTTCCTCTGAACTTTTCAAATTTCTATAAAATTCGAGACAATTTTCAGGAACATATGGATATAACGACTGTAAATCTTCTAATTTTAGCGATGATATCCCGGACATCAGCCAACCTAACCGACCTAACAACAAGGCGCCGGGTGAGGACGGAATCACTTCAGAGCTTCTGAAAGCGGCTGGAACGCTGATACTGAAAGTCCTTCAGAGGCTATTCAATTCCGTTCTCCTCGAGGGCTCAACGCCAGAGGCATGGAGCAGGAGCGTGGTGGTACTGTTCTTCAAAAAAGGTGATAACACCTTGCTGAAGAACTACATACCCATCTCGCTCCTAAGCCATGTCTGTCTCGAAGGCAAGTTTGATGACTTCCAACCTCCCGAACAAGCCGGTTTCCGAAAAGGCTTTAGTACCATAGACCATATTCATACGCTACGGCAGGTTATACAAAAAACCGAGGAATATAACTTGCCCCTTTGTTTAGCGTTTGTAGACTATGAGAAAGCCTTTGATTCGATCGAGACCTGGGCTGTGGTACAGTCTCTTCAGCGGTGCCACATAGACTATCGGTACATCGAAGTGTTGAAGTGTATATACAACAACGCCACCATGTCGGTCCGAGTACAAAATCAGAGTACGAAGGCTATTCCACTACAGATAGGCATGAGACAGGGAGATGTCATATCTCCGAAACTGTTCACTGCCGCGCTGGAAAACGCCTTCAAGCTCTTGCAGTGGAAAGGATTCGGCATCAACATCAACGGCAAGTATATCACTCACCTTCGGTTTGCCGACGATATTGTAGTCTTGGCAGAATCGCTGGAAGACCTTAGCACTATGCTCGAAGACCTTAATCGAGTTTCCCAACAGGTGGGTCTTAAAATGAACATGGATAAAACGAAGATCATGTCGAATATCCATGTTGTGCCCACCCCCATTGGAGTTGGGGGCTCGACTCTCGAAGTTGTAGACGAATATGTCTATTTAGGACAAGTGGTCCGGTTAGGCAGGTCCAACTTTGAGAGAGAGGTCAATCGTCGAATCCAACTCGGTTGGGCAGCGTTCGGGAAACTTCGCGACGTCGTCTCGTCCAAAATACCTCAGTGCCTAAAATCGAAAGTCGATAGTTGTGTGTTACCAGTGATGACATACGGCACCGAGACGTGGCCTCTCACTGTGGGCCTCATTAAAAGGCTCAAAGTCACTCAACGAGCCATGGAGCGGGCTATGCTCGGTGGTTCCCTACGAGATCGAATCAGAAATGAGGAGATCCGTAGGAGAACCAAGGTTACCGACATAGCCCATAGGATTGGCAAGTTGAAGTGGCAGTGGGCCGGGCACATAGCTCGTAGAACCGATGGCCGTTGGGGCCGAAAGGTTCTCGAGTGGAGGCCACGTACAGGCAAGCGAAATGTCGGACGCCCGCCTACAAGGTGGACGGACGATCTGACTAAGGTCGCAGGAAGTCGCTGGATGCAGGCCGCTTTCAACAGGTCATTGTGGAGATCCTTGGGGGAGGCCTATGTTCAGCAGTGGACTTCCTGTGGCTGATATGATGATGATGATGCTAAAATCTGCCAACCGACATGTAACATTGTATTGAACTAAACAAAGATAAGATGAAATGAATAATAATAAGATGAATGAAAGAGAATATGTTTTGTTAAAACGTTTCAACTTACATGGAACTTTTTTTTCAAGATAAAAGTACCTAAATTAGTTTTACTAAAACGTTCCAAGATCATTGGATCATTCTAAAAACATTTTATGTATGAATTATATTTATTAAAATGGTTAAGTCCACATGTATCATTTTTTGGTTTTATGAAAGCTCCATTATTTTAAAATTGTGGATTGGAACATATCGCATTAAATGGATTTACCTAGAAAGAAGGCCTAAAGCTGGAAATATTTTTGCTCAAATGATGGAAGGCGTCGAAAAAGGTATGCCAGTATTGTTATCTCAATTTTGAGTGAGTTGTGGGTTGGAACGTTATTGCTTATTGACGTCCAATTGTCCCTCAGAGACGTACGTAGTTTCAGTACTCACGGCATTCTCAGTATATCTCTTAATCCACTCTTTATTGTCAATTGATGGCCTCCGTGGCGCAGTTCGTTAAACGATGGCTGTGAAACGTGAGGCCGCGGGTTCGATCCCCGCAGCGAGATAAGTATTTGTTTCGGGTCTAGGTGTTTGTAATGTCGACAAATCTCTTCACCTTAGTGTGGGGACTCTGTATGTGACTGTTGGGTGTATTTATTTACTTATTTAATACTTGCTATTAGGAATTTCAGTAAGCGGTTACCAGAAAAAGGGTCTCTATCCGCACTATAATAGGTATCTGGTAGTCCACCACGCCTAACTTTTATTGTGAAGAAAAATCTGAGGGAACCAGTACAAGAGTTCTGAACAAGAATTTTAAAGTTATGTGAAGTCCGCCAACCTTCCCTTGGCCGGCGTAGTGATTAAATCGTTCACAATTGTAGAGGAGGATTTCCTTGCAATAGGTCTGATTATTACTATTATTCAACAAAGGGAATATTCGCAACCATTTCAATACATTATTTATTTATTGAAATGTAAAGCCTAAGGACATTCTCTCTCAGTCAACCTTAAGGTAGTGCAGAGACACGGAAGCAGGTGTCTTAACTCCTATTCTTTACACTTTAGACTGTCCTCTAATTATCCTTTTATCAAATCCATCCAATGGTTGTCTGTAAGACATTGCCTTTTATGCGATAAGACCGCCAATTGTACTTTTGTGATTGTGATTTTCGTTTTATTTGTATTTTTTTGTGTTCAATAAAGTGTATAAATAAGTAAATACTTATTAATTGGGTTGCAAACAAGCAAATTAAAAGAGAATAACATATAATTAGCATATATATTTAAGAATACGAGTACTAACATGTGCTACTTAAATAAATACTTATAATATATACATTAGTAACAAAATATATAAATTAACACCTCCATTAATGAGGAGAATCTGCTACTTCGGCGAGGTGTAATAATGACCGAACCTTCATTTTGAATGTCATCCCATTGTAGTGACCTACGTAAATGTGTCGCTGTTGGGTTTTATCCTGTGTATTTTAGGATACAATCAACCTCATACAGGGTTGGCCGGTAAGAAATAGTTCCATTTTTTTTTACGAAGATTGAAGGCACAAGCCAAGAAATGGAACATAAAAATATAGTTGTCGTCTTGATAAGAGCGGTAGCTTTGATAATATGGCCTAATTACCAGATTACAGTTTAAGTGCGTTTGAATAATAAAAAAATATTTTTATGGTATAATAAATTATTGAAACTGTCGTGATATGCAATCGAACGTGTAGAACATACGATATATTTTTATGCCTCCTAAAACTTGTAAAAATAAATGAACGTGTTACTTATGTTGAATAATATAATAGTTATTATAACAATTAATAAATGAGGTATTTAATTACACTTCATAATTTTTGGCATGTGAAAATTAATAATTAGCCAGAAAAAAAAATTGGGGCCTTAACCATGCCGGATCTAAATTCTAAACCTCTTTCAACATGTACTGGACGCTCTAGGATTGGAACCCACGACACCACCGATTCACAACCCACATATATGCCGTTATCAGACCAATGACGCGATAAAATTGTGCAACATAAAAATTAATTTCATCTTCCCCGAAAAAATTAAGGAAAATCTATTCATACCCATTTCAACGACTCATTGCCGTAATTGGTGCTAAAAAAGGCGCCGCACCCAAATCATATCGGGCAATAGAACAAAACCCCCGATAGCCTCGCGACTTAATCAAGCAATTAATTTCTAATTGAATTACATCCGTCATCGCGAATCGACCCCGATTTGGGAATTGGCCCTCACCTGGAAACGATTTCCGATGATCAACCCTGTCGTTTTGAGTGGAAATTATTTTAACGTTCAATTTAAATTTAGAATTTAAAGGTTTATGGTACGAGAGGCGATTTTTGAGGCCGTCTATAGTATTTTTCTTTTTTTGTTATAAGGTAAGTGATGATATTATATTAATTACAATACATAATTGGTGGATTTGGGAATATTGTTAGTGGCTAACAATTCTATGAAGATACAAATCCAATGGTCTCTATATCTCTAATATCTATAAGATCTGTAAGTCGCGGGAAATATTCGTTCGAAGACTAGATATTTAGTTAAAATTTATTTTCAATATGTTTATCTAAAATTGTTTTTAGATTGTGACATCGTGGATGTAGCATAACAAATAAGCATCATAAAAATGACTATAACACAAATATTTGGGACAAGAGATATCATTAGTATGTTACAGACTATTTTGGCTGGCTGCGAATGGGATTCAAATAGATTCACAACATTTTGTTGTGTTGTGTTGAAATAAGTGTAGAATCAAAAACTGACATATTTTAGATCATTTGAAGGTATTTCTTTACAAACACTGTATAAAAGACTTTATTTTACGAGCAATAAATATAAAGAATATAATAATAATAATAATAATAATAACACCCAACAGTCACATACATAGTCCTGACCCCACATTAAGATCGAGTCTTGTGTCGTGGGTATCAGGAACTACGAGAGACTTTTCGGTCTCACAAACACCCAGACCCGAGAGAAATATTTGTGGGCCGCACAAACATTTCTCTCGGTGCGGGGATCGAACCCGCGGCCTCTCGTTTCACAGGCGGCGTCTAACCGCCTGCGCCACGGAGGCTGTCAAAAAATATATTGAATATATTGAATGAGAATACTGTATGAGCCTACATACGTCCCATTGCGGGGCACGGGTCTCCTCTACAATCGAGAATGGTTAGGCCACATAGTCCATACTGGTCTAGTGCGGGTTGACTAACAAATTCGTTATGATATGCAGATTTCTTCAACGTTAAAGTAGGTAGTGATTGACTATCAATACACACATATGTGTACACCATGTGTGTGATCTGGGATTTGAACCCGCGACCACTGTGAGCATGTTGGCAGCCGCGTCTGGTCCGTTGACTTACAAGCCACCACGCACGTTGAAGACACAACGAGAATACAATTGACATGAAATAGATAATTCCGCAGATATGGTACTATATCCACATTTTAAATTATAAATAAATCGAAAAACATATACTCGTAGTAACGACCAATATGGTAACGGCAGTTCACGAATAGAAACAATACAGATTGTTAAAAGTCTTAACCTAAAGGCACATTTCCATTGTTTAAAAAGAGCAAACGAAGCAATGTCAATTCTTGAGAAATCCAGTGAACTTTCCATAAAAGAGGTTAGTAAGAAATGTATAAGTACGCAGTGATTAAAATTACTTACCTGGCTGCGCGCCGTTGTATAGTTTTTCATTTAAAAACCTCATACATTCTCGGCGAGGCAAGTTCCGGCGCAACCGTTGATCAGTTAACTTTTAAAGCTCATTAAAATAGATGGTTCATTCAGTCCGTGTAAATTTCCAGGCTGGCGGAAAATTAAAACGATACCCGCGGCGAGGCGTCCCCGCGCGACCTCCACACACACCAGCCATTGTGAAAATATGCAAAAGTGGAGCGAAAGAGAAAAACTTCGCGTGTTTTCATATGTTTACTTCACTCTAAAAAAGTTTATCGCCCAACCGTATACGGGTTTTAACGAATTTTATTCGTTTTTCGACTGCCATTTTACCGGAGCGGAGCAAGCTGCGAAATTTACTTCCGAAAAATTCAGTATTGGATTTTTCTATTATTCGACTAGTTCCAGATTTACGGTACGCGATTGAAGTGAATATATCGTGCGCCATTACACCGCTCTTAGGGAACAATGCGCGCCAGTATGTGTGTACCTTAATGTGTTGAATACACGTTTATCAGGCGGGTACAGACGGGCGGCCGGACCGCAAGCCTCTGCTAAATACCGCCCGATAATATACTTATGGCGAGTGTAGAGTCGAGATTTGGTTTATGAATTGTCCATAAATTGAATACGCTGTGTAAACAATAGTAACGTGTACTTTTGTCTGGTGCGATTAAAATTCCATTCATTACCAGCCGATTATTACGCTTTTGTCCGTGGTGCTATTCAAACGTTGCATTTTCAATTAAGCGAAATGTATACAGTTGAAAAGTTCAGCCATTACGTTCAGTGCTTATGCAACTAGCCGTATTCATATTCGTGAAGGACGTCGTGTTTGTTCGGTACAATATGTAATTACATTTTTTAGATGTTTTGTTGATGAAATTCCCTTTAGTATACGTAAAGGTTAAATTTACTTTTTTTGTCTTATTTTATAGCATTTAGTAAATATGCCTTTAGCTAGTAATTAAGGCATATCGAATGTCTTAGATTTTTATAAGTACTTGTAATTAACTTCAATCATAATTTTAGCTAAGTAAGATGTAAGATTATAATTATTAGGTAAATTATATGAAAACTCGGATTGAGATCTGTTCTCAACAAGGGCTTAGTTTCGCAATTAATATAGTATAATAAATTAATATTTTATCTTGACAGTGAAATCAGGTAGTAAATACTATGTTGTGATGAATAAAACGACTATTTCATTGGTAATTTAAATTATTTTATTAAAAAATAGGTATTCAAAGACTAATACAAAAATTAAAAATCCATTCAGTGATATTTATTGTTATGACATTTCTGGTTTTAATGGCTTGTTACACCGAGCGTTCTGTCGCGGCGTTTTGCGAGCGTCAAATCGCTGAGTGTAGATCGCCTTTACACGTTACTAAAATAGGCCGATATACATTTCAGTTTTATCAATAAAATGCGTGTGCGGACATATTGTTTCGATTACGCATACTTAAAGTATGTAGCATAAAGTAGTTGGTTTATTATCGTTAGGTCTCGATACAGACTCTGAATGAGATATTATTGTTTACCTTCATACTTGTGCATTTAGTATACAAATGGGATATCAGTACAGAAAAATAATGTATATTTGTATTATGAACATTTCATTACATTTGTGAATTTGTTCTTGTTTTTATTGGTCATTTTTATTGTAATAAATCAAACATTATTGAACTCTATATATAATAGATTACAGTTTACTTTTCAAGTGTTCATCCATGCTTATTAACTTTACTTAAACATCTCTATATCCAGACATTACCACGAGTGATCCATATCGGTAATAAAAGCCAGTGAATTCAAACAAATGTTTAACATTATTCTCAATGTGCAAAAATAGGAACTGGAACGTTTAAAGATACATGTCGTGTGAACCGCTAACACCCTACATTACATGATTTTGCTGAACACCGAGAGCGGAGTAACAAATCATTCACCAAACAAAGGATGCACAAGTTTAGAATGACGTAACTATTTACAAAAAGAACGGCCAATATGAAAGCGTCCTATAACATTTTTTTAACTAATACTCGCCTAATACAGTTGATATGCAATCATACAAGTGCTAATCAGATAGTATAACAAGTGGCTATATTATAACTCATATCACATTATCTTACGTAGATTATAAGTTTGTTTCATAGAAGCTTCATTTGAATTTCATTTCACAACTCCAATGTTACTCTTTATTATATTATTCATAAACGCTACGTTGTATGGCACATGAAATCAATAAACCAAAGGATAATCTAAAAAACTATACGAGTAAATAAATTACAATTAATCAGGAGATGCAAATATACGGCTAATTCTTCAATTCTAACGCTATTATTTACACTACGATGAAATTCAATAAATTATTTTTATTTCAAATTATTGCCAAGCGTTAATTTGTTTCATGTTATGAAATATTCGTACTTAATCTAATGATATAAGGATTAAAAATTCGCTCAATGATATTCAGACGGACATATCAATTGAAACGCTATCAATTCCGACATTAACGTTACAAACACATCAGATTTATATTTAACATTTTAAACAAGTATAATTATAGTCAGATCTTTCAATACTTTTAGTAACACTATATGTACAATATTTACACATCTATACAAAAGACTAGGAATACGTTTTCATAAACAAACATAAGATTAAAGTCATGATACAATAGTCCGCGATATAGGCCAATGTCAATAAGATTTAGGCCAGAAACAGTCCTGAAGTACATAAAATAAATCACTCGTTGACTTTACGACACTTCGTATAGAGTTCTTTGCACGATACATCAATAACTGTAAAACGTGAGGAAGAACTGCGATTAGTGATGTCACAACACTATATAAGTTCTATACGTCCGTTTGGCACAATTCGCCGAAAATCGGCAAGGCATGATACTACCGGGTCACGGAATCGACCCGCGGGTGCGGTGCGGGGGGCGGCTGTGTTGGCGCGTGGGACGGCTTCGAAGCAGTGGTGATCACCCCCTGTCCATGTCTAAAGGACGTAAGTCGAGCTAAAGTCCGCGTCCCTTCGTTGTCGAAGTTAGGACGCTCGTACTGATGCTGTGGTCTTTGCCTTTGCTGCATGGACTGTAACTCATCATAACCTCCATCCTCCGTATAGTTTTCGTCATCTGATTCATCTTCGCCAAAAGCTCGGTACGTTGTCTCTGATTCAGAATTTTTCCGCGAACTTATTCCATACGTACGACCGATTAGTGATTGTGTGGCATCAGCCTTTGAATTTTTGTCTCCTTTCCTCTCTTCTAAACTTTGATTGTATCTCAATTGAGCCTTTTGTGTTTTGTCTAAAGACGGTAAATCGTAAAATTTAAGTACGTTCGGATGTCCTTGGAAATATTTCTCACTGTAAACGTTTCTATTGTAGTATCCACCGTTGCTAGCTGGATACATTTCCTCGTCTGGAGCGTACCGATTGTCAAAGGAATCAACGTTCTTTCCGCTCGGTGGAAACCAGCCCTGTGAATAAAAATACACTTGAAAATATCTTTATTGACTGTTGCACATGTCGTAACTTCTGTAAAATTTTTCAAGACATGTTTTTATAAAATATTTTAATTGTTGTTACTCACCAATGAACTAACGCATTGTCTCGTGTTTGCCACCAGAGTGACAGAAGCATACGCAGCAGGAGAGCTCGCAGTTTTGCTCGTGTTCCAATCTACTGCATTAGCTCGCGCAGATGTCACCTCCGCATACTCCGGTAATTGCTGAGTTACTTTGTCGTATTCAGAATTTGTTTTCTCTTTACTCTGATTTTGATTCGCGGACATGCACACACCGGGTTGATTTTCCATCCAAAGCAATGATTCAGTCTTTGTCACCGTATTTTTATTGTAACAGCTGCTCAGTGGATGTGACAGCGACACGGCCGCTTTTATGTTCATTTGAGTCACTAAACTTGTACCATTGGAATCTACAACAAAAGTAAAACATAATGAAAACACAACGGAAGATGCAATTAGCTATCAGTTCCATAAAGAGAAAGCAAACGATCTCGTTAACCGTCGCCTTTAAATATGTAAACGCGAAACAAAACAAACAAAGAAACAGAAATTGGCTTAAAGGTAACTGGGTGAGTCAACAAACGAATCGCCCGAAGAAAACAAAATAGAAAACATTTACATTTACTGGGTCTTTATTTCTCGGATTTGTATCATTCCTTTGTGCCCCGAATGTGAATGCAAAGTGAAAGAGATCCACTGCGCTCACGAGAAAGGGCTCGTGCTACCTTTCAACTCGAAAGTAATCTAACGGGCCTCCCTTCCCGACGCATGGCAAAGCCTCCATCAAACAAACGCCCGGCACCCTGCACCACCCCACGACACCCGTGGAATGTTTTTAATTTTGAAATTCTGATGCTGATTCCACGGAAAAATAAACGTTTGGAGATAAGCTGGATAAATGTTTATTTTCGAGTTGTTATCTGCAGTGGATACTAGACGCGACAGCGTTCGAACTAAAAGCACGTCTCTATTGTCATGAAAATAAACGTTATTAAATTGGTACTTACCGTAAATATTTGGTAGGGCAGACTTTTTAGCGAAAATATTATGCTTCCGCACGTAAATAATGCCGCCAATCACAATTATTTTGAACAGAACAATCGCTCCAATCAAAAAGTAAAACCATGTTTCCATCACAAAATCCCCCGCCACTATAGATACTTCCCCGTTTATAGGATATCTGAAATTGAATTATCGGATTAATTTTATGAAATATATTGTGTGAATATCAAACTTATTTAGGTAATTTTGTTGTTTACCTCGATAATGGATCCAGACCAACGGAGCGAGAATCGATATTCAAGTAAACTTTTTGGCAGAAAGGTCCCAAGCCAACAATCGTCTCGGCTGCAATTTGTACTGAGTAACTGATGCCAGAAGTCAAATTAGTCATAATAAGACTAGTCGCTTGATGCACAGTTGTGTTTATTGCCACCATAGATTTATTTGCCGGTATGTCCAACCAATTTACCACTACATTATAGCCAGTTATAATTCCATTTTGTAAATGGCTCTCTGGCGGGGACCATTTCAAATGCACGGTTGTGGTATTAAATATAAACATTTCAATGTTCATTGGTGGACCATCGGGTACTGAAATAAAATTGATATGTTAATTTTGTTCTTATTTTTGTACATATTGTACATGGAATATTATAATCTATTATTAAAACGTGCTTACCGTCGTCCAAAGTTTGAGCGACTCTGGAATTCGATGGCTTTCCTTCAAACTTCTTGTAAAAGGGTATAAGGAAAAATTCGTACTTTGTATATTTTTTCAAAGACGTTATTTCTTTCCCGGAGACGTCGTTGGAATGTAAAATAGTCCTCATTTCATACTCAGTGGTTGTATTGTCGAGGGGTCTAAAATATATGAAAAGTCCTTCCAAATAGTAGAAATTTACAATTTCCCACATGAGCTTTATAGTTCTAGAATCTATAGGTGTTGCTTCGATAAGTTCTACGATGTTATCTGTAAGTATGTTGTTTCTAAATTCTGTATTGTTAGAAAACACGCCTGTTTCCCAAAGAGAGTTGGAATCTTCCCCAACAACTACAGCATCTGACACCAGACTTGGTCCTGATAATCCGTGAGAATTTTCTGTTCTCACTATGAACATGTAAGCGATCCCAGGAATAAGTGATTTCACTACGAAATAAGTTTGAGGTATTCGTTTCGCAAGTACCACCCATCCTCGAGAATTCCTCGGTGTATTATTTCCTGAAAGTGTTTCTCTTGAAAACACCTCAACCTGATATCCAATTACCGACGATGATCCAATCTTATTGTTTTGATTCCACGTTATTGTCACACTTGTTTCAGTAATATTGTATATTTGTGGCTTAGTTGGTGGTCCAGGTAAGGCAGAAGTGTCCGCTGCCCGAAAAAAGTGTATGTTTGGATTAATAGGACTATCTACGAGTAAAACTCCGCTCCATACGTATTTTCCATGTCTTGATGAAGCAACGCATGTGTACGTTCCGCTGTCGTTTTTATCCAAGTCTTTTAATATTAGTGTACCGTCGTTAGTGACGTTTCTCCTGTGGTTTTGTATTAACGCTTCCCCTTCGAAGTACCAAGCTATGATTGGTTCAGGTGTGCCGACGGCTGTGCATGGAAAAACTGCCATCGATTTTATAGGTAACGTTTGGTTAGAGGGCCCGTTTGTTATGATTGGCGGTGGGCGGTCATCGTCCGACGTTACGGTTAGTTTCCCTCTGACAAACGAACTGCCAGCGTAGTTTACCGCTGAACAAACTATCGTGTTTCCACTATCGTTTTTGTTGGTGTCGTTGATTGTTAGCACAGCAACTCCGTTGAGTACGACTGACGCATAGTATTTACCTCGTGAAGTCCCGGGGAAAATTATTGATCTATTTCCTTCAACACTCCAGAACATTGTTGGTTCTGGTGTCCCGCTAGCTGTGCATGTCAAAGTAGCTACGTTACCACTTTCTACATTTATCGAAATTGGACGTAGCGTTACAGATGGCGGATCTAAAACAAAACAAAAATATTCTGTCAAGTGTTTTCTGCAATAAAGTAGTTGATAACTACTACATACATCCAAAGTTTTGTTCGTGAAACTAGTGCTAAAGCAACACTAATTTAACGATTATAATACTACTAGCTGTCGGGCCCGGCTTCGCCCGGGTGCAGATAGTTTTTGAGTCCAATCCACATCAAGAACATATTATTTCGCGTGTCTACTAACTATATTTCCCGCGTGCCGTCGACTATATTTCCCTTCCGTAGGAGAGGACATCCCGTGCCAACAATTTGAATTTGAAAGAGTAGAAAATATGTATATTTGGTTTCCTGACTCATCCCACGGGAACACTACATTTTTCGGTATAAAAAGTAGCCTATGTGTTAATCCAGGGTGTCAGCTATCACTATACCAAATTTCATCAAAATCTGTTGAGCCGTTTTTTCATGAAAGAGTAACAAACATCCATACATACATACAAACTTTCACCTTTATAATATTAGTAAGGATATATTAATTAGTTAATAAAGCTAATTAAACAAAAACTCACCATAAACAGTCAAGTATCCACTAGCGCTAACAGCACCAACAGAATTTTCAGCCTCACACGAATATTCACCTTCGTCTCCCAAAATCACGTTATCAAGTCTAAGACTCCTGTCATCTAAGACTTTGACGCGACCGAGTGGCATGTTTCCACCTCCAGCGCTCCTTCGCCACAGCACGTCGGGAAGGGGGTCCCCACCCACCCGGCATTGGAACGTAACACTCCCGCCCGTCTGCGCCACAACGTCCTCCGGACCCGTGATTAAGTACGGCTTAACTGTGCAGTGAGAAATATCTCTCTGAATTAAATGACAAAAGAGGCGTTCACGGGAAACGGCTCACAAACGTCGAGCCACAATCAGAAATTACTAGAACTTAAGCTTAGTTATGGATTTACGACAAATCATTGTCAAGTAAGACGGACAGATATTCATGGTATGAATCGGTTCATGTAGGTTGAAATACTCACTGTGTATTTTGAGCGTTGCAACGGTGGATTCCCTGGTACCCGCTGCATTCCTTGCGATGCATTGATATCTGCCGGCGTCGGTTTGCCTGGCGTCTTGAATTACTAGATTGCCACCGTCTACTAAATGCATTCTGTTGGAAGAAAAACTTTATTGTTTACATCTACCATACATAAAACTTTCAATAGCCATTCTAAATGTATTTTATTACTTTGAACAAAGTGTAATATAAAAAAGTAATTTTAATGTAGGGCGGAATAAATCTATAGAAATTAACATTTAATAAGGGGTCCGGTGAGTCAGAACTATTGAGATTTTTACTTGATTGCTTGTCGAGCTCTTCAAAATATCCCCTTCCTTTATAACTTTGATGTACCCTCCCTCAGGCTGTTAATTATTTTTATACACTGCCATACGTAACATGTGCCCCTAAGACTTAGTTGGAGACTCATAAAAATTCATAGAAGTAGCGAAGTGAAATTGATTGCCAATAAAATTTACAAACATTGATTTTTTAAATCACTCCCTTTTTGTTTGTTAAATTGAAAGTCATGTGACAACTAATGAACTTCATCATCCATTTGAACTATTTAGGTTCTTATGTGTTTTTATTGCCGTATAAAGCTGTCGTTCCACTTTGAGTCGAGTCAAAGTAGACATATTAATTCACCCAAATTAAAGGCAGTAACGAGCGCCTTTAAAGTTCTGTAAATATTCACAGCAGACGCACAGCGTCCACGACAAAGTCGCAAGGTCGTAAAAGATGCGGCACTGTCATTAATCCCCGCATAAATTAGTAGCTTTGATTGCTCGTGAAATCGCACCACGATTAAATTTAAATGCCGCACGAGATATCCAATATCAAACGACTCTATTTGGGTAGCTATTCACAAGACTATCGAGTTTCCACCATCCCACTTAGCTCCATGAGTGCACTCACGGCCAACCCTCGAATTTGCTTCAAACTACGCTTTATCATCCCGTCTACCTTGTTCCTTCGTAACTTTCATTCGATATCGCAAACTTCTTATTTTAATATCGTAACTACTAAGTTTGATTTCCTTATCCCAAAAGTTTGTTCCATCTGATAATGGTTCAAACTTCATACTCTTTGCATTCTAAGTGTCTCGTGTTATTATTATTAGTAAATATTTTTATTATAAAGAGTTTACAAACCTAGAATCTCCATCAAAATGCATAATTTGTCCATTCTTCTTCCAATAAACATTTGGTTCTGGTGACCCTCTGGGAGGAGAGCATTCTAATATAACAGTGTCTCCTTGCGCTGACTGCGTTGATACTGGTTCTAATCTAAATTCTTCGCGAAGAACTGAAAAATATTGCTAATTAGACTAAGAAAATCTTAATTTTATTTTATCATTATATATGCAATATATATAAATGTTTTTAATACTGACTTTTATTAAAATAACCTATAAATAAGTATCATGTAAATTCAGTCTAAATATTTTTCCTACAACTCACTTCCACTTTTAAAATCTATAAAAGTTTTCTGAACAAAATTAACTGAGCGAAGCTTAAATAAAAACTACGTAACTGTGTATAAAATGCAAAATTTTACTCACCAGCAACATGCAAAGTTGCGTTTCTGCTCCTCGCAGTACCATAAGGATTGGTGGCTTCACACCAATACACTCCAGCGTCTGAATGTGCCCTTCCATGGGTGGCTCTTAGGAAGAACAGGCCTCCAGCCGGCAGTATACTTCTATGAGTATCTGACACCACTAAGACACCGCCTTTATACCATCTGATGGTAGGCGTGGGAGAGCCACCAGCTCGGCAGTTTAATGTGGCTGGTTGGTGCCGAGCTACAGTGACATCTAAAGGTTGTTCTACTATGTACGGAGCCTCGCCACTTCCCACGTAGTCATCGCTCATCCCACTCTCGACCGGACCTGTTGACGATAACAGAGTATTAGACACCACTCTTAAATTTTGTTAGGATAGTCACGAGTTAGGTTTCTCTGTACTTAATGTTTGTTAATTAGTATCTATGTTACGAGTAATGTTGTCGCATGTTTCGTATGCTCAAGGTGGTTGTGGTTTCAAATACATCGAGAGGAAACCTGCTTACAATAGCGAATTTGTAAAAAAATACTATATAGTATATAATGTCCATCAACCCGCACTAGGCCAGCTTGGTGGATTATACTATCAATTGTAGAGGAGGCCCTGTAGCAAGACGTACATATATGTTCTGATACAGATACAGCAAGTTACAGATACGTACTCAACATTTCAGTTTTTACATATATACTAGCGGCCCGGCCCAGCTTCGCCCGGGTACAAATAGATTTTTGTACAATAATATGTACGTATTATTATTATACATATAAACATTCCTATATAGGCATGCTGCCGCCTCCCCGGCCGGCCAGTACCGCCGCAAGCGCTACGTCCCGCAATTTTAAATCTGTAATATCTTCGAAAATATTCATTTAAATCTTGTGCTGTAAAGGACCACATAGATCTATATTAAATCAACAATTTATTTAAGCTATTTAATTGGATAAGGATTAATGTTGTATTGGTTAAAATCGCTTCGAAAATTAGCCATTTTTGTCGTAAAAAGTAAATGAAAAAAAAATGTTATTGTGGGATATCCATAAGAGATAGACATATCCCATCGCGGAGTTTTCTGTAGACCTTTTCAATGTGTACAAATATGTAGTACATTATTTTGATAAATCTCGTAGGGTTCAGCCTGCGTTTGCAATGTAAGCGGAAAAATATTGATAATTAACGACATCACATTAGAAACCTCAAAAATAACAATATTTCTCCACTATTTAATGGATGTTATTATACATATAAACCTTTCTAATGAATCTCTCTATCTACTAAAAAAAACCGTATCAAAATCCGTTGCGTAGTTTTAAAGATTTAAGCGAACAAGAGAAATAGGGACAGAAAAAGCGACTTTGTAGTAAGGTAAGTATAAAAATACTATGTAGTGATATTTATCCGTTATTGTCAATGAATCTATCCCATCAACATAACCAAAGCCATCGCAGGGTTCATCGGAATATTCTTGTAGCATATTGTATCGGTTACCATGTAAACACTCAAGTTTGAGTACCCATTGCAGTGGCGTGTTGGCCCAACGGTCTAATGAAAGGCGACGTTCGGTCTCGCAGTACCACCCACTGCAATTTCCTACAAGCTTTATTTTCAAATTTGCTTAACAAAAGCCCTTTCTGCGCTACGGTTTATTTTAATAATAGGTGGAGTATGTCATTTACAGCTACTCTAAAGCGGCGCACAATAATAATGAGCCGTAAACACAGGCTTGGCGAAGCACGGCTCCCCCAAGGATGCTGGGACGCTGGGTTTGATCCCCTCCACAATGTTTACAACGGACGCGCAGATGTTAGTTTTTGACACTCGAATTGATGCCGGCCTATTGTTGCGCCTCACTATTATTGTAGCGACGTAAAAATCGATTAACAAAAAAAATATTCGATTCGGTGTCCCATTTTGGGCAAAATGAACCTCCAGGGATTGTTTGCGATTATAGACACAAGGTTGTATTTTAGGAGCAAAATCAATAGGGATTACTCTTTGTACAAAGTAATTGTGTTTATTTATTCACGTGTCCCAACGTTGAATGCGGTGCTGTACAAGGGCTAATCTATAATTGAATCTCCATTCGATTTGCTATCGTTCGATTTTTGCTCACACCACTGTGTTTGTTATGACTAATTTTATGCGCAATTTTTGTTTGGTCTAATTTATCGTTATGATAATAGGATATGATACTCATTGCAATAACACATGCTCAAAAAAAATAATGTTCACTTGAGTTGAATTTTGATTTAAATAAACGCAAGCAATGAAAAGCAGATGAAGCAGATGGTGAAGCAGATGAATGATATTAAAATCCTCACTTTAAATATATCCGTAAATTGAGGTAGTTATTATTAAAATAAACTTCATTTGAGGAAAAAACCAGTCACTTTATCATTCACACATACTATAATTCATCACAATGGTTCGTTGCACGATATTATTTATTCTATAACATTCATTCAATTATGTAATGCGGAATCAAAAAAATATTTCCCTTACCGCTTATACGCAGGGAACACCCATAGAACTTGACAATGAAATAAGCAAAAAACACTGACCATAACACAGCGACAGCAATAAATTAACTGTCAAAGTTGTAAGAGACGATACATATCATTCTTGAAGGATAAAAATAAGATTTAGCAGATTGCGTGGAACATAAAATATTGTTTATCTAGATAAGTTGGTTTATCGCGCATAAAAGTTGACTTTACGGCGTAGTTGAGTTAGAACACGATCGATCATCGGATGCGTGATGAATCCTATTTGGAGATTATTCCTTTTACGTGCAAAATTTTATTATTTAGTTAACGTTTAAGATAAGTCATAAGTGCCACTGGTGACACTGGTTTCAAAAAATTTTTACGGCTATTGCCTTTCTAACCATATTTAACTGTTCTGTGGTCAATTTCTACTGTCAAGCAGCAGTGTAAATGCACTGTTGTGTTCCGGTATGAAGGATATTATAGCCAGAATAATTACTGGTCATAATGAGACTTAACATATTTTGTCTCTGGGTGGCGACCACAGTGCATTGCTTTGTAATTAATAGTGTTCTTTGGTTTTGCTGCTGTCAATGAACAGTCGATACGCTTACCATCGGTCGAACTGCATGCTCGTGTTACCATTTAAGGGAAAAGGAAATAGGCTAAATGACATAATATACTGTTGACCAGTGACTATATAATTATTCACAATTATATAATTATTTACTGCAGATTTACCTATAACACCATAATTGAATTTCACCATGAAAAAGTCAAATAAAGAAGTATATTCAATTCTTTAAGCTATTCAATATACCACAAACAAACATTAATCATCATCATCATCATATCAGACACAGGAAGTCCACTGCTGAACATAGGCCTCCCCCAATGATCTCCACAATGACCTGTTGGAAGCGGCCTGCATCCAGCGACTTCCTGCGACCTTAGTCAGATCGTCCGTCCACCTTGTAGGTGGGCGTCCGACACTTCGCTTGCCTGTACGTGGCCTCCACTCGAGAACCTTTCGGCCCCAACGGTCATCGATTCTACGAGCAATGTGCCCGGCCCACTGCCACTTCAACTTGCCAATCCTATGGGCTATGTCGGTAACCTTGGTTCTCCTACGGATCTCCTCATTTCTGATTCGATCTCGTAGGGAAACACCGAGCATAGCCCGCTCCATGGCTCGTTGAGTGACTTTGAGCCTTTTAATGAGGCCCACAGTGAGAGGCCACGTCTCGGTGCCGTATGTCATCACTGGTAACACACAACTATCGAAGACTTTCGATTTTAGGCACTGAGGTATTTTGGACGAGAAGACGTCGCGAAGTTTCCCGAACGCTGCCCAACCGAGTTGGATTCGCCGATTGACCTCTCTCTCGAAGTTGGACCTGCCTAACCGGACCACTTGTCCTAAATAGACATATTCGTCTACAACTTCGAGAGTCGAGCCCCCAACTCCAATGGGGGTGGGCACAACATGGATATTCGACATGATCTTCGTTTTATCCATGTTCATTTTAAGACCCACCTGTTGGGAAACTCGATTAAGGTCTTCGAGCATAGTGCTAAGGTCTTCCAGCGATTCTGCCAAGACTACAATATCGTCGGCAAATCGAAGGTGAGTAATATACTCGCCGTTGATGTTGATGCCGAATCCTTTCCACTGCAAGAGCTTGAAGGCATTTTCCAGCGCGGCAGTGAACAGTTTCGGAGATATGACATCTCCCTGTCTCACGCCTCACTGTAGTGGAATAGCCTTCGTGCTCTGATCCTGTACTCGGACCGACTTGGTGGCGTTGTTGTATATACACCTCAACACTTCGATGTACCGATAGTCTATGTGGCACCGCTGAAGAGATTGTAGCACTGCCCAGGTCTCGATCGAATCAAAGGCTTTCTCATAGTCCACAAACGCTAAACAAAGCGGCAAGTTATACTCCTCGGTTTTTTGTATAACCTGCCGTAGCGTATGAACATGGTCTATGGTACTAAAGCCTTTTCGGAAACCGGCTTGTTCGGGAGGCTGGAAGTCATCAAACCTGCCTTCGAGACGATTTGTGATGACCCTCGAAAACAACTTATAGATATGGCTCAGGAGCGAGATGGGCCTGTAGTTCTTCAGCAAAGTGTTATCACCTTTGAAGAACAGTACCACCACGCTCCTGCTCCATGCCTCCGGCGTTGAGCCCTCGAGGAGAACGGAATTGAAGAGCCTCTGAAGGACTTTTAGTATCGGCGTTCCGCCCGCTTTCAGAAGCTCTGAAGTGATTCCGTCCTCACCCGGTGCCTTGTTGTTTTTAAGTTGTTTGAGGGCCATCTCAATCTCAAACAGGCTGATGTCCGGGATATCATCGCTAAAGTGTCGGATTAACTCGGCTCTCGGGTCTTCGGCCGAGCTAACAGTAGGTTCGGCAACCGAGGTGTAAAGCTGTCCGTAGAACCTCTCGATCTCTCTTAATACCTCTGCCCTAGTCGATACCACGCGGCCATCATCCATTTTCAGTCTAGAAACTAGAACTAGCTTTGCCCAATAGACAAGTCTCTTGCAAACACTTTGGAGCCTCCGTTCCGGTCAATTGTCTCCTTAATACTCACAGTATTGTGAGCACGGACATCGTGTCGCAAGGACTTCCAGATTCGTCTATTGAGCCGCAGATATGCTTCAGCGTCAACGGAAGACTGCAGCGTCAAAGATCGACGTTCGGCCATGAGGTCAAGAGTCTGGATCGAGAGATTTTGTGGTCTATCTCTACGGCGAGGTCTAAAATACTTAGATCCCACCGTATGGACAGCTTCAACCAAACCGCTGTTTAACTCGTCCACTGCAAGGTTTTCTTTTAGACAATCAAAGCGATTTGTTAACTCGAGTTGAAAGCTCTCGGGGTTTTGGATATGGGCGCGAGTAGGTCGGAGCGTAGACTTCATCAAGCGGCGCCTTTCTAATTGGACGTTGATATTCAATGTGCCCCTAACCATTCGGTGATCACTGCCGGTTTTCACCCTGTTGATCACAGAGACATCACTGAACATCCGTCTATTCGTCGTCAAGATGAAATCTATCTCATTTCTCGTAGAACCGTCAGGACTCAACCAGGTCCATTTCCTGTGAGGCGGCTTCTGGAAAAAAGAGTTCATCGCGAAGAGTCCCTCTTTTTCCAGAAAGCCGGCCAGCCTCTGACCCCTGCGGTTCCGTTGCCCATGTCCAAATTGCCCCACTTTCAATTCTGCATCGCTTCTCTTGCCCAACTTTGCGTTGAAGTCCCCCATAACAACATTGAAGTAGGTTTTGGAAGTATGTATGGCCCGACTTATGTTCTCATACATCTCCTCTACTTCTTCATCTGGGTGTGTCGAGGTCGGCGCGTATACCTGTATGACCTTCAACGAATATCTTATTGATATTCTGAGTATAAGGTATACTACCCTGCTCGACACACTTGCGATGGATACGATGTTGTTGATGAGAGACCTGTGGACGAGAAATCCGACACCTCCTCGGGACTGTTGGTCGTCCCCCCGGTAGAAGAACAGGTTACCAGACTTCAGGGTTATCGTGTCCTCCCCGATTCTTCGGACTTCCGATAAAACAAACATTAATATAAGTATATTTTGATTTTATTATTTTTGTTACACAAGCAATCAACAGCCGTACGTACTATAGAGGAAGGGAATGATTTTTTCAACGCACACGCGAGTTAGCGCTCTATTGTTCAAAATATCTTTGTTTAAAAAAATCGCAAGGGTGCCGTGTCCCCCTGCTAATTTACACTAGCACATGTCGACACGCGCAAGAAAAAATATATAAAAAAAGATTATAGAAACATTGCTTTCGCCTTAGAGCGCCGACGAATGTTACATTTTGAAACGCTTTTTGTCGATAGTTATTGATAGCTTTCGAATGAGTGTGAACTATAAACTTTAAGAACATTCTTTTGCACTCAACTGGTACATTTTTTGTTGGTATACTTTCTTAGTCTGTGAGATGTTTTGTAGATAACGTTTTCTTTTTAGATTAGTTGCTTAAATAGATTTATGATATTGTCACAACCTAATTTGAGTTCTAAAACAGTGTATACAAAATATCAAACTGCATAATAATAGTATAATATATATTATATGTGTACACATATATTTACTGATTGCTTGGAATTAGGACATTGAAGTTTTATAGACCATGCTATATAACTACAAATATTTTCATTAGATTTAAAGCATTTCACACATTAAGCTATTAGTTCCAGTGTTATAATTTAGCCACAGCTAGTGCAGATCTTATAAATTCAAAAACTTGTCTAATATTATGCAACCACTACCAATTCAAATTTGATCCTGATGGTAGTCTACCAAACGAATCTGTCCCACATAAAAATATAAGTAAATATCAAAAATATTCATGCGCATTTACGCGGATATTCGCGACACCACTTACTCTAATGAAAAACGGCACGCAGACTGCAAGCCCCCGGGAACATTTCTTTGATCAAATGCCAGAAAATTGACAGTGCACGAGCGAAATCACGACGTTTTACATCTAATTACACAAACTGAACGAACACCAACTAATAACTGTCACCCCATGTAACTTGATCGTAGTTTGAATTGGAATATCTAATTCTAATGGTCGTGATTGGCTCCCTTAGGAGGTAATAATGATTTTTCGAATTTTGAACACGTGTTCAATTTTGGGGTCCCTGCAACTCGATGCCTCGGGCGAGGTACGCAACATCTTGCGAAATTACGATTTAAATTGCTATAAACTTGCTCGTTAATCAAGGGATCATGAAATAAGCGAATCGAAGAATTATTTTTTTCTTATTATTTATTAGTGGCTAAAATCGGTGCATTTGTAAGAGTTAAGTATATAAGTCAAATGTTGTGTTTCAGTCATTGCCAAATGACATTATCAACGACTATTAAGTGGTATCGACAATCTAAATATTCCGATCCTTAAATAAATCATAAAAAAAAACATTCTAGCAATTTCTTTGAATGTGTTTAACTAAAATAAAAATCTGATTCTCTTTGTAAAATATGCAGAGGGAGATCTAGAAGCTACACTAAGTTGTAAAGCGATATTTGATTGATAAAGGTTAAAGAAATCGTTGTATATAATAAAATAAAAACGCGCCCAGATTTCATTTCAGCTAAATTACATTGTGTCAACAACATGCACCAAAAAACATAAAGCAATTGCCGTTTTAGTGACAAATGATTCAAATTAAGCAAAACAGCTGAACGAAAACATTGAAATGTCACGCGTAATGAAATAGTTCACGGTGCAAAAAATGAAACACATGTGCCAAGAATTAGCCGCGTGTACGGATGGTCGGATTATCTTAATGTGAAATTCGTGAGTTACAATGTTTGTGTTGTGAGGCGTCCTTCTGTAGCAAGAAGGGACAAATTGTTTACACAGTGTCATCTTTCATAGGGTCCGACTTACCTGCCTGATGGTGGCACGAATTCTTTGCCACACAACCTCTTTGCTATCGCGAATAAAAGCTACTCAATTTTGAATCTTACGGCATTGTTTTAAAGTCACTGGTTGTAAAAATTAGCAGAAGTTGTAAGGTGGTGAAAATCATGCCATTTGTGTGACAAAGTTTAAGGAAATGTGCCGGCGACAGTTGCAACGTTTCTCACTTTGAGTTTGTTGTTGTTGCGACTCGGCGCGTGGGCAGATGGAATAACAGATCGCGATACTGTCCGCGAAGATACATGACCCGGCCCAATTACCGTTATACAATATTAATCAAATTTTGATGTTTTGTGCCATATTCCATTACTGAAACTGTTTAATTCCTATGTCTACAGTATTTTTGTTTTTAAGACAAACAATGGAATGTTTTTCCTATATTGTGGGTTCCTTGGAAATAACTATTAAGTTACCTGGGTTAGCAGTGTGTGTAAAATATTAACTGCTACAATTTAAAAACTTAAATATAGCTTCTCGAACTATTTTGACTTTTTATTAAATTTAAATAAAAATAGCTTAATATATTTAATAACTAACCTATTTAAAACGCCGCAAAGAACACAATAAATAAAAAAATCTCAACTAAACTAATTGTATTGTCTGAAACACAAAAGTTTATACTCTTAAGTATTCAAACTCAATGGTCGACTACCGGTTTATATCGCATAATAAGCCAGATCATTATACAGGGAAGCGACGGCAAAATAAAATAAAAGTTTCGTTTGCAAAGTATTATCAGATCGGGAGCCTTTAAGACCGACACAAAGGTTTTGGCGATCATCCGTTGCGATAAAACTGCTGATTAGTTAACTGACATCTTTATATTAAGATCGGCCGATAAGTGTCGGTGCACAATACAAAGAGCTGTTAACAACAGTTATTCGTCGCCGAAAATATGTTTTGGGTTCTCAATAACAAGAGCCTCCTTGAGTTTGACATAATGAATGCTTGCTTTTTTAACCGACTTCCGCCATTTGGAATTCTAAATTATATTTTATAAGATTATAAAGTAGTTTTATAGGGGTCATGCGAGCGATGTTCATAAAAGTCACATATTTCTGTCTAAGATTTTAGATATGGAACATTTTTCCATTCACCGGTTTGGGCACAATGAGAGGCGTCATACTAAGCGGCTATTGTAAGCCGCCCCGTATTGATTGTGTTTATTTTATTGTATCTTTTTTAACGTATTTTACGCAGCATCCATCACGCATTATGTACAAAAGATAGGCGTCGTTTAACATTAGCTTAACTTCTTTACGCTTTGATAGTTTGGGGTGCCCGATTTTTACGTTACGGTTGAAGTTGGTGCACCGCGCAGAATCGACACTTCCCGGGTATAATTTACATCATTTACTGTTAAAGTATATTTTTTGCCAACTATACAGGGTATATCAAGATTGCTACCGAAACCGTCGCCGGACGCCGGGTGGTTGTTTTAGTGACTAAGAACACACATTTTTTTTTGTGATATTTTAAATATCATCGTGTTTGGATGGTAAATTTAATGGTTTTTGCTTATAATAATTTAAATCGTTCCGTACCATAGCATCTTTAAAAATAAAGGGTTGTATATTATTATTTTAAAAAAAGCTATATTCTTGGCGATGATATGAAAAAAATTGCTAATAAAATTCGTAGCGATATTTTTCAAAAGTTTTTATAAAGTCTAAACTCACTAAAACTACCACCTGGCTTCGTTTTTGGTAGCAGTCTAAATATACACTGTATATAGCCAGTTTATAATAAATGCTTAACTATACCCAGCTGGGATTTTGTAAAAATATAATAATTGATAAAATTCGGTTTCAGTTTCCACATGTATCTAAAATGTTACTAAAATAATAAACCTTTGAACCCTTGTTAAAGCCGAGTCGATGTAACCAACACGGAGCAATGTTATGTTATCTTAACCTCCAGGAAGGCATTGATTTTTTACTGTATCTTGCCGTTCTACTGAGACATATTGCAGCTTCTTTTAATTAGACGATTAAAACTAAAATGGTTCAAATATGTTAAAAAACGACGATCAACGATCACTAAAATCTTAAAGATACACCCTATATATATATGCATTAAAATCTTTAGTTTAAACATTGTGGACAGAAGTCGGAATATACAAGGTAAAATGCGGGTGTTCTGGCACCTTTGCCTACCCCTTCTGGAAAAAAGGCGTAAGTATATATGTATTTAAAACGCTTAGTTGATAAAAGATTCGTGGCCATATTTCTAAAATAAAACTCTAATCTAATAGTATTGAAAATATCATTTTCTAATTCCCAAACTGTTAAATCCGTGGAAAATTCAGATCTCATTCGGAGCAGATGCGTCTAAGTTCACAGAATTAACAAATTAAATCACTACACCGCTGTTAGTGGGATTCGATGATCCAGTCGGGATTTTTGTTAGTAAAATATTCACAGACAGATGCGTGCATGTGGGTGATGTTAACCCAATAAGTCAATGAGATACGCTTTCTTCTCCATAATGTATTAGGCCCGGGAGGATAATTATGTGTTTGTTTTTGGGATACTGTTTTTTATGAACTTGGTTTTCTTCGGGTCTGGTACTGTTTTACATTGGTTAATGTGTTGTAGCGTTGAGATATAATTATTTGTTCGTATTAGCTTAGTGGTGTAGTAACTTTCCCAACTTTTGTTCGTTCTCGTTTATCCATCCTATGGTTGTTTGGCAGAAATTGCTTTAAGTAATAAGACCGCCACTTGGGCATTTATTTTTCTGTAAAGCTGTTTAATTTTCTGTATGTGTTGTACAACGAAGAGTTCAATAAATAAATAAATAACTTACTCAAGGTTAATTTTATTATGTGTTGTACAATGAAGAGTTCAATAAATAAATAAATAACTTACTCAAAGATATTGTTCACTAAAACAGTTAATGCGCAGCTTATTTTTTTTACACAATGTCGGGTTCGTAATAAACGACCTACAAATGGGGAAGAAACCTGAATTCAAGAAGACTTGAAGGACACACCTAATAATTATTTTATGAAGGTCAAGATGCTTTAAATTCCTAAAATATTGAACGTTATCACAGCTAAAATCGTTCAATAATTTAAATATTTTGCTACATCAAAACGAAGAGAATGTATATTTTCTTGTCAAAACAGTCACGAAGCCAAATATTCAGCGAGGAATGCCAGACGGTATTGGCCTGATTGCCGCATTTGCCGACCGGGTTAATGATCGCAATCTAAAGCATTTTGAATCTCTGACATTTAATCGCTTGATTACACCTTTCCAAATAATATGTTGTATGATATTCGTATATATTTGTGTGTCATAAATGAAGTGTTGTATGAATTTACAAAGATTATAATTGTGATGTCTCATTTACACTTTACTTTTGATATTGGATCAAAATCACTTTTTAAACTGTTTTTTTTTTAGATTTTAACATGACCACACATAAATATGATATTATGTATCATGACATAGATCATATATTTAGCAAACAAAATATATCCTCCCATTTCTATATTTATTTTTTAACATACATTTATCATCATCGTCATCCATAGCATGTAGGGTCTCACTGCTGGGTATAGGCCTCCCATATTTATAGCGTACTCGTATAATATTTTCGGAAATAAATTGATACATAATTTTCTTAACTTTGTTAACTTTTAACGTACCATTACTCAACAGATACCAAACATTTCCCCGGAATTTATGGCACCGCAGTAACAAAACAGGATGTTTGTTTATGAATTAATGCGGAATAAAATTACCGAAAGAAGTGTCGAAGTCAAGGTTCAGCGTCGCTAATAGCCCTGCGTTCCCGTGGGGGTCGGACCCTCGTTTCACATTTAGTGCCTTGCCGTACCATCTTAGATTTGTGGCAACACTTAGCGACCAAAATAACCGTGTCATTCTCGTGGCATCGATTTTATTTATTACCCGAAAAATGGGGTAAATTTTCTTGGAATTATTGTCGAATCGTCCTTGTGGTTGTGATTAATTTTTGTGGGAGTAACTTTTTGGTTTAATTTTGTTACATAATGTTTACTTTTTTTAGATATTTCGTTTATCTTGTATATAACTTCTGTATTAGCCCATATATGGCCTAACCACTCTCAATCGCACTGTCGATTGTGGAGGAGGCCCGTGCCCTGCAGTGGGACGTATATGGGCTGATACAGATACAGATACAGATTAGCCCATATACGTCACACTGTAAGGCAAGGGCCTCCTTTATAATTGGGAGTAACATTTAGAATTGTTAGGCCAAATTATAGTCCACCTCGCTGGCCTAGTACGGTTTGGCGGACATGTATATTACTTACGTCGCATGAAAATATAGTAGGTGGCATAAGATAGTGTGCAAACTTTTTCACTTTTTATATATCATTAATCTTCTGCCGTGAGCTCACCACAACACTCACAAGAGCTTCTTATTTTACCCATTTCAATTACTTTTATTTTAGCTCATTTTAAACTTAGTCTTAAGAGAGTACCTACATATCGCCTCTATAAAACTTTAAAATATAATTTTCACTTACTTAGTTACGTAATTAGTCTTGGTGCGGGATAAAACCAGCGTTGTTTTATGTTCTTGAATTGAATACGGGCGATACTGTTACCAATTTATTATCAAAAAGTAGGTACCCCGAAAATTAACAATCGTTTAGTTACCAATTTTATGAAAGGTATAAATAATAAATATATTACTGTAATGAAATTATGAATTCGAAAAAAAATCGTGTAATGTCAACAGAACTACAATAGGGTTTTTAAGACCTCATCCAAACAGAAAACTTATAATAATATTGTGTGTATTATAAAGACACAATTAAACAAAAGCACAAAAACCTCTCTTCATTGAAATAAAATATCAAAAAATTACCTGGATAGAAGAATATGAGTCCGATCAAAGACGTGACTAGTGTCAGGACATCCATAGTGAGAGTCACTGCCACATCTTCAGATCAATATTTCAAGTCTTTCGAAGTTCACTAGAGTTGCAGTAGGGCTTCCGTTTCATCTGAAACAAAAAGTAATAAGAATAAGCATTTTGAAGAATCTTGAAACTTATCTTTACAATATAATCCAAAAGCATTTAAAAGTATAATACAATATACAAGAATATGGTTCGAAACTTATATTTGGTTTACAATTTATTTTCCAAAAACATCGTATATATTATGTATGATATAGTATAGTATAGTATTATATATGAGAATATGTTTCTACAATATGATACTACTTTACTGAAAATCACTAGCGCCAAATTAATTCAACCAATAGATATACCAGAACATACGTATTGAATACACAATGCTAAACCTATGTTAACTAGTCTTACGTCGTCAGTAACTGCGAGAGATATTTTCAATTTCAATAGTCACCGTTTGGAATGGAACCCTGATACTCAAGTGTCACAGCCGGCATCATAACATATTTTTAAAGTAAAATTTACCTTGACTCACATTTAACATACATAGGAGCTTATATACTATATTGTAAATGGGGGTCTAAATTAAATTTGTCTATGCTATATACAATTTTCATAAAACCCTTGGCTTTATTCAATAATACATAACGAGTTAACAAGACCCGCAGAACAAGCGCCTTGTAAATTCGAGGACGGGGTGTTCCCTGCAAATCTATTGCTCTGCGAATTGGACATAATCCGATTTTCGGAACGCTGGTTATCTAATTTAGAATATTTTTGAAGTATATTTGCTGCAGCTAGCAGCTGAACATTGGTCTGTTCAGCTAATACGAAGTCATTCGATTTTTATAGCTAGGAAAAGAAAAAAACTTATAAGTTGTAAATGGTTTTTTTTTATTCCCTTCAGATACAAAAATATGAAAGTTTATAATCGTCAAATTAAATAATAAGGAGAAGAATAAATGAAGAATGATTAGTTTCTCATTGAAAAGAGATTCATTATATTTTAAAAAAGGAATACGTATTTAAACTTCAATATCAATTTTTTCAATTAAAGAAAAGCAATTCGTTTTTGATGTGCATAACCCTATTAAGAAAAATAGCGTGAAGGCTATCGATGCCAGCGCAAAGGAAATATATGATTTGGTTACCAAAACAATCACATTATAACCCGTCATGTGTACAAAATTCAATTTACATATTGATTGACGGCGATGTTTCAATTATATTGACAGTTCCTTCATTGATTCAATTATTGATAGGATATTGAAAATACATACTCATGTTATGGTAAGTGAGCTTGACATACACACCCCTTCTTCTGCTAAAATATTTATGAGAAATTATTTTAAGTTGAAGCCAAAAAAGAAGTTAATGATTCGGTTGATTTTTAAATATCCGTGTCTTCTGAAACTCAGATTCTAAATTAAATAAATAAATACACCCAACAGTCACATAGTCCTGACCTCACACTACGATCGAGTCTTGCGTGGTGGGTATTAAAATTTAAGAGAGACTGCGATCTCACTACCACTCAGACCCGAGACAAATATTAGTGGGCCTCATAAACTTTTTTCTGATGCGGAGATCGACCCCGCGGCCTCTCGTTTCACGGTCAGCGTCTTACCGACTGGTCCACGGAGGCTGTCCAAAACTAAAATTCAAAACTAAGGAAACTTGTCATTATAACTTCCAATAAATATTTATAAGCTTATTAATTATTATATTGGTGGATTAAGTCCGCAACTGGAGTGTGAAATTGTCCTTTTATTAATAATATGGTACTATTCCTGGTCCCCGCATGCTTTGTATTGACCGAGTTATCGACCAATGCAACTAAGCCATTAAAATTGAAGTAGTCTGCCTAATAAAATTAGGTTATCGATGTAAATAGGCTGCTCTCCAAAAATGTCGCAATTAACCTCCAAAGAATTGCGTTATTCAAACCCATTGTTTTTTTTTTTCATTTTGTTACGTCATTCATTTTATTCTATCCATTTCCGTTGCAATCAGACTTATCACAATATGGATATACAATAAGTGTCCCAGTTTGGGTGCAAATACTTTTTGACGAGTTTTTTTATTGATGCTCAGTTCCTGGTCATAGCATAATGGTATGTAACCTATAGAATTCCTCTTCTTACAAAATGTGCTATCTAACACCAAAAAAAAAACTGTAACTGTAACTAGGAAACCTACTGAGATTAGTACATACAAACAAACCATTCAGCTTTATATTTTGTTATAGACTTGCCTCTAATTTTTGAGGTATAGTTATTATTTCTATAGTAGTTTTATGTATGACAACACAATGTCCGTCTTAATGAAGCCATAAGTGTCTAAATCTGATCTAATATTTAACTACTTCAAATCAGTTTATTTCAATTGGCTCGCACTCGTCCACTTCCGCCAGTATAGAGTGGGTGATAGCTGTCGTGAATTGAGGCTGTTATTGTTTTTGTAGTGCTTGAAGAGAATTTATTAAATAAATGAGCTAAGTGGCTAATTTGTAGTAATATTTATTTGTATTCCTAATGTAAATAACAAAAAAATCTTAGAATAGTAGTTAGCGAGATTGCGAAAGATGCTATACATTTAATGATCTATTTTCAACATTTTTACTAGTGGTAAGTTTCTTAAATGTGAGATGCCGCCTGGGTAGGTGCCTCTGAAATGTCTATTTGGCCGCCATACAGCAGAGTAAATGCACTGTTGTGTTCCGGTTTGAAGGATATTGCAGGCAGAGTAACTACAGGACATATTGAGACTTAAAATCTTACATCTCATAATGACGAGCGTGAATGCCAAGCATTGCTTTGTCATTCCAGTTGTGGTTTGGGTTTGCTACTGTCTATGAGTGGTTGTATCGCTTACCATTAGACGAATGGCACACTCGTCCCGCCATCCATTGCAATTTAGAAAAAACAGTAGATTTTTAGTGTAATTTCTTTATTAAAATCAACTGATTCATTTTCATTGCCTTGTTATGAGCTATTTCCAGCCAGCTCTTAAACGTCATGCACGACACATTAATACCTTACATAATCTGAAATAGGACGCGATTGCAGCCATAAGTCACAATTTCGAAAACACCGACGGAACTTTATAACAAAAACACTGGCTGTAAAGTTGTTTGCCTCGTAAATATTCACGGATTAAGGAACAACTAATAAAAATTCATATAACGGATATGATTCAATAAACTATACACATGCTGCAGGAATATTGTTAATAATGGCTGTGTCGAAATAGAGCATGGTTTTGCATACATTTCCAGTTTAATGACCAGTATTAGCTCATTATAGCCATTGATAATCTCGATGGAATCTAAAATCCAATCTAAAATCGGCTGGATCACAGGTTATTGGATTGTGTGATTTCAATTGGGCTGAGTACTCGAGCTTATGATATCAACTTGATATTAATATTTGTATCTTTTACTTTGTATTTTCAATGTTTCTACTCTTTACGAAGATTAGTTACCTATTCTACTGAGTTTAAATTTCCTGATATAAAATGAAATTATGACACATAAAAGTTGAAGCTTTTAGTATACCAAATACAAAATATATGTATAAATGAATCATAAATAAATAATAATGTTCCTAGAGGCCGTAATATCAACGGCGACATTGTCACCATTCATATAGCATATTCCTTCATTATTGCAACTTAAGCAGCATGTCACGGATTTAATTAGACCAACTAGATACTTGTAACCATTTAGCCATTCTGTCATACAGTATTACGGCTAGTGTACTTTGCTACTACCTCCTAGTGCTTTGATTAATTAACAGATGTTTCTAAGTTCAAAATACAAAGGGCCTTATCTATAGACAGTTTTAAAACCTGTTTAATTATGTTTTGTCTTCTTCGCTCAAACATAAATCAAAGGTCATTCGAAAAGGACAAAACATTCGATAAAGTCTATAAATAAGGCTAAAAGAGTCGGCAAGCATCGGCCAACATGAAACAATATTGTTACAAGTATTAAGAGAAGACTGTAAACAACAAGCAATTATTTATACACCAATGTTTACCAATTTATTTTTTGAGCGGTAAGTATGTGGGATAATTTGGTTCTCGTTTGTGTATGTTTTCATTAAATAGGTAAGTAAAACTAACCTCTCCAACAATAAAGGGGTTCTCACGATGCACATATGCGCCGGGCTCAGACGGGTAACCAAAACAAACGCGGCCAAGGTTAACATTATAATTTATTGCCACTTCACCGTTGACAGGCGGTTACAAGAAAATGTATCGCCAGCACAAACAATACCCCCGATTCATACATAGCAGGACCATAAAGTAAACAGCATATGAAGTGAACTGTAATTGAAATGGACTGTGAAAGTGTTGCGCAGTTTTTGGAATCGTTTTTTCCGTGCGCTGTGAAAGAACCTGGCGCCGTCCAAAGTAACCCAAAAAACCGTGATGTTCCCGGATATTTCCATAAAGGTATGCCTCACAACACATCGTTTATGTAACGACACTCGAACTCATAATGCGACTGTTGACTTTTTTACTTTCAAGGCGCGGTTTGAAGATAAGTTTAGCAAACGCACTAAACTCCGAGCACCGCTGTTTATTCTTCACATACTGATGTGTCTGCTCAGCTTATTAACGTTGAACTACGTACACAAGTTAATATAATATTATTGCAACTCTAATGGCGGTAGCTTTATATACGAAATTTAGGCAACGTTAAAGGTTTTTCGCCCAACATTTTGTAGGTGTGCTTAGCGGTGTTTACACAAGGCCTTAAAAGTAACATGTCATGTTCACCGATAACAACTAACATATGAAAATATTTTGTATGTAGCTTTAAAGTTTATAGGAAAGTCTCACGTAACTCGCGCGCCCGGTACGATCACACGCGGGCTTTTTAAACGTGGGTGTATTACAAAAATAAATGAAAACATTATGAATAATGTTTGTTTTGACGAGGGCCACCATATTTACGGTGGCGAGAGGCGGGTGACGACGCGACTTGGACCCACACAAAGCGCGATTGATTGCTCCAAACATGTAAAATATTAAGAGCGATCTACTTTCGGAATTGATTAATTGTGAGTTGTGCGACTTCGTGATGCGAGATCCAATTTGGGAACAGAGACGCTCGTTTGTCGGCAAAGCTAGTTTTTAATTGCAGGCGTCATCAATCCACTGCCGACGCTGATTTACAAGCTAACGATACTCTCGTTCCGAGTACAGACAGAGTTGAAATAGATGTAACGTGTGAAAATCTGTCAGACGGATTAGCGCGGCTTGTACAATTTTTTTCATCTGTGCGTGTATTGCCCAAATTGCACAAGTTTTTGCGAAAGTTTTTGACAAAACGTTGCTCGTCGCACAATGGTGTATTTTTGTCCGTGCGGTCTCCACTGTCAGTTCGCGTGATGTATTGGAGTCGGGTAGGGGATTATTTTTACCCATTTCACGAAGTTTGCATGCATCTATTGTGCGCGGCGGAAGCGGCTCCACAAAGCGACAGACAGATTATTGTCTGTGAGTTCGGGACTCGATTCGGCATTTGAAATATAATATTATGAGTGAATGATAAGCTTCGGTTGCGGTCCAAACGTATCGGAGTAATTGCAGGGAGCGTAATTACAAGGTCCACGATTCAAAAATGCTTTTAATGAGGTATAAATAGTAATAAGGGCGTAAAACCAGTGCTAATAAAGTAGGAAAAAGCCCTAATTACCTGAGTTAACAACGTTGCTTTACTGCCATAATAAACATTTTCTGTAACGTGCGCGTGAAATGAATCGACGGAATAAAACCAACTGGATATTTATCCTTGGGAGGAATTATTGTCATATTTAAAGGTTTAATGGCGGTTTAAATATGTTACTGCGGCCATCCGCACTGTCTCCGCATTTTTGTGTACCTTTTATTAAGTCCTTTAAAGCGAATTTTATGAAGCCATTTATTAAACCTGTTTTTGGGAGCTGTATGCGTGTGTTTAAGGTTATTTTTTAAAAACAAGGAATGGTTTTAAATTGGGAATTGACGCACCTGTAGAAAACTCTCTAATAATTCTAATCCCTACTGATACTATAATAAATAATAATAAATAACACCCAACAGTCATATACATAGTACTGATCCCACACTAAGATCGAGTCTTGTGTCGTGGGTATCAGGAACTACGAGAAACTTTTCGGTCTCACAAACACCCAGACCCGAAAGAAATATTTGTGGGCCGTACAAACATTTCTCTCGGTTAGGGGATCGAACCCGCGGCCTCTCGTTTCACAGGCGGCGTCTAACCAACTGCGCCACGGAGGCTGTCAAGTATATGTGAATGTAATGTTACGCTTTCATGCGAAAACTACTTAACGTGTGTTAAGTAACAGTAAATAAGTTTTTTTTATATAAACAGCATCTTATGTTGCTTCTTATGCCTCCAAGAATATGTGTACAAGTGTACACACACATAAGATGCTGTTTATATAAAAAAAACTTATTACGAAAGATAAAAGAAAATATTTATCGTTATTGAACATTTTGGCCGCCATTTTAAAATGTGTTTCTGCACCCGGGTGACGCGGGGCCGGACCGCTAGTGTTAAATTAATGTAATATTTCGTTTGACTTCTCTGTATTTTTCCCTTACCCATACGGTGTGAATATAATATTACATATTTTATTGTAAATAACTGATTAACATTGTAATTTGTTGTCCTAGAGACTGCCTAGTTCTTGAAGAACATAAAGAAATAGAATTAAAAATAGTTATTTTAATATTATACTTTAATATATCTTCCACTTAATTTCAATATTCAATACGTTATGGGTATGGAGTAGTGCTCGCACCTCTGGGATGGATCCGCCCAGTACCTGCTCGATGCCTTGGATGGATTGCAGCGGCGGGCCATCCGCATTGTGAACGATGCAGACGTTACGAGCAACTTAGAGTCGCTACAACTCCGGAGAGATGTCGCCTCTCTAAGCGTGTTATACCGCCTGTATTACGGTGATTGCTCTGAAGAATTGTTCAACTTGCTCCCCTCCTCTCCATTCCTAACCAGAACCACGCGTGCTGGCTTGCGAAGCCATAGCTTGACGGTCCACACCATCCCGGCGCGAACCAAACGGTTCTCAAATTCGTTTTTGTGCCGCACCGTCAGGCTGTGGAATTGTTTGCCGGCACACGTGTTCCCTCCTTCCTACAATCCTGGGTCCTTCCGCCGTGGTGTGAAAAGGCGCCTTAGCAGGCCGGCATAATTGTTTCCATTGGTATGGGACTGCCGTCCGATACCAATGGATACTCTGCCTGGGCGGCATTGGCACTTTCCATCAGATGCAATGCCGCCACAATGCCAAGCCGCCATAAAAAAAAAGTTAAGTACCTGTACCATCACTTAAGTATTTTTCAAAACCTTACACAACTTGAATTGAAAACAGCAACGCATAAATTAAATATTTTACAAACACTAAAAACACGCATAAATTAAATATTTTATTTTATTACAAACACTTCGAAATCATCGCTTAAACACATTCGTTCGAGACCGCCTTTTGTATTCGTATTTCAAAAGGGCAATATGTTTGGCATACCATGCAACGCCGGGCCAGACCAAACAACATTTTATTTCCTAAATAATTCACACCACTTTGAAGTTTGAAATAGAGATGTCAAACGATCGGTGAAACTGCAAGTTTGGTTTATGTTATATCGAGTTCAAAGTTGGAATGGTTAACCTGCATGAAACTTCTAACGGAGCGTAGAAATATTTTATTGGCTGTCTTTTGGTATTGGCACATCAAAGTTATGAGCAATAAAGTTCTGTTTACAAGGTTAACCGATGATCGATAAATGAAATTATAGAGAAGAGATATCGATAGGATAGTCAAAACGAAAACATAAATGATAAAATATGTGTTTTGATAATTTTACTATAGATTACAGACTAAACTCAGATGACTCAGAATACGATAAACTAGCAACAAACATATATAGATGCTAACAGCTGATAATGCCGTTTTAATATCTCCATTATGAAGGAAAATAACAGAAGTTAACAAACATCAACGTTGACTAAATGTATCCTTTTATCCAGAGATAAAGGAATAATATTAATGGCGTGATAACCTTTGCCACGAATTATCTCTTGAAGAATTCTTGATCTGATGACATCGGGAGACAATGTCTTAGTGTGGTATGTATATAAATACTGACTAACATAATATAACTGAGGCTGTGGCCAGAAATATTAATTGTATGAGGCATCCATTTAAAATAATGTTAAATTTTGCATCATAGCTTAGCAAAGAAAATTCATCTACTTTTTATTATAGTTTATGAAATCGGTTAAAAACTACAGTATAACACGCTTAGAGATATTACTTTTCTCTGTATATACAGGGTGTATCAAGACTGCTACCGAAAACGAAGCTGGGTGGTAGTTTTATAATTATATATTATAAGCAGGTATATTATGTTTCTCATCTTAAATATCGTTATAATAAAAGTTTGACATTTCTTACTTTCTCTAAGTAAAAGCAAAGAAAATTTGTTGCTTTTTAGGTGGTAAACCTTTTCAGTCTTTGCTAAGGAGTGGACATCTTTCAAAGATGACTTTACCTTGCAGAAATATAAAGTAAAACTTACATTTTACTCCGTTTGCAACTGGCGAGCTCTTTGCAAATGGAATTTCTCCTCATTTACGCTTTAAAGTATTTTTACTCGCAAATGGTCAGCAAATATAACAAAACTACAAATTCAGAACTTTAAGGCCTTTTGTCCGTTCAGCGTTGGCGCTTACGTGTTACTGTTTATGTTCAAAACGTGAACAATTTTTAAAACTCATTTTAAAATGTTTCAATGTTTTGGAGCGTATTTTTTGTAAGCGTGTTTAAAAAACTTTCAACTACATTGTTACAGTCAGTTTAATAATTGGTAGTAAAAAGGGAAGTTCATGCAGCTGAATATTAAACGGTGTACACAATCGCATAGTCACAAAATGTGTTTGTGACTGTTTCATCCAGTCACAACAAGCCGTGCACCTGAGGGCAACGTTGCTTCTGTCCCCAGATATTTTCGTATTGCAAATATTTGTGACCAATACAGACGCAATCGCCACAAGGCAGTCGTTCCGTCGAACCTCGCTGCCCTCTATAAAACCCTGAATAATTGGACTCGACCCACCGCCGTGGGCAAAGTGTCAAATTTTCCACGTCATTTAACGTTCTTTTAAATTTCAAATTGCTGCCCTTAAAATTTTACAACCGTTTTAGATTTTCGACGCATCAGGTGATTTTGTAGCACTTATAATAATAACTCACGGTGTAACACGTTTCCTTTGTTTGATTTATTGTATCACTTTTGTAATAAATACTAACTTACACGCATAACGCGATTGTGTGTAGTGTAAATAGATTAAATAATTAATTGGTTTACTGTCGTCTATAGTTCACAAGACATCTTAACAACTCTCCAAAAATATATCGTCAACAAAAACAACCTAATAAGAATATTTGACCTTTGCAACGATAATGGGGTAAGAAAATAATAAAATCGCATTCCGCGAAGCTCTCGCCTTTGATGTATAGGAATTTCTCGAGTTAGCGGTTGATTCATCCACACAGACTATTTTGGACGTTTGTTCCTTGTGACGGGAACGAGCGTGCCGAAAGCTCGGTTACATTTGTTTTGGCCAAGCTAGCTGTTAGCCACAACGCAAAGATTAAACAAAGATCGTTGCTCAATGTTTGGCCACATGTATCTACAGCTCGCACGGCCGAAACACGCGCGCTATCATAATATTGACCCTCTTATCCGCATCGAAGCTGCATTGTGGCATTTAAATGCTCAGTTTGCTCATCCCATTAGCCAGTGTATCGGGTGCGGCAACCATAATAATCAGCTAAGTGGCGTCAGCTGGCACAAAAACTTTAAAAAATTCGCCCTATCACACATTAAAACCAATTACGGCTACCTACTAGTTTTTTTGTGCTGGCGACGGCCTAAATCGTCTCGTTAGGGTCATTTATTTAGGTCCATTTTTTATTTAAAAGGACCGTTGCGCCGTGAAGGGTGGGCTGTAACAATTAACCAACCCGTTAAGTTAAAAAATGTCACCCTTTGAAAAGCTCTTCGCTTGTGCAGTAACCAAAAAGGGCACTTTTTATCACCTGGGTTGGAAGTCACAATTTTGTTTATCGCCACTCGAGAACATGTTGATTTATGCTTCCACCCCGTCGACGACGGAACCCGACCGAAATGAATTAGATTGTTTAATTGGTCATTTATTTTCGAAGATAACGCCCAGTCACACCGAGTTGAGTTATTTTAGGTCACCGGAGTGGCACTCCGTCCAAAATCAACTAACATTTTATCCACATTTACCTGGCCCTTGAAATAAAGTACTTCGTGTTGGGTCACATTATTGAATACTTCTGGAGCCAAATTACAGACGTTCCCGACTAAGCTGTCCCGGCACATTTTGATGTGTTTTTATAAAAAATAATTTAGGCATCAGCTGTTGATCTAACATAAGATTTATTATACATAATTGCCGAGAGGCGCACGGTACCTCATGCATTATGGATTACGTTCAAGAAATATGATGTGCATTAAGACAAAAGGTATAAAAGTTGTTTCAAAAAAGTGCTTAATGATCGGCTTACACTTTCCCTGAGCCCACCCGAGACGTAAAAATTAAAGGCTTATCTTAAATTATTCTTAATTGAAGGGTCTAAAAGTACAGATTGAATTTCAAACACTTGATTGATAGCTTTACACTGGCGCTGTTTCGATAAAGGTTGATGTAAAAATTCCGATATTTATTAGCCTAATTACCATAAGCTAAGTTACGATCGCGGCGAATGGCGTTAATAAATATGTCTGCCTAGCAATATAGGTGTCTAAATATTAAAACGATATTGCCGTAGCAATAAATGTTTTCTTTTAATAAAACGATACAACTTCGTTGCAGCGAAGTAATAAGAAACTTATACGTTTAAACACTTTTCTGTAAGGATTAACTCGATCGCTTATTGATTTTTAAAAGCAGTGAAGTGGGATAACTGAGATCTCGTTATAAGTTATGCATTGCAAGTCTGTTCGCATTGGATACATTGCATACGAGTGTAATAATGATCTCATCAGTACGAGTCCATACTGTATCGTGCTTGAGCAAATATAATGTTGTTTTTACGACCGTTTCGAGATCCTTTGAATACTTGTTACAGATCCTTTGATAGCAGAAGTATTATTTTTAACTTAGTATTCCTTTTTATTTGACAATTATTATGTTTACTGAATCACTATTTAGTAATGATAACAGTTTAAAATAAATGTAAGTGATAGACATGTTTAAATTCTTCAAAATAATGGCATTACTAATAGGACACACAAAAAATACTTTTCGCCATAAAAGTGATAAGAAAGCGCATTCCTCAATCTAAATAAAAACTGCTAATTTATTGTTATCGTAACTTATTGCATTTTCAATCTAAAGTTTTTTTCCGAAATTTATTCTAAGCACTGCAGTCACATTTTACGTAAGTTTTACTACAGTCAAATGCATTATCCAATCTCGAATATCACATAGAATGCTTTATGATTTCGCCTCGGATTATGTTATTTATGTGCGCCCAAATCGACGTCGTTTTATTTATGGCACAACTAATTACGTACATTTGCATTTTACTGTTTGTTTTCCACGTTAACGTTATAATTCCGGTTTTCTGTTGTAAATAGTGCGCCATTAGAGTTTTACATTTAACACCGTCGATGCTCACTCATCCGTCATTATATCGATTTTTGATTAATTAATTTTGACATTTCTTTCAAGATTCCGCACTAGAATTGATTTACTGCTAGGGGTTTTAAATCTAAATAATAACATTTCTGTCCATGATTTTTATTACTAAGAACTTATGTTCTTAGTACTAATTATGCTAATGCAGATGTTAATTTATGTGATGAGAACTGAACTAATGCAAGTCAAAAAAGATGAAAAGGTCTGAAAAATATACACAAGCTTTGTTCTGTAAATAAGCACAATCAATTACACTTAAATGGATTAAATAGAGTAAGAATGGTAACTATTAATTAACGCGACTCAACTTATTAAAATATAGAAATAAATAACTGACGAAAGAAATCCTTTAAGACCACATGCTGAAGAAATTAATGTTAATAAACTATCCTCCCAAATAAACTTAATTATCCGTCGAACTAACGTTCAATAATCAGAAAAGTTACGACTATAATATCATTATTTACCAGATTTATGAATAGACTCCGTGAAATAAATAACAAATAGCTAGAATCTCAAACAATGCGCCATTGTTCCCAAAACTTTTAACAGTGCGTGCACTGTTCCAGACGACGCGCTCAGTTCCTACAAAACCCCATGAATGGTCCGTCTGAGAGGCAATCCGTGAATTTCAACAACAAATGCTACCGTGGAAACTGTATCGCCTTAATTGGCTTAACAAAAACTTCTTACACGATCCCAACAGAGTATAAAGGTATTCGTTCAGTTAAAACAACAGATGCTTCTATAAACAACTCCCAACAACTTTATGGCATTTTTTACTTTATTCGCTTTTATTCTTAGGCGCCGACGTTCACTTTTTTTCGAGACGATACTTGTAGTTTTTCTTCGGATTGTTTTTTCACTTTTGTTAACTTAATTCTTTTAATTGCGTGTACTTTGTTCAGACAAATTACAAATTATGTAAGCGCATTGCTTTTCCAGATGTAGTTAGAACCGCAAGATATTTTTTTTATATCGTGAACATTAATGTTATATATTACCCATTTTGTAAGAGTAATAAACCGCTGAAGCTATCTTAGTTAGATATTAACGTTTATAATAACATTGAATTAACGCTATTCTGAACGCAAGATGGACAGGACTGAGGGTCAACAAAGAGATTCATAAGGCTCATTGGCGAAATGGCTTCCATAGCTCTGGTCAACATCAATGGCACGAAAAGGGCAAAATATAGATAGCCATCGGATGTGGGCGGGAATGAGACAGTTAATTCTAATTATGGCCGTATTGTGAGGCGAAATTTTATTGCTATCTCATTGGCGCGCTCATTACGTCGGCCGTACGTAATTGTGCTCTATTGTATTCTCCCGCAGACCTCTATTTTTCCACGGACCGTGTGAATCTGGAGCGAGGGGACAACTAAATCGCGTGAAGTTCCGCTGACTTATCGAAATCACTCTCCCAGAATGGTTGAGATTTGAAATTTTAATCCGACCAATCGACGCGGCTTAGTACCACTATTGAGGTGTAGACGAGCTTGTGTAAACACGGTATAATGTTCATTAAAAATAACGACCTCTGGGGCTATTGCTAAAAGGATAACAAAATAAATAACTAGCGTTATTGTGTTTCTATTTTGAAACACACGTTGGCCTTTTAGACTGCCACTGATAGACTGTAAAGTTTCATCGCGGCCTGTCGGAGCGATTAGCGGGCTGACAGCTAATTTATATACTCAACTTACTGTTCTATTCCCAGAGGGATGCACGCAGACGCGGCTAACTTTAGACACGGCACGTAGAAAATTGTTTCTGAATGATTTAGTAGTTGTTCCATTCATAAATTTGTATATTTAGCAATGTGTTTGTGATTTATGAAACAGAATGACTTAGTTTGTTCAAAAACAAAATTACATAATATTTCGACATTCATAATCTATAATATCGCTGAGTTAGAATTTTTATATCCAAACCGAATAGTATTTTGTTAACATTGCATTCTCAAAGCTGTTATAAAATATATATGTAAATATATAACTAACTAATTATTTAAAACTCATAGCTACTAGAATCCACCATTGTAATTTAACCGATAGATACTTGATACAATAAATAATTTATGCCCACATATCGCTAATAAATCCGTCTGTATTGCTGCAACAAACAACGTCATTAGTGAATATAATGCCGGCAGATGCGTCGACTCACACCTCATTGCTTTTTCCGTGACATTGCACCGAGCCATAAAAGATATTGAGTTTTGTGATATCGCAAAAGTGTATGTTTGATTTATGAAGTTTTTTGCTAACTGCCGTTGCTGATACAATAGTTATAGGATGGCGGGTGATACCACCTATTCATTTTGCAATGTCAAGAAATGCACTGGGTGAAATTAAAATTAAGTGATGTTGATTCGTAAGGCATGATTGAATTATAGTTTCATAGTTTTGTTATTATTTCGAGAATATATGTTGGAATTTGTAATTTATTATTAGTTACAAATTGTTGGGTCGGGGTCTAGTTTATTATAGCACGATATGAGGGGTAAAAATTATTAGAGGTGTTAGGGATTGGGTCCCAGATTATATGTTTATCACTCTTATTAAAAGATAATGCATAGTTTTCGAAAAATTAATTATAATAGTTACTAACCTCAAATCACATATTAGGCAAAACGGAACGTTATTATGAGCGATTGACAAACAATCGTTAGTAATATTTCAAATAAATAGTCTATGGTGTAAAATGTCGAGAGAAATCGGTGAAATGGAACGTAAAAAATACGCGTTTCAGTCATGTGTCAGTGTCAACAAAAAAATTTAGGAATGTTTTGTTGATGTTTTTGTTGTTTTTTGGTGGAGTTGTCGCATGCGATATACCCATAAATTACGAAGATTGAATTGATTTTGCTTGTTTTATAACGTCCTAGATGTTCAGAAGGAAGTTAGTGTACCCACTTTATGGACCAGTTAGGTCGACTGTACCCCAAAACCGACACGGGCCACCCCGACTTCACGTAGACTTTTGGCTACCACCCCTAGAGTGTATATAAAAAGCCGGAGGCGCGGAGGGAGAGCAGCCCCCGCCCGCTGTAACGAAGGATAGGTAACCGTGCGAGCCGTAGCGGCTGAGGCTGGTCGCCGGAGGCGACCAGTAAGCCGAAGCTGCGGAGGCGAGCGTGGGTGCCTATCCTTTGTTACGCAAGGGCGAAGGGGCTGTACTTCCCGCAGCGCCGGAGACGTTGCAGAAGCAACTTTTGTTTTGACATTTTGAGGTTAGGTTACTTTAATTAGGCTCTCAGAATCATGCCTTATCTTTTCATGGGAGTGGTACCAGGGGACAGGGTACACCTTCCCCCTCCTCCCCCCTACCCCCCAACCCCCATTTCGTGCTATAATATTCTAAACCTGACCCAATTGTTGTCTATCTCTGTTAAAAGTTCAGCATTTAAGTATTTTCTTTGAATGATTCATATTATCATTTAAGAAAATTATTAAGATGTCATAGGATTATGATCTCATTTATGAAAAGTTTGAAAGTTAGTATAAGTAATTAACTTTTTTTTACTTACTATTTTTTTTTTAATTGCAGTGAATGGCGAGAAGAGCATGCCGTTCGCCTGATGGTAAGCGATGCGACCGCTCATGAACAGTAGTAAAACCTTGAATTACAAAGCAATGCTTGGCATTCAACTGCGCTCGCCATCCTGAGACATAAGATGTTAAGTCTCAATATGTCCAGTAATTACTCTGGCTACAATGTGCTTCAATCCGAAACACAACAGTGCATTTAAACTGCTGTTTGACGGGAGAAATAGACATTGCGGTGGTACCCACCCAGGCAGCCTGTCACATATGAGAGACCTACCACCAGTATGTAAATGGACAATAGCGGCAACAATTACGAGTGATTCTTATTACAATTTTAATTGCCTATGTCCGCTGTAGATATTCCTTTTTAATAACACTACAATGTTGTAATTAGTGAATTTATACAATTCAACGAACACAAATTTATGATTACATAAATTTGTGTTCGTTGAATTGTATAAATTCACTAGTAGGTGTCCATATTACGTGCTATTCTAATGAATAGCACGTAATATGGACACCTACTAGTTAATTCTACATAAGTTTCCAATAACCAGTTAACAGTCAATCATTATGAGCTTATGAAGAAGTTAGCTAATTTCATTTTTTTATTATAGGTTTTGGATATTTTCTCATTAAGAATTTCGCTATCTGGAATTGAATGCTGCGTTTTTTTTAAACAGACTCGACAAAGTAATTAGTTGTTACATTCTGTATCAGCCCATATAGTTCCCACTTCCCACTGTAGGGCACGGGCCTCCTCTACAATCGAAAGTATGATTGAGAGTGGTAAGGCCATATAGTCCACCACGCTGAACTCGTGCTGGTTGGCGGACTTTACACACCATAGAATACTTAGTAGCTAGATTACACTTGGATATAAGTGCAGGAAAGATAAGTTATATTCGTATAGTTAGTTTTTTTTAACATTAACTGCCTTATTCATAGGCTGCTTATGGCCTATTGCCTATTTGAGCTATCCAATGTTTTGTCTTCTTTGCTCAAACTGAATTCAAAAGTGGTTTGAAAGGGACTAAACATTTGATACCTAAAATTGATTGATTGATAAAGTCGAATTTATTTCGTCATATGTTTTTTTTAAAAAGATTGATATTTATTTTATTTGATTTTTCATTTCTAAAAGATTAATAATTCTATGAACTTGTACATTGTCTTAAATGGGTGCTTCTCGATACACCCCTTCGGCGCTAAATCTGGAAACGATTTTAAGAATGAACAATCTTGACAAATAATTCCAATACAAATTGGTCCGAGTGTTGAACAATTGAACGGGCTTGTTTTACTTGTTAAGTGCTTATTGTTCTTTGGGAAGTAGCATTTTGTTTAGTATTTACTAAATTGTTACAATAGTATTTCCATAGAATAGCTTTTGAGGAAAAATCGATATATAAGTACCTGTATATTTATCTAATATTCTACGAAGATGAATAAAGTTATACGAAAATCGACTTTCTTGTAAGTCCGACACTTATGCGATTTAGATCGACTTTGCAAGATTCTTCTTGTCGTAGATTTTTTTGCCTGTAATTTTAAGGCGTTCTGCTATCACACCATTCCTATGAATTTATCCTCCTGAGTAAATTAAAAATCTAAAAATTCATTCAAAATTCAAACCCGGGACAATACAGCTCTCCGTTTACCTAAGAGGACATAAAAACAATAAATAATACGAGAATGAGTTTTTTTAATACATATTTTTATAAATGCGCAATGATTCTAGTAAACAAAACTTTATTTTCATCTTCCTATGTTTTATGAACACAGTCTATTTTTATTTTCACACGATCATAACATACAGCCTCTTTTGTTCTCAATGTGTGGTGGAAATAATTAATCTTATCGGCACTACTCAATAACAAAGCATTAGTTGATCGCCGCAGGCAATTACCACCTTCGCATCAAAACACAGTAATTTGAATCAATATTTTGATCATTATCTACAAGTTTCATATAATTTATGTAATGAAATACTCGCTCATTAGAATTTAAGGCATTTTCCGGTATTAAGCGGAGTATAATAGCAATTATTAAGTGTTACTACCGATATTTCGTGGGAAAATTTAAATTGTAGGCGCTCTATAAGGAAATGCTTCGTACAATAGACCTTGTTGTTATTACTATTTCTACAAACCTTTAGACAAATAGATATTCTTAAGTTTATGGGTTTGGTGTCCAGTAAAAATAGGTGTATAATAACAATAATAAAAAAAGTACAGTCGAAATGAGAACCCCTCCATTTTTTGAAGTCGCTTAAAAATAAGGCTACATATTATACAAATAGAATAAAAGTGAGAAAAGAGCTAACTACTTATTTAAAGTATAATTGAGAATATTGTTGACAAAAGAATGAGTTAAAAATCATTCCAAATCAATTCAAAATATGTTAAGCAAACATTTATCTCTAAAACCAAACGGGCTCGGGAAAAATCGTTATTCCAAATCATCACCCTAAAAGCAGTGCATCGTAAATTACCCTACGATATACCAAAATAGCGTAACACCCCAACTACCATGGGAACTGAGGGCCCCCCGAACTCCCGCTAAATACTGACAAATCTGCAATCCCAAATCAAAAAGACGAAATATCCCTACATTGAGACACGCTCTTCAATAATCAATTTATGGGGCTGACGAAATTCTTTAGTAAATGATAAAATGCATCAGTCACGCGATGAAAGGAAAAGTAAACGGTAATTTGGACTGAGGTAGATTCGACAATGAAGAAACGGGAGCTCGGAAGCATCTCAGATTTTTCCTTGTTATTTCTACAACAATGGAAGGTTTCAATACTCATAGTCTGTATGCTCGCTATTGTTCAATTAATTATCCTACAGGTGAAGTAATTAAGCTCAGATTGCAGAATTAAAACATTCATTTTATTATTTATTAGTATATGAATCCTGCTCCAATATTGCTCTTTGATGTCGTTTATTAGCACATTTCAAATAACTGCATGCAAGAAAATAGGTATATCTTGCATTAAGAATACTTATTCCACTACCTGATAGGAGTATAGAAAAATGCGTCAAACTAAAGATCCAAATTAAAGAGCATAAATTAATATTAAAGCATCTACAGATTAAGAATCAAATATGAATAATACAAAGAAATAACAGTGTTTTTAACTGTTAACCAAACGAAATCGTAAACGAAGACTATGAACAATAGAACTACTCCATGAATCGATTTCTGGTGATGAATTAAATTACGCTTGCATCGATAGTTATGAATTGTATATCACGCCGCTGAAAGGTGATCGGTCACTATGACAGTAGTCTCCGTAGTGAGAACCAATGGACCGAAATCTACCAGTTTTATGGCAGAGGGACCATCAATCAGGAGCATTCGCAATACGGCTGATAATGTATCGCCAACAACCCAGCATTTAATTGTTGATGGATCGGCACGCCGCCGGGCGCATTTCACGAGCCAATATCATATTTCTGGTAAGGATTTTTTCATTCCCTCCACCCGTGCATATTCGATACGGATTTATTATTTTCATCTTTACATCTTACCCTCTTTAGGGCCTCGGAAGCGATACGTAAAATGACGGAAGATATGTAGGGCGGTAATGGGGGAAAATTGTACTTTATTCGATTTTGATAGACTTGATGGCGGATTTAGGAGCCGCTGTCACTTGGCTGTGATAAGCTGCGTAACAAATACTCTGTTGATGTTTTGGTACATTCTGTTGACTAGTTTAAATTAAAAACAATAATAGTTAATGTTGTATTGAGAAAATTGGGATTTATAGTTGGGAGAGAAGTGGAAGCCTCAGATTAGAGCGTAGGGCACACACCTCTGACCTTTCAACGTTAGGTGAGTATTTGCAGTTAATTTTTGCTCCTTTTAATGACAAAACAAAACAGTGTGACTTGATCTACATGCTTCAGAGTTATATATAGATTAGGATTTAACATTTTATAGGTTAAAATAAAGTTAAAAGTAAAATAATTATATTATTAATATAATTATATACAAAGTGTCCTGAACTGACGAGAATGTATGAAGAGAGTGATGAAAGTAGACCAAGCGAAACAAGTATATCGAGATCGAGCAAATTAGAGATACCTTTTATTTTTATTATTTTTTTTTTTCAAGAGGAAAAGCTATTAAGCTGCCCTTTCGGTACCCCGGGGGAGGCCGAAAGAGGTATGTCAGTGTCTCTGGCCTTACAAAATTAGAGATCCCTAGGATGTGCCTACCCCTATGGGATACAGGCATTACGTTTATACCGGGTATATCAAGACTGCTACCGAAAACGAAGCCGGGTGGTAGTTTTAGTGGCTACAAACACTATGCAACTAAAAATTTTGCTAAGAAACGCGACAATTATTTTTAATGATTTTTTTAAATATCATCATTTTTGGGTGGTAAATCCATAGTTTTTGCTAGAATAATAATTTAAACTCTTTTATCCCTTAGAGTATTTATAAATAAAAGGGTATTATTTTACACTATTATTTTAGGAAAAAATGGATTTACCATCCTAATACGACCAAAGGAAAAAAAAATACAAAAAAAAACATTTTCTATTGCATTGTGTCTGAAGTCGCTTAAACTACCACCCGGCTTCGTTTTCGGTAGCAGTGTTGATATACCCTGTATATTATGTATGTATGTAATTATATATGATCAATTTTATTTTTTAAATAAAAAAACAACTAAACGTCATAATAATATTTATCTGTGTTGATATGCGTAATCATATTTATGCTGCAGACGACACCAATCCACAATAATGATCCATACAAGTTAGACGGTTGCACCTACTGGAAAGCATTTCCCCTAGTCGCAGCTCATAAAAAAACAATAAAACGGGAAGCAAGCAATAACCAAGTTGTAGGAAAATAAAAACAGCTCAACTAACCACTTCGGCGTGCAAATTATCCACGGTGTACGCATTCGCTCAGTTAACGCCTTCAAACAAGCTGGGTGGTACCATAAAATTATATTATTTTAGCGTTATCTATGTTACACAAAAACTAACTACTGAGGTAGTTTTCATATATTTACCTGACGATAAGATTTTTATGACAACCATAGTCATAAACTAGAAGGATCATATTACTACCGTCGTGTTTTTTTAGTTCTACTGGTATTGACATAATAATGTCTTGGGTAAATTATTTTAATTCCGAAGTGGCTACAATTTACTTAGCTTATTTTTGGATTTGTCAAGCTGAGGATTTTCTAATATCACTGGAAGATTAACTGTCAGCACTAGAAGATTTTCTAATCCTATTCCATGTTTAACTGTCTGTACTAATCTAGGTGTTAGCTTTAAGAGCGCAGCGTAGGTACTTACAAATTATTTATCTTGTATTTTACAATAAATATAAAGACACTATGAATTTTTTGATAAAAAAAAACAATATTATGATTTTTATCTATTATCATAATTTAATCAATTATTTTGTAAATATAGAATACGTACTATGTATTGACTTTTCATACGAGCAATTTAATTGCCTACAATAAACCAAATTCATTTTATAGTTTTAGCACAATTTATTTTATTTTATTTCATGTAAGACATATATGAAAAATAGGATACCAAATCTAATATACATATTATGGCATGGGGGAAATTTATTTTATAAATACTTGTATGAATGTTACTCTTTGTAAACTCTCACGCACTTATTCATAGAAAGTATTAAAACAGATTTAGCTATCAAATGGTTTGTCCCTTTCGAACGAATTTTGAATTCAGCTGGAGCGAAGAAGACTAAACATTCTACAACTAAAAAATGTTTTAAACTCTCTGTAAATCCTTAGCCGTAATAAAATAAAGTATTTATTTTGTATTAAAAATCAACCATAGCATTACGCATCGAAAAGAAATAAATACCAAATATCATAAAACACAATTTAATTCACAGTCACCTATCTAAACGTCTTCGATATGTTTTGGAAACGGTCATCCACATCACCAATTACCTATACGATAAGGGATTTATTTATGATCCCGGCGGCCGACTCGAATTAAAATTCATTGTTTCTCTTATCCTGAAAAACAGGGGTCACAATATCTCCGTATTATCTTTACAAGAATAGGCTTTTAAAGAACTCAATACCGATATCGATATAATTACACGACCTTACTTGATCTGTTAAACTTTTTAAAGGCTGTATCGGATTACCGTAAACTTTGTATTCGTTGATTATCTCAGATTAGATGAGGGAAGCTGATAAGGAATTTGTTTTATTGTCCTAAGTGTTTCGTTTAGAGGTGGTAAAGGAACCATTTGGACAGGTTAAAAATGTTTTATAGCGTCTTCGAAGTTCTTAGGAAATAAAATGTCAGAGGAAGTGAATACGATTTGATTATATAGCTGATTTTGAACTGTGAACTCTTGGTGTCGATTCCAAAACAAGAAAACGATTTTTAAAAAATCTTACGTGCATACATATACTCACGCCTTTTTCTAAAAGGGGTAAGCAGCGGTCAGTAAGTCTGACAAATACTGTTGCAACATGCAACTATTAAACGTAGTTGTGGTATTAAGTAGGTTTTGATATAACTTTATTAGGGAGGTCATATTTAAGGGCCATAATTTAATAACATTCAACTTTCATTCGGAGCAAAATTCATAATGCAAAATTATTTCAAAAGGAAAATGAGGCCCCTGTGAGTCACCATACACACAAAGAGTACCGCTTACTTTTAACCATTTTGCAATGAACACGATGCTCCCTAAGTAGGCCGTGGTGCTTATATTTGGTAAATATGCGCATATTTCTATATTGTATGGTAAATACAGCCACAAATAGCTTTGTATGAGATGCATCCGTTCGGCAACCGATGACCTCTGGTGACACAGCGCAAGCGACAGGATCTCAAACATTACCCGTTGTGTTTCGAAATATGCTTATTTTGCTTTGTAATGTATAGTGTAATGAGGCCGGACTGAATGTCTTATTTTGAATATTTATTGATTTTTTATATAGAGTGAAGAAGTGGGTGAAAATCCAGCCATGATAACAAAGAGGAGGGAAGGGCTCATTTTTGGGTGATCAATATTTTTTCTAGTCCGTGCATTATGGGATTAAAAAACCCTTTAAACCGCAGTACATGTTATATTTAACATTAACACAACATAAGTACAGGGCACGACGTGGTTTACGTATTGCATTAATAAAAATCTCAACACAAAAAAGAATATACAAAACAATTCCTTCCTGTGGTGTTAGATCTAGGTAACTGATCCAAGTAAAATATTTTTTTACTCATAATTAATATATTAGTGAATTGGTTTAAGTTATTATAATAATTAATAGTATCCTCAGCTTTATAGTAAATATTACCATATCCAAAATGAGACGCAGTTGATTCAATAATTTTGAACACTATTATGAAATCAGATAAATCACTAGTCAGTTTGAAAGACAGTCGGTAAATGCAAAGCGATCTAAAAGTATCGGGTTGTACAATTACGAGAATTAATGTATCTATTTGTAACCTACAGCTTCCGGTTTTTACGGTGCATTTCATTGGTGTATCGTGTGGATATCGGATAGATATTTTCAGTATAGGTAGCAAAAAGATAAAAAAGTTTCTATACGGTACGTTTTAATGTGATTTCAAATATATTTTCTTAATTTGATGCAAAATTAATGTAATGAAAACAAGAAGATTGTTTAAAAAAAAAACAAAAATTTGTTTAACGCTATGTTTAAAATATACAATAATAGAAAGCAATGTTTCGCTTTTTTATGTTTAAATTGTAAATAAAAAATATTTTTTATTATTTTAATTGATAATTTATTTCATATTTATAAGACCATATTGTTATAGTTTAATAAAGAAAGGAATAAATTGTTACATATACATACATTACAAGTTAAATAATAATATATTGTTTCCCAAAAAGCCAAACAAAATAAATACCGCCTTAATTGATTTATCCTATCCTAACGGACAACGTAAAATATAATTTTAAATGACAATTACGATGAGATCTGACAAAAACTACGCGAAAAGGTGCTTAAAAAATCGTCCTCTCTAATTAATCCGATCGTATAACCACTTAAAGCTATTCTCGTTACGTTCGCTCAGAAGTGGACAATTATAGCCGAGGAATATCATTTATACTGGCCTAGTTTTCTTCATTAATCTTTGTATGTGGTTTTTAATCGGCACAGTTGTACTATTGTAGGATTACGACGCTGAGATCCCGGGTTTGAATCCCGGGTTGGGTAGAGATGTTGGATTTTTAATTCATTATCAGCCTGGACCCAGGAATTGTGCGCCTGATATGGCGATAGGCTCGCCTTCTATCACATCCTTGGACGGAACACGCAAAGCGAAACGTGTGTGTCCTGGTAGCACCTCTGCTTACCCTTCTTGGATAAAGGCGTGACTTTTTATGTATGTGTGTTTTTTATCTTTTAAGCACATATTTTGCAGCCATTGGTTCTATTGGATATTTGTATCAGCCCTTAACATATACCCCATTTCAGGCTACGGGCAGATACTATCAAAAGTACGATTAAGAGGAGTTAGGCTTTTAGTACATTGGCCATTGCTTAGTATTACGATTTTTTATTAAGAAATATTTTTTTTGACTATAACTTCTGTATTTTGTGCATGTTTTGCGTATTAAGGTAGGTATTGCGTAGATAAATATTTGTGAAATTCACTAATTTTTGTTTTAAGTCTAATTGTGCGACTATTGTGCGTCGTTTTTTCTAATATATACCACGAAACAAGCCTTATAATTGATAAGGTCAGAACTGCACGGGTGATTGTTGGATCTATCCTTATTTTTATTTATTTAGTAACACATAAGATAGGCTTTTTCAGCGTATACTTGTAATATGATTGTAGGTAATATTGATCACTTAAATAATCAATAACATAATTAAACTATAAAGTGTCCGTCTTAATATAAATTAAGATGTATTGATCTTAAAAACAATTAGGTATCTAGTACCTAATCGAACTAACTATCAAACTTTACTGAAACATACAACGTTGTTATCAACCATATTGGTTTACAGACCCTACATATTAAGTATATAATAATATGTGTTTTAACATATCGCACCTTTAGAATTAAAGTGACCTCAGTTTCAGCCCATATACATAGTACGTCCCACTGCAGGGCATTCTCTACTATCGACAGTACAAATGAGAGTGGTTAGGCCATATAGTCCACCCCGCTGGCCTAGAGCGGGTTGGCGGACTTACTTCCATAGAAAAGTAAATAAATAGATAAAGTGACCTAATAAAAAAAAATAGATTTTGGCTTTTAATCATATATTGGCTCTAAATGACTATCTCCATCGACCCGTTATTAAAGAAGGACCTATTGACGCGTGAAAGACAGAAAGATGTATACTTCGGTCTTCTCGATATATCGAGAATATACCGGGTATATCAAGACTGCTACCGAAAACGAAGCCGGGTGGTAGTTTTAGTGACTACAAACACAATGCAACTAAAAATTTTGCTGACAAACGCGACTATTATTTTTAATGATTTTTTAAATATCATCATTTTTGGGTGGTAAATCCATAGTTTTTGCTATAATAATAATTTAAACTCTTTTATCCCTTAGAGTATTTGTAAATTAAAGGGTACCCACTATTATTTTAGGACAAAATGGATTTACCACCCAAATACGACCAAAGAAAATAAATTGACACTTTTTTTGCAACATTTTCTATTGCATTGTGTCTGAAGTCGCTTAAACTACCACCCGGCTTCGTTTTCGGTAGCAGTCTTGATATACCCTGTATATAAGATATATCTTCCCTACAAAAATTCTTATGTTACAAATCTATAATGAACCTTTTCCAAAAAATAAGATTTGTTAGTTAGGTCTCTATAATTCTAAAAATGCGATAAACAATGCCTTGGACTTAAAAGTACTCGATGTAAAATGTAAAAGTATCTTTTAGCGGAGTGCATTTTCGCTAATTCTTATGGAGTCGCCCTGACGTCTTTAAGTGGGGTACCGCTCGGCCGGAAGTCACTTTTTTCATCCCGAAAACTCTTGAGTGCTCCGCAAAATGTCTTCGAAATGGCTTTTTCTCGTTTTTAAGTACATTTTGAATTTTTTATACGTGTTTTTCGACGACTGTGTAGCACTTGCCCGGGTATTATTGGGGTGTTGACGGATTTTATTTAAAAATCCTAACGAGATATGCCTCTCTCAAGATATATGTACATGTGGTGTTTGTTACATGAATTTATGAGGTTCAAGTTTGGTAAGAAATTAAATTGTATTTCATATGTATAGGTTTATGTAAAAGCGCAATTCTACGATTGTATATTTGGAAGCAAGATAGGAGATTTAATAAAAACAATCACTAATTATTTATTATTGTAACATTGTCAATTTTTTATAGAAAGACTTGCCTTATATTGGATATAACTTAATTAAATTTATACATAATTTTAATTATTACATAACATAATTTAAAAATATACTTACAACACGAACCAATCACTTCCCATATCCGCAAACAAACATTCACAAAACCAATAATCCACTCAGTTCATAAAAATCCGAAATAAATTCCACGAACGAGATATTCAATTTGAATTTCGCGCCAAAGTTGTGGAGAGCGACACAGCCTCTTCGTACGAGAGCTTGCGCGAGACTGACTCGTGGTCTGCCCGCCAGTCTAGACGAGGCAGGCGGAGGGGAAGCGGGGGCGGGGGGAGAGCACGAGGGCGAATCAACCCCAGTCAACGTTTGCCCAGAAAAACGGCCAAGCTCAAACATCAATAAGGAAGTATTCGTTTGGCTGTTAAACTTAGGCTTTGCCGGACACCTAGTGCCTTGGGGCACGCGTCTTAAGACTTGGTTGGTTTAATTACGTGTAAATATTTCTTAGTTAGTTTTGGCATTGGAATAGGTTTGGTATGCTTCTTTTAATAATTTGCGACTAAAAAAGTTCTAAAAAGTTCTAACTATTTGTTAGTACTCGTTTCGGTCGTCGCTGCCATGACAAAATATATAATATGTAGGTATGTCAGCTCTGTATTTATTTTATCTTGATTAATTACTAGTGGCACCAGATCGCAATATTAGCTTATCATCTTAGTAATATACAGAGAGGTATGTTATAATATGTAACTTTAATTTTTTTGGTATTATTTTAGAGTAGGTATAGACAATTCAAAATTATGGTTTATTTTTTATCTTGTCCAAACTTTTGTAATTATATTTTTAGTACATAGCTTCCCTCACATCTTACTCGTCATATTTCATTAGCAATAATTATCAAATACTAAATAATTTACATAATTAGCATCAATAACACAAATAATATAGAAAAGTAGCCAATACAAACTCGGGTCGAGATCAAAGCCTTTATTTTTGCAATCCCTAAAACTCCAACACAGTAACTAAATTTTCCCAGACTGATAAAAAAAACCTGAACTGACATGATACCAAACGGGCAGAATTTTCGCGCCCGAGGCAGTTTAATGCCACATCAAGCGTAGGCACATAATTAAGATTGAAAATTCAAAAGTTCCAGGCGGACCAAGTTGGAAAACTTACTTTTACAACTTTATTTATCTCCAGTACCTGGCGGTTGGAAAAATTTCCTTTTGTCTTTTGAATTATGACTGCGTATCATTTAATTTACTCAGCTGACTTTTAACTTGGAATTACTAAGTAATGCTTTTGGTGAATCTCGGAGATCTGAAAGTCAAATTGTCCAGTTGGGTGGGCGATTTAAAACTTATTAATAAATTATAATACTTTTACTAACGCTCGAATACTCAAACTCTACTTATATAAAATTGTTATAGCTTTGCTTTAAAGGCGTGACGAGCATGCCCTTCGCCTGATGGTAAGCGATATGACCGCTCATGAACAGTAGCAAAACCAACACCTTGAATTACAAAGCAATGCTTGACATTCCACTGCGCTCGCCATCCTGAGACACAAGATGGAAAGTCTCGAATTTCTAGTAGTTATTTTGGCTACAATATCCTTCAATCGTAACAAAACAGTGCAGTTATACTACTGTTTGGAGGAAGAAATAGAATTGCGGTGGTACAGTCAGCAACATAAGTCGCTGAACACTTCACATTATTGATAACCTTTTCATGAATTAAAATTTGTACGTACCACTCTGTAGTCGTAAAATATAACCAAGTAAAGTCATCAATGCCGAGAATTGCCATACTATATTGAAAATAATTATTATTTTGGATGATAAGATAATTCCAAATTTTGTGACTGTGTAGCGACGTATGTTGCTGACTGTACCTACCCAGCTGGCCTCTCACATATTATGAGTTACCTACCACCTTTAAATGTAAGTTTCGCAAGTCCCACGTAAATGTAATAAAATAGTAGATTAATGTAGTTAGGTGTAACTTAATAAGTAAATGGCGTTTGAGTATTTGGGTGTAAAACTCGGGAAGGACATACGATGCTACTTACAGTATCTCCATGAAAATTTATAACCATACGCTGTGAGAATAAATTATTGAACTTTGTTGCTTAAACAGCAACATAGATTGATTTATCATAATCTCATAGTAACAAAATAAAATAATTATCTTACATACATATTGTCACGACTGTATCTCATAGGGATAGATAAAACTATAGACCGCACTTTGTTCGTCCTGACATATTGCTTTCGCTTCATCCACTTTGATCAACCTCTTCATGCCTTGTTTAGGGTGTCACCGCTTTGGATGGTATATGTTCGGTTAGGTCGACCACTAAAGACTCTCTCATCCACACTTGCATTGTATATTTACTTGGTTAGTCTCCTTTCATCCATCCTCTCTACATGACGGAAAAAAAATATTTTTTTCCGTTATATAATTCCGAAAGGATAACCAGAGGTGCCATTAGAGGCAGACATAGGAAAACCAATCGCCAAGCATAAAAAGCGTCTATCATTTATTCATTAATGAACATAAATCACTACCAAAGTTCATAAAATATAATAAATATTAAATAAAGTAAACAAAAAAATATAAAAGGGCGAACAGCGCACGCAATTTGCGATTAACATCAATAAATTGTTCAATCGCTTATACCTAGAATAATAAACAAGCAAAATATAACCGCGGAATTAATATTCATAAACACAGGGCTTTACACTAATCCGAGCCAACTCATCCAAATAAAAATAGCGTTGCGTAATATTTATCAAAACATGGATATAGGTCATTATTTCAAATAGCCAATGGCTTTAATAATCGTCGATTAAAAGTAAGGGCTACTCAACAGTAGCTAATGTACCATTAGGTGAGCTACCATTGCGGGATGAGAATAGCTAATAGAGATTTCTATTAATATAATGTCTACATTGCCGGTGCAGTGAATAATCCGTATCGATCGATTTTAAATTTAGTGCAGATCCGTTGGAAGATCTCGCGCTCGGCTCTATGGACTGTGAAAACCGTTTCGTTTCCAACAAATTCGGAATACGGACGGTGCGCTGTAAATTTTAGGTTTGATTCGAACGTATAGAACTAGCCGCTTCTAGTTTTATTGAGCGGAGTACTGCACTTTTCGAAGTCTATTAAAATGGAATGCATAATTTTTTATATGAATATTTTCAGTTACGAATTTTTGGGACGTTTGTAACTTTATGAATAATGATTATTATAACATTTTTACTCAATTTGGTAGTGGTGTTTGGTTGAAAAGTATTTCTTGAATTTAGAACTCGACATTTTCTTAAATTATTAATTAATAAATGCAATCAAAAACCTAGTCATTAATAAAGAATAAAGTAAGTAAAATATATAAGTTAATGATTACTTACTTGATCGTAACTGATTATTTTAGCAACGGCTAAATTAAGAAAGTGCGTGGTGGCTAGTTGGTAAACGGGCAGACGCGGCTGCAAATATATTCACGGAGGTTAGGTCACGGGATCAAATTCCAGGGCACATCTCTGACTTTTCGGAGTTATGTGTGTATTGATAGTAAATCACCACGCACTATAACGTGGAAAAAAATATCTTGAAGAAACCTGCAAATCATTAATTTTTTTTTGGGATCTCTATGGCATGTAAAGTCCGCCGAACCGCACTACGCCAGAGTGGTAGACAATATGACCTAACCACTTTGCATCGTACTCTCGATTGTAGAGGAGTTATATGGTCTGATACAGAAGAACCATTAATTATATACTAACTAGCTAACTCTATCCCACAAAATAAATAATTTCCTACAAATCTGAAATCCCAAACGGTCCTACTCAAGGATCATTTAAATAACTGTCAATTAAATATAACGTTCCGATGAATGATCAAAATTTGTTAAAAATTCGCAGAGAGGAAATGGCGCTGACATCCCTTTAAATATTCAAGTCTTGCCACTTTTTCTGAAGGACAGTAATTATGTTTGTCGCTGGCCGGTTATTATTTTTCTACGCCTTTTCAGATACAGTACTTAAGTTTTTATTCACAGTATATCTACTCTGATCTCATTAGAGGACGCCTATACCCAAGATGGGGATGACTGTACAATAGTTTTAAAATATATTCTTTTTGTTTTATATGTTTTTTTTTCTTTAATGTAAACAGTCAAAGCACGATAAAGGCTAATTGTTATTATTATAATATCTATTCTATTTGAAGTCCAGGCTGAATATTATAATAAAACTTAAGATGCATTTAAATCGTTCTAATATCTTGCAGAAAAATGTCTTATTTGACTAATGGTTGGAAGTATCGGAATCTTTAACACATCGTCTTGGTTTCTGGGGTAGCATTAATGACATCTATAATTGGGACTAATTTGGCATTGCATTTATTTTATAGATAGACTCTATATGAATACAATAAATAAATAACACCCAACAGTCACATACATAGTCCTGACTCCACATTAAGTCTTGTGTCGTGGGTATCAGGAACTACGAGGTACTTTTCGGTCTCACAAACACCCAAACCCGAAAGAAATATTTGTGGGCCGCACAAACATTTATCTCGGTGCAGGGATCGAACCCGCGGGCTCTCGTGTCAAAGCCGGCGTCTAACCGCCAGCGCCACGGAGGCTGTCAAATATAAATTTAAAAATACGTTAAATAATAGTTTTCTAAATTCTCGCTAAATGCTCCTAACTGTCACGTCACTATAATCTAATCTGTCTTTAATGTGTAAAAAATAAATTACCGAGAATTTGTAACATGAGTCAACATTTAGTAAAGGATAATAATCTAGATGGAAGAGTTAAAGTATTCCCCAACGCGTGATAATATTCGATATTTTATAATAAGTAGCCTGATTGGTCCTTATATGCCATATACAAAATTATATAACCATTTAATCTCATTAGTGTTCTGCCTACATATACTTTCACTCATTACTCATTAGACCTTTTCTATGAGAAAATTTGCCATTGACCATTTAAATACAAAATTGTTATTTGCAAACTTCTCCCTGCTTTTAAAAGCTCATGACAAATAAATTCCAAGAAAAATATATACATATTAATTTATTTGGAACTGACAGGATTACTATCACAGATCCCGTTATCCCAAACACGAGATGCGGGCGAAATGACAAATACATGACGTATGACGCATCATTTTAATAAGTACTTGTTCTGTTTAAAGTGGCACTGAATAATAGAGTTGCCATGATTCAGCGAAATTACAGCGGCTGTACCTTCAATGGGTGATGTGTAATCATTACTGATCGATTCATTACTGTATTGTTTTGTTATAGCTAATAATAATAAAAAGATAAAAAGACTTGGTAATTGAAGTGGAGGGGTACTTGCTTAATGCAGGGTTAAAATTAAATGAATATACAATATTATGGATGGGAGCACTTTAAAGTAATGTAGATAAAATGTAATCCTAAGATACTGTTGAAATAAATAAATAAAGAGTAAAAGTCACATGCTTAGTCTTGAACACATTAAGATCGAGTTTTGTGTCGTGAGTATCAGAAACTTCAAGAGTCTTTTCGATCTCACAAACAACCTTCGATGCGGGAATCGAACCTACGGCCTCACATTTCACAATCAGCGTCTAACCAACTGCGCCACAATAGATTTATATCTTGTTCTTCAAACCTTACTAGCCGGGTCTTATAATATCGCCCAGTAAAACTAACACAGAATTTATATAAGCTTATAAAAATATTCGGTACACCCACAGAAATACATCTAGTATTCCATACTCATAAACTACACATTGCATTACTCTTCTTCAATTCAATGAATCCAACTTGTACATTTGAAATCTTGTTCAAAATTTCTCGGAACCGTCTGACTACACAGTGCCGTGTTTGTGTTAAATTTGAAATGTGACGTCAAAAAGACACGTTAAAAGTAAAGTTTTCATGTTGAACCAAGTTGTAGAGGACTAGTTAATCCACTGCGCTGTGTTGAACCCACAGCGCAAGGGATCTAGAAGGTTTGAAGTATTCTTGTGTGAATTTGTGGTAAAATTTAGTTGATATAAATAAATTGCAAGTGGTTAATAATAGGCAGAATGGCTTCGATAAAAAGTCTATATGTTCGTAAGTATATCTTATATTATCTGTAGGTTTCGTTGAAAAATAATTTACAGCATCTCCAAATATAAGTAAGAGTATATATTACATATATAATGATTAATTACAATTGTAGCGATGTAAAGCATATAATGAAACATTTTTATCTATTACAGAGCATTATAAAATGTAAGACATTTTATAATGCTGAGTCAAAATAACATATATTGTTAACTAATAAATAGATGTAACAAAAGTAATTTATTAACTTGTGTTTATTACTATTTTTTTTTAATTATAACATTAAAACATAAACTCTTAATCCAAATGAACCTTCTCAACCCGTTAGTTTTTGTGCGGGCTCACAAAATCTTGCGTTGTCTAAAGCTTTCGGCTGTTTGCCGCGCGGCGCCCAAGCATTATCTGTGTGCATACATAAATATATTTACACACATAGGTGTGTAAATACATAATTACACACACAAATATCCGTGTGTGATTATGTGAAATGGTACTCGCGAAAAGTATCACCTACGCGGCGCGGAAATGTATTTTTAGCGGTTGGTGTAGAAAGGTGATTTTTCTTTTGTTACTCATGTTAGTGTTACCTATTTTTCGTGGAGTGCTAAGCATTTTTGTATGCTTTGGAATTTCTGGAAGCTGGTCTATTTGATTTGATATTTGTATGTTTGTTTATTGCATAGGCAATTGGCAAAAGTAGTACCGCCCCGGTTGAGCCTGCTTATTCATGCTGAGCCATGACTGAAAACAGTATGGTGGCAGCAGAGGTGTATCCTGGAATTCGAACCGGCTACTACCGTGAACATGTTGGCAGCCGCGTGTGATCCGTTTACCATCAAGCCACGCACTCTTTCATTCGAAGTACATAACACAAAACAGTATATCAGGCACTTTGTCACACTAATATAATAATATAGTCAAGAGGATTAAAACGTTTACCATAACCATTTAGCTCCAGTGATTTAAGCTTCTAGACTAACCATAAGCCCTACATATTAACAAGCCAAATTAAACTTTATATTTGCTATAACCAGCTTAATAACTATGACCTATTGTAACGCAAATAACAAGCTTTTATGTTTTACGTGTTCAGTAAAGGTTATTAAAATGGCTGGAATACCTGTGCCATTGACCTCGACATTCTGGTTTAGCCTTAATGAAGTCGTGTGTATGCCATAATTTTCATATAACATTATTACGGAATAACTGCGTGTTCAAAATCAAGGACTAACCTTATTGCTAGAGTATTTACTTAAAAAGAGAAATTGAATTTTGTCTGTGGTAAATTAATTCCCGTTAATCATAGCTTCCATAGGATCACCATAATTACAATTTATTTAAATTATCTTTAAGTATGATCTTTTAAGCTGATCATTAAAAGAAGCATGGATTCGAAACGTCTTGTTACTGTGAAGAACATATTAATATGGTCACCGAAACTGAATTAGTAATAAGAACTGTCTATATTTTCTTTTTGTTCAATGTAACTTATTTATAACGTATAATACGCTATCATAATTGACTACATATTTCGCATAATATTTCTGAAATACAATAATAAGTCCCAAAAGACGGCAGAGCAACGAAGTGTAGGTTATTACATAAGTACTATGTCACACATTTCAAGGATTCAAGGCCTTTTGAGAGCTCTTCCCCAGTTCGGGTTTTATGGATGATATTTAACTGCAAACCAGACTAAAGTTTTGCGAGTAAGGGAAAAATGTTTATATAAAGCCAGATGATGTTTGCGTGGCGAAGTTTTTGACTATCTCAAGTTAAGTTTTTATTTTCGTCGCAAAACTATTCAGACCCAAACCAAACTTGGCAGTTTTTATAAGTTTCTGGACTGAAGTGTAGCTATTAAATTTAAACTACAAGTAAAGCGTTTTCTCTTGTATACAGACTGGAGAGAGCTTATCAAATTAGTGTTAAGTCTACCATAATGACCACCTAGTTCATGCACCCGGACATTCTAAATGGAAGAAATTTTTGGTATATAAATAAATACACCCAACAGTCACATAAATAGTCCTGAACACACACCCAGCCCGGAAACATATACCCGTGGTTCACACAAATATTATATATTTATTTAAGTTCGGGGATCGAACCAGCGGCCTCTTGTTTCACAGCCGTTGTCTAACCAACTGCGCCACGGAGGTTGCAACGTAAGGAAAAAAGAAAAAAGAAAAGTGATATTCCTTGGACTTCAAACACAGGTAATCCACTGCTAGACCAAAAGTACCTAGTCCTTTCTTTCTTCAATTTCTATTCAACGCCAACACAATTAACAAATTCTAAGCATTGTTTTGACGCATGCCTATACTCGTAAGTTGATTTTACGCAGTCAAAATCGGCTTTCTTTGATGCCATAAACAATAAGACAAACAAAAGATAAGATATATGATAACTCCACAGAACCTCAGCTGTTAACTTAATGGATTACGGAAGGAAGTGTTTCCGATTCTGACAGGAATTCTGGATGTATTGTTTTATTGTGTCTGGCAGCCGACGGGCTCACAGGCTATTGATCGTGATGTTCTAATTTCATCCCTATGTGTAGTGCAATTGAGTTTAAATTCCAATTCAAGATGTTATCTCATAGATCATTATACAATGTGTAATTAAAATGGGATAGTGGACGTAGACTGCGTTGTATTTGCCATTTGCATTTTCAAGTATTACAAAAGGAAAGAGAGAATACATTTATATACGGGAGCTCTCACGACCTATTTAGCGAAGATTAAAAAGCGTTTAAGGTTCGATACGAAGATTTAAAAACCATTATTTCTTTAATATCAGACTTTTATAGGGTTTGTTCAGTTATTAATTTTTATTACAAATAGATTTAGTTGGATGAAAATGTCACAGTATCAGTGAATGATGACGCAGAACAAGAATTTAAGAGTGGGCAATTATCAATTATCAACGTTACTAAATAATCAAATATGCATCTGTGTGGAGAGGTATAATATCTTCTGAACTGTAGTAAAAGAAAATTCAGTGATTTTATGAAACACTATATCAATGTTTAGTAATATTTCCAGTACATTTTAACTCTAATAAATTCGAAATCAAATCAGGAATGCAGGTACACCAAACATAGCTTCAAACAACTAGTAACACGCGTTTCAGACGTAAATTAAAGCGAAATATCTCACGGTTTAACGCTGAAATTAACAACGCATGGTGTGAATGCTCGAACTACGGCTGGGCTCGTATTTGGCACGATTCGTGCTTAATAAGTTCAGGCACGCTCGTGGATTGCAGGAATACGAGCCGGCGCATCGCTCCATCTACAATCGATGTGACTTTATTTGCGTAAAAATTGCTAGGTCGCGGAATAAAGTGCTTCTTTCCTTATTGTAATGCCAGTGATTACGGATGATGAAAGGCAGCGGTGCTTGAACATCTGTGGTGGACATTTTTGGGAGTATGGTGATGTGCTGTTGCCGATACAGAGTTTGTCATAATATGTGTATAAGAACTAATATTTTCTTGGTGGGGATTTAGATCTTGCCCTATGCTTGTTTGCTATGACAAACGATTAGACTGATTTTGGAAAAAGTGATCTTACATATATATGAAGTAATTAACCAATACAATTTTTCATGCCTTCGTTCAACTCCTTCTAGTTTTGTTTTCGTAACAAATTAGCATTCGCTATCGCCTATGTCCAATGTCCAATATATTTCTACGTTAAATTTCATCAAAATCAATTCGGCCATTTTAGCGTGAAAATGGAACATTCATGCATACACGCTTTCACATTTATGTTGATTGTTAATATCAGAGCCAATACCTACCTCTTTTGTATATGAAACGACCTTTCTCCATTTAAAGTTTACCTACTCCTCTCACCACTAACTAGCATTAACACGAAAAACAAACCGTCTCGTTAGCCCCATTCGCGAAAGAATACCCGAGGATTTACAAGCTTATACAGGGTATATCAAGACTGCTACCGAAAACGAAGCCGGGTGGTAGTTTAAGCGACTTCAGACACAATGCAACAGAAAAAGTTGCAAAAAAAAGCGACAACTTTTTTTTTGTTATTTTTTTCCTATGGCCATATTTGGGTGGTAAATACATTTTTTCCTAAAATAATAGTATATACCCTTTTATTTATAAATACTCTAAGGTATAAAAGAGTTTAAATTATTATTTTAGCAAAAACTATGGATTTACCACCCAAAAATGACGATATTTAAAAAATCATAAAAAAAAAATGTCGCGTTTCTAGGCGAAATTTTTAATTGCATTGTGTTTGTAGCCACTAAAACTACCACCCGGCTTCGTTTTCGGTAGCAGTCTTGAGATACCCGGTATTTAAAAAGTATTTAGCGGTGAAGGAAGGTAACTCCACTAAGTGACCACTATGTTTACAAGATATCCTGGATGCGGTCCAAAGTTTCACTAGACTCATTAACGTGCTAGTGTTAATGCTTGGTGCCCGTGAAATCTTTTAGTACCACTCCACTATTTTAATCTACATTGCGTGCTTCGTTAAATTTGAGTGGTTATTTGGCTGCCGTTTTTGGTTGGTTCGTAAAAGGGATGGTCATTATTTTAATTTGCCAGTAGTTTGCACAAGTGTGTGAGTGGTAATAGCAAATTTTATTTTGCTATTTCATGTATTACATACGTATTTAGCGAACTGTATTTTCTCACAATATTTTTTTATGGTCTTATTGTTTTATGTGGCTGGAATCGTAGCAATGCTTTCTGTTATATCCGTTTCATAGAAATATAGTTAAGACGTATGGTAAATCATACGACGCGATATAAGAATAAAATTTCAATTCTCAGATCGTAGAATTTGCTTGTCTCTTTGTTCAAAAACATTATTCGATCAGTTTTGGATTGCTCCAGGAAAGGTTTGAAATAAAACAGATGGTCGGTCGTAAAATCATAAACAATTTTTCTGCAACGGCATTGCACGGCATTCATGTTGTTCCGACGCAATGTACTTTATCTGGGACAAGAGAGAAAACAAAAAAATAAAAATAATGTTTTCATATTGTCACTGCGTCTTATGAATAAAATGTTTTATGTCAATGAAAAATTCTACGATGTGAATAACAAACTAAAGTAGTCTTTAATCTTGATGAAAATCAATATTTTATATTACCTACCTTTGGTAGTGGCTATTCTTTTCTCAACATTATATGATTTATTACCCCTTTAGCAATATAATAGCAAAACTCAAACTATTGTGATATCATAAAACACTTATTCAGAGCTATCTACCATTCACAATGTCTACCAACTTGCCATTATAACATAAAACTTATAAAAATATCCAAAAAATAAAAACACGCATGACATCCCAAATCTCGGTATTAACGATCAAAATTCAATTTTATATTGTACACATTGAGTCTATAAAAGTCGTATCTCACAGACATCCTCAATAAAAGTATACAGCTGGCCTGACAATGACCATACGTATTCCTGACCAGCGTGTATTGTTCAAACACCATTTACAAAACACGACGTCACAGATCACCCAACCTTCGGCAACAATACACTTTTGTAATAAGCTTTAGGACCGATATATTTCAAACAAAAAAATGTACGGAATTATTTTGTATCGACTAGGGATGCCCTTTGAATCAGTTCTATGTTTCATTTTATCTTATACTTGCTATGGCCCGCGGATTCACCTGAATTGAATATTAAATATAGAATAGTCACGCATACTATGCTTGACCCCACATCAGGAGACAAGTTTTATGAGTATCGGAATTCGGATGCTACAAGCGATTTGTTTAAATAACAAGTCACATAATAGATCTTTGCTCCGACCGAAACTGTAGTTTTTCGTAACAGTCAGTGTGATAACCGGCTCATCAACAGGTGCAGTCAATCAGATATTTTATAGTTAGTGGGTGGCTGTCAATCATACTCTTCATTGTACAGGAGGCAAAAAAGGTTTAAAGCAATATAATTCCAGTGGCTGAAGAAGGAGACTAGTAACACGAATATCCAAAACAACGCACAAGCGTACAAAACATCTCTAATTATATATACAGTGGTATATTGAATATTTACGCGCTACTGTATTGATATATGAGTTTCAATAGTAATATTCCGTGTTACGCGCTGGTCTCCATCGTTTTATTTTGACAAACGGACGTGGATTCTCTTTGTTGTCTTTAGTCCGATATATCAACGGCTGACATGTGCTTCTCTGACCGAAAAAATATTTTTCAATGGAACCTTTTTTCGAATGCGAACAATAAAAAAGTGTGGAGTCAACGTGTTATATTTTTTTTTTGTAGTTGTAATCTAGGTGGGTTTACGTTTTTCGTGTGTGTTAATAGTGTTATAGGGAGTTAGTATTTTTAATACCTCTATTATATTAAACTTAGGTTGACACCTACGAATATTCTGTGTCCTATAAACATGTTAAACATTAGGATTTCAGTCTTTTTTAAACGAGCAGAGCTACATTGTAATTACTGTTTTGATTTTTTTGTATTTTATTACAATTTAAACTTACCAAACAACGTATTGTATAATGGTAGCTTAATGCCTTAAGCATTCTCTACCAGTCAACTCTTGGGTGATGCAGAGATTTTCCACCGTCACTTACGTACTTTAACTCCTTAATGTAATTGAGTGCAAAAAAGTAATTCAGAAATCAACGAACGTCTTAACCTTTTCTTTAATATTTATTTTAAGTACGAAAAATATATTATGCTGCCGTTACCTCTTTAAAAAATATACTGGGTATCTCAAGACTGCTACCGAAAACGAAGCCGGGTGGTAGTTTCAGTGGCTACAAACATAATGCAATTAAAAAATTTTCATAGAAACGAGACAATATTTTTTTATGATTTTTTAAATATCGTCATTTTTGGGTGGTAAATCCATAGTTTTTGCTAAAATATTAGTTAAAACTCTTTTATACCTTAGAATTATTTATAAATAAAAGAGTATACACTATTATGTTAGGAAAAAATGTATTTACCACACAAATATGGCCATAGGAAAAATATAACAAAAATAAAATTGTCGCTTTTTTTTGCAACTTTTTCTGTTGCATTGTGTCTGAAGTCGCTTAAACTACCACCCGGCTTCGTTTTCGGTAGCAGTCTTGATATACCCTGTATATTTCATTTATTTTCTTTGCAAAAGATTTTCATACCACCAATCTTTACCTCGATATAAAGAAGCGATAGAAAGCCTAGGACATCCCGATGTTGTGGTTCTTCATTAACGAATCAATTACTACCCAGTGAGACGCTAGCTTCGTAGCTCGTTTCTCAATTAAAATAGCCATGCGATTTATGGTCAGGATTTGATAGTAGAGCATGGTAGGTAATCTGTCGTGTAAGAATAAGTAATACGGAAGGTATCAGTTTGATTTTTTTAAAGTAACATTATTTCTGTTTATCATTATATCTGTTTATCCTTTTCTGAAATCCATTTCATGGTTGTCTGTAAGCCATTGCCGTTCGGCAATAAGACCGCCAATTAAACTTTTTATGTATGGGATTTATCTTTGTATTACTTTTCTTTTCGTGCAATACAGTGTAAATAAATAAATTATTAACTATACACATTAAAATTTAAAGCAATCTGGCGTCTTGAAACAACAAATAAAATAAAACAAAACCATACTATTAAAAACAAAAGAAATTCAATTAACATAATAATAGTTGTAATAAATACAATTACCCGAGATATTTCTAGTAATGCGTGATTTATGACGTCACCAATAGAATTTCAATGCACCCGACCACCCGCTAACTTACTAACGATGTCATTTTGTACACAATACCAGTGGCACAATGCGAGAATAACGACCTTCCATCCAGCTCCATTGACACGCCACTGGCCTAAACATCCAAAAACAAAAGACGAATATAAATCACAAGTGAGCCCCACGCGTCCAAATTCAAATTGATACTTTGAACATCAATTCTGATGATTGCCAATCAATTACCAACCTTAAGTGTAACACAAAGAGTCCTTTTTATCTTTGTAATACAGATCTGAAGTAACACTCCGAAGTAAACAATAGGTTTTAGTAATGTTAGTCTTAAATGACCGCAGTAACATAATCATTGCTCCATTGTTGAGCCTACAAAACCCATAGTGTTGACTCTTTTGTGACCGTGCATGATGTTTGACGTGAAAGGACAAAATATTTTTACCGCCGAGCGAGACGAATTGATTTTTGAAGATCTAGGATTTTTATTGTAACAATGATCTTTTACTAGGAAATTTCGGACGGCCTTTAGTTAAGAACAATTAGTGTCTCGTTATTTACAACTATATTGTGGTTTTAGAGGTGAACTGAATTCATCAGAATTGGTAAGACAATAAATCTTGCCCTGCCTTGCCATTTGAATCATAAATTACCTTTACAGACGTAGTTTGGTAAAGGGAATGCGGATATATATAAATAAAAAAAAGATTTTGGTTTTTCTATTCATTATTAGCCTGGAGTCAAGTATTTGTGCCCGATATGGCGATAGGCAAACCCCCTATCACATCATTGGATGGAACACAAAAGGCGAAACGTGGGTGTCCTGGTTGCACCTCTGCCTACCCCTTCTGAGAAAAAGGCGACATGTTTATGTATGCTATGTCAAGAAGTAGGACATCAATTATTTTTATTTTAATGGTGGTAGGTATCTCATATGTGAGAAGAAGCCAAGGTACCACTGAAACGTCTATTTCATCCGCTAAACAGCAGTGTATATCCACTGTTGCGTTTCTGCTTGAAGAACATTGTAAACAGAGTAACTACTGGACATAATGAGACTTAATATCTTATGTCTCAGGAAGGCGAGCGCAGTGGGATGCTAACCATTGCTTGGAATTCGTGGTGTTGCTTGGTTTTGCTGGATAGTATTCATCGCAATAAAAAAATACATTGGTTCGCTTTTTGATGCAACCTTATTTTACTTTAAAGGAATACTGAAGCATAAGTACCGGATATTAAATAAGTCATCGCAATATAATATAATAATGGTATAAGAATTTGCAGAGAAAGACACAAAAAAATTGTAAAAGAAAAAAAATTGTTCGACCCTAACCTTAGAAAACAAGATGCAAAACATTACATTACTTTATAATCGAACACCAATAATTATACACTCGGTCATACGACTATAAACTAAACAATGTTAATAATGGTTGTCACACGATTAAAATTAACACTTAAAGTTGAGCCATTAATAGCAATTAGCAGTAATTAATTCACGCAGGCACCAATTTGAGCCGATAGGACATAAAGTAAACTCGTAAACTTGACCGCAGCCCTAGTCTAATTACCCTATATCTCCCCTCTCGTTACGTAGACAACACGGTGAAGTTAGATAGACACCCCTTCTGGACAATTTACGAGGACCGTTGCTGTTAATCTAATTGGCGCTTTCACGTTCGCTTCCTCGTTGCCTTGACCTTTGTAATGCATTTTGTATGTTGGTTTTTGACGAGACAGCTCTTTCTGATTAGGCTGTTGTTTTATTGGGAGCTTCGGGTTTTGTATGAATGGTTTTGATCAAGTGTAAGCTATGGTTTTGTAAAGTCACACAATGGTTTCTATGGTTTTTTAAAACAAGCGCGATGTTGCAATAAGATAGTTATTTGTTGGATCAATAACATATTTTGATTGATATTTATGTAGTACTATGATAAGTAAAAAATAAAATGTTCACAACATCCTGCTCTGGTTAGTAGTGTATTTAAAATATTTTACGCCTTTTTGCACTGTACAGAGGATCAATTACATTTAAAACGTTCAATAATAATAATTATCGTACAAGTGGCGCCCTAATTACACTAAGCAATTTCTTCCAGGCAATCTTTGGATGCTGCCTCGGTGGCGTAATTGCATTACAGTACGGTTGCAAAGTTGCGGTCTCGGGTTCGAATCCCGGGTTGGGCAAAGTGATATTGGATTTTTCTATTCAATATCAGCCCAAAGTCAGGAATTTGTGCCCGATATGGCGTTAGGCTCGCCACCTATCACATTGTGGGACGGAACATACAAGGCGAAATGTGGGTGCTCTGGCATCTCTGCCTACCCCTTCTGGGAACAAGGCGTGAGTTTATGTATGTATGTAATCTTTGGATAGTTAGTTCTCACAGGAACCTTCTTTACTAAATAGACACTTTCTTACTTTCTTTACTAAGTGGACAATAATTTATTTCCAACTCCTCCTATTAATTTAACTTTCTGATTGATTTCGTTGCGGGTTAAAGACAAGTTAGACATTCCCGGAGACTCGCCGAGCTTCAATGCTCGGTGTCATTACATTGGGTGCCACTGTTGATCCTGGCTTACAGGAGTTGCAGTGGTGGGTGTGAGGGCGGGACAGTCTCCTTTACTAAATAGACGATTACCAGGTGAAAGATGGTTACGAGTATGCAAATCAGAGCGCTTCTCGCCATGGTCTATCTCCCATAATGCGTATGACGGTCAACGAACCGTTTTAGTTGGTATGCTGGAGTAGCATTTGTTGGGACCCGGTCCATCCGCAATATCCGCAGCGTACTGGCCCAGAATGCCAATGATATACCGAATATCGATAGCCCCGGGATACCGAAGGGGAGCTTAACAGCTTTCGTCTCGTGAAAATTATATTATTGACAAAATAATGCCGGCCTTCTGGATACATACTATACTTTGATTTGCTACTATGCCGATTTGAGGAATTTGCATACAACCCGGCTAATGTCGGAAGTGGCTGTCTCATTAGATATAATTTTCATGTAATCAAATTCTCACGGCTGTTAAGTTCTTTTGAATTCCTATGTAATTGTATAATAAGAGCCTCGATAGTACACAAGGATGAAACAGTTTGTCAGAAGTCTGCAGTTCCGGTAACCGCAATAATACTTGATCTGAGTCAATAGTGACATAAAATAAATGAGAAATTAAATAAGCCACTATAGCAATAACATTTGCATGTAGTAGTTGAAGAAAAAAAAGAAGATCAGAGCATTTCCATTTTTAATTATAAGTAAAAAAAAAATATTTACTTTTAATAACATAAGCAACACTAATCAAGAAGGTACAAGGAACTAAACAGCAAACAAGCTCAAGAGACGAGATTATTACATTAGAAGTAATTCGTTGGAGAAAATGTGTTGTCCTCCCTCCAGTAGTGAACACTCATCGCATGACAGGACAAATTAACACATCGTCCAATCCTTGTTCCCCTACATTACACACGTAGGTAATTACTCAGAAAAGTTTTCCAGCAATCAACAAAACAAATGCAATGTTTAGAAATGTTACAAAATATCGTGTGACTGAATTATTTCTGTTCGTGTTTGGTATATCATGTTTGTTTTTTTTTTTTTCATTCTTTGTGTTGTATGTGTGTGGATTTAGAGGAAATTTAGAATTAGGCCTGTAAAATATTTTGTTTTTGTGATTTAAAAATTAAAACATGATAAAAAAGCATCTGATAAATAGGTTATATCTGTATCAGCCCATATACGTCCCACTGCAGTGCTCTGCCTTCTCTACAATCGACAGTAAGATTGAGAGTGGTTAGGCCATATAGTCCACCACGCTGGCCTAGTGCGGTTTGGCGGACTTACATACCATACATTTTTTTATAAATCGCTATGGTATGCAGGTTTCCTCATGATGTTTTCCTTCACCGTTTTAGTGCGTGGTGATTGACTATCAATACACACATGACTCCGAAAAGTCAGAGGTGTGCCCTGGGATTCAAACCTGCGACCACCGTGAACATGTTGGCAGTCGCGTCTAGTCTGTTTACCAACAGGCCACCACGCACTAAATAGGTTATATGAACAATTTTAATTAAGCTGTAATAAAGTGTTGGTGGCTTAGAGGTAAGAACCTCTTAAAAATGCGAAAATTTTCTTAAATTTCAAATCAAATTGTTACATCATTATAAAAGGCGAAGCCACTATAATTATATACTACAATCTGATAGCATAAAATTTAATTTTCCTCTAACTTTTCATATATTTTGTAAAAAACTCACACAATAATAGTAATCAATTTCTAACTGGCAACCCCATACATTGAATCGTTCCATTTTCAAAAACACGTTGAGCATCCGCAACTGATCAATCAGATAATAATAAATTGCTCATTTACAACAGCAAAAGGGAAGTATTGCGTCACACCTATTGTCAGGGATGTTGAAAGCATCTGATGGCGAGATTTCGTGATACGTGGGAGTAATTGCGACGAGGGTATTGGAAATTTTTGTATCGCGTGCGGAGGGGAAAAGACACGGCTGGCAACACACGCGATCATATTTTCTTAACGGTGCGCCCGAATCGCGGAAACCTTGGTTGTAATTTATTGGCACGATTTGGAATGGCGAACAATGCTTTGTCACAATAAGTAGGAAACTTTGTGCCGACTTTGAAATAATACCGAGTTATTTCACGGTTAAAGTTGGGTGTCTGTTTAATTTTATTTCGTTTAAGGCCAATTGTTTTTAGTGAAATTACAGCAACGCTTGGTATTTAAGAACTCGGTTATGTCATAGATATTCCAGCCAAGCTGAAATCGGATATCTATATGTAGAACCAGAAATGCGTCGCACTTGCGTGTTTTTATGCGACGGTTTTTTCATTATCTTGTAGGGTGATCGCTAAACCGAAAGATAACAATATTCTACCATTAGCAACTCACCCCGAATTATGTTTTTAATACAAAGTAGTGTTACATTAGAAGTGAAATTCTAAAAATATTCATCATATTTAGCCCTTACTCAATTTCCTGAAAGATTCACTTTCATCAAAGTATTCGTAACATTACGTTTTCTCCTAACGTCCATAATATTTATTTTACGCGTACAGTTTATTGAGAATAAACTTTACGACGTAGATCATAAAGTTCATTGTTGCGTGAAGTAATGCCGGATTCAATGTCGTTTCGTCTCGCGCGAGTCCATTTCTTTCGCCGCCCATAATAATGTTTGACGATTTATCAAGTCGCAATTTCGTAATAGATACCCGCTTGATGCGACTTATGATAACATTTTATAAATTGTTCTATTTATAATAATTGTGGGTATTATTAAAGTGAGAGCATATGGGATTCTAAGAGACACTGTCTGTCTGTATCAGCCCATATACGTCCCACTGCAGGGCTAGGGCCTCCTCTACAATCGACAGTACGATTGAGAGTGGTTAGGCCATATAGTCCACCACGCTGGCCTAGTGCGGGTTGGCGGACTTACATACCATAGAAATTTTTATAAAATCGGCTATGGTATGCAGGTTTCCTCACGATGTTTTCCTTCACCTTTTTAGTGCGTGGTGATTGACTATCAATACACACATGACTCCGAAAAGTCAGAGGTGTGCCCTGGGATTCGAACCCGCGACCACCGTGAACATGTTGGCAGTCGCGTCTAGTCCGTTTACCAACAGGCCACCACGCACTTTTACAAGAGACACTATGTTTGGAAAAATTGTGAGAGGTTAATCTTCCAAAATGTTTGAATCGTTTGCCACTGGATTATTATTTACATAAAAGATGCGTAAAATATATTAATCTTTTGCTGTCACACGATAGCCAAGGAATAAGGTTAGATAGGAGGCTTTTGGAGAAAAGTATTGTATTTTCACTCAGAATCACAGTCATCTAATGAACAAAAGATTAAATTCTCTCATTGCTTCGCAGTATGAAAATAAATGATCGCAAAATTTCACACCTCAAAAAGTAATTTAGTGCTATATTTTATTTTTCATTTCATAGATTTTTAAATAAAATATTATACTTTGTGGTTTTTAAAACATGTACACCAACGATATAATCCAATGCCCAACAGTTCTTTATCTCAACCTTTCATAAAACAAGTTACCACAAACATTGTTTCCGTAATTCAAGACACGAAACCTAATAAAAAAGTCGGGAATTTATCTTGTCAACCATATTTAAAGGAACACAAACAAGAACATATCAAGATGCGGCACTTGATTATTCAAATATTCCTTATCTGTAACACTTGTATCAACAGAACAAACACGGAGTTTAAAAAGACTAACATAAATTATTCCTAAGTAAACGTGACAATAGAGTAAGGATATACTCATTTGAATCCATTGTCATCTTTCGGCTATCGTGCACTACAGAAACAATCATGTGTAACCATCTTAAGAATTCGTGGCAAGGGAAAAACTACCTTATTTGATTTAAGCGATACTGGATTGAAAAAAATATTTGTTATTTCATAGAGCAAATGTTTTTAACAAAAATGTACGTAGGCGGTTCACGTTTTTTGATGTTACTATTTTCTGAATTTGATTTGTAGATTGATGTCCTTTTATATTAAATTAAAATACGTATATTTAATGTTAATATTATGTTTAAATTTTTTTCTAACATATGACTAAATATAAAATTATTAAAATCCTTGCAGTTTTATAGATTTAAAGCCTTAAAATTATTTTGTTATCCTTAATCAAACAACAATCGATAGTAAATTTTCGTTTCATAAGATGAAATTGATAACACGAAATATGCAAAAATAATAAGTAATAATTGTGCATTAATTTCGCCAATAAGACTATATTACTATAGTAACCAAAACAGACTAATTATCGGTTTTAAAATAATTTTTGTATACGAGATATTTATATTGGCTAAAACAACGTGGTAAATGGCAACGCATTAAATTTTACCAGTAAATAAAAGGTCATTAATATTATTATACAGGGTATATCAAGACTGCTACCGAAAACGAAGCCGGGTGGTAGTTTAAGCGACTTCAGACACAATGCAACAGAAAAAGTGGCAATAAAAAGCGACAATTTTTTTTTGTTATTTTTTTTCTTTATGCCATATTTGGGTGGTAAATACGTTTTTTCCTAAAATAATAGTGTATACCCTTTTATTTATAAATACTCTAAGGTATAAAAGAGTTTAAATTATTATTTTAACAAAAACTAAGGATTTACCACCCAAAAATGACGATATTTAAAAAATCATAAAAAATAATTGTCGCGTTTCTATACGAAATTTTTAATTGCATTGTGTTTGTAGCCACTAAAACTACCACCCGGCTTCGTTTTCGGTAGCAGTCTTGAGATACCCGGTACTTATCAATAAAACGTTAATGAACAAATAAATTAATTTCCGTAATTCTGCTTTAAATGTATTAATAAATCCGTATTTGAGCTCACTCTAATAAGAATAAATTCAAACTAGAATCTAATTAAAATTATTTTATAATAATAAACTCACCTTATGGAGCCATTGCTTCCTAAACGTACCACAAAGTCCGATCACCGTTCGAGCACAACACTTAAGGACACTGAATATGTACTTGAAAACGGCACTGCTTGCAAGTCTTTCGATTACGTACAGATTTATTATAGGAACGCGTGTAACCCTCCCGGCAGTCGGAACGATACTGAGGGGAGGGCCAAAGCCTCCTAGAGGCTTCCCTGTAGACGCGCGCATCTTGTACCTTAAGCACTATACATATGTCCGGTATATGCCAGGGTTGCAATATCGGTGCCAGATAACAAATGTTCCAGGTTTTACATTCATTATATTGGTTGGGTTTGAATGACCTTTTTCTAATTTGAATGATAAATTGTTAAATTAATGAGGGTAACTACCTGTATTATCCTCCTTATGCTATCAATTTTCCTACACTTACAAGGGGTCGGTGCAACAAGCCGCCTTTTCAGCTGACTGTAGGATGATTTCGTCTACAGTTTCACGCTTAGCTTCCAGCATTATATCTCATTCTATAGTTTAAGGAGTTTTATTTCCAAAATGCCAGGACTTCTGTCTCGGCATGTTTGAACGATCGACTAAATATTTACGATTCGGAATGTTATGGAACTGAAAATATATTTTCGTAGTATAATATAGACACTATTTATATTGAGTTGTGACATTTTAATATTAATTTAATATATTTGTTACTACCGGTACTATTTAACACAGTAAACACAAAGAAACACTATTTGTTGCTCCAGTGAATAAACGCACGCTTTCCACTACCTTTCGGACAACTTTCAGCAGACACGTATGTTTATTTGACATTTTTATAATGCACTGTGCTATTTCCGTATAAAAAATCAAATAAAGTTCACATGTACTGCACGATTGCGCTGTCGGATCGCTATGTGAATTTAATATATGGAGCGAATATTTGTTCATTCCATGAATGCTAGGAAAATGAATTTGAAAATAGTTTTACGTAGAAACTAAAACGGGCAGTAATTGTACAAGTATAGTGGCCAAAGCTAATAACAAGGTTATAAACTAAGATTTCGAAGGGACGAACAGAGAAAATGGAAATATGTATTTTTCCTCCTCCTCCTCTTGCGTATAATTCTTTATATTATTTTATTATCCTATTCCTTAGTATTGAGGGTCGTGACCTCCGTATCCGTATCACATGTCTGTTTCTCTGTATCATATTGATTTTTCTCATACATACAAACGTAAACTCACTCCTTTTTCCTAGAAGAGGTAGGCAGTGGTGAAACCAGGACATCCACGATTGCCTTGTATTTTCCATCCCATGTCCGGTCCATGCCAGCGATGCAGTTTGTCCATAGATATTAATTAATTAATTAAGTTAATTAATTTAATAAATGCCATTTTTTGTGACTACACTACATTTTACTACACCCTAAGGGGGTTACACTATTATATGTATGACAAACTATAAATCGATTTTTTTATCCCCCAACATCTTCACCAGATATAAATAATTTTGGATATCACGAACATTCGTCTAAAACGGTAATGGATCACTGGGTCTCTCGTTTTATAGACAGCTTTTTAACCAATCATGTCACAAATGCAGTCAAAATTGTATCCCTGAATAATAGCCAGCCCTGTCATATTTTCAAAGCCGCGTGCGTTTTCGACGTAGCGGCCGTCATGCATGTGTCCAATGCTAACAACCGCGTCATTGGTTTTGCGTGCTCTACGAGGTTCGAAAAGGCTCAATATTATGTTGGCTAAAAAGCATGGTCACTGTTCAATCTAGAACTGTTACCTTAACATATTTTGAAGATCCTTTCAATCAACCCACCCACACACAAAATATATTTATATGTATATAAGTAGAGAATCAATAATACTAAAAGACGAAATCAATTTCATGGTTGCCCGAGGAAACCTTTGCCTATAAGAAAATTGATGTAACCGCCTAAAATATCTCAAGGTCACGCTTCGAGGACAAATAAAAAGATAACAAAAAGAATAGGAGATTTTTTGAAAGCATGTTTCCATTAATTTTGTTCACCTTGAATAGGTGAACGTCAGGTTAATCTTCCATTTCATTTTATGTCGTAAAAGACCGTGTACTTAGAGCTCGACCTTCATGTCTAATGGAAACCTTTAACGCAAAAGTGTTGTAGAAGTGCGTGGTGGCCTGTTGGCAAACGGACTAGACGCGGCTGCCAACATGTTCACGGTGGTCGCGGGTTCGAATCCCCGGGCACACCTCTGACTTTTCGGAGTCATGTGTGTATTGATAGTCAATCACCACGCACTAAAACGGTGAAGGAAAACATCGTGAGGAAACCTGCATACCGTAGCGATTTATAAGAATTTCTATGGTATGTAAGTCCGCCAACCCGCATTAGGCCAGCGTGGTGGACTATATGAGAATTCTTCTACTATCATAAAAAATAGGGTGGTACCATTTCCTTGAAGTCAAACAACTGGGAGTAACCAATGATGTTTTAATAAAGATGACGCATATCCATATGTCGTGACGTTCAAAAACTGTGCTGCTATGCTCACATACTCATTTGTTAATACTTTATGACAATTTTAGTGAATGAAACAGATTATACAGAAAGTACGAGACGAAAAGAGATAGCATTGCGCTATCCAAACATAGAATCGAAGCGGTAAAGACAGAAGGGTGACGATAAATAAAACTACCTATTTGGTTTTATAAGTATATAATATATTAACTTTGAGGTTGCTACATGAGTCTACATGTGGTACGCCATCCTGTAACAAATATATTTTTATTTGCTTACAAACTTGAAAAAATAAAAAATAAATTGATTACCGTTTTTTATATTAGTTTATGGTAAGCAGGCACTGAAAAATCGATTTCTTAATAATATTATTATTTGTTGTATTGATGACAAGTGATATGACCGCTCGTGGACATAAGCGAAACCAAGACACCTTAAATTACAAAGCAATGCTTGGCTTTCACTGTGCTCGCCATCCCGAGACATAAGATCTTAAGTATAAGTACAGCGATTACTCGGGCGAGAATGTCCTTTGAACCGGAACATAACATGGCATTTAAACTGCCGTGTGGCGGGGGAAATAGGCATTGCGGTGGTACCTACACATGGCGGTAACTTATGAGCGACCTGCCACTGGTAAACAACCGATGGTGCAGGTTTTTTAGGTGGATATATATTTTTTCGTAGTTCTATATTTTTATTCATAATTAAATGTGCTAAACCAATATTAATCAGTTTTAAAGTATCCAGTTACGATACCCTCTTTTTATCCGAGCTGTGCTTAGTGCATATCCATTTACGTCTCATAAGCTCATCACGTGGAAATCTGGAAATATTCAATGATATATGTAAATAATATAGTCATTCAAAATATATGGGGAAGCTAATATATTTTGTAATGTTCGTGGTTGGATTAAGTTATTTATTATGAAAATATTTCATAACAAATAACTTAATTAATTAAGTTATTGATTAACATATTTATTATGAAAATATTTCATAACAAATAACTTAATCGTTTTAAATATGATTGAATTAGAAACAAATATACAATTATCCAAATCCATTCAAACTGTCATCGTCAATTTTCTGTATGATCGGTTTCGCTTCTGACTTGTTAATTTATGACGTACGCTTTTTGTCCCTATCGCACTTAACAATCTTTGTATTAGGCGATCCTTCTTACACAATTGAAGGTGGTGTTTGCTAATTTAAAATAAAAATTAAATTTTGTGTGGTTTTTATATACTTACGTATGGTGTGTAGGTCCCATTTAGTTTCATATTTTTGCACAATTGTTTTAACACTCTTAAAACACACAATTCGACACTTTAGATAATATTTTCGAAACTATGTTGACAGCACTGAGGTCTTCCCTCTGTCGCCGTTGCTATGCAACTAGATGAAATTACACCAATTGCCCGAATTCGAACGCCTCACTTTTGAAGTGCTAGTGCGATATCTACGTCGTATTTGTATAATATATCATTGGGAGTAACACCTTTGCTGTATCGTCGGGTTTGTAAACTGCATGCTCTGTCGTCCTTTGTGGAAAATTATAAGTGATGTCTCAGCTGGAAAAAGTTTGGAAGGATTGCAACATCTCCATAAAAAAGAAAACAAAGCTGGTACGGACCTTGGTTTTCCTCGATCTTTTCGTATGGAGCTGAGACTTGGGCAATAAAATCTGCAGATCGTAAACGCATTGACGCCTTTGAAATGTGCTGCTGGAGAAAGATGCTGCGTGTCCCTTTGACAGCATTTTGGACCAACGCATCTATACTGCAAGAACTCAGAATTCTAGAATACTTCGGCACATTGCAAGGAAAGATAGTGACAACCTCGAAAAGCTGATTGTGACCGGCAAAGTAAACGGGAGAAGAACTCGTGGATGGAATCCAATGCGTTGGTCTGACCTGATCCGCACCACTCTTGAGTCTTGACTATACACTCCACAGCGCCATTCATACCACCGTAGACAGAACCCGATTGAAAAAGCTCGTTAGGATGAAAACGATGCCTAAGGAAGGTCACGACCCTCAATATTGTGGAGCACGACGCAAGGAGGAGGATAAGTGATGGTCGTGGATACATATACATAATATCACAATAGTTGAAGACCCTGTCTGCCTTCATAGTCCGGATATTTATCTACAATTCAGAGTTATGTAATCTGAATGAATGTTACTTTTATCCAATACTTATTGGATAAAAGTTATAGTTAGTAACGACTTCGTTACTTCATTTGTAGGACCAAAGTCACAACAAATAACTTATTTATTGCCACTGCAAACTCCGCCACACATATATCCTCTCCAAACTAATGAGGTAGCCATTGAGACAGCAACAAAAAAGTGAATACACAACATTTCAGCCCTTAGTTACCAAACCACATTAGATTAATCGCGAACCACCTACAAAACTGGCGGAGCGTTCTTTTTATTGTCTCCGCAAGACAAATGCATTCATGGTGGCACATGTCGACCGCTCGAGCAATATATTTCCCCTGGCAACAGAAAAAATTACGCACAATAAAAAATTGAGTTCCCGTTGAAATTAACGATATATGAGTCGACGGCACTTGCTAAGCTTATCTACCGGTTTTAATGGGGAGGGGAAATTATATCTGTACCTTTTTTACGGTCGAGCATTAACTGTGTTTTCTTTTTACGTTACGAAATGTTTTTCAGCGTTTAATTCTCTTCTCTTTTTACTTTAATGTTCTGTTTAAACCATTAGCTAAGAATGTTTTGGGAGATAGGCTAAGCGGATTGTTTAAAATCAAATGATGCGGTGCGATGAATTATTATGTTTATTGTTTGATTGTGCATTGTATTGTAGACAATGAAATGGTTTGTTATATTGTTTCGCTTATTCTTCCTTGAAAATTGTTAATGTAGACAGAATCTTGGTATAAAGCCAAAAAATATAAAATAACTGTTTTGCTTTTCAGATTGAATATTGGAGACAGAACCGAAACGGTTAGGTGATTCGGTAAGTGCAATATTTAGTATTTCAAAGTATCACACACAATCTTACAATACCAGTACGAGTTACTATTCTACATTATTATCACTTCAAAATATTAAAAGTAATAATTATATCAAAACATGAATCATAATTTATTTTCTAATAACAATCAAACAGATAGTTCAGGTTTAACCAAAAAACATTGGTGTATCACAACATGGTATAATATCGTACTCTAGGAATATAAGATAGATTCTATAGTCAGGGATAACAGATAATATGCCCTTTTGATATGTTTCTATAATATTAAATCCATTTAATGCGACCTCAATACCCATCAGCCTTTACGATTCCCACAAAGCTAATGTAGACTATATAAAAGATTCATTTCGCTCTGAGGTATCTCATTGAAAGTATCTCTGCCGTGGGTACATCTGACTATTTATCAAAGTCCTCTAAAAGGCTTTCACGCAAAAAATTACACCGAATTCAGTGACTGGAGTCATCCGTAATACGCAGCGTTGACGCCAAAAGCAGCCTTTATGGGTTTTAGTAAAGCATATGAATGTCTGCCTTTATCTATAGCCAGGAAATTAACAAAATGCTTGTGATGTCATTTAAGTTTAGGAATATGTGACAAATCATTTCGAGCTTAATTGACAAAGGCAAAAGGACTATATTTACAAATCAAAAGTCAGAGGTTCAAAGAAACTTACTTCAGTGGTACATTTTTATTTTAAGTATAAAAAAAACAGCCTATTTCATTTCATTGCTAGGCGTAGGCCAAAAAAATTAAATCACCAAGGATATTAATTTAGATAATTAATTTGTAAACGATTTATAAAATAAATAAAAACTTGAGAGGTGTCAACGGACACCCGGATGGAACGAAGTTCCTTTCGATTAATTAGTGAAGGTTGTAATACAATTTTATTTCTTAAGTTATAAAAATAATATATATTTTTTTATTATTAAAAAATATAATGTAATATAAACTTAATCAGTAGGCTCAATTTTAGTAATAATTGGTAAATATACATAGTCAAATCTAGGGTTGACGATTGACAGCAGGGTAACAAACTAAAATTGTAAATAATAAAAGTTATAAAAATAATACCTTTCATTATTATCAAATATAATGTTATAGAACTTAATCAGTAAGCTAAATTTTAGTAATAATTGGCAAAGATACATAGTCAAATGAAGGGTGACAGCAGGATAACAAACTAAAATTATAAATAATAATAAATTTATTAAGGAGGATCGAAAATCAATGTATTCCAGTTTTATTGTGTAATTTTAAATAAATGTCACCATCAAAAGAATCATTGGGTATCACCATCATTATGTTTTTATTTTCACATATTTATGCAATTTATGTTTTTTTTGTACCAATTTGATTTATGACATTTGATGAAAATTAGAAATTGTCGCAACGCTTCCCACTTAATTTTGGGCTTCAGCGTATTCTTAGTTTTTACTGTAGCCTTTAACATATTAATATGTATTTGGATATTTTATTACCTCTATTAGAGTTAAATAAAATGTATGACATCATTTTCAAATAAAGATATAAAAAACGATTGTCAAATGTTTTTCGTGCCAACTTTTCATGAGAATTTTTTCCGTCTAGCCCCCTTTCACAACGCGCGATAAGGAACTTCGTTCCAAAATATCTACATAAAATGCGACGATTGCGATATTTTTTATAATATAACCAATTATACAGCACATAACAAACAAATGCTATACAATATTCGCGTTACAATAACTGTTTAAGATGCAGTTGGCAGTAACTACAATCTACATAGAATTAATTTCTCTGGTAATTAATTTAGCTCGAATCTGCAAGTTAGCTAAGTAAGCCATTTCACTGCGCAGAATTTAAAATAGAGACGTTATGTCAAGCTGAATAGATTTACAAATACAAAATTCATTATCAACCAACTGTCTCTCCAGATAAAATCAAAATCGCCATTAATTTATGTACTGTTTCCACCTGTCAAACTGATTTTGTACTATCTCATGGACGCCATCACTAGTGGGGGTAATTGACACTAAACACCTTCTGGTATAAAAGACGGAGCAATTCGGACGTTCGCCTACTCTTAAGGCCTTTGTAGTGGTGAGTAGTGTTATGTTGACAGCTGTATAGCTAGTACTTCCTTCGTAATGATAAAGATAACTACAATTTACAATAATATAAAATAGGATAGCTTTGCACGAAGGGAAGTGGACAGTAATATATTTCCGACTTCTCCTAGTAATTTAACATCGATGAATGTGTAAATGCGAAACCGACACCAACAATACTGAATATGATAGAATATTATTATAGCCAATTGCAAGAGAAAGGTCATTAAATGTTTAGATTCCGTAACATCGCGTGCAAAATTACATTCTGTGAGCAAACCACGAGAACGCTTTACGCTGAGTTGTGACTTTCTATTGCTTTTAGACAGGTTTACATCTAGACATGAAATTTAAATATGTGAGTAGTGGGTAATGGTTATGATGCTCCTTACTAATAGAGGCTTTTGTAATAGACTAACAGCGGAATAACTATGACTGAGAATACCCCAAATATGTAACAGATTTTTGACACGCAGCTGCTTACTGTGTGGTGGCCTGTTCGTAAACGGACCAGACAAACCTCTGACTTTTTCTGCGTTTATCCATATCCAAAATCTGGCAAACAAAGAATTTTGTAAACTCATTGACAATTAAACAAATTGAATACGTTTAAGCCTTGTAGTGGTAGTAAAAGAATAGGGATGCAAAACAAAACTGGTGACGTCACTAGTCTTAATGTGAATTGCATTGTGCGGGTATGAAAGAGACGGTAAGATATGCACTTCGCTCCCAATCTTATTTATCTCACGAAATAAGCTACTTTAACACTGTTTTGATAAAAATGTTTAAGTTCAATTATATTCGTGTTTGTACGCAAAATACTCTTTATACAAAAAAAACAATTATAGTACAGACGATTAAAAACTTGAGACAAATAAATAATACACCATAGTTAGGTACTCTAAATAACAATTATTTTCAAAAACGTTTCCAAAGTACATTAAGGCATAGTTCAATTCTACTACACAATATTTCAGTAAAGCCGACGCTATCCCTATTATGGCCGAGCTCGCTGGCCAAACCACACAATAGCTGAAATTTTTATTACTATCACCTTTATTTTCCGTGACTCTGTATTGTGTGGTTCGATGGATTTTCTTTCATTTGTTGTAGACATAATAGTCGAGTGCCCTCGGCGCATTGTAGAATTTTACAGGTACAAAGAGAATTTAAGTGGTTGTTTTTGTTTCATTTCTACTATTGTTGGAATTTAATTATTTTACCTTAATAAATGTGATTGTAAGTTCGTGGGATTTGCTGAAGTAGGCATTGTTGGATAGGATAATGAAGCTTGATTCAGGTTAGGATCGCTATAGGTAAAAAGAATTCATGGAAAAATATGTTCGTTTACCAATTCCGTGTCATAGAAACAGGGACGCTTTGTAGTTCCATGATTTCCTAGTTCATGCAGACTGGCAGAATATTGTTTCTGGGGTGATGCACTTCCTGTATATACACTAGCTGGTGTATATTGTAGTACTCTTTGTCATAGTCAAAGTATATAGTGATGGTGGTACTCTTACTAGACTAACTAAGCAAATTTACAAGGCGAGTGTGGACGGAAGAATCAGTAGGGGTTGTCCTCACCAAACCAACACCATCCGAATCGTCGATACCCTCAACAAGGGTCAGGTCAAAAGTACCCTGAATTGACGAGAATGCATATTGAGCTTGATGAAAGTCGATAAAGCGAAAGTAATATGGCAGGATATAGTTTCTGCCTACCCCAGCGGTATAGAGGCGTGGCGATTACATATGCATGTATTATTACCTCTCTGCTGGTGCTCTTTTCAGGTTTACACCAAAAATAACTTGCTGAAAATAAATTCTGGAAACTAAGCATCTGCTTGCATAGCTGTATTGCTAACTCTAAAAATACATAAAAATGTACATGATCTCTATAAAAATCGTCAGAATATGCCACAAAAAAATATTACAATTGAACTATTTTCGCAGTACGTGTTTTTTACATTGATAGATATTATTTTTAGATATTAGATAAAAAAGACAATACTTTCAACTGCCTCTTTAAAAATCAACACGAAACAAACCAAAGGCTCTCAGTGTCGCAATTAAGATAAGACACAAAGGAAGCGTCTAATAAAACTAAAATAAGTTATACAAAACATAATCAAATTCACAAAATCTACATAATAACGGGCGGTGAGCAAAGGAAGGCGTGCTAAAAAAATTCCGACTAGGAAACGCTAATGGAAAACCGTGAAAAGATAACATGAGATTTATGGAAGCCAAACAGGCAAAATAACGAGTGATGCTCGTGGATTGAGCGCAAGCACGTTGCATTAGAATTTAATTTGGTGTGTAGTTTATTTATTTCTGCCTTATATTGGGGGTTTGTGATATGATGAAAGGGGGTTGTGGCTTAGGCTGAGGAAATAAGATGCTGAATTTTACGAAGGATTTTTTTTTCAGAACTGATGCATTTTTCTGAGCCTTTGTGGGGTAAAAGCGAGAAGGGTTTTGCGAAACAAAAGGTCGCGTTTAAGCTGTGGACATAATAAGAAAAGGTAATGCAATATTTTTTTGAGTTTGGTTCATCGAACAATAAAGTCCACATGTAGTCTCTAATATCTAGCAAACAAAGAAAGACGAATGTAATAACTCCAGAGAAAGAAAAACTAAATAAATAAAACGACTTTATAATGTAAAAAATAATATTACTTTAATCCATACTTATTACACCTAAACGTAAACAAAATTATAAAATTGTACACAAAATATCCACTCTTTCACTCTTAGCGCAACAAGCAAATTAGAAGAAAAATTAAACGTTGCGATTTAATTTAATTAAATAGCTCCAAAAAGCCCTTTCCAATTACGGCGCGGCTCTTAAAAGTTTGATTATTAACTCTAGGATTAATTAATTAATAAGGTGTGCACTTAAAAAGAGAATGTCAAAAAAGGCTTAAGTGGGAAGTTTCCCGTAGCGAACCATTCACGTTCCCTTAATCCTACCGTTGGCTGTCGAAGCCTGAAAAATGTACCGCTGAAAATTCAGATTACAGCTGTAATCTGCAAATAATTCCCGCGCATGTCAGTGTCAATGAAGAATATTGAATGAATCGTTTTTTTAATTTAAAATAAAAATGCACTGTTAACTTTTAAGCTTTGATTTATTGATAGCTTTAGCGTTTTGGAGCTGTTAACAGATGAAAAGAGTGTGAAAGAGCGTAGTGTAATTTACATGATTTAGGTAACATGATACTCATATATGAGCAGGCCACCATAATTGTATCGATTGGCATGGGACTGCCGTCTGATGCCAATCGATACTCTTCATGGACAGCATTTGCGCTTACCATCAGGTGCAGTGTAGTCATTATGCCGTGCCAGAATTAAAAAAAAAACTTGAGTAGTTTGTTTAATTAGCTGCATACTCCGAGCGATAAAATAGTTCGTAAAGAATTGCGTCATAAGACATTATGATCAGGCCCGGATCTAGGGGGGGGCAAGACGGGGTGCGTGCCCCGGGCGGCAAGTTCAGGGGGCGGCATATTGAATCTTGGGAGACAACTACAAAACTCATCAAAAACGTAACACCACTTACAATTTTTTTTTGCCGTGCGCGAATTTGTGATTATGCGATAGGGGCGCGTGAAAAAGTCATGAAAACTAAATATTTGGAATGTAATTTATCCATCTCAACAATTACGTTTAGTTTCAAATATCCAATTTGTGTTTACTAGTTAGTGTTAGTTGATTAAATGAATGAAGAACGAACGTCTTTTATGTGGTACAGGCAGTGGCGAATTTACTAGTAGACTGAGTAGGCTGGCGCCTAGGGCGGCAGATTTTAAGGGGCGGCAAATCTGGGCCATTTTTTTGTTTTGATTTACTGAAATAATAAAAGGCAATATTTTACACACTGAAAAAATGGGGTTTGAAAATTAAGAATAGTTAAAATATTTCGGTAATATGTTCCCATGTCTCCATGTTGACAATTCAATAATTTATTTATTTATTTCAAGGAAAATGCAAGTTTACAGTATTTTAACCAAAACACTTACATTCTAATTAATAATAAATGGAACATACACATTATTACTGTTATTTCTAAAATTTTAACAATTAGAGACATTTATATATTTATCAGTACAAAATAAAAATAAAAAAACTAGTTAACAAATTAACAACAAAGTAAAAGTAAATATAGTAGTTTTAGGTAACAAAAATTGAAATAAATTAAAATAATCAAAAACTTAATAATATCTATAAACACTTATCTTCTACAAAATGCAAGTAATTACAATTTTATGAATTATTTAAAAAACTAATCATAGATGAGTACACAAGATATGGTTTGTCATGGAAGAGGTCTAGATCTGTGTGGTAAGTAGACATGTGTAACTCAGGAGTGATTTACTAAAAAGATATATATCCGACGTACGGACCGATTATATCTTTATATCCCTTGCACTCAAACTAACTCATTATATCCATACGCGTAAAGATCATTATTGGTTCAATTTCACTGCAAAGATTAGAAAGAAACAGATATAGACTTTTATATTTGTGTGAGCGGAAAAGAGAATAAATTTATGTTCACAATGTGATACATGCGCCATGCGTACGATCGTGGAATACGATCACAGTAGTAAATGGAGTGTAAGCGAAAACAAAGCTATTTACAACGAATTAAGGCCTAATTTCGCTAGCATGTTTTCAAATTAGCAAAGATACATTGTATTCATTTTTTTTTATCGGATTTGTATTTTGTTTCCGTGAAATATCTTGTACCAGTGGTGACCATAGCACAAAAGTTTTAATTACAAAACTATCCAGTTTATGCAATGTTTAAATGTTCATGAATTATTACATATTTCACTACTCCTTATTTATATTTCTAAACACAATTTATTTCTGTTGATAGATATCAGCAGAAAATAATTAATCTCTTTATCTCACTGTAACAATACGGCGGCGCGACGCGTGCGCACCCCGCGTGGTATTGCAAACACTTTTCTATGTCTACGCGGACCCTCACCTCCAGTCAGAAATCGAGCCGGAATACAAGTCAAACCCACTTGCTCCAATGCTGTCGGATTGTCCACCTTGTTGATAAGAAGATGGTAGTAGTGAACTAAAAGTATTTGCTTACGCCTATACTCTAGAGTGTTTAGCCCCACCATTCCAGTTATAAACAATGATGGATATAAATAGGGATAGTACCCATACATTCTCTTGTATATGTATCTGCAAAATTTCTTTTGAACGCGTTCAATTATGAGGGTATATGTGCTTTGATAAGGATCCCAAACTACAGAATTATATTCGAGTCTACTTCGTACATAAGCTTTGTAAAGTGTTAAAGCAACTCTACATCCTTTAAACATAGAACACACTCTTAACACAAATCCGAGAATTTTACTGGCACTTTCGCAGGCTGACATTATTTGTTGCCTAAAATCTAACCTGGAATCCAATAACAGACCTAAATCCTTTATTTGATCTACTCTTTCTATCTGGGGGCGCGGCCGAGCCCCCTCCAAGTCGAGCTATAGGCCGTAACATCTTTTTCTCGAAGCAATTCAGACCATTTTCAACCCCCCTATAACTTCGTTGTGGCTAAAGCATGAAGCCTGAATTTTTAGTTACTAAGTAGACATTGTGTAAACACGGTATATTTAAAATTTCATTCAATTTGAACCAGTAGTTTAATAATTGTAACTAGTCAAACTTTCTTAATTTTGTCACTCACTGACTGACTGACCGATCATCAAAAGTCAAAGGTACCTCTAGCAGACATAGAACCTTCAAATTTAGGAATATAATTAGTGTTTAGTGTCTAAAGTAAGGGAAAATTCAAACATTTCATAATTTGTGTCTAGTTTTCTAGATAGACCAACTGCTTGAATAACTTTGTAATCCCATATAAATGTATAGGATTACAAAGTTACATTTGCAGTTAATGAATCATTGTACCCGTATGTAATGGAATAATAGTTGTAGATAGATATCTATATATATGAGGCATAACAGGAGGGGATATAGAGAGGGGAATGGTGTATTCAGCCCATGAAACTGTATAATATTCCTCTAGAAAAACATGACGAAGAAAAACTTGCAAATAAATAGACTAAATAGCTCGAAAATATCAATTACAATGAAAGAAAGAACATTAATAATCAAATCCGCTATATTTGTGATAAATTGATACCTACAAAAATAAGAAAAATCCATAAGACAGAGGCTTTAAGAAAAATCGTTAGTGATATTCTAGAAGTAAGAAGAACCGAAAAGGAAAAAAGTAGGACTCTACAAAAAGACGTGAGATCCCATCAAAAACATCCTGTAAAAAATTCCAATGTCTCGCAGCTCAGGTTTTCTACCGCAAAAAGTTGTGAGATGCATGTAATACTAAGTTGATTAATTTATTTAGTCCTTAAGGGACCTTCTATATAAAGTTATTACGTTGGTTATTACCATATCAATATTAAAAATTCTTTACGTTTTAATTAAATGGATCGACTTGGCCATCGCATGAAAACATAATGTATCGTACAATTTATACATAATGCTGCTGGCCAAGTCATCTGTTATTTAAAACGTAAAGAGTTTTTAATATTGATATGGTAATAACCAACGTAATAACTTTATATAGAAGGTCCCTTAAGGACTAAATAAATTAATCGACTTGGTATTACATGCATCTCACAACTTTTTGCGGTAGAAAACCTGAGCTGCGAGACTTGGAATTTTTTACAGGATGTTTTTGATGGGATAATACTATCTATAAAACAATAGTTAAACAAAAGTGGATTGCGTGTGCGTGTAAATGTAATAACTTTACATTTAGATGTATTAAAATTTAAGCGGTTTTGTTCGCTCCATTCAATAATATCATTTATATCTTTTTGCATTGCTACGCAGTCTTCTAACCCGTTTACTGCATGGTATAATTTTAAATCATCCGCAAATAATAAACAATGTGAGGTGCTTATTACTCTCGGTAAATCGTTTATCATAATAATGAATTGTGTAGGCCCCAACGTGCTTCCCTGGCTCACCCCAGATCTAGTATAAAAGCTATTGGATTCGTAACAGTTTAACCGCACATATTGCGACCGATTTTTTAGGTAAGAAGCGAAATATTTTAATAAGTTAGACGCAAACCCCAATGAAGCCATCTTTGAAAGCAGAATGTCATTGTCAACTACATCAAACGCTTTCTTATAATCGAAATAAGCCGCGTCTACCTGTCTTCCCGCATCCATTTCTTTTGTAACGTAATCTACAAAATTAATATGACTAGTTGCCGTGGAGCGACATGCTCTAAAACCATGCTGCTCGTCAGCAATATAAGCTTTTATTTGCTTTCTTATGTGGTAATCAATCATAGACTCAAAGACTTTGCTAAATACCGAGAGTACAGCTATTGGTCTGTACATAGAAACATGCTTACTAGCTCTACCTTTAGGTACTGGTGTTACTCTGGATATTTTCCATATCATTGGATATCTTGATGTATCTAGAGAAAGGTTGTACAGGTACAGTAGCGGCTCTTCAAGTACCGATATGCAATCCTTTACTAAGAATGGTGGAATCTCATCCGGACCTGAAGAAGAATGAGTTTTAAGACGGCGGACTGCACGGAGAAAGTCTGCGGAGGAGACGTTGTCGATAACAACGTGAGCAGAATTTTTGGTAGTTGTTCGTTGTGCCGCGTCATGGTCTAGTTTAGGTTCATCATTATGGAAAACTGAACTAAAATAATTGGCAAATGCATTAGCTGCATCTTGTCCCGATACTGTCTGGTCGTCGTGTTCGTATACAGAAATCTTTTTTTTGGGTTACGTTTGTTTTTTATGTACTGTCAGAATTTCGCAGAGTCGTTTGTAATATTATGTTCGACTGTCCTGATATACGAGTCATAAGCCGACCTCATTAAAATTTTTACGTGTGTCCTGTAATACCTAAATAGTTGTTTATTAAATAATAAACACTTTATTAAATATCTATATGTATTTGGGTATTATAAAATATTCCAATAGTGATACATTATAAAAAAATCTTGCTTAAATGTGAAAAAACACCTATTAACATTGATTTTAGTCTTTAAAGTTCCTTGCTAAGAATATTGTTTTTTTTTAAATTGGTTATTTATTGTTTTCACGCACCCAGTGGTCAAGGGGCGGCAAAATTCCACCACGGTTTCCTTTGCCTGTAGTAAGAGGCAATTAATAGGGGTCATTGGGGTCGCTAGCCAACTCTAAGATGTGCGGCAGAACTCGTGGCTTCATAGCGGACGCCCACGGTTAGGGCGTCCGTTGCAGAGAAAATCTACGCCTACCTAAGTTATGAGGAGCCATATTAGGAAGTGTGCCGGGTGGCACGGCGAGTCAACTAGGTGTTACTCGCTCATCCGATTCGCCTATCGTCCGTAATACCTGCGATGGTCACCATGAGATTTAGTAGGTATGCCGGCAAAAAATCTTCTTAGATTTTTTCAGGGATCCAGCCTGGCTGCAAAATCTATGCGGTACGGACAATAATTGTCCCCGTGCGCCAGATTGGAAGGCTGGAGACCCCGACAGGCACCTTATGATCTCCCCGTAGATATCGATTAAAAAAAAGGTATTGTATTCACCCCGTTTTTAGGAAATTGAGTTAGAATCAGACCTGGAAGTTTTCAGGCCTGACAAGGCTATCCTTATAATATCCGCCATAATATCTGTGCCGCTGTACGTATGTATAATGTATATAAATGTATGTGTATGGTGTCCTACCACGAGGTCTATTTCAGTCTACTCTACCCTATTAACCATAAGACATTCTATGGAGTCGTTAATTCGTCGTGAGACATGACCGAATATTCGAAGTATACGTCGGGGCCGTACTATCTCGGATAGACGCTACTTGATGCCGAGTTCTTGAAACGTTTGTGTGGAATTCGGACCTGATATTCCAAGCATTCCAACACCTCATCTCTAGGGAGTTTACATTTTTCTTCTCCCGTAACGTCCATGTTTCAGCGGCGTACAGAAATACGAGAAAGTGCTCGGACAAGCCTTATCTTTAGTAGCCTTTGTAGTAGTACGATTCCTCCATATTTTCCTGAGCTTCTCTATTGCCCCTCTAGCCATCGCCATACGTCGTTTTATCTCAATGATACAACCACCATTGTTAATTTTAAACAGCCCAGGATAAATGTACGACTAAACCAGTCTTGGAGGAGCCCAGCGACAGTTTGTGATGTGCATTGAAATCCCCCAAGACCATTTCAGCCGACGGGAACTGCGTCCGCCCGCCATCAGCCGCATGGCTGATATACCTGAACAGCCGAGTCGTCTCATCGTCCCCGTTGTGAGACCTGTAAAGGCACACGTCGATGCGGCTCAGGCAACCAAGATTCACGTGCAAACAGAAAGCGGAGAAGGAGGGGCCCTCCATGCAGCTTAAACGGTGACAGTAGATGTCCAACCGAATATACATACAAGCATACCCCGGCTTTAGGCTTGAAGCTTTCTTCAAGCGAATAACCGGGGGTAGGAATATTCGGCCGGACAACGAATCCGCGTCTCCATCAAGAAGAGCAAAGCAGACTAGGCCGTCTCGAGATGGTGGTGGACGGCATTAAGGTCGTTTGGAGTTCGCGGATGTTGGTGAACTCTATAGTGAACGTGATGGTGGGGTTATGCATCGCTGAAACACCTGCTTTGTTTAATTGCGCTGTTATGAGGTTGAAGGGATGGGTTCGATGAAGAGGCATCGAGAAGCCAAAGTCCGGGCATTAAGTAGGCCGAATGTGCACCGGCATGAGCGGGTCGGCATGTCGCTAAAGGTCGGCCACATCCGGTCACCAACCGGCACGACGTACCCACCCAAGATTATGTGCGACATGGTGAGGCAGCCCCTCGTGGTGGTTAGCCACGATTGGGCTCTTGTACTGTACTGTCTCTTTGGCCGGCGGGTCAACACTCCTTCCTTCGAGAGCGACCAAAAATACGTACAAAATCACTATCAGATCACTATGCGCGTCTTTACGCCCCGTGGACGGTGATCGCTACCCAGACGGATACTTAAGTCCTATCACCACGAACTGTGTCACTCATTTGGCACTACTCAGGGGTCACGTGTAGGAAAACAGGAGTCAAAGCCTACAGAGGTGTGTGACGTTAACCTTCAAAAGTGACGCTAATATAAAGCGTGTAAAAATGCTTAACATGGTGGTAAAATGACGTTCTTTCCCGAAGGCCTGCGTTGAGTGGGCGTCCGGTTGCTAAAAATGTTGATGATGATTAAGATAAAAATATAGGCAAGGGGGGAGGGGGCGGCATTTTTCAGTTTTTGCCCCGCCTCGAAAAATACCTAGATCCGGCGCTGATCATGATGGACTCGACTTTTTCTCCAATCGAACTACCTATATATTGTATTATACCGGGTATATCAAGACTGCTACCGAAAACGAAGCCGGGTGGTAGTTTTAGTGACAACAAACACTATGCAACTAAAAATTTCGCAAAGAAACGCGACTATTTTTTTAAAATTTTTTTAAATGTCGTCATTTTTGGGTGGTATACCCATAGTTTTTTCCAAAATAATAATTTAAACTCTTTTATACCTTAGAGTCTTTATAAATAAAAGGGTATACATCATTATTTTAGGAAAAAAAATGTATTTGCCACCCAAACACGACCACATGAGAAAAATAACAAATAAAAATCGTCGCCTTTTTTGCAACATTTTCTATTGCATTGTGTCTGAAGTCGCTTAAACTACCACCTGGCTTCGTTTTCGGTAGCAGTCTTGATATATCCTGTATATGACTTCCTCGGTGGTGTAGTTGTACTATGATACTGTTACAAAACTGAGCCAAACTGACCCAAAGCCGAAATCGAATCCAGAATCGAGATAAGTGATATTATATTTTTCTATTCATTATCATTCCGTTATCAAAAAATTGTGCCCGATATAGCCATAGGCTCGCCCCCTATCATATCGTGAGACATACAAGGCGAAATGTGGGTGTCCTGTCACCACTGCCTTCTCCTTCTGGGATAAAAGGCGTGAGTTTATAATCTATGTATGTGTGTAAACTATATTGCAACAGTTGCTAAAATCTTTACGACTAGGAGTATATCTTCGCTCATAAGACAGAGGGATTAATTTTTTTTTAAATATATCTTGCGAGAGCAAAGCACAAAGTCGCAGCGGACGCAGCCAACATTCCACTTACTGAACAATTTCATAAGTACAGTAAAATAAATTGAAACATTATGAGCGTGCAAAATCTCATTTTGCTCATCCTCACGTCTACAATTAAAATGTTGAAATTCCTCCCCAGTTTACAAGTTGAAGCACCTCGCTATACAAAACGAAGGAAGGTGCAAAACTTGAAACAAATTGTGTTAAAACGTAATAGAAACTCGTTTCCCGTAAAACTTTCCATCAGATTACGAGGCAAATTCAATATTTAAGATTGATTTGGGCAGATGCTTGAAGGGCATCGGCGGCGTCTCGAAAAGGGCAACCCTATTCTCATGTACATATATTAATGCACGGATACAAGTAGAGGAGGAAAAAGTGACGACAAACTATTTCACAAATTTGGTTTCAAATCAAATTATTTTTGGCGATGATGTACACGGTTGTTAAATATTTGCCAATAGTAATCACAGTTTACAAAATTAAATATCTTTATGATACTGTAGGAGAATGGCCACTAACTGAATTTGTAATAGTGAGTCTGGACTGGACTGGTCCAGTAAAAATAATAACCATACCTAACTCTTACACTAAATGGCAATATTTGGCGTGATCATAACTATACAGAATAAACTTAATACGAACTGACGAAGTTGCCGTATCATTATCATAAATAAACAAAAATAAATGGCACCTACATTTCTCCTTAATTTAGTCACAAGAATTATGTACGAAACACGCGGTTATTTGCGACACCATTACATAAACACACTGTGCATACGGCATTTCATCAATTAAGCATTCTTCGCGGAAAACAGCCGGGCCTTTGTTAACATTGTAAGCGAGACTAAGGAAAAAGCTTTCCACGGCATGACCCAAAACCCGAAGAATATAAGAGCTAAAAATAAAAATAAATTCATACCTATACCGATAAAATTTGCATGATATTACACCTCATCTGAATTTCGCGAGGTTTGTACACAAATGTAATCGATAAGCAAGGGAAATTGAATTCTAACTAAACAACCGAATGGAATTAATTAAGAACATTTTTCCTTTAAAAATAACTTGCGGCTGCGAGCTGTCTTCATCAGATTTTTGTGCGTTTTTTAACTGCTCGCCCCTTGCAAATGAAGCGTGAACCCATCTTATACATGTTGAAGTATAGCGGTAGAACATAAGTCTGATTCCCCGTTCTCGTCGAGCCTAAACGCCCCGAAGCGTCCAATTTACAAAAAAGAATCCCACAAACACAGAGTTACTCGCTCGAGATCACACCATGCACTATTTGAATTTTCTCCCAGGGGAGGGTGGAATCAATTTAAATTTTAACTCACACTTAATACACCCTTGTTTGGTGTCTAAGTGGTGTGTTCGAGTCACCCTCTGTTTGAAACGAATAATAAGTTTGGAAGACAACAAGTGCGGTGCGCTTTCAAAGGTATTTTCGTCTTTTATTTGGAATGCTTATCTTGTGGACGTTATCATCTATGCTGTTGTAATCTTGGAGCAAATATTTACTAAATATATGATGATTGTATTGCACCAACAACGCTCTATGTAAAACGCTCTCTCGTTTTATTTCACAGTGAACACAGAACATATCCGTATATTTTGATTTTAACAATCGCATTTGAAATTCACATAACCGTCACCGAATGCTTGCGTTTAAAGATCCCGGGAATATCAAGTGAGCGTCGGAATGAATTCGCTAAATTGTTATGCATCGCAGAGTTCGCAGACCGTATGAGATCTTGGCATCGTCCAAATAGAAATTGTAAATTTCACAAACATGCCTCTGGCTTGGCTCACACCCATTCTCATTTTCTTAGATGACCCCGTGTATATAAATCTAGGGCCGCTGTAATGAAAATGCCAGACTAAATGGCATTAAAGTGCATTTAGCTCTGAAATGTGGTTGCGTACACAGAAACGTCGCTTCAATCAGTTTTGGAGAAGCAATAACACTTAATCACCTAGTAACTGACATTCCCAATTTGGATGCACAAACACAAACATGGTTGAGATATTTTTCTTGGTGCATCGGAGAGTTTATCTTATCTGAATTAGTTTATGCGCCCACGCATAACTCACTTAATAGCTTGGCTAATTGAATTGACGTAAAGCTTCGTTTTGTGTTCATTGTGATAATTGGCGTATCTTTATAGCTATTTTGGGGTCTATAAAAGACGCTTTATTAATAAAACGCGCTTCATTAACAAAACTCTCTAAACGTTCCGTAAACTAACCATTTCCATTTTCATTGATAGTCTCTGTGGCTCAATTGGCTGTGACATGAAAGTTCTCTCTCTCTGAGACAAACAAAGTCTCGCTCCGAAACAAATATTTGCGTGATCCACAGGTATTTGTGTCGGACCTGAGTGTTGGTGAAACCAAAAGTCTCTTGTAGTTTCTGATGCACAAGACATAGGACTTAATCTTAGTGTGGGTTAGGACTATATGTCATGACTATATGTTATGACTGTGGTGTATTTATTATTATTATTATTTACTTCAACATCAAAATGGTTCGTTTGGTTCGTAGTTTTTGCATATTATTGAACATTGTGTTTTTTTTTCATCAACATGATTTTATCCATTTATTTATTTAATTATTTTCTGCACTGTGCAGAGAAACAACAAAGAAATCACATAATTATAATATTAAGAGTACAAGTGGCGGCCTTATTACACTGGTGGTAGGTCTCTCATATGTGAGAGGCTGCCTGGGTGGGTACCACCGCAATGTCTATTTCTCCCGTTAAACAGCAGTTTAAATGCACAGTTGTGTTTCGGATTGAAGGACATTGTAGCCAGAGTAACTACTGGACATATTGAGACTTAACATCTTATGTCTCAGGATGGCGAGCGCAGTGGAATGCCAAGCATTGCTTTGTAAATCAAGGTGTTGTTTGGTTTTGCTTCTGTTCATGAGCGGTCGCATCGCTTACCATCAGGCGAACGGCATGCTCGTCTCGCCATTCAATGCAATAAAAAAAATAAAATAAAAAAAACTAGGTAATTTCTTACAGGCAACCATGGGATGGATATTTATTGGCATAATTGAAATAATCATCCATTAATAGTCTGAAGTTTTTAATTTCTAAAAAAACGATTTCCCGTGAATAAATTCCATGATATGAAAATACAGACGCATTCTGCCATTTAACATAGTTCCAAACTGTGAATGAAATATTGGTGTAGTAGCCACACTTTTGCTTACAACTTCGGGGAACACGGTGTGCAGGTATGTTTGTGTATATTTTTAATACGAACAATTATTTAACAACAGCTCAATTTGATCAAACACAACCTTAAGAAATCAATAACGGCATTAGTTAAGGTTTCATTCTTTATAATTTCTTTTGACTTATGCTGTCTTGCTTGGATATACATTTACTTATTAGGTGTGGTAGGCATATAATTTCAATAACTTTTTGATCCACAACACAATACCCAAAAATATGCACGTTTAAGTTGCGTAATTTATTTTCCCTATATTACGTCCGCTGTTTCCAAAAGTTGCCAACTCAAATAACTCCAAATTGTCATTTGAATTCTCGGCAACAACGTCGCTCACCGTACACACTTCCATCGTTCAATTTAGCGCCTGTAATTTACCGCTGAAGTGAAAATACTATGAATGCAGGCACGAATGGCGCGCTGCAATTGCCCCGAGTTGTTTAGCATAATACGGTGATGGCATTAAGGCACAAAAGACATCCGCCAAGAACCGAGAGCCAGTAAATAGATTCTTGAACGCTTTCAAATGTTAAAAAATGCGAATGGAAATATAGGAATTATGAATAAAGATTTTATTTTCTGTGGTGTCTGCAGTAAAGTAGATATTTCTATAATGAGTGTTTAACACTAATTCCAAGGACTATATGTAAGAAATTATCTAGTATTAGCTAAATCAGCTTTGACATTTTTGTGACAACCAATTGAATATCGAGTACGAAAATAGAGCACTTTGTTGGGCGGTCAATTATTATCCATAATCACCTTCAGTTTTCCTTCCATTCTCTTTTTTCTAACATTAACCTATGTTTCAACATACTGTATTTGATTGCTCATATACGGTTCATCTTATCATTGAGGTACCTCTTTAATCGTGAAGATATTTATCAAAATAATCCATTCTCATTGAAACAACACAATTTATACGAGTTTTTTTACCAATTAGTTTTTTTTTTTTTTTTTTTTGAATTCCCGATGTTTCGTATACCTTAAAGCGTTCGTAGTCACGGGGCAGACTCCGAAAATAAGTTTTATTTCAATAGATAACATTCGCGTTAATCTAAGAAACCTTATTCGAATTCTGTTTCTAAAAAAAGCGGCGTCAATACACTATAAGACAGACCGAGTGTGTACGTTTTCCTAGAAGTTTTCTTTGCGTCGATGCTTGTCATTCATATAGCATGCATTAGTCAATCCTTGCTCCCTTTGTACCAACAAAAATCAATATAGACGTTAAGTTTTCTAGTTGAAGTCTCGTAAGCATTTACCTACCGTAGTCGATATATAAAAAAAATATACAGGGTATATCAATACTGCAACTGAAATCAAAGCCAAGCGGTAATTATAGTGATTTCTGACACAATGTAACTAAAAATGTTGCAAAAAAATGCGACGAATATTTTTGGTATTTTTTTTCTATCGCCGTGTTTGGATGTTAAATGCATAGGTATCCTAAAATAAGAATTATTTCAAGGTCAAGGGTATGCAAGGGTTTAAATTAATATTTACATGAATATTATAAAATATTGAAAATGTAACGAAAAAAACGCCTTTTTTATCGACTTTTTTTTTATTTATTTCCAAAACACAAATTAATACACTTAATTTTAAACGTATAGATAATTAATTGTTAACAGATTCAGGTATGTAGTATATCATAGAAGAGAAATAAGTGAAGATGAAAATAAGCATGTCCCGTTCTTTTTTTATGTTTCCATGCACATTAAGATAAAACTCAACTTGCGCGTATTTTTAAAATTCCGGTAAGTCAGTGTGTTTTCATGGGCCTTTTATCTTTTTGAAAAAATACAGTCGCCTAGCAAAAGTGTTGTAATACTTAAAATAAATAATTGTGGCGAAACAATTTAGAATACACTTTAGTTTCACTTATGACTGACTTTGTTTTAAATAATAGCATTATACAGTTATTTGAATAAATATACAAATGGTTGACGTATACGTCATTTTATAACAAATATGCGGATAATTCATACTTTTCACACAAATAGCTGACATTTTGTTGCAAAACATTCCGAGAGAATAGTTTTGGTTAGGAATATTCTCTTATATGAATATTTCAAAACGAATACAACACGATAGAACAATCCAGAAAACAAAGATATACGGCTTTCTGTTAGTTTCTCGCGCGATCATATAATTTTAAAAACTTCACTATGCTTGATTTATGAATACGCGAGATCCATTCGCAGTAACAGTTATGTCATATTTTTTAAAACTTGTGTAGCGGTTTACTTCACGAATTTTGTATCTGGCATTCAGTGTTGAAATGATCACCATAACTTTTCCATTTAACCCTGAAATTGGCGATGTTGTCATCAGTTTTGTGATCATATTTATGTATAAATATTAAAATGTAGACTATTAAAACGGTTTTATTTATCTATCGTTGTCTATAGTGTCTACTATTCAGGAGGTGGATGGCATTTAATGGTGGCTTGAAATCTCTTCTTGCGTGAATTAGTATAGTGATATATTCACTATGACGTCTTAAAAGTATAAAATTGTTTAGGAAATGCTAGTTATGACTGTAAGCACGCCAGTCTGAAATTAGATTTTGCGTATCTAATTATCACATTTATACAAACAAATAAAATAGGGATGCTATCTTTCTAGATTTTCTTATTATTACAGCCTGTGATTACAGCCATGGAAAGAAGCTATAATACACGGTTCTATTACCACATTTGAAAGGAAGCCCCCACGTTTGGTTTCGCGTTGTGATTTTATATGCGCCCATCCCAGTACGTTTGAAAGGAGTTTCTATGTAAAATATTCCCATTCAGCTTTCTACCACGACTTTATTTTTACATACGCGAGATCGCGAACGGCAACAAAGAGCGTTTTACAATTGATATATCTGGAGAAATATCGATGAGATGCAGTAACGATGCTATTATATCGATAAAGTCAGGTCAAATAAAATTTTGAGACTTCGGTGACTACACTATGTTTTTCTGTTAGTTTAATATCATATTTTTATTGTATATTATTTGATCGATATTACTTGGCGGATTATTGATTTGAAGTGGTAGTGGGCAGGGTACATAGATTAGAGGATTGACGGGTCTAAATTTCTTGAGTGGTGGCAATGCACCAGCAAGCGTATTGTCGGACATCCGCCCACAAGGTGGACAGACGACTATGTAAAATTGACACGGGTAGTTATACCTATATTCTGTATATCTTATAATAATTTACTATTCATGGAATATGTCCAAGCTATTGGAAGTTTTTGTAATATTTATTTCTGAGTAATTCTTTGAGAGGATATTATTTAAAATACTTAGGTAGCCGAAAAATTCATAGAGATAAAAAGGATGTATATTTTGTTCTTCTATCATCGCACATCAAAATAACAAAATATTATACCAAACGCTGTATTAGAAAATCATAAAATACGAGTATTAAACGGAAATAAAAAAATCTCACACCAATTTTAAATTACGAAACAATATCAATTGTATATTTTGCATTCAACAACACAAAAGGGAAATTAATTCCGAAAACATTATAGAAATAATATGATACTCAAATAGTATTTCTTGGAAGCTAATGGGCACTTAACTGCCGTAGCCAGGTGCTTGAGTATTTATTCAGATTTTAACCCGTCTTATAAGTGTGTGCCACAGAAACTACTCGAAATAGATGGCGCAAACTCAAATGTATGAAAACTAAGGCATAAGTGCTAACTAAATTTAACTTTGTAAATGTCAAATAAATCGATGTATGCCGATGACATTTTCAAAATTAAAGTAATTATCAAAGTTAGTTTATACCATTGGGCCTAATCATGTCAGATTATGCTATCTACGATGACATAGCAATTATTTAAATTTAATTTATTTAATGAAAATTAAAAAGCTAATAATACTGGTGGTAGGTCTCTCATATGTGAGAGGCCATCTAGGTAGGTACCACCGCAATGTCTATTTCTTCCGTGAAACAACAAATGCGTAAATGCACTGTTATGTTTCGGATTGAAGGACATTGTAGCCAGAGTAACTGCTGGACATATTGAGACTTAACATCTTATGTCTCAGGATGACGAGCGAAGTGAAATGTTGCTACTGTTTATGAACGGTCGTATCGCTTACCATCAGGCGAACGGCTTGCTCGTCTCGTCATTCATTGCAATAAAAAAAAATAGCATCGGAATCAAATACAGTTTTTTACTTACTTGTAACCTAAACCTGTATACATCTGAAATGTGAACTGAATTTTGTAAAGAAATATGTATTTGGATGTATTTCAGTTGGTGAGGCTAAGTAATTAAATAAAAATTCAATAAACTAAATAAAACTGTAACTCGAGCGCAGTGAAATGCCAAACATTGCTTTATAATTTATGGTTTGGTTTTGCTACTAGCCATGAGCATATCTCTTATCACACAAATGGCATGCTAGTCCCGCCATTCATTGCTATAAAAACTCTAAAGCTATCAAGAAACGGCTCAGCGTGGCATGAAACATCATTGAAGTATCTAAGCTTCGTTAGGACACGTGAAGCGTAGCTTACGACATCTATTTAACGTTATATCCGTGGTGTGTGCACAGTTGCAAGTAATGTAGGAAGTTGTCTTGTTATCATTACAGATAAGTCTCTTCAATTTTCTTTTGTGCTGTATTAAAATGCAAGTGCACTCGACATACGATGGCTGTCTCTGAGGTACTTTTGTATGGAATTAATTGGGTATTTCTCGAATGTGCATGGGATTTGTTTGCTATTGTGTCGCAATTGTTGAGTTCTGTTTGGTTTATGATGCATATTTTTGAGAATAAAATAACGTGTTTTATATAAAGTATTGCTTCATGTACAGAAATATCATATCGATGGATCTGTATACAGGGTATATCAAGACTGCTACCGAAAACGAAGCCGGGTGGTAGTTTAAGCAACTTCAGACACAATGCAACAGAAAAAGTTGCAAAAATAAGCGATAATTTTTTTTTTGAAACTTTTTTCCTATTGCCATATTTTGGTGGTAAATAATTTTTTTCCTAAAATAATAGTGTATACCCTTTAATTTATAAATACTCTAAGATATAAGAGAGTTTAAATTATTATTTTAGCAAAAACTATGGATTTACCACCCAAAAATGACGATATTTAAAAAATCATAAAAAATAATTGTCACGTTTCTATGCGAAAATTTTAGTTGCATTGTGTTTATAGCCACTAAAACTACCACCCGGCTTCGTTTTCGGTAGCAGTCTTGAGATACCCGGTATAGAATTATTTGCTAGAACCGTTTGCTTAGTAAATTCAAACTGTCATCAATTTTAGGCTTTAAAGAAATTTTTCACTGCTTATAGAGCAGCTTCATTGCCCCGAAGACAAGTCATAAACCACATGCCGCCCAGCTTGGCTATAGCATTTTGTTTAACCACTATCATTTTCAAACTACTTAAAGCAACAGTTAAAACAGCAGAAAGAACAACAGCAGAATTAGCTATTTAAATTCTTTTTTTTTAATTAATAATTGTAAAATAAGGGTAGTTGAATTGTAACAGTCACAGAGCGGACGTCTAATACCTCAGTCCGCCCAGTGACCACGAAAGCTGTAAAGTAATCGAAACGTCGGGAACTCAAAAAATGTAAAATTAAACCAAATCCGCGATAAAATCCGTAAATAATCGTTTTATTTCAATGTGTAACATTCGCGTAAATCTAAGAAACCATTAAGCAGAATTAATACAAGAATAAGAGAAATCCATGGCATTTTTCGGATACCCTACAATAGAATACCATTATTCGGGTTGACGCTTTCATAGCTACAGTTACTAAGCTAATTGAGCCTTAAGAACTATTGCTGAGACATTATCCCCGACATATGCTACATCAGTAAATTACGTCATAATATCATAATATCTACATTATTAATGACTCCGTCTAGAGTATCCATCTCGCGCACTCGTCCGTAAACCGCCTAGTCAGGCCACTGTCAAGTGATGACGTCATATAAATAGTGATTTACGTCGTACATCCACTACAAGATAATTGCGCTGGTGAGGGGTCAGTAGGCCGGCCGAGATGTTCTAGATATCGCGAAACCAATTGGAGGCATCGACGACTGAAGAGAACGAAGATGGAGATCACGATGTGGTTTGATAAATTGAGTTGTAAAATAGTTTTTTTTTTTTTTTTTAATGGCAACTAGTTCTCTAGACTAGACTATTACTGCCAGTGTCAAGTGACGCATTCATGTCATTTTTGAAAAAATAAAACATTTAAGATTTTAATCATAAAATAATATAATTTTAATGGTATCAAAAGCATTGATAATTAATAACTGACTGTGTAATTGACGCAAAATGACGTTACCAATACTGATGACAATTGTGATGATAATAAATAGAAATAAACATGCAGGTTAGTACCTAAGCGTAATTATAATTTTATATTATGTATTATTAAAAATGAAATTAGTGCTTTTAGACTGGGTTTGTTTTTCAGGCTGAGGATGGTTGCAATATTACAAGGAAGAGGAGCTTTATTTTTAATTAGCAAGTCATATAACGAAGGAGATGAATAACGGGTACAGTTGAAAATAATATGACTCACGGATCCTTCACCAAGACCACACTCACACAAAGAAGAATCCCTCACGTGCAATTTTGCTAGATGTACCGGCGCTGAACAATGACCAATTCTTAATCGGGAGATGGTGGCTGAAATATGCTTGCTGAGATGCAATTTGGAGAACCATGGTCTCATAGAAATTTCTGATTGTATATTGAAGAGATGAGCACCTTTAAAATTACTTGAATGGTTCCAATTTGCATTCCATGCTGTCTCCAAGTGATTTTTTGCTAGGGGAACCAAGTCATGTGAATAAACAGAAAAACAATCCTCATTACCATAGTTAACAGCATATTTAGCTAATTGATCTACATACTCATTACCAGTTATCCCTCTATGGCTAGGTATCCAGACGATTGTAATTTGAGGGTGTTCCTCATTACATAATTTAATTTGATGTTTTATTTGTAGTATAATTGGAGATATACAGTTTTTGTTAAAAGGATTAGTTAAAAGAGCCTGGATACTACTTTTACAGTCTAAAAATATGATAGATTTTGTAATTTTGTGCTGGCTAATGTACATGATACATTTCAAAATTGCTAAACATTCTCCTGTAAATACTGTGCAATAATGTGGGATCTTATGAGTATTTGATATGTTGGCATCTTGGTGAAAAAAAGCGACACCTACACAGCTATCCTCGTTCAATTTAGAGGCATCAGTGTAAAACACTTCAGCATCAGGCCAACGTTCATCAATAATGCTTTTTAACTTCGTATCGGGGTTAGGGGTATGTTTATCAATTCCAAGAGATAATTCTACTTTAGGGAGTAAAATTAAAGATGAGTAATCTAAACAATACATGGGGTGAATTTGGAATTTCTTAATAGCAACAGAAAGTGTCATTTGTCTTCTAAAGCTTTCAATTAGGCAAGGTAAAGATTTATGTGCCCAGTATGGTTTAGTATCAATATAGCTGTTAAGTAAACTAAGTTTAGACATAAGAGGGTGTGTTGCATATTGGCAAATTTTGTAGATATATCTGTCAGACAGATATTGTCGTCTCATATTAAGGGGTGGATCAGCACATTCCACCTGTAAGGCGTTTGTAGGTGAGCTCTTCATTGCACCAACCACTATTCTTAGAGCCTTATTTTGCATCAACTCCAACTTTTTTAATGCACCCTTGTTGCATGGCACAAGTAAATAGGAGGCAAAGTCTAAATGACTTCATACAATGGCATTATAAATTAACCTTAAAGTGTATGGGTGAGCACCCCACCAGACCCCTCTTAGGCACCCCATGATATTAACATTTCTCTCACATTTATTTAAGGTGTGTGCTATATGTGCTTTACCATTCATTCTACTATCAAATATTTTCCCAAGAAATTTAACCTCCTTCTTTACAGGTATCGTCAATCCATTGCATTCAATTTGTATATTAGGGACATTACGTTTTCTAGAAAAAATAACTACTACACTCTTGGAGGGTGATAAGCAAAGGGAATAATCAGTAAGCCATGAGGACAAAACAGCCATGCTATTCTCTATTTGATCTTTTGCTTGACTAATAGACTGATGAGTTGAATAAATAAGAAGGTCATCAGCATACTGTAAGACATTGCACACATTTGATATGTTACAATCCATATCAGCAGTGTACACGTCATAAAGCAATGGGCTGAAAACCGAACCTTGAGGCAGACCCTTCCATACAGTTCTTGTAGTCACCTGGATGCCTGGATGTCTCAATGATATAGTTCTACCAGATAAAAGGTTGAAAATGAAATCTGTCATCTTTTTAGGAATCCTTAGCTGAACCAATTTGTTCCTAAGGACCAAAAGATTGACATTATCATATGCCGCTGAAACATCAAGGAAACCAGCCACAACTGATTCATTGTTACTAAATGCTAATTGGATATCAGTCGTAAAAATAGCGTGGCTGTCAGCTATACTTCGTCCTTTCCTAAAGCCAAACTGAGTGTCAGCTAACAAAGAGTGATGCTCGAGAAACCATTCCATTCTATTTTTAATCAGGTGTTCAACCACTTTTGGAATAGTAGAGGAAAGTGCAATAGGCCGATATGCATTTGAATCAGTGGGCTCCTTGCCTGATTTAAGTAAGGGAATAATAATTTGATGTTTCCAGTCTGCTGGTATGTTACCCGAATCAATAACCAAATTAATTATTTTTAAGAAGTAGATCAATGAATTTACTTTTAATTTTACCAAAAAAGAGTAGGGTATACCATCAGATCCAGGGGCAGAGTCCCCACAACGATCTAGCACTAACAATAGCTCTTGCAAATTAAAAGGTGAATCTAACGATGAAAGATGATCCTGAACTTCAAAAATATATTGATAGGGTATTTGGGAATGGTTAGGAACTGAAGGGGGCGCTAATCTATTCAGAAAGTCGTCCACCCACTCAGTGGAGTAGAAAGTAACCAATTGCTCCTTTTGCGACATCCTATAACACTTAATCTTATTCCACATTAGTGATGATGGGGTTTCAGGGGATATGGAAGCGCAGAATTTACGCCACCCTTGAGTTTTTTCTTTGTTAAAAATCTTTTGGTAAAAGCATCTACATTACGATAGTTTAAGAAGTTCTCTAAGGTAACGATAGTGTGACATCTTTTCTCAGCCCTATTTCTTCTCTTTATCATTTCTGTGCATTCTGAATCCCACCAAGGGGGAGACGGAATTTTACCTAAGGAAGTATTCTTCTTCTTAAATGATGCCTCTGCTGAAGAAATAATTAGTTCTTTAAAATAATTACAACAATCTTTGAGATTTATTTGGTTGGGTTCTGGAAGGAGACAGATTTTTTTATCTACCAGAGTGGCATATGCTTCCCATTTAGTTTTATCTAAGATGTATGGCAGCAATGGGGGAAGAATATTTGATTTTATATTTTGGGAAGGGAATGTAACTAGGATGGGAAAATGGTCAGAACCATGGGTGTATGGGAGACGGGACCAGGATAACTGGCTGGCTAGGCAGGGGGAACAGAAAGACAAATCAACAAAACTAGGTTGTATATTAGGGGAGGTACGACGAGTCGGGGAGCCATCATTTAGTACACACAGATCAAATTCATCCAGGATGTCTAAGATTCTTACACTGAAGGCATCATTATTATGAGCACCCCAGATTTGATTGTGGCAATTAAAATCTCCCATTAGCACCACGGGAGGGGGGACGGACGACAAAACATTATGCAATATGGGAATAACAGAGCTATCCCTCTTAGAAATATATATAGAAAGGAAAGAAATATTATTAAAACGAATACCTACACACTGAATGAGATTATTATTGTATCTAATAGGAATTAAGTGAAAACATAAATTATTTTTAATTATGAGAGCAGTACCACCCCAGCCATCAATTCTGTCATGACGTAGTACAGTATAACCTGACATTCGAAAAATCTGGTTGGGTTTTAACCAGGTCTCGGAAATAGCACTAATAAAGGGTTTATGTTTGTTTAAAAGGAAAGATAAATAGGTTTTGTTTTTATTTATGCTTCTACAATTCCACTGAAGTACTAGATCCATTTTTTAGAATATTAAAAATTGAGAGAGTGAAAGTCTGTATAATATTGCAGGCGACGTTGTTCGGTAGTTTAGAATCGGTAATAACTTTAATTAAGGAAGATATTAGATTATGAATTGCGTCTGGTGATATAATTTCTGACGGGACTTGCTTTTTATCATTGTCTGAAATATTTTGAGTATTTCTAATAGCACAGCCATTTTCTGGGGAAGGTATTTGAAATGACTGTATCAATGCTCTGTGGGCTTTTGATGATCTAAATGTGGGGTAGGAGGTCGTGACGGAGGTTTAAGAGAAACCGTTTTACGATAAGATGAAGAAACTGCTTGTTGGGTAAAAGTTCCATGAGATACAGCTGAGGGATGTTGGAGGGGTAAATGCGGAGTGGGCGATACTACCTCAGCAAATGACTTTTTTACTAGTGGGAATTTTAAACTAGCCTCTTGATAAGACACATTGTGAGTAGACATAAAGTGTTTTATGTTGGCTTGCCTGGCGTGTTCCGGACAATTTCTATTGGTAGAAAAATGCTGCCCAGAACAAAAAATGCAGACAGCCTGGGATTCCTCCACCGTGCATGATTCCCCTGAGTGACTGTCTGTACATTTGTAACACCTTAATTTGGATCTGCATTGTTGGCGTGTATGTCCAAATCTACAGCAGGCAAAACATTGTATTGTTGGGAATATGTAATTTTCTACCGGTAATAAGGTGAAACATCAGTAAACTTCTTTGGGTAGTATTTGCCCATCAAAAGTAAGAACAACGGTTTGTGTTGGAATCCATTTTTGACCGTCTGAAGAAGATGTTTTCCTACTTAGTCTTCGCGTTTTAATAATTTTACCTGTGTTGGAAGGAAGTTTAACCAGTTCAACAATTTCCTCATGTGTCATCTCAACCGGTATTCCCCTAACCAAGCCCATTCGCGAGATGTTATGGGAGGGGATATAAGCTTTATAATTATTTTGGGAAAAAATTACGTTCTGGATGAATTGATTGGCCAACTCTCCAGTTTGGAATGACACTGAGAGTCTATTACGTCCGATTTTTTTGATGCCATCCTGTAAAACATTGGTGAGTTTATGTTTATATAGAAAAGCACCAAATTTGATAGGATGTAAAGTGGTACCATCTGCTGGAGAAACCTCATTTAATTCGACATAGACGATGAAGGGTCCAGTATCCTCTCTGGAGTATAAGGTCCTTATTAATGTATTGGGTTGCGCTGGCGAAGAATCCATGACCGAAGAGCTCGACATTGGTAAATTAGATGGGGGCTTATCTACGACCGACAGTGTGGTTGAGGTATTGTCCATGCAATTAGGTAGAATGTTTTGCATATTATGCAATACTTTGTTCAAAGGTATTTTTTTATTCTTTAAAATGGGTCTTATTCTTTTGTTTCGTAGTAAACTAGCTTTTGGTGAGTTAGTATTCAAAAAGTTGGGGGCTGCAGAGCTATCAGAGGGTACAGGAGACGTAATAGGGGTAAATGCTGGTGTAGTCGAGCAAGCATTTTGAATAGTGCTCGTCATTGTTATTTTTTGTACATCATTATAACCAATGTCTGGTGGAGGGTCGGGATCCGGGCTAATATCATGTACATCCATCTCCATCTTTTTGTTTTTTATTTATTATTTTTTATATAAATAAAGAATATTAGTAAATAAATAAATATGGTTTTTTTTTTCAAATTTAACACTAAACAAACAGTGGACAAACACGTACCAATCAACAGAACACCACACAAACAAAACTTACCACCTTATGAGAAGAAAAAAGAAAAAAGAGAAAATACAATACACACTAATGAAAACATTATAATTATTTATTTATTATTTACACAAATAACACACAATCACCACAAATTAGAATCAGTAACGGGATAAATATATTTTATATTTATTTTAATTTCGACATAACCTCAAAAACATGAATGTCACACCGACCGATCAAGCTCGATTCCAAATTGTCTATCGTAAAATTGTTTTATGCTACTAATTGAACAAACACACCTATTGAAACTAATAGATGAAGAACAAATTGGAAAGGCCTTAGAAAAAAAATAGATAAACCCAAACTCGCGATGATCACATAATGCATTAAAAAACAAAAATAGTAACCGTAAAAAAATTGCGCGTGTGAAACTTGTAACATAGAAAAAAGTATTATTTACATGTATGTACTACGGTCCATACATACCCTTTTCGGTTCTTCAACGGTCATCAATCTCAGGCTCATTGGTTTCGAGGCCACGGTATTTTTTTTTTTTTTTTTTTTTACTTTAGTAGGCCTTTACTTTTTTTTTAATTCATCCTTTAATTTTTTAATTATACGCTCTGACAAAATTCCACCACTGAGTTGCGGCCTACCTTAAACTCTAGCATCTTTGTGGACTCCTAATAACAAAATGTTCACCTTTATGTGAAAGCAGTTAATACAAATGTGCAAACAAAACAAATGGGAGTATGTACCACGCCCGGAGCAGTAGCACACATCCTCGTTTGTTCGCCTGATCATTCCATTTATGGAGAGCAGCGACATGAAACACTACTTTACAGGTGAATTGCCTTAGGATAGACGTCATCTATTTGTGTTTTAATTAAAAATCCTTGTTGTATGGACACCTCATTTTTAAGGTAATGTTGTTGTATTTTTATTTAGATACAGCAGGATAATATATAGGATATTGTGTTTTACGTAATAAGTGCAAATGTGTTTTTTATATATTTTTGAGCAAGCCGTTCGCCTAATGATAAGTGATATTACAGCTCATGGACATTAGCAAAACCAAACAACATTAGAAATTACAAAGCAATGCTTAGCATGCCACTGCACTCGCCTTCCTGAGACATAAGATTTTAAGTCTCAATGTGTCCAGTAGTTACTCTGGCTTCAATGTCCTTCTAACCGAAACAGGACAGGGCATTTACACTGCTGTTTGGTGGGAGAAATAGACATTGCGCTGGTACCCAGGCGGCCTCTCATATATGAGAGACCTACCACCAGTAGATAGTATTTATCAAAACATAAATGAAAAAACAACACGTCTATGTACATTCTTGGGTAAGGACTGAGGCCTATGTCCAGCAGTAGACAACTTGAGGTGAAAAGAGAGAGAGAGGGTTTTGTATTGATACGGGAATCGATCCTGCAGACACTGAATTAGGTTCAACTTCCATCCTAACTAGCCTATCGAGCACACTTGCCAGTCAAGCGATGATAAAAATTGAAGTACTTTTTGCAACAAAAACAATTTCATCATTTATTCTCCAAACAATTTATAATAAAATTAAACGCGTTCAAAAACATTGTTACATAAAATAGCGAACAAATGGGTTACGATATGAGAACGCTAATAAAAAATGTCGTTAATCAAAGTTTTTAGCTGAAAAATTGCAATTTTGTGTGTGTTATTTTAAGCGTTATTTTTTTAATGGAATTTCATATTGTATCCCTTGATTATATCTCACTTTTGTAACAACAATTGTCATTATTACATTCCTGTGTTAACTGTTGTATTATTAGTACTATTTTTAAGCTAGATTAGGCGACAGGCTCGCTCCCTATCACATGGTGGAACAGAACAAACAAAGCGAAACGTGGGATCATGGTGGCACATCTGCTTACCCCTTCTGAAAAAAAAACATGCGTTTATGTATGTAGTATCTGCAATAAACTTATTTTTAAACTTTGTTCGAACTAAGCCAATGTCATGGTTTCTTAGATTTACGCGAATGTTACACATTGAAATAAAACTATTATTTACGGATTTTATCGCGAATTTAGTTTATTTTTTTACATTTTTAACTTCCCGACGTTTCGATCACTTTACAGCTTTCGTGGTCACGGAGCGGACTGAGGTATTAGACGTCCGCTCTGTGACTGTTACAATTCAACTACCCTTATTTTACAATTATTAATTTAAAAATTAATTAAAAATAGGACCAGTTTAAGCTTAAAAACTCATATGAAACAAATTCATCAATGACTGAACTAATCTCCAGAGTCTACAGCTAGACTTCGGTACATATCCAAGTCCGTAGCTTCAAATTTGGCCTGAGATATATTGAGTGGGATTTGATATCGAGTTACGTCGTTAAGCACTAAACTAACGTATATTTATTGATGAATTGAGTCTCGTGAATATGTATAAATTTGCCGTTGTGGGACCTTAACGAGGGTCTCAAAGCTTTGTTACTCCGCACATTGAATTCTATGGGAACGATTGAGCAATTACAAGCAATCCGGTGAGACTACATGGTTATTTAGTTAGTAGTAGAGTAGTGAATACTATAAGGAAATAGGTACTACTGTCTTAGAGATCCGGTTTTACTAGCCAGCGGCTTCTTTTTGACTAAGGAGAGATAATTGTCTCTACTGGTTGATACTTTATTTCGATGCATTACACTCACAATCAAAAAGATATTGTTTCACTGAGTATCCGTCGCGCCGCGTGTCTCGTTTCTCAACCGAGTTATTGTTCATTTTAATAATGAAAAGTGTGTATAATGGAACTTATCAGTGATATAGATTCAGAGCAGTCAGACGATAATTGTGTTTTACGTAATAATTCGTTTAATGAGCACGATATGGAAGGTATGTCACAGGATGAGGATGAAGGGTGTTTAGAAAATGAAAATCAAGAGGATAAACTCGTTAAGCCAACTAAAAGATTACGAGAGGAAAACGACAATGAATGGAGTGAAGTGAAGAGAAAGGGCAAGAAAATGAAAGAGGAACAAACAAAAATAGAAGTGTATGTATCATGCAAAGAAAACTTACCCAGACAATTTGCTTTAGCTAAGTTGCTAAAAGAAGAAGGAATAAAGGATATAATAACAGTAAAATATTTGAATTATTATAAAATACGAATTGATTTTATTAATGAAGTAGGTGCGGGTAGATTGGAAACAAATCAAGTATTTATAGATAAAAGTTGGAGATTCCAAAGGACGACAGAAGTAGCTTATTCCTATGGGGTTATAAAGGATGTCGACTTGGAATTGTCTGATAAGGATGTTTGTGACAGCATAACTTGTCCTGGAAATGTGGAATTCGTTTCAGCGTATCGACTAAAAAGGCGTAACAAATACAATACAAGTGAAGAGGCATGGTTACTAAGCAAATCTATACGCCTTTGTTTTAAAGGTGCAAGCATTCCAGCATATGTTTTCGTTGACGAGTTGAGAATAAAAGTGGAACCTTACATATTTCCCGTGACACAGTGTTCACGATGTTGGAAATTCGGGCATACTGCAAAGACATGCACTAATAAAAATATTATTTGCCCTAAATGTGGAGGTAATCACGCCAATTGTGAGACTAAACTATTTAAATGTACTAATTGCGGTGGTAATCACATGGCGCTTGTTAAATTATGCCCTATATTTATTAAAGAAAAACGAATCAGAGAAATTATGGCAGAATTCAACTGCACGTACCGAAAGGCCGTCTCTGCATACGTACCGCCGCGTACCCTGACTTGTGACGTGAAGGATATGCCAGTATATAGAGAAAATAGAACAAGACAAGATAGTGTGTTCACACCTTCAATGGCAGACGTTGTCAGAACCAAAGCTATTGTGCATAATAATAAAAACGCCTCTAATTTGCCGCGAAAAGCTCAACAGAAGATGGATACTTCCGACTTGGCTTCACTACCGGGACCCACAGCAAATGAAACCAATCACCCTTCGCCTGAAGCTGCAGCAACACAAAAGCGGTCCATTAATTTCGAAGAGCTTTTAGCTAGATTAAGAGAGATAATATTCTTAAGAAGAGATACTATACAGTCTAAATTTAATATGTTCATTAAGTGATTGTATAGAGTGGTTGATTTTAGTTGTAGCAGATAACATCTCAGACTGGCCAATTTTGAAACTTCTATTTGATAATGTCAAGAGTTAGAAACACTAAAAATGTGAAGTTAAACATCATGCAGTGGAATGCACAAAGTTTGCTACCTAAAATTATTTCAGTTGAAAGTTTACTATTTCAAGAAAATATCCACATTGCTGCCTTAAGTGAAACTTGGTTAGACCAAGAGAGTTTGCTTAAAATTAATAACTATAATGTATTTCGGAAGGATAGATGTGACGGTTACGGTGGAGTAGCCATACTTACACATGCATAAATCAAAGCACAATTGCATCAGATACACATAAATAACCCCAGTATAGAAATAGTATGTGTTAAAATTTTTTATTGTCAGGGAATTGAATTTGTAATCTCAATCTACTGCCCACCTATGATACATACAACAGCAAATGATTGGGATCAGATATTTTCACTTTTTAAAAAGAAAACATTAATTCTTGGAGACTTTAACGGCCATTACATAAACTGGTCGTACAAAAATGATAGCCGAGGTATTCAGATTTTTGATGCATTAATAGATAATCAATACATAACTTTGAATGATGGCTCGCCAACTCGTGTAAAATTCATTAATAACAGATTACAACAATCTACACCAGACTTGTCATTAGCTTCATCAGATTTATAATTAATTTTTGATTGGACTCCTATGAACGAAACACTTGGAAGTGACCACCGGATTATTAAAATTATTACTAACAGTTCATCATCCAATAATAGTAACCATATTAAAAGAAATTTTAAAAAGGCTGATTGGGACGCTTATAGTAAATTGACACACGAGCTTTGTAACCAATTCACAATTTCCAATAATTTGCAAATGTATTACGATAACTTTATTACTTACATTAATATTGCTGCGGATGTATGCATACCTTATACAAAAATAAATCAAAATCCTGCTAATAATTTCGTGCCTAAACCATATTGGAACGCAAGCTTATTTATTTATTTATTTATTTATTTGGAAACTCAACAGCTTATACAAAAACAGCTATTTCTAATTTTATATTTATATAAGTGTCTAAAGCCAATAAAGAGTTTCACGGCATTATAACAAACAAATACGAGGTGAACTATGTTACGTTATTAGATTATGTATATATATATATATATATATGTAATAACAATAGTAAAAAAGTACTTACGACTACAACAAAAACAAGAGTACATTCAGAACTCATGATATACACGAGATGAACAGAACATGATATTAACTCTAAATATAAGTTTATATTATGCTCAAACTAAAAATTAACATACTTATTAAATTAAGACTTATTAGCTAAGCAACAGCGTATTTGCCTCTTGAAGCTGTTTTTGGATAGAAGAAAAATATCTATATGAGACATTTCCTCATTATAACTGCGAAGCAAACGGGCAGTAACAGAATTTCGAGCATAATTCGTACGATGGTGAGGAACAGAAAATAGAGGTGTGTTTCGGGTACGCTTTTTGGGGACACAAAAGTTAATTCTACTCAAGAGATATGAGCTACTCACTCGGCCACTTAATATGTCATAAAGCAGACTCATATCAAGCATTAATCGTCTGTCAACAAGTGGTAAGAGGCGGTAGTGTTTGCAGTCTCCAATATAACTGTGATGGCGTCTGCGAGATTTTACATTTAGGTGTTTTATGAGTAACTTCTGAATTCGTTCGATTTATCTTTATAAATATGATATTGAGGAAACCAGATCGGACTATTGAACTCCAATATACTTCGAACATACGTATGACATAAAGTTATTAACGTTTTGAAGTTGTTGAACGGGACGCAAGTTCGAATAATAAATCCCAACTGTCGAAAAGCTTTATTTACTATATAATCTACATGATTAGAAAATATTAATTTTGAATCTAAATATACACCTAAATCCTTTACCAAGTCTACTCTTTCGAGTACTTCGTCACCAAACTTGTAACCGTATATAATAGGCTTCTTTTTTCGGTTAAAACTTATTACCTGACACTTATTAATATTAATATTGTTTCTTATGTAGTACATATGTAAGGTGTTTAAATCACGTTGTATTAGTTCACAATCTATTCTAGACCGTATGCGAAGGTATATTTTTTTATCGTCGGCGTATAATAGATGGTTGGAATACTTAAAACAGGTTTCAATGTCATATAGATACGCACAATAAAATAGAGGCCCAAGGTGTGATCCCTGAGGGACGCCGGATGGAATTTTAATGAAATTTGACTTAAAGCCTCCGATAACAACAGCCTGTGAGCGATTCGAAAGATACGATTGAACCCATCTTAACAGATCTCCATGGATGCCTAACTTTTGAAGCTTTAATAGTAGAATATTATGATCTACCCTGTCAAACGCCTTTTCAAAATCTGTGTAGATCACGTCTACTTGACCTGTGCCTTCCATTTCACACAAAACATAATCACAGAACTGTTGCCATATTAGTTGTGGTAGAACGTCCTCGCAAGAAACCGTGCTGCTGTTCAGGTATATGCTGAGATATAATGGGGTATATAACGTCATAGACAATTTTTTCAAAAATTTTACTTATTAAGTTTAAAATAGATATGGGACGGTAATTATTAATAAGTGACTTAGATCCTTTTTTATGTATGGGAATGATGTGCGCTCTTTTCCATAAATTTGGAAATACACATTCATTTAAAGATTTATTATACAGAAGTGTAATGGGGTGAGCAAGACAATTAGCGCATTTATATAAAAGATCTGCCGGTAGCCCATCACATCCAGGGCCCTTAGCTCTATCCAATGAACGTAGCTTTTTATATACAACATTTTTAGAAATTTGTATTTTATTTATGAACTCATCATTGCCAAAAGAGCTGATGTGGTTATCGTGCTCGACATGTGACATCACATGTCGGGTATGCGAGGATTTGAGAAATACACTTTGGAAGAACGAGTTGAACGCCTCACAGATTTGATTTCCATCGCTATAAGTCACGCCATCCTTGTTAAAAAGTTTGGGGTATTGACTACCTCCCTTTTTGGACTTAACGTAAGTCCAAAACGCCTTAGGGTTCTGTGAGATCAGGTTCTCTGTGCGTGAGCAATATCGTGTAAAGCATTCCTTTTGCTGTACATGGATTCTAGCCCGGAGCAAAGAGAACTCGATATAGTCACGTGGGTTATTATATTTCTTCCATCGTTTATGTATTTTAGATTTTCTTTTAATATTTTTAATAAGTGAGAATGTATACCAGTGGGGATATTTGTCTGTTTTATAATTATGAGTACATGGTACAATTTTATCCATAGCACCATTTAAAAGCTTATAAAAATTCTCAACTGCGTCGTCTATCGTGCCGGCAGATAATGACGCATCCCAATTAATAGAACTGAGTTGTGTATTTAAGTTATCAAAATCACATTTGTAGAAGATACGACGTGGCATTGGAACCTCTTCCATGGGTATGATATGTAAATCAGTAGTTTCTATTAATAGGGATGGATGATGGTTATCTTCCGGCAACAGGGAATCTGTACATCGATCCACCGACAAGTAAGTGTTTGAAAATATAAGGTCTAGTATACGTTCATTATTATTGAACCTAAAGATTATATTGCCTTAGACCCAGAAATGCAATGTCTTCTTTGAAGCATGAAGCGGCCATTTGAGTTTCTTGAGTACCAATATGTTCCACGAAACAATCATCACTGGTCCATCGCAAACAAGGAAGATTAAAATCACCTGCTACTATGAGAGTGTCATCAGGATAAACATATTTTATACGTTCAATAGCTTCCCTGACATTCTCTAATTGTTGAGTTATTACGAGCATTTGGAGGTACATAAACAAGAAATAAGTGCGCGTCAAATTTAGTTCCCATTGCTTTAGACGACAAAGTGATACAAAGAAACTCCACTTGTTCACAGAAAATTTGTGTTGTTATGGACGCAGCCAAAGAGTGTTTGACACATATCATTACGCCGCCGCCTGTCTTCTTACCTGTGGCAAGAAGATTGCGGTCAAAGCGGAACACGTCATACCTACCATCACACAATTCGGAATTTGATATGTCACTCTGTAGCCACGTCTCGGTAAAAAACAAAATGTCGTAATTGTAAAGCAGCATTGCATTATACAAATCAAGGCACTTGGTTCTCAGACCACGCACATTTTGGTAGTAAAGTTTTAAGCTATCAATTGCTATATAACCCTAATTACTGTATCTATTAGTGCAATGGAAAATTTTAAACTTGTATTGCAAAGGAATTCGACACCGTAAATAAAAATTAAAAACCCCGACAATGCATACAGTTTTATTATTAACAAGGAATATAGTCCATGGACATTAAGGAGACCATACTTAATATTATACCAGTTTATTGTTATCGGCCCACATAGTAATTGTACAAACAAATGTTGTATAAATGTGTAAGTAATAAATAATAAAAATAAAAAGAAAGAGGAAAGAATAAAAATATAAAACAAATAATAATATGCGCAACAAGGATATATTATTCGCAATCCTGTAAGACTCTTAACACACATTCTCTTCTCACCATCGATATAGTACAATATTTCCAATATGATAATTATCACCAAGTACAACTTACAAGAGTAATTAAGTGCACATAACCAATTAAAATGAGTGGTGCTAAACATAAATATATTTAGAATAGTTTTCGTTTGATTTTCCTTGACATTCATTAACATACCTATACAAAACCAATAAAATACATTCCTCTGGGTAAAAAATTGCAACAAATAAGTAACGTAAAAAAGTAGTGATAATAATGTGAAGGTAAGATTTAAAATTTTATTCCTAGCACATTACAAAAACATTAACTAAACAAGTTTATCTAACATATCAGTGGTACGTATGTATATTAATTCCGATGTTTCAGATTTTCTCATATATATCCGACCTCCGCGTACCCACACAAATTTATATTTGAGTTCCTTACCACGCTTCAAGCTTGTCCAAATGTGTTGCTGAACGACGCTTGGCTTTGTCCTATTTTCGTCGTAATCCCACACCTCAAAATTTTGAAATATTACAAAGTAAAATAAGTATAGCACAAAAATAAAAGTACAGCATGGCAATCGTTCTGTTCTTCACTGAATAAAACATCTTCATATAATGAATTGTGGCGCAAAATGAGGTGGTTGAAAGGATATAAAGGCGGGAGACTGGTGGTAGATGAGGATAAAGCAAACAGTTTGCTTAACAGTTTAACACCAGATTATGTGTGTCCAGCAGATCCAACATTCTTATCGAATAATACTGAATTAGACATAAATATTACTATGCAAGAGTTGGAGAAATGTATTCGAGCTAAGGATACGTCTCCAGGAAGCGATTACATTTCATACTCGATGATAAAACATCTCTCAGAGAATGCAAAACAGATTTTACTCTACCTTTATAATCAAATCTTTGTATGTGGTTTTGTTCCTAGGCAGTGGCAAAATATCACTATAGTGCCAATTCCTAAGCCAGGGCGAGATAACGATAACCCGTCATCATTAAGACCGATATCTATGATCTCTTGCCTCTGCAAAGTTTTTCATTCCATCCTAAGAAATAGATTAGAAAGGTTTATCGAAAAACATAGTAATCTGTCTGATAATACCACAGGTTTTAGAAAAGGTCGTTCGACAGTAGACAATCTAACTAATATAGTTCTGAAAATTCAGCATAATCTATCCAAAAAGCTGACCACAATTGGATGTTTCATAGATATAAATGACGCCTACAATAATGTAGATCTTAGCGCTCTGTTTGGGATCATGGATCAAATAGGAGTAGGGACAAAAGTATGTACATATATATGGAATTTTCTTAAAGAACGGTATCTCACATTAAGACTCTACAATGATAAAGTTATTTTGCGTAGAACGGGTCGGGGATTGGCACAGGGTGACCCCCTATCCTCACTTATATTTAATATTGCCACTTTACATATATGCAGAAATATTTGTAATGTATCTATTTCCCAATATGCTGATGATTTCCTGTTGTTTACTACCGGTAATGATATATCTACAATCGTCGAAAAATTACAGGTGGCATTAAATCATTTATATACTTTACTTTTTGATTTGGGTTTGGAAATATCTGTAGCTAAAACTAAAGTTTGTATTTTTAAAAGAGGTTATAAGAAAGAGTTTGTATGTATTAAGATAAAAGAAACAGCTTTGCCGGTGGTGGACAACATAAAATACTTAGGTTTATGGCTGGATTGTGGTCTTTCTTGGTCGACACATATTACAAAAACGGTAGATAAAGTAACAAAATTGATTAATAGTTTTAAAATTCTTGCTGGATCGAGTTGGAGTGTGCACCCCGTTTATTTGAAACAATTACACATAGGTTTGATTCGCAGTCGATTAGATTATGGAAGCATTTTCTATGATAACGCTAGTCAAAAGCAATTAATTAAATTAGATAGATTACAAAACGTAATTATGAGAGTTATTGGTGGATTTATTAAAAGTACTGCAATACACGTTATGGAAAATGAGTTGCATCTTCCACCCTTGTATATCCGAAGATTCTATCTTGCAGGTAAATTTTGGCTTAGGTCGAAATCATTAGCAGGGAACCAAATTATACCTTTGCTGGATGAACTAGAGTTTCGTCAAAATTCTTACTGGAGACGGAAAAGAAAACCATTATCAGTTTTAGTACATCAATTGCTAAAGCAATCTGAAATATATATAAGCCCTCAGTTGGAGGTGTACTCTCTAGACACTTGGGTCAACAATGTGGATTTATCTAAATTAGTTAAACCTGAGATAGACCTTATCAAAAGAGCTAAACGATGCTACTCTATGTACGAGCTTAATTTCAAATGTGTCCGTTTTTTAAACGTATTCAACATTTTATAAGATTTTCACTGATGGGTCAAAAAATAATCAAGGTAATGGAGCCGCATTTTTTGATCCGCAGACAAGTACATCAGTTAAATTAAAGATTACATCAAATGTTTGTATAATGTATGCTGAACTTATAGCAATTGCAGAAGCTTTAGCATATATAGAGGGTTTAGGAGATGGCGAATTTGTAATTTTTACTGACTCAAAAAGTGCCCTCCAGCATTTGATTCGATGTACCTCGACTATACGTGGAACACCGATTGCCTATGCTATATTACGATCTCTTTTAAGTATTATAACTAAAGGGAATAAAATTGTACTTCAGTGGATACCCTCTCACATTGGTATGAAAGAAAATAATATGGCAGATAAGTTGGCTTCTGACGCTTTATATGATGGGGTTGACTTTCAGGGCATGCCATATTTTACTGATCTATTGTACATCATCATCATCATATCAGCCACAGGAAGTCCACTGCTGAACATAGGCCTCCCCCAATGATCTCCACAATGACCTGTTGGAAGCGGCCTGCATCCAGCGACTTCCTGCGACCTTAGTCAGATCGTCCGTCCACCTTATAGGCGGGCGTCCGACACTTCGCTTGCCTGTACGTGGCCTCCACTCGAGAACCTTTCGGCCCCAACGGCCATCGGTTCTACGAGCAATGTGCCCGGCCCACTGCCACTTCAACTTGCCAATCCTATGGGCTATGTCGGTAACCTTGGTTCTCCTACGGATCTCCTCATTTCTCATTCGATCTCGTAGGGAAACACCGAGCATAGCCCGCTCCATGGCTCGTTGAGTGACTTTGAGCCTTTTAATAAGACCCACAGTGAGAGGCCACGTCTCGGTGCCGTATGTCATCACTGGTAACACACAACTATCGAAGACTTTCGATTTTAGGCACTGAGGTATTTTGGACGAGAAGACGTCGCGAAGTTTCCCGAACGCTGCCCAACCGAGTTGGATTCGCCGATTGACCTAAATAGACATATTCGTCTACAACTTCGAGATTCGAGCCCCCAACTCCAATGAAACAACATGAATATTCGACATGATCTTCGTTTTATCCATGTTCATTTTAAGACCCACCTGTTGGGAAACTCGATTAAGGTCTTCGAGCATAGTGCTAAGGTCTTCCAGCGATTCTGCCAAGACTACAATATCGTCGGCAAATCGAAGGTGAGTAATATACTCGCCGTTGATGTTGATGCCGAATCCTTTCCACTGCAAGAGCTTGAAGGCATTTTCCAGCGCGGCAGTGAACAGTTTCGGAGATATGACATCTCCCTGTCTCACGCCTCACTGTAGTGGAATAGCCTTCGTGCTCTGATCCTGTACTCGGACCGACTTGGTGGCGTTGTTGTATATACACCTCAACACTTCGATGTACCGATAGTCTATGTGGCACCGCTGAAGAGACTGTAGCACAGCCCAGGTCTCGATCGAATCAAAGACTTTCTCATAGTCCACAAACGCTAAACAAAGCGGCAAGTTATACTCCTCGGTTTTTTGTATAACCTGCCGTAGCGTATGAATATGGTCTATGGTACTAAAGCCTTTTCGGAAACCGGCTTGTTCGGGAGGTTGGAAGTCATCAAACTTGCCTTCGAGACGATTTGTGACCTTGATGACCCTTGAAAACAACTTATAGACATGGCTCAGGAGCGAGATGGGCCTGTAGTTCTTCAGCAAAGTGTTATCACCTTTTTTGAAGAACAGTACCACCACGCTCCTGCTCCATGCCTCCGGCGTTGAGCCCTCGAGGAGAATGGAATTGAAGAGCCTCTGAAGGACTTTTAGTATCGGCGTTCCTCCCGCTTTCAGAAGCTCTGAGGTGATTCCGTCCTCAACTGGCGCCTTGTTGTTTTTAAGTTGTTTGAGGGCCATCTCAATCTCAAACAGGCTGATGTCCGGGATATCATCGCTAAAGTGTCGGATTAACTCGGCTCTCGGGTCTTCGGCCGAGCTAACAGTAGATTCGGTAACCGAGGTGTAAAGCTGTCCGTAGAACCTCTCGATCTCTCTTAATACCTCTGCCCTAGTCGATACCACGCGGCCATCGCCCGTTTTCAGCCTAGACAACTGGCTTTGCCCAATAGACAAATCTCTTGCAAACACTTTGGAGCCTCCGTTCCGCTCAATTGTCTCCTTAATACTCACAGTATTGTGAGCACGGACATCGTGTCGCAAGGACTTCCAGATTCGTCTATTGAGCCGCCGATATGCTTCGGCGTCAACGGAAGACTGCAGCGTCAAAGATCGACGTTCGGCCATGAGGTCAAGAGTCTGGATCGAGAGTTTTTGTGGTCTATCTCTACGGCGAGGTCTAAAATACTTAGATCCCACCATATGGACAGCTTCTACCAAACCGCTGTTTAACTCGTCCACTGCAAGGTTTTCTTTTAGACAATTAAAGCGATTTGTTAACTCGAGTTGAAAGCTCTCGGGGTTTTGGATATGGGCGCGAGTAGGTCGGAGCGTAGACTTCATCAAGCGGCGCCTTTCTAATTGGACGTTGATATTCAATGTGCCCCTAACCATTCGGTGATCACTACCGGTTTTCACCCTGTTGATTACAGAGACATCTCTGAATATCCGTCCATTCGTCGTCAAGATGAAATCTATCTCATTTTTCGTAGAACCGTCAGGACTCAACCAGGTCCATTTCCTGTGAGGCGGCTTCTGGAAAAAAGAGTTCATCGCAAAGAGTCCCTCTTTTTCCAGAAAGTCGGCCAGCCTCTGACCCCTGAGGTTCTGTTGCCTATGTCCAAATTGCCCCACTTTCAACTCTGCATCGTTTCTCTTGCCCAACTTTGCGTTGAAGTCCCCCATAACAACATTGAAGTAGGTTTTGAAAGTATGTATGGCCCGACTTATGTCTTCATACATCTCCTCTACTTCTTCATCTGGGTGTGTCGAGGTCGGCGCGTATACATGTGTGACCTTCAACGAATATCTTTTTGATATTCTGAGTATAAGGTATACTACCCTGCTCGACACACTTGCGATGGATACGATGTTGTTGATGAGAGACCTGTGGACGAGAAATCCGACACCTCCTCGGGACTGTTGGTCGTCCCCCCGGTAGAAGAGCAGGTTACCAGACTTCAGGGTTATCGTATCCTCCCCGATTCTTCGGACTTCCCATAACCCCAGAATATTTATTTATTTATTTATTTGTTAGCCTTACCAACTAAAATACATACAAATATTCACAATTACAAAATTCAGTTCACATTTTGGATGTATGCTTTTAAATTACAGGTAAGTATAACACTGTTAAGTAACTCTACAATTCAATCAATAACATAAGTTAAAAATTACTTTAAATAGGAAAAAAAAATACAAATAAAAATATGACTAAGTTACAGTTAATATTACCATTACAATTAATAATATAAATTTACTAAATAGTATAATTAATCAATCTGTAACGATTATTCAATATTACAAAATAGGTACATCAAAACTTAGGATTCTTTTAAATGAGTGATATTTGACGGAAAATATGTTCATATCATTGACATAGTATAGCTCGTTGCATTTTCCAAGCGCATAAGAGAGAGGGGAATTACTTCCATAAATATTTCGACTACTTTTATTAGCAAAAGGTTTATAATTATAAACTCTAGCAGACAAGCTGGGCACATTAATGCCTATTTGTTTAAGCAAGCAAGGACTATCTATATGATGATTAAAATTTTATACAGAAAACACAAACTCAAAAAATCCCTGCGTCATCTTAAAGGTTTTATTTTGAAATAGAGTAGTCGGTCACAGTAATCCCTAATTGTACGTCTAACCTTAGTTATTACTGTAATTCGTCTAACAATTTTTTTTTGAATATTTTCGATGCGTTGAATATTATTTTGAAAGTTTGGATACCATACCATTGAACAATATTCTATATTACTGCGAACCAGCGCGTAGTATAATGTCTTTAGATATCCCAGTGTAACCCGCTCAATTCTTCTTCCAGTTCGACAATCTTCTCGTCTGTCCTCAAAGTTCGTATGTTGTGTGTTACCAGGGCCAGTCGTCGTCGGGGGTGGTAGCCGGGGCCAACCCGGGGATTCTTAGCACCCCCTGCCCCACCGTAACCATGGCTGCTACCATCGCCAGGAATAGTGGGGCTGCCGGGGACTGGGGGCCTGGTCAATTTTTGTGTCGCCATTGAGGGGTATTTGCCAATACTCTCCACGCTTGGCAGGCGGGTTGGCGAGCGCAGGAGGGGACTCGCGCTGACGACGCTACTGCCCATCATCAGCGGTGGAAAGGAAATAGGGTTTTTGAGTAGAGGATATAATGGGAAAGGAGAGTATGGCCTGTAGGAGTGGATACTGCAGTCATGGAAGGGAATGTTTGTAGTGACTGCAGTAGCTCAGGGGGGCCGAGGTCGCGTACTCGTAGCACCTATTCTAGGACAGGCCATGACCACTAGATAGGAGCACCCCTGACCTGATATTGTACATAGTTAGAGAAAATTGTTTTAAAATGTGGAGTGAATATTTTGATCACAGATCTTTAAGCAAAAGCGTTTGGTATAAAACTATTCAACCAAACATTACAAAATTATCATGGATTGATCATGCCAATATGAGTAGAACGGAAATAGTTATGGCTTTAAGGCTTCGTTCGGGACATGTTCCTCTAAATAGATTTGCTTACCTAATGGGTAGACTGCCATCACCTAATTGTTTCTGTTGTAATATTATAGAAGATGTCCACCATATTTTACTGGAGTGTGTTCGGAACGAGGCCCAAAGAAAACTACTTTTTCTCCATATTAAAAATAATATGGGAGTTTGTAACAGTATTCTATATTCCCCTTTATCATAGGAAGCAAGACTGTTATATAAATTAGCAAATTACGTAATTAAAAATAGAAATTAAGTTCATTTGTATATTTACTAGGGTGATATATCCGCTTTGTGATAAAACCCATCCAATAAATAAAAAAAAAGATATTGTTTTATTTCATTGAATGGCGAGACGAGCATACCATTTGCATGATGGTAAGCGATACGATTGCTGATAGTCAGTAGCAAAACCAAACAACAATTTATTTATATTTATATGTAATTAATTAGTCTGCATTCCTAAAATTGTAAAATAAATACATTTCATGAATTACAATGCAAGGCTCAGTATTCCACTGCGCTTGCCATCCTGAGACATAAAATATTAAGTCTCATTATGTCCAGAAGTTACTCTGGGTGCAGTTCTAGGAATCTGTAGAATATTTACATATCGCTAGTTAGATTTGTTAGCCATTGACCAACTAACCTATAGTTGGGCGCACTAGGCCCTAGACCCATTTCACTCGTCAAAGAAAACTAATTTTTCTCCACTCTGCACCGCGAGCACAATCTAGACTGATACGCATTGGCTGTTACGACATTTTGAGTCTTCAGCTATCTCACTCACCAAATTGCTAAAAATAAACTACGTTAATCTGTAGTCGTGATCCGCGAAAACCTAATCTTTCCAAAATTCACGTCAATTAATTTGTTTTAAAAGAATCATTTGTTACCTGCGATCGAAAGTATGACTGAAATTACCATATAAATGGCCAACTTTACGCCAAAACGTTTCAATGGGTTCATAAGTAACTGAAGCCTTACCCCCGGATCACGCAGTCGATTCATTATTCTTACAAAGATTTATGATCGTCGAAAACTCCTTTGTTGCAAAATTCGCGAAATGGCAATTCTCAATACGTATTTTAATTCAACTTTTAATCGACGGTTTGGAAAAGAACTGTGGTCTGAGCTGGGATATTTAATGTATTTATTTTATAATGCAACCCGTTTTTAACAGGTTTAAAAAAGATTTCCTCAAAATTAACACGAGTTGATTATGAAATCATGCAACTTACATCCATACCATTTAATAAAAATAATCTGACACATAATTATTAGTAATTTGTGGCAAATTTACAATTTAGTTACTTAAATGATTATCATTACAAACATAAATATTTTTGTTTATCAAATTATCTGCACTAATTGGTTACATTATAATAAATAGAATGAAATAAAATAATATCTGTTCTGCATTATGATAGTTATTTTAGGAATAATGGAAATTGAAACGAGATTCGTTTACGTAACAAGGAATTTCTGACATCCGTATGTATTGACTGACCAGGTAGACGGCCTGGTTAAGGTCGCAGTAAGTTGCTTGGATGCAGGCCGCTTCCCAAAGGTCTATGAGGTGATCCTTGGGACAGAGCTGTGTTCGGCAGTGGATGGCCTGTAACTGAAGAGTGAGCAAGAGAAAGATAATTTAATACATATTAAAATATGTATTATGTATCATTTTATATATGTATATATCAAGACTGCCACCGAAAACAAAGTTTAGTTTTGGTGACTTCAGATGCAACTAAAACTTTAGCAAATACACGACAAAAAACGATTTGTTTTGGATTTATTTACAATTGTATTTGGTGGTAAATACATACATTTCCTAAAATAATAATGCCTTTTATTTTTTATGACGCTATGGAATAATTTACACCCTTGATATAAATTATTGTTTTAGCAAAAACTAAAACATGACAAAAAAATGACACGTTATTTTGCAAAAAAAAATTTTGCGTTCTATATGTAGTCACTAAAATTACCACCCGGCTTCGTTTTCGGTAGCAGTCTTGATATCCTGTATGAAAATACAAATTCCTTTTCCACAACATATCAGAAATTAAATAACTCGATTCAAAACCAACACGATACATCGAAATTAATCTAAATCACCCCAGTACTAATCAGCTTATCAATGACACGTTTATAAATTAATAAAACCGAAAGGCCCCTTCGGAATTCGTTAAAGTCTAGTAAAACCAACATTAAAAATTCATAATGAAACGTTTCTTTTATCGGGGTCCATTCGGCACAGGCGTAAAATAAATCCGCAATGTATAAAGTGGGACAGAAAGGCTCTCTCATGATCGGGAGAGAAATCTGCTTTTTTATTCGAAATGAAAAAGTTTCCGCGGGCCCTCTGAGTTGCGTCTATAAATCACCTTAATTTATAGAGACGAAAACGACAAAACTCTGGAAGTTTTCAAATTACGTGCCGTTTGCCTAATGCTTGCCAAGATGTAAGTTAGGGTTACATAGTATGTTTTTTTTTTCTTTGCTTGAATGCGCCAGTTCCAGCGGGTTAATATTATTTTTAAGCAATCTGACAAAATGTATGTCATGGGTGCCCTCTTTCTATAGTTGAAATAATTAATGGTATGAAATTGGGAATAAGAATTGGAGAAGTTGGGCCGATGATGAACCTGCAACTGAGTTAAGGTCAATGACGTGCAGTCAGTGATTTAATGATTTACCCAATGACGATGTATTGGAGACAAAGTAAAGTAACTACTTAGGGGTTTTAACTTATTAAGGTGTATATATTTTTTTTACTGGTCGGTAGGTACCACCACAATATCTAGTTTGTTCGTTAAACAGCAGTGTAAATGCATGTTATGAAAGCGAAACTTTATAATTATTTAAATTATAGTTTAATTGCTTGCACTCAAAACATCTACCTACGACTGTATTATCAAAGGCAGACAGCTATCTGTATCAGCCCATATACGTCCCACTGCAGGGCACGGGCCTATTCTACAATCGAGAATACGATTGAGAGTGGTTAGGCCATATAGTCCACCACGCTGGCCTAGTGCGGGTTGGCGGACTTACATACCATAGAAATTCTTATGAATCCCTATAGTATGCAGGTTTCCTCACGATGTTTTCCTTCACCGTTTTAGTGCGTGGTGATTGACTATCAATACACACATGACTCCGAAAAGTCAGAGTTGTGAACATGTTGGCAGTCGCGTCTAGTCCGTTTACCAACAGGCCACCACGCACTTTTAGACAGCTATGCGCAAATTAAACACTTTATTTTTGTTTCAATAAAGTTATATTTCTGAAGATTATATAATGGATAAGATTGTGCCATAATATATTTTCAAAATATTGTAATGTCATCTGCCCTGTATAAGTATGGAAAATTGCGAGTCAATCCGACGTTATGAAGTGCTGAAAAATCGACCTCAAAGATTCCGTTACATACATACAGGCGAAGTTAATAAAAACACATTAAAACCGAAAATTACTACGCAAAAATATGGACGCCTGCCAGAAACAAATATGAGGTTAGTATTTTCTTAATTTATAACTTCACATGCTCTTCGCTGCCCAAAAAGGCTTGGAATTTTCATCTTATCTTCTCCCAACTACTGAATCCGCACTTCACCACAACAGAACCACATTCAATGACTAACTACCCTCTGTAAAAATTAATTAAATTACAAAAAACAGGCCAGTATTGATCCATCAAAATCCAAAGCCGACGTGTTCTCAAAAAGTCAAACAAATCAAACGAAGCACTTAGCAGAGCAGCTCTTTGTTTCTCTCCCTCAAGACGACAAACTTTAATTGTTTCCCAACCTCGTTACATTTTAACCTGATTGGAAGTTTCGAGACTTTTTAACATTTCTTGCTGAGCATTAAGCCATACAAATCCACTGAAAGCAAAAACTCCGAGGCTTGTATGTACGACATTCAATTACATCCTTCACTTCAGTGTAGGTAAATAAAAGTTGTACAAAACATTTTTAAAATTAAAACCTCAAACACTCTTCCCTTGAACTTCTTTTCTTTAAAGATATATAAACTGTTAATCTATGTACATATATCTTTCAAGACTGGACGTATTACGTTTCAAAGATAATCGAAGATTAACTAATAATTCCAGGCTGATTGTAATTTAAATTTTAATGTGACTTTATTTTTAGTATTGGCACGTGTAATGACTCCACTGCACCTGATAGTAAACGCAAATGCCGTCCACGCAGAGTATCGAATGGCATCAGACGACAGTATCATGCTATTCAATACAGTCATGCCGGCCTGCTAAGATGCTTTTAATATAACCGCTTTGTCATTCAATATCCAAACATAGAATCATAATTATACATATTCATATAAATATAATAAAACATACCGTATGAGATCTATTTCAACAATGTTGCTGCAGACAGCAAAACTCGTGTGGTGTTTCAATTTTAGTTTTTGCCAATACCCGCCATCGCGTCGAGGCTTTTTACTTCTAACAATTTGCTTCAGTTTTTGCTGAAGATATGAATTTCACTGTAATTAACGATAATAATAAGACGATATTAACTACTGGACATATTGTGACTTAACATCTCATGTGTCGATTTGGCGAGCGCGGTGAAATTTTATTTTATTTATTTTATTTTAAAACATGGAAAACTTACGGCTAATAACAGAATGATTAGACACAGTATAAATAACATAGAGCTAATAACAAGTTTTCACTTATAGATACACTGATATAAAAAATATATATTCTAATATGTGTAAGAAAATAAATAACTTATTGGCTAAAGAAACTTTGGCTCAAGCGCCTTCTCGCCATAGACACACTGGTTGTAAAAGCATCAAGATCATGTTGTTTACACAATTTGTTAAAGGTCCTGGTTGCACGCACCAAATAACTATTCTGTCTATAATTCGAAGATGCCTTGGATACATGTATTGGTGGATTAAAAAATACATTAATCCACCAATACCACAAATACGTACCTTGAATTACAAATGCCAAGCATAGCTATGTAATTCAAGGTGTTGTTTGGTTTTGCTACTATTCATACCATCAGTAAATGTAGTAATTGTAATAAAGAAACTTGCCTCTGTTTGTTAGTATAGGTAATGTCTACGTTTTAGGGAAACCTTTTAAGAAAGCAATAGTGAGAGAGAGATATACCTAGTCAGGTCATAAATTCTGTCACATGTTTAATATAAAATAATTGAAACAAGTTTATTCATTATGTAACCATTTATATACCAAAATGAACTTAACAAAACATAAATTCTTGTGACACTAAAGTTTATTCAAAATGACCTCCGTGATTTTGAATACAGGCCTTCAATCTGCGCGGCCAATTGTCTATCGCAGCACGAACGAGGTCCATGTCAATATCGGCGACTGCCTTAATGAAGGATGTCTTGAGTGACTCCAAATTGGGATGAGGCTTTGAGCACGCCTTTTCCTCGAAGTGTTGCCATATCTTGTAATCTAACGGATTCAAATCTGGACTGGAGGAGGGCCAGTCTTCGTGCCGGATGAAGTCGATTTCACGCGCCAGCCAGTCTTGTGTGCTCTTCGCTCTATAAGCTGGCGCCGAATCTTGTTGGAATACCCAGTGCATGTTATTGAACATGGTATGGGAAACAGGTTCCACAAGGTTCATCAGGACTGAATTTTGATACACAACTGCATTCGTTTTTACACCTTTCTCGAAAAAAATTACCTCTGTTAAGCCCCAATAAGAAACTCCCAACTGTATAGTTGAGAGTTTCTTGCATTTCATGAGCGAGGATGGAAAAAAATCATCTGAAAAAAGAATTTCCCGATATTTTTTTCCCGCGTACCGCTTCAACAAAGCGCGGCATCTCTTCAGTCTCAGGTCCATTAGACGAGCATTTAAACGATGTCCTGTTTTTCTTCGATATGCTCGAAGCCCTGAGTCTTCATTTAACACCCTTTTCACCGTGGTTCTGCTTAACCCCATCTGAAGGGCCAACAGTTTCTGCTTACGTTTGGGATTTCTTTGAATTCGCGCCTTCACAGCTTTATCACTGCTGGAGTCCTAACAGACCGAGGCCGACCACTTCTTGACCTTGAAATCTACACTAGTCTTCATTGTATCGTTTGATGGTATTATTCTGACGGTGACACAAGAGAGCAGTGCGATTCGATATTCTTGCAAGAACTTCAGAGGAACAGCTTAAGTTTAACAATTCCTGTCTTGCAACACGATCAAATTTTGAAAAAATTAAAGAATATTGATCGTAACAAGGGGGCAGGTCCTGACGCAATACCACCGTTTTTTGTCGTTCAATGTGCAACTGAGCTAGTTCAACCTTTATTAATAATATATAATTACTCATTGTCCTCAGGTATTTTTCCCACTAAATGGAAAATAGCAAAGGTCGTGCCTATTCACAAATCAGATAGTCATGAAATCATTATGAACTACAGACCTATTTCAATTTTGTCAGTGTTTGCTAAAATCTTTGAAGCATTAATTCATCCATATATCACAAGTCATCTAGAAAGATACTTGTGTGATAATCAACATGGTTTTGTCCGCTCTCGATCTACTGCCACCAACTTAATCACTTTCACTGAATTGTTGATCAAAGCTGTTGACTCTGGATGTCAAGCTGATGTAATTTACACAGATTTCAGTAAGGCTTTCGATAAAGTCTCGCATAAAATCTTATTAATAAAGCTACAAGCATATGGTTTCCACGACACCATGCTAAAATGGATACATTCGTATCTGGATGCAAGACATTTTTATGTTGTGGTTAATGGTTTTCAATCAAATTTACGAAACATTACGTCTGGAGTTCCACAGGGTTCACATTTGGGACCTGTCCTGTTTAATTATTTTATGAATGATATTTTTGAATGCTTCGAATTTTCTGACTTTTACATGTACGCTGATGACCTAAAATTCGTTAGGATAGTCGGATCACAGGCAGATTCTAAAAAATTACAGAGCGATCTAGACAGGCTTGTGCTCTGGTGCGAGAAAAAAACGGAATGATTCTCAATTCGACGAAGTGCTATCACGTAAAATTTTCACGAAAGATCAATTCGATACAGTTTGACTATCACATTTATAACGATAAAGTTAACGAAGTTCATAATATCAGAGATTTGGGTGTTTTTTTTTCGACTCCAAACTAACTTTCACGACCCATATGGACTATATTATAAAAAGATCATCAAGAATGATGGGTTTTTTTGATCAGAAATTGTAAAGTGTTCCATAATCATAAAATTAAAATTTTGCTCTATAATAGTCTTGTCAGGAGTATCCTGGAGTACTGCAGCGTGGTATGGCGGCCGCATTACGCTACACATTCACTTCGACTTGAAAGAGTGCAAAAGCGTTTTCTATGGCATCTTACTTTCGCTTCAAGAAAAGCTAAAGAACTTCGGTCGTACAGTAATAGGTTGCAACACTTCAAAATAACTTCCTTAGATGCACGTAGACAGATAATTGACGCCAAGTTTGCATATAAAATTCTTAAAAACAAGATTAATTGCCCAGCCTTACTAAACAGCTTTAATCTCCGTGTACCTTATAGGGTCCCTCGTTACCCCATTACTCCTCTCTGTCCACCTAAGAGAAGAACAGTACTAGGCGCAAATTCTCCTTGTGCAAGACTATGTAAAGTAATTAATAGCTGCAGCGATCAAATTGACTTACATTTCGACTCCTTTTCAAATTTTACTACGAAGGTTAAGAATATTATTTGTAATGATCTCTAATTAATTTTAATAATTTGTGTTTCTATGTTGTCATCTTTCTTTTTTTTTTTCTATTTATCATGTTGTATAAATGTTTTTTTTTTTTTTTGTTATGTATTTTTTTTTTTTGGTGTATAACTTCTATGTTTTTTGTTTATATTAGGTGTGTTAACTGTAATATTTTTTGCACATGTGGTGTTTACCTTTAAGTGATTGTTACATTTACTTTTTGATTATTTTACATGTACACTTTACTTCTAAATCAATGTAAACAATTGTTGGTGAACCTTATTAAATAAATAAATAAATAAATAAATAAATGGTACGATAAACGAATCTTTTGGATATATTCAAATTTTTCAGTATGTCAAAAATTTGAATTGGCGCGTAACCGCAACAATGCAACGCAATAACTGCAACACGGTCTTCTTTAAGCGTGGACACTCCATATTTAAAAATGAGTAAAATTCTAAAAAGTATACATTTTTATTTTCATGAACAATTCGAAATTCGAATTCAATAAACTTTTTTGTGGCCAGCATTCTAAAAGAAAAGTTTTTACTGTGTGGACAATATTTTCCTTATTTTCATTTCTTAGGTATGAGCTATTATTTATTTTATTTTATTTCAACATTATATCCTGCCGCAAAATAATTAGTACTAGTTTTAGGAAATGTTGTCATCTAGAGATTTAGGTGGAAAACATTTTAGATTTATGGATAATTTATGAATATTTTAAGGATTCTGATCAGAGGTTTCCTGAAAAGAAAAAGGGAAGACCCTCACGAAGGGATTTTATTGAGAAAATAATCTTTTTTAAGTTTCGTTCTCGAGAAATAAAATTTTATATATCGCAAAATTATTCGGAAGCTCTAGTCAAGAACATATTTTTTTACCAACCTATCTTACATAGTTTAATATAATAATGGCTTAATATAATAGAAGAACATCTTGTAAATGAATTGTAATTTTTATTTTTTAATATAATTAGTTTTACTTTTTCCTACAAATAATTTAAACCCTAGTTTAAAAAAAGAAATCAGGGTCGGATTTATTTTTATTCCTTCCATATACACAAGTCACTCGGCTACAAACATATTATAATATGTATAGATATAGATTACAATTATTAACTGTTAGGAAAATCAGTCGGAGTGTGATGCCCCATTACTTGCCATCCAATTAATTTACAATAATGTTGGTTTTCTGCGTAAGTCCAAAATCATAATACAAGTTATTCAGTGTCATTTATTAAACTTCATTCCCCCATTTTACTATAAGAAGGGCGCGAAAAATTAATATAAAATTTGGCCTTCACTGACAAAAATTATGAGAGTGCGTTTGTATTCGTTAGCAATGTAATTACATTATTTTATACAACACTTTTTTGTGTCATAATTTTCAAAGGACACAAGAAGACATTTTCCAGTGATGGTTTTAGTTAAAATATGTAATTTAGCATTAATTTTTAATGAGAAATTAAATGTAAAGATGTTGGACGATTTTTTCTCATTACTCGTATTACTAGCCGCATTGATATCATAATATACAAGAACATGAAATAAAAAACCGTTCCAAAACATTCTCAGTTTAATAACAGAACATTTATTTACACCTGCGCTTAAAATTGAAAGCTACAGCCGCTCAAATAAAAGACTCCGTTCAAATTATGTTTATGCGAAAACACATATTTTTCAAATGGCCGCGTCATTTCGATGCAAATGTAGGCAGGTAATGGAAATTGTACTTTTAGTAAACACTAAGCAGAACTTGATAACATCTACATCCATTTTATGCAAACGAGCTGACTGCGACACACCGACCATCACTACTTGTTAGGAGAGAAAGAAAACAGATCACTAAAAACGAAACAAAACAGACACGAAAAATTCTTAGCGTGGCTTAGATGTTATTTAAAGGTAACATCACTTTTAATTGCTTTCTGTACCCTATTAGGTTCGTTAGACACGAACATAAAAGCAAATTAGTATCGTTATCGACTACTGAAGTATCTACGGTGTCTACGATGTCTACGATCGCTACGACGTAGCGTTGGTAGACGATGAAAAAGTGAAGTGCAAAGATGAGCTACGAATGTTTCAGTACTAAGGTTCTCACTTTTAAAATATTTTGTTTGAATTTTAATTTAATGAGTTTTGGCGCTTACCTTTTGGTAGCGAGGTAGCAAAGTACAATTGGCAATGATATTATAAAATTCGACGGAAAATACCGAACCAAGCATTCATGTTTACTTTTACAATAAATTTTATATTTTAGGACACAATTCCGCTAAAGTAATACATCAGTAAGCTTAATTTATAAATATAGTATTACTTCTTTTGTGTCCCGGCCCATTTACTTTATTCAATGCTTATTTAGGATAACTCAGTTTTAAGCTCCCAGTTTCTTTTATCATTTATTCGTATCCATATTTTATCTTCTATTAAGTATATGTTATATTTCAAATTTCAACTTCAGCCTATATTTTTCCAACCACAGTCACATAGAAAACAGCTGTAATAAAATTGCATTAAATCTAAGAATTATGCATACATAATTGTCACGCCTGTATCCTATAGGCGTAGACAGAGTTCTTAAGACATTTTTTAATAAATATTTTTTTAGGAAGTAAAACTTGTTTTAATGTCTCGTAAATACAATAGTAGGGGATACGTACGCTCACGTGAAAGCGAAGTACAAGTATGAGATACGTAGTAATGAAGTTAATTAATTCACACTATAATGTTAAGTCAGTAAAACATAACTTGTGCTTACTGAGTTAAATTGATTTAACTGTTCCAGCTAGGTAATGAATATTAATTCTAATAAAGACAAAGGAATAGTTCTTGGTAGAAATATGTTTTGTTTTCTGTTAAAATAGCTAAAACGTTTTAGAGTTGCCGAGTAACTATTTAAATGATACTTGGCGATATTTAACAGCCTCCGTGGCGCAGTCGGTTAGACGTCCCCCTATAAAACTAGAGGCCGGGGTTTTGTTTCTATTAATTGTAATGGAACTTTTATCCGTGCGGACATGTAGTCCTATTATACTAGTGTTGAGTAGGACATACAAGAGGCAGTACATTTGTCCCGTACATAACGTCAAAATGTAAGAGCGGCTCAACTTTTTAATGTGTACTACTTCATATTTGGTGTACTACTTGGTCTGTAATGTCATTTCATTGGCGTGAGCCGTGAGGCAAAGTTATGACACACAAATAAGCATCAGTACGCCTCACTTCAATTGAAGTGGGACATTGTACTGGCTCAGTACAAAAATGAGGCTACTCTTACAAACTCTTTTTCTAGTCATGTCCTACTCAACACTATATTATACCTTATACTTAGTAAATACCCAACATATATTTTTTTAACTTATAAAATATACAAATGAACCCAATCTATTCCCAACTCGTGACAGCGAATTTGCCAGAATCGTTTGTATTAATCCTGAAATCTACATGGCCGCGGATTCTGATCCCAGCATCGATAGAAATTTTTGTTCGGTCAACAAATATGTGTTTCGGGTCTGGGTGTTTGTGAAATCGAAAAGTTTCTCATGGTCCTGTTACAAACGACACAAGACTCGATCTTACTGTGGTGTCGTATGTGGCTGTTGGGGCTGTTCTTGCACCCAACAATGTGTTATTTATTTAATAACCTGTGAAAATAGAGGCTGAAAATAGAGTATTTAATCTCATTAATATTTATTTGTATTTTGTGTGCAAAAAAATATCCATTCATGGTTTATGTGTTGCAATGGTAAAAGATACTCCATATTATTTTTTATATAAACAATCTGTATCAGCCCATATACGTCCCACTGCAGGGCACGGGCCTACTCTACAATCGAGAATACGATTGAGAGTGGTTAGGCCATATAGTCCACCACGCTGGCCTAGTGCGGGTTGGCGGACTTACATACCATAGAAATTCTTATGAATCGCTATGGTATGCAGGTTTCCTCACGATGTTTTCCTTCACCGTTTTAGTGCGTGGTGATTGACTATCAATACACACATGACTCCGAAAAGTCAGAGATGTGCCCTGGGATTCGAACCCGCGACCACCGTGAACATGTTGGCAGCCGCGTCTAGTCAGTTTACCAACAGGCCACCACGCACTTATAACGCACGCACTTATAAATACACGCATATATAAACAATGCGTACATTTAATAATCGAATTATAATATTAACGACTTCGACGAGACTGATATATGTGCCATCCACAAATATTTGCGTTGGTCCTAAGATCGGATCCAGAACCTATCACTCCACCATATTCTTGCCCATCGCCCACTACACTATCAAAGCCAGAACAAGCAATACACCTAGCAGTCTCATGACAAACATAATTAGTAAATTATGATTTGATTACACGGTGAAATTGCATTAACAAGGAGCGCGGATAGAATCTCTCAACGCGTAAAGAGAAATACACTAATGCAATGTACAGAACAAACATAAGCCACTCGATGAACACGAGGCTTAGATGCAACCCGGTTAAACTAGTTGAGTAACTCGGGTTTTGTGTTTTTTTGTGAAATATTGTAATGTTTGGAGAATGTAGGCAATGTGGTTCAATTCGCCGCTTGATAATACATTAATTTGTACTTTAATTCTAGGATAAACATTGGTCTTGAGTACTTGAGAAATATTAACATCAGACACGTGCATTTGAAATTGCACATAATTTTTATTTAGTATTTGAATTTAAAAAATGTAGGTATTTATTTAATTCCCCACTCTCTGACTAGACGGTTGTCTGGAAGAGAACGCTCTTAGCAATAACCAGTTGTGCGCTATTTAAAAGATTTCTATATTAATTTTATTATTTTAAAATATATGGTGTTCAAAAAAGTATTGTATCTGTATAATATATAGATAGATACAACGCACCTATCACTACGTGTTTACGAGCAACGAATGTGATAACATTTTTTTCCAACTGAATGCAATAATTTTCCATTCGAACAGTCGTAACAATATTCAAGAAACAAGGTTAATTCTAGTACAAAAAAAAATATTTCCTGAGTTACCCAACTCTGCAAATACGACACCCAAGCGCATCTTTGGTTTGGGGTGACTTAAAACGACGCAAGCTCCTCTCCCCTAATGAAATGAAGACGTAGCCAGTTTACATGGCGTTTACTTGCACCAGACACAGCTCACGAGTGGTTGAGCGGTAATTCAAGTGCTTGCTACACGACGGGAATTATTTCAGCGCACTTCACTTCAAAATATATATGGTTTATTTTTAATTCTGCATTAATTTGTAAAGTATGAGTGAAGCTGTTGAGTGGTTTATTTAGTCTGTGTCCAGCTGTGGACTGTGCATGGTTGCAAAGTTAAAGTTTTAATTGGTGGTCAAATTTTGATAAAATATTTTACAAAAGTAACCATCAACCAAATTTTCGCTAGTGTTTTTCATATCTCGGGGATGTTACAACTTATTTGGAACTACTTAATAATATTTTATGATATTCTTGATATATTTAACGACATATTATACGTTTACCAATATTTGTTATCATTTGTTTGTATCAATTGAAATACACGATGCAATGTACGAAAATCTTCACTTTAACATTGGTACAGGACATATCATTAAATGCATACATTCTTGATTATAATTAATTCACAAAATAATTTCCTATGAGTAAAAAACAAGAATTTTAGTAGCACAATCTATCGGAAGCAAAAACAAAATCATCGGTTATATCTCCCCTACCATTTAGCACACGTCCGCTTTGGAATACTCGTATACCCGCGACGTACCCGGAGCGCCTACGTAACACTGTTATCCGGGAAATTGTCTTTCAGTATTAGGAAATAATGTCATTAAAACAGTGCTTACGCGCGGCGTGATCAATGCGAGTTCATTAACGTTCGTTAACGCGGCTCAATTTGAAAGTCGTTTGAATTTTACGAGGCTTTTGAGGCTCGGAGAGACCGCGATTATTTTTTTTGTGATTTTTAAAGAGCATAAAATTAAACAAAGAATTAGTTGTAATATTGTAGAGTGCTTTAGTGTATTGTGTTGTTGAGTTTAATTAACTATCGCCATTTTTGTGTCTTAACACGTTATAGATGTAGCGTCAAAATAAAAATAAAAAATAGTACTTGTACCAAACTAATTAATACGCTAAGGCAATATTTAAAATCAAAACAAAAATTTCAATTTTTTTTTAGTATCATTTTCTACAACGGCCTTTTATGATTGAAGGCGACTTTATTGATTCTTAGTTCTACTTCATTATCAGCCTCTGTGGCATATTTAGTTAGTTTTTAGGCTTTGAAACGAGAGGATTTGAATCCAGCATTGAGACAAATGTTTGTGTGAATCACAAGGGTTTATTTCAAGTCTGGTTGTTTGTGAGACCGAAAAGTCTCTCGTAGTTACTAACACCCACGACACAAGACTCAATGTAAGTGTGGGTCAGGAGTATGTGATTGCTGGGTGTATTATTAATTATTTTAGCCGAACCACTCTCCAATTGTCCTGTTGATTGTAGAAGAGACCCGTATACTACAGTGGGTCGTATATGGCCTGACTAACGACAGTAAAATACAGTAAACATAACATTTCCTAAGAAATAATTTCATATTATATACACTTTTTTTTAAACAATACATTTATTATGACTACATTTATCGCCTTTTATATACACAATAACAATGATATCCCGTTACCCAAATATAAAAGCAGGAAACCGGATGATTTGAAGGTGAATATGGGTAAGTTTTTTCCATCCAGCTTTTACATTATGCAAAGAAAACACATCAGTCACCCGCCGACACCGCCTCTACCCTTTCAACAATATTAAATAGAAGAAAAAGAAAAGTTTCACAAATGTATTAGTAGTAGATTAAAACTTGATATCGTTTTTTACTTCGCTCACGAATTGTATCGAATACTTTTGGGATTTTTACTTTGCTTTCTTGTAATTGTTTGATGTTAATTTTTGTTTAGTACTGTTTCGATTAAAGTTGATTACTGATTTTGTTTAAATTATTGGTTTAGATATTAGGTGTAAGTGATGAAGTTTGAATATTAAAATATGATATTTAAATTTCTATGATCAATTCTAAACTCTAAAATCTCAATCTTACAACAATTAAAACGAATTACTTAATAAGCAATTAAGCAAACAAATTGAAACAAAATCTTTTAAAGATCTTTTTACGCAGACACTATTATATTTGCTTCCTACCCAAAAATTAGCGTCCAAATTATTAATTATTCATGCCAATATAAAATAATCTAATCTTCACATTAATCAACTCTTATTCCATCTTATTTGCATCACTATGCGAAAACTTTGCATAAATCATTCAAAAAGGATGCACGCGCTGTCACTGATTTTCTGTTCAAACATTTACGAAGTTACTCAGCTATACGGAGGTAATTAGAAAAGTTTTTAAACATAATTACAAATCATGGCGCCCCAAAATCGTGAATTTCGTAATAGCGTTAATTCTCAAGTTTGACTTTTTAAACGCTGTTTACGGGTTTCTACCCCTAATTTCGTGTCATAAACTGAATTTTATTTTCATTGCTCCCAACGGAAATTATCATACTTAATTTATGATAATATATAAACAACTCTGTTTTTGATGAATCAATCCCTAAAAATGTTTATTTAGAATCTATTTAAAGTATTTTAAGTATTTATTTTTTATTATGATAAGTCCCAAAAATATAATGACATTTTAAAATTGAACCAAATATTACTATTCAAATCAGTTGTTTCGCCTCTGTTAAGTAGGTCAGTGACAAATTTTACCAACTTTAACTAATTTCTTCTCATACAATTTTGTTAATTTACATAAGTGTACTAAAATTAATTGGCATGCTTTTACGCACACCATAAACGTTCCAATTTATATTTATAATTTGGCAATGTTGCCAGCGCTATTAATATTAACCCCTCTCTGGGACACCATCTTCATAAAAGACGCAATCGGTAATATGATAAAGCTTTCCCTCTTCCCCATGACTTCAATTTCGTTGCAAAAAAATTGAATTAATTTCTGACAAACAGCCGATACAGAATCCTCTAATGAGACGTATAACGTAAGCGTTTTTTTGTCTTAATTGTTCTTAGGTTACATAGAAATATATTTGAATGTATGTCAGTAGGATATTTTAGGGTTTTTTTTTAAATATTTAAGCATTAGGATGCAGTTGATGAGAGAAGTTGGTGGTGAGAGATAAGCCAGCCTTTATTCGATCCTAAAACTGAGACGATTGTTTTTTTTTTGTTGCATTTTTCGCTCTTGAATTGCCCAAAAGTCTTAAATACGTTTTCACGACACAAACCTCATAATCTAAAATGACAAATCATCTGAATTTATGGTTGTATTTATTTATCGTATTACTACGAATTCCTATAAAATATATAAACAAGAGGAAATAATATAACAAATAACATTTCCAAAAACAAAAAGTCCCGATAAATCCAATCGCAATCGCACTAACAGCGTTAAACATTCACACATATCTTTCCCAGCGTCAATTACTATAAATAATGTCATACATGTACCCTAATAGACAGGAGACGGTCAATGTGACACAAGACACCCCACCGTTTCACCCCAGCGAGATCAAATAAAAGCATTACGTTCGGACGTTTATGCGAACATCCTAAATGTTTAGCGATATGGGAAGAGGAATTTAACACGCTTATTGTTACAAGATGATGTAGAATGCCTCGTGTGAAGTCTTGGTTTCCTAGCACCTAAATTTTGTAATGTTATTTATTTCTCTTTTATTAATTTTCTCTGAGCCTACATTGCAGAGTCAATGTATTGTTACTTGAATGCCTCAGTGGCGCATTTGTACTATGGTATGATTGCAAAGCTGAGGTTTCAAGTTAGATTCCCGGGTCGGGCAAAGTGATATTGGATTTTTCTATTCAGTATCAACCTGGGATCAGGAATTTGTGCACGATATGGCGATAACCTCGCAACAAAAACAAAGTGAAACGTCGATATCCTAATAGCACCTGGTAGAAGGGGTAAATTATGGGAAAAGTATGTGAATTTATGTATGGTATATATATATTGTATTCTTACTTTTACGCATTCTGTAGAAAGAAATGGCTAGAGTTTTACAAAAAAAATGCAAAGCTAAAGGCAACTATATGAAAACCACTTAAATATTGCGTTTTATGTGTACTTGATACATCTATCTTTCAGTTTGAAAAATTATAGCCAACATTAAAAAGTACAAAATATTAATTAACGAATTAATAAGAGCAATCTGTAATGCATCAAAAATGAAAAACATATTTCATATCCTTTAAAATCATCGCTCCATTTTAAAGGATTACGCACTCAAAATCCATTAAAACATCTATGGAATATTGAAACTTCAGTCTATCAATTCCGGTGCTTGTACACATCAATGCTTTTGGGCGCAGCAATGTAATTTAAAGCGACAGTGGACAAACTAAAAAAAATATTACACGGTCCCTCTATTGTGTTAAACATCAAAGAGTTTGCGATAGGGTGACGGATTAAGAGCGTGTACGGCACGTGACTGAGTAGATAAGCACCATGTATAGTATACAGCTAAATGATAGTGTCGCCCAGGGGACTGATCGTGTGTCGTTTTGCGCATATCTTGGTGCAATCGCACGGACTGATTGCGTCGTACCACTAACCAGAAGGGTGATTTCAGAAAAATGTATCGTAATTAAGTTTAAGTGTATTGCAGATTGCGGACTCTGGGAACGATGTGTAATAAGGGTTTGCAATTTTTAGTACAGTGACAATTGTATTACGTTTGTTGTTAGGGAAGCTCTCGTTTGACTTAAATTTTAAATAAATAATTATTAAATATTTGAAAAAATACTCGTAGTGGCTTGATAGATAGGAGTGACGCGGTACTGCCCTTTCTAAAGACTTGAATATTAGAATTAAAAGTTAAACACAGACATTTATAGGATAATCTATACAACTATCTCGTACGTTAGTAATATGCACTAACAATTTATAATACTTTATTTTAGTATCAAAAAAATAAAAAAGGCAATGGAGACCATTGTTAAATCTTAATTGCTTTTAATTGAATGTAACACAACAGTCGTCTTCTATCTGCGATGCTACTCTTCCTTAAAACGAAACATGTTTCGTATTCTATCGAAAACACTACAACATACCACATTACCAAATTTGTTCCATCATCTATTATTTCGTTCAAGCAACTGATAGTAATCGTTTAATGTTCAAGCCCAGGGCAATTTTCCTTCCAAAAATGGCCATCGCTTAGGGACTGAACACCGCAGTGAGTTCCTGACTACTAATGTAGGTCCCAGGACGTCTCAGACATCTATATCTGGTTTTACCCGACATCTGACACGGAATGTACAAATTTGGGGACGAGGGATATTACGCAATATGAAAAATCTACTTACTATAAAAATATGGTTTGATAAAATATTATAGGATTTACTTACTTCAACAAAATAAAACACAAAATTAAGACAATTTTAGCTATAGCTACAAAAAGCATAATAATGCTTTTTAATTGTATTGTGTGTTTTGTATGTAACTTGCCAATAGATTTTACTTGGCTCCTAAATAATATAATATAAATTCTTGCATTATTAATTATTTGTTCATACAAAAATCACTAAGTATACTTACAGGATATGAACTGAAAACATCACTCAAAACATTCTCATAAATAAAAAGTAAGCCAATAAATCCTAATATTAGAGTAACATTTGTATTCCATCGGATGCGCTGTGAACTGACACATATCCTCTCAAAAAGGCACTCACATTGGAAAGCGGCCAACGATAGACAAAGGTCAATCCTATAAAGGAGCGCTGAGTTCAGGCACGCTGATATTTTTGTGATTCTAATCTAATGGAATAGTGAAATCGATGGAGATCGTATGACAATGGACTAGAAAACGTAGGATAGTGATTTAGTATTTGTACGTAAAATTGTACAAATTCATTGAACTGAAATTCATTTTCATTTCATTGAAACATCAGTAGCTATTGATGATTAGTTATAAAGAAGAAAATAAATTATGTTATGATGTTGCCTAGATATATTACAGAAAGCCTGTCACATGTCAAAATGCTTGTTGGTTTAATTTTAATATCCCCATTACATTACTAAAATTTACTTTGTCGGTAAAATATAGCTACGAGTCGATGATATATTCTCGAATTCCTCGTATCTTTTGGTTTAATTAAACTTGTGGTAAGGCCCCTACCTTACCACAAGTTTTACTGGGTAGGTACCAAAGCAATAAAAAAATATGTAATTCACATTGAATACAGCCTAATACTTTCAAATAGCAGTCAGTAATTATTGCAATAATTGAGCCTTATTTAAATGTGATAAAATTGTATCCTATCCAAAAGATTATTTGTAAGGGAAACATCAGTAATAAAATCATCCCAGTATGCGTTGGTGTTCTTGACTCACCAAACCGCGGGCCGGACCAACTTGAATTTAACTGAACGGTGCCGCGTGATCTGCTTACAAATCATGAAAGAAAGAGCTATAAACTATGTCAGTGTTTTCGGCGTTCAAAACAGATTTTTAGTATATTTTGAATTAGATTAGACGTAGTATAGGAGTTTTTATAACAAAAAATATTTGACTAATATTGGAAATTAAGTTTTTTTTTTTTATGAATGCCTGGCATAATGGCGGCATTCCACAGTTGAAGATTGATTTTATTATTATAAAAACATAATAAATACAACCAACAGTAACAGATGACATAGTTAAATAGTAAGTCCAGTATCATAGGTAGAAGAAAATAATAGAATTTTCCCTAATTTTGTGATTCCCAATAGACTATTGGAGATCACAGCACTAAGACTCAACACAAACATATTGCGTTTTTGTTTCATGCATTGAGTGTTTAATCATCATTGGGGTGGGAATTGGTCTAGAACTACCTCCTCGTGCTCCACCCCGGGCAACGGTTCCTAACCGGCTAAACGTTCTTGACCTTCTCTGACTCACCGGACTATTCCTCGTGAATCTCCCGGTGCTTTTTCTGCGATATCATCATGGATCTAAACAGTCCTTTTCAGGACTCCTCAACTGCAAACAGCCCTTCTCAGGGCTCTTCTATTGGTATCAGCCCTTTACGGGATACTACAAACAGCTCTCTTCAGTGCTACCAGACAAATAACTCCGACAAAAACCAGAGCGTAACATCCCGAACTATCGGTCAATCAATCCGTATCATGCAGATAAACGTGGAAGGCTCATCCCAATCTAAGTGCGAATACCTAGCCAGATTAGCGCACGAGCAAAAGGTTGATGTTATTTGCGTCCAAGAACACCACATTAGCCAGGAAAGTGACCTGCCTCGGCGAGCCCATATTGAAGGATTTGAATTACTGGGCATATATTCTCTGTCATCCATATACGGCTCCGCTATCTACAAAAAATGTTCGCTTACTGACTGTACCGTTTCACAAGTGTCCGACACAAACAACATAGAAATAATAGTTGCACAGATTGGCTCATTAAACCTAGTCTCCGTGTATAAACCCCCTGCAACACAAATAACTAGTTGCACTTTACCTACCGTCTTGCATCCTGTTTTGTTTTTGGGAGACTTCAATTGCCACCATACGGCATGGGGATATGCCAAATCAGACAAGAATGGAGACGAACTATTAGCGTGGTCCGAAATGAATAACATCCACTTAGTTTTCGACCCCAAGGGACGTCGTTCGTTTAGATCTGGGAGTTGGAAATCTGAAACAAACCCAGATTTGTGTTTTGCATCGGAAGACGCCATAGGTCGTATGCTTCCAGTAAACAGGTCCATCCTCAATGGCTTCCCAAGGAGCCTACACAGACCAGCACTTATCTCCATAGGAATTGAAATCCCACTGTTGAAGTCCACGCCCAGGACTCGCTGGAACTTTGCCAAATCTGACTGGACCACCTTTTCAGCAAAATTAGACGCAACCGTAACGTTTATCCAGCCATCGGTCGAAAACTATAACCGGTTTGTACGAGCAATAATAGCAACCGCCAAACGCATCATCCCGAGAGGCTACCGCAAAGAGTACACGCCGGGCTGGACGACCGAGACTGAGGAGGCCTACGAAGAATTCACCTCTACGAACGACCCCGAATCTGCCCATAAGCTACTTGCGTCATTAGACGCATCTCGGAAAGATAAATGGGAATCGTGTGTCAAGAGCATGGACTTTACTCACTCTAGTAGAAGGAGCTGGAATGTGCTACGAAAACTAGGCAGTGCCCCACAATACCACAAACAGTCATCATCTATAAACCCAAATGAAATTGCCAAACGGATGCAAGATCTGACGAAGAGTGTCAAAACAGACAAACCGTTCGCTAAAGTTATTCGCAGCAAACTGTTAATTTTTTTTAACACCGCAGATACTGACGGTTTGATCAGCAAACCATTCTCCCCTGTGGAGCTGGATACTTCACTCAAATGTATAAAAACCAATAAAGCCGCGGGGTCCGATGAAATTTACCCTGAGTTCCTTCTCCATCTTGGAAAAGTGGCCAAACGGTGGCTGCTCCAGTTTTTCAATATCATCCGAGAAACAAGCATCGTTCCTTTCAAACAGTCTAAAGTTATTGCCATGCTGAAGCCAGGAAAATCAACAAACGAGGCTTCCAGTTACCGGCCCATCTCACTACTTTCAGTCACACACAAACTCCTGGAAAGACTAGTGACTAGTAGAATCTATCCTGCAGTCGACGACCTTATTCCACCAGAGCAAGCTGGCTTCAGGGCAAGCAGAAGTTGCGCCGATCAAGTCCTGGCCCTATCTTCATACATCGAAGCTGGTTATCAATGTGGGCTCAAAACTTCAATAGCCTTTGTTGATCTAAGTGCAGCCTACGACACTGTGTGGATAGATGGTCTGCTTAGTAAAATCAGCGATATCATCCCCTGTACCAATATGCTCCGTCTCATTAAAACTCTCCTCAGCCCTCGCCATTTTAAGGTCCATTTATGCGAAAAAAGCAGTCGCTATCATCTTGTCAAAAATGGACTTCCACAGGGTTCAGTCCTAGCACCACTCCTTTTGAAAATATACATCCGTGATATGCCAACCACGAGATCCAATAAATTCGCTTATGCAGACGATCTATCATTAGCTTACCAGTCAAGGAGCTTCGAACAGGGAGAACTGGCACTGACCGAGGACTTGAAGACTATGGGGGACTACTACACACGATGGCGTTTACGTCCCAACCCGACCAAGACTGAGGTGTCATCTTTCAATCTCACCAACTGCCTGGCTAAAAGAAAACTTCAAGTAACCATCTGCGGCGAAACAGTGAAGCACAATTTGACCCCAAAATACCTCGGCGTAACACTTGATCGCTCACTAACTTTCAAGCCGCATATTGAAAACGTCAAACAGAAGGTGAAAACGAGGATCAACATCATCCGTAGACTGGCAGGCACAAGCTGGGGAGCTTCAGCTGCAGTTCTTCGTACATCCGCCCTCGCGCTAGTGTACTCGACTGCAGAGTATTGTGCACCCGTATGGTACCGCAGCGCTCAAACAAAGAAGGTCGACACACTGCTGAACGAAGTCATGCGAATTAGTCGCATCATCGGGAGTAATAAAATCAACCCCTATCCCATGGCTTCCTGTACTATCGCATATTCCACCACCCAAGCTGCGTAGGTACAGAGCAGCGGCTAACGAATGGGAGAAGTGTGTCCAGTCAAACCGCCCGAAGCCCATGCCCATCAGGGAAACATTGGACGAACTTCCTACTTCTCGTCTAGGTTCAAGATTCGCAATTTGGACGGATGAGAGAATCAAAAGTAAGTTCGACCTAAATGAAGCCTGGCGTTCAGAATGGTGCCATTTTAAAAACACCAATACGAATCTCGTATCTGACCCCACCAAGAAGCTGCCCGGTTTCGATGCGGAACGCAAGACATGGACAAGGCTCAACAGATTCCGGTCCAACCATGGGAAAACTAACCACCACCTGCATAAATGGGGTCTAAGGGAGTCACCACAATGCGACTGCGGAGCACCCGACCAGGCCCTGTCCCATGTCGTAAACGAATGCCCACTTCGCTGTTTCCCCGGTGGAATCTCGGAACTTCATAAATATACTCCTGATGCAGCAAGCTGGCTTAAAAACCTAAATATAGAAGTTTGATCCACGCAGGATAAATGCCATACGCAATGATGAGTGTTTAATTATAAGCCTTACAAGTATTGTTAACCATTTTTTGTATTGTATTATTGTAGCCCATATAAGTCTCACTACAGGGCACCTCCTCTACAATCGAGAGAACAATTGAGAGGGGTTAGACAGCATAGTCCAGTCAGTATTAATCATTTACACCACGCCAGGGTTACATTAAAATAAATACCTTTTTTTTATACAAAAACCGAACCCCAAATATCTAAATAAAATCCAACACAACAAAATAATACACCTGTGTAAACCGAAGCGAGCTTGTAATAATTTTTAACTAAACTTGGCACGGTCGAAGCATAAGCTTAAGTAAGATTAACAGCGGGCTCGGAGGCAGTAATTACAGGCATTATTGGCAATCGATGGGGATCCACAGATTTACTATACCAAGGGGGAGATTTCGTGAATTAACCAGTGCAAAGTCCGTTATAGTCGGCTATCGGCTGTTTAATTATTAATACACTTAAATAGTTAAGATGTTCTCTGATGAGCGGCGAGGATGTAACAAACTTCTTGATTATGGCGAATCTATGATGCTTCCTGTCAGTTTAAAGGTCATATTTCGATGTGATTTATGTTTTAGTTTCATATACAGCTAAACTAGCCTTGATGCTACTAGTTAACAATGTAGTCTATTTCCTGCTCCAACATTCGAATAATTAGATAAGCTTTGTTTGATGCTGAAGAACATACCTTTTAATTAATTATGATAGTGTATTTTAAATCTACGAAGTAAAAGTCACGTGAAAGTATTTGAATGCTACTAAATATTAAAAAAGCCTTTTAAGCATCCTATTCGACAGAAGTGTTAATTTTTCTGATATTAAGCATTTTAAAACTAAAGATTTCTTTAAAATAAGCCTACGTTACTCTCCACGCCAAAGCCATCACCATTTATTTATTAATCCTTAACATGTTCGTGAAACTATAAATCAGAATCTGTCCCGAATATTCCGTGTCCTAAAAGTCTATAATCCGGCATTAGATCACCAGAGACAGGCACTTTATCTCACAAAGGTACGTTGAAATTATTCCGCCCGCATCCCGGCTACGTCACGGATAGCTTGGCTCGCTCGAGAGATTAGCGGCCGCGTCACCCTGAGGCTTTATGACCTACTTATCTGTTTTAACAATTAATTATCTTGGGATTGCCAAGTATGAAGGTTTTCAAGATTCCGAGAAAGAGTATTATGGTTTTCGTAAATGTTATAGAATTGGATTGATATGGCAAGTTACAAAAAATGGAGATCAATAAGTCAAATGTTTTAGCATGATTTTAGATCCTTTGCAATTTTCATATTTTTTTTGTAAAGAATAAGAAGAAAAGGAGCCCATTTAATGAGCACTGTGAGTATTTAGTGGACGTAAGATACCAATATTCGAAATCATCAATTATGTTTTTATAATTGCATTTAATTTATTGCTAGTGAAGCATATGATTAAAATAACAACACTACAGCGATAAAAAATAAAAGATATTCACAATCTGCTGAAAGTAAAAAAACATTCAAATTATACATTCCCTGCCACTGTTCATTTCTCTAAAAAACTGTACATATAGGTATTTACAAACAAAACCTGCACAAAGCGTTAAAATCAGCGGCAAAATCTATAACGTTAAAGCTCAGCGCTTGTTACCTGTCAAAAAAATAGCAGCCGTAATAACAGACGAGTTAGAACGCAGAGGCACTATCTGGCGGCTTTTCCGACCCATTGGCGACGACAAGGGCCGACGGAAAAAGAACGATGACGTGTGAAATGTGCCCCTTACTCACAACCAGTTGGGCTTTATTAGTTCCAAGATGCTCCGGCGAGTTTCAAAAGAAAAATTCTAAACATATGCAGCGAAGACGTGAATCCGGTGAAAGACTTTTAAAAGGTAGGGGGGAGGGGGGTTAAAGGTAGGGGTCAACGTAACTAAGATTTCTCAGTCGTCATTTTGATTGAAGAGGCGCGGCGTACTATAGTAATCCTAGCAAGGATAAAAAAAATATCGACAGGCATATTGATCTATTGGTCGTATCGTGTTATTGGGACTAATATAGGATGATAGATAATAGTTTATTTTAGGTCAGAGTAAATTTATTTGAATAGCGCTTAATGGCGTCAGCGAAAAGGCCTATACAGTGGATACACACAGACTTACATTTCCATATATTTTTTTATTGCAATGAATGGCGAGGCGAGTATGCCTTTCGCCGGATGGTAGGCGATACGATTGCTCATGGACAGTAGCAAAACCAAACAGCAGTTCAAATTACAAAGTAATGCTAGGCATTCTACTGCACTCGCCGTCCTGAGACATATGATGTTGAGTCTCAATATATCCAGTAGTTACTCTTTTTTTTTTATTGCAATGAATGACGAGACGAGCAAGTCGTTCGCCTGATAGTAAGCGATACGACCGCTCATAAATAGTAGCAACATTCCACTGCGCTCGCCATCCTGAGACATAGATGTTAAGTCTCAATATGTCCAGTAGTTACTTTGGCTACAAAGTCCTTCAATCCGAAACACAACAGTGCATTTACGCAGTGTTGTTTCACGAGAGAAATAGATATTGCGGTGGTACCTACCCAGATGGCCTCTCACATATGAGAGACCTACCACCAGTAAACACTCTGACTACAATATCCTTTAAACAGAATAACAGCAGTGCAATTAGTAGTACCTACCAAGTGCGGCCGATCACATATGACAGACCTACCACCAAAAGGACTACAATTTCAATAATAACAAAACATATGATTTCGAAGCAAAGATCTTCATTTCAACTATGAATAAATTCCGACAAGATCTGCACGTTTGTCACAGTACGTTAAACATGCGGTTAACTCAAAAACTCTTGATAAATTCAATTTGGAGTACGTAGGGACATGCGGCAGAAAGTTTCTTGAACGCCGAGACTTTGTATTCGCGACGACATTCAACGGGAAATAATTCATTTGACTAATGTGATGAATCATGCCGTTATTTGTATGATGTGAAAGAGTTGGTGAAATTTATTGCAGAGGGAGTGACTGGTATACTTTTTAAAATGGCCTCTTGAGAATGTTGCAGAAAAATATACTTCTTTAGATAAACATTGTAACTGTCATAGAAGTATACTAACATATTAACATTGATTAAACTATGTTAAACTAAATTAAGAACGACACAACTTTTTTTGTATCTGCCTTCGTTGAATTTTCCAGGAAATAATCCCATATTGGGAAAATCAAGATTAAATTTCAAACAAATTCAAAATGTTAGCGAGGACTACAAAAGATTTCTTTGACAGGCACATTGATGCTCAAAAATAATCATAAAAAGAACACAATCACCAGGTATATTTTCAACGGATTCTCCGTGCTTTGTCCAGGAACTTAAAGTGGGTCAACCCAATTAAGTTGCGCAGTTTCGCTCCATCGTTGATGAAAAATGAAACTATTACTTATACGAGACAAAACAAAGTTGCCGTTTGGCTCCATATGGGACAAAGCGAAGTTTCAGTTCCCCTTTTGCTGTTCATCCGTTTCAAAATTGCTCTAAATTTTAATGCCTTTTCACGAACGTTGCTTTTTTAAAGAAAATATTGTCTGATACTATGATTGCTTCTTTGTGGCCATCTTTTAATCTTTACGTTTTAAATTTTAAAAAATACTCAGATCCTGCCGACGTTTCCTAAAATAAAATGCGGTTTTTTATGTAATGACACAATTTTTGAGTAACGCAGCTAAACAATTCGTCGTCTCGTCGTATCGTATCTTCTTATTTTTTTATTATCAGACAATATGACTGACTGTATCATATGGCGATTATTATTTCTTGTCCATAGCCATCATTAATATAGCATATTCGAAACCGGATGTATGTTAATTAAACTTGGAAGTAGAAGAGGACATACATCTTTTGTACCACAATAAAATTACGATTGACATGAATTTTCTACGACCAGCTAACCACCGCAGAAGTTTTAATGCCACCTCGCCAAGACCGAAATGAGAAACGATACTTCTATTCAAACTAGGTCAGTGCTTCCACTCGGGTAAAATGTTAGAAAATAATTTCACGAGATCCTGAAATATGTATTGGAGCGCTGGAGTGCGATTTCCAGAGACTCCATTCTTAAAACTAATGCTGTTGGAAAATCCTTTTCAACAGCCGCGGCTTCGTTTATCACATCCAATAAATCAGTAATAGTAATCGCAGAATCCCATTAGTTCGGTGTCCGAATGCCCTCTAGATTTCTCCTTTAGAACAGAGCTTTTACTATCTAAAACGTTGTTGGAAACGAGCCAGTAACGCTGACAGCCTTTCGAAACCTTATTTATTACTAGTTAACAATTTGTTTCAATAAGAACGCCGAGAGTTTTTCCTTCACTGAATTTGCTCGAGATTAAGAATTTGCGATTCGTGATTTATGCAATGTCTGTCTCCTTTAGCCTTTCTGGTGTTTCGTCAGTGGGATTGAGTTAGATCATGTTTTATTAAAATTATGGTTAGTCATACTGCAGTGTGTTCTATCGCTTATAGTAACACTTTTGTAAACTGAGAAAATAGATAAATTCTATACATTTGGCGATAAAAATTTAATTACATACCTCTATATTTAATTACATTACGGAGGTTGCAGTAAAAATATAATCGTCATCGTCCTCGAAGTGTTAGAACACAGACTTCACATCAAATTTCAGTCTCTCACTTCTTTCCACATTAAACCTTCCTCGAAGTAATTTGGGCTTTCAATACATTCAATCATTTTACTGCAAAATAAACTTTAATATCTAAAAATAAATACTGTCGAATTAAGAAATTCCTCCAGTTTTGAAGTCGGTTACAAATAAATATATTGACTATTTATTTCATTCTTTATTGAAAATCTACAGCCCTTAATACTAATATACTTAATACAGCTGGTGTGATTATCACACAGCCAATAGCGGATTTACATTTTAAAATGTAACGTTTGTAAAAATAGACTACTGCTAAATATGTACTCAACATCTCAAATAAACGTTCCACCAGCAGATTCTCAGAACAATTAACTCTGAAACCATTTAAATCAGCATAAAACCGACAATAAACCTCTCCATCCCACAAACACAGGACTTAATCGTATAAATCAAATTCTTATAATGAAATGTCGGAATTAAACCGCTTTGCTCCGTATTTTCCATAGTGTAACAAGTTCTCTAGTAAATTTCGTTTAGTGATGTATATTGTAGTCGGGTTTAATTCGCTCGGTAATGGTGAATGAACAATGCGGTTCGTGAAGCTTTTTGCTTTAATGCCGTAACCACTTTATTACTATTGCCAACTAGACAGATTTTAGTCTTGTTGGAGGATGTTTTTAAGGCTTGTGGGAGGTAATCTTGATAGCTTATATATAGCTTGATTGATTTTGAGTCTTTTATACAGTTCTTTTTATCATTAATCCAACATATCACTGTTATATTATGTTATATTGCCAACAAACCAAATATCATTTTAGGTAATTTATACATTTATATTTAACAGCTAGGTATTTGACAGCCTCCGTGGCGCAGTTGGTTAGACGCCGCCTGTGAAACGAGAGGCCGCGGGTTCGATCCCCGCATGGAGAGAAATATTTGTGCGGCCCACAAATATTTCTTTCGGGTCTGGGTGTTTGTGAGACTGAAAAGTCTCTCTTAGTTCCTGATGCCCGCGACACAAGACTCGATCTTAATGTGGGGTCAGGACTATGTACGTGACTGTTGGGTGTTATTTATTTATTTTATTTATTTATATAGATAGTTGCTGATTTACTGTTTACTGATGGTCTCTCATATGTGAGAGGCCTCATGGGTAGGTACAAACATAATGTTTATTTCTCCCGTCAAACAGCAGTATAAATGCATTTTGTGTTTCAGTTTGAAGAACATTGTAGCCAGAGTAACTACTGAACATAATGAGACTTAACATCTTAATTCTCAGGATGGCGGATCCTCTGCATTCTGCTACTGTCCATGAGCTGTCGTATCGCTTTCCTTCAGGCAAATGGTATGCTCCACTTGCCACATTATGCAATTAAAAAATCCCCTTCAACCGTTCTGTAATTCTCATCTATTCAGAGTTTGTACCTTAAATAGATCCAATATAATACGATCGAATCCCAGTGCACACCTCTGACTTTTCGGAGTCACGTGTGTATTGATAGTCAATCACCACGCACTAAAACGGTGAAGGAAAACATCGTGAGGAAACCTGCATACCATAGCGATTTATAAAAAAATCTATGGTATGTAAGTCCGCCAACCCGCACTAGGCCAGCGTGGTGGACTATATGGCCTAACCACTCTCAATCGTACTGTCGATTGTAGAGGAGGCCCGTGCCCTGCAGTGGGACGTATATGGGCTAATACAGTACAATACGATCAACTTACACCAACATAAATAAAAAAACAGGTCTATTTCTCGCACATTAGAATGCTGTTTATAACGCGAACCGAGCTAAAATTATTATAAAATGTATCAGTGCGGCCTATCAGACGCTGTCGGCAGCAAATTATGTATGACATGTTCCGGCTTGTTGCGCTAATGGAAAACAGTTGTGAACCAATCATCTGTTTTGTGGAGCTCGGTACGTGCTCCCACCACATACCTATTTACGTCCTATTCTAATGTTATGCGATTGACTTTTGTGGATTGAACATTCGTTGCACTGTTTTTTTAGTTTAGTAGTTTAACTTACATAAATACATAAACACATGCCTTTTTCCCTCAAGGGGTAGGCAGTGGTGCTGATTGCATCCAATACACACACATTTCGTCTTGTATGTTCTGACCCATGATGTGATAGGGGCCGAGCAGTAAAGCCTATTTCCCACCGCCATATCGATCAAATTCTGGCTCCGGTCTGACGATAAATAAAAAAAAAACCACTTTAATTAATAATAAAAATAATTTTTTTCCAATCCTTGTAAACTGCAACGCAAGCAGACTAATTGTCAGACAAAAAGAAAGTCGTTTCGAATTGCAACACTAAAACGTCCCTTTGAAAAAACCCGACATCACGATGACGGCATGTGATTGGCCGGTGTTGTGGGCTTTTTGTTGCCGTATTCATAAAAGGCAGCGATATGTCAACCGAATCAAACTGAGGTTTGGCTAGTCAAACATAGGGAGCGCGCGGTTTAGTCAAAAACCGCAATGTTTTTCCTACGATTGACTTTTTTACTACGCCCACGGGGGAACAAAGAGTGCTCTGAATATCCAAAGCCTTTTATTCTATTGCAATAAAATATGCCCAGACGGGACGTTACTACTGTTTTACATATCTTTTTTTACGTTGAATATACGTTTTACTGGTGGTAGGTCTCACATATGTGAGATGCCATCTGGGTAGGTACCACCGCAATGTCTATTTCTCCCGTGAAACAACACTGCTTAAATGCACTGTTGTGTTTCGGATTGAAGGACATTGTAGCCAGAGCAACTACTGGACATATTGAGACTTAACATCTTATGTCTCAGGATGGCGAGCGCAGTGGAATGTTGCTACTGTTTATGAGCGGTCGTATCGCTTACCATCAGGCGAACGGCTTGCTCGTCTCGCCATTCAATGCAATAAAAAAAAAAAGTTATTTAGATAGACCAACAAAATAGTATTTTTATATATAATAAAATAAAATATCGTAGACATTATCGTTGATATTATACATATGCATTCATATTAGGTTTTAGATCAATCTGACGCGAAACTCGAAATACATTCCATATTTACCTGTTTTTATTTTTGCATGATTGCTAGTTAAATACAGTGAACACACACAACCATAAACTTACGCCTGTTTCCCAGAAACAGTAGGCAGATGTGTCACCAGAACACCCACATTGCGCCTTGTATGTTCCGTTCCACGATGGGGTAGAGCCTAGAGGGCCCTCCTGTCGCCATATGGCAAGTATACCCTATCTACCATTTTTTTTTCTATAACAATTTCTAAAGATAATACAAACTCTTCTGTTTCATATGTTAGCACACATTGACTCGATGTCTGAACCAAGAAGCAACTAAATTTATTTCTGCACTATTCTAAGACCATAATCCTATTCAACGTCCTGTATATACTATGTACCCTATGTCTTGTCACGGACATCAAACCGCACACTGGCCGTGTCTAATGTTTATTACCCATATTAGAAACACTGGCTATACGCCAACTACTTGCGATGTAATAAATGGACTAAGCAGTACTTAGAGCAAAAACTACACTGAACTTACGATGCCAACAAAACAGCAAAAAGGCTAAGTGATTTCATTATGAAGTGGTTCTTTGTAGGATGTAGAGAAGTACGGGTTAATAGAAGCTTTGGATAAGAAAAATAATATTGAAAAGATGTACCTAAATAAATTAAAGAAGTATTTTGATGTTATCGTTTATGTAGTGACATCTCGCGGTATATATTTGAACTAAATGCTGGTTATAAAAACAGGTTTTGATGCTAGGCTGTAACTTGTCTTAATGATATCAAACATGGGCAAATTTGATATCTCATGTAATAATCGCAAGTTTGCCCTCATAAGTGGTAATTATTTTGCCTGCTGATTCTTTATAAAGGTCGGTAGACAGTAATTTACTGTTTGGGAACAAGTAATGATTATTCACTTTCCTTGACGTTCTATGGGACTTTTTATTGATTTATAAAAAAAAACTCATTAAGCTTTGATGTTCGGAATCAATTATTTTTTACGTGTCATTACTTGCTCCGAGGAGTATGAAACTAATGGCGTAGAAGTATAATTACAGAACTACATTGTAGTGCCATCTATGAATCAACAAAAATTATCATGTAGAAAATGTAGCATAATTTATTCAATATTGTTTGCAAAATATTAACCAGACAAGAAACACTTTACCACAATGCCTCAATCACGATTACACAATAAGACGTTACAATATCCTCAAAAATGTGCTAAACTCTAATATTTCCTTGAAAAACCCTAGACGTTTCACATTACCTATACCGTTGTGATGATAGGCTAAGAGCCAGTGAATATAGTTTTCTCTCCAAAATTAGTGCATACATAAATTATTTGAAGTTTGGGTTTATTTCTCAGATTATAATTATGATGCTTTGTAGGTAATTGAATATTTGTCTGAATATAATAATTTTTGTTATTGTTTAATATCAAAAGAAAAACAAAACCTTTACCATGTTTCCGTACTCGGTGTCAGCTCTTCTGATACAACTATTGGTCCTAGGTCACAGGGACCTCTATGTGTGATCCCTTACTCTTATTACGACTATTATATGCTCAAATAGAAATTATTTAATTTTATACATAAGTATGGCTCCACAAATTTATTCATTCAACTAAATATAACTAAAAAAAACACATACAATTGAATAGAGAACCGTCTCATTTATAGTCGGTTAAAAACATACAATCGATTGTGACAAAAACAGAAGGTAAAACACATCGCGGTCTCCTGGGCTATAAGCATAATGTGGCGTCTTCGCGACGGAAGTTCTGGCGTCGTTTTTATTATAGCTCGCGCAACTTGTAAGAACCGCTGTTATGGCTTGTAAGTAAGCACCTTCGCAAATAACTATGAATACGGAGTTAGACTTTACATAACGCTGTCTTATTTCACGAAGATTTTGATATTCAAATTGTAAAATCATATTATTTGCGTATAATAATGGCAACAGGGGACTTTAGGTTAACTAACCTACTTAACCCACTGACTTTTGGATGGTTTATGGTAAGTATGCTGTATTGTTTAAGGAAAGGAAATTGAAATTCTTAACACGAAATAAAATTTTAGGCAAAATCTCGACAAGTTCAATTTCGAAACGAATTAAACATTACATTTTCACAGTATGTAAAATATACTCTGTTGTCAACTACTTACACTTTTTAGATAATAAAAAAATACTTACAATATATCACTTTAAACAATCGTGGGTCAAGGTTTAATCCCCTGTAGTACCTACTTGGAAAAAACTACGCTCCATTTGCTAGGTCGATTCATCCGCTTACCCAATACCAAGAAACATGACCATTCCGAAACCCTTTCAAATAACTAATATATTATGTTTTGCACTTACACACATGCTGATAACCACTACTGCAATTTATAAGCGATTTTAAACGTATCCTCTATAAATCAATGTTCAGCCGAAACTAGCCGAACATTTATTATGGGTAAAGGATGAATAACACCAACATGACCAGTATAACTAGACACTCCGATCACATACGTCTTTCGGTCAGTGTTTTTGCTTACTATTTCGATGTAGGACAGAAAGTTAAATAAAATTTTGTATATTGTATACCAGAGAGAACTATATGAAGTAAATTGTATTACTGGTGGTAGGTCTCATATGTGAGAGGCCATCTGGGTAGGTACCACCGCAATGTCTATTTCTACCGTGAAACAACACTGCGTAATGCACTGTTGTGTTTCGGATTGAAGGACATTGTAGCCAGAGTAACTACTGACATATTGAGACTTAACATCTTATGTCGTCTTATGCGTATGTCTTATGCTTGCTCGTCTCGCCATTCATTGCAATAAAAAAAAAAATTACAAATCACCTGAAAAAAGAATCCACAAAGTCTCCAACCTGACAGCTTCTGTGGCGCAGTTGGTAAGACGCCGGTTGTGAAACTGAAGACTGCGGGTTCGAACACCGCGCCGAGACAAATGTTTGTGTAATCCACAGGCATTTGTTTCGGATGTGAGTTTTTGTGAACCCGAAAAGTATCCCTTAGTTCGTGATACCCACGACACAAGACTCAATCTTAGTATGTGACTGTGTATATTTATTTATTAAATATTTATTTATTTAAATAAGACACATCATGATAAAATTATAATATTTCGTTTACACTATACAGTATAGTATTCACAGAAGGGGTAAGCTCTATATGGAAAAGAGGAGCAATTAAAATACATCGTAATGAATTTATTATTTCGTCTTCAGTTTACTGCATGGGTGGGATCCGGTATATACATAGATGCTGACGTTAACGCGTTATCTTATTGCTTTCCATACGGTGAGTGCGATTGCCGGAGGCGTCACTGGCTTTAAACACGGCGACGCACGTACAATCCCTATAAAGTGCCATATACATATGTATATAAATGTATTAGTTCATGATAGTTGGTGGCAACTTACTATGGCGTTAAGATTTTGCACTACACGTCTACGTTTTAAAATTTAAAACACGTTAGATAATAATTATTCCTAAGTTTATTACAGTAATAGAAATTCGATTAATTAAGATAGTAATTGTGATCAGCTACCCTAGTCTCCCAAGTTTATGTTTCCTAAAACTCAAAATTTGTGTCTTACCATAGAATCTTAGTATGGGTGTACCTATTTCGTTATTAATGAGTAAATAACAAACAAGGATAATTTTCACAACTATTAAATCCCAGTAATTTCAATTTACTGTTTAAAGTTCTCTGATAGAGGAAGGATTGCACTAAGCAGTTTTACAACTACAAGTCTGGCACAAGACAGTAGTCTTAACTAGTTAATCAGCACCAATTCACCGCTTCTAGGTGCAAAGTTGTGCAACATCATTATCTACCTGAGCATTCATTCAGCAAATTCCATGATGCAGTCGGAATCGATCGGTACAACTGTACCACACATTGTACAGTCTCGACGGCTCGTTAAAACTACGTGACCGCCATCGGAATTGCCTAGTTATACATACACATTGTCCGCTGCGACGGTACTTCCGACTTTACATCATAACCAATCAAAAAAGAACCGAAACAACTGGAAACTTTTCCTTTTCATCTACGCCCGCGATGAGAGAAAGGAAGGCAACAGGGGTCAGCATAAACTGGTCGCACTTTGCTAAAAAATAGAGGGAAATGAAGCAGTTTTAGCTTTCGTTCGGACACTGAAAAGAGTCGAACTTACTTGGACGTTCGCTGTTGGATGAATGAGATTTTTTTTAAATAGCCTGATAGTGATTACTCGTTAGTTTTTAATGGCCGATCGAGTGAATCTCATAGCATTCATGTCTGTTGGGAGCTATTAGTTAATGGTAGGTAACCCGAGTGTTTCGGTTTTTGTACACATTCAGTATTAAATGCTGCTATATTTCCATTGAGTCTGTTATTTTTGAGTATCGATGAATTGATCGGAGCGATACGAGTAATTGAAACCGCAGACTAAAAAGTATATTCATCAGTTAATATCCGCTGTTCCAACTTCAATGTATGGTTTTGTGTTGTGAACATAAAAAACTATGAGAGTATTTCGGATACAATGTAACTGATCTCACAAAACAAGTGCGCTGATTATAATTTGCCTCTATACGAAGATGAAAACATTGACATACTACATAGTTCACAAGCTAGTTTGTCTAATGCTGTTTCTAAGCGAGAGAGATAGTATTTCATAACGATTCTCGCGCTACCTTAATAGTGTGTGCCTGAACCACTCTTCCATCCTACTGGGGTTGTAAACACCAGAAAATTACAGTTATAGTAATACAATAAGTATAGTTTAATATTACAGTTTTAATAAAATAGCCGTATTTTTTTACTTAGTAGCGAAAATATTACTGTACTGTATAAATAAAATTGCATATTAACCATTAAGGTATTCCTTATATTTTTATGGAGTTCAAGAAGCAAGTCCACAATTTATTACTATACAAGGTTATTTTTAAATGATGCACATTTGTTTTATTGAACTCAAGATAATAATTATTAATGCAAGGTCAAAATATTTATATTTACAGCTAATATATAATTGATTTCCATTTAAAATAACCTTATCAATGGTTAAATTGTACTCAACATCTACTTGTGTGTGTGTGTGTGTGTGTGTTTGTGAGCATTTGTATAATAATTATGAATGGACTTGTCATAGTCGTGCATATGTCTTACGTATTTTGCTGAGTGAGAACAAATATGACCGTTTTTATTTTGCTATTTTATAATATTCATGAATCTGAACCTTCGTGAGAAATAACGCTGAAATTTATATTATCTAATGGAAGTATGTATATCGATGATGTAACACTACACAAATAGTGGCAAATGATAGTACAGTCATTACAGCCTACCCATTAGGAGATCCAGATGTGGATGTAAGCTTGCTCGTTTTTCAAATCCAACTAAACGCGTACATCCATCCGTACCTCCACAAAAGCAAACAAACCCCAAACAAAACCTAGCTGAAATTTTCAATATTTTCTTTCCAATTAAGGAACATGCATTCAAAGCCAACCAATCATGTTAAAACATGGGGTATTCAAATGAACTGCGGTCCGCCAGAGTGATTTCAGTCTGTGCCGTTACAAAACGCACGTAGGATTAATATAATCGGACGGAGCGCTCAGACATTGGACACGGCCTGACCTGCATTGAATACCAAATCGGAAAATTCATAGCATGTGGAACACGTGGATGAATTGAGACCGTTAAAAAACAAGCCGGATAAAACAGAGTAATTATATTGTGTATGTTGATTCAGCGAAATATTTTAATGTCATCGATGCTATAAGAAACGACTATAGATCTTTAATTGAACGATCGGCAATATAACATTTTTTGTTTTTTTTTGCAATGAATAGCGAGGCGAGCATGCCGTTCGCCTGATGGTAAGTGATGCGACCGCTCATGAACAGTAGCAAAACCAAACAACACCTTGAATTACGAAGCAATGCTTGGCATTCAACTGCGCTCGCCATCCTGAGACATAAGATGTTAAGTCTCAATATGTCCAGTAATTACTCTGGCTACAATGTCCTTCAATCCGAAACACAACAGTGCATTTAAACTGCTGTTTGACGGGAGAAATAGACATAATCTACTAAAGAACCAAGCTGGTCAGCTTATAATAGATACTCCTTGGTTTAATGATCAACAATACTAAATGCAACATAGATTGATTGACAGCTATAAATGAAAAAAGGAGCTAGGAACTCTTTCACACGAAGAATAAGGGATATTAATGACTGGTTATTCCATAAGCCAGACAAATGCGACTATAACAATGCTGTAATAGAACATGTAAATTGCCACTTACACCAGCTTATTTCAAAGATTAAGTACACCCAACTGTTGTTTTGCAGAAACTATACAAAACAGCAGTTATTACAAAGAAGAAAATAACTCATATTCCTGGAAGCAGCTGCATGTAATGGCACACAGAAACGAAGACGTCAGCGGTGTATAAACGCGCTCACTCTAAATACGAATGCAGCCATTGTTCGCATGTCTTCGGAGCATTATCCGACTATACCTCCAGGGAAGTGACCTACTTCGCCGGCCATATCCCTAAGTGCTTACGCATCTAGGTTATTGTGCTATAACAGTATTGAAATCGATCGCTTGATATACGATATTGAATATCACTCGCTTTTACCGCAGATTGCGTAAATGGGATTCTGTTGGAAAAACAATGTGGCCAAATGTTTTGTCTTTGGATTGTTGGCGCACGTTTATAGCTCCGTTGTAATATGAACGTGACTGTTCTGTCTACATGTGAAATGTTTGGTAATATTCGGTCTGATTAGACTACAAATTATTATATCTGATTATCGTCATAATGCAAAAATGAGGGTAATTATAGATGTATCAAGAATATAGAAATACAGAATCCAAAAAGATCAATTTAAATTTTAATAGTTATGATGCAAAAATGTTTTTTTTTATTGCAATGAATGGCGAGACGAGCATGCCGTTCGCCTGATGGTAAGCGATACGACTGCTCATGAACAGTAGCAAAACCTAACAACGCCTTAAATTACAAAGCAATGCTTGGTACTCCACTGCGCTCGCCATTCTGAGACATAAGATGTAAAGTCTCAATATGTCCAGTAGTTACTCTGGCTACAATGACCTTCAAACCGAAACACAACAGTGCATTTAAACTGCTGTTTGAGGGAGAAATAGACATTGCGGTGGTACCCACCCAGGCGGCTTCTCACATATTATGAAATGCTTTTCCTATAAAAACTTTCTCAGTAATTTCTAGTCACATGGCCTAAAACACAAAAAACAAATTTAAAAAAGAACTAACCACAAACCTCCTCCTTGGCTTAACACAATGACTCTCCAAAACAGCGTGCACAAAGTAAATCTCGGCTAGATTACAACAGCTTTATACATACGGCTTTGCAGAACCTTATCTCTTTTAAACGCAGGAGATACCCTATTACACGGCAAATCCCATGGTAGTTGCGACTAGTTGCATTGTCAACTCTCACACCGACCAACTTAACTTTGCCGCTGTATAATTCTGTCTACTTAGGATTTCGGGTATGAGGAAGCGATTTTAATACTGGTAAAGTTGTGTTGGCGTCACAAAGCACTCTAATGCAGACACGTGGCGCAGACGCAGCCGTGTTTAATCTCCATCCCTCGCGTTTGAAGTGAAAGGTCCCCATGTTTGTCTAAACACGACGGTTTAATTACATAGCCATTAATTTTGGATTATTTACCGGGTACAGTGGATAACCGAGCTGCAAGAGGACGTGGAATTTAAATGTGCATTATTAATATATTATCAAAGGATACCGAGCTTTTTTCTGTTTTGCTGCGGTACGTTGCAAATGTAATCAGTACGTCTTTTTCAGCTCCGCAAGCTTTGTGTTTGTGTTTTTATCGTTAGTACCATAAGGGCGTAATGTGTTTACATACCTCTATATTTTGTGTTAAAGGTAACCAAAATTAAGAGTTATATTTTATAGACGTGCATAAATATAGTTATAATAATACACGTGCGTACGTGTATTCATATAATAATATTAATACAAGTATTATTTATAATTCAATTATATCACTTTAAAAAGGCTCCGAAATATTCGATTTTCAGGCGGAGGAAATTATAATTATATTATGATCCCGAATTAAATGTCAATTAATCTGATCATTGATAATTGATATGCCAGCTAATGGGCACGGCCTTATACATCTTATTTGAAAGAGGTGCTTATACTTTTATCTAACATGAACCATTGAGTCAGGCTTAAAAGTTGGTTGTTGGAGTTGTGCATATTTTGGATTCGATCCCCAGCCGAATAAATATTTGTGACGTCTACTCAAAATGTCTGGCGTTATGTGCATACGTGTCTCTAATTTGTGATTTTAATTTGCAGCCGTGCTATATATATTATATGCTATATTACCCCATATAACAAATATTATAAAATAATACTTTTTTTCTTAGATTTACGCGAATGTTACAAATAAAAATAAAAATATTAAATAAATATTTGGTTTAATATATACGTTTCGATTACTATACAGTTTTCGTGGTCACAGGGCGGGCTCCGTAAAGAATTGTTTTATTTCAAAATAATATGAAGAGTAAAGATGAGTTTTGCATTGATTAGGCTCTGAATCTACTGAATTATATTGAAATATAGAATATACATATTCATATTTGAAAATTCTTTCACCGTGAGATACCGACGTTATTCTTGATAAACATGGCGACAGAATATTTTTTAAAAAATGTATCTCGTCGGCCGTACCGCTATTGTATTGTATTGTATCAACCCATTTACGTCCCACTGCACGGCACTGGTCTACTCTACAATCGACACTACGATCGAGAGCGGTTAGGCCATATAGTCCACCACGCTGTCCTATTACGGGTTGGCGATCTTTTACCATATCGTGCCGAGTTGCTAGCTAGGTATAAATTAAAAAGTAGCTTAAAAATACATTTAAGAAGCCAGCTTAATAAATAAATAAATAACATCCAACAGTCACATACATAGTCCTGACCCCACACTAAAAGTCGAGTCTTGTGTCGTGGGTATCAGGAACTACGAGAGACTTTTCGGTCTCACTTTATACCTTAATGGATCAATATGATACATCACAAACAACCACATAACATTATCACATGACATACCATCGCAATTATTATTTAGTCTCGCAGAGTGGCTAAACAATGCTAATTTCATAACATCTGCGTCTGTTTTGTATGCAGGAGTGGAGAACGCTATTACAGGGATTATTGCGTCGGCAGTCGACTCAGGGCCTCATTAAATAGACGTTAGGAGTTTCCTTACGGTTTTTGTTCTGTGACGGTGCTGTAGACAGCTGATGCAAATATACGAACGTCTCTCTGCAGTTGGGAGATTTATAATGGGTAAATAAATGTTTTCGTATGCAATTCCTATTATATAAATATAATAAGAAACCCCCTTAGCCAAGTTATACGCTAAACTACACGCCTTGACGTAAGCGATAATGTTTGTTTTGAGCTAATAAAATTGCATCTCAGGATAGGATAGGATAGGATAGGATGGATAGCATTTGTATGGATGTTAGCCAATGGTGTTATACAATGTACAAACGTCATCGCTTACGTCAAGGCGTTAACGATTGTAGAAAGTTAATAGATTACAACTTGGCTAAGGGGGAAGGACTAACAGCCGGTAACATTTATTTCCAAGGTAATGATTATGAGATCTTTGTTACCTTGATGACTCTCATTTGTATATTTATTTGTTCTAAAAATTTAATACCTACGTGTTACCGGGTATAGATTTACTATACTGATGGCTCCACTTAGCCCATAAGCTTTGAGATTTGCATCGGAGAAATCTGCTAAAAAAACTTGATAAATCAGAGCTTTGCTAAGAAATGCAGAATATTGGCCCACAAATATAAAATATAGTAAAAAGTAGTTAAGAGTATAAAAATATATGAGTATTAAAAGTCATAAATATTTTTCCCTCTAAAAAATGTCCTCTGTTACAAAGCGATATATCTTGCTTAATAAAGACAAGACAGTCAATAAAAGAACTTGAACAATACAATGTAAACAATATTTACATTGTTGCAACACTACAACTCGCTTCAACGCTTTAATCTAGTTAACACGGGACATACAGTCGGTCCAAGACTTGCTGAAGAAAATATTTGTCTTCACAGAGAAGCAATATTTCGCATCTAAAATCTCGTATTTTAAAGGCAACTTTGTAGAGAATGTATGGTAATGCATTTTGTTAGAAACTAGTTGTTCCCCACGATTTCACGTCTTTGTGACCATATTTTATGTATAATATGACCTAATTTCATGTTCTTATTTTGTACATATCCGTATTTTGGCTTGTAAGTTATCGGTGCATTTATAGGCGCCAAGCTATTAAAAAAATCCGAGTTAGGAATTTGTTCATGATATGGCCATAGACTCGCCCCCTATCATATCTTAGGACGGAAAACACAAGGTTTTCACCTTAATACATAAACACACGCGTTTATGTATTTATTTAAGTCTATTAGAGTTTGTTGGTAGTCCTTAGATGCATCCCGCTTTCAACAAGTTGCTGTGGAAATTTTTGGAGATTTTTTTTCTTTGGACAGGTTTATCTATGTTCCGAACAGAGACTTCCTCTGGTTGGTTAAAATGATCTTTATGTTAAACAGTATTCCAAGAATATATTTTCGTTTTTCTTTAATTGTTTGAATATTTCTAGTATCGACAATCTCAGATTAAGTCATAACGTTAGGAAACGTTTCAGTAGGATTTAGTCCAATAAAACATAGTTGGGAGGTAATTGGGTTATTATAATATACAACATTATCATAAAAGCATTTTTGATTTTTAAGTAATAACAAAAAATGAAACTTTCATATTATAAGGACAACAACGACATAGATGAAGCTTTCTGAACTCGTATCTATTTATTAAACAATGTTTAATACCTCTTATAGAACTTCTATGGTATGTAAAGTCCGTCAACCCGCACTCGGCCAGCGTAGTGAACTATATGGCCTAACCACTCTCAATCGACTGTAAAGGAGGCCCGTGCCCATTAGTGAAACGTAAATGGGCTGATACAGATACCGAATACCTCATATAGCTTCAAAGCATACCCTTCCAAACAAGACCCCAAACAAAGGATTTAAAAGCACTCAAGTAAACTCAACATGACAAACGACACGGCAATAATTCCTACAAATTCACTGTCATTACCGACTCGTATTAATCTCAATGAATCAAAACCCGCCAACTGGCTCTTCATGCCGGCGGACGAGAAAATGCCTTAGCATTTCTCCAAGCGGGTGTTATCTTGTGAAAGCAGGTGACAAAGTAAGAAAATAAAGTTGTCGCAGTAGTCTTGGACATTGGACGACATTATTCATGTTTATCGGCCGCCCGCCTCCGGCTCGCCCGTTCCGTTCCATCTCGGTACTCCGCAGGGCGCCGCAATTAGAGGATTTTTGCTTTGTTTAATGTAAATACGAGGTTTTAAAACGATTTTAGGAGTATTTTGCTTAAAGTTTACTGTCATTTATACCGGGTATATCAAGAGTACTACTGAAAACGAAGCCGGGTAATAGGTTAAATGACTACAAACATAATGTAACTAAAATTTCGCAAAGAAACGCGACAACTTTTTATTATTATTTTTTAAATATCGTCGAGTTTGGGTGGTAAATCCACATATTTTGCTAAAATAATAATTTAAAGTCTTGCGTACCATAACGTATTTAAAAATAGAAGGGTGTACACTGTTATTTAAGATAAAACTATATATTTACCACCCTAATACGACGATAGAAAAAAAAAATCGTCACAATTTTTTTGCACAAAATTTAGTTGCATTGTGTCTGAAGTCACTAAAACTACCACCCAGCTTCTATCTATCCTCGTATAGTAATTTCTAGCCTTAATTTTACCAAATTGCTTAATTAAACACGAACATAGGTTTTTGTTATTCATTACCATTCAATGAGTATTTTTGTTTGCATTATGTTGTTAAAATGCAAATGTAGATAAATAAAATTATTAATGTATAATGTTTTATACATTTATAATTCCAGCTAGCCATTTATAACATCTAATTAATATTTTCATAACAATTCATATGAAGAACAAACAAATTCAATACAAGCCAAACAATGAAACAGAACAAGCAAAATATTTACTGTACGTACGGTCAACAGAAAAATATCCAATTTTCACAACTAACAATATATCAAGCTTCGGCCAAACAGAACAACTCTAAACTGATTAAAACAAAAACAAAATCGGACCGCAACTGCAAACAAAACACGTTCGACAAAGTTAGAATATTAATGCGTCTGGACCGACCCGTGCTTCGACCTCACTAATCCCTGTGATAGGAGATAAACCTGGAAAGGTGTCGCAAACTGGATTATTTTTATTTTCTTGCGCATTCATTATATGTTTACGGCTATTGCCACAACACAAAGCTTAATAGAAGCTTGCAAGGGTCAATATTGGTCTAAAAATATTCTTTATACTCTATGATAGTAAACATAATAAAATTAATGAGGAATATAGCGTTGCCCCCGCCGAATTACGTTCATTGTAGAATAGAAATAATGAAGATTGTATTTATTCTGAACAACATGTTAACAATAAAAAATAGAAACATAATTAATATACAATGTAAAAATTAAGTTATATAAATTGACCGATTTTTTTTTTCAGTTAATCTTTTTTTACCAACGGAGATGCTACACTTTTTTACTACCCAGTTTTGCTTAATCGTGGTCATCAGACAGTTAGAATATTTGCTGCCATATCTTCCTGGAAAAGGATCAAGCAAGTACCTTTTTGCTGTCTTCGGAGCCTTATCTCATCCATGTTGCGAACAAACTCCTATGGTTTTCATGAAACCAAGTCATCTGCCATCTAATGCCCAGATTAAATACCAAAACGCTTTTGCCATTAAATCTAACCAAACGTTCCGATTGTCAACCGTTCGGGCGGCGACCGTAATTTTAAACAATTTTCCCTGTTCTACCCACATCACCCGAAAAGTCAAACCACCAAATGAAAATGAACAGGCGTTGCCACTGGCACCCTGCTTCAACGCGGATTAACTCAGGTACATTGGGGTCCGTAATATGATTATAGACAATCGATGTTTCTCCCTCAAGACACGGAGTTCACGCTGTGATATTTATAGGCGCATTTTTTTTTCAAACTTTATTGCCGCTTCGTGATATATGGGTGAGATTCGACGACAGGCAAGAAGGTTGGTGGTAAAAGAAGTTTGAGTTCGGATTTCAGTAGTCTGATTTTGATATCATGAACACGCTGAAGATTATGATGTGACGTGTTGTTGAGTGAATTTATTTTGCTTCTTCTTCTTTTCAGTTATAGCAGTCATATTCTGAAGCTTTGTTCTTATTTTTTATTTTGTGTTTTCGTGAATATTATTAATCAAACCATTATATGATCTTTGAATCTGCACAACATAAAATCTCACTAAAGTTTTGGTTAAGCAATTTCACATTGAAACGTTACCCTGTAAGTATTTTTACAACGGTAAATTTATCTTGGATATATTTATAATTAGTGGTATGGTACGCCACCGCCCGGATGCAGATACACTTTTTTTTAATATTCTATCACTAATGTTGATCAATGATAATGTAGTATTCTAATAATTAAATATTTTTCTTATTAGTCCAGTAGGTAGTATAAGAGCTTATTTAATGCAAACAAACAATCAAATCTTTCCTCTTTATAATATTACTTTAGATATAAGCTTTCTTATGTCCATCTTACGTCTTAAATAACACAACACTGCATACATAAAACGTCTCATATAGAGCTGTATGGTTTAAGAAGAAAAGACAACGCATGAGGGCTAATGAAAATGCCTCGGAAAGCTGCAAAGAAAAATGGAGCAACGTGTAAAAAGGTAATTAACAACAACACAAGCAAAACCTTCGTTTTGCGACGCTTCTTTTAAGATTGCAACAAAACATTTAAGTAGTTTTACAAAGGCTGTAAAATGAATTGTTGTGTTAGTCATTTACAAGGCATTGTTTGAACTACAGGTGGAAACATATAACATATACTCAAAATGTATAATGTCACTTGGACATTGTAAAATAATTAACCTATATATTATATGGACACTGAGCGAATGACAAATACTTCAATCCATCCCGTGTCCACGAAAGCTGTAAAGCAATCGAAAATTCGATTAGTAAAAAGAAAATAAACCAAATCCACGATAAAATCCGTCAACAATAGTTTCATTTCAAAGTATAACATTCGCGTAAATCTAAGAAACCATTACACATTCGAAAGTATATTATAACCTGTAATTATACCTTTCCCGTACCTTTTTATCTATTATCCTTTTACCGCATCAAACCCACAGACTCCAGTTTCATTTACTTTGAAAGAACTGCGTCAACGGTCATAATCAAATCTGATTCTTACAATAACAAAAACCGCACTGAGATGTTCACAAGAGATCACGCCTCCATAAATATGAGTGGGGATCATTCATCATTCGAGGCTCAAGGGATCCCGGTCTATTCCATTCATGACGGAACCAAATCTTTTTACGCCTCCGGTGTTTGTGCCCTTCGACATTTCGCCCTCGTAATGACGAATGTGTGCCAACTATGAATATGTCACTGGAGGAAAAGGTTTTGCGTGTAAAAATGACGATTTAGCTTATCCTTATGCGAAGCATGTTTGTGCTGAGAGATTTATGAAATGATGTTGTTTTGACGTGGGAAAGTTACTTGGCTGACTCTATGTTGTGATCATCATGCTAAGGATTTTTTTTGTAGTTTTCCTTGTCTCCTACAAAACCTTTTTTTAACATACATAAGCTCACGCCTTTCTTCCAGAAGAAGTAGGCAATTTAAATCCTATTTTTCAAGAATCCTATTTTAAAAATCCTATTTTTTAAAATGAGACAAATAGGATTTAAATTGCCTACTTACTGTACTTACAGTATACAGTATACAGTATACAGTAAGTAGGCAATTTAAATGCTATTTTTCTATTTTTTTTTTTTTTGTATGCTCGGATAGGTTTCTTTATGTAAAGTTCACTATCGTTAGGCCATTTTTAAAAAAAAATCTAAAGTAATATTATTTTTCTATATCACATGAATAAATTTTCTTCCGTGACTTCATAAACTTTCTTACAAAAAACACGATTAAAACAAATAAAGTGGCGAATCATGGTCCAATTATTCATAACCTAAACGTTATATTAGATAATCGAATAGATTCCGCCATAATATCCGGTAAGGGCACAGCAGTTAACATAACGCCGCGTCACTTCCTTCCACGACCCTTCGGGGTCACTGACCTTGACACTTTGCTGGCGTCGCAAAGTCAATAAACAAATTTGATGTTACATGTTCTTAATCGGCAGTATCATTGGCAATTTTCTTTAATGGGTACTTATGTAGCAATAACGTCTAATGGATGTCGAAATGAACCAATTGAGAGCTGTTCATAATTAGCGTCAAGGTGTTCATCGTTCTGGTATACAAACCAGACATTGATTAAAAAAAGAAGGTGATATGGCAGCAGCAAAACTGTTACTCCCAATCGATTCTCTTTGAGCCAACGGAATGATAATATAGCTTACACGACTTACATTACTCTACGATTAATTATAATACATTATAAAGTAACAGACTCAATCCCATAGAATTAAAACCATTACTGACTGCAACTTTAGCTATAAGACAATACCCAAACACAAACGCCGGCAATCAAATCCGATCCCACAATTAAACAGGGCATGCTAAATGCAAAAATATGCGTACTCCAGACGTCTACACGTTCAAATAAAAGGGTTGTTTCACGCATTCGGTGCCGAGGGCCCAAATCCTAAATATACGAGCATTTAGCGCTCTCATATAATCCTTTATTTACGGTGTACGGCGGCTAAATAATATTCCCGGGCTGGACATGCCGCAGGATTAATTTGAGCACGAATCAAAATGGCGGACAGGTAAAGTTTGCAGCCTCTGCCTGTTGCAGTTTGCAGGATTATGGTGTACTCAATATGAGCCTTGGGTGGGTTTTCATGGTAAAATTTTATTTAATGAATTGTACTATCCATTTTGAATTCAGAAATGGATTGTGGTAAAGCACCTCTAATTTAGGGTTATACTTAAGAGATGTTAATTATCTTAATAGTTTAACAGCCGACCACGTACTGGGTACGGTTTGAAAGGCGCGGTTTCAAATAGTCTGATCTTAATGTGTTAAATTGTTTAATCAGTTTAGCGTGAGGCATATGACACGTGAGTTCTGGGATTCAATTTTCTAATCAACAATACGTGCCAATATATTAGGTAATAGTCTAAGCTTTTCATATGCTCATGCCTGGTTGTTCCGCATAAAAATGTTTGGCGGGCCTTTAGTAACGATGATGGTATAGCCTAGGCTTCCAAAGATACAAACGTAAGCTAAATATATCTACATCTACGTATATTCCTTTTGGTATTGCCGGAGCTGCAACAAACATCTTCTTTTCTGTCTATTTCTCCGTTCACTTTCATGGACCCAAAATCATCTACGTTTTTCATATTACATATATTTTTCTTTTCAAGAGGAAATGCGGTAAAGCTCCTCTTTACCCTGGAGGGGACAGAAAGGGGTATACCAGTGTCACTGGCCTAACAGCCAGACACTTTGTATTTTATATACAATTATTTTAAAAAATATATACACTTGCTAGAGAGACGAGGCGAGACTAGCAAGCCGTTCGCCTGATGGTAAGCGATACGACCGCTCATGGCCAGTACCAAAACCAAACAAAACTAAGAATTAATAAGCAATGCTTCTACGTCAGTGTTACTATAGCTATATTCAATCACTTATCCTTCCATATTGCAGCAAAAATATTCACTTCCATTTGACAGGGCCGTACAAAGCAAATATTACACGAACAATACACAACAAACGCCCATGGAACTCGGAGACTTCGCCATAACATCGTCCAACTAAATAAATCAAGGCAATCCAATGAAAGCCAACTAGTACGTCACACACAAAGCGAACATCCGAAGCCTAGTCTAATGTGAAATGCCGCAAGTGCACTTGCCATTAAATTAAACATCGAGTTCAGACTATGCGAGACCGAAGCTAATAAACTTTGTACGATGTATGATGGACATTTTTTTTTTTTTTTTTTTTTATTGCAGTGAATGGCGAGACGAGCAAGCCGTTCGCCTGATGTTAAGCGATACGACCGCTCATAAACAGTAGCAACATTCCACTGCGCTCGCCATCCTGAGACATAAGATGTTAAGTCTCAATATGTCCAGTAGTTGCTCTGGCTACAATGTCCTTCAATCCGAAACACAACAGTGCATTTAAGCAGTGTTGTTTCACGGAAGAAATAGACATTGCGGTGGTACCTACCCAGATAGCCTCTCACATATGAGAGACCTACCACCACCATTCTTTGAGGGTTTCGATTTTATATGCTTTTTGATTGCATTTTTTCAGGAAATTGTTTGTTGCTACTGTTGCTGTCTGTTAAACTGTTAGTTGTCGTATCGTTAACGATTCGTCTCAGTGTGTTTTTTTATTTATACCATCACATGAATTACATGAAGACACATATTATAGTTTAGTACTGTATTAAAATTGGAAAAGTCTTTAACTTTCAGTTTGAGTAGCATTTGTATAAATATGATTGAAAGTAAAAACATTTAATTTCTCTGAGTCTATTTCCCAATTAGCTGGCTGACATTAATGCAAAAATGTACTAAGAAATGTTTTTATTGAATAATAAACATACTAATTTCTCGATAAAATACAGAAATAATAGATTTTTTTTAAGTTACTTTGAAATAAATATGATTTAATTAAAATTAAAAGTATAGTCTCCAATTTCGCACAAATTTCAAAATTGTACAATAACCCACACTTCCGAGCCTCAAACACACTCACACAGGCCAAATCCGTACTTCAAAATTAGATGGTAGTTACAAAAACCCCAGAATCACGGTGTTGTACCAAACTCGGGCCGTCACGTGCCAACCGGCCGAATGAGACAAGCCCAAACGGGTCCGCTTGATTTATTCGCAGTACGCGCACGTTGAAGGTAGCGTGGCGTAATTCCAGCGCGAGCGTAAATCTTGTTACTCATGGAAATAGTTTGCTACTGGAAAAAGGAATTTATAGTTCAGATTAAGGTGGCAGATGATTGATTTACACGGACGGTGTAAAGTACTGTTTGCAGGTTAACGCGCTTGTTACATTTGTGTGGTGGGACCTAGAGTTATTTAAATAATTATAAGATATTTTGTAATACGTCATAATTACGTTAGCAAATACGTGTCCATTCGGCTCATATTATAATGCCATGAAGTCACATTTTAGTACCAGAATAAAAATAAAATGAAAAGGAACAATTTATTACGACAAAATTTAAAAATAAATACATAAAATACAAAATCTATAAATAATTACTCAAAAAATATTTAAAACCTATATAATGAATACCCCCACAATTAACCGCAGTTTTACGGACCTACGGACGGACGGGACGACCTATCGTCAATCCGCAATAGGCCAGCGTCTACCCATATGGCCTAACCACTCTCAATCGAACTCTCGATTGTAGAGGAGGCCTGTGCCCTGCAATAAAACTTATACGGGCTAATACAGTTACCGACCTAACAAAACATCACAAACAAGGACAAATAATTTTTATACTATTTATTATGTTTGTATGTTAAGTTGGTGTATTTTTATGTTAAGTTAGTACGAGTATTAATTTCCTCTGTTTTACTTCGCTATTTTACACTACCCTCTCTTTTTCCTTCTTTTAAATCCATCCCATGGTTGTCTATAAGACAGTGCTCTAAGCAATAAGACCGCCATTAGTATTATTTTTTTGTTTTTGTTTTTGTATATTGTATTTTTTATGATTAATATATACAATAAAGATTTAATAAATAATGAAGGTTGCAAGAGCCATCTAGACATCAAACATCAGCGTCCCTTCTCAATGACGCCGGATATTCGTAGGAAACGACAATACACTCTGATAAACTGTTTGCCCCGCAGACACAGGCGACAATTTGAACAACTAATTTGCGTTTCACTCGATAAATTATCTTCTTGATTGCGTACTCTCGTATATTTGCGTTTGTGTAATCAGGGGTTGTAGATCAGTTGTGTGAAAGCAGGTTTGAATGTTAATAAAAATATATCTTTTTGGGATTAATGCTTTTGGGGATATTATGTAAGATCACATCTAAAGTAATACATGATTATATTGGGCAAAGAAGACAGTAGGTTTTTTATTTATTTTAAGGATGATAATAGACGTTATATAAACGCAACATGCTATTAAAATGAAGTATTAAATATTAAGACATAAAAATCTTGTCTTCGATTTGTTAACATTGTTAAAAAAATGCTGTTGTAAAAAGCATTGCCACTATAAAATCATTTTATTGTGTGATACAATTACAAATCCCAGGTGATTAGAGTAAAGACCCTTTATTTATTTTATTTTATTTTATTTATTTATTTGAGGAAGATTTACAGACAAATAATATCTATTATTATTAAGTACAATGAATAGTTAAGTGCTAATTACAAATCTTCACCAATAGAGAAACATATGGGAATATATTGGGCTAAAAAATATAATTTCTATGAGGGAGTAGAATAATTGCGTGTGTATGTTTTATATATACATATACATACATAAACATATATACACATACATATATATATATATACACATACACATATATACATATACATGTATTTCTTATATATTTAGTTTAAAGGTGTGTATTAATTTGTTAGTTTTGTTTATTGTAGTGTGTTCGATTCAAATGAAATATTATGTTAACGAATTAAAGAATCGATTAGCCAAAAGTTTCTTAATATATTTTGAGGTAGTTCAAAACAAGTCTATTTCTTGTGGAAGTTGATTAAATGAGTGTGGTGCTCTCAATGCGAATGTGTTTGCTCTATATTTAGTTTTGGCTTGTGGAACATGCAGTATGGCTCTCTGTCTAAGTCTTAGGGTATTTGTTTTTAATGAGATCATAGAAAGTAATTCTTGGCAATCAACTGTTCCATTCGCAATTTTTGTGAGATAGCAAACGTCGTTGATACTTCGTCTATTTTCGAGAGGTAAGAAGTGATATTTTCTGCATCTGTGATGGTAGTCAATTGAGTGTTGGTTACATTTAAAATCGAGAAACTTAAGAAATTTCATTTGGATGCTTTCGATTCTATGTTTATGGATATGATACTGAGGGTTCCAAAGAACATTGGTAAAATCATTGTTAATGCAATTCTTAAGCGTCTATAAATTTCATGTATAAAAATGTTAATAATTAATTTTCTGAGTAATTTTGGTGCCTAGCTCACGGCGTACCTAAGCCTGAATTACGAAAACACATTTTTCGTAAAACTCTATTGATATTTGCTTTATTTTTATTGGAGAAGCGTTATGTCGTTTCAATGTTGCCATCTTTAAAATATAAGCTTGACTGGCTTTCTTGCATTATCTTCCTCAGATAATTAATGTAAAAAAATAGTGCAGAGAAGTGAGAAAAGCAAAATAATCACTGATTAATTAATTAAGGAATAACAATTTGTTTCTGTCGCCCGAAAGCGCAATTGTGCAAATAATAATAAATATTTGTCCCCTGCTTCCTTTTTATTTCATTGCACATGATATTACTATTAGATTAATAAAATAAATAAGTACTTGATATTTAAATTGCGTGTAAAATATATTTTTTACTTTTATTTGTGCGTCATAACTTTGCCTCACGCCAATATAAATGCAACAAAATAACATTAACTACCCACAGAGTTTGATAGATGTAGAAAATCTGTAACTTTATAGTGGAATATCTTTTTTCCTAGGCTTGCTACAATAGTAAATTTTAAAAAATAATTGTTAAGGAATTCGAAATCTATATTTTAAAATATTTTTCATCTCAATACACACAAAGAAATTACAACAAAAAAATGTATGGAGAATTATCATTGTTCTTTGCGAAGCGTATTCTAGGTGACTCCGTACGTACGCACAATATAGTATTTTAATAGTTTTAATGCTCTGAAAATTTGAGGATCTTCGAAGAATAAAACCCAATAACCTTGATGCTTTGTTAACGATATAGTCTATATGTTTGTTAAACAAGAGTTTTGAGTCGTGTACCACTCCGAGGCCTTTAATTTCTTGTACTAGTTTTAAGTCCTGATTCCTAAGTTTATATCCAGTACCCAAAGTTTTTTTGGATCGTGTATATGAAATATAAAAGCATTTCGACACATTGAGATCCAATTTATTGTGAATGCAGTAACTCTCAAATCTATGGAGATCGGATTGGAGTTTGTTTTAAAATAAATAGTTAAATTTAGAATTACGTGAATATACCCAAAATAGTTTAACGATACTTAAAGCACTACCTATTCTACACGAATCCCACTTGAAAATTCGATTATTTGAGCCACGATCGCCACTTCGATAAATATGGCCGATCTATTACCACTCCAACCACTTTAGCTCACAGGTTCAACAAGGGTTGTCATTCCAAATAATTTTAGCTACACTGCTACGGCTACGACTCTTGCTACGGTTTTGTAACTGCGTCATTTCCAATGTGCTACGCCGTAGACAAGTACGCTACGCAAGTTATTACACATTTTTATTCTTATGTATGTATGTATGTATGTTTATCCGTTCACTAACCATGAAGCGATGTCAAGGGTGTGAAGTGGCTCGTATCCAGGAGGGGGACGTATATGTATTGCACTAAAATTCATGACGTCTTATGTTGCCCAAGAAATTTGCTGAAATTTTAAAATAGTCAGCGTAGTTCCTTTTACAAAGAATATTCCCATGATTTTCAAGTAGTTATAATAGTACTGATTTTTAAAATATTTCTCCTAACAAATAATGTGTAGAAAAAAACACCTAGCATTATCGGAGCTCTGGGAAAGTAAGAAAAACAAACAATAAGCGCCGCCATAACTTTGTCAGAACATTTATATATAACGCCCGGGCGTAACTCTTAAGCGGTGTTTATGTCTAAATCGACAAAAAATCCTCGCGCAAGTGTCGACTTCCCCTTATTTAGGGGTCCCCTAAGTTTTCCGCGACACCTGCGGCCTACAAGATGTGCGCTGAGGTACTAAGACTACGTCTTGACTTTTTTTTTAACAATAACATTCTCTTGAGTCTAATCTACTTTATATCTCCGTTGATTGGAAAAAACACTTAAATGCATAAAAAAAAAAACAGAAAATGTATATTATTTAATATTTAACTCATACTGATTGACAACTGAACTCAATTCATGACACTTTATTTTAAAAGCTTTGTGTAAGCCTTATAAAACTAAACATGAGTTCTTGAATCTTAAACTTAATATTTAATACTTTATACAATGTTATTCATTTGGTTCTATATGATCAGAGTATGAGTCAAATAAATTTAATGGAAAATAGCTTTCGAGCTCTCAATAGTAATTACTTTTCATTCTAAAACTAAGTAAACATCTCAAATTGATCTCACATTATTCTAATACAAAACAACTACAACTACACAAAGATTACCACAGGATTCAACAACACAAACTTCACTCCGTCCTTTATACATTCACGGCGCGGCGCGACGCTGCGGGTAGGGCTGACTGCAATTTCCCCTCCCTCTTTCACATGATGATGTGGCACCCTGTGATATTTCACGCTTTGAAAAATGACTTGGCATATTAAGGCTTTACACGGTACATTCGCGCTCTTCAATACATGTGAAGTGCGGGGAGAGTTTTAGAAGAAATCGTATTATATTTGAGTGCTTTGAATTGATGTTACATTTGTAATAATAAGGCTCAAAATATAATATTGCGTTAATAGGAGATCGAACCTGCAGAGTCCAGTACAGTCTTCTTCGTGTTTAATACACCAAGGAGGCTTTGTGTTTAATTAATTACTTTCCAGTTTCCGAGATAATCTCCATATTATCAATCACTTATACTGCATGAATAACTTACTCTTACTCTTATTATAAGTAGCGATTATCCATCACGAATCCAACAATAATCAATTAATAATTAATCATATCATATCATTAATAATTAATTGATTTAAACGAGCCAATAATCCACCGACATATTGGACGATAGAAACTACCCACATATAGGAAATTTGAAAATCAACATTGTGTTTATAATCGGAACACGTAATAACTAACCTACTCCACCTCAATGAGATCTAAATTAGCTTAATTAAAGTTGACCATGACTAATGGCAATTTATTACATTAATCAACACATGATACTGACATCTCATTAACTACCTGGATCACGTACACAAATTGCACTAATATCGTTTATTACTATTAGATATTAATATGCTTTATAATATACGTATACTATGATGGCTTATTTTATCTTGGGAAAGTTATTTTAGTGCTCTTTTAACTTAAGGATCGGTAGACAGGGTAGGCCAATTTTACCGTACATATACACCACGCTGGGCCGCCATTAGCCAGACAAAAGATTTTTACTAAATCGCTTGAATATATGTAGCCTTTCCACCATGTGAAACAGACTTGTACTATATTATTAGGAGCTAAGGTCTAAGACCTGGAATCTGGTATTATAGAGGGCTAATGGATGTTTGTATTATATATTGTATAATTTAGAGGTAGTTGTTCGATAACCATCTTTGTACTTGAGCATGAATAACCACGAGGCATTAAGGCAGCTTCAGAAATCAATGCATGGCATCATTTTCTGTTCTGATCGCTACGTTAAACATTAAATCAAGACATGGAAACTATAGACTGACTTGATGACATGATGATTAACCAAATTAAGCCAGCTCATCATCTATGGAACCTGTAATTGAGGTGAAGCTGACGCAGTAATCGATATACTTTTACAGTCTATACATACAATGCAAATTAAATAACATTGATGCGAGCTTAAGCATTGTCTCCTCCCATCTTTGTTTATTTTTTTTTCCACACAGACCTGCAAGTCACTAATGATAAACAAAATATATGTCCCTAAAGTAAGATTTCTAGTATTTTTTTGGGTATGCTAGATCCTTGAAGACATTTTTGTAATCGCAACTACATTCAAACACGAAGAAAATATTTGTGGATTGCTGAAAACATTTAACTCAGTGCGGGGTATTAACCCACTGTTTGTAATATGTTACCGGAAATGTATGAAGTCTAGGAATTGTATACATTTCCTAGGAAATGTATACAATTCCGAAGCTGTTTAGGAAATGTATAAAATATTATTTCAATAATTATTTATACATACATATCCTGGGAAATGTATACATTTCCTAGGCATTGTATAAAATTCCAATATCGTATTAGGAAATGTATAATAATAATGGTTTCTGTAATAAAACACGTTGTTAAATTAGAGTAATATTTTTTATCACACGTAACAATCATAGCGTTAAATTCTATAATACTTAACTATTATAGAATTTATATTATATAAATAAATAAATAAATACTAACCTAACCTAACCTACCACTTTACTGGTGGTAGGTCTCTCATGTGTGAGACTGACTGGGTGGGTACCACCGCAATGTCTATTCCCGTCAGACAGCAGTTTAAATGCACTGTTGTGTTTCGGATTGAAGGACATCTTAAATATCTTACATATCCGATCACTATTTAGGAAATGTATAGATTTCCTAGGAAATGTGTCTAATGTAATTTATTTTACACATTTCCGGGCGATTTTAGGAATTACATAGATTTACTAGGAATTGTATACAATGACGGATTACATACATTTCCGTTAACATATACACAACAGGCTTTTTAAACATCTGACATAGAGGCTATTCAATATACAATAGTAATAAACAAAATATCAACTGCTCATTATGACGATAAATCTGTATTAAACCGCACTATATTGAACGGACAAATTAATAAAACGATTATCTATTTCGATTAGGAGTAATTAATGAACATTTTCGATTTATTGCGTACTCCTAAATCACTAAATGTCACCTGTAACATTGGACCAGCTTGAAAAGAGCCCTGACGATGTAGAAAACAGCTCATTTTAATCAATTTCGCGGAGTAAGAAGGGAACGGGTGGGGTCTTTTAATATGGTTGCCTCAACACCTCTGCGCTGGGTATTAATAAAATTAATTAGTTCGAGATAACGCCTTCGTAGTACACGAGTTTTCGCGTAGGCATGCTAAATAGGTGAAATGAGTTCACATATTTCAGTGCTTTTACATTTTAAAACGAAATTTACATAATTTAGCGGTAGTAGCTTTTTAATATTGGAATTCGGTGAAATTAATTTTGATTCTTACACGCAATACTACAAATTTTCTTCTTATTCTTGAAATATTCTTATGCCATAATACGGTGCTACCATCATATTTTCAGTCACATTACATAGAATCTGCAATAACTTCATCACAATTTAGGCTGCAACTTCATTTTACTCCATTATTAAAGTCATTAGTAGTAGTGGTCAACAACAGCCAATAAAATAACTACAGACCTATACAAACATACACATATAACTCAATACTACAATTTGCCATAATTTTTGGTTATATTATTGTACTAATAATATTACCCACATTCTCCCGCAAATTACACTCGTGAAACACCTTGGCAGGTATAAACTCGTCCAAATTGAAAATTCAGAGTACGTGAAACCTTTCACTTCCAAAATTTCAATCCTCAACTGCAAATCTAACGTTTCTATTTCCGATACACTAGCGTTACTGCGCGCAGTGGTGCTTCACGCAATTAGAGTGGACAAAAACAACTATAATCTGTGTTACTGCTCCCAATATAAAGTTTCCGTATGAAATTGTGATAAATTATAGAATAATATTATACTTCAATAATATTGTTGACTGATCTACACTACCATTCAATATGATTTTAGCAAATAATAGAATAGTACATTTATTTAAATCCGTTTTTACCACTAAATGCACTGTAGTGACTTTTGTTAGCCGTCATAAAACAAACAAACGAAGAACATCACCAATTTAACTATTGTCATTTTTGTTTCTAAGATTTACGCAAATGTTACACATTGAAATAAAAGTAATATTTACAGATTTTATCACAGATCTGGTCTATTTTTTTTACCTACCTCACTGTGCTACCTGCCAGGCATCAAGACACATTGAGCTATTTCTGCGTAGATCGGATCGCAAAACCAACAACTTTTAAATAAACTGTTTAATTCATAAATTTTAAAATAGTGGTTTAGTTTTAAAATTGTATTATAGTCACTGGCCACAAAAGCTGTAAAATCATTGAAACTATGAGTTCAAAAATGTAAAAATTATTAAAAAAAAACGCGGTAAAATTGTAAGTAATTATTGTATTTCAACCATTGCCATTTTATCTTTTTAATAGATCTACTACACTCATACCTTTTGTTTTTCTAATGGATTAAATCCACATTGGATACCCGACTATCTGGATAGACCAGGCCGGTCTTTTACCGTCTAAAAACCCATGTCTCCATCTGCACTTTGGAGGAACTTTGGGACCTCAATACGAACACGCCAAAGGTCCCCCAGCACTAGAGCTAAAAGCTCTCAATCACAAGAAACTCCGCAACGGTACTACGCAGAAGACACAGGGCGATTTATTCCACCACCGTTGCATCTCCTTCTCCGAGCGGGATCGGCTCTTTCGCGATCACGCTCCGAAGCCTCTTTATGAAGCATTACTGCTTCACAGAAGACGACCACGGCTTTCCATTTTGACTCTCCCTCCAGCGTCACCCTTATCACTGCTGGCAGAGAGAGATCACGTCTAATCTGGGAGATCAGACCCTGCCGCTCTACTTCCCACGCAGCACATTGCGCGAGAGTGTGTGCAGCTGAGTCCTGGTCTCCGCTATTGCAGTGGTGACAGTTCGCCGTCATTTCACGTCCTATCTTTTTCAGATAATCACCAAAACACCCATGTCCGGTGATTACCTGAGTAAGTCGATAAGTGAGTCGTCTGTCTCTTCGTTGCATCCAGGTTTCGAAGATTGGCAGGATAGCTTCAACGACGCGTTTGTGCACGTAAGGCTCTTCACAAAGCCTTGAGTGCCACGTCGCGAATGTATTTATATGTTCCTGTCGTCTTTTCGGCACTTGCCATTGTTGTTGGTATGTCTTGGCTCGACTGGCGGACGGTGCGAATTCGCGCATATATGTTTGCATCCATGTCCGCTAGGATGTCCAATTGCGGAAATCGTGCTAGGAGAGTTGCCGCCTCGAAGGATATCGTGCGATATCCTCGAACCACCCTGATGGCCATCTTGCGCTGTAGTCGATAAAATTTCGTCCTACAACGACGGAGGCTTAGTCTTTTCGACCAAACAGGCGCCCCATACAGGGCCATAGATCGCACGACTCCTGCATAGAGGCGGCGGACTCCCTCTTCCGGCCCTCCTAGATTAGGCAGTAGTCTATGCATGGCACCTGCTGCCCTGTCAACAAGAACAAGAAGAAGACGCTCAAAGTGCTCCTCGAAGCCCCAGCGACCGTCTAGTGTAAGGCCTAAATACTTAATGTACCGGCCCACCTGAACTTCAGACTCACCAACTCGAATTTGGAAGTTAGGTGGTTCCAAACCACGCGGTAGTTTGTGGAACTATAGCGCCTCGGTCTTATGAGGCGCTATTTGTAGACCCAACCCGCGTATTTTAGCGACGACGATTGCCACCCCCACGTTTCGCCAGCTCTATGGTAGTCTCGAAATTCTCCCCGTCAGCTAAAATAAGCGTGTCATCCGCATAACAAATAATATTTTTGCTGACAGGGAGACTGGTACAAAGAACTGCATCATATGCTATGATCCACAGAAGCGGGCCCAATACAGACCCCTGTGGAACGCCGCATTGAACCTCTCTTTGGTGCAATTGCTTATCCTGGCCAATGTACAATATGTACCTGTCCCGGAAGTACGCCCCAACTATAGCTTGTAGGTAAGGCGGCACTAGATGGTATACCAGTGCTTCCCTGATAACATGCCATGGTAGAGAATTAAACGCGTTGACAAAATCTAAGCTTATTACTAACGCCACTCTACCCTGAGAAACAGCCTGTTGTGACAATGAGCGGAGGTGAAGAATCGCATCAATTGTCGATCGTCTCTGCCTGAAGCCATACTGGTTATTAGCCAAATTGGGGCCAACCCGCGACAGATGTTCATTAATACGAACAGCAATTATTCTCTCAAATAACTTACCAGCCTCATCCAGCAGACATGTGACGGTAAGCAGAGGGAGATTCTAGAGCTCTGCCTTCTTTCTTCAAGAATACCAGCTTGGCTGTTTTCCAGGCTCTAGGGAACGTGGCAGTGCGGAAGCAGCTGTCAAATAACCGCCTCATTCTATCCCCCAATGCTGTCAGAGCCAGCACCCAAGCTCGACCTAGTATCCCGTCTGGGCCTGGCGCCGTGTTTCGAGCACCTAAACGGCGGATGGCGTGCTGCAGCTCTTGTTCCGTCACTTTTAATTCATCAGAACAGTCTGTCGGTACCATCAGGGGAACTGACGGGCTTACCCGACCCGCTGAGAACAAAGTGGTAATTATTTGTTCTAAAAGATCTGGATGTAGAGTTTCCGTCAAAGGGGGCATCCAAGGACGGAGTTTACCCAGCACCATTTTATACGGGCGGTCCCACGGATCCCTATCGATGCCCTCCAGAAGCTCTTTCCAACACCGTGACTTGGCAGTCTTAATGACAGTTTGGAGTTCTATCGTAGCTAATCGATACTCCCTAGAGGCCCTATCGACTTCATCAGCTTTAGCTCGCCTTCGCCTTCGGGCTCTAGTGTACCTGCAACGATTCCATAAACAAATAGCACGTAGTTGCCCACTACACTCATACCTAATCTTTTCTTTCATTACGAAATGAAGTTTTACTTACCAAAACATATTAGTAGAAAGTTTTCGATAGATCAAATTTAGCAAAATGTCAAAACAACAACACTATTCAAAAGCCATTCCCATACTTTGTCATGTAAAGTTACGACAGTCGATAAAATATTCCAAATTCCTAATATTTATTGCCTCACCCTCGATGTAGCGCACTGTGCATCGATTGCACTGTCAATCACCGCTTCGCGGGATGCCGTGGGGACTATCACACTTCGTCATCAGCCTTCAATACCTAATTTTCCCTCTCTTTCATACGTATGGAATAAAAAGGGACGGATACAAGGCTGTATAGGTAGGCTGAACAGGCGGATATTCGTTCAGGATCTTATTTACTGCCTCAACAGCAAGCCGACGTGAATTCGTTTTCATGTGCATATTACGCGTCTTAAAGCTTGGCTTGACACGTTTACAATGGAGTTTTTATGCTATAAAGGTTTTAGTTTATTTTTTCAATATGTTACAAGTTTTGCGCGATGAAAAATTTTTTACGTGATATTATGGTAGTAAATTTTTTATTCATTCATATTAGGTTCATAAAATTATATATTGACTCTATACGATAGCTTCCTTTACCATAATGGAGACTATTGTCGGAATAGTTATTTAGTAAAATCTAAAGTTAACCCCTATTTTTCTCTCTCTCTTTCTCTCTCTCTCACACACACACACACGCCATTTTATTTAGTATTCTACTACTAACAAAAGAATAGATTACCTCATAGTTCGAAACAAATTAATAGCTTTAATTTCCCCGAAGAATCAAATTAATCAGCAATAAAGTTTTTAACTAGCCCTAACAAGGCAGCGAAATGTCGGACTCCGATTGCGCGGTAAGCTAGTGAAATAAACTTTAGTTACCCTGTACCTAATGTAAGCGTTCCTTTTTCTTCGCTAAGTTATTACACCGCGGAAGTATGCAAACAAGTGGCTTTCATTTTTAATGCCTTACACAAGTGAAATGGAAGTAGACTGTAAAATATTTTAAGTTTCTTTCTTTTGAATCGACAGGTTCCGTGGCGCAGTTGGTTAGACGTCGGCTGTGAAACGAGAGGCCTTATGTTCAATCCCCACACCGAAACAAATGTTGGTGAGGCCCACAAGTATATGTTTCGGGTCTGGGTGTTTGTGACACCGAAAAGTCTCTTGTAGTTTCTGATACCTACGACACAAGACTTTATTGATCTATGTATGTTGCTGTTGGAAGTATTTCTTTAATTTTTTATTTATTGCATGGGTCGGACAAATGAGCAAACAGCTCATCTGATAGTAAGTGATCACTGCCGGCCATAAACATCCATAACACTTGGATCATGTTTTGCTGGCCCATCAAATCGGGAGTGGTACAGGAAGGACAAAGGGTGGGAAGACAAAATGGGTATTGAATATCCGACAGTGTCACGCACCAAAGGACAGCAAGGTTGTTGCTTCACATTTGTTTTCTGAGACAGTGGTACTGCTCTGAACAAGCTTGCCTATTCATGCTGACTCATGACCGACCACAGCGTGACCCTACAACTTCCAAAAAAATAATCTTTTTTAGATTTTATTATAAAGTTACAAAATTGTTTTGTAGACATGATAAATACTGTGTTATGATATTATCTTAAGCCCTTTGCAGTCCACTGTTGCGGGCTGCACGTGTACACATGTAAATATAGCTCTAGTTGCATAGATATATTTTCAAGATTTTTTAATGTATTATATTATTTTAAAAATAACAAACATTCTACCAATTAAATACAAATGAATAAGAATCACCAAGTAGAACACTCAAGTACCCAAGCATAAAAAGCAAATCCTCTCAAATTAATCAAAAGTCAACGGATGATATGCAAAAAGTATACAAGACTAATAAAATGCTGACCGTGGTGTTTCAAAGCGGCTATTGGACTCAGAATTCCGCGGCATCCTCAAAGCTTGCTTTTAGCGAAACACAAAAAGGTAAAAAAGAAAAAAGATTGCCCCTAGTGGACAGTCCTGTGAAACGCGGACCGCATTCAGACGTAATGAATGCACCACCTTAGTCCCGTTTGACAGATACTAATTTGTACACGACGACACGAGTAAAATTGCAAAAAGATCGCAAAGATAATGGAAAAAGAAACGTGGTCTTTTACTGTAAAAGGATTTAGTGCTGAGTGTAGTTAAATATATACTTAGTTTAAAGCGAACGGTGATATTCTATCGTAAGGTTGTGGATAACAACACTCTTTTAAACGGGTTTTAAGTTTTACTCATACTTTCTTTATTGATTTGATGTTTAACATTTTACTTAAAATATATTTTTTTCTGTAAAGTTTTTTTTTGTCATTTTTATGAATTAATTTTCTGTGTCGGAGCATACATTTTTCGTATTTCCAGTCTTAATAATAAAAATTCAAAGAAACATGAAATGAAGAAATGATATTCGTTTTCCGTGGTCCAATTGGTCGATATTCGAAATTAATAGTTGGGATTGAAAATTTGACCGCCATTTTGAAAAGTGTATCTGCGCCCGGGTGGAGCCGAGGTAAACCGCTAGTACGATATAATACTATACTTTGATAAAAAATACTGTTACGACAAAGTAATTGCATTGGTTAATCATAAGCGCAATACAATCTTAATCCATCGTCGAGAGATGGTTATAAATAATTCCGGCTAGGACGAACATTTTTACCCATCAAGTAACGTCTCTAATTCACATCTCGCTTTATTGAGCCAAACGAAAGATGCTGACGTGCATAAAGTTTGACGCAGCAACCTCAAGCACTCGCCCCTTAAATACATATTCTAGCTAAGCCTTCTGAATTTCAGATTTTCTGTTTAACGGATCATAACCCTTATTCCGACAATTCGCACAATTCTCTTCAACCTACAATTTAAATAATAAAGACATAAAACACTGAAATAAGAGATGGAAATGAAACATCATGACGAATTAGAGTGACCCTCGTCGGCTTAACCCACTTCATTTAATATTCTTTACACACGTACATGTTCTGTTTAATTTCGCCAGCCAGAGCGTCAATTTTAAATAGACTTGTAAAAGCAATGCCCCGGGCCAGGGAAGCCTTTTGAAATTTACATTATGCCCAGTTTTTGTCTCCACACGCACTAGTATAGTACAAAGTCGTCTAGGCTTTGTATTCATGTTTACGATTATACTTTTCCTTTTATCCTTCCGATGTGGGGTCTGTCGTGCTGTAAACAACTTCTAAAAAAGAGGTTTCAGTTTTGATGCATTATATTGTATGGACACCGAATCCTTTGATTGTTTTTGCGTTTTGACAACATTTTATTTTAATACTAAATTAATACGTGTACAGCGCCATCTTGCGGAATTTTCTTGAACCATAAATTATTCTGTAATAAATTAAACTATAATTTAACTGTCCCGATAATTCATCCTTATCATACTCCTCCATCAGAACCAGATCTTTACCAGTCGGTCAGACGACCTGGTACAGGTCGCGGGACGTCGCTGAATGCAAACTGTCTCCAACAGGTCACTGTGGAAATCATTGGGCTATGTTCAGCAGTGGACTTCCTTTGGCTGATGGATGGATGGATGATATTCCTCCACAACACAACCATAACACAACTTCCAAAATATTAACAGCCCAACAGCAACCGTCTCTAAAGGCACGTTATTTAAAACCTAAGAGAGTTTTCGTTACGAAATTATGACAGATGAAATCCGAACAGCGAGAAGATTTTGCGGTTTCGGCTTTACGTGACGCAGCGGCGAATCCCTTGAGCCTTCCGTCTGAAAGCCGAGCGCGGGCCTCCCACCCGCACCGTGAAAACTTTCACTCGCTCTCACTTTTTCGTAATGGAGCAACAAAAATGTATCGCGGTTTAGCCCACTGCGCCGGCTAAATTGGTAATTTCCATATTTTTCTGTTACAATACCACTGTCCCTTTTTGTAGCGCGGAAGGATGTAATTGAATATATTATGTTTAATTCATGTTTATTATATGGAGATATGTGGTAACCGTGTTGGCACATATATAAACCGATTAACAAATTCTATATTTCAATGTTAACCTCAATAACGTTACCTATTAGACAGATAGATTTTTATTAGATCCGTCTTCAATTTAGTATACAAATCCAAGTTTATTATGCCATCCACAAGATTTAGAAGCCGTTTAGCAGGGACTACCATTGATAAATTATTTATTGCGATATTGACTTAAGATTCTTGCCATTTAGCATTGGCACTTACAAGCCTTTATTCGAACCCACATCATTTTATAGCAATAACATCACGAAAACACCTGACTGTTAATGCACGCTCCTGAAATAAATCACATTATTAAACCAATATAATAAATCGCGTTTTAAAGATAATATATTCACAACAAAAAACATCCAAATGTGTCAGAAACATCTGAATATATCAGAGGGTCACAAATTGAATACCTATTGTAGAAATAACAAGGACATCAAAGCTGACCTTGCATATAAAATAATGTGAAACGGAGACTCCAAGTTTCGTGGGTGAACCGTAACGATATCAATACCAAGGGAATACGAAAGACAAATAGCGGCTTGCCAAAATGAAATAATGCTAAATAAGCAATATGTAAAGTGTTAGAGAAGTTGGAAATCAATAGTGCGTGGTATGAGGTGTGAGACTACAGCGAATAAATCTGGGAAGATTAGGTTCGTTACTTTGCCACTAAATTGAGTTCATTTATATAACTTACGCTAGTTACAGACATAATTTAAACGACTTCTAAAAAGGAGGAGGCTCTCAATTCGACTGTATAATTATATAATTAGCTGTGTATACCCACCGTGTCATCTTCCTAAGTCATAGTTGGGCATAAATATATTATGTAAGAAAATAATAGAATACTGAGTAATATAAATTTAATTGCCAACGTTCATTTATGCTATCCAAACAAGTATGTATCTTTAATTTCACATAATTCTTTCAAGCAGTAAACTTGAACTGTCAATTCCGGTCAGTACCATGGTCCATCTTCGTGACCTTCATCTCTTACATTTTACGCGATATTTAGCAACCTCGATTTTATGACGGATATAGGTTTCTTACATTTACGCGAACGCTACTTATTGAAACAAAATTTTGTACGGATTTTATCGTGGATTTGGTTTATTTTTACATAATTTTATTTCTCGCCGTTTCTTTTATTAACAACATTGAATCCTAAAACGATATATTACTTACGAGTGCATTATAGCCACTATACTCGGAAATGGAATCCGAGATCAAAATGTAAACAAAAGTGTTACCACTACAATAAAATAATTTGTCATGGTAGTTTGTTCACAACCGTTAAAAAAAAACCGGTTGGAATTATTCTCATTCGTTAAGTAATTATAAAACAAAGCCAAATAAAAATTATTTGGTATAATATTTACAGAAACTACAATTTCAACTAAGTATGTGAAAAAAATGGTACGAAAATATTTTATTCTACAGGTATTATGCAGAAATTCTTAAGCTTAGGCCACTGAAATAAAACTTTTTTTTTAAATTTCGTCTGTTAACAACAAATACGTTGCTTTGACGCCCGCGACACCTCCCTTTAGTTCATTTAGTTGCTTAACTTGATGAATTTGCATCATGTGATTAAGTTAATGTCGCCGTGATGCTGGTTTCACGTTTGGTGTTAAGTTTTTTTTCTATTTTGTTCCTAAGATTTCTGGCGCTCGTGTTCCTAGCCGAACGCACTATGGTCTTTAAAAATCACTGTAAGTTAAACCCATTAGAATTTGTTTGGGCCCAAGTCAAGGGTCACGTCGACAGGCATAATAAAACATTCAAAATATTCAAAATTCAAAAATAAATATAAATAAATAAAACATAGTACTCGCAACATTTGAATCTATTCACTAATCAAATTATACGCAATATGTTTTTGAGAAAATGTTTCATAGCCCTGAAATATCACTTTTACAATGACATTGGTTTGTTTATATTTTTGATCTGGAATTCGATTTCCGAGTATAGGTCCTAATTGACGTTTCTATTATTAAAATAATCGATTATAAAGTTAAAAAATTGTTACCCGTGTATTATAGCCACTAGATCAAAACAAGAAAAATCCTAAAATAATTTAGAAATACAGAACGTTCTTTAATTTTATACATTGACCCCGCTCGGCACTTGTACCCCACACCACCCTAAAGGTTAGGTTAGGGTGAAGGAGCAAACAGCTCCGGGGTAAGCAAATACGCTGACGAAGGCGCAGCACACCTCACCGTTTATCAGAAACCACCGTTTTTATCTGTCACCGCCAGCCAGGACAAGCGCTTCACTCGGCCTTTTGATAATGTTGACATTACGAATATAGTGTTGTGTGGTCCCTATTTATTTGGATATTTATAGAATTGTATATTGTTTTTGGTTCAATGTAAATATGATAGTAAAGTTATAAATATTATAGTAGATTTTGTTTATATGTACCTATATATAATGAGAGGCACTTGTTGTTGAACTCTGGAGAGGTACGCTCTGGAGAGCTAAGCTTTTTTCTATACCCAACAGACTTTATTGTCTTGCTGGCCATTATTTGCAGTCCCAAACTATGAAAATTTCTAAATAAAAATCTTACCGAAGATGGAATGGCCCGCCTAAACTTTGAATCCATGACTTCTTTAACCCACATTGCATGGTATACACAATGCAGATCTGCAACGTACGCACTATCATAACACATTTTTGGAGAATTTTTTGATAGATGAAAACAGTTAGTTATTGGCGAGAGTTGCCGGAGAATAAAGTCCTTGGGTCGCTAAGCCAGCAGAGTTTTAGATGATAAAAACTGAATAACAGACTGCATATTATTAAGCAATCGTTCTTAACCTAATAATATAAAATAATTCGACGACCTACGCCTACAACATTATAAGAACGTGTTGTAATTTATTATGTCTTCTTTTTTCTTCTTTCTCGTAAGCCTGGGCCTCCCCCAATGATCTCCCCATTGACATGTCAGAAATAGCCTGCATCCAGCGACTTCCTGCAAACTGAACCAAGTTGTTCGTCTACCCTGTAGGCGAGCGTGTAACTTATTGCTATTAAAAAAATGGCAGGCGCTTTTAGTCCGAATAAACTTGTTTGTAAATATGATCCAGATATCGTCCACGGTCTATTTCATGATACTATTACAGGAAAGCTTTTAGTTTCAGTTGAAACTGAAAATTAGAAAAGTGAGATTAACTTCAAGTCAGCACAGCTTATAGCAAATTATTTTATCACAAGACGAAAGTGTAGTTAAAGTGGCCAAATTACCCTAACCCTAAGTTTTATTTTCCTTGTCAGATTTACTCAAAAGCACAGAGAAAAGGCATTTCACACGAATATAAAATAAGCAATTATATCTCAAGTAATTTGCCAATTAAACCTAAATTTCCATTAATACGTGAAACTAAATCATAGCCAACTACTGAAAACAGAAGCTACACTATCGAACCGCTAATATAAAGTTCAACTGGGCGCCCCCACTGTTTAAACTGACCGCTCAAAATTCCAAATATATGTGCAAAAGAATTTTCATTAGTGAGTGCACGTTTCATGGACCCGTGTCACCCCGCGTCACTATGCAGAAAACCGACGTCAATACGTTTTACATGTGATGGAATTATGCCGGTTCAATCCTTCGCCTTATTTTTTTAATCAGTTCTACTGGCGTCTAATGTGTCATTTAACTAATTATCGCTCTTTAAAATGTAAACGCCATTAATAAATAGATATGCATTATGCTTTATTGTACAGCAAGATAACAGACAATTTAAAGTATAAACAACAAAACAGTTTTATTTGTTTGTATGTATAATTTATTATACACCAATATTTATGTAAAAGACACAATAAAACAGATAAAAAATACATTACACTAAAGACATGGCTACAATGGCGGCCTTAAGGCAATTTCGTCCAGGCAACCTTTGCATGGATTTGGAGATTTTGGATTTGAGAATTATACCCTAGCTTTTATATTATTACATACTAATGTACTAAGAGAAAAAGATACACAAGATGTTTCACGCTTAGAATAGCATTAAAACCATAATTTCTACTAGTAAGGTTTTCTACCATCTACAAAAATAATCCAAGCGTCTCAAGACATGTTTGTCTATTTATGTCCTTCTCCCCACGACGTATTAGGGCTGTTGTCTCAATGGTCATAAACTGACCCCTACAATAAACCACTTTCTCGGTACTTGACGTCACTTCTAGAGGGCCAGCCGTATAAAATAGCTATAAACATTATTTATACTGCACTCTGTATGATCCTGACATGTGCTTGATGAAATCGGTTTTGGTGAAGAATTAGGTAAAATGATTGGTGTCAGCATGGTTTATTTAATCTGTATTGTAAACAAATAAAAATATTATAATATAAAGAAACTAATGGCCTAAGCCGGCTCCGCCCAGGTGCACGCACTTTTATTAAATATTCCGTAGCCTATATTCATCAGGGATAATGTAGGATTGTAATGATAAATAGTTTTTCCAACCTGCCAGTATTTTCAAAGCCTATTCAATGCAAACAACCAAATCTTCCCTCTTTATAATATTAGTCTGTATCAGCCCATATACGTCCCACTGCAGGGCACGGGCCTCCTCTACAATCGACAGCACGATTGAGAGTGGTTAGGCCATATAGTCCACCACGCTGGCCTAGTGCGGGTTGGCATATTAGTATGGATAACATATAAAACTAAAAACGGTCCTATCGGTTTAAGAAGAAATCCCATTGACTAGTTTATAATAAACATGACGACATCAGTTAAATATTTTATATTATATTTTTCTTATCTGACATGAAAATACGGTTCGTTTAGCGTTATCAAGTAAATTGTCCTTCCTGAACCAATGTTATTATACGCATATACATAAATATAATGTTTTGTTCATAATAATAATTTAAATAATATACAAGCATTTGATAACAAAACCACAATATTATTTGTTAATAAATAAATAAATCAATACTTATTGTTCTTGCAGTGGAAAGGATTCGGCATCAACATCAACGGCGAGTATATTACTCACCTTCGATTTGCCGACGATATTGTAGTCTTGGCAGAATTGCTGAAAGACCTTAGCACTTTGCTCGAAGACCTTAATCGAGTCTCCCAACAGGTGGGTCTTAAAATGAACATGGATAAAACGAAGATCATGTCGAATATCCATGTTGTGCCCACCCCCATTGAAGTTGGGGGCTCGACTCTCGAAGTTGTAGACGAATATGTCTATTTAGGACAAGTGGTCCGGTTAGGCAGGTCCAACTTCGAGAGAGGTCAATCTTCGAATCCAACTCGGTTGGGCAGCGTTCGGGAAACTTCGCGACGTCTTCTCGTCTAAAATACCTCAGTGCCTAAAAACGAAAGTCTTCGATAGTTGTGTGTTACCAGTGATGACATACGGCACCGAGACGTGGCCTCTCACTGTGGGCCTCATTAAAAGGCTCAAAGTCACTCAACGAGCCATGGAGCGGGCTATGCTCGGAGTTTCCCTACGCGATCGAATCAGAAATGAGGAGATCCGTAGGAGAACCAAGGTTACCGACATAGCCCATAGGATTGGCAAGTCGAAGTGGCAGTGGGCCGGGCACATAGCTCGTAGAACCGATGGCCGTTGGGGCCGAAAGGTTCTCGAGTGGAGGCCACGTACAGGCAAGCGAAATGTCGGACGCCCGCCTACAAGGTGGACGGACGATCTGACTAAGGTTGCAGGAAGTCGCTGGATGCAGGCCGCTTCCAACAGGTCATTGTGGAGATCCTTGGGGGAGGCCTATGTTCAGCAGTGGACTTCCTGTGGCTGATATGATGATGATGATGATGATTATTGTTCTTGACTCTTCATCATAATCATCAGTAAACATTGTTGTCCACACTGTTGTTGTTTTTTTCCTTTTTTGTTTTCGCGGGGAAAAACGGTTGCATGAGGGAAAGGCGGGCGGTTATGTTGGTTTCACCGGTCTTACGACTTAACGCTGATCCACCCGGGAAAGATGTTACAATCCAGGCCACCGTTGAGTCGAGTTCCTACCAAAATTCCTACACCGGCATACCCACCAAAACCCCACGGTGGTCGTCTTCAGCGCATTGGAGTGGCTCCGGGATCCTGAGGCTTAAGCGCCCTAGTCTCGCCGGATCAAATACTGTTGTCCACTGCTGGTCATAGACCTTCTTCAAACTATACAATTTCACCCTGTCTTCAGCTTTTCGCATGCAGCATCTACCATTTATTATAATCCTCTTGAGCCACATAAATACCCTAAGTTTACCACATTGGGCTGCGTTGTGTTACTTACCTTATAATTAGTTTAACAAATAAACAACTGTTATAATTTCGCGAATAATTATTTATCCTAATCTAGCATCTTAAACTAAGTTTTACTGGGTGGCATTTTCTCCATTTACGCCAATTTTTCATTCTCCAGTAGCCAAAGGATACGCAGTGGTGGTACATTGCGCGAGACCACCAAAAGTATGTGATGAAAACGCTTACTTCAAAATGAAAGACAATCAACAGTAGCATTCTCTTTTTAACCCTTATGCCAAAGTGCACTAACCATAAGTCATCACTTAGGAGATTTATAGATTTCTCTTCTGTTCTCTTCTTTCCTCAAATTCACGCTTTCCTTATTATTTCCGCTTTTTACACACCGTTTTTACAATACGCTTTGTACACCGATGACTTGTTTTTATCTGTTATATTATTATTATTTTCTGATTGCCTAGCTCTTGTCGCCTGTATAATGTTAAATTGTATTTTATTATTTGTTATCAGCGTTCTTCAATTTTCAATGACGGATTCAGATCATATGATTGTTGACAAATCTGTGTGGTATTTTTCAATGCTTACTATTGTGATATGTTAAAAGTGATGATTGTTATTAAAAAAAATCAAAAGAAATTTAATGTGATACAAATTACAAATGGCGGCTTCATCGCATGAGGCAATCTTACGGGCAACTTTAAACGATTATAAGAAAAGGAAAAAGAAAACTACCTTCATCTGAGCTCAGAGTAAATCTTAAAATAGAATTGCAATTCCCAAACCGGTGTGTTTAAGCGCCTGTTGGTCGAAAATACGTGATGTAAACACTCATACATTCATTGCGGCTAAGCGCCTAGTCGGTAAACTATGGTGAAGCTCGTCTACCCAGCTGAATTGGGTTTGCGGATTAGACGCATTACAGAGCTGTTACTTTGACATTTGGGAGATGTTGACCATGTGAGACTTACGTATGAGATATACTTTTGATTTATTTATTTTTACTTGACTGCCTCGGTGGCGTAGTTGTACTACGGTTCGGTTATAAAGCTGAGGTCTCGGGTTCGAATCCCGGGTTGGGCAAAGTGATATTGGATTTTTCTATTCAGTATCAGCCCAGAGTCAGGAATTTGTGCCCGATATGGCGATAGGCTCGCCACCTATCACATTGTGGGACGGAACATACAAGGCGAAATGTGGGTGCCCTCGCACCTCTGCCTACCCCTTCTGGGAACAAGGCGTGAGTTTATGTATGTATGTATGTACGTTATTTATTTTTATTTGGTAATTTATTTGGTAAATGATTTTATTTATGATCCTTTCATGTTATTAATCATAAAAAATGTATCTATCTATTACACTACTAATATTGTTTGAAAGTTTCAATATTTTTGGGGGCTAAATTCATCAAGAGTTTCCTGAGACTGAAATACATAATGGTTTTCAGCTTTAATAATATTATTGACTAACAATACACGCACCATCAAGAATCAGATATAACCGCTGGGATTCTCATCTTCAATTTTCTCCGAAATTCACGTCCGATTCAATTACAACAGGCCACTTTATTATCTAAATGTTACAAAATAAATCTCTCTCTTTGTTTCATTAGTGCAATTTTTCCGACGCCAATAGCTTTCCAGACGTGCAGTTGTTAAACGCACTACACACCAAAGCCGGCGACACGACGGCCTATGTCGGCAACTTTTGTCGGCGGGGTAGCTGGCAGCTCCACATATCCATATAACTCAGAAAACTTTGTCGGCAGCATCTCGTTGACTTGATATAAGGAACTGAAAATCAGCGCTGTGTCGTGGCTTTCTCACCTTACTCATATTATGTACTTCTAGTGTTATATCCCTATTGTGACAAAAAATCTTTTTTTTTCTTCTTTTTTTTTCCTGTTCATTACGTTTTTAAGTGTCAACTGGCAACTGGGCTAAGCGCTTGTCTCGCCATCATGTCGATGGACAAAACATTCGTGCGTTTGTTTATATCCTTCCGCGCCGACTTGCATCGGCGGGGTGTGTCGGCAGATCGGCGCGACGTCTTAGTGTGTAATGCGCCTTAAGCCATGACCTCCTATTAATAAATAGCATACTGAAACGCCAAACGACCCCCAATAAACCGAGGTCGCTTCAATTGTCTTTATTACGTTTCGCCTAATTCATTGCCTGTAAGAAAGTTTTATTTTATAAGATTTTGTTACGCAATGATAGTTCGCTCCCACTTTTATAGTTTTTTCTTTTTTTTTTTTTATTGCAGTGAATGGCGAGGCGAGCATGCCGTTCGCCTGATGGTAAGCGATGCGACCGCTCATGAACAGTAGCAAAACCAAACAACATCTTGAAATAAAGCAATGCTTGGCATTCCACTGCGCTCGCCATCCTGAGACATAAGATGTTAAGTCTCAATATGTCCAGTAGTTACTTTGGCTAAAATGTCCTTCAATCCGAAACACAACAGTGCATTTAAACTGCTGTTTGACGGGAGAAATAGACATTGCAGTGGTACCCACCCAGGCAGCCTCTCACATATGAGAGACCTACCACCAGTATCCTTAGCTTCTATTTTCCGTATATTGCATACGAATTTATTTTTGTTTGATGTTGATTTTGTGTATTGATGATATTAAAGCAGGAAATAATGTACAGAAGCTAGATAATACATTATTGTTTGGAAATACATTCTGTGCAAATGCCTAAATTAATATTTTTTCCTCATTTATTACAATAGGAAGTGATAAAAACAACATTTTTAATGGATTTCATATTTTTTGCAGAGTTTTCTGTATAGGAAATATCATTAGTTTCTATTTAATAAACACACAAAATGCACAATCATCGAGATGTGAATATATACCTAAGAACATTACAAAAAAAAGTAAGGTACTCGAGACCTTCTCCAGCAAACCAACTGTATAGTAAGTTTTAGACTCATTAATATACTAATCTCAGTATAAAAACTACGACTGTTATCTATCCAAATTTTACAAACAAAACACAAGAAACCCGACAAAAATCCGAGCATGTGGCGCTCGAATCTCGATCAAACTTATTTTATTAATTAACTTTCAAAACAAAATTACGAAACATCTAAAGAATAAAGTTTTAATTAATTTTGCAATTACAACCCGCTTTGTACGTAGCGAGTGTGCAGTGGTGTTTGGTTAGCCAACAATAACATTTCCCGATGGTAGCACAAGTTATTCTATCGCGTTAACCGGCCATGTTAGAGTACATCAGTCGGGCACAAATTTTGCCACGTAAGTATTATCTTTTACAACTAAATTGATAGATTTTACTCGACTCAGCTGTTTCGAGAATATTGATCATTAAGGGCAAAGTATTAATGGGAATTAATTATAATGGGACAGTTTTACCAAAATCTATCGAAGTTTTAGCTAGAGCCTCCCTTGAAGCTAGTTTGGACATCTATATCAGCCCATATACGTACCACAGCAGGGCACAGGCCTCATCTATAATAGAGAGTATGGTTGAAAGTGGTTAGACCATATAGTCACGATGGCCTAGTGCGGGTTGGCGGAGTATACGTGCCATAGAAATTCTTACATATCCCTATAGTATGCAGGTATCCTCACGATGTTTTCTTTCACCGTTATAATTCGTGGTGATTGACTATCAAGTGCGTGATGGTCTATTCGTAAACAGAACAGAAGTGGCTGCCAACATGTTTGTTACGGCGTTTCACATAGATCTCTAAGTGAGTGAAGGTTGTGTGAGTGTTGTTGTGTTGAATTTCTTGATAGTTTTATTTTGATGGACTTGATATTATTATTGTTCGGATCTCTGAAATGATGAAATGCATGATTTACCAATAATGGATATAATTGTCGATAACGGAGAAGCTCCTGCTGAGTACGAATATAATCAAAATACTTTAATTTAATTGCTTGGATTAATTGATCGGAATATAACTGAACTAACGCACATAGCCGGACTTCAGACGCCAGGTCATTAGTAATCGATAATGAGGCGTACGTGCTTAATGCGTATCGGAGCCAACATAATTGGATTTGCAAACCAATTAATGTTGAACACTCTGCTCATTATACCGTGCAACACACTACAACATATTCTAAAGTCAACACGAAGCGTCGATTACTAATTGATTAGTTTCTGCCGAGTGTGTTCTTGAAAGGTTGTAAGCTACTGATAGTTGGTCTCTCACATGTGAGAGGCCACCTAGGTAGGTACCACCCTAATACCTATTTCCGCCAAATAGCATTGTAAATGCATTGCTGTATTCCGGTTTGAAGGACATTGTACCCAGAGTAACTACTGGACATATTGAGTCTTAAAATCTTATGTCACAGGATAGCGAGCGCAGTGGAATGCTAAGAATTGATTTGTAATTCATGGTGTTGTTTGGTTTTGCTATTGTTCATAGGTGAACATATAGCTTGCCATCAGGCGAAGGGCATGTATGTCTCGGCCTTCAATGCAATAAAAAAAGCTATCCGTCAGTGATACTACGTACCCGGGTAATCTCTATAAATGCTGATCTCCTGTCTGAGATACCATGAACTGTGAACCATAATAATCAAAGATAAAAAGAAATAATACAGGCAAATAAAGCTGGCTTAGTACCGATAAGTTTATCTATAAAATACTTATAAACAATTACTTATAAAATATTACAATAGTACGTATCAGAAAAATGATTAGAAATATTAATAGGTGCATTGTATAAACAAAATAATTAAATATCCTTTTGCCTACTATGGAACAGGAAAATAAAACATAAGGGCAGATGCAGAATAAGATAGGACATTAACGTTTTTTTTTTAATATATGCCTCACGGGTAATATTATAGCTAACTTTACCTGTACACATGCCAACACGATTGTGTATTCAGTTTTTTTTTTTAGAAGTACGCTTATTTAAATCTCTCAAGATTCTATCTTGTAATTTTTGTGGATGTTACATCATATTATCTACTTGACTGTATCCGATGTTAAATGTATTATTACATAGGCTACATCTTATTTAAAAAATAAACATTTATCTAGTAGATACAGTCAACGACAAAAGTCGTTGAGCATATTCAAAACGCCAAAAGTCTTGCACACATGAAGCAACAAAAGTGGTTGACCAGGTTCGGCCACAAAAATTCGTGAACACCTTAAGGTTACAAAACTTTCTGAGCAACAAAAGCAACAAATTCCTAAACACGCTAATATTACATAATTCAATGAACACTTGTAAAAAGCAAGTTTGCCGTAGATGTGTTCATCTACTTTTGTTGCTTTGTAATACAATTTATATTTTTTGCTTTTCTCTGCATTGACTTATTTTGTGTTTTTGTGAAATAATATATATTTACGCGAAGTTTAAATGTTGTTCTTGTTCGTCTGTTATAATACGTGCCTAATGTTATTCATACCGTGCTGTTGATGTTGCAAATATTATAATAAAAACTTACATACATACATACATCATACATCAGCCTACGCTGTCCCACTGCAGGGCAAAGGCCTCTCTACCCTCCTTCCATTCGTCCCGGTCCAGGGCTCGATCTTACATAAAATAAGAAAATATAAATTACTCACTGTACTACTTGTACTTGTGTGTGCGATTTCGGAAATAATTTAAAAAACTAATACAAAGATAATAATAACATTTATTGATCGAAAAAATAAATTCAAAATATATCTAAAAAGGGTAGAAATATTTAAAATCTTGTGTGGCCTCCATTTGCTTCGATGACGGCCTGTAGTCGGCATTGCATAGAATTTACCATATTTGCACACACATCTCCGCCTCTGAATGAATCCCATATGCGTTCCACGTGCCTTATAATGCCTTCCTTTGTACGTGGCGTGTCGGGCTCCCAGGCTTGGACAATGAGACCCCATAGATTTTCTATTGGGTTCAAGTCTGGACTCTTCGGCGGGAACGGCATCTCTATAACAGCATTTTCATTATTGCAGAACCATGCTCGACATCTTCTAGCTTTGTGCACGGGGCTGTTGTCGTAGACGAGGTGTATTGGCTCCGATACGTGCATTCTGGCCGTAGGAAGTAGCAGGTTCTCCAACAGATATATATAGCCTTCGCTATTCAAGCGGCCGGTCACTTCTGTCAGCTCACTGGGGCCCGATGCACTCATCCAGCCCCAAAAACCAACGCTAATACGGCCGCTCGATCGATAAGCTCTGATATTTCTGGGGTTATATCTCTCACCAGCTAATCGCCAAAGAGTGCATCTTCCATCTTCCGATGATTGGAACGTTTTTTCGTCCGTGAAAACGACTTGTGAGAAATCGAAATTCAGAAATCTTTCGGCAAATTGCAGGCGTTCCAGTTTGTGCTGTGGTGTTAAAATAAGTTTTCTCGCTGGAACTCGATTATGAAAGCCGTGTTCTTTCAGCCGCCGACGAATTGTTTGTGTCGATAGATCCATGTCTGCTGCGACCGTCGATACACGAGTGAAGCCGCTGCTTTGGAAACACCGAACAATATCAACATCTTGATCTCTTCTAGTTTTCCTCGGTCTACCAGTACGTTTAGATGTTTCAATCAAACCTTCAGAATCCCACCGTCTTGTCCACAGGTATACGGTATTTCTCTGAAAAAAATATATCATTAAAATATGATTGACTGCAGTCTATAGTCATTATTATATATTTACTTTTTTAAATTATTCCCGAAATCGTACACACAAGTACAAGTAGTACAGTGAGTAATTTATATTTTCTTATTTTATGTAAGTTTTTATTATAATATTTGCAACATCAACAGTATGGTATGAATAACATTAGGTACGTATTGTAACAGACAAACAAGAACAACATTTAAACTTCGCGTAAATATATATTATTTCATAAAAACACAAAATAAGTCAATGCAGAGAAAAGCAAAAAATATAAATTGTATTACAAAGCAACAAAAGTAGATGAACACATCTACGGCAAACTTGCTTTTTACAAGTGTTCATTGAATTATGTAATATTAGCGTGTTTAGGAATTTTGTTGCTTTTGTTGCTCAGAAACTTTTGTGACCTTAAGGTGTTCACGAATTTTTGTGGCCGAACCTGGTCAACCACTTTTGTTGCTTCATGTGTGCAAGACTTTTGGCGTTTTGAATATGCTCAACGACTTTTGTCGTTGACTGTACATACAAATATGCTTTCCAGCTTCAAATATTTATTATTAGGATTAATGTCTCTATTCTTTGACGTTCTTCGAGAAAATTAATGTACGCTGCAATCCACCTAGTATATTGATTCTCGCATCCAAGACATGTGCACACAGAAATAGTCCCTATATATAGTATACGTTAAGTGAAATAATTCTATAGCCGCTCTTAATACGATCGCTTTGTCATGCACGCACTTGACGCCAAATGGCGAGTAATCAACTCACCATAGTGCCTTCCCTTAATGACCTGCGCTTAGCTGAAAGCCTAATATCAATTCATGCGTACTGCAGTTATGCACATGTGTTTGGATCCTATACGTACTTCAGGATCAGCAAATGTATCGAATAAGGATTATGTTATGCTGTCTTGTGTTTTGACTTTTGGGTTAGGACCGGTTTTGTCGTAGTGCTAGTATTTAATGCAATTCAAGGCCCGATGTTCCTCTATTGTACTTGATTGCGGCGGTGTTTATTTGTCTCATAGTAGTAACACTTTGATTTTTGTAGCCATGCTGTTCTTATTTGGAATTGTAGAATAATTGGGCTAGCTTGGTTCGGAGTCGAAACACTGTATCAGATACCAACATGAAGCGACGGCTTTGATGAGGCGTTTCATTCGGTTTGTGAGATTTGCTGAAAAACTAATTATCCTTGAAGATGCAGGCAAAGGAAAAACGTTGAAAGTGTAATAGATGTTCATTACGGCACTTATAGCTTAGTATCAGGTAAACAATTTGAATGTTGCATAAATTATTTAAATTAAATTAAATCAAGTGACAAAACTAAGCCGACTGAACTGAATCATAGGCGGTGAGCGATAATTAAGGAAAGAGGCAATATAACAATGCAAATAAAATCAAATAACCTACCTCTATTGTGTTGATAAACTACCTATTTAAATATTATTTCAATGTATATAATGTTAAACGTAAAGGATTAATACAAATAAAGCTGAATTTGGGATGCTACACTCATCATAAAGATCAACTTTTACTATACGGTTAACCGTGAAATCACTGAAAATAAATCACCTATGCCATACAAAAATAATCGTTTTAATTTGCAAAATGTTACCTTGTATGTTTATATAATTTTTCCAGTGCAGGTTTAATATTGAGTTAATACAACGAATGATGTAACGTTTCAAAAAATCTGTTGAATCTATACGTAAACCTTTAGATAACATCTTATAGAGGCAATGTTGTCTTTTTTTTTTTTATTGCATTTAATAGCGAGACGAGCAAGCCGTTCGCCTGATGGTAAGCGATACGACCGCTCATGAACAGTAGCAACATTCAACTGCGCTCGCCATCCTGAGACATAAGATGTTAAGTCTCAATATGTCCAGTAGTTGCTCTGGCTACAATGTCCTTCAATCCGAAACACAACAGTGCATTTAAGCAGTGTTGTTTCACGGGAAAAATAGACATTGCGGTGGTACCTACCCAGATGGCCTCTCACATATGAGAGACCTACCACCAGTAAAATGTTCGATCATTCGTCTTGGTGTCGGAGTACAGAGTAATCTCCCTGGTTACAACGAAGTCAGTATAGGTAAATGTATCAACTTATCAACCCTGCTTTTCCCATAATATGTATTGTAGTTCATCTCAGTCGTTATCTCTCTTGGCAGATTTGTCGTAGTCATCTTTTCTGGTGATTCCCTCTATAACCCATCGCCATTCCTCTCCAACTGAATCTTTCCTTGCGTATTCACGTTCGGGACTGTTAAGTGCAGCATTGTAGTGCCACCGTAAAATAACATTTTAAATATTCTGGTTACACTTTTTGTGTTCATCGCCTTAATATTTTAGTGATCCTAAAACTGGTGGTTCTAAATATAGACCCAATCAGCAGTATACACATACCATTGTGTTTCTGAAGTTACTGGGAATTATAATACTTACCACATCAAATTCTTACAAATCCAATCGAGTGTTCACTGTTTAGTAATAATTAGTTCAAAGTGGTGTTGCCGTTGATTATAAGCAGATGTGACGCCTACCAACACGTTAGCAATCAGCTGGTCTGAAAATAAATGTGTGAATATTGCTATTTCGCTAGACGTGTTAATTTTTCAAAATCGAAGTATTCGTTTCTATGAAAATCAGGATCGTGACTCCTTTCAGTAATTGTCGCTACTACTCATAGTTTCTAATAAAACCACCACGCCTAGACAAAACATTCACATGTATATAACATACATATTTATTAACTCAATAACCAACTTTTTACGCTCCTCCTACCACCTCTACGCAGATGATCTCCAAATATATACTCAGGCACTCTACCCGTTCTACCCGTTACCACGAAGATTTCACTTGCGCAAACCCTCCTTCTCCCCATCCATGATTATGCCGATGTCAGCTATCTAGATCTCACCGAAGACCAACTAAATAAACTTGAGCGTCTTCAAAATTTCTGCATAAGATTCATATTTGGTCTTCGCAAATATGACCATGTTTCTGAGTTTCGTGCTAAGCTCAAGTGGTTACCTATACGGCTTCGTCGGAATACTCACATTCTCTCTCTTCTTTACAATATTTTGTTTAATCCTCTCACTCCATCTTATCTTAAAGAACGCTTTATTTTTCTTCATGACTCACATTTGAGGTTCTTGAGGTCGTCCGAGAATATTAAGCTGAGAATGCCTGTGCACACCACGACATTTATGGACAAGTCTTTTACTGTCAAATCAGTTCGTTTGTGGAACGCGCTTCCTGTTGTGGTGAGACAGGCGCAATCGCTGTCTTCGCTCAAGAGGCAAGTTAAGGAACATTACCTCTCTCTTTAAATAAACAGATTTTAGTGGATAATGTTATTTCCTACTTCTAAATCATTTAAAATTTGTATTTATTAAACAGGGTATATCAAGACTGCTACCGAAAACGAAGCCGGGTGGTAGTTTAAGCGACTTCAGACACAATGCAACAGAAAAAGTTGCAAAAAAAAGCGACAATTTTTTTTTTGTAATTTTTTTCCTATTGCCATATTTTGGTGGTAAATACATTTTTTCCTAAAATAATAGTGTATACCCTTTAATTTATAAATACTCTAAGATATAAGAGAGTTTAAATTATTATTTTAGCAAAAACTATGGATTTACCACCCAAAATGACGATATTTAAAAAATCATAAAAAATAATTGTCGCGTTTCTATGCGAAAATTTTAATTGCATTGTGTTTGTAGCCACTAAAACTACCACCCGGTAGTTTAAGTGACTTCAGACACAATGCAACAGAAAAAGTTGCCAAAAAAAGCGACTATTTTTTTTTTGATATTTTTTTCCTATGGCCATATTTGGGTGGTAAATACATTTTTTTCCAAAAAAATTGTGTATACCCTCTTATTTATAAGTACTTTAAGGTATAAAAGAGTATAAATTATTATTTTAGCAAAAACTATGGATTTACCACCCAAAATTGACGATTTTTAAAAAATCATAAAAAATAATTGTCGCGTTTCTTTGCGAAATTTTTAGTTGCATTATGTTTGTAGTCACTAAAACTACCACCCGGCTTCGTTTTCGGTAGCAGTCTTGAGATACCCGGTATACAGGGTATATCAAGACTGCTACCGAAAACGAAGCCGGGTGGTAGTCTAAGCGACTTCAGACACAATGCAACAGAAAAAGTTGCAAAAAAAAGCGACAATTTTTTTTTTTTTTATTTTTTTCCTATGGTCATATTTGGGTGGTAAATACATTTTTTCCTAAAATAATAGTGTATACCCTTTTACTTATAAATACTCTAAGGTATAAAAGAGTTTAAATTATTATTTTAGCAAAAACTATGGATTTACCACCCAAAAATGACGATATTTAAAAAATCATAAAAAATAATTGTCGCGTTTCTATGTGAAATTTTTAATTGCATTGTGTTTGTAGCCACTAAAACTACCACCCGGCTTCGTTTTCGGTAGCAGTCTTGAGATACCCGGTATATATATGTATATAGTATTATATATGTATGTATTTATGCTTTTTATTATGTATGTTATCTTGATGTATTTTTATGTTTAGATAGTATGAGTATTATCTAGTTTCCTCACTTTTATTTATTTATTTTACACTGCCCTCTCTTTCTCCTTCTTTTAAATCCATCCCATGGTTGTCTGTAAGACATTGCTTTTAGCGATAAGACCGCCATTTGTACTTTTTTTTTTTAGTTTCTTTATGTTGTATTTTTTTTATGTGTACAGTAAAGATTTAAATAAATAAATAAATAAATACATACATACATCTATAAACTCGCAACTTTTGCTCAGAAGAAGTAGGCAGAGGTGCTACCAGGACACCTGTGTAAGACAAACACGCTTCAACTTGTATTTTTCGTCCAATGATGTAATAGGGGGCGAGCCTATCGCCATATCGGGCGCAAGCCGCAAACTCCTGACTCTGGTATTGAATAAAAAAATCCAATATCACTTCTCCCGACTCGGGATTCGGACCCGAGACCAGAAATTGGCAGTCATAGCATTTTCTTTTTTTTTTTATTTTGTTACCTTTTTCCTCTTCATATCTGTGTTATTTTATTAGTGGCAAACTTACTGGATTCTGTTAAACATTCGTATGTTATCTACATGTAATAGTTTCTGTTTCCCAAATAATAATAAAGAAATATAGTATCTTATAGTACAACTACGCCACCAAGACAGTCCTGTATATTATGTTGATTTTATCAGTGACGCACAAAATATGGATAAGTGTTTGGTGCATTCAAGTTATCATTTGACCTATTTGCTATGTCGGCTAATATCATACATACATACATTAAGTTATACGCACGTATTGCACCGACGATAAGTAGAATTACGTTGTGGCCTGTTGGTAAACCGATCAGACGCGGCTGCCAACATGTTCACGGTGGTCGCAATTTCGAATCCCAGGGCACACCTCTGACTTTTCGGAGTCGTGTGTCTGATAGTCAGTCACCACGCACTAAAACGTTAAAGGAAAATATCGTGAGGAAAGCAGCGTACCATATCGATTTATAAGAATTTATATGGTATGTAAGTCCGCTAACCAGCATTAGGCCATCGTAGTGCACTATATTTCCTAACTACTCTCAATCGTACTGTTGATTATAAAAGAGGCCCGTGTATTACAGTCGAACGTTTATGGGCTGATACAGATAATAAATAAACACAGATAAAAATAAACTTTTTACGCTCCTCCTACCACCTCTACGCAGATGATCTCCAAATATATACTCAGGCACTCTACCCGTTCTACCCGTTACCACGAAGATTTCACTTGCGCAAACCCTCCTTCTCCCCATCCATGATTATGCCGATGTCAGCTATCTAGATCTCACCGAAGACCAACTAAATAAACTTGAGCGTCTTCAAAATTTCTGCATAAGATTCATATTTGGTCTTCGCAAATATGACCATGTTTCTGAGTTTCGTGCTAAGCTCAAGTGGTTACCTATACGGCTTCGTCGGAATACTCACATTCTCTCTCTTCTTTACAATATTTTGTTTAATCCTCTCACTCCATCTTATCTTAAAGAACGCTTTATTTTTCTTCATGACTCACATTTGAGGTTCTTGAGGTCGTCCGAGAATATTAAGCTGAGAATGCCTGTGCACACCACGACATTTATGGACAAGTCTTTTACTGTCAAATCAGTTCGTTTGTGGAACGCGCTTCCTGTTGTGGTGAGACAGGCGCAATCGCTGTCTTCGCTCAAGAGGCAAGTTAAGGAACATTACCTCTCTCTTTAAATAAACAGATTTTAGTGGATAATGTTATTTCCTACTTCTAAATCATTTAAAATTTGTATTTATTAAACAGGGTATATCAAGACTGCTACCGAAAACGAAGCCGGGTGGTAGTTTAAGCGACTTCAGACACAATGCAACAGAAAAAGTTGCAAAAAAAAGCGACAATTTTTTTTTTGTAATTTTTTTCCTATTGCCATATTTGGTGGTAAATACATTTTTTCCTAAAATAATAGTGTATACCCTTTAATTTATAAATACTCTAAGATATAAGAGAGTTTAAATTATTATTTTAGCAAAAACTATGGATTTACCACCCAAAAATGACGATATTTAAAAAATCATAAAAAATAATTGTCGCGTTTCTATGCGAAAATTTTAATTGCATTGTGTTTGTAGCCACTAAAACTACCACCCGGTAGTTTAAGTGACTTCAGACACAATGCAACAGAAAAAGTTGCCAAAAAAAGCGACTATTTTTTTTTGATATTTTTTTCCTATGGCCATATTTGGGTGGTAAATACATTTTTTTCCAAAAAAATTGTGTATACCCTCTTATTTATAAGTACTTTAAGGTATAAAAGAGTATAAATTATTATTTTAGCAAAAACTATGGATTTACCACCCAAAATTGACGATTTTTAAAAAATCATAAAAAATAATTGTCGCGTTTCTTTGCGAAATTTTTAGTTGCATTATGTTTGTAGTCACTAAAACTACCACCCGGCTTCGTTTTCGGTAGCAGTCTTGAGATACCCGGTATACAGGGTATATCAAGACTGCTACCGAAAACGAAGCCGGGTGGTAGTCTAAGCGACTTCAGACACAATGCAACAGAAAAAGTTGCAAAAAAAAGCGACAATTTTTTTTTTTTTTATTTTTTTCCTATGGTCATATTTGGGTGGTAAATACATTTTTTCCTAAAATAATAGTGTATACCCTTTTACTTATAAATACTCTAAGGTATAAAAGAGTTTAAATTATTATTTTAGCAAAAACTATGGATTTACCACCCAAAAATGACGATATTTAAAAAATCATAAAAATAATTGTCGCGTTTCTATGTGAAATTTTTAATTGCATTGTGTTTGTAGCCACTAAAACTACCACCCGGCTTCGTTTTCGGTAGCAGTCTTGAGATACCCGGTATATATATGTATATAGTATTATATATGTATGTATTTATGCTTTTTATTATGTATGTTATCTTGATGTATTTTTATGTTTAGATAGTATGAGTATTATCTAGTTTCCTCACTTTTATTTATTTATTTTACACTGCCCTCTCTTTCTCCTTCTTTTAAATCCATCCCATGGTTGTCTGTAAGACATTGCTTTTAGCGATAAGACCGCCATTTGTACTTTTTTTTTTTAGTTTCTTTATGTTGTATTTTTTTTATGTGTACAGTAAAGATTTAAATAAATAAATAAATAAATACATACATACATCTATAAACTCGCAACTTTTGCTCAGAAGAAGTAGGCAGAGGTGCTACCAGGACACCTGTGTAAGACAAACACGCTTCAACTTGTATTTTTCGTCCAATGATGTAATAGGGGGCGAGCCTATCGCCATATCGGGCGCAAGCCGCAAACTCCTGACTCTGGTATTGAATAAAAAATCCAATATCACTTCTCCCGACTCGGGATTCGGACCCGAGACCAGAAATTGGCAGTCATAGCATTTTCTTTTTTTTTTTATTTTGTTACCTTTTTCCTCTTCATATCTGTGTTATTTTATTAGTGGCAAACTTACTGGATTCTGTTAAACATTCGTATGTTATCTACATGTAATAGTTTCTGTTTCCCAAATAATAATAAGAAATATAGTATCTTATAGTACAACTACGCCACCAAGACAGTCCTGTATATTATGTTGATTTTATCAGTGACGCACAAAATATGGATAAGTGTTTGGTGCATTCAAGTTATCATTTGACCTATTTGCTATGTCGGCTAATATCATACATACATACATTAAGTTATACGCACGTATTGCACCGACGATAAGTAGAATTACGTTGTGGCCTGTTGGTAAACCGATCAGACGCGGCTGCCAACATGTTCACGGTGGTCGCAATTTCGAATCCCAGGGCACACCTCTGACTTTTCGGAGTCGTGTGTCTGATAGTCAGTCACCACGCACTAAAACGTTAAAGGAAAATATCGTGAGGAAAGCAGCGTACCATATCGATTTATAAGAATTTATATGGTATGTAAGTCCGCTAACCAGCATTAGGCCATCGTAGTGCACTATATTTCCTAACTACTCTCAATCGTACTGTTGATTATAAAAGAGGCCCGTGTATTACAGTCGAACGTTTATGGGCTGATACAGATAATGCCGAAGGCTAGGCAAAGGAGACTTGCCATTCACGCTTCACCTAGTTTATTTCCGTCCCAAGATGTAATAGGCACCAACTTTCTGCAGCTGGGGTAAAAAGTCTTGTATTGCACAATAAGGCATTTGACCAGGATCGATTTTGTATTATTTTTCGTACAAACACAAATCCCGTTAATATAAAAAATTCTGGGACACACATCAGGGGAATATTAGTATTTTAAATTAGAGTGGGAATGTAGTGAGGACATCTTACCGTCTCTTTCACACGCGCACATTGTAATGCATGATATGACAAGTGATGTCAATAGTTTTGGTTTACATCCCTTTTCTGTATTGACTTTTTTTTTGTTCTTGTATGACTTTTTTTGTAACTGCCACTACAACATTTGAGACATATTTAATTCTGAATGAATTCACATAATTTATTGGTTGCCTTTCAATAAATACAATTAAAATATAGTGATATACCCTATTCATATATGTTTTTGGGACCGAATACATCGCATCATCACTACATAGTATAAAACAAAGTCGCTTTCTCTGTCCCTATGTCCCTTTCTATGCTTAAATCTTTAAAACTACGCAACAGATTTTGATGCGGTTTTTTTTTTTTAATATGTAGATAGAGTGATTCAAGAGGAAGGTTTATGTGTATAATACGTACATATTATTGTACAGAAATCTATTTGTACCCGGGCGAAGCTGGGCCGGGCCGCTAGTCTCACATAAACAAAGATATGTTATTTGTGGGCCACACAAATATTTGGCTCAGTGCAGATATTGAACCCAAAACATTACTCTTCACAGCCGGCTTTTGGCTAACCACGCCACAGCAGTTTACAATTATATTACATCAAACCTGCGTACGCAAGTGTGCAGGGGATAAATATATGAATTATTTTGTTACGATAATTCACCAAACAATTTCCTGTACCGCTGAACCGTTGAGATAAAATGTTTTAACGGTCCCTGTGAATATTATAAAACCACATATTTCCCATTCCCTACTTTGTAATACCTATATAATTGTTTTTAATATTTGCTATAATATTCATATATATGGTGGTACTGGTGGTAGGTCTCTCATATGTGAGAGGCTGCCTGGGTGGGTACCACCGCAATGTCTATTTCTCCCGTCAAACAGCGATTTAAATGCACTGTTGTGTTTCGGATTGAAGGATATTGTAGCCAGAGTAACTACTGGACATATTGAGACTTAACATCTTATGTCTCAGGATGACGAGCGCAGTGGAATGCCAAGCATTACTTTGTAATTCAAGGTGTTGTTTGGTTTTGCTACTGTTCATGAGTGGTCTTACCATCAGGCGAACGGCATGCTCGTCTCGCCATTCACAGCAATAAAAACAATATAGGCTGTGCTACAGTCTCTTCAGCGGTGCCACATAAACTATCGGTACATCGAAGTGTTGAGGTGTATAATATACAACAACGCCACCATGTCGGTCCGAGTACAAGATCAGAGCACGAATTCCACTACAGAGAGGCGTGAGACAGGGAGATGTCATATCTCCGAAACTCTTCACTGCTGCGCTGGAAAATGCCTTCAAGCTCTTGCAGTGGAAAGGATTCGGCATCAACATCAACGGCGAGTATATTACTCACCTTCGATTTGCCGACGATATTGTAGTCTTGGCAGAATCGCTGGAAGACCTTAGCACTATGCTCGAAGACCTTAATCGAGTCTCCCAACAGGTGGGTCTTAAAATGAACATGGATAAAATGAAGATCATGTCGAATATCCATGTTGTGCCCACCCCCATTGGAGTTGGGGGCTCGACTCTCAAAGTTGTAGACGAATATATCTATTTAGGACAAGTGGTCCGATTAGGCAGGTCCAACTTTGAGAGAGAGGTCAATCGTCGAATCCAACTCGGTTGGGCAGCGTTCGGGAAACTTCGCGACGTCTTCTCTTTCAAAATACCTCAGTGCCTAAAATCGAAAGTCGTCGATGGTTGTGTGTTACCAGTGATGACATACGGCACCGAGACGTGGCCTCTCACTGTGGGCCTCATTAAAAGGCTCAAAGTCACTCAACGAGCCATGGAGCGGGCTATGCTCGGTGTTTCCCTACGAGATCGAATCAAAAATGAGGAGATCCGTAGGAGAACCAAGGTTACCGGCATAGCCCATAGGATTGGCAAGTTGAAGAGGCAGTTGGCCAGGAACATAGATCGTAGAACCGATGGCCGTTGGGGCCGAAAGGTTCTTGAGTGGAGGCCACGTACAGGCAAGCGAAATGTCGGACGCCCGCCTACAAGGTGGATGGACGATGTGACTAAGGTTGCAGGAAGTCGCTGGATGCAGGCCGCTTCCAACAGGTCATTGTGGAGATCCTTGGGGGAGGTCTATGTTCAGCAGTGGACTTCCTGTGGCTGATATGATGATGATGATGATGATGATTCATGTATAATAATTATACGTCACTCGTTTTGAGCTCCTAACTACCTCCTTTAATTAATATTAAGAAGGATTTTTGCTTTCTTCCACTACTCGGACACAGTGAATTGTAATTAATGTTGTAAATTGCATTTGCAACTAAAACTACCACCTGGCTCCGTTTTCGGTAGCAGTCTTAATATAGGGTATATTATTCAATAACTAAAATACTGGGGTAAAAATAACCGAAAGAAAGATGGCACTATTGGCTTCTCTACGTACCTAATATAGGCATATATAGTAGTACGCGGCAGGTCGAGATGGCAATAGGAGTATGCGGTGATGCGTGGGGGAAGAGGGGGAGGGGACGCCCCGCACACCTGCATATCGCCCGCGCCGTCCTAGACCTAGTGCTGCACGATTCCGCATAACCCCCCCCCCCCCCCCCCCCCGTCCCGCTCACATTTGTGTATTATATTGTTGTATATTGAAATGGCTGGGGTAGCTTTTAGAGCTATAGAAATGAAAACAATAATAAATTCTGGTTCTTACTGAACGTAATAGAACTATTATGTTCATAAATTCCCCACATAATAGTTTTTCGACTTAGTTGTTTTTGCTCTCATGTCATTGAGTTACAAAAATATATCGATATAAACTACTTACAATGTTATACTACATCACTAGAAAATTGCCATACCGACATGTCGTCTACAGTAAATTGTATCCCGGAAGAATATCCCTCTCAATTGTCAGCAACAAAGCCATCCAAACAGGCAAAATATTCGGTTATATTGAACTCGAATAGTCCGATGTCTAACGTCATTGTGCATATAGACATAAGGCGGGCAGCGTTGCTCAACTTGCTGAAATCATTTCCATAGCTCTGGCGGCACATCGACCGTTATGCATTCTGCATTTGAACCGGCAATAATTTAATTGGAACGTCTCCGTGCATCTCGGATCTGGCTGAGCCAAGTTTCGGACGCGTCTGACTCCAATGGACAAACTTTATCGTTAATCGACTTAAAATCTTTGCATGAGATATAAATTGACGATATTGTTGAGCATGTCGGTTAGCAATGAAATCAAAGCTTAAGTCCTAAATAGCTATTTTTTATTTCAGTGGATATTGTAATGGTGTTTTTGCTATTGTCTAACAGAATTGTAAATTAACATGAAATTAAAACCATTCGCAATTGATTCCACAATTAGGTAATTTAGCATATGGGCTACCGAAAAGAATGATTAGTTTGTTTACCGACATACACATATAATTTTAAACCAAATAATTTTGATAAGGTTATAAAGTACATAAAATTTGGTATTGCAGACACAGAGGAGTGGTCTAATACGTAAATTCTATGACAATGACTAAACATTGGAAAAAACTATTTTTTCGTTCAAAATAATATTCGTTTCAGTATATATTCTTTATTTTAGTAATGAATAGTAAGACAAGCATGCCAGTAGTTTGATGGTAAGCCATACTATCGCTTATGGTCAGTAGCAAAACCAAACATCATCATAAATTACATAGCAATGCTTAGCATTCCACTACGCTCGCCATCCGGAAACCTAAGATGTTAAGTCTCAATATATCTAGTAGTTACTCTCTCGGCTACAATATCCTTCAAACCGGAACATAATTAAGCATTTACACTGCTGTTGACGGTAGAAATAGATATTGTGGTGGTACCGACCCACGGGGCCTCTCACATATGAGAGACCTACCACCACTACCCGAACCAATATTCGGCAGAATACCGATAGGATACTACTCACAACTGAGTCTATTAATAAACTGATCCCCTCCCTTTTTATACGCAATGGTAGGGATTGGAAACGAATTGCTCACCATGGTGATAGGATATTTATATCCACTTGGATAGCTACCAAGAAATTATTAGAACCCCAACAGTCAGCTGTATTCGGAAAAACAATACCGAATTTTATTATTTTTATCTCGGTGTGTTCTGCCTTGGTTCTGCCGCACCTGTTTCCCACGACACAAGACTCGATCTTAGTGTGGGGTCAGGATTATGGATGTGACTATTGGCTGTATTTATTTGACTGTACTGAATGACGTGTGTTTCACCAATTAATATTCATATTGCAATATTGTTATCATTAAGTGCATTAAATTCACTTTGACAGTACAATAAATCGTCCTCATTTGGCCTTGGAGAGATTATTAGGTGTAGCGATAATAAGGTGTCATACCTACATTTTGTCGTGCATTCGTCCGATAGGGCTTATCTTCGGGCATGAATTGCCTTTTTTTGGTTTCCACGTCGACGTCACTCTATTATGTCTATCTGTTATCAACTGGGTATAAACAATATACCCAGTTGCTACTGGTGGGAGGTCTCTCATATGTGAGACGCCGCCTGGATAGAAACCACCGCAATTTCCAATTCTCCCACCAAACAGTAAATGCACTGTTGTTTTTCTATTTGAAGGATATTGCAGCTAGAGTAACTACTGGACATATTGAGAATTAACATCGTATGTGTAGAGTATAGTAAAATACCAAGCAGAAACTACAAAGCAGTGCGCTTTGTAGTTCAAGATGTTGTTTGGTTCTGCTACTGTTCATGAGCAGTCGTAACGCTTACCATCAGGCGAAAGGGCATGCTAGTCTCTCCATTCATCATGCAATAAAAAAAAACAAGCTAAAACCAAAGACACTACCCACGACAATTTTTCACCAAGTACAGAAGATGCTTTCTCAAATTCCTTAATGTTTGCATGTTCTACGAAATATATTAAACTTACTAAATCAGTTCCAGGGTTTTGTGTAAATATAAAATATTAACGATACAAGGACAGTAATGTTGAGGTGGCACCGCAATAAACTGTGCGAAGTGTTTCCGCACGTTAAATATCAGTGAGTTACTACCGGTGCAAGGGACTAGGGTTTATGAAAGCGATCCCCTTCTTACATTGAACTATGATAATCCATACTAATATTATAAAGAGGTAATATTTCATGGAACTTAACCTGTGACCACGAAAGCTAAGTATGAAGTAATCGAAACACCGAAAAATTAAAAATGTTAATAATAAACCAAATCCGCCATAAAATCCAAATATAATAGTTTTATTTCAATGTGTAACATTTGTGTAAATCTAATAAACCATTATGCATTGAATAGGGTCTGAAAATACGGGACCGAATTAAAAAAAAATTGCCTTTAGAATCCTACATTATACCTGATGAATACCCGGCCGAAGTCGGGCCAGCTAGTGTTAATATGTTAAAAGACTCAAAAGACAGGACGCAGTACGACGAAATTAAATTTTGAGATATGTTATTATGCCATATGGAAAATGATGAATATAATTGTAGTGTATTGATAAATTCATACTCCTAGCATCTGTCGTCTCGAACTATACACTACGAACCAAGGGCGAGTGAGATACATATAGAAGGAGATAGATCATAGACGTGGAGGACGGAACGGGGTGTGAAGACGTGGTGTATAGCAAACGAGCCGATAAATATTAATAATTGTATTCTACTACAATCTTACACATATTAACCGTAAATAGTGACTATTACAATAATTCTCAAGAAATACTTATCTTCTAGGTGTTATTATTAATGTAGAAGTCCAGCATTATGGCATTTTGCTCATCTGATGAATAGTAAATGAATATTAATCGGTACTGAGGAACGTTAACTATTGGATATGAAATGCTTTCCGCATCGTAAAATGAAATGACGAAGGCAATGAAAAGAGAGTCCCGCGTAATATTTCTTATGTTACCAGGAAAATAAACAACACGGAAATAACTCTATGAAGGTTACCCCGCCTATAATAATTTCCTAATTGAAAGTAATCATGACTCCTTTGGCTACTATTTTTAGCTACCGTACGATGAATCTATTCTTTTAATAAGGTATTATAGTGTATTTATTTTCTTGGGAGTTATTACGTATAATTATGTATGTTAAACAGTCTTCAAGACATTTCTCACAATAACTTTCTAAGCCTTCTTTCCTTAACATTTCTAAAATCTATGATCCGCTGCCACCATAGTGTGAGGTTGAACTAGAAAAAACAAGAATAATTTCAAAAACTTTATTTCTTAATATTAACGGTAAGGCATGTATGAATCAACATACATTATTACAATTGATAAAAAATTGATCATAATGACTTTAATATGTATGTAAAAATAACAAAAAAATTAAATGCAACAATTTCCCGAGATTTTAATGTGCAATTTTGACTTATTACGCTGACTGTTCGAAATTTAAATTTGAATATCAAATACGAATTCTGTTTTTTTTTTTAATACTGTTATTCAAAACACATTAATATAGTTTAATACATGACCCTCAGACAAAATTGCGGCTTAAAAATAAAAACACGTACACTAGAATCTCATAACGTGACTTACAAAAATATAAAATAAAATTCAAACTAATCAACATCGATTTTCCTGTGAATCCAGATTTTAGCGCTTGATTACCGCTTGTACGAAATCCTCCATACTTATATCACATCAAGTAGTATTTGATAGTACGAAGAAAGAATTCAAGTTGATAAAGAAAGTAACAGTTTAAGTAAACAAATGGATACATTGCATTACATAGTTACTAGCCAGGCATCTACAACTTACAAGGAACTGCTTTTGAGGGCAATACATTGATGATGTAGGTAGTACGTAAATTAGAATCAATATAAAAAAATACTTATTGTAAAGTGGAACGTTAACCGAAGTATTAAATAAATGCCCAGAGGAAAATAATTAAATTACGCTGCTTTAAGGTCTAGTTTTCATTTTCACATGATACCACGTGTTGTGTGTAATAATCTACGAAAAATACACCAGCAGCAACATTTTGACACAATATTATAAAAGCTGCATTCTCATGAGTTTTGAAGACATGAAGATGCATTTTTAAATCTTAATTATGTAGGCATTTTGAGGTAAACGTGCATAGTTAATAAGTTTTGTGACAGTGCGCGATTATTCTACCGCTCGTACGTTCCAAGGTAGGAGTTACAGTTGGGACAGTAGTGGTCTGCATTCTGACATGAGTCCATGCAGTATGGCACGCATACACATGGCCAGCACCTAGAAACAAACAATATATTATTCAATTAAAGCTTTGTTGATGTAGGATGGTCGTTTCAACCAGATATAGGCAATACCTCCAAAAAAGAAAAATTGGTTAAGAGCACAGACATTAGCAACGTAAGCGTGCGGCATTTCGGAATTATCATGTGTAAAGTCGGAAAAATCCAAGCTTGCATAACCGTGTTGACCAAACAGATGTAATCATCCCACGACAGATGGTATTTTTTATCAGTATCGCACACCTATTACTATCAGACAGAGTGGGTGTAGACACTTTGACGTAAAATGAACCGAATTTCGTTTATTGGTGATGTATGGAATGAAATAGCTCTTAAGATAACTTAGTACAGATAGTACTTAATCTTTCTAGTATAAAAACAAAACAGCCAAAAACAGCCAGTAATGCACCGATTTTGTATTATAGGGATGTTTTATATGGTAAATTATTCGATGCATAATTTTTGATTCCCAACACAACACGCGTATCTAAGTCATCAAGAAGCAAGATGCAAGCGTCGAGGCAGTATTGCATTGATGGCAATTTGCTACGCATTTCAGACATCATTGTGTGGAACTGTGTAATTGTAACGATTTCCGCAGTCGAATTTCATCGAACTTCGGCCATGGACATTCGCAGGAAGAGAATTCTACTGAATTCTACAAACTCCAATCAAGGCCACCTCAAACACAATGCTGTAACTAAGATGCTATAGGAATCTTGGTACTTAATGTTGCATATTATTTCATTTTTTTTATGTTTATGTTTGTTATTAATTTCATGAAATTTGATATGTTTACATAATTTAAGTTTTCCTTTTATATAATATATATTTTTATTTTAATCTAATAATATATTATTGTATAGAATTATTATTCAATTTTTAGTGGAAACTTTGCTAATATATTTATTTGTAGAAACTTAGTCTTTAAGAACTTCAAGATTGTATGTTTCCCAAATAAACAATAAAAAAATAGAAAATATTGAAATGCTCCTTAATAGAAAGAAAGAAACATTTATTTGTTACAATCAATGATCTACAGCTGTACTTATATTTAAAATTAACTCATGGTGTTAATATATCAGTACTGCATTTTATTATAAAAACACAGGAGACAATTAAAATTCCTATGTTCCTTTTACATGCTCAGGGTCCTTTGACAGTTTTGATTGGGAATAGATGATAGTTTGTTACCAATCTGCACTCTTTCTGAACAGTATCACTGTGTTTTGGCACCTTGCCGTCCCAGAATAAATAATCCGACGTTTCAAAATGACGGTAAAATATCTAATAGACGCTATCATTAACCCAAGTACCTGAGCGTTATTTCTTCGTAAGACAAAAATATACTTCTCTTTGTCAATCTTCTTGGTATTTTACCCTCAATTAGTCACGTATACCAGAAATGATTCATTCTTACTACTTGAATTGTCCCACTCAATGTAAGTGTCCATGTTTTAAGTCAACCTTCATTTTATCGCCTAATCTTGAACGTCCTCATTAATAACACTATGTTTCCTAACATTTATAGCATAATCTATACAAATATCATAAAGCTATAGTGTTTAGTTAAACGCACTAATCTATGAACTACCAGTTCAATGGTTTTGTGCTTGCGTTGGTTAGTCTACATTTTGATGGCGGCTTTTTACTCTTTGACATCACACACAAAACTTTAGAAATTGATCAAAATTATGAAGGTAAAGGTTAATATGGCAAATGCATCCGTATACAGATTTGTATAAAAACTTGTTCTAGTGAGATTAAAAAGGTAATTGAAAATATAGGTTTTGGACGAAAGATCGTGAAGATAGAAGATTGAATACTCACAGGCACAGACAAAGTAGCAGGGCCATCAGATGTGTCTTGGTGGTGGACTTGCGTTCGACCTTGGTCATAATGGTGGCGTGGCACGACGGGCACACCACGCTTGTGGATTCAGGTCCTACTTGTACGATGTTCATTTTGTCCTGTAACAATATAATCATATCTTCAGAACTGTTTCCTATTAATTTCTTCGGAGGGAACATTAAACGCATGATTTACTTTCATATCGAGGGCTTATCATCAAAAGCGGTTGGCTTCTCGGCACTACATTTGTTGATCACGCAAATATTTGTCTCGAAGCGTTATCAGTCTTAATCTTTTGGTGGCCAGTCAGTTTTTCGTCAGGCAACTCGACAGGTTTGCTATGTGTTTATTAAATATATTTGCAATCTAATTTATAAAATATCACAATTAAGCTGCTGTGCCTTCAGTTAATTTTCCAAATCATATTTCGTTTTAATTACAAAACATACTGATTGCATACCTACTTCGCTTATATTTTTATTGCAAGTTTTAGCTCATTCTGTAAACATGTTTTGCAAGCTATATTTGCTTTGATATGGCGCGCAGCTTACTTCCTATCATATAAATGGAAATACCGTTATCAAAGCGTGTTTGCACGGATAGTTCACTCGTTTATCGTTTTGTGGAATCAAGCATTATGGTATTTACGTACAACGAAAATTGTAAACATAATCTAATTATAAATAGGTATAGCTGGTATACGGTATCAGCCAGTAATCACCCACTAACTGGTCTTTAACCAACCGAAAGTATGACACAGAGATATTAGACCAATTAATATAAATCATAATTAATTTAGTGAATTAATATAAATCAAAACTAGCACGCTGTATAGGTGCAACCCAGTGGTAGAAAACAAACAGGTAAAAATCGCAAAACCTACAATATGTAGTTTGATACCAAGATACGCTCATCCATATATTTCAGTGTAGATTTCATCGTTGTTTCCTAGCTAAAAGCAAACCGGATTTTATACGTGACATAAGAAAAATAATAATAATAATTTACTTATTAGAAAATTATACCTATAATATATGCTCGAGTGTCGTGGGCAATTTTTCCTTAACACAATTAGAATTCCCGCATAGATACTTAAATCATGCTTTAATCTGTTTTCCTCAATGCAAATAATTATTGATTTTGTGCTCTTATGCCACGATACAAGGAAAATCCTAGCATAGACTATAGATTTAAAAATAAACGACATGTTGTACCGACTGTTACTGGACTGGCCAAGTTTGTTTTTCACCGCTAATTATGAACACTCGGATTTCGACATGGCAGTTCCAGAATCTTTGTAAAAAAAGGCAACATACTGTCGAATAGTTGAGAACTATTTTTTCAAATTAATAAGATTATTTTATAGGTCAGAAAGAAAGTCGAAGTAGACCATGAAAGTTGTGACAGGATTATTAAAATGGTTAATTAAAACAACAGTACCTACAATGGAAACTCTGAAGACCAAAAAGTCCCGGCAAGCCTAGAAAAAGATGGCGAAATGATCTGGACAGGTAGGAGAGAAACTGGAAGGATCATACTCTGAACCGAGACGAAGAAAAGGCGCAGAGAGGTCTATGTTGTGCAGTGGGACAGCGAAGGTGGATGTTTGTATGTATTTATATGGATGACCATTTCCCAAAATGATAGGCTAATGCTTACCTTCAAGACGAGTAAAATTGACGAAGTAAATTATTGAAATAAGTGCGGTATTTATATGGAAATAGCTCAGAACCGAGAAGAATGAAATTTTAGGAAAAAATATTGAAAAAATATTTTGCCCAGCCGTGTGCAAAGGATTCTAGGCTTATTATTTATAATCATATTTGTGACCAGGAGGGTATACTCTAGCATCGACTATAATAGAAAAAAAAACATAAGTGTGATTATTTTTTCTATAAAACCATTTAATACTGGATTTAAATTTTAAAGTAGCAACGCATTATAAAATACAATTTATTATTAACTGTTGGCAGCCCCAAATGTCACAATTCATTTGAATTATAATGACGATAGCATCTGCTTCGGGGTATTTCCCCTTTCGTGTTTTACTCGGATATTCTTAAACGTTACGCATAGTAAATGAAAATCAAATGAATAATAATTGAGTCTGTTATTCACAATTGATAAGGGATTTTCCGTAGGCGGTCATTGAAATCTTTTTTACACAAAGTGACCTCTACACGAACAGCATTCCAGTTCAGTTCAGCTCAAATGAGATTTTTAGCCAGCAGATTTTTTATTTAATTCACCTCGATATTACTATACACACTAATCATTTTAACTTGACCTGTGGTGCATATGTAATTCCATACAGCAAACGGTTCAAGGCGTACCCCTCACCAAATCGATCGGAATAAAAGTTATTGTATGTTGGCATGCTACACCTGCCACTTGCCCAATGAACTATGGGTGAAAACTGTACACGACGTATACAGTAGACCTTACGATGCACAGAATGCCCAGAATATGGTAGCGAGACGAGCGAGACTTGCATTAGAGTGATAAGCGTCTAGTCTAGTAAGTGTAGTCTTACTGGTGGTAGGTGTCTCATATGTGAGAGGCCGCCTGAGTAGGTCAATTTCTCCCACCAAACAGCAGTGTAAATGCTCTGTTGTGTTTCGGACTGAAGGACATTGTAGCCAGAGTAACTACTGGAAATATTGAGACTTAACATCTTACGTCTCAGGATGGCGAGCGCAGTGGAATGTTGCTACTGTTCATGAGCGTTCGTATCGCTTACCATCAGGCGAACGGTATGCAAGTCTCGCCATTAATAGAAATTAAAAAAAAATGCTGGACAGTGAAGAATGAGAGAGCAGCTAGGGAGGCCTTTAGTCTTGAGATAACAAATATGTATTTACATATACATTATGTACAATACACCTACTTTTGAAATCATTTTGAAAATAGTATCCACCGATGTTTACCTTCGCCCTTAAATTGTGCTATAATTAAGGTTTCTACGCATTTTCGAAGAGCCAGATGTTTGTGTGATTTAGAGTTAAATTTGAGAGCTCTGATTAAACTTAATTCAAAGCTTAAATTCAAGCTATATTTCCCACCTTGTTAATTAAAATAATTTACTTTAAAAATTCTTACAAAATAGATATCATTTTTAATAAATTAAATTATTTATCGATATTCCAATAGTCAGAAGTTACGCAAGGGAAAATGTGTAGTCATTTATCTACTCATTTTATGAGGCGGACGTCCCTTATGGACGAATTAATCAAACACATTTATATTTGTCATGAAGCCTTGAAATAGGTTTGTAATTAGTCACCAAGTGTGTTTACAACCCGCATCGTTACTAAGCAACATAGTGATTAGTTGTCGACGTGAGTACTGAAAGTAGGACAATTATTTTAGTGACAAAACACAGGAAAGGTAAACAGAAAAGCGGCCATAATACGAGGTGTGTGCGCCATTTTGACACTTGTATTTGGAATTAGGGCAAGGTGTCATGGGTATTATAAGGTCTACTATTTATACTTAGTTGCTTTTTTAAGCCCTTATTATACGATTTATTTAGATTTTGTAAATGCGGATCGGAGAGTACTATTCTAGAGAGAGAGTACCACTCTACTACTGAGTTTGTCCCGTGAAACGTTTTTATTTTCATCTAAGTAATAGCAACATTTGACGATCTATTCAATACATTTTTATATGATAAATAAATAAATACCAAATATCGATTTTTATCATTTTATAATTGATACAAAGTTGATTACCGCTAAAAATGTTATCATATTTTTCAATATGAAACCAATTTTAAACAAATTTGCAATTAACTTTTTCGAAATCGGCCTCTCTCTCTATGTCTTTTTGTGGGTTCTATTCGTTCTTTAGAGGAAATACAAATTATGTATCAGGGCAGTGACCTACCAATTCTACACGACAGTCGCGAAAACTTGGCATCAAGTAAGGTTCTTTCTCAGGGTCACTATTGGTCAGCGACCTGAGGTTCCTATTGTAGTAGCTTCTCACAAACCTGGCGCCAGACAGAGAGTACTCTATAATGGTTAATCCCTTGGTCTATAAAGTAGTAAAATTGTTACTGCTCCGGAACAATCGTTTGTGTGATCAACAAATATTTTAGATTCTGGAATATCGGGACCAAAACGTCTGAAATTTCAAAATTATAGCACCAAAATGTCTAAAATATCGTTAATATCGAAATATGTGTTTGATTGATTGATTACTTTAAAACCAAATTACAACAAGTATTTTTGTTACAATACTACTTTGGCTTATAATTCTAAATCTTAAGAATTACTTGTTCGCCAAAGCTTTTAGTTCGTGGATCGTCAAGTATGTCACTTCAAAACCGAACAAAGAAAAGACTCAAGAATTCCCATAACACAACATACCACTCACATCCCATATTTCTAATACATTGTTGAGTAAATCAACGTCTAGATGATTTAAAACGGAGGTATGCATATTTATTTGATGGGTACATCAAACATTTATCCATTCCGTAAGTACTTTATAGAGCAAGGCCGCTTGGGTAAACGTCAAAACACAACGCCAAGATGACGCGGATAGCTTACTCCAATTTATTTTGAATGGAATTATCGGACAAGGTCAAGAGTTTTTAGTTCATAGGCCGTAACGTTTTAAAAACTCTTGCCGATAAATCGGAACCATCGGAGGTTATTTATTCATTCAGAATAAACAAATAACTATAAAACAAAGCATAAAACCAAATGATGTCTGAAATATAAGGAGATATTTTATGAAAACATTCTAGTCCTTAGTAGTAAAATAAAATATTAAAATAAAACGTCCAAAAAGTACCTAATTACAATTAGGTACTTTTTGTGCGTTCGTAATACATGTAAATATATGCATAATAAATTAATTTCGATAATCTTTCGGTAATTGAACCGATTAAATAACGCAAAATAATACCGACAAGTTCAGTGCCCTCCAAGGGCAAGTTCATATTTTAAGATTGAGTCGTTCGGGATAGGGCGTATTTTACGTAGATGAAGATTTTAAAATAACAATGCTAACGTTAGGTAAGTATTTTCCTTAAGCGTCTGTGTACGTTGTCCTATGTCTACCTGTTACAATAGATTAATACAAATTTGTATAAAACAGGTTTTAAACACACTATTGTTATTATCTACTTATAAAATAAATGGTAAATCTTTCTAATGATGATCTTTCTAATAAAATGACAAAATGTTTGATACATTTGGTGTCAGGTGAATGTAGTAAATAACTCTGAGGCAAATTCACAAAACATGCAGTGAAAGTCGGCGTCGGTGTTGCAAGACGACCTTAACCTACACGACGCAACAGATGGTGTCCCAAGACATTTAATACAAATAAACTTACAGGTGGTTGTTATCACGATAACAAAAACACAGCTCACAATATCACGTTATGGCTGGTAGACACAACTACACTATAGTAGTAACGCCACAAGACTAAATATAAGATCCACGAGGCACGAACACAATGATTATAAAAAGTAGGTGCAGTCGTTTGCGCCTTCATGCCTTCTCGCTCGCACTACTGGCACATGACTCATAAAAAAAACTTGTTAAGTACAACAGATATTACGTGTCCTGTGGCGTTAAAATTGTAACTCATTTGATTTGTTTTTTGAGAGTAATGACGATGGCATGTGCTCTCTGAGGTCGTGGGATCTATCTCGACATCGGGCAATTCAATTTGTATCGGTTTTTCAAGATGAAAAAGTGCTATCCCCGACGATGAATATTCCCAGGGATAGGGACAAAATAAAGTGATTTATAGATTAATTAGTTTTACATTGCAAATCACCTCGCGTTTATAAAGTGGTATTTAAAACGGATACATAATCAATTTATCAAAATAGATAATTCCATTTATTGACATTCCAGCATAGATACATTAATTTGGAATGCGTTGAAATAACATTACTACGTAAATTAATGAATTTAAAGAAACACATTGTTTTGGACTGCAAAAGCGTCCGATGTGGTGTTAATTTTAACATAGGGTAGTTTCAATCATGATCAGTTTGTAAAACCAGATGTTACAATATAAAATATTAAGTAGTTGAAGAATGTGACAACAACAGAAGAAGGGTTATATTATGACATCACTGCGGTTCCTGTAGACAAAACACCCACTGTTTTGCAGGAATGCTAGCACAACAAATGCCGAATGTGTCTATGTGTGTGTATGTTTAAGTGTAAGTATGTATTGTATCTGTTCATAGTTTCATATCTAATGGCATGATGATTTTTTTATCACACGGTATTGGCGGCAGGATTCTGTTTCAAAAACTCGGGCATTTGTTCCAGTCGTATTAATATCCAAAAGTATTTTAAGCAGTGACATATTTTATCTGAAATCGTCTGATGTTTTTGTTCAATTTGTTTATTGTTTATTATCAACTTGAGTACTCATGTAACATAGTAGGTATCTACTTTTCTCTTCTACTGTTCATCTCATAGGTTATTGTACCATTAATCAAACATAAAATATTCCCAATAACATCTGACCTATTATATTCTTTATTTGATTTCGTCATATTTCTCGTCCTGCTGCTTCAACTTGCTAATCTGCTTGACTATGTCGGCAAATCGGAATCATAAATTAATTTCATGAAAAGTTTATATCAAAATTGACTCTCTCCAGTTTAAAATATTATCTGATTCTAACATCAGAATCGTTTTGATAAAAAAAAATATTCAATTTATCGGATTCTAAAGAATTTTGACGTTGCATAAAGATATACGGGTACATACTTCATCAGTGCTTAGTAAATAATTTTGTATGTTGAAGGATCATGAGGCTGCGATAAGTGAATTTTCTTTTACACGTGTTGTGATTCAGATCGTATGATCGCATGATTCAGTATCTTTGGACTTATATTGCAAGATTTAGGATGTTATTCCGCACTCAAAAGATTAGGGAAAATGATAAAAGGTAGTTTTGTTCCTAAAACACGATATTAATTTGATAAACTGCACTCTTTAATAAATCCTTTAAGTCATGACATGACACTTATCACTTATCTAAACTACATGTCGACCAAACAGTAAATCCATAATTAATGCAATCTCCTCTGTTAATCGAATAATTATAATTTTATCATAATATGTACGTTTTTTAAATTTTCATGAAATTACATAAGCGCATACCATCCATCAGCCAAAGGAAGTTCACTGCTGAACATAGGCCTTTCCCAAAGATTTCTACAGTGAGCTGTAGGAGGACCTGCACTTCCAGTGACGTCCTGCGACCTGCCAGGTCGTCTGACCACCTTTTACCCAGAAGAGGTAGGCAAAAGTGACAAAGACATCCGCATTTCACCTTGTATGCTCCGTCTCACGATGTAATAGGCGGCGGGCCCATCGATAAGGGGCGACCTCATCAGATAAAATAAAAAAAGATTAAAATCCATGATTAAATAAAACAGAGCGTTAAGTCTGACAACCTCTGTGACGCAGTTGGTTAGACGCCGGCTGTGAAATGAGAGGCAGGTTCAATTCCCACCCCGAGACGAATATGGGTCTGGTTATTTGTGAGACCGAAAAGTTTCTAGTAGTAGATACAAGACTTAATTGATCTTAATTCGGAGTTAGAACTATGTACGTATGTATATGGCTGTTGAGTGTATTAGAGCGTTAAATGTAATCAAGGTTTTCGCGAGTTTCGAAACTAAAGAACTGAAACATTATACCATGTTCACGCAAATAAAGAAAATAATACCATGCTGGCCGTAAAACTATTCATATCAGCTACTCAATTTCAGAGTATTATTATAGTCGTTCCATCTCTATGATTGGGAGGTACTTTCGCCTTTCTCTTATAAAAATAAGTAGCATGAAATATGCACGTTCGTTTGTGCTTGGGACTATTGGTCCCTCCGCCTAATTGGTTCCTTCTTACACTAATCTACACTAATATTATAAAGAGGAAAACTTTGTTTGTTTGTTTGTTTGTAATGAATAGGCTCAAAAACTACTGGACCGATTTTAAAAATTCTTTCACCATTCGAAAGCTTCATTATCCACGAGTAACATAGACTATATTTTATTTAGGAAAAAAATAGGGTTCCGTAAGATATTTGGATTTTTCGGACACAAACTGAAAAAAATCAACCAAAGAAGTTACGTATTTTGCGTACGCTGCCTAAACTACAAAAGATAGAACCATAAAATGTTATAATTAATTGTAGATCTTATAAATATCTACAAAAAAGTCCGCGACACACTATACCTATCTATGTCGAGTGAGGCACAACAACCACACAATTTTTATTTAAAAATCTTGAATTTTTTTTTGGACTACATTTAAACGCGTTTATTTTACTCATGCTATTAATCCTTATCATCAAATAAATTATTTCATCAATAAGTACAGTTTATGTTGATAATATTTGGTCTTTGAATGATTAAAATTGGACGTTTGGTTTTGAAGTTGTGGTGAAATTAAAATATTACGATTTCTGCTGCACAAAAATTTCATAAGGCAATCTTTATATGTACATGTATATGGAGAGACGGGATATAATAGAGTGGAAGGTACGGGAGAAGGCTGGGATAGCTGACAGATTTGATAGGACGAAATATAAATGCACGTTATAAGACGGGATGGATAATAAAGAGAAAGGACGGGATGGATTGGGAAGAGACTGAACAGACGGATGAGACGGGATTGAGCCGGACAGTAGGACAGCTACGTCAAGTTTAGGTATACAAGAGTTTATACGAAAAATAGCATGTATTTGGTGTGGAGTGGAATCAAAAAAGATATGCACCCAGATGAAGCTGGGCCGGGCCGCTAGTAAATCCATAAGTAAGGTATCTGTTGACAGATAGGAACATCAAGGTGTCATATTAACTTGCTAATCTGCTGACAAGTACATTGTTTATTATAAACTTACATCTGTATCATCAACAAATTCATCTAAATCACACAACCATTATACATATATAATGGTTGTGTGATTTAGATGAATTTGTTTCGGGTCTGGGTTTTTATAATACCAAAAATTATCTCGTGGTTCCTGATACCCACGAAACGAGACTCGATCTTAGTGTGGGGTCAGGACTATGTTGGTGACTGTTGGATATATTTATTTATTTATGCTTAAAGGGTTAAACAGAGATACAAATAGCGCCATGTAAAGTACGCCGGCCTATTTCGGTCTTACAAGTCATCAATATGATAGAACGAGCCTATTGGTACGCCCTGCACAAATTCCATGATGACATACTCTTTTGAATACTGATGCCTCATTAATATTTTAATGGTATATTATCACACAATGGTTAAACATGGATATTTTCGTGATTATATGATAAATTTGACAATGCGTTATGAATATTGATATATTCAGCCTATCGCCGTCCACTGCTGGATACAGGCCTTCCCAAGCAAGCACCAATTATTCCAGTCTTAAGCAGCCTCATCCATCCTCTATCCTCCGCTCTTTTCAAGTCATAGTCCATTGTGCAGCTGGACGTCCTATACTACGTGTACCTAACCACTCTAAAACATTATTACTTCGGCGCACATCAGACACTCATGTCTGAGAGTATTTTCTTTTTGGTAGGCAGCGACCATATTGTGCTAGACCCCTGGCACTGCGAAGGTTCATAATAAGAGGTGGCCAATTGTCATCAGGCGGCCGGCTAGCTCGGCTTATAACGGCAATAAAATAACATTTATCCACTACTTGGCATAGGCCTTCTATTTTTACAACCTCTGCTCGATGCGCCAATCAGTTCCATGCTTTGCCTTGAAGCTTAAAAATGTCGTCATTCTGTCTATGTGGTCAGCCTACCTTCCTCTTAAGTTCTTTAGAGACTAGGCATCTCTTCTGTTACGGCCTTAGTCCGTCGAATATTGTTCCGTGTTAAAACGTACTTTAAAAAACCATGTTATCCTTAAACATAATAAGACGACGTTTTGCTCGGGGTACGTGACAATTAATAATTTAATACATTTCTTACTTAATAAAACTATAACAATTGATAAAGCTTATAAAGAAAAAGAAAGACATACAATACACTAAAATACACACTAAGCAAATAGCTTTAAAGCACAAGTATTAAATTGAACTTTGTTGCCCAAATAAAGTTTAAATTTGCTATGGGCAAAAAGTTAAATTTATACTGAAAACTCTGCTGACTCAACTATTGTACTAATCATAAAATTACAAATATATATTTTTTTATAAATTAATATGAAATGTCAAGCTAGTTACCATCAAATAATTAAATTAATTTATGGTGGTGACCTGTCATCGCCGAAATCTTGTTAAAGTTTTTAAAAAGATGACAATCTAACTCAACAATTTTAACTCCATTTTTTTTTCAGTTTAAAAATAATATAATACAACGGATAATATAACGTTTATTTTATTTATTTAACTTTCTTCTTCTTTAATATTTTATGATAACACCGAAAAAGAAAATTATCGCTAACAAAAAAATATATACTTACTTAATATTTTTGCTATGTACCTATGAGTATTAAAAATGAGAGCTCACAATGTGCAGAGGTCAACAAGTCCAGAATTCATCTTGGTATAAACTGGTTGACCTTCAGTCAACCAGTTTATACCAAGTCTAAAAGAGGAAAAAGTTGCGAATGTTACAAAAAGTTATTGAGGCATTTCTGGCTGAAACCAGTTTGCAATCACGATAATTGGCTGCATAGTTCATCGTTGCCTTTTGGTCTAGTGGCACTATGATCCACCAAGACGACCTCCGTTCGATGCTCAGATCGGGCAATGCTCTTTGCGTATATTACGCAGTTTGAAAATATACTTAGCTGTGGCTGGAGCTTATGCTAGACATGCCTCATGATCATAGTTTCATCCTACCACATCTTAGAACGAAAATAAAATTAAAACCGTCGGCGGCAAAAATGGTATCTCTACCCTATCCCTACGAGCATACAGTTACCAAAGTAACTTATGTGAAAAGTTCCAATATTAGTCATAGCCTGCACTCATAATGCACAAAAAATATTTTGGGTTCTGAATCAACTTTAGTATTTTTTCATGCGTCCATATTTTTATACAAAATATATTTTGGCTTGTAAACCACCTTTAGTCATTTTTTTAGCAATCCCAATCAAAATTTTTTTAACAAAATTTTTTACGTACAGGATAAGATAGACATTTTATCTTACTATCTCCACAAAATAATCGAATTAAAGTCTAGTTATCAAACTCTTCAAAACATTCGAGTAGGAACCACAGGGTACGTTTTTATAGTTTTATTTAGCCGACAATGGCGATGCCGGCACGCAACCTTGATGGTGTCATCAAAAAAACGGCCTTGAGCGAAGCCGCCATGTTGTTGGCCAAAGCTGTATAAACAAGAAATGCGCCCATACATCGATTTTAATACATTTCAATTAAGTATTATTTACAAAAATATGCACAATATTTCATTATTGCAGGTGTTTTTACTTATACCTTTTTCACCGAGTACACAATTCCATTAACACTTCATATAAAAAAGTCCATTTGGTTGTCATTTCGCACTAGGCGATTATTACGCAAACTAAGATCCTTCCTGAAAAACATGATAAAAATTGAAAAAAAATACAAGGAAATATTTCAATACCGCATTTAATTTTCTTCGCTAATCCTATACATCATACTATGGCGTGGCCATGATATTTAATTAGTGAAGTAGTATTAAAATTTAGTAGTATTTGTTCATTAAAAACACGTGTTTAAGACATTTGCGGCTGGTTTTAATGACAACACAAATCATGTGACGTAGCACTCTGTTGCTGTTGTGGATAGTATTTATATTGCTGAATTTGCTGTCTCCAATCTACAAATACATATATTATATAATACATATATTATTATATAATTTATATTTATGAAATTAAATAAATTACTAACAAAGACAAAAAGTATTTTTCAATAACTATGCTTAGCATTACATCATTTACTGGCAGGTCTCTCATATGTGAGGGGGCCGCCTGGGTAGTGGACCAACGCAATGTATATTAGTACCGCCAAAAAGCAGTGTAAATGCTCTATTGTGTTCCTGTTTGACGGACATTATAGCCAGAGTAAATACTGGACATATTGAGACATCTTATGTCTAAACGCAGCGAGCGAAGTAGAATGCCAAGCATTGCTTTGTAATTCATAGTACTGTTGGGCTTTGCTACTAGCCATGAGCGGTCTTATCGCTTACCATCGGTGAATGAAATGGTCGTCTCGCCATTTATTGCAATAAATAAACATTTTTGTCAATTACCTATTTTCATTCGATGTAATTATATTATGTGGACTGTACAGTATATTTGAATTTAGATGTTTATACAAAATTCTAATAGCTATTAGCGACCAAAAAGTGATGTACTTTGTTACTTCAAGCCCTTTTAGCAATTTTTATTCGTATAATTATCATCAACATCTTAATGCATACAAATTCCTATGCCAATTGCTGACAGACCTCTCAAATTGTCGTAGAAGGGTGTTTCCTATACAACTGTATTGTTTTTCACTCAACATCCAAGAGCTTCCTACATCGTTTTCATTACATCTGACCGGCAAACTATTAAAAACACCTGATAATTAAATACATACATACATACATAAACTCCCGCCTTATTCCCAGAAGGTGTAGGCAGAGGTCCAGGGCTGTGGGTCATTTCGCCTTGTATGTTCCGTCCCACAATGTGATAGGTGGCAAGCCTATCGCCATATCGGGCACAAATTCCTGACTCTGGGCTGATACTGAATAGAAAAATCCAATATCACTTTGCCCAACCCGGGATTCGAACCCGAGACCTCAGTTTTGTAACCGTACCGTAGTACAACTACGCCACCGAGGCAGTGATAATTAAATTAATTATGAAAATTGATCACTGCCGCTAATGTACATCCACAAAGCCTGGATCATGGATGTTGACGGCCCATCGAATCGGGAAGTGATAAAAATGGGAAGAGGAAAGGGTATTGGACACCCGGCAATCTAACCTGCAATCTTATCCAAAAACGTAATGTGGTTTGGTCTATGAAACAGATAAATAAAATCGTAATAAATCGAGTTTCAAAATGTCTATTAATTTTATCGTTTTGGTTTCCTAATTAACATAACAATTACCAACGGACGTCAGTAATTTAATCAATGTATTAGCTCGTTAACGCTTTTCCAAATTACATTTTTAGTACAAATGTTATCACTGCATTCAAAAAACAATTAAATTATTAGTCTTTCAGTATTCGTAGGTAAATCAAAACAACAGGCCACCACGCACAATGTGTGAGTCACTTGACAGGTTTTCCACCATCATAAAGATAGCCATATCCGGACATTTGTATATCCTTCCACCATCTGAAATAATAAAACAATATATGATTTATCATTAAAATACTTATGAATACACTCATGACTGATTCCTTCGTTCAGAGTATTACAATAACGTTATCAATGCGATGAAGACACATGAAAATGCGATCCCATAAAAAACATCCTATAAAAAAATACCAAGTCTCGCAGCTCAGTTTTTCTACCGCAAAAAGATGTGAGATCCATGTAATAATACCAAGTCGGTTAATTAATTTAGTCCTTAGATTATATACTCGTCTAGATGACACATCACACCTCACCGCACGGCTCAAAAAAAGTCTACCAAATTTGGTAGACTCGCTTCTCACGTACGTCAGTGTCATTTGAACTACATATGGATAACGTGCTCCCGAAAAATAATTAATTATGCCGGTTTGTGCTGTCGAATTGTATCGCAATTGCGTGGGAAAACTGTATAATAATACCAATATCACTTTCTATCGGTAACATTATTGTTAAACCACTATTATTTGAAGAAAACATGAACTTTTAATTCATTATTTTGAAGATGAGTTTCATTGGCCAGTGTTGTCAATTTATTACTAGGAAGATTTGTTGATACTATGGGAGAAACTATAAAACACAAATATCATTACATAATATTTCGATCAGAATAACAACAAGAAGAATGGCATTATTTATTTAATGAGTAAATAATACTTACCTACACGATATTAATGAAACCCACGACGACATGCACTTCATAGTAATTTTATTAATTCTTTGCCTTGCATGTGTATTACCATTCAAAATTTCACAAACGGGGTACTGCTATTGTCATCTTTGAAGAAACAGCGAGAACTTATTCAAGGTCCTAATAATATTTTTAGACTACGGATTCCGTACTAACAAATTGCTGGAGAGACATTACACAGCGGAAACGAAAAGAAGACCATTCGTAGCCTCACATGACTTCAGTTGTGTGTTCCGAACATTTTACTTATGATGATTTATATTTTATATAAATACAGAAATCAGATAACAGCCCAGGCAATAAATCCAAAGAGTTAATTCTATTCGGAAACAAACACTAGGAGATGGGTTTAGATCTTTATTGTTTTTACTAAAATGCGTTATAAATATAATTAATAGTATGATTACTTTAAATAAAGAAAAAATATTTTATTTAACCTATTTTGTTTATCAAATAATGGGGAAAAGTTAAGTTAATAATCTGGAGTAGGCATCCCTAAACACACACACCTTGACAGTTGGATTACAATAATTACACGACCGGTACTCACACATATCAAAGAAAGTGAGGACACTTTTAGCGCATCGTTTGTTGACATTGCTCAATCTAGACGAGTATATAATCTAAGAATTTAGTCCTTGCTTAAGGGACCTTATGTATAAAGCTATTACGTAAGTTACGACTTGCACAAGAGGGCCAGCATTAACTGAATGTATAAAGCAGCAGACCGGGCTCTGTGGTGTACCTTAGGAGAGGCCTGTGTCCAGTGATGGACTGCAACGGGCTGATGATAATGACTTTCGGAACTTATTATGATAGCCTACTAAAAATATACCGTGTTTTTTCAACCTGGTCTGCACACAGTTAAAATTATATACGATCAGTGCTGTTGTATTGTATCAGCCCATATACGTCCCACTACAGGGCACGGGCCTCCTCTACAATAGAGAATACGATTGAGAGTGGTTAGGCCATATACCTCCAAATCTAACACGCTGGCCTAGTGCAGGTTGGCTATACCAGGCCATACTTTACAGGCCTAAGTATACTCGTATATACGTATATTAGTCATGCCGATAAAGCAATGAAAGTCTTCTGCGGTCTAAAGCGGTCTTTCAAAAACACTTGGGCTTGCGAAAACAGTACTTTGGTTCAGTTCCCTGGATGCAAAATATTAAACTTTAAAAAGTTTTTTTTTTTTGAGTTAAGCGTCGTCTCCCCTACTGACAAGCACGTGCATTAGCTTCAAAAATATAATAATGGTGGCATATACACGGTAGAATTTTCTAACACAGGGTACGAGGGTAAGTACACAAAATACTGGAGACTGCAAATTTTACTCAAAAGAAACATTAACTTGTTCTTTAAATAAACCAAAGCGGCACATGCAGCTATCGATATTAATTTATTTAGATCACTATACCATGCTAAGGAACTAAAAATTCTAGTACACTACAACGCTTAATAAACCTGGTCACTTTATTACTAATGCATTACAAGGTATAGAAGACCTGGCATTTTGGATCCTCGAACATACTGCTTTATTGGTCCAATTTTAAGCCTAAATCGAGGATATATTGATACATTACAATACTAGAAAAATGCAAAATTTTACTAATATACCTCTTATTTAGGCGCTGTAAAAGGAGTTTTTATACTAACGGGTGAACCACGTAGAAGGCGCCTGGTAACACCACCAAAATACTTATAGTATGCCTAATCAACCTGGTTGCGCATAGTGTGAAAGTACATGAATACTGGCTTAACAGTCAACGTATTAACGCCAACTAGTGTATGAATAAAATTGCTAACTTGCCTACAAAGATAAATCTAACATTGAACAATGTACGGATTGCATATAATCTTACGATAAATTATACATTTCTATCATATCCTATGAAAAAATATACCATATAATACATATTTTTATTAATTTCCTACGGATAAATTATGGTTGAATTACCATGAGAGGAAATATGTATCATTGAAATTAAGTGCCCGATTTATTAATTTGTTATGCATGCAAATAATGTTGTTGCTATATTTTTTTTGCCAGGCACTGCTATTATCTTCTACCTGATAACTATAGTTTGTCAGTACATATGACCTTAACGTCACTATTACAATCGTCACAACCTTTGCTTCCGTAGTTCTAAAAAATTCGATCCCAAAGGAACTCTGTATATATCCAAGTTAACACCTCCCAGACTCGACTAAATATGTAAAAAATCTAACTAGTTGTCGTGTATGGTATGAAAAACTGATATAGAAGCCAAAATGTTATCAAATTTGTATTAGTATGAGTACATTAAAGATATCTTCTTTTTGGAAACTAGGTATAAATTAAAAAATGACAGAATGGGGCTATGATGGGCGCCTTATCACTTAGAGTAATCTTTACAGTGAACCTTGGGATTGACAGTATTTGTAATACTGTAGACTGAAAATAATTATCATATCATTGCCATCATTGCCCGATTTTATTCCATCTGAAAAAGGGCTAGGCGTTAATGCACCACAGCTTTTAGATCACATTGCGTTATTTTAAATAGATGATATAGATTCTAGACTCTACGCCCTGTAAAATATAGGATGATAATTTTGACAGATCGCAGTAGGGATGAGGGTAGTGTATAAACGTTAATGAATCTATTCGATTATTTTTTCTATCTTGTTATCGATAATTGCGTGATTAATGTATGGATTTTATAAAACAGTTTTTTATTTTATTATTACTTTAAAAATAAGTTATTACTAATACTACAATAACAGCCGTCCCACAGTGGCGATTTCGGCTCGTGCCTACTTTTATTCGATGAAACGGCCGTATGAACGTAAGAAATACGGCCCTTAGTGTAAAAACAAACAAGGAATTTTAAATTATGTAGTTCAATATAATGGTGTACAACCTAAATCGTGTTCATTATTATCAACATCATTATCATCATCATCACTAGTTTCACTAGAACTATCCCCTACGTTAATAATAAATTCTTGATCACAAACGCTGTCGAAGTGGACATCTCGCTCCCAGTCTTCTATAATTATTTTTTTTGTGTGTTCAACAACCTTTTTCCAATCATCTGCGGTAACTTGGTGACAGGCATTATGCAATAATGTTAGCATTTTGTTAGCCGTAAATGGTGGTGTCGTGTTGTGTTTCGCTGCATGACTTAAGAAAATAAAAATACAAATTAACAAAATTAAAAATATAAACTATTTTTTAACCTACTTCAAAAAAAGGAGGAGGTTCTCAATTCGACTGTATGTTGCTTTTTTTTTTATGTTTGTTACCTCGTTTCTCTGTACTGTGTGAACCGATTTCGACCATTCTTTCTTTAATTGAAAGCTGGTGCTTGTCATTTGGTCCCATCAAAATATGGTGAAGATCTGATGAATATCTTCGGACCTGGAGAGGATAACTCCTTAAAATTAAGTAGGATTCAAGTGGTTCTTTTTGCATTGCGTTCATTATAAAAGTTAAGTTACAGTGAGAGAGGGAAAACGGGGTGGGGAGAGGGGGGGTGGGTGATAAAATTAAAATACACGTAAATTCTAGTAGCCCAGTACCAAACATATAGATATTTAAATTAATTTATAGCATAGGTCCTACATGTTTGGTACTTGGCGGCCCGCCTTCAATATGTTACGCATATATTTTGATTTGTTGGCTATTCAAGTCATTAAGGCAATTAATCAACAAGTACAATGAAATAAATATATTTTTTTTGGTTTGCAGTGGTACTTATTTTTTTATTATTTTTTAGTTTTTAGTGGTTTTTTGTTTTGAAGTCGGTTTTATTGTTTCCATTCTTTAGAATAACATCTGAAAATATACTAACTATATTATCGGTAACTTTTATTCAATGCACATTTTTTTAATGTAATGAGTAAATGAAACACATTTCGCCAATTAAGAAACAAGTTACTTTTATATTTACATTTTTGTTATGTATTGTTTTCATTTCAAATCCGATTATTGATAGTCTGTGGTTAATCGTTATGCGTGGCGCATCTCTAAGGGGCGGTACCGGTCCATGAAGTACAGTTTTTATTTGTATGACATTTTAACAAAAAAGTACCTAACAGCTCACGCCTATAAAAGGCGTGAGCTGTCACAATTATCATCCTATATTTTACAGAGCGTAAATAAAGCATAAACCCTTATTTATATTACCTTAATTTAAAGTAATATTTTTTGTAATAAGACATGGAAAAACATGGATAGACATTCAATTGTTTTGGTGATAAACTCATAGTATGGTTGTGACTAAAATGTTTTCACTAAACGTAACACTAATAACTTAATGTATTAAAAGTATATTAAGTTTCCTACTTACCTTTTAAATCGTATCCTATAGAGTATAGCACAACACCGTAAAAACTGGACGGTCAAATTGTGATTCATTTTGACAAATATCGTTACACGTAGTTGATAATTTTCCGAATCGAATATTAAACGAACTAACCATTTGTTACTTATCAGGTAATTATACGCACATAGGTGTTATCAAATCTACTATTGTACCATCGTAAGCTGTTTTTCTACCTTAATCGACTTTGTGGAGATTAGTTACATAGTTATTTGTATTTCTGGCTAAAGTTACAGGAAGTCGTTGGATGCAGGCCGCTTCCAACAAGTCGATGTGGAGATCCTTGGGGGAGGCCTATGATCAGCAGTGGACTTCCTTTTGTAGCTGATACACAGATCACTTCCAATAGATACCGCATTACGATAGTTTTGTTTTGAACCGAAAACGCCAACGAAGGGAACTGCGCGGGGGGTGGGCGGGTTGCAGCGCGGTCACGTGGACTTCACTGGAGAGATGAGGCATAAGTCGATAAATAAAAAAATGTATCGATAGTTCGATTTGCCAGTAACTTCATGTGTTATGATCGCTTTTATAACTTAACCAACTTGTTGACTGTTTGATAATATTTTTTCACCGGCCTGATTTGATAAATTATACCAACCGGCAACCGCTAACTACGAATAAAATAGGATTAAGATTTATACTTTAGTATTTAACGGTTTTATTTCTATTATTCACCGTGTATTTTTGTATACCATAATGGCGAAATACCCAAATTAAGTGTTGATATAAAAGATCAGATAAAAATATGAAATAGTAAATAACTAAACCTCACTCCCTCAAGGGCTACAATAACCTATTCCGTTTCTTGAATTCTGACAGCGGCTGTAGTAAATGTAATATCGACAAGTGACGATGAAACCCACTTGACGAACTATGAATGTTTTTGAGACGATATATACAACGTGTGTTAAAATTAGTGAAATAGCTTATGCTACTGATTCTCAATAAACTTAGTATACTAAAACTTATGATAAATACCCTCCCATTATATTGGAAAACGTATACAACTAGAGGGAAAAAAGGAAATTTAATTACGCCAAAGATAAATAAAAAAATATTGTAAAAGTACCTTGTTAACAAATTTAACTAGTCCAAATAACGTAATTATGGTAATTTGCAATTTTTATTTAAATCAATATATATTTTGTGACATTGTCATTTAATAAAATTAATTTACATTATTGTTTTACAATATCGATATTTCTGGGAATTATACAGGGTATCTCAAGACCGCTACCGAAAACGAAGCCGGGTGGTAGTTTTAGTGACTACAAACACTATGCAACTAAAAATTTCGCATAGAAACGCGACAATTATTTTTTATGATTTTTTAAATATCGTCATTTTTGGGTGGTAAATCCATAGTTTTTGCTAAAATAATGATTTAAACACTCTTATACCTTAGATTATTTATAAATAAAAGGGTATACACTATTATTTTAGGAAAAAATGTATTTACCACCCAAATATGGTCATAGGAAAAAAAATAACAAAAAAAATTGGCCACTTTTTTTTGCAACTTTTTTTGTTGCATTGTGTCTGAAGTCGCTTATACTACCACCCGGTCGTTTTCGGTAGCAGTCTTGATATACCCTGTATAATAAATATGCGTCAAACACTAGAAGAACGCGTGATTTCGCCAAAAAAAGATGGCTTATTACGGTTATTGTTATGCGAAAAGGAGACGGCTGATTCTCCATCCGAACTCGACTGTTTGACATTGATACATTAACCAGTATAAATTGAGCTCGCTCGTGACCGAATTAATTTAAAGAATATTAGTTATCGATGAAAACTTATTGCGTTTTTTTAGATACTTTATGTTTTTGAGTTTTTTGCACACCATTTTATTGAAAAAAATCATTATTAACTGTAATATTATGTTCCCAAAATGTAATTTTCGCTAACATGCGACGACATTTGCGGATCCACTACTTGGACGATACTGATGACGCGACATTTGGCATCGGTTTATATCTATCTGATAGCTTATATGTGTTGGGCGCAACCGCTGCCTTGCATTAGGTATCTATTGGGAGTGATCTGTGAGCTGATATGATGATGATGATTTGTATATGAATAAAAAAACGTTAGAGGAAAGCTTTAAACGTTATTTCAAATAATTCAAAGTTATTTTATATTGTGTAACACTACCACAGTTTGGTAATTAAATGTTTAAATGTTTAGGAAATAAGTCACTAAATATGTCTTACACATTATGTTAAGTACATATTATACTATTGTCTGACTCTTAATATACCTAAATTACCCAAGTGTACTTTATCGAAAAATCATGTAAAGAATATTATTAACAAAAATTGATACAAAACAGTACTTGTTAAATATTATTTATTCCCAAAAATTACAACATAAAATCACAGAATAAAATTGCTGTCATAACAAAGAAAGTTTAACAAACGACACAGAGCTATAGCTTCATTTTACTTTAATATAAACATAGCAATACATATTTAAACTTTGAAAACAGTTACAGCTAAATCAACTAACATAGGTACCCAAGAAGGCGTTGCAGTTGGGACAGTAGTGATCTGCATTGTTGCAAGACTCCATGCAGTAAGGGACGCATACACAAGGCCAGCATCTGAAAAGTAACAGAAATAATAAATAACACCCAACAGTCACATTTATAGTCCTGACCCCCCATAGGATCGAGTCTTATCGCAGTGTCGCAGGTATCAGGAAATAGAAAATACTTTTCGTTCTCAGAAACACCCAGACTAGAAAGAAATATTTGTGGGTGTCACAAACATTTCTCTAGGTCCGATCGAACCCGCGGCCTCTCGTTTCACAGGCAGCGTCCAACCGACTGCGCTACGGAGGCTGTCACATGAATCATTTGTAGATAATTTGTAGATGCAATCTCTTAAACGACAAGTTTTTTAGCTTATTAGTAATAAACGAGTTACGAATAATATTTGGAAATACCCTATCCCGACTGTGCCTGAAAACGAAGCCGGGTGGTAGTTTTAGGAATAGACAGAATGCAACTAAAAAGCACGACAATTTCTCTTGTAATTTTTTAAATATCCATCATGATTGGGTGGTAAATCTATAATTTTAGCTCAAATCATAATTTACACGTACCATAACATGATTAACAGTAAAAAGGTGTACATTACAATTTAAGGAAAAACTATGCATTTGCCATCCAAACACGAGTATAGGAAAAAATTAAAAACGTGGTCAAATTTTTCAATTTTTTTTGTCTTTTGTCTGTAGTCACTTGAACTACCAACTGGCTTCGTTTTCAGTCGCAGTCTGGACATAACCTGTATATTAACATTGATTCATAAAAGAAAATAAGAAAAAAAATGCAATAATCGTGTTTTGCCGCCATCTTCCGTAATTTGCGTGCGCGGAAAAGAGATAGCAAGAGCCCCCACTACACTAAAATCTCATCATTTAAAATTATTAATATCTAAGGCATTTTATTTATTTATTTGTAATATTGATTTATGCCTTTTATACAATATTGTATAAATATGAACTAAATTAATATCGCTAACGCTGACGAAACTGTTTGTTCAGAATATTTATGTCTAATGGCAGAATATGGAATGATTCCAGCCATAACCAAACCAACTAGGGGTTCGTCGATACTAGATCACTTCTTTGTTAGGACCAACTTAGCAGCTTTAGGAATAGTATGTCGATTAGATTTGACTGATCATGATTTAACAATATTAGGTATTAAGCAATTAGAAACTACAAAACAAAAACCAAGAAAGACTAGGTTAAGAAGAGACTACGAAGGTATAGAAAAAGAACTCGCTCAAATAAATTGGACAAGTCCCTTAGATCAGACAAATGTCGATAACGCCGCTAATGAATTTATGACTACCCTGTTGAATGTAGTCAGTAAATACACATCAACCGTAGTTAGTCGCTCTAGACGAAATATTAAACCTTGGGTGACACCGGGTTTAATGCGTTGCTCTCGACACAAAGATCGGCTTCACGTGCGTACAAAAAATAATCCCAATGACCCTATAGCTAAACTTATATACAATCGCTACCGAAATTATTACATAGATATAATTAGAAAAGTTAAAGCAGACTATGACAATAAGAAACTAATGGATAGTAAAAATAACAAAAAGCAATTATGGAAAGCTATAAGAGACATATGCCATATATCCTCTAGTAAAAAAGACTCCATTGAATTACTCTCCGTACCAGGAACAGTTAATTGGAAACAATCACTTAATGCATGTAATAATCATTTCTGTTGTGTTGGTTATAATTTAGCAAACAGAATACTAGAATCCTTAGATATAACTGAGGACGCTCTTGCAGCTAAAGCAAACATACTGAAATCACCTGCTTCATCTTTCTTCCTACAACCTACAGATAGTGATGAAATTAATACGTTAATTAATAATTTGTCTACTGACAAAGCTCCTGGTCTTGATTCAATTAATAATGTCTTAGTCAAATTTATCAAAAATGTCATACTTGAACCACTAACAAATATTTTTAATTTAAGTATATCGTCGGGTACCTTCCCTACCATCTGGAAAACTGCAGTTGTTGCTCCAATTCATAAAGCTGCAACAAAGGATTCTCCTGATAACTACCGTCCAATTTCTCTTCTAGGAGTATTTTCAAAACTACTAGAGAAAATCATAAGTAAGAGACTCGTAAAGTATCTTGAGGATAATAATCTGATATCTGAAAAACAGTACGGTTTCCGCCAAGGTAGGTCCACCAATGATGCTGTTACTAAACTCACAACTTTAGTTGCCTTCCATCTTGATAGATCCGAAAAATGCATTGGTGTTTTCCTAGATTTATCAAAGGCCTTCGACACTGTCTCTGTCCCTATACTCTTAAAAAAGTTGGAAAGCAAGGGTATCAGAGGAAGTCCTCTAATGTGGTTTAAAAGTTATCTAATTGAGACGAAGGCAGTGTGTTACCACAAGGCAGCATGTTAGGACCTACCCTATTAACATTTATATGGATGACTTACACAACCTAGCACTCAATGATACAGAAATAATATGTTATGCAGACGATACTACTATAATTTTCCACGGAAGTTCTTGGGAAAATGTCCTTAACAACGCTGAGAGTGGCATGGCTGCAATTAATAAATAATAAATAAATAAATAAATAACACCCAACAGTCACATACGTAGTCCTGACCCCACACTAAGATCGAGTCTTGTGTCGTGGGTATCAGGAACTACGAGAGACTTTTCGGTCTCACAAACACCCAGACCCGGAAGAAATATTTGTGGGCCGCACAAACATTTCTCTCGGTGCGGGGATCGAACCCGCGGCCTCTCGTTTCACAGGCGGCGTCTAACCAACTGCGCCACGGAGGCTGTCGAGGAATTTCCAGGTGGCTAAGTAATAATCTTCTTACTTTAAATATAAATAAGACCAACTACATGTGTTTCCATAAAACATCACATACAGCACCGCCACAATCCATAAAGCTTAAAATACACATATGCAGCATCATGTCTGGCACTTGCTTGTGTGAAATTTTAGGTCGTTCAGAAGTTGTGAGATATCTAGGAGTATTGATAGACCATAAGTTGAATTTTCAGCAGCATATTACCGCGGTTTCAAATAGAGTCAGAAAGACAATAAGTGTAATGAGACGTCTTCGTGATGTAGCCAATATTAATACATTAAATCAACTTATTTTGCATTAACACAATCTTTAATCACTTACTGTTTACTGTATGGGGTGGTGCCGCCAAAACACGCATGTTAGAATTAGAACGCGCATATAGATCAGTTCTCAAAACCATGTTTAAGAAACCGCGACTATACCCAACCACTAAACTCTATGAAGAACAAAAATTGTTAAGTGTACGTAAGCTCTTCATACTGGCCACCATATTAATTGTACATAAGAAAGTCTTGCTCTCCGCTGACTACTCTGACTTGGTCAAACAGAGAGTTTTTAAGGTTCCATTGCCCTATGTTAAAACCACTTTTTCCAAACGCTTTAACCCGTTTATATCCGCATATGTATACAATAACCTCATAAAGTTATGTGACTTTAAACACCTTCCCATGCGAGAGACTAAAAATAAGTTGCAAAGCCTGCTTTTAAGTTTAACATATGATGATGGAGAAAATATCATTAGTAAATTGTCTTGATTCTTATTAATCCTTGAAAAGAATAATTTCGTTAAATTGTAACAATCCATGCATATGAAAGTATATTAGTTGAGAGTAAATTCAAATTTAACATTTATTTATTTTTGTTTGTCATTAGTATTTTATTTACGTTATTATTTTTATTTGTCATTGTGTTGATCTCTTTGATTTATAACGCTTGTTATTGTTATGATTGTTTAATTTTTATATTTTATTAAATGTCTAATCTACGTGCTGTGCAACATGATGCTGGTGTTTGTATGTTTGGTGCCCCCGATCCAGGCATGCCTAGTGGGGGACCATGGTTAAAATGTTTAGATGTTAAATTGTAAACCTATTCTAAGATTGTAAAAAAGTAATTGTAATTGTAATTGTAATAATAATTATTATTCTCTTGTTCATCTAGGCCTAAGGTCTAACTATAAAATAAATAAAAATAAATGCAATAAATGCAATGCCTGACGCATTTTCTACTATTGTACCTTTGGATGGTGCAAAGAGAGAACAAAGTAGGCGCGTAAATTAACAAAATATGGTTATGTTATTAAGGTTCTAGTTGGAACGGGTGCTGCTTGCGTAGCAATATATAATAATCGGATAAAGGATTGATTGATGGAGTATATCCATCCATCCATCCATCCATCAGCCAAAGGAAGTCCACTGCTGAACATAGGCCTCCCCCAATGATTTCCACAGAGACCTGTTGGAGGCAGCCTGCATCCAGCAACGTCCCGCGACCTTTACCAGGTCGTCGGACCATCTTGTGGGTGGACGTCCTACGCTGCGCTTTCCGCTACGCGGCCTCCATTCGAGCACTTTCCGACCCCATCGGTCATCAGATCTCCGCGCTATGTGCCCTGCCCATTGCCACTTCAACTTGCTAATCCGGTGGGCTATGTCGGTTATTTTAGTTCTCCTACGGATCTCCTCATTTCTGATTCGATCTCGTAGGGAAACCCCGAGCATAGCCCTCTCCATAGCTCGTTGAGTGACTTTGAGCTTCCTAATAAGGCCCATAGTGAGAGGCCACGTCTCGGTGCCGTAAGTCATCACTGGCAACACACAACTATCGAAGACTTTAATATAATATTTGTATCAAAATATTTATTGTAAATTTACAACAAATTATTATTAAACTGCTCTGATATAAACCAACTTGTAAATTTTGTAATAATTCACTACATTGTAAACTGGTTTTGAAAAGAGTAACACTAGAGTTTCTTGCCCGTTCTTCTCTAGTGAAAACCGCTTTCCGAACCGGATAGTAGATAAAAAATGACTGAAGACAGTTGAACATTTTAATGGATTCAATAAATTATTTTCATTTCATTTTCATTTCATTTCATTAATATTTTATTGAGAATGTGTTGGCGAACCCAATATTAATGTACATTTTCGACAAATACATATTTTACTGGTGGCAGGTTTCTCATATGTGAGAGACCACCTGGGTATGTACCACTACAATATCTATTTCTCCCACCAAACAGCAGTGTAAACGCACTATTATGTTCTGGTTTGAAGAATATTGTGGCCAGCGATACTAATGGATATAATATGATTTAATTCGGCTTCAGGATGGCGAGCGCAGTGCAATACCATTGCTTTGTAATATATGGTCTTTTGGTTTTGCTACTGTGCATGAGCGGTCGTATCGCTCACCACCTGACGATTAATCGCGAAAAAATACATATTTTATACTTACAAGAACACGCATAACAGCACTGCCAAGATATGTGTTCGTGTGGTTGGTCTCCTCTCCACTCTGCTTATAATCTGAGCTTGGCATGAGGGGCAAGTCATTGAATTGGGACCTGGGCCAACACTCACCACGTGGACGTCCATGTTTACTGAAAATAGATATTTATTGCTTTTAATATGGGTTAGGCTGTCGTAGCCAATACACTTGAAGAAGTGATGGATTATTACTAACCGCTGGAAAAAATATCTTTACACGTTGTTTTAAACCCGTCAATGTGTATACAGTCCAGTCTTTATACGTCTGGTTTCGATAAAGCCATAATAATAATAAAAAATGTTGAATTAAGTTAAAGTCAAACTGTGTAAAAAAGCATATTATAGATAAAATAATCGCTGATTATATGGAATACAAAACGGCTTGAGAATAAATTGCTCTATTTCTACCAAATACAACAATTAACATAATAATGTTACACACCGACGTGATTGTGATATGTGATATAATACAGAAACAAAAAAAGGAAAAAAACGGTTCATTTTGCTGAGGGAGTTTCTAACGCCGCGCCGTTTCTTCTTCACAGCTACTACAACACGTTCCGATGCAGTGATAGCAGTAATTAACAATCCAAAGATCTTGTAAAAGACCATGTGAATAAAGAATATTTTGATTTCAATTGATTTGATTGGCAAGACAATCTTTCACAAACGGAAATTCCGAATAATACTACACTAACCATCCTCTTCATATTATTGCAATGTATTTGTGAAATGAAATGTATTGAAATGTATTTATTGGTCACGTAGGCAATTTAAAAGCTCTTATGACAAGTCAATACACATAGAACTTAATCTCTATATACAATATATTTCCTAACTGGGGGCACAGCAGTGCTCCCTCCAAGTAGAGCTAAAAAGCGGCACAGTCGTGTCTTCCTTTTCTCGAAGCAATTCAGACCATTTTCAACAATTACAAAATTACATTTGCACTTAATGAATCATTGTACCCGTATATAATGAAATAATAGTTTTAGATAGGTATCTATATATGAGGCATAACAAGAGGGGGTTATAGAGAGGGAAGGGGTGTATTCAGCCCATGAAGCTGTACAACATTCCTCTAGAAAAGCATGACGAAGAAAAACTTGCAAATAAATAGTCTAAATAGCTCGGAAATATCAATTGCCATGAAATAAAGAATACTAATAATCAAATCCGCTATATTTGTGATAAATTGATACCTACAAAAATAAGAAAAAACCATATAACAGAGTCTTTAAGAAAAATCGTTATTGATATTGTAGAAGTAAAAGTACCTAAAAGGAAAAAAGTAGGACTCTACAAAAAGACGTGAGATCCCATCAAAAACATCCTGTAAAAAAATTCCAAGTCTCGCAGCTCAGTTTTTCTACCGCAAAAAGTTGTGAGATCCATGTAATACCAAGTCGATTAATTTATTTAGTCCTTGCTTAAGGGACCTTCTGTATAAAGTTATTACGTAAGTTAATATCATATCAACATTAAACATTCTTTACGTTTTAAATAAATAGATCGACTTGGCCAGCAGCATTATGTATAAATTGTACGATACATTATGTTTTCATGGCGATGGAAAACATGAACTTGGAGCAACAATGTGCTCCTCAACAATTTTTGCATTGTGTTCAATTCAATACCCGTGTTATTATACTCAATTCTGTAATCAGTGAGTGGGTCTATCCACTAATCGAAGTTTTTATTTAGCCATGAATCTACAAGGTATCCTGTTTACTGTTGTTTTTGCTTAGGTTTAGTATCCTGGAGTTCCCACAGGAAAAGTGTATGTGTTTTGATGAAAAACAATGATGCAAAACTTCCAAATTAAGGAGAGACGGAATAACTAAGTATTGTTGTAATTGTGTAGTAGGGCGTCGCACAGTAATGTTGCTGTGCCCACGTCATGACTTTGATTTTGCTGCCCCTGCAGAGTTCTTAGATTCTATTGTAATAAGAGAAGATGAGAAATAATATATTTAAAAAATGTTTTCTGTGTTTCATTTTAATTTGTGTTTTATTTTTGTGAACACTGCTTATTATATTCCTATATTAACATATAGGTGTGTGTGGATGGCCAGATACGAAACTATGAAGAATAGCGAAACATACCCAAAACAGTCTCTAATAAATTCTGATAAAATTCTGCGAAATAATGACAGCAAAATACTACGCTTTCTCTCATTACCTTAAGGTAACACAGGTATGGTGTACACCATATTCAACGGCTAATTAGTTTTAAGACAAGGGAAATTATAGAGCATAGTAATTACTAAGCCATCGATTAATACACTTTTCTTCCTAGGTAACCATAAGACCACCCTACATTAGGTATATTTGACAATGACAATGACATTATAATGTGCTATTTTTATTAGTATAGTCGTAACCTAAAAAGGTACAAATATATGAAATATTCTAAAATCTCCGGCTTTGCAGATATCTTTTTGTAACTGGACATCACTCCTCATGCACTATACAACACAATAAACTATATCCCAGCTGTGTACAATATATTTCTTTGTCAGGTCCCAAAATGTATGGACGTGACCGATGTTCTGTAATACAACTACCCAAGAAAGATTTTGTTGACTTTTCTAGTCTAAACGAGGGTATTGCTAGTTTATTTTTATTCCGCGTAATAATAGTGTGGGATGGATGGATGGATGGAATAGTGTGGGTGTCACTGACCTTATAAACTTATTAATATTTTTACGAACGTGCATTATATTCTGAAACATGTATTCAGATGACACGGTTAGTATATCGCTTTCCTTAAAAACAGATCGCAAAGAATCGCGGCTCCCTAGATTATAAATAGCGCGGACTGCTCTTTTTTGTAATATGAACATGGACTCAATATCAGCCGCTGATCCCCACAGAATAATGCCGTACGACATTATACTATGAAAATAAGCGAAATATACTGATCTAGCCGTTGCAACGTCAGTTACTTTTCTTATTTTTCGGACCGCGAACGCTGCGCTGCTAAGATTAGCCGATAGTCTCTCAATTTGTGGACCCCACTGTAATTTGTTATCTAGAGTGATCCCTAAAAAAATTGTGGAATTAGCTAAATTTAGAAATTCTGAATTTAATTCAATACGCGTGTTACGCTTGCCACGTTCGGTAAAGCAAAACGGGCGCATTTAGTCTTACTAGCATTTAATAATAGATTATTAGCAGAAAACCAACCCGAAATTAAATTAAGAATATTGTTAGGTGGTGTAAAATATCCTCCCTTCATCTTTAAAATGGACAATGAACAGAACATAAAAATCTATTCAACCTATTCATTCTGTAACCTTTTAATATTAAAGATACTTCTTTTCTATAGATCACGGATGGCAGAAATAAGTTACTGCCATCAGGTGAACTGTTTGTTATTACGTATGTCCGAGAAACGAACAAATTGGTAAGTGATTACTGCCGCCTATAACCATCCTAGTGGATGTTTGCTAGGGTGATTTATTATTTATTCGTTTATTTGAACAGTACGATTATTAAACATTAATTACACTATTCTATACTTATTATAATATAATGAATAAAACAAAAAACATATACTAAATTAATAATACTAATATTCATTTTATATGTATATCTAATATACAACTTACTGAGGAATATAATTTTTGCTAAAATTTAGACCATTCCTAATAAGTGGCTTCCATTCGTCGTTGAAGATATCGAATTGCGGGTAATTAATGAAAGATACAATGTTATATTCTATCGATTTGACCTATACTCCATCGGTTTAGGTACTTAACTAAATGTAAACAAACCATAAAAAAGGTTATTTAACATTGCCATTTCTCATTTCTAAATTAATTGAGGACAAAAAAATGTTTACGTAAATGTTTATGTTTATGTATGATTTTGTATTATTTATTTTTATGTATGTATGTATATATATGTATATATACGGATATGTATATGTATGTTAGTAGTTATGTTTAATTAGTATTATTTAGCTTTAAGTAATTCTTTATTTGTTACACGGCCCTCTCTCCCTCTCCTTCATTTAAATCCATCCCATGGTTGTCTGTAAGATATTGCTGTTGAGCGATAAGACCGCCATTTGTACTCTTTGTTATTGTTATTTCTGTTTAGCTATGTTGTTGTTAAGTTTGTGTACAATAAAGATTTAAATAAATAAATAAATAAATAAAATAAAACTACATTGCATGTTCAAATTTATTATACCGATTATAATTATGAATGTGTGAGCTTGGAAACGATTAAATTATGTAAGATCATAATTAAATTATCTAATTTTACATAATGCAATCTGTCTATAAAAAAGACCCAAACAGTCAGGCATCCAAAACATTTTCATTAAAGTTACAAGAAATATTATGCTACAAAATCTAGAAGTACGACTTTACCGTAAAACGACCATTTAAATGAAATATAATGCGTTAGGTCGGCTAACTAAGCATCATCATAATAATGTTATCTATGGCAGCCAATTATTATTCATTGCGTTAATGTACTTACTATATTCGTGAAGTGGTGAAGTGTTTGGAAGTGTTCACCGTTGTTCTTTACTCTGATTTAGTTATTGTTTGTTATAAGCTGCTGTTAATTGTTGTTAATTCTTGTTACTTGGTTGACTAAGAAAATATTCCTAAATTGGACATTGCAATAAAATGTTGAACAACCATGCGTCACGTGTTCTGGTTTGTTACATTTAGTTAAGTACCTAAACCGATGGAGTATAGTATTATTATCTGAGCGTACCAATTCTAGAATCTTACGGTACTTTTATATTTTTGTAAAGAATTTGAATATGTGTTGACGGTCATCAAATTGGGAAGGGAAAAGACGACCCGACTAGCCTGCCCATGTATGCTGAGTTATAACTGACAACAGCGGGCCTCTACCACAAGAAACAACCACCTTGTACCACATAGATGTAAATGATTTAAATGTATTTTTTTTTTTTACTGGCCCGGCATAATATACTGCACCTGAGCGTAAGCGCAAAAGCCGTCCAGGCAGATTATCGATCAATTTTTAAGTGGTAGCCTTTTACGTAAAAAAAATAAACTATCGATGAAATTAACTGTAATATCGATGAGCATTATTGTCCGCATACCGTATCTATACTAATATTATAAAGCTGCAGTGTTTGTTTGAACGCACTAATCTCTGGAACTACTGGTCCGATTTGAATGATTCTTTCAGTGCTAGGTAGTCCATTTATCGAGGAAGGCTATAGGCTATATATCTGTCTGTATCTGTATCTGTATCAGCCCATATACGTCCCACTGCAGGGCACGGGCCTACTCTACAATCGAGAATATGATTGAGAGTGGTTCGGCCATAAGTCCACCACGCTGGCCTAGTGCGGGTTGGCGGACTTACATACCATAGAAATTCTTATAAATCGCTATGGTATGCAGGTTTCCTCACGATGTTTTCCTTCACCGTTTTAGTGCGTGGTGATTGATTATCAATACACACATGACTCCGAAAAGTCAGAGGTGTGCCCTGGGATTCAAACCCGCGACCACCGTGAACATGTGGGCAGCCGCGTCTAGTCCGTTTACCAACAGGCCACCACGCACTTAGCTATATATCATCACGCTATAACCTATAGGAGGAAAGCAGTAATGATATTTCTAGCAAACACGAAGAAATTTTGTTCGTTTTTCGTGGTCCGATTGGTTGATATTCTAAACTGATAGTCAGAATTAAACATTTTGACCACCATTTTAAAACGTGTATGCACCCGGGCGGAGCCGGGCCCGACCGCTAGTAATAAATATTTTTTTAATAATTTTTACATTAAAACAGCGATGTAGTGCGTATTGGCACAGAATACCAAACTAAGTATTGGTTCGACAACACCTCATGCTGAGTCGCTGTCCAGAATTGGCATCACATCGCTTTCGAATGCACTTAAAATATTAATTGTTCTATATATTTTCATTTATTTTTTGCTTGTACATATTGAATTATATTGTTACTTACTGAATATATGCTATTTGTATTGTATTGATCCTACCAATACTGCATCAAGAAAAAAATATTAATAGAACAGCTAAAATAAGATTAAAAATGAAAGATACAATGTAATATAGTATCGATTTGACCTAGTATTTTTATCTGAGCGTACCAATTCTAGAATCTTTACGGTACATTTCAATTTCTGAAAATATTTTTTTTTAAACAAGAAAATATTTTGACTAACCTTATGATCGCAGGTCGTCTTTCCCAAATATTCACTACCAATAGCCATAAACTCCGTCGCCTTCGGGCTTCGATACACAAACGGTAGATATCGAACAACACTGAATCATAGCGCTATTTCAAATCTAAAGAGCATTATACACTTGTCTACGTGCAGATAAAAATTTAACCTGCAATTTGGTTGGAATTAAGCATGTAAAGGACACTTTTTTTGTCAAGATATCGATACGTTTAGTTCTATTGTAGACAATACTTCAAACCTACTGGCGACGTAGTGAATACAGTCATATGATGGTAAGTTAAATGTAATCCAAATATAAATAAATAATCATACAATGGTCGACGATATTATACTGTTAAAAAACTCAATAAGTTTATGTATGCATTATTTAATTTATTAAGCTGTGTATGTTTTTTAACAAATAAGTAAAATAAAAAATAAATTAAAATACAGACTGAACAGCTGACGAACATACTTGCGTGTGTAGCTATTTAAGGCTCTGGTCCGGCGGCAGCATTCCAGCTGGATAAATATACACTGCCACCAGCTTTTTAGTGTTCAGCAATCTCACTCATAAAACAAAATGCAACCAGAAAGCTGTTACGTGATTTATGTTCGCTTGCTATGCCCCAGCGATAGTCTAGTCGAACTAAGGGCCCTACTATATTCATCCGAACGAACGAACGAAGGGCCCTACTATATTCAACGAAACGAAGTTCGAAACTTCGGATGATCAAAGTTTATATACGATACGAATGTACCTACATAAAACTTATGGTCGTTATTGATTTATGGTCGTCACCATAGACTTATAGTTACGATGTACGTTATACAAATTCGAACTTTTACAGAATAGATACATTCGTATCGTATAAAAAACTTCGTTTGTCCGAAGTTTCAAACTTAGTTCGTTCGTTCGTTCGTTCGGATGAATATAGTAGGGCCCTAACTCTCTTGTACAGTAAATTTAACATGCTACAGAAAGTCACTAGTTCTTCGAGCAATAGGGAACCTCTCGTCACGAAATGAAACTAAAATATTTTTTATGAGATCGTGCGATGCAAAACTTACGAAAATTACTGTGTTAAAAGTGTGAATAAAAGTGACCTGCAGCCTTAGGTCATTGGGCAGTGACTCAACAAATAAAACTGTTAACTTTTATCACTAAAGTTCTTTAAAACGTAGTGCGCCTGGTACCATACAACTAAATATGTTGTATGTACCACAACTACATTCGGTTGCATTCATTATACCTAATGGTAGAAGCCGACTATGAAATAAGAGTGTGAGAAACTCAAATACTTATTTTGACTTCACATTTTTTTCAAAAGTCCGCCTTGGCTAGGCTTTTAATAACATCGAGGACCATATAATCTAATATAGAACTACAGTGAGACTCACGCCTTATGTCATTAGCATTTTAATTGCTTTGTAACATGCAAATGCACAAATTGATTAACATTCTAAAATCATACATGAAGTAAGCCAAATAAAATGTTATAGACGCAATATGCTGCTTAAAATTGTAGTATGTGAAGAACCTTTAGATGACTAACGTCGGCTTATCTTTCAAATATCCTTATCAAGTGTATCAACGATAAATAATCACATGAAGTCACCAATATCAACATACTGTGGAGGTTCTCTATACTTGACAGATAAATACTGTGTACTTTTGCGTGTGAGTGTCTATGTTTCCTCCACTTGAGTCTCAGAAGGTTGTAGAAATGAAAGTTCACCAAAGGATTAATAAAGTCTATATTGTTCACTACTTTACATTCACCACTTATTACATAAAGTGTGTACGGTACCTAAAGTCTAGTATGGCTTAGCGAGGCGAGTGACGGGGAACGACTGACGATGACTGGCGGGCACGCTCCCGCGCAACTACAAAATGCGCCTTCAGCAAAATATAAATTCTATGTATCATACAGTGTGTCCCTACAATACAAAGGTCGCTTTTACGAGAAAATCATATTTTTGAAAATATATCACAAGAATCGTTATCTAGAAATATAGATCAAAATATTCTTGGTAAGACTACTTATGTTTATATAACCATAAATAGTACTTTTATGATATGAATATTATATCTTAGCCTCATAAGTTTAGTAGGAAGAAACATTAGGTGCAAACTTGGTGCAAAGGGTAATTAATTCTGCGCCGGGCAGTTTCGCGGAAATAAAAAAAAATAGTTTATTTCTCACCACTAGTTACAAATATACAGTAATGTTACATATAAGAGAGCACAAAAAGTATTTAATTTAAACATTACACTAACACAATTATTCCCTTACATGTGGCTGTAAAAGGGTTGTGACATTAGTTTTTTTTTTTAATTTTTTTTTTTATTGCAGTTAATGGCGAGACGAGCATGCCGTTCGCCTGATGGTAAGCGATGCGACCGCTCATGAACAGAAGAAAAACCAAACAACACCTTGATTTACAAAGCAATGCTTGGCATTCCACTGCGCTCGCCATCCTGAGACATAAGATGTTAAGTCTCAATATATCCAGTAGTTACTCTGGCTACAATGTCCTTCAATCCGAAACACAACAGTGCATTTAAACTGCTGTTTGACGGGAGAAATAGACATTGCGGTGGTACCCACCCAGGCAGCCTCTCACATATGAGAGACCTACCACCAGTAAATCCACCAGTTGGTAAATCGGGACGCTCCTCGACCTGGTAAGGTGAGTGTCGCTGAGTTGAGTGACGTTATGTGCGTGATAGTCACTAGGGTTTAAGTCTATATGCTGGATCGCCCCTTTGGGCGTCAGAATTCCGCCACAATATCGCTGTCCTAAGGCCCTGGGTACCTCAAAAGTTGGGAATCCTAGATGGACGACAGACCGCATCTTGCATTTGTCGTGGACGCCCATAGCATCCTTAACGATAGTCCAGGCCTAGATGTAAGGGGGCAACTATGTTCCCCAAAGAGAAAGACCAGTAATGTTTCTACGCCGGCTAGTCTCTGACCGAAGGTGAACAAATAAGTGCATTTCTCGCCCTGAGATATCCAGTGCTGCCCAAAATGTGCGCGACAACAACCGCTTTATTCCGTATGCTGGCGTAGGATTTTTTAGAGGCCCAGCTCAGCCTCAATTACCGCAGCGTACCGGATCGGAAAGCCAGTATCACTGTTAAACTAAAATAAAAATGAAAATGACAATAATGTATTGAATCCTTTAAAATGTTCAACATCATTTTGATTTCATAATTTTTGATCTACCACCCGGTTTGGAAAGCGGCTTTTCTTGGAGAAGAACAGGCAAGAAACTCTAGTTAGTCTAGAAGAGTCGGCCGGTCGACAATATCCGCAGGGCTTCTTTTATACATATGTTCATACATAACTCACGCCTATATCCCAGAAGGGGTAGGCAGAGGTGCCAGGACACCTATATTTCGCCTTGTTTGTTTCGTCCCACAATGAGAATAGGTGGCGAGCCTATCGCCATATCGGGCACAAATTCCTGACTCTGGACTGATAATGAATAGAAAATTCTTCTTTCATGTGGCTCGTATTCTCACACCCTATTCAGCGTCCGCCGTGATACAAAAGATAACCTTAACAGTTTCTCTCTTGTTAAAAATAACATAAAGGTCTCAGTTCACTTTATGGTTCAAGAAAATTCTAATTAGGATATTATTCATACTAGCTAGGTATTATCCCTAAAGATTGAATTCAGGCAGGTCGGTTGTGAAATCATAAACCAATTTTTTATCATTAGTCCGGTTAATCGCTCTAGACAACTAGCAAACAGCCGCTGATGTTTTGACCTGCGTCAGTAAGATTTTGGTAGGCAGGCTAGTTGGTGACTTCACTCATTGGAAGATAGAAAACCTTGTTGGTGACATATCGGTCACTAGAGAAGAACGGACAAGAAACTTTAGTTTTGAAGAATCGTCGGGCGGCAGTATCCGCAGGGCTTCATTCATATATGGCCAGTATTCTCATATCCCATTCAACGTCCCCAGTAATACAACAAAACAGCTTAACAATCTCTCTCTCGTTCAAAATAATATTTAGGCCTCAGATCACTTTATTAGTTCATGAAATTCTGATTAGGATAATATTATATACTAGCGAGGTATTATCCCTAAAATTTGAAGTCAGGCAGGACGGTTGTCAAATTATAAGCCAATTTATTATTATTTATTTAAGATTTGGTCGGCGGGCTAGTTGGCAACTTCACTCATTGCAAGTCGGAAAACTTGTTAGTGACATAACGGTGGCTCGACATGAGGAATTTTTTATGATATTGTTGAGTTTTGCCGGGCAACTAAGGTGTGTGATTGTAACTGACATGCCACCAACATGTCGCTTGTTGGCCAGGCAGTGGCTTTCGTCTGTAGAGCTCTTTAAAATAATTTTATAACACGTAAGTGTCGAATAACTTGGTATGGTAATAATTATTTTAAATAAACATAAGTATATATAAACATAGCGTAGCGGAAAGCGCAGCGTAGGACGTCCACCAACAAGATGGTCCGACGACCTGGTAAAGGTCGCGGGACGTCGCTGGACACAGGCTGCCTCCAACAGGTCTCTGTGGAAATCATTGGGGGAGGCCTATGTTCAGCAGTGGACTTCCTTTGGCTGATGGATGGATGGATGATATATAAACATAAAAATGATGCCAGGTAATAGTTTTAGTAACTTCAGACAATGTGTCTGAAGCAACTTGCAAAACCGATGAATTTATGTAATAGTTAATTCCTATCGCCTTATTTGGGTGGTAAATATATAGTTTTGCCTAAAATAATAATGTAAACTCTTTTATTTTTAAAGACGCAATGGTACGCTAGGGATAAAATGAGTATTATTTTAGCAAAAAATATAAATTTACCACACAAATAAATTGAAGTTAAAACAAAACACAAAATAATGACGCTTTTCTTTTCGAACTTTCTACGAACTTTCTACGAAATTTGTAGTTATATTGTGTTTGTAGTCACTAAAACTACCACCTACTATCGTGTTCGGTCGCAGTCTTGATGTACCTTGTAAACGAAAACTACAATAAAAATACAAAAAGAAATAAAAAATCAAACTACTAATATAATTTTTTGTCTTGTTTATATATTCATTTGATAAGTTTAATGAAGTTATGGAGTAAAGAGTACTAATAATATATGTTTCTTTTTGTAGGTGCAATTAAGTGTACGTATATAAATAATGTAATTGTTATTATCATAGAAGTTGGATATTCACATATTATTAGTATTATTATGAAATTAATATATTTTTATATGCCATTTATTGTTATATCTCTTTTGTAACTTTACGTGATAAAGTTACAAAAAGCAATACTACCAGTATTGGGAATCAAATACAATAAATAAACCGATATTTTTATTATATTATAGAGATTCTGTTTACGTTAATTACATATTTTAAAATTTATTTTTGTGAATTAATATAAGGTCGCAGGAAGTCGCTGGATGCAGGCCGCTTCCAACAGGTCATTGTGGAGATCCTTGGGGGAGGCCTATGTTCAGTAGTGGACTTCCTGTGGCTGATATGATGATGATGATGATGATGATGAATTAATATATATGCGACAAACTGCGTAAATATTTTGTTTTTTCATTTTTAATGACACGGTAACATTCTATACATATTTTTTAAATTATTAACGTCATGTTTATTACATGTCATGTAATTAATATTCAACAGGATTAAAATAAAAATAATCGGGAATCTTAGAAACCTCTGCTACTGTAATTTTACAAAATTAAATGTTATTATTATTGCTGATAAACAATTACAATTTCTGTCTAAATAAAAAACATTGTGTAAATTATTCTTCAACAACAGGAAAAGTATTCCACGCTTGTTTCACACATATAAGATATTATATACAAAATTATTTATTTGTCTCTATGATATACTCAAATAAATTTACAACTCCATAGTAAATAAATTCGTTAAACAAGAATGGGACTTGAATCACCTCACAATCATTAGTTTAGGGCCGAATAATTAGTTTATTACACTAGCTGCACCTCATTTTATTTTTCTAGCCCATTGTTATAAAGAGTCAGGCAAATAACTGTAATATAATATAATGGATAAATATAAAAATATACTTATAAGTTTTAGTTTAGCAATTAGATTTTTTTAAATACTGCTTTCTATATTTCTATATCTATCTGTACTCTTTACTGATATATTAATAGAAATATTTTGTTCAAGCACGCTAAATTCAGGAAATTCTGTTTCTAAAGGAATTGTTATTTTGATGTTGGATAGCCTATATTTCGAGGAAGGCTATCTATCTATTTACTTTGGCTAAATATATAGCAGGATTTTATGCCGAAAAATCTTTTACACGTGGACGAATCCCTGAGCCATCTTATTATTTATAGATAAATAATAAATAAAAAAGACCGATTTTATTCGGGGACCAATCAATAAATATATCCTACATGAAAGATATTTCATTCTTTTAGTTAATCGGATCAATTTGACTTTTGCAGGACATTTAACTATTACTAATATTCTACCATCATTAAAGAAATTGTTGATAGAATCATAATGTTGAAGCTTGCGAGAAAACATTTAGACAAATCTCAGGTTACAAATTAAAAATCTTTCATAAAAAATCGTTTAATATCTGATTTAATAAACTAACGTTTAATTTCCATCTTGTCATTTTTTGTATTTCCATTTTACTTAAAATCGACTAATTTTGTGGTCCATTTTCTGCGCAAATGTTTTCAACAGTTTATTGAATAAAGTAATTTCTTAGTCTCTGATTTGATACTAATCATTTAATATAATCTTATTAAATAAACCTTAAATAAAAGAAAATATATTACATTAGACTTTAAATAATAATGAAAGGGTAGACTATGCGACGTAGCTTCCAATGTAGGCATTGCAGTTTGGACAGTAGTGGTCCGAGTTGTTACAGGAGTCTACGCAGTACGGCATACACGCACAAGGCCGCACCTGTAAATATACAAATAGGGTTGTGTCCAAGATTTTATTTGAGCAGTAAGTAATCATTCCTTAAAAGCATCGTTTATAAAAACAAACGAATTTGAAAACAGCATCAAAATTGAATGTAAAATGACTGAGATCTTAATACATTTAATAGTACGGTGGGGACACTCGTTGTCTCTTTTGCACGCGTGCACCTTATGGAAGATGACGTCACGCCGTGCATGTTGCGTCCTTTTCTATCACTCCTACCACCAACTTTCATATATTTGTAACTTGCTTTTTACTTAACGGATTTTAAAAATTCTTTCTGATTTTGATTATGCGTAACGTAACCTTCCGTTATAAACAAAAATAAAAATGTATGAAACTGGCCTATTACATATCATTTTTTTTTAACACGGTATAATGACTTTACTGTACCAGATAGAGATGAGCGCAAATGCCGTCCAGGCAGAGTATGACATGGTATGGTATGGGGCTGCCATCTGATGCCATTTAATACAGTTATGCCAGCCTGCTAAGATAATTTTTCACACAGCGGAATGACCCAGGATTAAAGGAAGGAAAAAAAATACGCGATACAATCCCACAGTTTGACGGTGCAGCTGAGGAAAGAATTTGCGAAACTGTTGATTCCTTGTCCAGTTGGTTTGGTTTAATATACAAAAATTGCTTCATGGTCTTTGTTTCTGTGCTGTTCAGTTTTCAACAGAGAACAGAGAAACAGAGGCATCTGTGTTTTGTATAGCCTTAAAATAGGCTGCCTGTTGCCGGAATTTCTGAATAAATTTCAGTTACAACTTTAGTTGTGAATGATGAGTTACTGGGTCCCATTAAAGGTGTTAGTTTGTCCTTATGGTGCTAGAGTAACTACTGGAAATATTGAGACTTAACATCTATCTTAATATCAAGTTCAGTGGAATGCCAAGTATTGCTTTTTAACTCAAGGTATTGTTTGGTTTTGCTACTGTTCATGAGCAGCCCTATCGACTAGTGCTAGTCTCGACATTCATCACAATAAAAAAGTATTTTCATAATCCCAAATAAGTTGCCTGAGACCACAGTCTGGGGGCACGGCAGTGCCCCCTCCAAGTCGAGCTAAAAAGCGGCACAGTCGTACCATCCTTTTCTCGAAGCAATTCAGACCATTAAAACCCCCCATAACTTCGTTGTGGTTAAAGCAAGAATTCTGAATTTTCAGTTACTAAGCAGGCATTGTATAAACACGGTATATTTAAAATTTCATTCAATTTGAACCAGTAGTTTCAGAATTATAACTTGTCAAACTTTCGTAATTTTGTCACTCACTGACTGACTGACCGATCATCAAAAGTCTAAGGCACTTCTAGCAGACATAGAACTTTCAAATTTAGAATATAATTAGTATTTAGTATTTAAATTAAGGGAAAATTTAAACTTTTCATAATTTCTGTCTAGTTTTCTAGATACACCAACTGCGTGAATACATTGTAATCCCATATAAATGTATAGGATTACAAAGTTATATAATTTGCATTTAATAATTCGTTGTACCCGTATATACCGGGTATCTCAAGACTGCTACCGAAAACGAAGCCGGGTGGTAGTTTTAGTGGCTACAAATACAACGCAATTAAAAATTTCGCATAGAAACGCGACAATTATTTTTATGATTTTTTAAATATCGTCATTTTTGGGTGGTAAATCCATAGTTTTTGCTAAAATAATAATTTAAACTCTCTTATATCTTAGAGTATTTATAAATTAAAGGGTATACACTATTATTTTAGGAAAAAATGTATTTACCACCAAAATAGGGCATTAGGAAAAAAATTACAAAAAAAAAATTGTCGCCTTTTTTTGCAACTTTTTCTGTTGCATTGTGTCTGAAGTCGCTTAAACTACCACCCGGCTTCGTTTTCGGTAGCAGTCTTGATATACCCTGTAATGGAATAATAGTTGTAGATAGGTATCTATATATATGAGGCATAACAGGAGGGGTATAGGGGGGGGGGGGGTATAGAGAGGGAAAGGGTGTTTTAGCCCATGAGACTGTACAACATTCCTCTAGAAAAACATGACGAAGATAAACTTGCAAATAAATAGACTAAATAGCTCGAAAATATCAATTACCATGAAAGAAAGAACACTCATAATCAAATCCGCTATATTTGTGATAAATTGATACCTACAAAAATAAGAAAAAAGCATAAGACAGAGGCTTTAAGAAAAATCGTTATATATGTACAGGATGATATTGACACATTGTACTTATTTTAACCCACATGTTCCTCTTCACCCCAGGTGACATTTTACATAATTTGAAAAAAATATGAGAAGAAGTTTTGTCAAAAATTGTGATTTTAGTTCTTACTATTTTTGGGCATCCCGTATAGATACGAGTTTTTTACCGCTTAGCTGAACTTCAGTTCAGTTCGGAAACTTATCTGAGCTGTAAGAGACTCGGTATCTCTAGGGGTTGATGAATAGCCTTGAAATCTAAAATTGCGATTTTTGACAAAACTATCAGGCAGTTTTTGTTCAAACTTGGTACAATGTTACCTAGGGGGATAAGGAACATGTGGTTGAAATTAATTACAGTATGTCAATATCACCCTGTATATTCTAGAAATAAAAAGTACCGAAAAGGACAAAAGTAGGAGTCTTCAAAAAGACGTGAGATCCTTGATAAAAGTGACGTTGATAAAAGTATTTTTTATTTTATATCCTGGGTCAGATATAAGATTAGCGAACTGCAGGTGCCACAACCCACTTCACTACATACGACTTCTACGGAACAAGAATGAACTTATGTCTGTGTGAAATGAGTCATGTCTATTCAGTTATCGTATAAAACAATTGCAATGTTTTTCGTTTAATACCAACCTAATCATTTCATATTAATCTATCAGAGCTTAAAAGGCTGTCTATAAACTTTGTCGTATTTCTTATCTATAGGTACCTATTACTTTGAACATTTTTTTTTATTTAAGTACTTACCCTATTAGACAAAGTAGTGCTGCGAAAAGATGTGTGCGCATGGTCGGCCTCGATTCAATCCTAGTCATGATTTCAATGTTGCAGGATCTGCACGTCATTCTAGTAGCATTTGGGCCTATCTGCTGGCCTATGACCATTGGGACCACTGTGGGGTATACGGTCGCTTGGACCACAGTAGGGCCATAAGGCTGCATAGGAGGTGGCCCAAGCTGGCCTGGTGGTGGTGGGCCCACGTAAGGTGGGGGTTGATCCGGGAAAGCTCCTGAATGCATGCTTTTTTCTGGAAAATGAAGAAAATATTTTTCGTCAGGTTTTGAACTAGGCCAGCATGGTGAAATTAATGGCCTAACCACTCTCAATCGTACTCTCAATTGAAGAGGAGGCCCGTGCCCTCGAGTGGGACGCATATGGGCTAATACAGTATAGTACATTTATACTGATATAGCGTTGGTATATTATAATGGTCACACATAGATAACCAGAATAACAGTAATTCATAAATTATCAGAAGGGACACAGCAAACAAAACAGCGGTACTGTAACGCAAAGTATGTTCTGTCTCTGTCACTCCTTATCAGACACACTATCTTCCCTCTCGCTTTCATACATACGCACAGAGCTTGTTCACTATGTCCGCTCTTGAAGTAATTTAAGGGTATCCAAGTATGTTTAAGGCTTGTTCTTTTTTATGGACTTTGTCTTTGTTACTAGTGTACGCCATCAACAACAAGTGTAGAGCAGATCAACAAAATAATATTGACTAGCGATATTTAACTCTACTTCTTCGTCTTTAGTCTGTCAGGACAGCAGTGCAGATGCCAGTCATGCATCTATTAATCGCAAATCACTTTGCAAAAATACTGTTCTATCGATAGACGATATTGGTTTTATCTTTGTAATCTCGCACGTCACAATTTTTATCAATAGCAAACTGCGATATTTATTGCTGATTTTGAAAAACAACATGAAAATAGAAGTATTATTTACGGATTTTATCGCGGTTTAATTTTTACATTTTGTAACATCGCGACGCGACGTTTCGATAACTTTACATCTTTCGTGATTACAGGGTGGACTGTATTAGTCATCCGCTCATTGACTGTTACAATTTAACTACCTACCCTTAATACTCTATTATTAAATAAAAAGATAAAAACAAATACATTTTGAAATATGGTCTGCAAAAGATTCCGTTCACAGATATGACTAATTTGTGGCACTTAATTTACATTTAATCGCTTATGTGATCAACACACAAATTGTACGTCTTTGTATAGTTCTTTGATTAAGCAGACAGGTTATGTAGTTAATAAGTACTATTTTCATGATTATAATAACCTAGTAAAATTGTATGTATAGAAAACTTCAGTGACAAGAAATATAAATATAATGTCTTACCTATCCAATAAAGTAAGTGAAGCTATATGCACAATTTTGACAATTATGAGAATTTTGCACAAAACTATACGTAGCGAGAACTAAATAAGTAATGCTTATTAAAAGGAAAGCCTTGTCTATATATAATTTGTAACAATTAATGATAATTATAATTACATTGCGATAAAATTATTCATTAACATTCTTAATCGAAACCAGATATTATTTTTAATACGAAAGGATTAATGTGCAATGTCATCAATTTTATTAAACATATCACAATCTATGAATATATTAATATATACGTAGACATCATTATGATAAGATCGTCTTATTCCGTGCTACTTTAGAGATTGTAATTAATTACAATCAAATGAAACAGCAGAAAATGACCAACGTAATAAAATTTGTTTTACCTATGACAGACACAATATGTTCATGACTCAGTAAATATGTTTCCCATTCGAGGAAACACTGATATTGTTCAATAGTTTTAGATAACAACATTATAGCCAACACTCTGCCCAATCTTCTCCACAGAGAATTTAATTTTTCGTGATTCAACAATAAGCTTGTATACCACATATTATCCCAAATAGTCATATTGATTCTAGTGTTAGTTTATGAAAGTTAAACTAACAAAAGCATTTTGCCGTCAAATTATTAATAGGTATTGCTTATTAAAAGCAGGTAGTTATTTTTCGTAAATATTGGCAAATGTGACGTTAATACACGTAAATATCATGTGATTTTATATGTACCATTTTGTGATAAAATATAGACATAAATAAATAGAATGCAAATATTTTCCTGATGCCGATATTCGGATTCTTCCATAGAGTACATTTCACATACTGGGAGATTCTTCTAAATAGCGACCACCGTATACAACAGTAGAAAATCCATCATATTGCCCATGAAAGTATGATTGATACCTATGTAAAACCGGTTTCAACCGAACTGGCATGATAGTGGCAAGAGATAAGCATTTGCCATCGAAAAGTTGGTCTCTATTTCCACTCATATGGATCTCGTGCACTACCTATACAGCCATTCGGTGTATAGTAGTTTTCATGCCAGTATACACCTATTAAAATAAGGCTACTTTTATCATTTTTACAATCAAAAATATTTGCCAAAAATCTTGCTTTACTGAAACTCGTCGCTTGCAACGATTTTGAAAATTCCTGCTTGTATTATCAAAGGAATTATATGCATTTATGATAGGAAGTTTAGTATATAGTTCAGTTATAGTAATTTAGTACTGTTAAGAAAATATCTATTACGTGATGTAAAATTACTACTTATTTTAGCATTTTTCATCCCCGTATTTACGAAAAAACCTAACAGATGGCGCGATTTTCACGGCCATTTTTTTACACTGCCAATTTACTAAAGGGCTTTCCTTAAATCTTAAATCTATGCCAAAAAAAAATACTTACCGGTATCCATATTCACTGTAGTATAATAATTTTAAAACACTTTATTAACCGGTCGCACTAACACACCAAAGTTATTCTGAGCACTGTAATCAATTCCGATGGTCTGCGTGTATTTACTGTGAAATGTATTGAACAGATACCAAGCCAGCGGCCGTATATATAGATAACGATAAAAATTAACCGATAAAATGTTATCTGCGAACGTTTTACAGATATACTTGCTTATTGCCGGGTTTGCGTTTGAATAGAAAATATATATTGTAATGTGTTAAACCATCGATATCAATGTTACACTAGATAAGACGTTCCTTGTAACAAACGTGTCCCACCCAAGTGCGGTGCATGCACCGCACACGAATCAGTCTGCCGCGTGACGGCCGCGCAATAGTACGCCTCTTTGTTTATATTTATAAGTAATTTATTTTGACTTTTCCCCCGTCAAACCGACAGCGAAATTTTCTGAAGTTACAATATAATTAAAGAATACAACGTAAGTGATATAATATTGCAGAATAATGCCGATAATACAGATCTTTTATTTATTAATGGATTAAATATATTTTAGAGCTCGTTAAAATACAAGGTGAGCTCCTTAATCGTATATCTCCTTTCCGCACATAAAAATGGCCCGTCGAGTGAGAGAGACGAACTATATAAGATATAGATTATTCAAGTGACATTCATATCAGTGGACCAAATAGGCATAAACTATTCGAATACAATACAAATACAAATATGTAGGAAGAATGTAGTTGCAAATTGATTTAAGTATTTTATTTTAATCATATGTTGTTAAATAATAACACAAAATATGTGTGTTGTATGTATGTTTTGAAACAGTGGATAGTATTTAGACCATAATTCTTAATATGAATTACTTAATGGACTATTCGAACCCATTGTTATTGAAGACTAATATCATTTAAAATTATTTTATATTTTTCCGCGTCGGTTACGAAAAAACGATCTCTATAATATTTGTCCAGAATTATTGGAACGGATATAAGTGGTTACCATGAGAACATACCTATATTTGTTCAATTCATTTTCGACACGAAGATTTCAGATATTCCAAATGCGGTAGTCATTTTTGAAAACTTCTCGTGTACCATTCCTTTGTCTATTAGTCTCGAAAAGCTTATCAGCTTATTAAAAATTCATAAATGTTATTATAATTAATGTCAGACTGATTGTACACTGATTGATTGCCTGACAGACTTGTACACTTGTAAGAGTATTTAATTTCATTTATATAATTTCCATTAATAATTCACGTAAATAAAAAAAAAAAACTTTACGAATACATTATTGCTATGACGGTATTTATACTTAGGCAGTATCTTAGGCAAAGCTATTATTGAAATGAACTGTCTTGTCTGTCTAATAATCTTTGATCATAATTTGTAATATTCAAGTAAACGTACTAGATGTCGCTACTGAGCTTTTGACAAATACGGGACAAATAGTTTCTATGACGCGCCTCGTCTATCGGTAGAATATAAGTCAATGTGTTAAACTCACTCACTCACTTTTTAAAGGATTAGATTGTAAAGGTGACCCGTGTCTTGCAGTGAGACGTGTATGGGCTGATACAGATACAGAATGTTTAAAAAATACTTAAATACTTACATAAACTCTCGCCCATTTTCCAAAAGGTGTAGGAAGATATGCAAACAGGACACCAAAAATTCGCCTTGTGTAATCCATTCTACAATGTGATTGGTAGCGAAACTATCAACATATCAACCACAAATTTCTGACACTGAGATAATAATGAATGGAAAAATCCAATAGCACTTTGCCCGACCCGGGATTAGAGCCCGAGACCTAAGGTTTGCAATCATACCATAATACAACAGCGCCACCAAGGCAGTACTAAAATGTATAGGTATTCGACGTTCGTACTCGCAGTAAGCCAGGATGGCATACTATGGCTTTAGAATTTTTGATCAAATGAGATTTGCCCTTTCTCAATTGTAGACAAGTCTCGTATTTGTTTGTGGGCTGATAAAGATAATTTACGATAAGCAAACGTGACAGACTTTTTGAAGTAGATTAAGACACCTGACGTGAAACGTGAAGCCTTTAGGCGTAGGTCCTTTTTTATTTTCATTGAGATGAATGGCGATACGCGCATGTCATTCGCCTGGTGGTAAGCGATACGACCGCTTAGGAGAGTAACAAAAACAAACAACATAATGAATTACAAAGCAATGCTTGATATTCCACTGCGCTTGTGGTCCTGACTCATAGACATACTGAGGTGCCGCCTGGGTAGGTTCCACCGCAATGTCTTTCTCCTTCATAACGGCAGTGTAAGTGCACTGTTGTGTTTACTTTACCATTAAGCGAACGGCATGCTCGTCTCGCCATTCACTGCTAAAAAGTAATGTTAGTCTTAATATGTCCAGTAGTTGCTATTGCTAAAATGTCCTGCAAACGGGACACACATTACAAATGCACTGTATTTGTAATCCACATTGTTTCGGAACACGATACTTGATACACACGGGACTAAATTGATATGTCACTATATTATTCGACGGACATGCTACTTAACTAATACATAATGGATCTATCTATAATCTTTTGTATTACGTAAATATTAAGAGAAATCATATTTTGTACTCACGTGCATAATATGCCGCCTTATTCTTTTAAGAGGAATTATTGCTCTCAAGAGACAATTACAAGGAAGTGCTAGGTTATCATCAGCATGACGGATAATGTAACAACTTTTGAATGCATTGAAAGAAAATCCATGAAAACCTTTTAGAAGTTGATTTCGTCCAGTGACCTCTGCCAACCTTTATCATATAGTTTGACTACCATAAGGATTGAAATAATACTATTATATTCGGATTTTGTCGCGGATTTATTTATTTTTAACTTCCACGTGACACGAAAAATTTAAATATTAAAACAAATCCGCGGTAAAATCCGTGAATAATAGTTTTATTTCAATGTGTAACACTCGCGTAAATCTAAGAAACCATTATACCTGATATGGATGTATGTCACTTGATATAGTTATCTGAACCGCTTCTCAAATAGAGACCATGTAGTAGCGAATTTATTTCCATAACGTTTATGATTTCAGAGACGAAGAAATGAATTTATTTCATGTACATTCATAAACTCACGCCTTTTTCCTAGAAGGGGTAGGCAGAGATACATTTCGCCTTGTATGTTCCGTCCTACGATGTGATAGGGGGCGAGCCTATCGCCATATCGGGCACAAATTCCTGACCGCGGGCTGATAATGAATAGAAAAATCCATCATCACTTTGCCCAACTTGGGATTCGAACCCGAGACCCCAGTTTTGTAAGCATACCGTAGTACAACTACGCCACCGACGCAGTCAATGTAAAAACCAGTAATAGCGTAATTTTATTATAAATCAACTCATGACGATAGTTAAGATAAGTTATTTACGTTATTGCGTAATTTACGTTAAGTAAGTCATGTGTGTAAGTTAAAGTCTGAATGTAATGGGCATCAAAATAATACAAATTATTAAATCATAATTTAGTCAAAAAACCATTGAATGAAAAATAATAACGGGTAAAAGTAATATTATATTTTTAGCAAATTCAACGTAAACAATCGTAGGTATATTTTTAAATAACTGGAGCTATGATACACGTTCCTTTACCTTTATTATCATAAATTATAACATCAAGATATTAGAGATAAAAGAGAAAAAAACAAAATAAATACGGCAAAGCTAATTATGAATTCAAAATTAATAATATCTCTTATCGCATATCCGTAAAGTTCTTAATAATGCATGAGTCAACTTATCTGCTTCTCTTATCAGGTACATATCCGTACAATGATTCACAACTTATTGTTTTTGCAAGTTCGACGTCCAATTACGTGACCCACGTTGAGTAATTGTTAAATGACGTCATACTTCAAGTAGGCTGGTCACTAACGTCACACATTCGCGAAATAAGCCAAAATCCAAATCCAAAGCTATGAATATCGTCATAAAAATTGGTTGGTATCTCAGTTGGTATATACTAACACGTAATGACGTAACTTTGTTTAATGATATTAAGCTAATGTGCATTCTATTTTTAGAAGCTCTACATATTTACAAATAATATGTTCTATATCGGCCCATATTATACATCCCACTACAGAGCACGGGCCTTCTTTACAATCGAGAGTATGATTGAGATTGGCTAGGCCACCACGCTGGACTAATGCGGGTTGGTAATTAAGATACGTGAAGTGCGTGGTGGCCTGTTGGTTAACGGACTAGACGCGGCTGCCTACATGTTCACGGTGGTCGCGGGTTCGAATCCCAGGGCACACCTCTGACTTTTCGGAGTCATGTGTGTATTGATAATCAATCACCACGCACTAAAACGGTGAAGGAAAACATCGTGAGGAAACCTGCATACCATAGTGATTTATAAAAATGTCTATGGTATGTAAGTCCGCCAACCCGCACTAGGCCAGCGTGGTGGACTATATGGCCTAACCACTCTCAATCGTATTCTCGATTGTAGAGTAGGCCCGTGCCCTGCAGTGGGACGTATATGGGCTGATATAGAATTAAGATACGATAAAGGAAATAACTTACTCTGTTTCAAATTGTAATGTGACAATTGATTTGCAACTATATATTTTTCAGCTTATTAGATATTCAGATTAATTTCACCAACAACCACATCATTGAGCGACTTTCTTGGCTTCTAAGTTTATGCACTGGCTTATGAAAGAATATTATTTCTAATATTTATTATAAATTAATAGATAAAACAGTTACACATATGGTTCAATACAAAAGGCCTAATGCATTTTTAATGTGTTCATTTAAACGACAGTATAAAACAGCGCTAAATCATTAGGAATAAATGGGTCAATTTTAATAAAATAAATAACACGTTTTATTGTCGATGTTTAAATGTGTCGATGTGTAAATATTAAAAAATAAAAAGAATTTGGAATCGACGTCGTACTACATAAAGGAAGACTACCCAGTCGAGATTCTCAAAAAAAGAAAAGAACTCCAAATTGAAGCAGGAAAAATAAGAGAACAGGGGAAAAAAGTCATTATAAAATATGACAAACTAGTGATACTTAACAATAACTACCAACAAAGTGAACCGACTAAGACATACAATAAAAAGAGAAATTTATCAGAATCCCCTGAGCTGGCATCCAACTCAAACACCACAATAAACCATGCGAAAAAACAACCAACAAAGATAAGTAAGACAAACAAAATAAATAACTATGTAATAAAAAAACCTACGCTCATATTACAAGAAAAAGCTCCTCTTCAAACAGACTGCCAGAACCAAACAATAAAATAGCAACCAATGCCCGCCCCTCTCGATCTCCCAACACTGCTTGTCACAGCGGGAGATGTAGACTACAACCCTCCTAATTGCCAAGAATTATACGTCTGCACATACAACGTAAAATCATTACTTTCAACGCAGAGAATGATATTGTTAAAGTACTCTCTGGAAAAAATTAAATACGATATCATAGGCTTAGCGGAAGTCAGAAGAAGTGGTAATAATATCCTGGAAGATGAAAGCCATATTTTCTGTCACACCGGAGAGTCAAAGGGACTTCATGGAGTCGGTTTCCTCATTAAGAAAAAATACAAAAATAACATAGAAAACTATATAGGCTTATCCGAAAGGGTATGTGTGCTTAACTTAAGCTTTGCATCGATGAAGATCTCAATTATTCAAGTTTATGCCCCCACCTCTGAAGCTACTGAAGAAGAGATTGAAGAGTTTTACGAACTATTAGAAATCGCTCGAAGCCTTACAACAGGTAAAGTTATACTACTAGGAGACTTCAATGCAAAAATAGGCCAAAGAAAACCAGAGGAAAATTCTATTATAGGACCATTCTGCTACGGAAAAAGGAATAATAGGGGCGAAAAACTTGTACGATACGCTTTTAAAAATAAATTTACAATAATTAATACAATATTCAAGAAAAACAAAAAACAAATGTGGACTTGGATAACGCCGGACCAGCAAAACAAAAATCAAATAGACTACATTTTGAGTAACTGCCCAAAACTCTTCACTAACATGGATGTTATAAACAGAATATCCTTTCCTAGTGACCACAGACTCCTGAGAGGAACAATAACATTAATCAAACAAAAGAAAACTAGACGTACATTCGATTCAATTCCAGTAACCAACCTATCATGTAAAAAATCACAAGAAATTTACATAACTACGCTAAGGGAGAAATTAAAATATATATGCTGGGAAGACGAAGATGACATAGAGTCTTACTATTCCAAGATAGAGTCTGCAATACAAGAGAGCTTGAGGAACTCGATGTTCACAAAAATAAAGAAAGAAATAATATCCGAGGAAACTAAGAACCTACTCAAAAAGCGTACTTCTCTACAACACAAACCTTTCAAAGATAAACATGATAAAAAAGAACTTTCAAAACTTTACAAATCTACAAACAAACTACTTAAAAGGGACTATGAAAAACATAGAATGGAAATTATTGAAAAACATTTATTAACATCAGGAAGTCAAAAGAAAGCTTTTAAGCAGTTAAATACCGAAAAATCCTGGATCTCTACCCTGAAATCACAAAAAAAGGGGCAGAAGCAAATAACAAGAAGAGACCTAGTAAAAATTGCCTCTGAATTCTACAAGAACTTGTACTACGACCAATCTAGCAATAATAAGTGCTACGAAAAGTATTCAGAGTCAGACGACAAGAATATAGAGATTCCACTCTTCAACGGTGAAGAAATAATAAAGAAAATTAAGAAATTGAAAAAGGAAAAGAGTCAAGGCGCTGACAACATCTCAAACGAAGCGTTAATATTTGGGAGCCACTCATTGTTGAACCCTCTCATTACCTTATTTAATAAAATACTCGAGAAACAAAAAATACCTTCTAAATGGGCAAAGTCACGGATAATCCTAATATACAAAAAGGGAGACCCAGCAGATATAAATAACTACAGACCAATCAGCCTATTGCCATCAATGTATAAATTATTTGCAATGTGTCTGGAAAAAAGGATAGAGCCAACTCTAGAAAAAAGCCAACCAACGGAGCAGGCAGGTTTTCGTGAAGGGTATTCAACAGTGGACCAAATACACACACTGGATCAAATAATAGAGAAATATGAAGAATTCCAGAAAGATCTCTACCTCGCGTATGTGGACTACGCCAAAGCGTTTGACTCCATCTCACACAAAAGCATATGGGAAGCTCTAAAATGTCAAAAACTCCCATATACGTACATCAATATAATAAAAGACATCTACAATAAAAGCACAAGTCAAGTGAAACTAGATAGATTGGGCCCAGAATTTAATATCCATAGAGGTGTGAAACAAGGAGATCCACTATCACCCCGGATTTTCATAGCTGTTCTCCAAAATATAATGAAAAATCTAGACTGGGATAGAAAAGGCATACTTATCGATGGCAAGTACCTCAGCAACCTAAGATTCGCGGATAATATAGTTATTTTTAGTAATACATCAAAGCAATTAGAATTAATGCTTACTGAACTAAGCGCAGCTAGTGAAAACGTCGGCCTACTACTAAATACCTCAAAAACAAAGGTCTCTACCAATGGCAAAAAAATCCTATCAAAATTAGCCAAACACCTGTAGAGTATGTAGAGAGCTATATCTATCTAGGTAAACAAATATCATTCAAAAGCTCAAGACATTTAGACGAAATAGACAGGCGAATTAATATGACATGGAAAAAATATTGGAGCTTTAAAGAAATTCTAAAATCCAAACTTTCAATAAACTTAAAGAAAAAAGTTATGGATTCGAGCCTACTACCCTGCCTATCATACGGCGCTCAAACTTGGATCTTTAATAATACGACCATGTCAAAAATACGCTCGTGTCAGCGGGGTATGGAGAGAAGCATCCTTGGTATAAAGATTTCAGAAAAACAAAACAGCACAAAGATTCGACAAAAAACACAAATATTGGATGCATTGCAGCACACACAACGCCTGAAATGGAAATGGGCCGGGCATATTGCCCGATATTCTAAAGACAGGTGGCCTAACCGCGTAACGAAATGGACAGGTCCTGGAGGAAAAAGAAAACAAGGCAGACCAAGAGCTCGCTGGAACGACGATGTTGTAAAGATAGCTGGAAAAAACTGGATGGGAATCGCGCAAGACAGAAATAAATGGAGGCAACTGGAGGAGGCCTATACCCGAAAGGGGCCACGACAGTAAATAAATTAAATATTAAGTAACTATAGTTATAGGTAAATCAAGTAAATATTAAGGAACCATAGTTAGTCTTAGATTTTATTTCTTTATTTTCTTACTTTATTTTATATTTAGTTAATAAAAACTATAATATGCTTGTAATATGTTACTGTCATGGAAATAAAAAGGCTTATTATTATTATTATTTCTCTTTATTTTAAATATTTTTTTTTACATTTTTATATATATAGTAAAAAACAAATACATATAAAAATATAAAAAGTTATCCAACGATGGCGAGGCTCGAAACCCAAGCCACCGGTGGTTAGGAGCCCAAAGTGAGGAACCGCCTCACAATACGTGCCGTGTCAAGCAATACTGCCTTCTGAATCTGACTTCTGACCCAACAGCCGATTGAGAGCCTCTGTAGATGTTGGTCGAGGCTCTTTGGTATCAACCCATGGGCAGAAACGACAATCGGGACAATAATTGTTGAGTCGACATCCCACATGTCGGTAACCTCGTGTGCCAAATCTAAATATTTAGACATTTTGTCTTTTTCAGCTTTGACAAGGTTATCGTCATGCGGGATGGTGACGTCAACAAGTATAGCCCGGCGCGCCAATCGATCTATTATCACAATGTCAGGCTTATTGGCTAGAATAGTCCTGTCTGTGATAATAGATCGATCCCAATACAGCGTTGCATGACCATTTTCGAGAACTGGTTGGGGCACATACTGGTAATATGGCACTTCAGGAGTCACAAGTCCATATCGAAGGGCAATTTGCTGGTGTATGATCTTGGCTACTAGGTTATGTCTATGCAAATACTCGCCGTTAGCAAGATACGAACAACCGGAAATAACATGCCTGATAGACTCACCAGGACGGTGGCATGCCCGACAGATGTCGACCGTACCGTCCTTCAGGATGTATTTCCTATAGTTGTTCGTCTTAATAACTTCGTCCATAATTGCAAAGACAAAACCCTCGGTTTCCCCAAAGAGGTTACCGAAGCGCAGCCAAGACACAGACGCTAGTCGGTCCACATCAGGCCCATGAAGGGCTCGATAGAACCGACCGTGCAGCTCTTTGCTCTTCCATATGTCCTCGCGATCCTTAATGCCTACCACCAGAGGTTTCCGCCAGTTCTCAATCGCCAAAGAGAGCGGGGTAAATCCTTTATCTACCATAACTACAACCCTATGCATATCCACATCACTGTGAAGGAAATAATCCCTGAGATTGCACACCTCGCGATTATGCAAGTCCTTAGCATTAAGAATACCTCGGCCCCCACATCTCCGCGGGATGTACAATCTCATCACTGATGATCGTGGATGATGCATACGATGTGCAGTCAGGAGAGTTCGGACTTTACGATCCAGGGCGTCCAATTCGGTCTGAGTCCATTTGAGTATGCCAAAAGAGTATATGAGTACAGGCATAACCCAACCGTTAAAAGCGCGAATCTTGTTTCCACCGGACAAAAAACTGTTAAGTACTTTTGTCAGGCGGCTAAAAAAACGCTCTTTCAACGATCGTTTTACATCTGCACCCATGATACCTAGAGCCTCAGGCATACCCAAATATTTGTAGGTTTCCGTCACAGAGAGGGATCTGAGCCTTACAGTCTCTGAGACTAGTATGTCATCAGAGACCGCAACCTCCCCTCGCTTCACATGGATAACCGCACATTTATCTACACCAAAATCCATATTGATTGAATTGCTAAATCTTTCCGTTATTTTAACAACTCAATCAATTCGGTTTGTTTCGATGCAAATAACTTGAGGTCATCCATATAGAGCAAGTGAGATATAGGCTCAGAGCCTCTCCGTAGACGGTAGCCTAACCCTGAATCCAACAACAGAGTGCTGAGGGGATTCAGGGCCATGCAAAACCACAGTGGACTCAGACTGTCGCCCTGGAATATACCCCGCTTGATTCTAATCGGCTCGTCACAATCAGGAGGAACCGTACCACCTGGATATCTCAGGACAGTGGTCCACTGCCCCATACAAGACCCAAGGAAGTTGCATAAATTTGTATTAATTTTATACAAATTTAACACCCTCATGAGCCATGTATGGGGCACCGAATCATAGGCCTTTTTATAATCTATCCAGGCAGCCGATAAATTCCTTCGGTTGTGACGAGCCTGTTGGCAAATGGTCATGTTAATGAGAAGGAGCTCCTTAGTACCACGGGACGCATTCATGCAACCTGTTTGGCCGGAAAAAAGAATTTGGTTAGAATTTATATGGTCTGTAATTTTAGATCTAATTATGGAAGTCAAAACTTTATAAATAGTGGGTAGGCATGTGATGGGTCTATAATTTTTTGGTTCCGTGGTACAACCGGACTTAAAGAGAAGGTGAGTGACACCTGTTGTCATAAATGTTGGAAGGGATCCCCGCTCAAGCGCATTCTGGAATTGCGCTGCTAATCGAGCATGCGAACTTGGAAACCATTTTAACCAGAAGTTGTGCAGACCGTCCGGGCCCGGCGACTTCCAGTTTTGCGTCTGTCTAATTGCAGTTAGCACATCTTCTGGACTGATTAAAATGGTTTCCATAGCAGGTATTGCCTCGCAAGCTCGATCTACAACACTAAACCAGGAGGCTTCAGTGTGAGAGACAGGCGACGACCAGATATTCGTCCAGTACTCACGCATTTCGTGAGCACTAGGAAGCCGCCCATCCACCACACCTTGTGGAGGATTCTCCCAACATCTATAAACACTCTTTTGGTCAGTTTGGAACTTGCGATTTTGTTGGAAACGATCCCATCGCCTCCTGTAGCGACGAATGCGGTTCGCCCACGCATAGACTTTTTGTTTAAAGAAGTCTATGCGTTCTGTGACGCAAAGCCTATAATTTCGAGGACTTGTGTTGGTCCCCGAAAAAGCCTGCGTCACAAAACGCATAATCTTCGGCCTGCTGTTTCCTTCTTTAAAAGAAATTAGTTTGCCGATGAGAGTTCGGGCCCTGTTGATACGATCCTCGATCCTACGCTGCCAGGCAGGCACAATCACAACACCTCGAGTGGCTTTATACTCATTTGGAAATTTTATATTAGCCACTCGACATGCTGCGACGGCCGCGCAGTAAAGGATCGAATGCGTATCAACAAGATCCCGACTGGACTCCAAGTATGTAGTTAACATGGAGTCCAAAGCTCCCATCAGCGCCAAATTTCTTCTATGCGTTGGCAAACGTGGCAGACGCGGTCTACAAGACGCCGATAAAGACGAAAACTCCAAAATCGCACATTCCAAAGCTCCTCTCAGTTGCTGTTTAGCTTGGGGACTTACGTTGTCATCCAAATTGTCCGTCAGCTCGAAATCAGCAACAGGTGTTGGTGTTGGGCCTGCCGCTTGATCTCCACTGACGGGTGACACATGGTCATCCTGGACAAAACACAAGTCTGTGCGCAACCGCTCAAGTGTGTCATCATCCAACAACTTACGCCGCTGAATAAATCGCACTTGATCCGACAGTCGTTGGGACGATACATCAACCGTTGGTTCCAAAGCCTGAAACAGAGACAGCATTTTAGCGCGATACGCAGTGAGGTTAATTCCTCCCTTTGTTGCCCCAAAGTAGGCCCGCATGACATTCTCATTGATTTCTCGAGTCCATCTCATGCGGCGCACTACCCCACCGGTAGCGGGGACCGTAGGCGGGACACTCGGCCCCACAGGTCCCAAGCCCACCGCTGGAGGGGGTCGTCCTCTTCGTCGCGCAGGTCTTGGTGGCGGCGGGGACGACTGCAACTCGCCGTGTTGGCTCGACGCGTCGTTGTCCGACGTCACTTCGAATACGTCCGAAGCCGACGCCCACGACGCGGAGCTCGACGAGCTGGGAGATGTTAAATGTGCGTTCCGTTTCTTTCTGGCTTTATTATTGATCATCGTTTTGGTTTTTATTTATCATAATTTGTAAAATCCTTTGACATTGTCACACACTGTCACTCTATTATTTTTTATTATGATGAATTGTTGCTTATTTACTCTATTTCTTCGATAAAACATTATGTGATTGTAGAAAGGAATCATTTTGGTTACTATTTAGACATAAATTGTGAATATTGTGTATATATTTGATATTAAACAAAATATATATATTTTTTCAAATGGATGATCTTTTGGTGTTGCCAGATTATTATTATTATTATTATTATTGTCGATGTGTCAAGGATTTCCGAGGCGCCTTGGTATGTGAGGCTAGCGCGGTGAAGGAGAGGTGGCGCTCTTACTTCCACGGTTTATTTAACACCATACCTTTGTGCTACCCTGAATTGCCCCCGAATCAAGGTCTTGTTGCACCTGAAGAAGTTCTCTGTAGTCTTCGTCGCATGAAGAACCGGAAAGCGGTAGGGCCTGACCATATTCTGATAGAGGCGTGGAAGTCATTGGGGCTTCATGGTGTGGAGCTTCTTTCTGCGTTATTTAACCGCATCCTGAATACCAAAAACATGCCTGACTCATGGCGGTTGAGTGTGATAACTCCCGTGTACAAGGGTAAAGGCTGTATTCAGGAATGCGGTAATTACCGTGGCATTAAGGTCATGAGTCATGAAGCTCTTCGAACGCGTCATCGAGTCCAGGCTCCGCCAAGAGTGTACTGTCTCTGAGTGTCAATACGGCTTCCGTCCTGGCAGTGGCACTACCGACCCGATATTTGCACTCAGGATGCTTGGCGAGGCATACAGGGCGAAGAAGACGCCACTGCACGTGGCCTTCTTGGACCTGCAGAAGGCCTTCGACTGTGTGCCGCGACAGGCAATCTGGTGGGCGATGAGGGTGAAAGGGATACCGGAAGCCTATGTGAACATTATCAGAGACATGTACCTCCGATCCGATTCCTTTGTTCGGACCGCCGTTGGCGATACGAATCCTTTCCCGATTGATGTCGGTGTGCACCAAGGCTCAGCGCTGAGTCCATTCCTCTTCAGTGTTGTGCTCGACGCCATTACGTCTCACATCCAGAACCCTGCGCCCTGGTTGTTGATGTATGCCGATGACATTGCACTGGTGGAGGAGGACCGGCGACTTTTGGAGCGTAAGGTCAACCGGTGGAGGGAGACACTCGAGAGCGGTGGTCTGAAGTTAAATGTGGCGAAGACCGAGTACATGGCTTGCGGGAGTACGGACCCCCAAAGCATCGAGATAGGGAACGAACTTGCCGTGAAGACGGACAAGTTCAAGTACCTTGGGTCCGTACTGCATGAGTCCGGTGACATCGACCTTGACGTTAAAGCGCGTATAAGCGCTGCTTGGTCTAAGTGGAGAGAGGTCTCGGGCATACTCTGCGACCGCAGGATGCCGATGAGGCTCAAGGGTCTCATCTATAAAAGCATTGTGCGGCCGGTGCTCCTGTATGGTTCTGAGACGTGGCCTGCCCTCAAGCGGATGCTGCGGTGGATGTGCAACGTTATGCGTTTGTACAAAATCCGTAACGAGCACATCCGTGGCAGTCTTGGTGTCCGCGATGTAGCTGATAAACTCCAGGAATCCCGCTTGAGATGGTATGGTCACGTCCTAAGGAAACCGCAGGAGTACGTCGGTAATGTGTGCTTTAGCCTCAATATTCCCGGACCTCGACCGCGGGGTAGACCAAAGAAGCTCTGGCTCGATGTCGTCAAGGAAGATATGAGGGTCAATGACCTTACTATTGAGGATGCCGAAGATCGGGTGAAATGGAGAAGAATTTGCCAGAAGGCGGACCCTGGCACCAGCCGGGATAACGCCATGTAGAAGAAGAAATAACACGTTTCATTGTCCTATTTTTTGCTTTACTGTAAACCTAGGTCACTCTGCAAAACTGTTTTTTGACGCAATAACAATTAGTTGAATAATTAGTATTTAGCAATTAGAATTTAATTTTTTTAATAACAATTTAATTTTATTAATTAGAAATAAGAGGGCTTCAGAGGCGCATTAGGCCAGCGTGGTAGACTATATAGCCTAACCACTCTCAATCATACTCTCGATTGTAGAGTAGGCCCGGGCCCTGCAGTGGGACGTTTATGGGCTGATACTGAATTAGTGGGCCTCTGAGTCGTATTAGCCCAGGGCCTCACAATTTCAGGGTCCTTCCCTGACGTTATCCGAAACTTTTCAACAGAATTACGACTCCATGATATATTGAAAGTATAACTTATATCATTCTGAAACATAGCTGAAAAACCATACAGTATCTATCCTAACCAGGGGGTAAAGGTAGGCGTATAAGTCTTGTGGAAATATTTTATTTTATCTATCAAGCTTTGCAATCAAATCTCAAAGCTAAATAAGATTAGATATGTACGGGCGGCCGGTGCGAGTGGAAACTACGCGGGAGTGTTTGTCATGCCGGTGATAAGTTAATCTTGATGGAAAAGCTATTTGACTAATGGACTAACACGCAGGCCGCGGCCGATCGCCCCATGCCGATCCATCACTTACCTACCCGAACTTTTATTAAAACTTGCGATTTTTGTTGTCCGTTTGTAATGTGTGTATTGGATGTGGGAGATGTGTTATTGTTGCATGTTATGTGTTGCTAAGCATGCCCATTTTAGTATGAAAATTAGTGTCGGTGCGAAGATTTTTGTGCTTCAATGAAACCAATTTTTTATGTAGGCAAATATATATATTTTCAATAAATATAAACATTTCTTGGAGAAATGAACTTGAAGTCCAAGATTTATTTTTGTCTTCGACTCTGTGAACTAAATGTAAAAGGTGATGATAATTACTTTATTTTCTCAATCTGACGCCCGGGATATACAGGAACACTTCCTTTTTATCGCGAAAAAAGAATGAGTCAGGAATTCAAATTACGTATTATTTGTTCAAGTATACTTTTTCAATTATTATTATTATTTATTATATTATTTTTATTTATATTATTATTATTTTTTATATTATTTATTTTCTTTTTTTTAACATATTTTTTCTATTTTTACATATATAAATTACAAAAATATACATATAAAAATATAAAAAATAATTTATTTACCCTCCGGTGGTGAAGCTCAAGACCCAAGCCACCGGCGGTTAGGGAGACAAAGTGAGGAACCGCCTCACAATGCGTGCCGTGTCCAGTAATACTGCCTTCTGTATTTGACCCTTGACCCAACAGACAATTGAGAGCCTCTGTAGGTGTTGGTCGAGGCTCTTTGGTATCAACCCATGAGCAGAAACGACGATCGGGACAATAATTGTTGAATCGACATCCCACATGTCGGTAACCTCGTGAGCTAAATCTAAATATTTAGTCCTTTTGTCTTTTTCGGCTTTGACGAGGTTATCGTCATGCGGAATGGTGACGTCAACAAGTATAGCCCGGCGCGCCAATCGATCTATTATCACAACATCCGGCTTATTGGCGACAATAGTCCTGTCTGTGATAACAGATCGATCCCAGCATTGCATGACCATTCTCAAGAACTGGTTGGTGCACGTACTGGTAATATGGCACTTCAGAAGTCACAAGTTCATACCGAAGTGCAATTTGCTGATGTATGATCTTGGCTACTAGGTTGTGTCTATGCAAATACTCGCCGTTAGCAAGATACGAACAACCGGAGATAACATGCCTGATGGACTCGCCAGGACGGTGGCATGCCCGACAGATGTCGACCGTACCGTCCTTCAGGATGTATTTCCTATAGTCGTTCGTCTTAATAACTTCGTCCATAATTGCAAAGACAAAACCCTCAGTTTCCCCAAAGAGGTTACCGAAGCGCAGCCAAGATACAGACGCCAGTCGGTCCACATCAGGCCCATGAAGGGCTCAATAGAACCGACCGTGCAGCTCTTTGCTCTTCCATATGCCCTCGCGATCCTTAATACCTACCACCAGAGGTTTCCGCCAGTTCTCGATCGCCAAAGAGAGCGGGGTAAATCTTTTATCTACCATAACTACAATCCTATGCATATCCACATCACTGTGAAGGAAATAATCCCTGAGATTGCACACCTCGCGACTATGCAAGTCCTTAGCATTAAGAATGCCTTGGCCCCCACATCTCCGCGGGATGTACAATCTCATCACTGACGAACGTGGATGATGCATACGATGTGCAGTCAGGAGAGTTCGGACTTTACGATCCAGGGCATCCAATTCGGTCTGAGTCCATTTGAGTATGCCAAAAGAGTACATGAGTACAGGCATAACCCAACCGTTGAAAGCGCGAATCTTGTTTCCACCTGACAAAAAACTGTTAAGTACTTTTGTCAGGCGGCCAAAGAAACGCTCTTTCATCGATTGTTTTACATCTGCACCCACGATACCTAAAGCTTCTGGCATACCCAAATACTTGTAGGTTTCTGTTACAGAGACGGTCCTGAGATTTACAGTCTCTGAGACTTGTATGCCATCAGAGACCGCAACCTCCCCTCGCTTCACATGGATAACCGCACATTTATCTACACCAAACTCCATATTGATTGAGTTGCTAAATCTTTCAGTTATTTTTAACAACTCAATCAATACAGTTTTTTTTATGCAAATAACTTGAGGTCATCCATGTAGAGCAAGTGAGAGATAGGCTCAAAACCCTCTCCGCAGACGGTAGCCTAACCCTGAATCCAACAACAGGGTACTGAGGGGATTCAGGGCCATGCAAAACCACAGTGGACTCAGACTGTCGCCCTGGAATATACCCCGCTTGATTTTAATCGGCTCATCACTCATCGAAGGATTCGTAGCGCCTGGATATTTAAGGATAGTAATCCACTGTCCCATACACGCCCCAAGAAAGGTGCTCAACTTTGTATCAACTTTATACAAATTAAGTACCCTCATGAGCCATGTATGGGGCACCGAATCATATGCCTTTTTATAATCAATCCAGGCTGCTGATAAATTATTATTATTATTTTATTATTATTATTTTTATATTATTTATTTTATTATTATTATTATTTGTTCAAGTAAACATAGCGGAAAGCGCAGCGTCCACCCACAAGATGGTCCGACGACCTAGTAAAGGTCGTGGGGACGTCGCTGGATGCAGGGTGCCTCCAACAGGTCTCTGTGGAAATCATTGGGGGAGGCCTATGTTCAGCAGTGGACTTCCTTTGGCTGATGGATGGATGGATACTTTTTCAAATTCGAAAGGGTGACACGATTCAGGAGAGGACATATTGCATCCTTCATGATCATGGGACAAAATGAGACGGAATAGAACGGCATACAACCGAATGGGACAGGAAAAGCAATATAGATGGTGGCTATAATCAATTAGAAATTGAAAACAGTATGCAAAATAATATGGACTGGACTCGACAACATTCTGCATCCAAGCGAAGCCGGGCCCGACAGCTAGTACGAAATAAAAACTCGAAAATAATTACCCCAAAACTGAGCGCACCAGCAGCGCGTCTATAAATCAATACAGATAAGCCGAGTATATTATCTTGATAAAGATATTCATCAAATAGTAATATAAAAATGATGTCATAATCAATCATCGGATGCATTAAAAATGAGTGGAAAATCAGCAATTTCCATGGTGGAAGCGCTGCAATAATAAGTGATTTATGTGTCGATAATATTTTATTAAGGCTATAAAACACCTCGTGCCCGGTACAAGATACCCTTCCTTCGTTCCGTATATATTTTTCAAAGATGACGATGTTGTAAGTGGTAAAGAATCGTTCCTATCTGCGAGATGGGTTACTTTTTACAAGAATCCTACCTTTACTGTCTTCCTATTTGGCTGTCATTTGACGGGTTGTATAACATGTACGAAAAATATGAAAACTAAAAACTAGTTGAGGGCTATTAAAATCGACTCAAACTCATTATTTCAATTTTCACTAATATTGGAGCGCTGAAAACATGACAAACAAGAAAAAAAATACACATCCAAACAACATCATGAACTACACAGTAATGCTCATTATGTCCAGTAGTATCCATTATCGTACAGTACTAATAACCGAACTCAAAACCGAGAATCGATCGAATAGTGTATGCTAATATAATTTGTATATTTAAATTAACATATAATTTGTATATTTTCAGTGGCTTGGTTTGTGTATTCATCCTGTACTGCGTTAACTCCTGCAAGAACTCGGACCACTACTGTCCAAACTGCAACGCTTACATTGGAAGCTACGTCCCTTAGTGATCTCTGGTCTCCTTCAAAACCACTATTGAAACTCAAGTAACATCTGTATCAGCCTTTATACGTCAAACTGCAGGGCGTTTCTTTAACCCAGAGAACAATTGAAAGGGACTAGGCCATATAGTCCATCACGGTGAAATAGTATGAGTTGGTGGCTAAACACACTAGATTTTTTTACAAATCGCTATGGTAGGCAGATTTTCTTATTTTTCATCTGGTACAGTACGCGGTGATTGATTATAATGCAAATTATTTTCTGTTTATTAAGTTTTATTTAATAGGATTACATTAACGACTGTAATAAACAAGAGGCCGCAGAAAAATATTTGTTACTTTGTAATAGTTCGATAAAATTACTTGCAGCAAAAATATCTAAAATGGAAAAAAGATATATACTTATGTAATTTATGGATTACATATTCTTATAAATTAAAATTGTATATAAATAATGTAATTTCCGCAAACAGAATCTCTACGCGTATAACATAAATGACATCAATCATTTTGTTGTGTTAGATTCCTGACAATGTCTTATGTTGCTTTTTAACCGACTTCAAAAAAAGGAGGAGGTTCTCAATTCGACTGTATATTGCTTTTTGTACCTTTACCAAGTAAAGTTTACAAAAGGTATTATTTATAAAATAAACAGCGTATATAAATACATTTGTGAATGATTGTAAGATTGACCGACTTCTAAAATTAGTTCGTAAGCAGCAACCACTGCGTGCTCTCTCGCCCCTTTACCTTATACTTTTCTATGTTCACTCAATAAATACTTCATTAATAATTATTTTATATCATTTACGAACTTTCCACAGTGAATTTATACCTCCTAAGATACCTAATAATAAATAAAGATAAGGAACTTCGTTCCAATAATAAGTACTTTTTACTCTTTATTTTATTTAAACTCACTAAAAATAAATTATTTGTATGTGCAACAGCTTTCTTTTCTAGGTAGGTCTTCCACGCTTTAGACTGTCCTCTGTTTATCCTATTCTTTAATCCATCCCATGGTTGTCTGTAAGATATTGCTTTTGGCAATAAGACCGCCAACTATACTTTTTATATATGTGATTTCTATTTGTATTTTCTTTTCTTTTTGGGCAATAAAGAGTAAATAAGTAAATGAGTGCGTGGTGGCCTGTTGGTAAACGGACCAGACGCGACTGCCAACATGTTAACGGTGGTCGCGGGTTCGAATCCCAAGGCACACCTCTGACTTTTCGGAGTCATGTGTGTATTAATAGTCAATCACCACGCACTAAAACGGTGAAGGAAAACATCGTGAGGAAACCTGCATACCATAGCGATTTATAAAAATTTCTATGGTATGTAAAACCCAACCCAAACCGCCAACCCGCACTAGGCCAGCGTGGTGGACTATATGGCCTAACCACTCTCAATCGTACTCTCGATTGTAGAGGAGGCCCGTGCCCTGCAGTGGGACGTATATAGGCTGATACAGAAGTAAATGAAATGAAAGATATCTTATTAATTTATTTTAGTTTATTTTAAAATTAATATAAGTAATCAGTTATCAGTTTTGTTGATTAATTATATTAATTCTGTATCTGTATCAGCCCATATACGTCCCACTGCAGGGCACGGGCCTACTCTACAATCGAGAATACGATTGAGACTGGTTAGGCCATATAGTCCACCACGCTGGCCTAGTGCGGGTTGGCAATTATATTAATTATTTTCAGTATTTCATCATTGGTTTCGTATATGTGATTTTTTATGACAGAATTATAATAATTTTCCCTTCAAGTTAAAGAACGCTGTATTAAAAAACTCGCATCTAAAACAAGTTCAATGACATACGTACAATTATATAAATAAGGTACTATTAAATGAAAATCTTTTATTAAGCAATACACTTAGTAAAGGCGGGAATGTCCGTGAGTTATGAGAGGTATTAAGAAAATTCCTTGCAATAAAACGTCGCGTGGTGCCAAAATATCTTTTTGCAGCTTTCTTATAGGGATGTGTTATGAACGTCTGGTGCAGTCGCGCCAAGGCGTCGCCGGGGGCATTTAGTTTGTTTCCCTAATAGTTTGTGGGGCTAAAATGTCACATACGAAATTGATTGTTGAGTCCAGGTTATGGGAATAATAAAATAAATAACTTGAGTAAGAATTCATTCCGGTTTGCACAAACGTTACAATACAACAGCAAAACAAATTAAAATCGCACCGCCATATTGTTAATAGTTTTTCCTTTTTCACGTATACAAGGTAACAAACCATACTGCCTAAAGTAAAATTTACATTCTGACAGATATAATTAAATATGTTATTAAATCAATACGCCCAATAGTCACATACGTTGTCCTAATCCCACATTAAGATCGATTTAGTCTTGTGTCGTGGATATCAATAAGAGAGACTTTTCTTTCTCACAAACACCTAGACTCAAACCTGTTTAGTTTTGCTCGAGTGCATGAACAATCGTATCGCTTACCATCAGACGAACGGCATGCTTGTATTGCCATACATCGAAATAAAAGAAAACATACATGATTGTGAAACAAGAGACCGTGCTAATATTAACCTAAATGATGACCCACAAATATTTGTTTCTGGGCTTGGTAAACCTAAAATGGCCCTTTTAGTTACTGATGTTCACGAAAACAACTGTGTTTTACAGCGGTGTTATGACAGGACTACACGTTTGACTATTGGGTATTACTTAAGTGAATAAGAATGTATGATATAATAACTGCTCAAACTCTCCGGCTATCGCTTAAATAGAGCATTGGCCTTTAAAATAAAATATATTAGAAAGGATTCAGAAATAAATTGCTCAATATCCGGTCTTCGGTAACCTCACATACGGAAAAAATCACCGAAATTAGAACCAAAAACCTACAACACATCGGTTTTCTGTGAGGTTGTGGCACAGCTCCCATCTAGTAGGCCTCCACGGATTTCTCTCCAAAAAACCTCAAAATGAAAATTCCAGGCTGTAAATTAATGAAATGTTATCTTAAAAGCGTCGTCTTCTGTATCAGCCCATATAGGTCCCACTGCAGGGCACGGGCCTACTCTACAATCGACAGTACGATTGAGAGTGGTTAGGCCATATAGTCCACCACGCTGGCCTAGTGCGGGTTGGCGGACTTACAAAAAAAAGCGTCGTCTTAGCGCCAATGTTTTGCCATCGAGTTCTGTAATTGCCAAATTTATGGCGCCCAACACTAACGTAATTGCGGTGCGCGACGTTGGCGTGTATCACTCCAAATTAGATTTAAAACGGACGTCGGAGAAAGTGCTGTTTGCTGTACAAGACAAACTGCTTACGCGTTTCTCAGAATACAATGTACCAAATTATAAGGGAGTATGTAGCATCTAAATAATAGTACATAATATAAACTCACACCTTTTCCCAGACGGGGTAGACAGAGGTGTCAGAACACCGTCTTGTTGCCTTGTATGTTCCGTCCCACGATGTGATGACGGGCGAGCTAATTACCATATCGGGCACAAACTCGAACGTGAGACCTCAGCTTTGAAACCGTACCGTAACAGTACATCTATTGATATAATAATAAATAAAGGCTATTTATTTTTTATTTGATTTTTACATAAAATAGGTACGTGACCTATTTTCTGTTTCTACTAAGCCAAATCAATACTGCTGTTCATAGATTAGTATAAAACATAGATCGGCAATGTGAAAGAGATAGAATAATTTAACTCCTATGTAAAGCGAGATGCATGATGCGACATACGTTTACACAGAAGTAGCCTGCAGTGACCCAGAGTCGAATATGTCAAACTAAGCGGCACAAAATTCGCTTATTTTCATAATTTATTTAATTTTACAGTACCTGGTTATATTATTAAACGTAGTATATATAGTGCATTGTGCAGTGCCAATGTGTGGTTCCATGCAGGCGTAATTCCGAAATAATTAAGTTTTCACAGGTACCGGCCACTTTGCACATACCATTTTGTGACGATATTATAGAATTAACAGGGAAATCGGGCGTGTGTACATATCGGTAGAAAAGATATAGTATTTCTATATAAAGACGGTGGAAAGCGTCCATTGCGTTCTAAAAATGATACCAAATACGTGAATTTACAATAATTTCAACCAAAAGTTGCTAGGGATTGACTGACAGGTCGATCAATAAAAGATTGTCGATAAATAGTCGATGACAACACATGTTTCCCATACATTTTTATGGAGCTATAATATGTTATGATAGTGTTGCATTCTTCTTCTTCTTATCATTATTATAGTATTCATTCTACAATATTACTTATTACTTTACTTTTATCATTTTTTTTTATATTTGTGGAATATTTATTATAACACTTCAGTGTGGTGATTTATGAATTAAGAACCTGTTTCAATCTCTGCCAAGAGGCTGACAATTTATAATAGTAAACCTTAAATTCATTTATCATAACATTAGTTATAGGTTTAAAATGTATACTTCTCATAGGAAAAACATTAGTTTAGGTGAATTGATCGAGAAAAGCTTCAATAGTTTATTAAACTGTCTCTTTCTTCAGCCACAGGAATGCGACTAATGAAATAGGCCTTCCCAAGAATGTCTACATCAGTTTGTTTGTAAGCTGCCTGCAACCAACGACTTCCTATAAGCTCCTCCGTACACCTCCAATGTGGCCTAGCAGGCGTCCAACACTTCCAAATGTGTTACAAGTCAATTAAATGACCTAAATAGCATATTTTTTTAACCTCTAGTATACAAGTACAACATAGTATAGGGTACAAATGTGGCTTCTTAGACTTACGCGAATGGTACTCATTGAAAAAAACTAATAATCACGGATTTTGTTGCAGACTGAGTCCACCCTGTGACAACGAAGCTGTAAGTAATCGAAAATTAAAAATGAAAATCGCTAACGCTTTGTAAATTATAGTTTTATTTTATAAAAGTGTTTTTTGTTCTTAGTTATATTAGGTGTATGTACTATGTATACATCACAATGAAAAATAATTTTGTTCAGGTAAACATAAAGATCATACAAAACATCTCAAACAAATGTTTTCAATTAATATGACAATTTATCTTTATTTATTTGTGTGTTTATCAATCTGTATTGAATAAACACATCATAAGTTCTGTTAATATATAATAAAATGTCGCATATGTCCATAACATTTTATTTCACAACTACAGGCTGACAGCTATATCGATATCGATATGATAGTATCGAAAGTGCATGGTACAGCACTATATGTCAAGCACACATGTAAACTTCACGCACACAATCGTAAATCAGTTTTGGGTCGCGCTCAAATGACACATTGCCGATCTATGTTCTATACTACATCTATGCTGCTGTTGATGTTAAGTTCAATACTATCAACTTACTTGCAAGGAATATTATTACATCCTACCTTACCTATTATCACTACCTACCAAATGAAAATTGTGCGACGACAATGTCGGAATCTCAGAATTTTAACCATTGTAATTTAAAACATACTGTCTTTCCGGTTAAAATATATTGCAAACCATGTCGCTCATTATACCTTATCTTTCATCGCTATGTCATTGCTGTAGAAAAAGACTTCCAACCTCCCCATTGATATATCGCAACTGAAGAGACCAACCCAACCCTCACACAACTAATGACACTAAAGAACATCGGTCACGTCCATACATTTTGGGACCTGACAAAGAAATATAGTGTACACAGCTGGGAATAGAGTTTATTGTGTTGTACAGTGCATGAGAAGTGATGTCCAGTTACAAAAAGATTCTGCAAAGCCGGAGATTTTAGAATTATTCCTAAAAAATAGCACATTATAATGTCCATTGTCATTGTCAAATATACCTAATGTAGGATGGTCGTATGGTTATCAGGTACCTAGGAAGAAAAGTGTACTAATCATAATGATGGCTTAGTAATTACTATGCTCTATAATTTCCCTTGTCATAAAACTAATTAGCCTTGAATATGGTGTACACCATACCTGTGTTACCTTAAGGTAATGAGAGAAAATGTAGTATTTTGCTGTCATTATTTCGCAGAATTTTATCAGAATTTATTAGACTGTTTTGAGTATTTTTCGCTATTCTTCATAGTTTCGTAGTTGGCCATCCACACACACTTGAAAAATCCGCCTATATGTATGTATAGGATATAATAAGCAGTGGTCACAAAATAAAATAAAACACAGAAAATATTTTAAATGTATTATTTCTCATCTTCTCTTTTTACAATAGAATCTAAGAACTCTGCAGGGGCAGCAACATCAAAGTCATGACGGCACAGCAACAGTACTGTGCGACGTCCTACTACACAATTACAACATACTTAGTTATTCCGTCTCTCCTTGATTTGGAAGTTCGGCATCATTGTTTTTCATCAAAACACACACACTTTTCCTGTGGGAACTCCAGGATACTAAACCATATTGACTAAATGGTAAATAGGATACCTTGTAGATTCATGCTAAAAAAACTTCGATTAGTTGAAAGACCCACTCACTGATTACAGAAATGAGTATTATAAGACGGGTATTGCATTGAACACAATGCACAAATTGTTGAGGAGCGCACTGTTGTTCCGAGTTCATGTTGGAAATATGGTAAAACTTCACACTTTAAACGAAATCACAAAGCGTTATCGTTATACAATGGTTAATCTTACAAAGTGGTCAGAAATGCAAGGGTATATCGGAGTCCGTGATTAAAGCCAAGTCACAAATATAAACAGAGAATTAACAGTAGTCGTAAATCGGAAATCAAAAGAAAGCAAAATGACAGCGCAAAGAAAAGTCATGTGTCATAGAAAAATACCTACACTTTTTTAAATTTAGTACTACCTTCAACGTTGTAGTTAAAAGCTTATTTTAAAACAAAGTATGACTGATGGAACGCACTCATATGCGTTCAATATTATTAAAAACACTAAGTTTTTCTTTTTATCCGGGTTTTTTAAATAAATTGAAATATGCATTTTGACTCTAACAAATTATGAAAATTTTGATGTACCATTCATAACTGGTCCCGTTCATGGTCCATTTTCGCCGATGTTCTTTCGTAAATAGGGCCTCAAATACCCAGACATACATGGAAATCCGCACGCGGTGTTGTGTCCACAGGGCAGTGTCGAGCACACGTTCCGCGGCGGCGGCTATTTGCAGTGAGCCGGTGAGCCGCATCACTTATTCAACGCACATTATCACCGACGGCCTTCCTGGCCGATTATACCCACCGACAGATCGCCGCTCCGCATTTAGATAACTATTTTGGAACTGTTAATTTGGATAATGGTGAATTTTGGACGGTTACTACATAGGTGCGCTTACGTTTAAATTAAAATTTTGGAATGGTGGAGTTGCACATAAACTTCAGATTTTTATAGAACTATCATGGCTACGTGTTTTACTGCAGCCAACCGTGAAATGAATGGGCCGGCGCGAGTAATGAAAAGAACATAAAATCTTCGCACCTATGACATCCCCATTAATGTGGTTTATCAATAGTCCATAGATGATGCCATTTGTTTGCTTAATTACTAATGATATTTTTTTTAAATATTGATTCGCATAGTAAATTACATCAATAACTGAGTGTATAAACGCTTATACCATATTTACTTCAATAAAATGCTGAACAGGCGCAAGTTTTGCGAAGAAGTAAACCAAAGAAGATTCACCCGTGGTTAGACGGCATAAACTAACAAAAATAATTCTACAAAACCAAATAAATAATGCCATGCTGATAATAGAATCAGGGAACAAAACAAAGGCAAAACCATTCTGTTATTTAATAAAACATTTTTCTATGAAGTGTAAATTCCTGTTCATAATTTCTGTAAACACGGCCTTTCTCTAATCGGGCTCTCAGCAGAGTGCATCCAAATGGGATTATAAAAAGGACACGTCTGCAATTGCATTGGAATTTCAAATGAGTATATTTTTAGGGCTGTCTGAGCGTACGGGAAATTAAATTAGACTCTGAATAGTAAATTCTGTCTAGTATACTATTTGCGGACCTGGTCCATACTGTTTGTTTTGTTTTAAATGCGTTTTAATTCGTATGCCTATATGGGTGAATTTGCTTATATCTATTATTCTTTCTATCGTTTTGCAAATTGATAGGAATAAGGAAACAAGAAAAAGTACTTAAAACATGTGTATTGTAATCGGTTGTCTTATCACTATTAACAATACTTCTTCGAAAGTGTTGGGGAAAAATTCTAAATTGTGTTATTATTAAAGGCGGTAATTTAGTTACTTACGTAGTTGAGTCTAATTGATCGCTGTCACAAGGAGCCCGGATTAGATCTTCAGGTCACACGCCTGATAATTAGAAGTTAAATTAATTGAAAAAGGAAAATATTATATTTTATCTATAATATAACAATGTGAAAAAAGAGCTATACCGAATATACTGGGTATCTCAAGACTGCTACCGAAAACGAAGCCGGGTGGTAGTTTTAGTGGCTACAAATACAATGCAATTAAAAATTTCGCATAGAAACGCGACAATTATTTTTTATGATTTTTTAAATATCGTCGTTTTTGGTGGTAAATCCATAGTTATTGCTAAAATAATAATTTAAACTCTTTATACCTTAGAGTATTTATGAATAAAACGGCATACACTACAGGGGCGTGCACTCCTTGTAGGCAGAAATGCAGTGCTTTACTTGCCATTCACAGATATTTATTATAACGTTCGTACGTTTTAGATGACTTTAATTTATAGTAAATAAATGAATAAACAAAATATAATAACTTAAAAAACGCCTAATATTTTATAAATAGCACCTATTAGCAATCACGCAAACATTATGGTTGCCCATTGAGATAAAATAATACCTCAATGTGGTTGCCACGCGAAAAGCAAGAGGCGCTGCAAAGCAAATTAATGTACCTAATCAACCAAGTCATGCCGCCGCGTCCCGCATTACATTTGTTTGCATGTGTGTAGTAATTTTGGTGTCCGTGCACAGTCGCAAACGCACACACCCATGAATATTGAAAGCCGCGACTCCTGCGGCAGGCCTCGGGAGTTCGGCAGTTGTCGGAAGTAATCGTAAATGTTCGTTGCCTATAATCCGAGTAAATTAATAGGCTGGAATCTAACGTGCTACCTATGCACATTATGCATTTTTGGTTAGTAAGGTTTTATTTGTTTAAATAGAAATGTTTTGTGTTTCGCGGGGGCCATTTTGCTTTTTTTATGAGTTTTTGCATTGTTTACTATTTTATACTAGTATTTTTGTAAAAAAAAAACGGATTTTTCATTTTAACATTTGAAAGTGTGTACATTTAACAGTTTATTACTAAGTTTCGATATTAATTGTAGTCATTTGCTTTTACTAGTGTGTTTGTTTATTTTATTAAATGTTATTTGATTGCGAGGTTTGTGTTAAAAATGTATGTTTATCAAATGAATGAATGAGGTGGCCGAAATCTTGCATTTATTTACATCGGGATAGGTATAGTAATCTCAACTAACCGGAACCTTGAATATGTGAAAATTGAAAGCTGACTAGGTGAGTTTTTTTTTATTTACTTATTAGAATTTCTTCCGCCGCGACGATCGATCGCTGTTTTGTCTGCGTTGCCGTAGAAGATGGACATGAATAGTAGTACATCTAAGACTTGTTATGTTGGCATGGTTTCCGACTTAGAGATCCGTCACGTGGCTGTGGCTATGCTAAAAAACTATAAAAGAGAAAGTTTTTGTGACCGAGTACTCCACCGCATACCCAGTGTCATAATCCTGTGCACGCCGCTGATACACTATTATTTTAGGAAAAAAATGTATTTACCACCCAAATATGGCCATAGGAAAAAAAATTACAAAAAAAAATTGTCGCTTTCTTTTGCAACTTTTTCTGTTGCATTGTGTCTGAAGTCGCTTAAACTACCACCCGGCTTCGTTTTCGGTAGCAGTCTTGATATACCCTGTATAAGAAAATTAAATACAAGAAAATAACCCGCGACTCAATTTCTCTTCATAAATCTCTTGTAAATCCGTCAATTTTTAACAGTTCGTCGTGATACACAAATATTTTACTGGCGGGTTGGTCTCTTATGTTTGAGAAGTCGCCTGGTTGGGTACCACCGCAATGTGAAATAGCAGTATAAATGCACTGTTGAGATTTGGATTGAAGGACATTGTAGCCAGAGTAACTAGTGGACATATTGAGACTTAACATCTTATGCCTCAGGATGGCGAGCGCTATGGAATAACAAGCATTGCTTTGTAGTCCAAGGCCTTGTTTGGTTTTGCTACAGTTCATGACCGGTCGCGACGCTTTCCATCAAGCGAACGGCATGCTCGTCTCGCCATTGATTGCAATTAAAAAAATGCCTCTACTCCATCTATCTTAAATGCCAATATAATTAGTGCATACTATTTGTGTAACAAGACGAACAATGTGTTTTCTGGTGCATAGTTCGCCGTTCTCGGTGCGTTCAATATCCTAATTGACATATCAGGGCGAGCGCCGGTTACCGCCGTCCGGATTAGTGCCGGAATACCGCCGACAGCCGGACAATCGTACTGTCCGCCTATTATGGGCTTATTCTGTGACGGCTTTCACAATAACAAAAAGCATTTACCGATTTACCTGCGCTTTGCAAATTAATGTGATGTGATGGAGGTATTAGCTTGATGCGCTCGCTGTTCAACTGACTATATGGGTAGTAATTAGTTGAACACAACAGTAGAGGCTTTTGGTTTTTAAATCTTTATTTGGATTACGAGATTTGGATTATGATATTTATTGTATTATGTTCTTCAAGTTAATTTCTAAATAGCTCGAAATTGGGTCAGCGAGATGGCTGGTAACCTTATAGCTGATGGTACATTGGTATCTCCTCAGGCAGCCACCGACATCAAGTTCAGCCTCTTATTGTGTATGCTCATGCTTTTACTTCCGGCCATTTATACAACATATTATTTTTGGAAAATGTCCACACCCAACAAAGCATGTCTTTCGAAAGTTATAAGTGGTAACACTAAAAGAAGATTTCTCGACGAAAATAGAACTACAACGATTCGCAATGCATTGAACTCCACCTGGCTCAAGGATGCTATTCGCTATTTTTAATCGTAATCATGTATAATACTTAGTATTAATGTGCTCGCAGAATAAGGATGATCTGTGTTTGAATGCGACCGCGGTAATCGACGCGTCCGATGATGAGCGGTTTGGGAATCGTTTGATTTCGTGATTTGTGGATTTTAAGTGTTTGATGAAGTACGTCTGTCCAGTACTTTAATTGGTCTTTTCATAAAGCCTTTGTTTGATTGGAATGATTGAGTCCTGAGATTATTGTGGTAGATGTAAGTGTCAATTTTGGAGTAGGATTTGCTTGGTCAAAGATGTAAATTTCATATAATGTCGAAATACAAAAACTAGATATCTCCAAGGAATTACTACATTTCAATGCTCGGTGTCATAAATATAATATGCTCCCATAAACCAGTTGTAATATCGGGTGTTAAGGCGCGACTATCTCTAAATACTGGGTATATAAAGACTGCTAACGAAAACGAAGCCGGGTGGTAGTTTTAGTGAGTACAAACACAATGCAATTAAAATTTTCGCAAAAAAAAACGCGACAATTTTTTTTATGATTTTTTAAATATCGTTATTATTGGTTGGTAAATCCATAGTTTATGCTAAAATAATAATTTAAACTCATTCACGCCTTAGAGTCCTTATAAATAAAAGGGTATACACTATTATTTTAGGAAAAAAAATGAATTTACCATGCAAATACGACCATAGGAAAAAAAATAGTCGCTTTTTTTTTCAACATTTTCTGTTGCAATGTGTTTGAAGTCACTAAAACTACCACCCTGCTTCGTTATCGGTAGCAGTCTTCAGATACCCTGTATACTAATGTCACCAGCCAAAGAAAGCATAGGAAATATATATGACCTCAAACTCCTTTATTAAGCTAACTAAAAATTTGTAACAAATAAAAAATCTTAAGCCTTAGAAGAAGCAATAAAAGCCTTACCTCAATCAGGAAATGAATAATGTTCACGTCTCCACCAAGAGACCGGAAAATACCACGTTCACCCTAAAAGCAAATGACTGCTTTCCAACTTTAAATCGTTCCAGCACGTAGAAAACATTGTAAACATAAGTATAAGATGTAATAGGTAGTTTCCTATCGTTTAAAGGGCGGGACCGAGGCTCAAGTAAAATATGTGACAGTGTGGTCACGCTCTATGGAGCGGGGAAGAAATGTGACCTTTTGCGCCTCGTAATATCTGAAGGGACCTCTCCAGATGTAACGTAAGTAGATAATACGAAGGCTTTCGGATTAGAATCCTATTTATAGCTACACGTCTTTGTTGAAGTTTGTTTTGGGTGAAGTAAAATTTGGTTCAATTTTTTCGTAGATATATCAGAAAAAAGTCAAGTTAATAAGGATTTAGAAAGTCGATGAATATAGACCACATGTTAGAATCATTATCAGAGATTATTTACCTCCTTAGTCTCCATTGCTTTGTCGCCCGCTTCGCTACGGCGGGAAGTGGACAAAAATATTTCCAACTCCTCCTATTATCTCCTTACTGGTGGTAAGTCTCTCATATGTGAGAGGCCATCTGGGTAGGTACTATGTCTATTTCTCCCGTGAAACAACACTGCGTAAATGCACTGTTGTGTTTCGGATTGAAGGACATTGTAGCCAGAGCAACTACTGGACATATTGAGACTTAACATCTTATGTCTCAGGATGGCGAGCGCAGTGGAATGTTGCTACTGTTTATGAGCGGTCGTATCGCTTACCATCAGGCGGCTTGCTCGTCTCGTCATTCATTGCAATAAAAAAAAATCTAACTTCTTGATGAAATTAATCAAGCAGTTGTGGGTTAAGGACAAGTTAGACATTCCCAGAAACTCGCCGAGCTTCAATGCTCAGTGTCGTTACAATGCGTGCCACTGTCGATCCCAGTACAGGAGTTGCAGTGGCGGGTGTAAGGTCGGGACAATCTCCTTATAGGCGCACACATCAGATTGCTGAGGAAATTTTTATGGGAGACCTTTGTTCAGCAGTCGACTTACAGTAACTGGAAGCTGTCGTTACTATTGAACATCCACATCACTTAGCGAATTATCATTTTATTCCGGTTCTTTTGAATAAAGAATGGAAGTAATGAAAGAGGGTAAAACATGAAAATTTCAAATAATTTGGATACAACGAGGCTTAACTCGTTATATCCAAATCATTATACAAGACCTTATGTCTTAGGTTGGATAGCGCAGTGGAATGCCAAGAATTGCTTTGTAATTCATGGTGTTGTTTGGTTTTGCTACTGTTCATGAGCGGTCGTATCGCTTACCATCAGGCGAATGACATGCTTGTCTCGCCATTATTTGCTTTAAAAGTGTAATCATGATTAGACCAGATTTTTATATGTCTTTGCCGTCTCAGAAATTTAAACTCATAAAAATGGAAACTGTTACTAATTTTGTGTGACAATTACACGAGTTCATATATTACTCACACCCAAATTCATATCAAAAGTTGTCTAAGTAAACATTCGAAATTTTCATATCTGCTCATTTCGCCCAAAAGTGTTCTCACTCGCTTCATTACAGGGTGCCAATCACATCGTCTTGTGTGAAATCATAACTCAGCAAGACGCCAACCCTCACTCTAAATCTTTGGGGATGTTCCATCCATTGCGTTTAATTATAGCCCAACCCCTACCTGAGATCGTTAATCTTTCTTAAAGATATATATCCCGGCTTGGAAAGCCTTCATTGCGCTCTCACAGCGCTAATCGCTTCATGTCGCGTGCTGTGTTTTCATCGTCTAACCGAGCTGCTTTGCTTTTGCGCTGTTTTGCTTTATGCTCGCAGCGACGGATTGAGAAGGCCAGATGGTGGATATTCACTACTGTACTTAACTTAATTTACATTTTGAGTTTTATTTTTTATTAATGTCACAGCAAAACAGACGATTTGGTCACCTATTGACACATACGTTTACTTCATAGCATACGGTGAGGATATATTCCACTATTGGGACCATGTATTACTTTAATTGTTCTTCTTCTTCTACCTGGCGTTATCCAGGTACCAGGGTCCGCCTTCCGGCTAATTCTCTTCCATTTCACCCGATCTTTGGCATCCTCAATAGTAAGGCCATTAACCCTCATATCTTCCTTGACGACATCTAACCAGCACGTCTCTGGTCTACCCTTTGGTCGAGGTCGATGTATTACTCTTTATAATTATTTAACTTAATAAATGGACTTGTGATTAACTATATAAACTCATCGGAGTGTCTATCTACTTAGTGAGAGGAGCTACATCGCATTCTCTATTACTGGGTAGAAGAAATTAAGATGCTTAAAATATTAATGTTAATTACAATAATAAACACACACACATTCTGTAAATTGTAAATGTTTGTGTAAAACTGTTGATATTTTTTATGCAGGTGAATGGTGCATAGTCCAGAAGCTTTTTATGATCAATTTATTTATTAGATATCCTTTATTTTATTGACATTCGAAACGGTACAAATAACGCCTGTTAAATTTTGAAAATGGAATACGATATTTCAATTACTATTCACCGCCAATATACAAAATGTCCTCATTACTCAAAAAATGTCCAAGACTTTGTAACAAGAAACGTCATATTTTGTCCCCAAGTGTGACTCTGTTTGCAAATTGGAAAGTCTTTGAACTTTCCCCTCTCGAGATTAAGGCACACGGCTTAACGTGTCTGAATCCTACAGTCGACATTTATGTTTATTGATTAGTGGCAAGATGGCAGCTTCCAATAAGCTCCATTAACCAATTACTGGTTGAGTTTTGTTGCCATCAAGTTTGTGACGTAGCTATCAATCCGATCGGGTGTTTGCCTTTGATGATTGCCGGGCGGCTCATTAATAATTTTGGTGATTGTATTGATGTTATTAAGGAGGATGCCAAGGGTGGATTGCGTTTGATAAATATATTAGTAATATTTTAAGAACAGAGAAGAATTACGGATAGCTTATGTACGATGATTTGCACGTGGTATAATAAAGACAATAATTTCATGGCATCATGATGAAAATAGGTTATGATATATGCACAAAAATCGTCCGGTTGAAGTCACATCTCAACGCTAGTTCGAGTATGAAACCGTACGAAATAATTCTAAACTATCTCCGTATTTCAGTCTGCTATCACTTTAGTGATAATAATATTCTCCTGTATATAAACCGCTACTACATGCTTGTATTCTTTAATTGACTATACAGCTAATCTTATTTGAAAGTAAATTATCTGTTATAAAAATTTTCGAGAATACACAATAGCATTTCCTATACAAAAGTTATAACTGTCGCCAAGGAAATTCAAATTGAAATTCAATAGTATAATGACTGCAACTGCTGAATATCGGGGGAACTGTATATAAGACTGAATTTTGGAATATAAGTTTTCAGGGGCATAGACGTCCAACGCAGTCTTTGTAACTACGATAGTACGGGCACTCCTACCTATTCCCTCTGAGATGGAAAACCTCAACTACTGGCTCCGGTCTGACTAGATTCGACCAAGGCTCAGCTACGTATAAATTGTATTCCACATAAATATCCACAACCACGAATCAGGGCCGCAACTTCTCACAGGAAGCCAATACTATTTTATATCAATCAATCAATCCTCAATCGTCCGATAGTCCATGCTGAAGTGTCTTCGAGTCCAAAACCCGTAGTAGCAGTTCTGGTCTTTGACACAAGTCGGACAAGAGCTGTACACACAGTCTGGTCACTGCAAGAACTAAGTAAATACATCCAACGCCCCGTTCGCTTTCCAATTAAGTGCAGAAACTGTTTGAGTTCAGTAAAGGTATACTTGTTTGCCTTTGGTGTCCTCATATTCGTCGGTATGTAATGTGTAACTTGCTTTTATGACCGCGCGTTAATTTGCTCTAGTGTTCAATGTTATTTTAGCAATTAATTTAAGGGTACCTGGGCTTTGATTGTCGATTCAGAATTCGTGGATCGGTTGTTCATTACACTGGTTTGGTTATGACTAACCTGGATATGTGATAATAAATTATCATTCTTACTCATTCATCTACTAGTATACTCACAGTGGACCATAGGTGTGTAGCATACTTTGAAATAGTTGTGAAAAACGAGACACAACTAGTGCATTAGGTTCGATTTTTAGACACTGCTTTTTGGATAGACTACGCCTGTTTTCTTTGAGGTACAATAAACAGCTTCTATACGATTTGTCAAGCATAAAACTTAAATATCTAGAAGTACCCAATCAGCGTTCTCCCCAGACAAGAGCACAATTAACACGAACAAAACTGTTCCAACAACTTCAAGTAATATTTACAGTTATATTAATAATGATGAGTACCAGCTGCCGAGCAATGCCAAGGAGACATAAAGGTGCTCAACAAAAATGAAGCGGAGTCGAGATTTATGCACTCAGCCGTCGACGCCTCAAACCGAAGACAATGGAAACATCTCAACAAACTTATTTAAATTATGCGACAATTTTCTTGGGCCACAACGTTTAAGTGGGCGAGGTGTAGAGGCGTTGCTAAATGAGGTTTTAAGCCGTCGTTGGTATGAAAAGGGATCCGCAGAGCAGATTTGAGGCAGAAAGCTGCACACAATGCCCGCGTTAGCCTCGGCTCTGTTATAAATTAACGTATTGTTTATTAACACAGTTATGGTATATTAAGCGACAAAAGATCGCGCTTTGTTTCATGCTTAATGTTCATTTGCGTGGAAATGCCATTAACATGATACTTAATTACGCTGATGGAATCCATATTCGAATTGCTCGTTTTTTAAATTTATGTTATTATTTATTCACTTTGATGTCTTGTAAGATATTGTTTTTGTTGGGTTTAATACAATATTTAATGTAATGTAACATGAAAATAAGTTATGCATATTCATTCATATTACATGCATTACTGTCCAGAAAAATAATATTTTTTTGCCAATTAAAATCATAAAGTCGGGGTACTCAAATTCTGCATTGGCCATTGTGACGAGGCTTTACTAACCGACTTCAAGAACGAGGAGGCTCTCAATTCGTCGGTATCTTTTTTTTACTATACTAAGAATGCGTAGTAAAACCAACTGACAAAATATGTTTTTACAAGTATACATAAATATTGGAAATATTTTTTTAAGTACAAAAATAGACGCATACAAATTCATAAGTTTTTTTTTTATGTTGTGTTATGGCGAAATGCCGTAATACATCATTTCAATAACGATCTAGCCTTAATAACAAATTCATAAGTCATGCATAATTTACACTCCTATTCTTAGCAATTTTAATAATCATAAATATCACTTACAAACGACCGACTTGTATGAAAAATACTGAATTTTCCAATTGACTTGATATACAGACAGTTGCGTACTGACTGGACGCTTTCTGAATACATAGACGGCAGCGAGTTTCGTGAAATATGGAGCTAGATAAACCATCAGTCCCTCGAATAGTTCCCCAAGAAATGGCCCCAGTTTAGCATAATGCGATGTACTCAGTCATCGGTACGTTATCTAGACGAAATATATCGCTGTGCTTCTTATCGTTTAGTACTTAGTGGCAATGCTAACTTTCAAACTTTAGTTTTCTTATTTTTGATAGTTTAAATTATAGTTTATGATTGTTTAGCAAAAACGTGATAAAGTCGAGAACTGAACAAACTTTCGCAATGGAAATCGCGCTTTTAATTTTGCCTAACGCTTTCGATTTTTTTATGTGTGTGTTGATTACTAGATGCAAACAGCTTACAACACGTTGCTGCTTAGAAGCTTGTTTAGCAATGAATTTCCTTTATTGGAGAAAAAATGGTGAGTTTTTTTCTTTAAAGATAAATTGAATACCTCAGCTTATGATTTGTAGCTATATTAATACTTATAATAACTTGAAGCAGGTTCAATTTTGGAGAATAGTAAAAGGCGAATACGAGGTAAATAAAAAACTGTTAATGATGTTCGGTATGCATTCATGATTCTATTTTGTATATAAAAAGCCTATATAATAAATCGAACTTGCAATATCATAATCAATGGACTTAATTCAGAACATGGCGAAGCATGGTACTGTCCCAAGACTCAGGTCTCAAATTACTAAGAGAATTAATCAAACTTTTGAAATACCGTCTCCAAAGTTCAAATATTTTCATTTCATTTGTACGTCCTTCGTTGCAACGACAGGTCTCCGGTTGAGTTCCCAAAACAAATATTTATTTGTACACCACTGTTTGTTTTTCAGTCCATTTCTGATTTATATTTTTTAGTTTCCATTAAAGAGACTGCTGAATGTAAGGGTCGGTAAAAGAAGGATTATTATTTTTGCAATTGTCTTTACAACTGTTACATTTCACTCTGATGCTAATTTTGTTCTCTATTTTAGGTATAAAAATGCCTCAATACCAGATATTTCACAGCCATGTGTAGGCTACCTACCTTCAATAAGCTGGAATAGTGAAAGCATAACTCCTTGTTCTAGGATATACATATCAGTCCGAATAACGATCACCATGAACAATTGGCGAAAATTAGTCACACCGACGCTGAATGTCGTGTCTCAGATACCTTTTGTTTGTTTCCAGTTTCGAACTCACTATAATTGAGTCAACAGGAGATAGATTGCCCTCTCTAGACACACAATCTAGACTGCACTTTGCTTACCTTATAGTTCCTTGTATTCAATTGCAATCCCAGTCTCCAAAACCACAATAGTAAAAATCTCAAAAAGCAACATAATGTTTCCAAGCATAATGTGTCCACTAACCACTACTAGGTAAACGTTAGTAATATCCTTGAAGATTTATTTCCACGGACAAACATGAGCTAACTGCGTTAGAGTTGCCAGTAGATGTATCTAGGGCGAGTTTGGAACTCGTTATCGTCAGGGGCCCGGCCTTCGGATTCCCGCGACTTCTACACTAACAATAAATGCTTTGTCAAAGTTGCTCGGCGCTTCGAGATAACCGCCCGTGTTTGTTTCGGGACAACTTCAACGGATTGTGAGATTTCTTTCCGTGATATTGTTTTGAATTTGCTACCCGCACTTTAAATAAAAGTGGACGCGGTGACTGCTTGAAAGTTGGATCCAGTTGCACGTTTTACCTAGTGCTCGGTTTAAAACGAGTTTGTAAATATTTTCATATTTTGTAGTTTAATATTTGTTTTGTTTATCACTCCTTTGGTCTAGTTGTAGCGTAGATTTGTTCTGTCATTGAAATTATATCGTGGCTGTTCTGACCCGGTCAGCACGGTTGTGTCAGTTTCTTCACTTAATGTCGAAACTATTTTCCCATTAGATTCATTTTTGCCTGTATATAAAAATACGTAGCCACATTAGTTTACTGTTGCATTTGACATTACCTACAATCGTCATTTTCTAGAAACTCCGTATCTCCCTTAGAATATATCAACTTCAATACCGATCGAGTTAAGACGGTTATATCATCGTGTAGACGTAAACTCGAGGCCGATATCCCATTTGCCTCAATCCTTCAGGCGTTGGAATAGATCATGTGGACGTCTCACAGCTCCCTGAGGCTCTTCAAGGGCCGTAATCCTCGTGACGTAATAAACGAGCACTTTTTCGTCTGTTCAGACAAGCGAAGGTGAGCGTCGATATATCAAGAGATTAGTCGTTTGCCGCCGTGAGTGGAGCGATGAATGTAAAACGACTCACGTGAGGATTGGGGAGTATCGATATCGATATTTTATATACAGTAATTTTAGTAGAATTGCTCTGCACATAATGTACACGCTTCCTGTATATACATTTATAAACAAAATCTGCGTTGTGCTACGGTCTCCACCGCAGCACAATTTTTTGCTGAATGATGACCTATTTGTCACAGCCACGTCGTGAGTGGTGTGATTTTTTTTTTTTTATTTATACTTATTTTTTGATAATTTTTCAGTACGTTGTACGTCGTTTCATTGTTTGTGACGAATAAAACGGTTTTCTTTCTTCTTTCTTTCTTTCTTCTATTTACCAGAGAAAATATGGAAACATCTTCTGCTTGCCGTTATTTTAGACTTCGATGGGCGGAACATTATATTCAGTCATGTTGTAGAACGTTGTGACTTGTAGTGGTGTGTGGACTGACATGCAACGCCGAACCGTGATTTGGCATCCCAGTCCCCTTAGCCAAGTTACAAGCGCTTTCAATCTATGTATTCTCTTCTGCAAACATATATTCACAATATTTAATTTTTTAGTATTAGTTTATTATTTAAATATCAATTACTACTTTATGGTATTTTTTTTTTCTACAGAATAAATAATTTTCTTTAGTCAAATTGAATTTATTAGTGAACCATGAGTATTATTAAAAAGGTAGGTAGCGGTTTACCACCGGTTCTAACGCGCTCCTTACTGAGAATACCCGACGAAACAAACTCAGTGGGTTTCCACTACCACTGGAAACTACGCGACGCGACTCAGTGGGCTTGTTTTGGCAAGCTTGTTCTTATTATTCTGATTGATAAAACAGCCCGATGTTCTTGTAACTGGTGACGACAAAATATTAAATCTGCTGTACGGTATATCGATATTTATATTAAATTCACATATGAACGTCCCTAGAACGTTGTAAGGAACTCCATAAGTTAACAGCGTACTAGAGCCCGTCATAAATCAGGGATATACTGGTGACATATTCGGGTCTCTTGTACGGTTTGCATGTAGCCTGTACGGATGTCGCAAATCTAGTTGTATGACGGTGATTTGGTGAGTTTTAGTACAGGGTTCAGAGGAATGTTGCTTGTAGCCTTCCATAAAAATAGGGTTCCTGGTATATTTACAGAATATGCGCGGCCTTCCTCGAGAGGTACGCTAAAAATATATCTTGGATAACTTCATATAGTGTAAAATTATTTGCCAACTACTGTTAACAAAAGAAGCTTCTTTATATCACCTATTCAATTTATTATTAAGCTAATCATGCACTATCATCGTTTGTGAGACGGAAAAGTCTAATGTAGGTTCTGATACCTACGATATTAAACTAGACGAACTTAATTGGGGCCAGAACTATGAATGTGTTTGTGACTGGACATATTAATTAAATTATTATATACACAGCGCAATAGGTATTTATTATGGTAACACAACTTTGTAAAGATATCACACATAGAAGTGAAGTTGCACAAGTGTGTAGTGAAATGGAACCCGGCCGTTTCAAGTTGAGCCGTTGAAAGTCCGTGCTTCGAATAGCCGAGTTTTAGATAATTAAGTCATCGAAAGTTACCAAGTTACCAGTTCACCTGATCGCCGGATCACGAGTTGCAATTATGCCGATAATACTGCCGTATTAGTTATTGAAGCGAGTAAGTTAAAGTTTAAGTTAAAATGATGGGTTTATTTGGTTCAATGTTGAAAATTAATTTAATTAATGCCCAATGGAAAGATCATGTGAAAACCGACGTATCTGAAAATTATCCCTATATTTTTTTGTTACGAATGCGAAGTCCTCTGAAATGTAATAGGTCAGTATGGTGGCATAAAAACTAAGCATCAGTACATAGAGTCAACAGTATATTTTCCTTTCAATTGCGTAGAGGTCCCCGAAGGACAGATTAAAAGCATTCCTCCTGTAAAAGATGATACCCGTGAACAGCAATCAGATGAGATGTGATGGTGAAATAAATAAATTTAAAAAATATATAATTCCACTGCCTCGGTGGCGTAGTTGTGCTACGGTATGGTTACAAAGCTGAGGCCTCGGGTCTGAATCCCGGGTCAGGTAAAGTTATATTGGATGTTTCTATCCATTATCAGCTCGGAGTCAGAAATTTGTGCCCGATAATGGCGATTGGCTCCCTATCACATCCTGGAACGGAACCTATAGGTCGGACTGTGGGTGTCCTGATAGCACCTCTGCCTACCCCATATGGAAAAAAAGGCGTGAGCTTATGCATGTATTTATAATTTAACGACTTTGTTTTTAACCTTACCTATGCATATTTTTGTACTTCTTCATAACGCAGATCAAGCAAATTAAATCAGATCAAATTAACAGCGCACCCAGTAATTCAAAATAACTTCTATCACCACAACTTTATTCATAAAACAACACGTCGAAGCAAATTCCACCCATACAAAACTAAATTCACATACAAAGCTATCATGTACCTGCTGTTAAACGTTTTAATTCGGAATACTAACAAGTTGGGGTGCATCCCGGTAAAATTACATAAACAAACGCGCCTCATCCCCTGACAAAGGTCGCAATTTATCAGGGGTAGCAGACGGGAAACACGAAAAAATACCTCAATGAGCAAACACCAGCTGACGTCAGCATAACAAACGACAATTTAATTACTAATCCTGTTAAGTATTGTTTTCATGCTGTTTGCATATTATAGGTGATTCTGGGAGAGGTGGCTGTAAGAAAGATATGGTGACATGTTATGAAAATAGTACTTTGCCAGCTTCTTGAGTTGGAAAACTTGATACTATTTTATTGGTACTTCGTGATACTTGTTTTTTTTGCTTTGTTTTAATGAATGCCATTACCGCGTCTTTTTTCATCAACCCTATTATTTCCTTCATTTGACAAGTCATTTAACATGACGGTCTTACTTCTGGTAATAATTTTCATACATCAAGCTACGTCCTATCCCTTAATATTTTGTCAAATCAAATCTTATACCTATCGGTTCTTATACCTAATAATCAGTGATATTTCACTGATTATATTTTATTTCTCGACAAAACATTGAAACTCAACAACATACACATATAAATCTAATAAAAATTATCTTTAAAATTGTCCTGTCATACAACCTGAAGCGAATCTCATCGTGAACCTTTAAACAATCAAAACACGGTTGTAAAGGCACAGCATAGTGGAATCGATGACGCCCTCCGCTCCTAAATTCTTAATACCTCACGTAACAGTTAAGATTAGGGAGGGCGAGGGAGGCGCACTTAACTTTTATTGTAGAAGCCTCGAGTAGAGACAATGTGGGCACGGATCGATGATAATGCACTTGCCGACCTACGGGATTTACTGTTGTTTCAGCGATGATGTAAAAATGAAAACAATGTATAATGGACTCGGAAAGTAATTGGCTTTAAAATATAAAATCTTTTTCGACCTACTTTTATGTTTTACAGTAAAATAAAGACGAATATACGAACACAGATTTACGAGGAAGAACACTAGTTACCAAGGGTATAGAAGAGGGACATGCATATAGGTTACTGCTGTCTGCCGTTATTGCAGTCAGTTAAAACATCTTAATGGTTTCAACGATGACTTCTTAATAAATAGGATTCTAATTTATTACTTATTCATCATCATCATCAACCTATACTGTTTTTCAATGCTTATTATAGGCCTCCTCCAAATTGAGTTATTTCACACTGTGTCCTGCTTGTCGTATCCAGAATCTGCCAGCGACAATTCGCAACGTCGCTCCACCCAGCTGGAGAACGTCTTACACTTCACTTGCCAAGACGTGGCATCCACTCAAGGTCACCTAAATATTACTTATCATGAATTATTTTTTTTTGTTTTTTTTTTTATTGCATTGAATGGCGAGACGAGCAAGCCGTTCGCCTGATGGTAAGCGATACGACCGCTCATGAACAGTAGCAATATTCCACTGCGCTCGCCATCCTGAGACATAAGATGTTAAGTCTCAATATGTCCAGTAGTTGCTCTGGCTACAATGTCCTTCAATCCGAAACACAACAGTGCATTTAAGCAGTGTTGTTTCACGGGAGAAATAGACATTGCGGTGGTACCTACCCAGATGGCTTCTCACATATGAGAGACCTACCACCAGTAATTATTCACAAACATAGATACATTAACTCCTTATACCCGAAAGAAAAAGCTGGTGACCAGTTACCACCCTCAGTTTGCGTGGCATATTTTATTCCGAAACGCAACAGAGGGAGAACCTATCGCCATGCCCCGCACAAATTCCAATCTATTACAGCTTATAAGCCTCGCCTTTCACAGTCCATACCTGCTACCACTAAACCATTGAGTAGACAAACATTGTAAAATATAAAAATACTTCATTGAATTCATTGAAGCTTCTGGGAAGATGCAATGACTAAATTAACGTATCCAGCCCCCAATAAAACCATCTGTATCAGCCCATACACGTCCCACTGCAGGGCACGGGCCTCGAGGCCATAATAAGATAATCGACCACGCTGGGCTAATTTTGGCGTACTTTACAAACCATACACTGGTATATGGCCTAAGCACTCTCAATCGTACTCTCGATTGTAGAGTAGGCCCGTGCCCTACAGTGGGACGTATATGGGCTGATACAGACAGATACAGACACTGGTATATTGAAATAAGACTATTATTTACGGATTTTATCGCGGATTTGGTCACATACACTGGTATAATTAATCCAACCAATACCAGTATAACATAACAGTTAACACCGTAGTGGTACACAATACGTATGGTAACTGGTAACAAGAAGCAGTAATTCCCGGTTCAAAGCTACTCATCGATACAGTGACTAAGCCGATTACAATACGCGAGAGTTGCCCTAACAACACTCCGGCGACTTGTTAGCGGAGCGAGTTTGTCTTGTTATAACTCGCCAACTCGTATGATGTGACTTTAAAGCTGTAGGTAGTTGTGATCTTATGTTTTGTTGCAAGTCTAGGATAATTTAATTGTTTTAGCTGCATCTAAAAAAAATGATTAAAGATAATTTTCAAGTCCAGTCCACATAAACAACATATTATTTCGCGTACTAACTGTTTAATATTTAAGCTACAATCTGAACGCCCCGTTCGGTCCTAATTCATTCTGTCCCATGACGATAAGCATGCAATCCTGTCCTCTCTTGTCACTTGTCATCCATTTGAATTTGAAAGAGAAAGAAATAATGAATTTATCCGAATTCCTGACTGAACCCACTGGATACTACATTTTTCGGGATACAAAGTAGTCTTTAGTTTTAGCGTGTAAACGGAACACACTGTATACATAAATTTCGCGTATTTGTATGTCGCGTTTATAATATTAAGTAGGGACAGTTGTTACTTTTATCCTATTCATAGTTCCCGTGGGTTTGACAAAATTCGTCCGGCCAGATAATTCTTAAATGGAATAGCATGTGTGGTCTGTAGCCGCCTTTCCGAGCTAGCATTAAACAAATAAGTATACTCATGCAGATGTACCCTTTAACAGATAGACCATGAAAATAGGCATCAATGAGAAATAAATAAAGAAGATTGTACGGGATCTTAGTTATGACTTTTCCTGTGAAATAAATGTGTTCAAAATGTAAAATATGAGACAAATCATACCGCTCATAACCTGAATCTAGACTTCTTCTTCTTCTACCTGACGTTATACCGACCGGAGCCATGGTCCACCTTCCGGAAAATTATTCTCCATTTCGCCTGATATTGCCCCTGAATCCAACCATCTAAGTGAAAAGTAAACAAAAAGTTAACATAAACTAAACCTTCGATAAAGTTACACCGCGGCGGCGGTTACCAACACAAACATGAAACACTACAAAAAGGTACGTGTTAACATCCCGCAACCCGTGTCACCCAGCCTCCCTTGTATTTGCTTAACAAGATTAGAGGAGCGAAAAATGCCATACAATGAACCCGAATTAATTGTGCGAATGTGGGACAGTGTTGCATGGCCGCTTCGTAATCGTCACTTAAGTTATTTTTTGAAGATATTTTTTTTTTCTTTATGAAAGAGTTATAAGAAGTGGTGGCCTGTTGAACGGACTCGGCTACCTACATGTTGGTAGGCGCGGGTTTGAATCGCGTGGCACACGTTTGACTATTCGGAATCATGTGTGTATTGATAGTCTATCACCACGCACCACTGCGACTTGTAAGAAATTGTAGAAAAGGAACTGAAAATGTGCACATAAGAATGTTTATATACCCAATATTATACACATCTATAAAACATGGTCAAAATACGGGACATTGTATAATACGGATGTCGAACATATGTATATAACAATCATTTAAATAATTAATTATTTCAATTTAAATTAAATTAACTAACCAAAACAAAACAAAATTAACGTTGCAAATATGCTTTGGTAATTGACGCGATAAAATTCGACTAACCAATTTATAAAACGTCACAGTTGGATTAAGTCAGCAGGAAAATTTGGCATAAAGGTAATATTTGACATGGGAGCCATTAAATTCGTCCTAAAGGTGGCGGCGGGATTAAATGTGGGATCAACTTTGGAAATTAAAATATATTTTAATATGTGGGATGCAGCCAATGTTTTTGTTTTTATATTCGTATAATTTAAACCTTAGGCTATTTACGTTCGTACTAGTTCTGATGATATAGGACCCTAGTAAATCCAAAACACTGAAGTTTGGGTATAAAATAAAATCAGGTTTTAGATACTCGAATCATAACCACAACTGAATCTCGAGGCCACGTGTTTTGAAATCACGGAATTTAACAATAATTAACAATGGCGTTGTGGTGCATTTGTAATTAATGTGGTAATTTAGATACAATTTTGTCATTAAAAGTATCAAATAACGTGAGATATTTATCGCAAAATCATTATCTTGACATACATAGTTAACGACATGATTACCTTTGATTGCCTGTCCTAGGAAATAATAAATTACGGCTTAATGCATGCAAGGTTTTCAAATATTTTATCCAAAAAATCTCAGAGACCTTAGAAAACCCACAAGGTTGATATTGAACGGTATGTTTTTGCCGTAGCATACTTAAAGAATACACGAAAATCCGACAAAAAATTGAATGTTCTACAACAGAAATACTATACATTCCAAAAATATTTCGAAAAATTAATTGAACCATCACATACATGCAAAATGGAAATCAATTTACCGCCAATTGGGTAACTATTTGAACCAGGGTCAAATTCGTTTGATGCTAAACCGGGCGGCCCCTAGACAGTGATTAAAAACGTTTTCACTCTGTAAATAATCCAAAAATAACGAGGTAGCAATTAAACAGGACTTTGAGACAGACGTATGGACAGGGGGTTCACATCAAAAGGACATGTAGCCACGTGCCAGGAAAGATAAACTTCCATATGTGGCACCCGTTATGTATTGGTACAGTGATCAACGAAAATTATCATTATTTTGGTATTTTTTTGAGTTTAGCTTAATAGCTTCTATTATTATTTTCTTAATAACGCTTTAGACCAATAATGTGGACGCTTGATTTTTTTCTGAATCAAAATTGTCTTCCGAAGCCTTATCTGTAGCCTATTAAAATCTATATAAAATATATTTTGTCCAGCATAAAAATAACTTGTAGGGTTCACTTTAGCAATTATACATGTAGTATATGCAAAACTTATGTCGCTTTTACTACGCAAGAGAGAAAAGAAGCGACTAATATATGTATGTATAACACTGTCGCATTTAACATTTTAATATGATTGTACAGTAATCTTAAATCTTATTTAAACTATACGATTGGATTCAGGGCAATGTATAATATACATTGGTATATGCATAAAAAAGAATACTAATCTATACATCTATACATATAAATAAAATTGAAGTGTCTGTTTGTAAAGTGAAAATAAAAAGATTTTACGTGACAACGTCTTTTTCTCGGTAGAATATTTATTGATATGAATATAATTAAATTGCACAATAGGAACAAGGAATTGAATGAAAATAAGAATTGCACAAATTTTAACTATAGAAATATATTTTGTTTACTAAAACATTGTACATGTAATGACGAATCTAAGCACTCCATATTTTCACTACAGACACAGCTGACGATACTTTAACCACACGTGTGAACTTGTATTGTGACGCTTTCTTGTTTTTCCAACGCCAAGAACGTTCGAGAAAGACAAAGACAGAGACACAAGCATGCGCCGATTCAATGCGCCTAATTCTCTAGTGCTGCGCGCGCGGCAGACCGATCATAGTTGAGTGGGAGAGAGACGCAAGGCATTCGGCGGGCCTCTCTCTCGTTCGGTGACTCATCGTAACGTTACCGGGCGTTACACTTTTTCATAAGTGACTCCCAGCCGCAACCTAATTTAAGACGTTGTCACGTCAATAAATTTTTTGGAGGTAAAATATTTTTTTTTGGGGGGGTAATTTTTGCGTAATTTGGGATTTCTGGCGGGGTCAATTTGTAGCCCTCACCAAGACGGTTCCGAGGATACCAAACTCGGTGGGTCTACGATCTATATTGGCCGAGATAGGATTGGGGGGGTGAGGTAAATTTTCGGGGTGGGGGTAAGGGAGGGGGGGGGAGGAAGGTTTCGTGGGGAGGCTAACTTAAATTAATTGTTTTGGAGGTAAAATATTTTTTTGGGGGGGTAATTTTTTGCGTAATTTGGGATTTCTGGCGGGGTCAATTTGTAGCCCTCACCAAGACGGTTCCGAGGATACCAAACTCGGTGGGTCTACGACCTATGTTGGCCGAGATAGGATTGGGGGGGGGTGAGGTAAATTTTCGGGGTTGGGGTAGGGGAGGGGGGGGGGTAGGTTTCGTGGGGAGGCTAATAGGCACTATTTCGGAATAAGGGTGGGGGAAGGCAGGGGGGGGGCTATGGGACAATTTTGGAAAAAGTGGGTGAAACTGAAAAAAAATATAATTAAATTGAGTGGGAGAGAGACGCAAGGCATTCGGCGGGCCTCTCTCGTTCGGTGACTCATCGTAACGTTACCGGGCGTTACACTTTTTCATAAGTGACTCCCAGCCGCAACCTAATTTAAGACGTTGTCACGTCAAAAAAAAATCCAACTACATATCGTTATATACACGATACCTATAACGAAAATAACCTTAGATATTTTTTTGTCTGTCTGTCTGTCAGTTTGTTCCGGCTAATCTCTGAAATGGCTGGACCGGTTTTGACAGGAATTTTTTTGTAAGGTAGCTGATATAACAAGGAGTAACTTAGGCTACATTTATTTTAGAAAAAATCTTTTATTTTAGAAAAATAAAGTTTTTGTTAAATTCCACGCGGTCGAAGTCGCGAGTACAGCTAGTTAATTATTAATTCACATGCAACTATCTATCTAACTTTCGTGATTAATTCCGAATAACATTGAAATTTAAAAAACAAAAATATATAATATAGTAATTTAACACTAATTTCAGTACTGAGCACTATTCACTAGAAAGTAAAAATCAAAGTATTCTTTGGTAAATACCAAAAAAAAATCTAATTTTCCTCCTCATTGTACATAAGTAGTGCTAAATGGTTCGGCGGCCCGCCTTTGAGCGCAAAATAAATATTTGTTTTTATTCGGTTTTATAATTGAGTACAAATTTAGCACATGTGATACAATGTTTGTTCGGATTAGTCGTTATGACTTTGAGGATTAATTTACATGAGATTGGAGCGTTTACTCGCTTTGAACTTTGTAAAAGTACTCTGTGTTTTTATGATGTTTGCAAAACTGTTATTAGTCATCTTACAGTCAGGGTTTTGTTTTTTTTTACATACTTTATTACCGACTATATATAGTATTTTTAAAGTAATATAATTATGTGAAATACTAGTCTATCTTGGGTCATGCAAAACCTAATACAAAAAAGTAACATAGATTTATTACCAAAAATATCTGCGACTTGCAAAGTCCAATATCACTTAAATTATACGAAACTAACTAGGAGCCTTTTTTCTTATTTTTATTTGGTTTACAAAACTGGACACAAAAAAAGCAATATCAAATAAAATATGTACTTATAGTTTTAAAAATAACAAATATGTGTACATCCTTCTCGATGGGAATACAACTTGCATCCGATAGAAGACGTTAAAGGATAAGCAAATATTGTATATTCAATTAAATATTGATTTTACATTTCCACGAATAATGTAGATTCATTATCAATGAGTAGTTCATATGCACTTTTATCTTTTTTTATAAACCTTATCTTTTGACATATTAGATATAATTCGTTAATTATCGTAGTTAATTATATATATTATCTTTTTTTTTGTATACTGCCGTCACCAAGAAGCTTATACCCAAATGGAGATTGCATTCCGTTTAGAAAACTGAAGCACAGAAATTTGACCTTTGGTGTGGTCTTCGATTCTTTTCTTATGTTGCCAAAGCTTCCGAATTATTTCCCCAAATAGCACATAGTATGTAATGTATTTGTCGTTTTTAATTAACCGATTAAAATAATAAGGTTCTGTATTCGACCTGTACGTTAACATAAGTTTGTATGGTCATGATATCCTAAAAAACTATATATTCGATTAGCATTTGGTCTTTATTATTTAACTTTATTAAAGTTTCAGTTTTACATTATTTCCTCATTTAATTGATCATTGCGAATAAATTACTAGGCAACACGATAACAAAATGACAACTTCAAATTTCCAAATCATTTACTGTTGTTATTTTGTGAATGTTCTTTTCTGCGGTTATTTCACATAATTCAATATTTTCTCGTATTTTTCAGCAAGCATAGTGATATTCCAGAATAAGTTGTGTATTGTGTAGTTATAGAAATGTTTGACATCCAATATATACCGTGAAATTACACAGGTAAGTCGATTGTTATAATTATTGTGAATATCTAGACAAAAAGCAATAAACTGTTGGGTGTTATATTATATTATATTATATATGAATGTGAGATTAATGTGTCCTGCATCATTTATGACCACTTTTTGACGTGACAACGTCTTAAATTAGGTTGCGGCTGGGAGTCACTTATGAAAAAGTGTAACGCCCGGTAACGTAATGGTGCGCGCGCAGCACTAGAGAATTATTTTTCAGTTTCACCCACTTTTTCCAAAATTGTCCCATAGCCCCCCCCCTGCCTTCCCCCACCCTTATTCCGAAATAGTGCCTATTAGCCTCCCCACGAAACCTACCCCCCCCCCCCCCCCCTCCCCTACCCCCACCCCGAAAATTTACCTCACCCCCCCCAATCCTATCTCGGCCAACATAGGTCGTAGACCCACCGAGTTTGGTATCCTCGGAACCGTCTTGGTGAGGGCTACAAATTGACCCCGCCAGAAATCCCAAATTACGCAAAAAATTACCCCCCCAAAAAAAAATATTTTACCTCCAAAAAATTTATTGACGTGACAACGTCTTAAATTAGGTTGCGGCTGGGAGTCACTTATGAAAAAGTGTAACGCCCGGTAACGTTACGATGAGTCACCGAACGAGAGAGAGGCCCGCCGAATGCCTTGCGTCTCTCTCCCACTCAACTATGATCGGTCTGCCGCGCGCGCAGCACTAGAGAATTAGGCGCATTGAATCGGCGCATGCTTGTGTCTCTGTCTTTGTCTTTCTCGAACGTTCTTGGCGTTGGAAAAACAAGAAAGCGTCACAATACAAGTTCACACGTGTGGTTAAAGTATCGTCAGCTGTGTCTGTAGTGAAAATATGGAGTGCTTAGATTCGTCATTACATGTACAATGTTTTAGTAAACAAAATATATTTCTATAGTTAAAATTTGTGCAATTCTTATTTTCATTCAATTCCTTGTTCCTATTGTGCAATTTAATTATATTCATATCAATAAATATTCTACCGAGAAAAAGACGTTGTCACGTAAAATCTTCGCCCGTAAAACCGACTTTACAGGCAACCATTTTTATTACTTATTATTCATCATCATCATCATCATATCAGCCACAGGAAGTCCACTGCTGAACATAGGCCTCCCCCAAGGATCTCCACAATGACCTGTTGGAAGCGGCCTGCATCCAGCGACTTCTTGCAACCTTAGTCAGATCGTCCGTCCACCTTGTAGGCGGGCGTCCGACATTTCGCTTGCCTGTACGTGGCCTCCACTCAAGAACCTTTCGGCCCCAACGGCCATCGGTTCTACGAACTATATGCCCGGCCCACTGCCACTTCAACTTACCAATCCTATGGGCTATGTCGGTAACCTTGGTTCTCCTACGTCTCCTCATTTCTGATTCGATCTCGTAGAGAAACACCGAGCATAGCCCGCTCCATACTTACATACTTATTATTATTTCATTTAAGCATAAAGATAAATATGATTATTTGTATTATATTTTATTCTAAATAGTTAGTAAACAAAGAGGCTAGGGTGACCATAGTTTTTGAACCTTTAGAAGCTTTGGCTGCAATTAGAGTAATTGCGAAATACTAATATACTAATAAGCGAAATAACGAAAAAGTAGTGTTGCTATCATTTTTTTCTAATTGAATGATCTTGCCGACAGCTAATACATAACTTCAGAATCTTTAAGTAAGTTAGGTTAAATTAGCCAACGATCCTGTTATGGTAAGTTATGCTACCTAGCTTTTGAACAACAGTCAAGATGTGTTAAAAATCGATAACATTGTTACAGATGCCTTTCGATGTGCTTGTTGCTAAAAGTTATTGGAGGTACCGACGCGATGAGTAACATTCAGCAAATAGCCACTAAAGCTACACATGGTTCCAAAATGTATTGCATAGAGGTACTTCACTGCGGTGTGCACTATATAATCAAGGCTTCGTTTCTATTTTTAAATGAGCTTCAAATGAGTTTAAATTATTCTTTAGTTAAATTTCTCTTTACAGTTTCCCTAAAGATACAGACAGGCGGGAAAAGTGCTTCAGTAAAATACCATTAACAGTAAAATTTTATGAATCTGCAAGAATTTGTTGTGTATATTTTAATAAAGATGATTATAATTCTCAAAGGCTGGAACATCTCATTAAACATGCTGTACTATTTTATGAATTTGAATAATTGTCATAAATTAAAAAGCAGGGCGGAAATCACGTAAAATGTCGACGTAAGTGGTGCGCGCGCTCCAGAAGATCTCTAGCGGAGTGTTACTGAAATTGTTCGTCGCTCGTAACGATTTTCAAAATGCTTGTTGTATTATTACAAAATAATTATATATGTGAACATAGTATTTTTTATGGCCATTTAAACGAAATCTATTCAATTGAGTTAATTCAATATTTATTTTAGCGTTATTTTTACGGTTACCCTTTTGAAACTCCAACTGTACTGCTACTCCAAATGTGAATTTTGCAAATGCTGCAATATAAGGGTAAGCAATAAATATGTGCTTTTATCATTGTTATTGCCTCAGTGGCGTAGACTGCCTGGCAGTTGTACTACGGTACGATTTCAAAACTGTAATCTCGGGTTCAAATTCCGGGTCGGGCAAAGTTATATTTGATTTTACTATTCATTATCAGTCCAGATTCAGGATTGTGTGCCCGATATGGTGATAAGCTTATCACATCATGGGACGCAAAATACACGGTGAGACGTGTTTATGTATGTATGCATAATCATGCATACATACCATCAGCTGTTTCTAAAACAATTTCTAACAAACATTCAAACTATTTAACTTAAATACACTTCACCGGAATAACATAATTGGCTCCGTTTACTGTACTATACTGGCTCAGCCCATATACGTCCCACTGCAGGGCACGGGCCTCCTCTACAATCGAGAGTACGATTGAGAGTGGTTAGGCCATATAGTTCACCACTCTGGCCAAATGCGAGTTTGTAGACTGTACATCTGTATCAGCCCATATACGTCCCACTGCAGGGCACGGGCCTCTTCTACAATCGACAGTACGATTGAGAGTGGTTAGGCCATATAGTCCTGTATGTAGACTGTACATACTATATAAAATCTTATAAATGGCTAATATACGCAGGTTTCCTCAAGATGTTTTCCTTCGCCGTTTTATTAAACTTCGTTCATTAACACTATATTTTCGTTTTGGTTCTCTTACGCTGCGCCGTCGGCCTACTTGTCCAGACTCATGTTAACATATCTTATAAATAAACTTATTTCTAGCTGGTATTATCAGTTTTCATGGTGAATTTAAACCGAATTATGTATATAGATAAATATTCATATGCCTATTACTACTCTAAAGAAAAGGATACCAGAAAACAGCGAATTCATTCAAGGTCAATATTTTGTGCTCCACTTCTTTAGACGGAATGCAATCTCCATTTGGATATAAGCTTCTTGGCCGGCACTCTATACACCGTACCGTACTCTGTATACCGTCGTTATAAATTGTCCGCATGTTTATATTGTTGAACTGTTGTTCTATTTTGTAACCAGTTTGTGAAGCATATAAAATATATATTCTACGGTAATTTTACGGTCTTATTCATAAAGTTTTAAAACCTATTTTATTTATCGAATTTTTTGTCCCTTCAGAAAGACTTTTGAATTCAATTTTTGAACGAAGAAGACAAACCATTTAACAACTAAAATATATAAGGCCGTAAGATGTTACTGATAAAACAAAACACCGAGATTCCTAAAACATCTAAGTATCACAGAAACATTTGTAGCTGCAAACAGTAAAGCATTAACCGACCATTCTATCTTTCTACAGTTCCGACAGCCGAACACACGTATTGAATGTAAAAACATTACTACACTCGGTACAAAGCCAGGGTGAAATCCAGGAAAAAATCCAGGCAAAAATCCAGGACAAAATCCAAAGGGAAGTGAGTTGGCGCCGCATCGGCCACCAAGTTTACAAATCCACCGGTCGGTAACTGGCAGAGCAATTACTTGCTTAGACACTTTAAAATCCCACTGTATTCGGGAAATGGAAACGTCTGCTCTGATCCGGTGTATAGTGTATGGAGTTTAGTGCATTGTACAGCACACTGCGATCTGGTAGATAGATAAAATGAACAAATATAGCAGTGTATAGAGGCTGTTGTCTGTTCAAGCCCGTGTGAGGGTGATCTGGTTTTCAATGATAAATATTTTGATACGGTCGAAGTTATAGCAAAACAATTTATTTGTATAATTTGCTCTTATAGCTCACCTTATAAAGTTGATGTAAAAATAAGCTGTATAAAATCGTATAAGTTTGCTGACTCAAACCCAAAGTAAAAATCCTCATTCCGATGGAAGAACTATATTTATTACCGATAAAATTCATGATGGCATTTTTTAAGGTGAGTCCTAAAGCTTTTTTCTGTTTTATCCTGGATGACAGATTTTTATAATATCAAGTAATTATAAATAATCACATTTTACATTTTATTCACAGAGCTGAAAACGAAAAAATATTTTTCATCAAACTTCAAGTTAATTTCTCCAAGAACTCCGGGCCTGGGTAGCAATTATATTTAAATTTATTTTTCTCTACACATAAAGTAGGTTTCTTCAACGCACGAACTTCTTTGCGCCGATACTAAACATAGCGAAAAAGGCATTCTCTTTTGTCGTGAAATTGATTTTCTTCCACACATAAATATTATTATGCATTTAACACAAACAAATACTTATTATATTATAAGGAATTTTAAACCAATTTCGACCATATAAAGAATTAATTATTTATCCAAACGAAATAAACTCACCACTAGATTTTCATTTCCTCCACAAATTCAGAAGTCTATTTAAATACCGCAGTATTCTAAGGTTCCTTACATAATATTTCATTTTTACGAGAGTGAGGTGCCAAGTTGCAAATTACACTTGATGCTATGAAATAGTGGTATATTGGTGGAATTCTCCCCGGGAGTAATTCAAGGTATTCGTTAGTACATGTGCGGTCGTTCGGCGGAGCCCGGGTACGCGAATGGAATAAATAATACAGGCTGATTGCCCCGGTACAGGTGTTAGTATATGTACTAGTTTTGTGTTGAGGATTTGGTGTTAATACATGGTAAGAGTGCGATCGAAAATGAAGCCGGGTGGTATTTTAGTGACTACAAACGCAATGCAACTGAAAATTTGGTAGAGATGCAACAAATGTCGAGTTTGTGTGGTAAATCCATAGTTCTTGCTGAAATAATAATTCAAACCGTCGTGTGTTTAAAATAAATGTGGTACATTGTCATTTTAGGAAAAACGTTACCATTCAAAAACGACGATAGTTATGAAATTGTAAAAAATAACAGCGTTATTTTTTCATTGCATTGCGTCTGTTATAATATCACTAAAACTACCTTCGTTTTCAGTCGCAGTCTTGTTACAACCTATATCTAGGGAAAAATAGTGATTTGTGATCGTAGGAATGGCTTAAGATATAAAAGAATTCGTGTTGTGGAATTACCGGATGTGATATCGAATTTATTTTATCTCAGGCATTTAATCAAGCCAATGTTCACACAGCTCTTGAAATTCTAACATGAGTAACCAAATAATTAACAGAATTCGAAAGCACTTGAGAATAGTCAAGGAATAAAAATAATTCGTCAGCAATTTAAACAATAGCAAAAACATCAAAACCGTAGGGCATAATTTTTAATCGTAGTTACATAATGAGATGCCATCATACATGGTAGCCAAGAAGAAATAAAATCTGTTCAGAAATTAGAACATTCTTAGCGAATCTATACATTCTATCTAAGTCCTAAGACGTTCCAACAAGCAACAGAGCAATAAAACTGCGTGTGCAACACAAAGTTTCCGTGTACAAGATCAATTAGCGAGTGGAGTCCGGGTGCAAGCGTATTGTTCCGAGGGTTCTTGTTAGTTATTGTGTCAGAGCAATTTGATTCCGCACTGGGAATGTCCCGTACGTCGGAGTTCTGATTTGCTACTTCCGGTATATCTATTCTGTTACTATTGTTATTTCACGCTGTTCCAGTGAGTTCTTGTTTGATTAAGAGTACGTCGGTTTGGCTATAGCAGTTTATTTAATAGCAGGTTTTTGCAGCTGTTATAATTTGTATAAGCACCAACAAGATTGTCACTCTATGCATTAAACAAATATATAACTTGTTGTAATTTTGTGCCAAATAAAAAAAGTATTATTATTATTTGTCAGCTGAAAAATTATGGGTATTGTTATTTTTATGTAGGATTATTATTCTATGCGATGTAAAGTTCGCTAACCCGAACTCGGCCGAACCCACCAAATCAACCTCCGATCATTTTTATCCCGCAACGAAATAATTCAAGAAAAAAATATGAGAAATAAAAATAGGAGATTGTACCAAAATTTTGAAGACGATAACAAATTGTGGACCACAAATGTTTAACCAAATCTGCGGTATCCTGCAATCTTAATTGGCTACACCGTAGTTAGCAACATAATAAATCAAATAATCTTTTTTCTATTCCAGGCGTGTATTCCTAAAAATATAACAAACACCAAAAATAAATACGTCATACATATCGGTATAACCGTTGATATATTTAAAGCTTTCGTATCTAAACGTATAATATTTTACGAAAAAAGGGGTAGTGTCCCTTTTTTGTGTTTAGTTTATGGCCGTTCAATGTTGTGGAAATGCGTGGAAAGTCCGAGATACGGCTCCACGCAACACGTCATAAATATTTCATGCGGGTGGAATTTATAAAAAAAAAATTGTTTTCGATGACGAAAAATATTTCAGAATTGTTGATTATATTTATTTTTGCTATCGGTATTTCTTAGAATATTGGATTGATATAGTTGCGGCGGGTTAGGCCGCCCGCAGGTAGGGGTAGGTAAGTAAATGAGTACTCAGGGTAATTACGTGGTTCGGGCTTTAATAAATTCGCATCACTGTTTACACCCGGCACTGTTGCTGGTGGTATGCAACAGGAGTCACTGGCCTTCGCTGGACACTGATCCGGGTCTTCGGCACGTGGCGGAACCCGGCGACAGCTCTCCGGCGAAATTAGTTGCCACGTGGCCGGACACGGCGCGCAGGTCAGCGGTGCGGCGCGGCGCAGGCTCGGCTGCAGTCGGGCAGGAAGCGGTGCGGAGCGAAAGTGGGCAGTAAGCCAGCGCACGGAGTCAGCTCTCCGTGGCGGAAGCAAAACGAAGTAGAAGAATGAAGAAGGCGAAGAACCCCAGCGGGTTCGGAAAGACGCATGGGTAGCACGCGGCTTTCAGGTTATGGAAAGGAGCACGCGAGCGACGTTACACGCGTATTTAAGCGAGCGCCGATGACAGTTCGCACGTCACATTTGACAGATGTCAGAAATTGAATCAACCAATCAGCGCAACGGAGGCGTTGATTGGCATAGACAATACGATTTATGCCGACTATTGAGCCATAGACCGCAACTATTAGAGGTGACATTCTCACAACGTCACATAGTAATTTTAACTGGTGGTAGGTCTCTCATATATGACAGGCCTGGGTAGGTACCACCGCAATGTCTATTTCTCCTACCAAACAGCAGTGTAAATGCAATTTGTGTTTCGGATTGAAGAACATTGTAGCCAAAGTAACTACTGGACATACTGAGACTTCATCTTACGTCTCAGGATGGCGAGCGCAATGGAATGCCAAGCATTGCTTTATAATTCAAGGTGTTTGGTTTTGCTACTGTTTATGAGCGGTCGAATCGCTTACCATCAGGCGAACGGCATGCGCCATATTTTGACTAAATTATTTTTGAATTTGGAAAAATTTTAACGGGATCAATCGTGTCATCAGAAATTAAAAAAATGAATTCCATAAAAAAGATATAATTAGTTGTGATGTTTATGGTTGTCGCAAATAACTAGTTTATGGTGAGTGAAGTGCGGAGTGGCAGCGGACGGCGCGCAGGTGTCCCTGCTTCCTCGCGAATGTTTGTCGAGCGGGACGACCCCGGTCACTACACCGAATTGGGAAGGGTGCAGTGGACAGAGGAAGCTGTTGAGTCGCTGGTATTTAAATAACACCAAAATAATTAACTGCCCACGATGGTAACTCTGGTTGCAGGCCGCTTCCAGCAGGTTGATGTGGAGATCATTGGCGGAGGCCTGAAGTTTAGCAGTGGACTTCCTGTGGTTGTAACGATCGAACGAACGACTGAACGCCCCAGGGAAATTGTGTATTATATTTTAATTAATTCTTGTTAATATTTTTTACCACAACAATAAAAATAATTAATATTTAGCAGCAATACAGCTTTGGTTTTAAACTAAAACATAAATCGATTGGTTTGTCTTTGCTTTTCCTATTTCTTCGACCTTTCCAGCTCACGTTTGAGTGCTGCATTAGAAAACTATATAAATATCGACTCCACGCATTTATCTGTTCAATTTAGAAATTACGTACGTAGAAGATTATCGTTGTCGAAGCTCGCAGAACGGAAGGTGCACAACGGGAGGGTGCTGCCACTGCCGGCATTATTATCTACCTGCGCGTCACTTCCGCTTCGTCTCGTGTAAACATTTTGCCTGTTCATGTTCGATTTTTGAACATTTGTATATGACGTGTTCGATTTTTGAATTCTTGTATACGACCTGTTCGGTTTTCAAACTATGTATGTGAACTATTCAGGTCAAAAAAGGACTTATGCAAGTGCAAGTAGGCATTGGTTGCGAAAAGGCAGTAGATATATTAGGGTATCTCGAAGATACACTTCTAACTCCGACAACAGTCTATGACTTGCTGATCCTGATGATAAGAAGAAAGGATAGTACTATCGAGATAGATAGTATTCATTGGTCAAATCGGATGTCCAAGGACTAGTTCCTACCCGCTATTCCACACTTTTTATTTTATAAACGATAGTCATAGAAACTAAATTAATATAATATTACCATGTACCATTTAGAAAAAAATCGGTCATATCGCATCTTTAGATATTTAGGAGCAACTATTGAAAGTAACTTGCACCCAGCGTGCATTCCATTACCTTTATCACTAAATGATAATTATAATTCGTTCATGGACCAGAATGCTTATCAGGTAAATGTTGGATGACCATAAAATGACACACAATCTGATAAAAGGAGCTAAATAGTTCCATTGTTTAACATACGTGTTTACTGTTTTCGTATGAGGCATACAACATTTAGCTAATAAATTTCGCCTCAAAACGTGAAATTTACTGCGATGTACGTAACTCCGCTATTTAGTTACAGATAATTGTGTAATGAAAGAGGTAGATGCCTCGGGTCATGTGTCACAAAGTTTGTAGACGTTGTGCCACACAGTGCCTCTAAGAATGGTCAGCTTTTGGTTTAATTAAATACACATTCTTTTACTATCATTAATGACGAAAATTTCACTCTTGTTTGTTTGTTACTTGGTTTAATTCAATGTTTTCTGGAGACTGAAGGCTGAAAAGTTTGCTGTTTTCTGAGGAAATTAAACTTTTATAACAGTTATAACACCGTATGAAGCGAAGATCAGAAATCAGAATGTATATTAGCATCAGTTAGTGAGGAAGCTTATCTGATTATGTCAGGTGATTATTATTATTATTATTATTTAAAAAGACATTTTATTATCAACCAACATAGTTCATACCTAATAAAAGTCTAAAAAGTAAAAAAAAATATTTAAGGTCTTTTTATTCCTAGTAAAGTCTACACCAGTCAATCTTTAGCTCGAACATAGGCAGCTTTTTTCTTACTATCAAGTCTAAAACATATAACAAAGTACTCTGTGCTACCACAGTAAACAAATTTTATTTAAATTATTCGAAGTTTGTAACCGTCTGTGACGTAAGGATATTATCTTGTTGTGCCCAAATGAAGAGTCAAACAGGCGGCCCCTCCCATGGTTGGTGTTCTCGCATCATTGGACCAGAAAGGGTTGTGGGGAGCCCTTGGTAAGCAGGTGGCTTTTAGATCAATCAACCAGACATTTAATGGAATTGTTTTGAAAATAAACTTGGTTTTACATATATGCATATAATTGTGTTAAAGTAACTATGGGTAAAAATTAATTAAAATATAATCATTACCAGACCAACAGATTAAGAATGGGTTTAAAAATTGGATGTCATTATAGATCTGTATAGTCAGCATGCTCTGTACTAGTAGTGAAAAGTCGCTAACAAAGTTAAGTGAAAAACGTAGCATTAACATAACCTTAGAAATTTGAAAAAAAAATCCACAAAATAATATTCTCTGCTTACGTGTCCCACGGCAGAGCACGGGCCTCTTCTCCAATCGAGAGTACGATTGGAAGTGATTAGACCGTATAGTTCAAAATAATATTATCCAATTATAATTTGATAAGTTATTAGACACTTAAATTATTCAGGATGAATTTTAAATCAAACAAAAATAATATGCATTAATATCAATTATTTTGGCTACTTGGACTTCACTGGGATCAGCTGACAACTAATCAATGACAACGTTTCATAGTCTTCAATCTTCAGGAGAATCGATGTGTGATTACTGTCGTTATCGCTATTTATACCAACATTAATGATAAATTCATCGCATTATTTTCGTTTACTAGTTATCTGATTCTGATAGATTAAATCTAACAATATTTTGCTCAAAACGAATACTTTTTCTAATGAAACATAATTATTATGCTTAGCATTGACAGTCTCCGTGGCACAGTTGGTTAGCCGGCGACTTTGAAACGAGAGAGCACGGGTTCGATCTCCACACGGAGACAAAATATATTTTGGAAAACCACAAGTATTTGTTTCGGATCTGGGTGTGAGACCGAGAAGTCTCTCGTAGTTCCTGATTCCGACAACACAAGACTCGATCCTAATGTGGGGTTAGACTATGTATGTGACTATTGGGTGTATTTGTGTTCATTTATCATTATAACGAAGATTCAATTCTGCTAAGGTCACAATGTATGAGATATGGTAATCAGGGTTCTTTTTTTAGTTTGAGATATGCGAACGAATCAATACAAGTGTCGCCATTTTCAATTCCATTCTCTGTTTGCACAAGTAGTACGAGTACTTGGCGAACTAATAAAAGAAGAACGACACAGCAAAAGAGACGGTTATTATCCATATCAATGAAGGCCATAACATGCTGGATTTATTTAATAGTGATAATTGAATAAAGCCTACTTATCATCATTATCGCCTGTCCTTAGCACTAATGAGCTTACATATTTCAAAATACGTGGGTTCAGCAGATAATTTTCATTTGCTCTCCCTTGCAGTAATATCGTCGCTCCACCCGACCTGACCTGCTCTTTTATTCGTCATTCTCCGAATTTGGAACCAATAAAAAATACTCTATTTTATTTTATAACAAAATTAAATCCATACAATTCTCCATGTAGATTTACACCACCGACCTCCGTGAAAACCGTTGTCAATTTTCCCGTTTAGGCATCGCGAGGTGTAAGTATTTCCGCCGCGTCGAACCGCAGAATGTTGTTCATCTTCACATCTGTATTCCATTAGCAAATACGGTTTAACCTGCCTTCAAGCAGCCAGTGTAAGATGACCTGCCCCTCCCCCCTCAACCGTTATATAATTGGTTGAGATATGGGCAGGATGCCTTTAATCATGGATCTAATGAGAGTGGCGGCAACGTAAGACGCAACAAACGCCCGAGGTGCCATCAGCCAGGTAACGGGTAATGTGAATAGGGTTGCCGAAATCGAGTTTTCTGTTAGTGATATTCTATGCATGACCTATATTGTAAGGCTTACGTATTTGAATAGTCTGAATCTGTATTAAAATACATAATATAGGTAATATTATATTATTATTAAAACTCCCATAACTTATAATCAAAATGTTGTTGAAACATAATAATTTCTTGAAGGTACCTAACCTAGTTGACTATACAACAAACATTAAGTTGCGCTTTGAACTTTTATGTATAGTATGTGCCGGTTGTAGTTATCATTCATGAGCTTAGTAATTACGGATTCCACAACATGACGTATCTTTTTGAGCAATAGTTTGTAATCCAAATATTACCTTTGGATTTATTTTATCCCTTATAATGTTTGTTTCTTGTGAAATAAATCTGCAGCACAGTACTCCGCCCACCAAGTCTATCCTAAAAATTAATTATGCAAAACATATTCAACCTTGCAATTTTTCATTAGCAACTTCCACGTGCCATCCCTACTATTAGAAACATGTCAGCTAGCCCGTGTAATCTCGTTCGGATCGCGGGCACGAATTTCATAAGTGCTCGGTTGAGTTAATGGATGAAAACATTAACTCCTCGGGGACCGGTGAATTTGGGAACGTGGCTTTACCTCCGCGCTTTCTATAACATTTGCATATGCGATTGTGATTTAGAGCCGCTTCTACCCACAGAAGATTAGATGCTGCCTTTAGCCGTACAGATACTATCTACGGCTTCTATAGAACACTGAGGGACTGGCTTAGTTTCTATAAGGCCAGATGAATATGCTGAAATGACGGGGTATGAGTATGACTAAACAATTCCCCGAAAATTTTGCGTGTATGCTTTTAAGAGAGCTACGAATTATACGTCGAGTATACTAGAGTATACTATTTTTATACAATAGGTCTGGGGATACGGGCGAATAGGTCATCTGATGGTAAATAATCACTCCCACTTATTAAAATCCACAACTCTTGGAAAATAGAGTTGTTACTGGCCAATGAAATCGGGAAGAGAGTAGGAAGGAAAAAGGATGGTAAGTGGAGACGGGAACTAGGCATCCAGCATTTGTAACAATGATAATTACATATCAACTCAAAATCTAACAGCGCCACAGTTGCACGACCGTTTATGACGCGTGGAGTCATAATATAATACCCGAATTACCATCACAACTTTCATAACCCTCTGTATATCCGGGTTACGAATAAACTAGATGATAAATCCACGTTTTGAAGCGCTGTCATCTCATCAACGTATTGGGTCGTGATGAGCCACGCACTAGAGCCGGCTGGAGCACAAAGCGAGCTATTTGTCCCGCGCGCTGTGAGCAAGCAATCGCCTAATTGAAATGTCGCTGCTGTACCGCAATCTGGGGCTCTGACTGATTTCTATTTATCAAGTTCTTTTTAGCGAGTTTTCATGTTTTTAGCGTTAGGTTACTGTTTCTGTTTGTTGATGTCCTTTAGAGTTATATGCGTAACATTTTGATAATAAAGTACCAAAGGAATTGATTAGTATTTATTATCATTTAAGCTGTTGGAAGATGGATATTAAAAAATGTACTAAGAATAAAAATTCGCTTACTACTTCGTCTTAATGAGATAACATAGACGACTTACATCTCATGAAACAAAAAATGTACAAAAATTATAGATCAAGAGCCCGTGGCCGCCAGACCTTCATAATTTTATAAAAGCTGAAAGTTTGTGTACGCATGCCTCTGACATAGGCATCACACAATCAGCTATTATGAAGTTCCGATCGTAGTTACTTTGGAAGTTATGAGCTTTAATGTTTCTGGCAAGATGAAAGAACCATCAAAAGTGTCTGAATATCAAGGAAATATTTGTTTATAGTTGCTTTCATAACATACATAAAATTCAGGTTTTATACGATAACGGCGGCAACATTACTTGTTATTAAATATCACGCAATTTTCAAACTTTAACATAATGTAATTTTGTCAGCGTTATAGTATAAAATCTGAATTTTATATATGTTATTAATGCAACTATAAACAAATATTTCCTTAGTATTCAGACACTTTGGATTGTTCTTTCATATTGCCAGAAACATTGAAGCTCATAACTTCCAAAGCAACCACGATCGGAACTCCATTATAGCTGATTGTGTGATGCCTATGTCAGAGGCATGCGCACACAAACTTTCAGCTTTTATAAAATTACGAAGGTCGGGCCGCCACGGGCTCTTGGTCTATTATATAAAATTTTAGAAACTAATTTAATATATTTTCAAAAGGTTTTCATCTTAAGTTGCAAGTTGTCCACAGAGCAGACTTCGAAAGTCAGAAATCACTTTTCATCTTCAACGTTATGATTTTTGTGGCGTCCACACACGGAATGGAAAAAAAAACATGGCGGAACGAAGCGGCCGGCAAAGTTACGCGACACACTCCAAGTGACCGTCAAATACTCCACGATTCGTAACTTTATTATTGCTTCTCGAAATGTTTTGGTCCCCAGTTTTATTTATATGCACTGGTAAGTTGAAATGGAATTGGTAAATTTATTATAGATATACGAGATAAAACAGAAGAGGAATTCTTGTTAATTTTATTAGAATTATTTAAGTTTAATTCTATCTTTAGTAATTTAACAATTAAATTATGTGCATGTTGTGTTCATCGTCCTGGAATACATTAAGAAAGTGTCACACATGTATATTCCATACTAGTAATAATGTTATTGTAATTTTTGTTTATGAACCTTTATAAATAAAATAGAAACGGCGTGAGGTAACCTGCATATCATAGCAAGTGGTAAGAATTTCTATGGTATGTAAATCAGCCAAACCGCACTAAGCCAGAGTGGTGGATTATATAGCCTAACGTGCCTTGCTGTGGGATTTATATGGACTGTTACATGAGATGAATTTCATATTTTTACTATTACCCTGGCCGAATATAAACTCATTTGCAAAAAAAAAACGGGCACCTAAGCAATGAACCATTTCAAATGTTACTATTGGTTTGTTTGATAATTATAGGTAATTTTACTTTCACAATTTTGTAAATTAATAAGCAAATAATCGTTTTCGTCAGTATTATCATAAAATTTTGATAAAATTTATGGATTTTAATGCTAAAGTTCACTAGTAGTGTATGCTCGCTAGTAGTGCATATGCTCGTGAAGTAAAAGTTAACAAAGATTTTTGTTTGTTTTTTCTTTAATAAAGTAAAAGCAGATAAATGTTTAGTATCGAGTGTGACCCCCTCTAGCTGAAATCATAGCTTGAATTCGTCTGGGTATGCTAGCGAGGATATCCCGGATACTTGCTTGAGGAATACGTTCCCACTCCGCGGTAATCACATTCTTCAGCTCTCTGATGGTCTGCGGAGCCGGTTGTACTGATCTCACGCGTCGTTTCAGAACGTCCCAGACATGCTCTAAAGGATTGAGCCTGGTTCTGGAAGAAAACCATGTACCCAACCACGGGATGATCGTTTTCTTGTGAGTCGCGCATTGAGAAATCGCAAGTCTTCGTATGTGGACCTTAAGAACAACCTCGAAGAAGTAAGAAATGTGCATATTAGTCTATGGACGGTCAGGAGGAGGCTTCTCGCGGCCAATATACGTAGTCATCGCCCAGCCCGCGGCCCTAAGTTACTCCGTGAGCACAGAGTTGCCAGGCTTAGGTTTGCTCGAAATTGTGAGTCATGGACTCAAGAAGACTGGAATAGGGTATTGTTCTCCGATGAAGCCAGGATATCTCTGTTCAGTGAAGATCGACGTCGGCGAGTGCTACGAAGACGAGGAGAACGCTTTGCAGACGCTTGTTTTGAAGAAATCACACCTTATGGTGTGGGCTCTGTTATGTTTTGGGCAGGAATAAATTCAATGGATCGTACAGAGTTAGTCTTCATTGAAAACGGCTCACTGACTGGACATCGATACATAACGAAAGTTCTTCATGCACAACCCGCATTGGCCGCTTTAAGCGAAGACTCAATTTTTATGGACGACAATGCTCGCGCCCACCGGTCTGGCGATGTGGAAGCGTATGTGCAAGAGGTCGGCATTCGTCGTTTGGATTGGCCAGCTCGAAGTCCCGACCTCAATCCTATAGAGCATATCTGGGACGTTCTGAAACGACGCGTGAGATCAGTACAACCGGCTCCGCAGACCATCAGAGAGCTGAAGAATGTGATTACCGCGGAGTGGGAACGTATTCCGCAAGCAAGTATCCGGGATATCCTCGCTAGCATACCCAGACGAATTCAAGCTGTGATTTCAGCTAGAGGGGGTCACACTCGATACTAAACATTTATCTGCTTTTACTTTATTAAAGAAAAAGCAAACAAAAATCTTTGTTAACTTTTACTTCACGAGCATATGCACTACTAGCGAGCATACACTACTAGTGAACTTTAGCATTAAAATACATAAATTTTATCAAAATTTTATGACAATACTGACGAAAACGATTATTTGCTTATTAATTTACAAAATTGTGAAAGTAAAACTACCTATAATTATCAAACAAACCAATAGTAACATTTGAAATGGTTCATTGCTTAGGTGCCCGTTTTTTTTGCAAATGAGTTTATAATTGAACCTAGAGCATCTGGATCCGAAAAAAGTATAAATGGTTGATGACACAATACACTAAAGGATAAAATAAATAACGAAACATTCCTTTCACATACACGGACGTGTATTTGATAAAACTAATTAACAGCCTTTCAAAATCAATTGCATTTTTAACAATTTTGGGTAGACGTTGCGAGTGAAACGAGAGACCGCGGGTTCGATAATGGTAAATGGCAATGTTTGAAAATTAAAAAAAGGTTTGCGCGGCCCACAAATATTTCTTACGTGTTTGGGTGTATGTAAGACCGGAAAGTCTTTCGTAATTTCTGATACCCACGAATCAAGACTCGATCTTAGTGTGGGGCCAGTACTATGTATGTGTATGTTGTTATTTGTTATTATTAACGTGGCGTCGTGGCCCGATAACCCAAGCTATTATTATAAAAATTATTTCATAAAACATAGTCATATAAAAGTCAGTTTAACTTCTAAAGTAAGTGTTTTTCAATGAAAGTTTTTTGTGTTATATTTTCTTTGCCAACCCGCACTAGGCCAGCGTGGTGGACTATATGGCCTAACCACTCTCAATCGTATCCTCGATTGTAGAGTAGGCCCGTGCCCTGCAGTGGGACGTATATGGGCTGATACAGATTTTCTTTGAAGCAATTCTAGAAACCCAATATGCTTGAATAATAAAAAAATGAAAACGAAGTGAAGTATTAAACAAAACAAAGTCCAAACGGACCACGGATCGCACAAAAATCATGAATATATTATAAACACTGAGTTAGAAATCAGTGAATGCCGTAGATAGTGGAGCACTCGTTTAGGACCTTGGTGGGTGTATAAGAAAAACCCTTTTTACGCACTGCGGGTGTATTGCGTTGCTTTATACACCGGGCAAGTAAGATATTACTGGCGCTAGTACTTGTAACCAGTGAAGAATTCTGGGCGGCTACTCTATGAAATTAAATGGAATGTATTTATCGGTCATGTAGGCAATTAAAGAGCTCTTATGACAAATCAATACACATAGAACTTAATCTCTATACGCAAAATATTTTCTATACTTAGTATTTATATTAAATTCTTTCTTTAATTTATTTATAAAAACGATATTAACTTCGAATTTTTGGGCGCCGTACGTAAAACTTTATTAATGTGCCTAGATACTCCACAAAATGTTAGATTCCTCCATCGTACGTCGCAACCATAGACTAAGTTCAAAGAAAATGATAAGTATAATAGAGGATACTGTAGCGGTTGTATGCGAGTGTACATACATAATATGCAGTAAAATAATGTAATATGGTATGTCTTAAGTTGAGTCAGTCACTGTACAACCGTTGTCAGAATAAACCGCTTGTATGTAACGCGATGTTTTATTTCCGTCACCCCGAGCACACCACCAAATTGGTGACCCCGACGTGATGATAACGTGATTGTCTAACGTTATTGGTGTGCACGGATTTTCGGGAGTGACGTCAGTGATTTTGAACTTTAACAAGCGCGAGTGAAACGACAAAATGGCGACCCCTCCGACACCAGCAACCTCGGCGATGGACTTGGCAGCCATTTCGTTAACGTCCAAAATCCCAGAATTTTGGGTAGAGTCTCCGCGTGTGTGGTTTATTCGGGTTGAAGCGATGCTGTCATCACAAAAATTATCAGACGAGTCAAGATATGATATAGTGGTCTCAAAATTATCGAAAGACGCAATCCATCAGGTGTCAGACCTGCTGATGAACCCGCCCGAGACGAAGAAATTTGAATCTCTCAAAATACGACTTCTTACCATTTACGAGGAGTCTGAGAATCGTCAGTTGCAGAAACTTATCGGAGAGATGGAGCTGGGAGATCAGAAGCCTTCGCAGCTCTTACGGCGAATGCGGAAGTTGGCCAAGAGTAAGATCCCTGACGATACTTTGAGGATTCTATGGCAGAATAATTTACCAGCCCCGGTTCGTGCAGTGTTAGCCGTATCGGAAATTAAGGGATTGGACAACCTGTCGGCAGTAGCAGATAAGGTTTACGAGACAACGGATACCGGCCATGTAAGCGAGGTTTGTCAGCAAACTAGTACTTCGAGAGACACAGAAAAGATTATGGCAGAGATAGCCAAACTTAGTCTGAAGGTACAGAACCTGGAAAGGGCGAGGTCAGCCTTTCGCCCAGCACAGCGGTATAGGAACCGCTCTCGTTCAGCGTCCCAAAGGCGTACCCGTGATCCTTCAGCGCCCCGGAGAAGCCCTGAAAGTCCGGATTGGTTATGTTTTTTTCATCACCGCTTTCGAGAGCGGGCTAGAAAGTGCACCAAACCTTGTGCATGGAAAGCACGCCAGGATAAGTGACTAGTTCACACTACGACGGAGCCGGAAATATGTGGAATGCCACCGAACGTGAGTCCCTGTCATCGTCTTCGTATTACCGATCGCCGCAGCGGGTTGCGTTTTCTTGTAGATACAGGTGCAAATATTTCGGTACTTCCGGTTCAAAAAGTGCTTAAAAACAAGTTTAGTTATAAGTGTGAAGACTATGCTTTATATGCAGCAAACGGAACTAAAATAAAGACATACGGTTCTAAAAGTTTAGTGTTAGATTTAGGACTCCGTCGTGCTTTTCAGTGGACTTTCGTTATAGCAGATGTGCGTCAACCGATTTTGGGTGCCGATTTTTTAGCGAACTTTAAGCTTTTAGTTGATATAAGTTCTCGTAGGTTAATCGATGACATAACCAAACTGAATGTGTCCGCGCAAGTGATAAGCAGTCAAGATTCGTCAATCAAAACTATTGATATCAAGTGTCCATATCACAGCATCTTGGCTGATTATCCAGACATCACTAAACCTGTTTCTTTTAAGGAGCCGCCTAAACATGCTGTGTATCACTTTATTGAGACTAGCGGCCCGCCGGTGCACGCCCGCGCAAGACCGCTTCCTCCGCATCGATACACTCAGGTAAGAGATGAATTCCGAATCATGCAGGAAATGGGGATTTGTAGGCCATCTAAAAGTGCATGGGCAAGTCCTCTTCACATCGTGATGAAGAAAAATGGCCAAATGCGGCCATGCGGTGACTACCGAGCGCTTAACGCAGTGACTAGGCCAGATCGTTATCCTATACCTAGATTACACGATTTTACATATTTATTGGCTGAAAAAAAGGTATTTTCTCGATTAGATGTATGCCGGGCATACCACTGTATTTCGGTTAATCCTTCAGATGTAGAGAAGACTGCCATCATAACACCGTTTGGATTGTTTGAGTTTCCACGGATGACTTTTGGTTTAAGAAACGCTGCTCAAACATTCCAACGATTTATGAATCATACCGTGCTAGTTGGTTTAGATTACGTATACTGCTATATAGATGATATACTTATTTTTAGTGAAGAACATGAGCATGAACAACATTTAAAAGAAGTTTTCAGTCGACTTAACAAATATGGATTAACAATAAATTTAGAAAAGTGTGTATTAGGAAAGTCCAAAATTGATTTTTTAGGATTCGAAGTATCGACTGATGGTATTCGACCACTTCAGGAAAAGGTTGATGCTATTATCAATTTTCCCAAACCAGAGACCATAGAGCAGCTAAGACGTTTTTTGGGAATGGTCAATTTTTATAGGCTACATTTACCGCATGCTATAGAATATCAGGATCAATTAAATCAATATTTACAACATTCCAAAAAACGCGATAAAACAAAGATAGAATGGACGGAAAAATCCACTGAAGCATTCTCACGGTGTAAAGCTAGTTTGCAAAACGCAGCTACTTTAGCGTATCCGAAACCCGACACGGCGTTAGCGCTTATGACTGACGCATCGAATACCAGTGTCGGAGCCGTTTTGCAACAATTTGTTGACAATAATTGGATTCCATTAGGTTATTTTTCCAAAAAAATGTCACCCTCACAGACTAAGTATAGTACCTATGATAGGGAACTTTTAGGGATATATTTAGCTGTTAAATACTTTAGGAATATGATAGAAGGTCGAGATCTTATAATTTTTACAGACCACAAACCACTGACTTTTGCGTTTCAAAAGATTAATAGCGATAATGAATTACCAAGGCGTATTAGGCAATTACTTTATATTAGCGAGTATTCGACAGAAATCCATCATATCGATGGCGCATCCAACGTAGTAGCCGACGCACTGTCACGCGTACACGTAGCAACAGTACAAGGTTTCGCAACATTAGACTACGCGGCTATAGCTAAGGCACAAAGTACAGATAGTCAACTTGCTCAATTACGTAAACAGTCGTGTGATAACAATGATTGTAAGTTGATATTTAAAGACATAATATTATCTGGAAGTGACATACCGGTAGTTTGCGAAACGTCCACCAATAAAATTAGGCCATATATAACGGAAAAATACAGACGTCAAGCATTCGATTCTGTGCATGGTTTAAGCCATCCAGGAATTCGTACCTCTAGGAAACTAATGAGGGAAAGATTTTTCTGGATTGGGATGAATAGAGACGTGGGCAAATGGGCTAAGGAGTGCATAAAATGTCAGCGTGCCAAAGTTCATAGGCATAATAAATCAGAGCTTAGTGTTTTTCCTACATCTGATCGGTTTACACACATTCATGTAGATAGTAGGACCGCTTAATATATCCGTGCAGGACTATAGATATCTTGTCACCATAATAGATAGGCAAACCGGTTGGCCAGAGGCGTATCCAGTAAAAGACATTAGTGCTGAAACAGTAGCTAAAGTTGTGGTAGAAGGCTGGATAGCACGTTTTGGATGTCCTGCTAAGCTGACAAGCGACCAGGGCAGACAATTCGAAAGTGCTTTGTTTAGGGAATTGATGAAGCAATTCGGCATAGTTAAAATTCGCACAACTCCTTATCATGCTCAGGCGAACGGCATGGTCGAGAGACTGCACCGCTCTCTCAAATCTGCTCTTATGGCACGATTAGATTCGACTACTTGGGTAGAAGAGTTGCCGATAGTGATGCTTGGTCTACGCATAGCTCCCCGAGGAGACACAGGGGTCAGTGCAGCACAAATGACGTACGGTACGACGTTGCGTCTACCAGGAGATTTTTACGATGATTCCAATGTTAAAATCGTAGATCATTGCAATTACGTAGAAAAATTGCGTGACGTCATAAGCAGGTTGAGACCAAAATCGCCAATTCATAGAGATTCACGCACAATATTTATTCATCCAGATTTATCTAAAGTAGACTATGTATTTATTAGGGATGATAAAGTTCGTAAACCTCTGAAGCCGCCTTATGACGGTCCATACCGTGTTTTGCAAAGAGGGCCAAAGGTTTACGTCATTCAGTTGCCAGGGAGAAAAGTTAGTGTATTAGTAGATCGGCTGAAGCCGGCGTATGTGTTAAGTAACCAGGATTTAGATAGTAATAATATTAAGAGCAAAATTTCAGAAGTTCCAAAAAAGTCGGAAATCGAACCCAAGAGCATTCCTAGTAACACTGTTACTACACGCTCTGGACGTACGGTAAAAACGCCAGTAAGATTTTTGCCATAGGACTGTGCATAGTGCGAGCTAACTTCAGTAAGCGATACATTCTACGGACCAGTAGTAATTACTATAATACGATTTAAAGTATAGCATAAGAACTTATCGCATGCACTACGACAATAGTTTATATAGGTGTTAGGTTTAATGATAGCGTTAGCAAATATTTTTATATGTACGTAATTCTCTTTTACAAGTTTATTATATTGTTATCTTTTAAGCAACTTATACAAATTAACTTTTTTGAATTATTTCTTTTTGTGTTGTTAAAACTTATACATAACAATGGGCAAATCATATAGTAAACAGGAAGAAATCATAATTGCCCAAAATGGAGCAAATGAAGAGAGCAACAGCTCGCTGGAGTACAAACTAGAGGTGTACGGCACAATCATAGCAAGCATTTTGGCAGTTGTTTTGGTAGTGGGTGCATGTGCGATGTATAAAAAGTGTAACAGTGGCGTTAGAAGATGGGCTAGGAACGAAATGCGTTCAGCGGTATCGCTAAATCAAATTAGTAGCACCAATCAACAGCCTACATCAACCCCTTATGTGTAATTAAGATGTTTTTAGTAGAGTTAGTTCGTTACGTAATTCTTTGAATTTGTACCGTATATTAAGGTATGTAATTAGATTTTTACGGATTGCCATGTTTCTGTTATATCTCTGAATGTTAAAAAATTATGTGCCATGTATTTTTTTTTCCTACACATGTTTACTCTTTGTACTTTAGATTTTTTTTATATACGTAAAGCCTTTAAACTATACGATACGTAAAGCATTGTGTTTCCTTTTTCGTGTAAACAGAATTGTATGGCGTAAAATTAAAAATATATTTTGAATTGTCTCATTTTTATTGGGTCTCCTCTCAAAAGGGGGGGAGTATTGTAGCGGTTGTATGCGAGTGTACATACATAATATGCAGTAAAATAATGTAATATGGTATGTCTTAAGTTGAGTCAGGTCACTGTACAACCGTTGTCAGAATAAACCGCTTGTATGTAACGCGATGTTTTATTTCACCCCGAGCACACCACCAAAATACTATTGATTTTTAGAAGTGAAAATCTTATATCATACTCCAGACGTCGAACATCCGAACATGTTCGTATCCTATATAAATAATAACCCCCCTGTTTGTTTGTCTATTCTGTTTTAATTCCTACACATATTTAGAAGACAATCTTTTACAAATGGTGAATACTTATGTATGTGTTATTTCATTAAAAGTCATTTTACACATAAACAAAATATATTAAATATTTGATATTATCGACTATTATTATGCAGATTATGCCGCGTGAAAAAACTATATATCTTGAATTTTTAAATGCAAAAACATCTTAATTTAATTTCTGTGTTAATTGCTATCATATAGATAAGAGTGCAATTACTTTTTGAGTATTTTTTCAAGCGCGCATTATGATAATACAAAATACAACTAACGCCATAATCTCAGATAGTGAATGGAATATTAATGCAAATTTTATAAATACGTATTCCATGCGCCATTTAGCAGAATTACCAACATGTCATAATCTGATAATAACACTCCTTTTAGGAAAAATTTCAAACTTTTTCTCTCTTTATGTTTTTAACACATACGTTGGCATCAATGAGCTTATGAGTTTATAATTATGATAAATTTTAAATTATATAAACAGTATTTAATTTTTTTTTTGACTTAATAATTCCGGTGTGAAATTATATGATTGATTGAAAATGACTCATGCATATAATTAGCCGATTATAATATATTTGATAATTATTACTCACTTATTATCAAACATAGTTGTTATATGCTTAGATTCTTTAAATATTATTAATCAAACGAGCAAGCTGATGAAATTGTGTCGCCAGGCAAGAGATAATTGGTTTCGCTAATCAATTATCTCCGAAAATAATCAATCAATGCGGGTTCGAATCCCAGGGCACAGGTCTGACTTTTCGAATTCATGTCTATATTGATACCATACCATTACGATTTATAAGAATTTCTATGATATGTAAGTCCGCCAACCCGCACTAGGCCAGAGTGGTGGACTATACGGCCTATCCACTCACAACCGTACTGTCGATTGTAGAGGAGGCCCGTGCCCTGCAGTGGGACGTATATGGGCTCATACAGAATCAATGGTCTATATGTATGACACCGCACGGACCATCAGTTGTAGTCACTTCACCACGATCTTCAACCAAATGATCATCAAGGCTGGATATAAGCATGTGTAAAAATGCACAGCGGCCACCCAAAAGCTACCTGCAAACAGTAACCTCAAACGACTCTTGAAAGAACGTTCGACCCCCTTAATAAACGTTACATGCATACATACATACATAAACTCAAGCCTTTTTCTCTAAAGGGGTAGGCAGAGGTGCAAACAGGACACCCACGTTTCGCCTTGTATTCTATATCCCACGGGTTGATAAAGGGCGAGCCTATCGCCTTATCAATATCACTTTGCCCGACCCGGGATTCGAACCCAAACCTCACCTTTGCAGTCATACTGTACTACAATTGTACTACGTCTCCGAGGCAGTCTTAATAATTTAATAAATAAATACGCTATCTCCAATGAGACAGGCAAATGGACTGGCATATCTACTCTCCCACGGTACAGTAGGCCTAAGCTCCAATGTAGATTTTTTGTAAGGGCACAGATGCTCGGAATAGTTCGACGCTTTACGATCAAGAATATTACACTTTGGATATATCTGACGAACCTGCTTTGTACGAATGTTCGACGTGCCACTCTGAATACACAAATATGTTTTTGGGAAAAGCCGTTTTTTTTATGCAAGATTTTCCGTTGTTATTCAATTCATTACATTTTGCTACGTCTCGTAGTTCGAAATTCAAATGTATGAGTATACGCAACCACGGCCACATTTGCCGTCTGGTTTTGTTCCGAATTTAATTTTTATAGAATTTTATAAGATTTTTATAGAGTAACATCCCTGTATCTAGTATATTGTAGATCGAAGATTTCAGTAGATGAGTGTGATTATTATTTTGGAAGTAACATGCTATATAAATCTATTGTTGTTAGACAGGAATTCACTTTTATGACGATGAAAGTGGTGAAATCTTAGTCCAAGTGGCTTAATCCCGGTGGTAACAGGGCTTCTTTTTGTCGTTGACAGTAAACAATAAAATTTTACAAAATCCGTGTTACGAAAGAGATTATACCCACGGTGTAAAATTTCAGTACAGTCAGCTACAATGTGGCTGCGTTCTAAAAATGAATACTAAATAATACTACAAATTAACTTCTATAAATTACCCGTTTTAGGTGGGTATCAAACACTATATGGTACTTAAGGATCACAATGTTTGTTTCGATGTAAAGATTTAAGAGCGTTTATACCCTGCACGCGCTTTTTGCCTTAAAAACAGGACTTTTCAAATGAGTTATATAATAGCCACCAATAAACAATTTAAAGGAAAAATAATTAGTACTAACTTTTGAAAAGGTTGTCATCTAGGGATTTTGGTGGAAAACATTATAGATTGATGGATAATTTGTGAGTACTATAAGGATTACTGAACACAAGTTTCGTTATTTAGGCTTTAAATGGCAATTTAGAAGCTTAAGATATCCGAAACTACTAAATATAAGATTAAAATAAAAATATTATCAGACTAATAAGACCCTTATGGAGGGATTTTGCTGAGAAAAATAATCTTTTTGTGTTTAGTTCCTGAAAAATAAAAATTTTAACAATGCAAAATTATTCAGAAACTCTCGTCAAGAACATATTTTTTTTCACCAACTTATCGTACATAATTTTTTATAGCCATTGCATATTATAATAGAAGAACATCTTATCAATAAAGTACAATTTTATATTTGAACAAATTAGTTTTCATGTTTTCTACAATATTTTAAAAACCACTATAAAACACGCTGTCCGACGTGGATCAAATCAGACCGCCGCAAGGCCTTCTAGAGGGAGGACGTATCGCTCGTCGCTCCGGCCTGGCTGCAGTCGATTATTGCCGCGCGTAGTGAAAATAGCCACGCGCGGACTGCGATTACCACATCTTAGTACTTTGGTAGTAAAATATTTAATTATTTTTATTACCTACAATGATTTTGTAGTGAGTATAAATTATGTTTCAGGTAATATAATGGGATGTAATTCCGAGGCTAAATTATGTTATGTATTGTAATATAAAATTCAATATATTTCGTAATTGTAAGGGGTTGTAAGGCCCCTAACACTTTATATGTTCGAACACGAAATTATTAATAAAACGTCCGTAGTATCTGCTGATTGAACACTGATTTGAATGCAACTTAACAATGTAATAATAACGAAAATATGATTAGTATCTAAATTTGTATTATTCTTTGCTTGCACAGTAATATTTGTCTACTTATAATGCAAATAAAATATTTTTATGATATTATATTACAGTTACATTTCAAATCAATATTTGAAGCGCACGGATCAAAGTTGTTTGAGCCGTTTGTATAGCGAGCCGACGCGGCAGCTCTACGCACACAGCTTTGGTCGCTTATGTGTGCGTGAAATTACGAAGAAATACCTATAGTTGACTTTGCGCGCAAGGTGTATACGCTCTTAAGCCAAAACAAAGAACAAACATTCGAATTAAGAACTTCCTCCGTTTTTTGAAGTCGTTTAAAAACTCTCGTGTCGTATGCTTCCAGCCAATTTTGCCACAAGAACTACCGTATACACCTCAATGCCCGATTGATTATAGGTAATTAATAATTTATTTTCTAAGCATTATTTTTATTTATTTATGATACACCAGTAACTTACACAGTAAGCTTACAAAATAATAACAGAAAAAAATGGATTAGGTATACAATTAATATGCAAGCTACCTACAAGTATATAATATACAGCATGCATCCAAATAAGTAAAAGACACTATAAACTACTGAGATTGTTCATTACAATAATACTCATAAAGAAGATAGTAAGCATAAAAAAGGGAAAAAAAGAACCAACAAATTTACAAAAACAATTTATACAATAACAAAAAAAAACAACAGTAACTTAAAACATGGATTCGACATACCATAAATTATGGAGTAATTCCAAAATTTCTGTATCAGCCCATATACGTCCCACTGCAGGGCCTCCTCTACAATCGACAGTACGATTGAGAGTGGTTAGGCCATATAGTCCACCACGCTGGCCTAGTGCGGGTTGGCTCCATTTCACTAGCTAGTTATTATGATTAATACGAGTATAAGTAATAATCCTCTTAAAGAAATATTGAAACGAATCGGGGTAAATGTCGAGTCATCATTCAGTTTTAAAACTGAGAGAGCCAGGGTACAGTGTTTTTGCTAAGCGGTTAATGTTAGGGAATTGCCTGTACAATCATAATAATAAAGAATAATATTATTTAGTCGGCACCAAAGTTTGGACAGTGATAGAGCCACACTGTTATCGGTGATGACTACGCATTGGCAGGCTAAGGAGGTGAAGCGAAAGCTATGCTGTCGCGTTTAGGTCGGTGAATGGAATTGCAGATGCCCATTTCCTTTTTTCCTACCCGTCCTTCTTCATTAACTCTCCCGTCCCAATTTGACGGTCCGGCAACATATCAAGATCGAAGTATCCTGGACGTTCATAGATGGCAATCACTTACCATTAGGTGACCTGTTTGCTCGTTGGCGGAGTTTGCTACTGAATAAAAAAAATGATTCTGTATATTTCAAGCATTTTTTTAGTTTAGTTATATAACAACATTTAATAATTTTTCATTTAATTTTTTCTCATGTCGTCGCCTGTACATATTGGATGACATTACATGCAGGACACGTAATAGTGTGGCATCGACACAGGGCTTACATTCAGACGATTTAATTTCGTCAATCACTGCGCAATTACTCAAACCTATTGTACACACGCGATCCGAATATATAATTTCACAAAATCCCCTTTTTATGTTAATCCCTGCAAATATCTCAATTTTTGAAAATTATTTGGATTGCAATCACCGATTTGCATTTTAGCAAGTTTTACTAATCTTAGATGAATTTAAAAAATGTAATATATTGAAATGAAATGACATACACTATTTAGATTCAGTCACATTTTTTCCACTACCACCCGGTTCATAAGACTGTTTTCGCCAGAGAAGAACGGACAAGAAACTCTAGGTTGTTCACTGTTCAGCAAAAGCAATGAAAGGAAATAATAAAAAAACTAAGTAATTTAATATTATCATTATAAGCAAATTGAGCAGACCAGTCTACACAAGCAGCACCCGTTCACGAGTATGACGCATGTGCCAGCCATCTGTCTCCTCAACCGTGTTATAGGGAATAGACCGACCCGGCACACGACGCCACCGCAAGCACAGACCTTTAAGCGAGCATGACGTACTCAAATTGTCTACAACTATGGTGAAACAAGTGGGATAATAATTTTAATTATATTAAACAGAGTACACACACATCCGGTCCGGGGACTTATATTATGTTTTATTCCCAAGCCTTACTATCTTCTATTGCTTTCTATGTATTTACATATTATATATGTGCCTTTATTTTCATTCACCGTTTTAATTATACCCGGTTTCGCTTTTATCAATCGTACCATCACGCGAAAAACACGCTCAAAATTGTAGCTGATAATAGAAAACATTATCAAAATTAACAACAGATAAGCAACTCAAACATTTCAAAACCAGTAAAAATTTTCAAACAAAAAGCGCACTTCGCGAAGGGAGTAAATCCTTTGAAAATTTTACCTAAACAACATCAGTTCGGTTTGTTCGAAACGTCCAACGCTTGGGGCGTCTTCTTTAATTTATTTTCAAAATTAACATCACCCGGTGAAGTTGGTAACATCCATGTTTCTGAATTCTGAACGTACGCGCAGTTTCTAACATAAGTAGTTAAGAACACAAAGGAAGTCTGTTTTGTTAATTTTAATGTCGCCATTTCGCTGTGTTTTGTCTTGATTACGTTCTGAAATGTACGCAAATTGTTGTTTTCTAAGAACTTTTACTGTTGTGTTCCCGTTAGAAGGACATTGTAGGCAGAGTAACTAAGGGACATAATAACACTTAACATCTTATGTAATTCAAGGTATAATTTGGTTCTACTTCTGCCTATGAGCAGTGCTATCGCTTACCATCAGACAAATGGCATGCTCATATCGATATGTAAAAAAAATCAAAAGAAAATACAAAAATGTTTCAATTAACCAATGTACATACATCCACGTTCTCTATTTTATAAGCATTCAATAATCTTTTTTTTTTTATTGCAAAGAATGGCGATACGAGCATGCCGTTCGCCTGATGGTAAGCGACGCGACCGCTCATAAACAGTAGCAAAACCAAACAACACCTTGAATTACAAAGCAATGCTTGGCATTCCACTGCGCTCACCATCCCGAGACATAAGATATTAAGTCTCAATATGTCCAGTAATTACTCTGGCTACAATGTCCTTCAATCCGAAACACAACAGTGCGTTTAAACTGTTTTTTGACGAGAGGAATAGACATTGCGGTAGTACCCACCCAGGCAGCCTATCACATAAGAGAGACCTACCACGAGTTCTTCTGTAAACCAATTCTTCAGTAATCTTCGGTAAAAACTTCAATATAACCATCGAGTGATCCTTAAATCGTAAGCCGTAATCCACACGAAATATTAACAATCATATAGAGCCGTAAAGCCAAATTTCACGTACTTTTTGGGCGAAAATGGGACTTATCAACCTTTTTTTAATCGGGTTATTACTTAGCAGAAAAGAAACGGATTTAAAAATGATTTTTGTACACACAACTTTTCTTCTTTATTTTCTATAACACACAAGCAATAACATTATTCTGAGAGGTATAATAAATCTTGAGTCTTCTCTAGATAATTCTTTAAGACATAATATTGTGGAATATTGGTTGCGAAGCAATAATCTCTAAACAATGTTTTATGGGATATGCAATATCCTTTCTAATAAATTAGAAGACAACGTTTATAAACCTACTTTTATCTTGTATTGCCTTACATATTGTAATAATTTCAAAGTTAATAAATATGACTTACGTGGGTACCTTGCTAAGTATGTATTGATGTAAATAATCTAAAATGCTATAAAATGCTAGGAAAAGTGTTATCCTATTTCCGCCTAATGTAATTGAAGAAAAAATATATATCTGTCACCAGATAGAGTACCGACTGACGACAGCCATCTCTGGTCATTCGGCGCAATAAATATTGGTTGAGTGAAAAATTAATTATCTTACAGCCTCTGTGGCGCAGTTGGTTAGACGCTGGCTATGAAACGAGACCGCGGGTTCAACCCCCGCACCGAGGCAAATGTTTGTGAGGCCCATAAGTATTTGTCTTGGGTCTGGGTGTTTTGAAAAGTCTCTCATACTTTCTGATACCCACGACAGAAGACTTAATTGATCTTTATATGGGGTCACGACTATGTATAAACCATCTTAAAAATAACTTTAAATATACCTAATATAAATTATGTTTCAAAATCGCAACATGAAATTCAGGTGATATTAATATAGCCTACATGTTCGAATATCTACAAAGTTCCCCAAACTCGGTATCACGAGTTGAGTCAGAACTGTCTCAAACAATTTATTAATAACTGAGATAAGCAGCACAACTTTAGACGTAATTATGTTATGCACGAATATAGAATATTGAGATTCCCCCGTACAGCGCCGCGTTACAATATGTACAGTTACTGCAATAATGTATTAAATTTAAGTCATTCACTCGTCAGTTTCATGGATCAAATGTGTTTTTTGTCGACCACCAAATAAAGAATGAAGGCACCTAAGACTGCCCTTTCTTTCTCCTTTCTCTTATCTCCATCCGAAGGTTGCATGCAAAAGAAAGCCTTGTGCAATGAGGTAGCTGATTGTACCTTTTTAAATTTGCCTTTAATCTTATGTTTTCTTCCTAGTGTACATTAAAATACTTAAATAAATACTTTTGTATATACAGGGTATATCAAGACTGCTACCGAAAACGAAGCCGGGTGGTAGTTTAAGCGACTTCAGACACAATGCAACAGAAAAAGTTGCAATAAAAAGCGTTAATTTTTTTTTGTTATTTTTTTTCTATGGCCATATTTGGGTGGTAAATACGTTTTTTCCTAAAATAATAGTGTATACCCTTTTATTTATTAATACTATAAGGTATAAAAGAACTTAAATTATTATTTTAGCAAAAACTAAGGATTTATCACCCAAAAATGACGATATTTAAAAAATCATAAAAAATAATTGTCGCGTTTCTATGCGAAATTTTTAATTGCATTGTGTTTGTAGCCACTAAAACTACCACCCGGCTTCGTTTTCGGTAGCAGTCTTGAGATACCCGGTATATACAAAAGAATTCTATATACTCAAAGACTGCGATTCTCCTGGTGATATGAGTGTGAGACGAGTAGGTATTAAAAATCGTTTCACAATTACAAAACAATTATCTTTATAACACTATATGAAAACAACGATGAATACGATAAATAAACTTAAGCCTGATTTTTCAATCACTAGGTAACTTATCCATCAAATAAATTATAATCTCACTAACCATAAAATGCCTTAATCGGTAATTTTATTTATATAATTCTATTCTTTACTTGACTTAACTTTTATCTTATCCGATAATTATATATAATTTAAAAATCAAACACTAGAGATAATTTTTACTTCCTAACTCGCCGATACCAATGGACATTTTTCCATCTCCATCAGTAGTGTTTACAAAGGCAATCCCGGCTTACTGTGAGTCAGTGTGTCGGAACACAAATAGCAAGATCGAACCACAGCGGCCATTGCACAATGCCTTTGTACCGGCCGCCGAGAACAATGCACCTAGATCTATTAATTAATCCGAGGACAGATTGCTGTTCTGATACACATACAAGCGGTGGACAATGCTGAATCCGCTTAAGATGATTGACTCCAAAAATAGAGGTATAGATTGATATAAGGTTTTTTTAAACACGTAGTACATGACCTGACTAACTTAACTATTAGGTGAAGTATTTTCTTGACCTTTGTGAATTTGCAAGCACCAAAATAACAATAAATACTTCCTAATTAACTTTGGTTTTCCAAAACCTAAAAAACAGTAAAGCCAATATTTATATCAGTAAGTTTAATCTCTCTCTCTCTCTTCAGCCACAGGAAGTCCATTCCTGAACATGGACCTACCGTAGAATCTCCACATTGTTGGAAGTGGCTTGCATTCAGCGACTTAGCAATCATAACCAGGCCTCCGTCCAGCTTGTAAGCGGGCGTCTGATTCCGCTCTTGTCACACACAGTCTCCACTCCAGAACCTTTCGGCCCAAACGGCCATCAGTTGTTCCCGATTTAAGCCCGGCCCACTGCCACTATAACAGCTACATCCGGTACTCGACTACCTTTTTTCAGTAAGTTTAATAATCCTTGCTTAACCATAATGTGAAAATTTAACACAATACATCCGAACAATGTACAGCTATTCCAAACTAGGGTATGCATTTTTTAAAACAAAACACAGAACACCTCAACAAAATTGCGCGCACATGTCTTCATGAACGTCTAAATTGTGCGAGCGTGTTGAAAATGTTTGCGGTATTTAGAAAAATAGGAATGTTTGCCAGAAACCACTTTATTACCTGGGATCCTTGCACTACTTGCACTCTTCATGTCGGGGAACAAATAGTGTTTCTGAAACATTTTCGAGTCGTAACATTGCTAACATGAAAGAATACACGTACATTATGTTATATTTTATTATAGTACCTACACTGGATTTATTTTGAAATTCAATTTTTAACTTTTAGATATAATTTACGAAAATGCCCACGTTATTTTAAGTAAAAATGGAGTTGAGTATGAAGGGGCAGGAGGGCCTTTATCAGAACTCATCTTCTACGATATAATTATGTAGGTAGGTAGATAGGTGAACAGCGAAATCACAGGTCCTTGTTACAGAGTTTATTAAATCCTCACAACGGTTAATCACGAAATAACACAACACCAACTTAGTCAGAACACTAGATTGTTCATTAACTTATTTTCAAAGTGATTCATCACAAACGTGGTCCGCGGGCGCCGCCGCCGTCTTGAATCCGTGTCTCCAGGCGACGACCCTCCACACCATCGACAATGACGCTTCGCTAGGCTGACTCTGACAGCTAAAAGTCAGTCAACCTGAGGTATGAAATTGACGGAAGCGCCGTCAAGTATATAAATAGTAAGATCATATTTATTTTGAATCTTAAAAGTGAACTGCCCTATTTCATAACCTAATCAGAATGCACAGTTTACAATGCTGCCACAACGTAATTATAAACCAACACGTAATTTTTACGTACGCTACATTTATATTAAAAAATAAAATCAATTATCATATTTCTATATACCACAAATTAAATACACAAAATATGCACAATGTTGTAATTAAAAACGAAACTTTACTCGCAAAAAGTTAAAACAATACCTGGTTTTAATCCTTTAATGTACAAATAGCAGCAATTCAGAAAACCGCAGGACCAACCCCATCGGCGAGGGGCTCCAATTTATATTTTTTAATTTGCAACAAAGCAGAGAGCAATTAATTTGATCACAGGTTGATGCGGGAAGCGTTTGCGCGTGAACTCCGCTCGCCGAACCGGTACGGCCCTTCGGGCAGACGTCAAATAAACTTTGCAATCTCTCTTCTAAAATAGCGCAAAGATTATACGAAGCTGTAGAATAGACAGTCCTCTGAGATTAAAGTTGATGATGATCACAAATTCTGTAATTGTGTGACGCTTCAATTATGTAGTGACAGTTAAATTTGACCTGTAAACTACGATTACTGATGGTAGGTCTCTCATATGTGAATGCCGGTAGTTAGGTACCACGGCAAGGTCTATTTCTTTTGCCAAATAGCAGTATTAATGCATTGATGTATTCAGATTTGAATTGCATTGTAGCTAGAGTAACTAATGGGCATATTGAGACTTACATCTTATATCTTAGGATGGCGAGCGCAGTGGAAAGCCAAGCATTGCTACGTAAATCGTGGTATTGTTTGATTTTGTTACCGTCGATGAAAGGTCGTATCGCTTACCACTAGCCGAATAGCACGCTCATATCGTCTTAATATCCGAAATTTCATTCGCAATTTTGATAGCAATTTTCAAAACATTGCAGTTTGAGTTTGAACGTCAAACACCCAGTCGCGCATAAAATCATAAGCTTTATCCTTCTGCTGTATGCATAAAGTAAAAGAATATGACAAGCTTCCGTAGACGTGAGGCTAAGGGCGATGGTATAAGAAGATTATGTACTCTGTATTAGCCGTGAGCATTTTCCAGTGCGGTCGCGGGGAGCGCTAAAATAAAAAGGCTTGTACTAAATGAAAGTTTAAAAACCTGTAAAATTGATTACATAAACTGGTAATAAAATTTGTAATGTGTTGTTCTTAAAATAACGGCACATAATATATGGGCAGTAAAATATCTATAATATAAAGCATATAATTAATAATATATTAATACCGGATATCTCAAGACTGCTACCGAAACGAAGCCGGGTGGTAGTTTTAGTGACTACAAACACAATGCAACCAAAAATTTCGAAAATAAACGCGACAATTATTTTTTATGATTTTTTAAATATCTTCATTTTTGGGTGGTAAATCCATAGTTTTTGCTAAAATAATAATTTAAACACTTTTATGCCTTAGATTATTTATAAATAAAAGGGTATACACTATTATTTTAGGAAAAAATGTATTTACCAACCAAATATGGTCATAAGAAAAAAAATACAAAAAAAATTGTCGCTTTTTTTTGCAACTTTTTCTGTTGCATTGTGTCTGAAGTCGCTTAAACTACAAACACAACGCAACTAAAAATTTTGCAAAGAAGCGCGACAATGATTTTTTATGATTTTTTAAATATCGTCATTTTTGGGTGGTAAATCCATAGTTTTTGCTAAAATTATAATTTAAACACTTTTATACCTTAGATTGTTTATAAATAAAAGGGTATACACTATTATTATAGGAAAAAAATTATTTACCACCCAAATATGGTCATAGGAAAAAAATAACAAAAAAAAAATTGTCGCTTTTTTTTGCAACTTTTTCTATTGCATTGTGTCTGAAGTCGCTTTAACTACCTCCCGGCTTCGTTTTCGGTAACAGTCTTGATATACCCTGTATATACATAAAGTCCTAGCACGTTTAAATATAATAAAGAATTATCAGAAAGCAACAATGGTGGTATAGGTACTACAACATCTTAAACATTAACGCGAAGGCAGAAACTAACAGAAATGACGCTTCTCACATCTTTGGCGCCCATATAGTTTTTCCGAGTGCGTAATAATTACCGACAAAACAGCTAATCCCTGCCGAAGCGGTGACGTGGAAACACAACGCTCATTACACGCACACGTTTAATCCCACGTATATTTCATCATTTAATATTAATATATGGGATATTTCTCATAAATTTAAATTAAGTGTACTCGTATTTCATATTTTTATAATTTACTCTTTTTTATATAAAATATATCATATTTTATTAATATTAGTATCAACACCTTTTTTTTTTTGTAAGAATGAAAATCTCTTTTAGTTATGCTCACTAGACTCGAAATTGAAACGACAATAATTCTGAGTTATACACTGTTTACTGGTAACTGATAACCCTACAAACAGATCAGCACTCATACGCTATCAATTCACAAACTTTTGTTTTGAAATTCACGAATTTTCTAGTTTTAATCGAAAAATCAATTACATTTCATACGTTGGCGAGTGCTCTTTGTGACACAAGTGGGCTCTGCTTGATGGATGTGTATTGATGTAGATTTATTTTATTTTTTCATGACACCGTAACTCACGTCACACAAAATTGATTGCTTATGGCCAAACTCCGGCGGGTTCAATTATTTTTTACGATTTCATTGCTCCGCTTCAAATCGGGCTCGCCCGTGATTAGTCTGTCAGAATGGCTCCAATAGCTGTAATTAACATATGACATCTGTGATTAATTTTGTTTTTACGATATTCTTATCTCACTTCAAATCAAATAATTAATAATTCAATTATACAGGGTATATCAAGACTGCTACCGAAAACGAAGCCGGGTGGTAGTTTAAGCGACTTCAGACACAATGCAACAGAAAAAGTTTCAAAAAAAAGCGACAATTTTTTTTTGTTATTTTTTTTCCTATGGCCATATTTGGGTGGTAAATAAATTTTTTCCTAAAATAATAGTGTATGCCCTTTTATTTATAAATACTCTAAGGTATAAAAGAGTTTAAATTATTATTTTAGCAAAAACTATGGATTTACCACCCAAAAACGACGATATTTAAAAAATCATAAAAAATAATTGTCGCGTTTCTATGCGAAAATTTTAATTGCATTGTGTTTGTAGCCACTAAAACTACCACCCGGCTTCGTTTTCGGTAGCAGTCTTGATATACCCGGTATGAATGCAAGTCAGTAAATCGCTGTTTAAATCGCTAAGGTCAGGGGTGCTCCTATCTAGTGGTCATGGCTTGTCCTAGAATAGGTGCTACGAGTACGCGACCTCGGCCCCCCCGAGCTACTGCAGTCACTACAAACATTCCCTTCCATGACTGCAGTATCCACTCCTACAGGCCATACTCTCCTTTCCCATTATATCCTCTACTCACAAACCCTATTTCCTTTCCCCCGCTGATGATGGGCAGCAGCGTCGTCAGCGCGAGTCCCCTCCTGCGCTCGCCAACCCGCCTGCCAAGCGTGGCGAGTATTGGCAAATACCCCTCAATGGCGACACAAAAATTGACCAGGCCCCCAGTCCCCGGCAGCCCCACTATTCCTGGCGATGGTAGCAGCCATGGTTACGGTGGGGCAGGGGGTGCTAAGAATCCCCGGGTTGGCCCCGGCTACCACCCCCGACGACGACTGGCCCTGGTAACATACAACATACGCACTTTGAGGACAGACGAGAAGATTGTCGAACTGGAAGAAGAATTGAGCGGGTTACACTGGGATATTCTGGGGTTATCGGAAGTCCGAAGAATCGGGGAGGATACGATAACCCTGAAGTCTGGTAACCTGCTCTTCTACCGGGGGGACGACCAACAGTCCCGAGGAGGTGTCGGATTTCTCGTCCACAGGTCTCTCATCAACAACATCGTATCCATCGAAAGTGTGTCGAGCAGGGTAGTATACCTTATACTCAGAATATCCAAAAGATATTCGTTGAAGGTCATACAGGTATACGCGCTGACCTCGACACACCCAGATGAAGAAGTAGAGGAGATGTATGAGGACATTAGTCGGGCCATACATACTTCCAAAACCTACTTCAATGTTGTTATGGGGGACTTCAACGCAAAGTTGGGCAAGAGAAGCGATGCAGAGTTGAAAGTGGGGCAATTTGGACATGGGCAACGGAACCTCAGGGGTCAGAGGCTGGCCGACTTTCTGGAAAAAGAGGGACTCTTCGCGATGAACTCTTTTTTCCAGAAGCCGCCTCACAGGAAATGGACCTGGTTGAGTCCTGACGGTTCTACGAGAAATGAGATAGATTTCATCTTGACGACGAATAGACGGATGTTCAGTGATGTCTCTGTGATCAACAGGGTGAAAACCGGTAGTGATCACCGAATGGTTAGGGGCACATTGAATATCAACGTCCAATTAGAAAGGCGCCGCTTGATGAAGTCTACGCTCCGACCTACTCGCGCCCATATCCAAAACCCCGAGAGCTTTCAACTCGAGTTGACAAATCGCTTTGATTGTCTAAAAGAAAACCTTGCAGTGGACGAGTTAAACAGCGGTTTGGTAGAAGCTGTCCATACGGTGGGATCTAAGTATTTTAGACCTCGCCGTAGAGATAGACCACAAAAACTCTCGATCCACACTCTTGACCTCATGGCCGAACGTCGATCTTTGACGCTGCAGTCTTCCGTTGACGCCGAAGTATATCGGCGGCTCAATAGACGGATCTGGAAGTCCTTGCGACACGATGTCCGTGCTCACAATACTGTGAGCATTAAGGAGACAATTGAGCGAAACGGAGGCTCCAAAGTGTTTGCGAGAGACTTGTCTATTGGGCAAAGCCAGTTGTCTAGGATGAAGACGGAAGACGGCCGCGTGGTATCGACGAGGGCAGAGGTATTAAGGGAGATCGAGAGGTTCTATGGACAGCTTTACACCTCGGTTGCCAAACCTACTGTTAGCTCAGCCGAAGACCCGAGAGCCGAGTTAATCCGACACTTTAGCGATGATATCCCGGACATCAGCCTGTTTGAGATTGAGATGGCCCTCAAACAACTTAAAAACAACAAGGCGCCGGGTGAGGACGGAATCACTTCAGAGCTTCTGAAAGCGGGCGGAACGCCGGTACTGAAAGTCCTTCAGAGGCTCTTCAATTCCGTTCTCCTCGAGGGCTCAACGCCGGAGGCATGGAGCAGGAGCTTGGTGGTACTGTTCTTCAAAAAAGGTGATAACACTTTGCTGAAGACACATTTACAGGCCCATCTCGCTCCTGAGCCATGTCTATAAGTTGTTTTCAAGGGTCATCACAAATCGTCTCGAACGCAGGTTTGATGACTTCCAGCCTCCCGAACAAGCCGGTTTCCGAAAAGGCTTTAGTACCATAGACCATATTCATACGCTACGGCAGGTTATACAAAAAAACCGAGGAGTATAACTTGCCGCTTTGTTTAGCGTTTGTGGACTATGAGAAAGCCGATCGATCGAGACCTGGGCTGTGCTACAGTCTCTTCAGCGGTGCCACATAGACTATCGGTACATCGAAGTGTTGAGGTGTATATACAACAACGCCACCATGTCGGTCCGAGTACAGGATCAGAGCACGAAGGCTATTCCACTACAGAGAGGCGTGAGACAGGGAGATGTCATATCTCCGAAACTGTTCACTGCCGCGCTGGAAAATGCCTTCAAGCTCTTGCAGTGGAAAGGATTCGGCATCAACATCAACGGCGAGTATATTACTCACCTTCGATTTGCCGACGATATTGTAGTCTTGGCAGAATCGCTGGAAGACCTTAGCACTATGCTCGAAGACCTTAATCGAGTTTCCCAACAGGTGGGTCTTAAAATGAACATGGATAAAACGAAGATCATGTCGAATATCCATGTTGTGCCCACCTCCATTGGAGTTGGGGGCTCGACTCTCGAAGTTGTAGACGAATATGTCTATTTAGGACAAGTGGTCCGGTTAGGCAGGTCCAACTTCGAGAGAGAGGTCAATCGGCGAATCCAACTCGGTTGGGCAGCGTTCGGGAAACTTCGCGACGTCTTCTCGTCCAAAATACCTCAGTGCCTAAAATCGAAAGTCTTCGATAGTTCTGTGTTACCAGTGATGACATACGGCACCGAGACGTGGCCTCTCACTGTGGGCCTCATTAAAAGGCTCAAAGTCACTCAACGAGCCATGGAGCGGGCTATGCTCGGTGTTTCCCTACGAGATCGAATCAGAAATGAGGAGATCCGTAGGAGAACCAAGGTTACCGACATAGCCCATAGGATTGGCAAGTTGAAGTGGCAGTGGGCCGGGCACATAGCTCGTAGAACCGATGGCCGTTGGGGCCGAAAGGTTCTCGAGTGGAGGCCACGTATAGGCAAGCGAAGTGTTGGACGCCCGCCTACAAGGTGGACGGACGATCTGACTAAGGTCGCAGGAAGTCGCTGGATGCAGGCCGCTTCCAACAGGTCATTGTGGAGATCATTGGGGGAGGCCTATGTTCAGCAGTGGACTTCCTGTGGCTGATATGATGATGATGATGATGAAATCGCTGTTATAAATCTCGTATGTTGCGAATATTCAATGGAACTTTGGACTTTGTGTAGAAGATTTGAAGAAATCCAAAGGATACTTAAAAAATACACTAATATCACATAGATATATTTTCGTTCGTACCTACCTTTGGGATCTCTGCTAATGTTATCATGAGTTGGTACTCTCTTGCTATTGCTATTTAGTTACTAGTGTGTACTGAAAACTAAGATTCAAGCTCTATTTATACCTTTTACTCTAAATAAAGACACGAAAAATAACGAAAATGAAATCTGAGCTACTGTTTGCGGATTACCTCAGCAGGTGAAAAATCAAATTTCGCGGAACAATTGTGTCGAATTTCAGAGTTCAGACACAAACAGCACGCAGCGCAATAATCGTAACTGGGCCAGGGTCTTACGTAAGTTCACTTTCTACAGGGTGGTTTACTACGCGCCTAATGGAGGCCAAGTTATGTTGGTATAATGGATATTTAAATACCGACGAAACTGTTGACGCACTATGCCGCATCTCAGAGAATTTTTCCTAACAATTTGCGGTGGAATTTTATGATTTACAGTCTTTGTATGCGATGAGTTATATACTACTTTATATTATTCAAGAATATAATATATAATGTTCAGAGTGATAAATACGAATTAATGAAAAAACAAGCAGGAAGCTCGCTCGATAAATAATGGTCAAGTCATCAATAAACAGTTATGGTTGAGGGTATCTGTGATTTTGTGACTGGTTTAGGGTATATAAACCCGCCGGCGGTGTTATTTAGTTCAGTCGTTACCGCGACTCCGACGATGTCGGCCGTCGTTGATGCTCTTATTTTGTCGGTTATCCGCGGTGTTCTTTGCGGTGAAGAGAATAGTCCCAGTGAAAAGTGTTGTTGTTATTTCAACTACGAGCGACCTTCAGCCTGACTGCCTGCAACAATTTTTCATCAACAACGCAGTTTTCACCTATCATCGGGTAAGTGATTTATTATTTTATTTTGTACTGCGGACAATCATGTACATCACCATTCTAGCTCACTTACATGTTTACAACGTGTAATTTATGTTTTGATTAATTAAATACTAAATACTATTAATATTTAATAGTATAAATTAAAGCAGTAACCATTGTTACTACAACGAACGATACGACAGAGATTTTTTTTAATACAAAGTATAAAAAAGTAAATTTAGAAGATTAAACAGACTACACAATTAAATTTAATACATAATCTATACTACGGTTAATATTAAAATGCCGAAAAGATTGTCTGTTCGCACGATCTTCATTTAAGGGATTACTGAAATAAATGTTCCAATTTAAAAAAACATAGGTTGGAGAGCTCAGAAAATGCTATATACTACATAACATCACACCTGTTGAAAAATAGAAGCTATAGAACATCAATAAAAAAAACAACAAAATCTAGTATTTCTTGTAGGTCTAGTCAGGTATGAGGGCAATAGGAATTTTTAAAAAAATTCTGTGAGCGTCATTACAAATCGTATATGTCGAAATAAAACCATGTTTATTATTTTGAACCAATTTAAATTATTATTGATATCACGTCGCATTATAATTAACTAATAATCCCAATATCTTCGACAACCTGTTCCTTTTAAAGGTAACACCTGAAAATGAAATTATACAAGTTAATGGTGAATGCTGTTCTCTCGGTCTGGAGGCAGTTTATATTGTAAACTGTCGTAATCCCATACTTTGTGTCACTTCTTAGAACCGTGGGTATAGAAACAGAACCACAAACAGGTCTCCTTTAATAATATGATATTTATACAACTACCCGTAGGTTTCAAGGCTTACTTATATTATTTTAGTAACTATATATTTTGTTTAACATTTCGATTAAACTTAATAACGTACACCTTTTTATTTTAAAGATGCTATGGTACCCAATGGTTCAAATTATTATATTTAGAAATTACCAAGTGTGATAAGGCCGTCACTTGTATTATGATTATTATGTGATTTCTTGTGATTGTTTCTCTGTCCAGTGCAAACGTCGATTAAATATTTAAAATATTTCAACAAACGCTATGGATTTATCACCTAAACATGATATTTATATAGCGCTTTTTTAACTAAACTTTAGTTCGATTGTGTTTGTAGTCACTAAAACTACCACCAGGCTTCGTTTTCGGCCGCAGTCTGGATATTACCTGTATATATAATATGTATATTATAGTTAGTATTAAGTTATTTGTATTATTTACAAATTTTTTTTAACAATGATTATTGGACGCTCTATCAAAGGTTATTAAAAAAAATTACCGGCTCGTTGTCAAATGCATGTACATTTTTCAAATCTTGCCGTCCTTTCCCCAGATGATGACGGCAGTCAAGTTGAGTTTAAATTTAAAACGGTATGCGAATTGGTATGTTTCCGATGTGGACTAGATTGTAACAGAATCTGCACCCGGGCGAAGCCGGGGTGGGCCGCTAATTGTACTACTAGACTAGTAAAGGCGCGATCCTATGAATTGTGAACCTCAAAGTATTCAAGTGTCTTATATGTGAATATGTTTTATATATGCCACTTGTAAATCATTTTTTTCCTGTTATATTCTCTATTTATAATTTTATTTTAGTACAATAAATAAAATAAAAATAGTTAAGAAACAGCCTATACAAAAGAAGCATGTATGGGAAAATATCTTCGCGGAACCAAACCGATTTCGCATGCAACCGTGCGACAGGCGTTTTGTGAAAAATTTTGTCGGAATCCGCACGCTAATGTCGGCCCAACACGGAACTCTGATCGACCCATATTCCACAATATTACTATCGAGGCCATTGTTTGTATACGAACTTAGATTTTGTGGTCTACCATCACGTACTGACTTCATGAGATAGCTTAGTAATAATCATTTTACAAGTGAAAAAGCTTATAATAGATAATGTTCTTAAATTCGAGAATGTAAATCATCGGTTAAATGAAGTAAAATTCACATGATGTTGCAAGCCTTGCTTCCAACCAGGTTATGCCACCTGCTTGGTTGATTTTTAAAATATTCACTTATAAGGATATTCGCTTAAAATCAGGCAAATAGCATACTATCGCCGATCATTACAATAAAAAGTTCATCTCGTTTGACACGCCTGGGAAATTAGTAACGGCATATGGCCGTAAGGACAAGCGATGATGGATCTGTAAAGCCTTAAATTATTATTAAAGTAGACATTAATTATTATTTATGGTCAAGCTATGACGTATTAATTACATCTGCTTTTAACGTTGATATTACATCACATCACCTAAATGAAAACATGTAAATATTGGTACCATAAAGAACTGCATTTTAATACGAAATAAACATTAAAATTTGCAAAAGGAACAAAATGGAAAATAATTCCCGTGATATTATTACGTGGTTGGACACAATCAGAAATCGCCTAAAGAGCTGCCTCAAACGTAATGTGACCGAAACATGCGCCACACATACGTTAAAACGATTTATAGCTAACCTTTATGAATACATTGCTGCATTATTTTTTTCATCGATATTCTACTGTGGTGTTCCGTATTTTTAGTAACTGAATAGCACCCCTAATAGACACCTGTGGGATGATGAATGCGCTGCTGGTCCTTGAAGCTGGAAATTAGGTATTGCAAATTATAGTAAATCAAAAACAAGCAACGTTGAATCAACGAAGCTACAAATGTATGTTTTTGTAAGACTATGATGTCACTTCACAGTAGGGCTACTCCTATCATAATTCTTACAAAAATAAATAATACATCTATTATTAAAACGCATATCGTTATTCCGCATTAAATATTGGTTACATAATTACAAACAGAAACCGACAAAAGTGGTCTATTAAAGTAATAAAAATATCCGCAGGCCATTACAAAGGCCGTCAGCGGAACCTTAAAAATATTCAGAGGGCACAGCGACCCGTATGAAATACCCTATGTATCTTTCAGCCAAAATTGTGATTGGGTTTAGGGAGCGATAACTTGGTCTTTATGACCCAATTTTAGTCGGATACACGTTGGAATTTGAATTTTTCCAGAATTTACATGGATGGCTGTTATCGACCCTGGCCATTACTGCATTTGATTGTTACGGTTTGGCTGTAAAATTAAAAATAATGTATCGATGAGCAATCTAGGATAAATAATTTGTATTTATATGTTATATACATACAACTTCATTAAATTAGGAATGACATGAAAACATACATAAATATAGTGAAAAAGGAATAAACTCATCTCTGATATCTTGAACTCCAGGAGGTTCTAGTGGCAAGTAGTTTTACCCTTTTTAGGATCAAGACTTGAGCTTATGCCATGTAAGACTGACTGACCGCAACCGTTCCAGAAAGCAAACATGGAAAATACAACCACGTTCCCTGAACACAATAATAAACATAAATTCTGCGGCCACAACATTGGAAAATAAAATTGGACCGAAAACATTTGTGAACAATTCTTGCGCACATATCGCAATATTTTCTTTTGAACCGCTGCAGCTGAGTGGATGCGGGAAGCCATAGATCCTATGCATCGAGTAGATATTGAACAAAGCCGGTGGTTGACAACTGTTCCCATTTAGCTATTGTTGCGGTGGCGACAATACCGGTGCACCGGGCCGCTGACCTATTTACACACAATGAAAAATATAAAAACAACCACAGCTTTTTGTTTTATACAACTAAACGGCAATCTGGAAATTTTTGTTTTGTTTTATATCGTTCAAGTCTGTGTTATTTTATTCATTTTTTATTTCATCTTTCACTCCCACGTCATCATATTTAGCCGAAATCCGCTCACACACACACACTTAAACCTTACATTCCCGACCTTTAACAATTAGGGAAACATGGACAGAAGAGGAGTGAGATACTCGGAATAGTGTTAAACATTTTCCATTCTCACAGAAGAAATGTCTTAAGGCGGTACTAGGAATAGAGGACTGTCGAACCTTTTCTAACCTCGCAGAACAAATGTCTGAAAGCAATGGTCAATTCAGCTTAATTATGCGTCTTCAACTGTACTGTGTACTTCAATATACCCCGCTTAAATGACTCAGCTTCATAGATCTCTTAAAATTTTCTGCTCAAAACATTCAACCATCTATTATGAATTTAAACAAGACAATCACATCATTTTTGTGATGAATCAGCGTGACGCATCACCAAAATATTTCACAGAAATTTCTTCGTTTTCCTTTTCAGTCTATTTTTTACAAACCACTCTCTTCGTACACTTTAAACTCACAACACGAATTCAACCCGGTTCAATAATAAACAGTGGCAACAGTAGCAACTTCTCAATTACCAACACGAAAGTTACACCTGCAACAGAACTCCGCTGCGGAATGTTTGAATACTGAGCAAACATAAAAGCTTTATCTATGTGTGTAGTGAAGTAATTAGTTCCGAAGACCGTTAAATTTGCATGACAGTAAGGTTTCCTTGGGGTACGCAAACTGAATCCCATTGTGTTGACTTCGGACATTCAGTTGCACCTTAAGACTATAAAGATACGTGCTTTAACTATCCTCCAGTGTTTAGATTCATGAATATTCATATAGCTTAAGTATTTTATTGTTTTAAAGATAGTGGGTGTCGTGCGTGTTTCTTTTTTGTCCTTTAAAGTATCGAAGTGGTTTACGCAATATTCTTTTACTGAATTTTTGGAACTTGAAGGATTATTCCATTCCAGCAAAAAAGAGAGATGATGGAGCTCATGTTAGTGCATCTCCTTACGAAATGTACAATTGCCGGTCTGCAACATAAATCAACGTTACTTAGAGTAATTTTAGTGCGTTGCCGCCAACCATTGAAAATACAGAATTGAAAAGAAAAACTTGACCAACCCCAGTGAACAAACAAAAAATAATAAGTTACAATCAATTTGTTGCCTGACTATAATGATATCTCAAACGGACCCCTACATATTAACAAGGCTTTATGAAATGATCGGTCTCTTAAAATTAAATGAACACAATACAAGCCAAAAGGTCAAACACGACTTCATAAACAGTCGGTGATTCGAATGCTATTGTTTTGTTACCATCGAACGTTCCTTGCAAAACATTTTCAAATTAACGCAATATTTGAGTATTTTCAATATTAATACCCCGTTATCGAGGATTCGGAGCCTCCCGGCGGCAGCTGGAATTTAATCTCTTGAAATGAACACGTTCACAATATTTGATTTTGTTATGAAAATAAATAAATTCCATGAAATGTTTTATGGCAACATTTTTTAAATGTTTCAGTTAGTTGTTTGTTTAATATATAATGGAGTTACCGTCAGAAAACCGAATGTATATTTGAAATTAAGCACGGAGCACAATATCAAATATCCTTGTGATGTTAAAAATATATTTACTTGTAGCATCACTTTTTTTTTAAATATTCAAATCGTTTAATGAAGCAATCTAATAGGAATTATTACCATTTCAGCTCATTGTTACAAGCCACAGAGTACCTTGTTATATAGGATTACAAACTAAGGATCATGGGAAGATATGCTTTAAGAGCGTTTTGATATCTGGATTTGATGTCAATAACATCAGTTTACTTTGTGCGCACGCCAAGTAATTTCACGTACTCTATAACTTCATACACAAGAAATATGACGCAAAAATAGACGTTCTAAACTCACCATTGTCTTCTAAAATTATACAAAAATATTCCTAACCACAACATGAACAAACTCATCATACTTGAGAAGCAGCGCCTCAACCGCCACAATTTGTACTCAGTGGCAGTCAGTAATTCAGCCAAATCATCAAACAACAGACCGAAATAAAAGGAAACAGTACACCCGAATACCGGTTCACGCAAATAAATGAAAATTCATCTGAGCAAACAATGGCGGGATCTCTCGGCAGTAACGCAAACATCTTACAGCGGCCCCCGAATACACTAGGAGTTAGTCACGTTACACTATGCAAGATAAATACAATAAATATGCTACGTTCAGTATTGGTCCAAACTCCATAGCAGAATTACTACTGTTAAGTATGGGTTTCATAAACATACTTACATTTACTGGTGGTAAGTCTCTTATATATAGGTATAGGAGGCCATCTGGGTAGGTGCCACCGCAATGTCTATTTCTTTCGCCAAACAGCTGCGTAAATAAATTGCTGTGTTCCTGTTTGAAAGACATTGTAGCTAGAGTAACTACTGGATTGATTGAGACTTAATATCTTATGTCTCCATGAGAGATCGTATCGTTTATCATCAGGGTTGCTGATCGCGCCATTCTTCAAAATGGAAAAAAAATATTCACATACACAAATACTTCATTAGCTTATACCAAAAGGAATTTCTATATGCCTGACAAGTTGCACAAGAAGGTATATTATGATGTTGCATCAATCAATCGCCGATTTATATTATGTGCTATAAAAGATTAATTTTATACCACCAGCTATGAATACAACCCCTTCTTTATTTAGGCTTTATTTAAAACAACGAAAATGTGTAGTCTTCCACGACTAAGCAAACGTACATCAGGTAAAATATCTACACTGTAGTCGTAAAAATGGCAAGCTCCTAGCTTATTAGTAGCTGCGAATCGTATTAACATTGTGATGAATTTGCATACATTAGATTAGCGGAGGAATTTTCGTTTTCAACGTCAAATACTTATGAAACGTCTCTTCGGAATAATATAATGAACTCAATTAATAACTCCGTTTTATGCTGTATTTAAATTTACATTTTCTTTCTTCGTTTTTTCTTTTTATGTCTCTTGTCTATTTACAATGTAAAATGTACATGTTAGAACTTAAAACAACCTACGTGGCGCAGTTTGTTGGACTCCGGCTGTGTAATTTAAGCCCGCGGTTTCGATCCCCGCAACTTAACACTTTTTTGAAGCCCAGAAATATTTTTCCTAGGCCAGAATGTTTCTTAGGACTAAGTATCTGAAAGTTTCTGATCCCTATGGCACAATATCATTGCCCTTAATGTGTGGTCAGTACTTTTAATTTATTATTATTTGTTAAATTCGGTTATGTTAGTTTCTCACAAAGACTGAGAAACTAACTGTGTAACGTGGAATCACGTCTTCAATCCTCGTACAAAAACAAATCTGTGGTCTATATATGTATAGTCTGTATTTCTGTGTATTTTTCGGATCTAGATACATGCAACAAATATTCTATTGGGGGCGAATCGCGATTTTTAAAACAAAAAAATAACCGCCGGGTTATTTTTTGTAGTACTTGCTGCCGAGCAAGTACTTTCTCTAACCCAAACAAAACTCTTGCGAATTTTAACATTAATATTCACTGAAAACCTTCTTTTGCTCCAATAAAAGAGAAATAACAGACACCGGCACAAAACCATGCTACTTACGAACTTAAAATCTTTCCCTATTATTATTTAACGCTTAAATGTACAAGGTACGAGCATAATCGCCTTTGTGCGAAGACTTATTGCCGCGCTGAAAGCCTTTCACAACCTTTTCACGCGGACTTTTATAATAAAAACCGCAACATTCGAATTATTTATTGTTTCCATTTACAATTTTAGCGGCGCGTTAACCGTTCAGCAACAAGCCGTTCTCTATAATCTATCTATCTTTAACAAGAGATTTCAGTAGATAATTCGATGCAATTTATGTTTTAGTTAACAAAAATAGATAAGTATACTTAGATATATGTATAATTATGTTGCATATACTTACAGATAGCTAGATTAGGTAAATATGTCTATTTTTGTTTAATGAAGCATATAATTGTACCGATATTGTCATGGTAGCTATTTTAAATCATTTTTAAAGATAGATACGATATAAAGAACGGCCTTTAGAAAACGTCGTCAGTTTGTTACAATTGTATAGGTAGCCTACGCGGTATTCTGTCGCCAAAAGCGCTATTGTAAAGATTATAAGAATATTTTTTCTCTCTTCACATATTATATTGAACATAAATACTATTATATTTCGAGTATAAATAGCGAGCTTGTTGTTTATATTACAAAAATAGATCTCAAACAACGTCAATATTTTGCCATATCCCGATACTTTTTAAGTGATCTGTAATCCTTTTATCTTGCGGTCGTCTGTCGCCGTTTCGATACGATTACTGTTTTGTGCTTTCTGTGTGTTGTATGGAATTATTAACGTTCGTGTTTAGAATGTGTTTGCTGCTGGTTTTGCGAGTGTGATTGCCGAACTCGTCCTTACACTGTCGGCAGTCAAAGTATATCAGTTTATCTTGATATTATTTGATTTGTTTGTGTGTATGTGTATACACTATACCGGGTATATCAAGACTGCTACCGAAAACGAAGCCGGGTGGTAGTTTTAGTGACTACAAACACAATGCAACAAAAAATTTCGCAAAGAAACGCGACAATTTTTTATCATTTTTTTAATATCATCTTTTTTGGGTGGTAAATCCATAGTTTTTGCTATAATAATAACATAAATTATTTTATACCTTAGAGTCTTTATAAATAAAAGGATGTACACTATTATTTTAGGAAAAAAATGTATTTACCACCCAAATACGACCATATGAAAAAAGTAACAAAAATAAATCGTCGCTTTTTTGCAACATTTTCTGTTGCATTGTGTCTGAAGTCGCTTAAACTACCACCCGGCTTCGTTTCGGTAGCAGTCTTGATCTACCCTGTATAATATTATACGGAAAAAACAAGAATGTTACATTATTCCTACGCTTAAAGCTACATGTTCCTCTGTCCAGAACTTAAACTTTGATAACTTATTAGTTCAAAATACATTTTATCTGGAATCATCATATTTTTACCCTTATTTAACCACACACACCTTAACAAAACAGCGAACAAAGTAACTCATTTCTACAAAAAATGTTTTCGGGTTCGTTTATTGCCGACAAACGAATATATTTTGTTGAAAATGTGTAACAAAAATATTATTTTTTGTAAGAGAACATCATAATAGCTGTATATTACGTCCCGATTCCATCCGGAGGCAATTTAACGCTACGCCATCACATGCCCTCGGCTAATTCGTTTCAACAAATATGCCTAAAGCGACACTGAATTATTTCATCTATTTATACATACAATTTGCTCCGAAACCCTGTTGCGTAACGGCATAAATATTGTTATACTGGGTATCTCAAGACTGCTACCGAAAACTAAGCCGGGTGGTTTTAGTGGCTATAAACACAATGCAATTAAAAATTTTGCATAGAAACGCGGCAATTATTTTCTACGATTTTTTAAATATCGTGATTTTTGGGTGGTAAATCCATAGTTTTTGCTAAAATAATAACTTAAACTCTTTAATACCTTAGAGTATTTATAAATAAAAGGGCCTACAATATTATTTTAGGAAAAAATATATTTACCACCCAAATATGGCCATTGGAAAAAAATTACAAAAAAAAATTGTCGCTTTTTTTTGCAACTTTTTCTGTTGCATTATGCATAAGTCACTTAAACTACCACCCGGCTTCGTTTTCGGTAGCAGTCTTGATATACCCTGTATAATATCCAGACTGTATCATAAATAATAACTCTTATAATAATATAAATACAACATTAACTTTTGTTACCATAGAGCCATCTAAACATCCAAATCAGATTTTAGTATTAAACATTAGACAAAATTATGAAACAATAAAAAAATGAAATCTCACGCAGTGACAGGCTACCACAAAATATCTTTGCTCTTGAATGATGCTTGGGATTCTTTGACTTCTTGATCCCGGGTACGGGATTGCTTGTATTACGCCCGAATACTGGAACACCATTCAAATAATAAGTTGCTCTTAACAGCGCACGGCCCACTTAGTCAGTACATTTAATCGGGATTAACGTAGTTAAGCGCCATTTATATTTAAGTTGCGTTCCAGTATTTGGGCGTTAGTCGGCTGTTGTTTTAGGTATTGGTGAGCGACCGCCATGCGTTGGATTTTTATTAATTGACAAGGTAGCCATGTTGACGGAATTTTAAAATACATGTGTGGCGTAAAACATAACATATTATGTTAAAAATTTGTGCAATGGATTGTGTACTTTCGGTTTTGTAGTATACAAAATATAACCTTCTATAACATGAAACTATGGTTTCGGTATATTGACATACACCATACATACATAAACCCACGCCTTAGGCGTAGAAGGCGTAGGCAGAGGTGCTACCAAGTCACCCACGTTTCCTCTTGTATTCTCCGTCCCACGATGTGATAGGAGAGCGAGTCCATCGCCGAGCACAAGTTCCTGACTCCGGGCTGATAATGAATAGAAAATAATAATAAATTGAATTGGCTATGTAAATTATTTAAATGTCCCTAGACAATTTTGGAACTTCTAGTTTAGACCTGGTTTCTCAAAATAAATCTGGCTATTGAAATCCAATTGAATAAATAGGTTTTATAAAGGAAAGATACGGACGTTAGGATGTCAGGGGCATACTACGGAGTATTGTTTCCTAGAAAGTTAAGGCAAGAAGGTTAGTTGGCCTTCGCATCCTCATACCTCAAAAGATTTACAACAACCCTGATACTATGAATGACGATTATGGCTACTTTACCTTAGGGAACCTGCTTCCTCGTCCTTTTAAGAGCACTGTTACATTAAAAGAAGTAAATTCTAAACCAGACATACAAAAATACATTTAGAAGTTATAACAAAAGTCAGTAATCAGCTTCCCAACTTCATACGAATATTCTATCAAAACTCAACACAATAGAAACCAACGTATTACACCAAAACAGCCATTACCTCTCCATTAGTTTAGTTAGGTGAAGCACGCGGCGCGGGATCCCTGCATAAATTAGTCTTGTTAAGTGCAGTACAGGAATTTAATCCTCATATTTCGTCTGCCGGGGTTCGGCATATCTTTTTAGGTCTAAAATGAATTGCACATGAGGGACAGCATTTAAAGTAATTCCAACCTTAATTCTATTTTAATAAGCGCCAAATTCATTTACAATAGTAATCCAGCATTATTTATGCAACGAAGTATATTCATAATATGATTAACGAGAAGTGAATCTTCCTGCATTGGTAATAGGTTTGAACTTGCGTAAACTTTGTTATGTACTTGATTCATTTTGAATGGATTTAGTCGCATGTTTAATGGTGCTCATTACTTGCTGAATGAAATCGGATTACGAGAGGGCAACTAAGCTTGATCTTTGACTAAAACATGGGGTTTTAATTTTGTATGAATTGGTATTAAGCGGCCATCGTCGAGTGAAATATATTAATATTTAAGCAAATAATTATAAATATGTTTTCTTTAATAACATTAATCGGTAAATGTAGCAGTCCGTCTGAAAATAAATATTAAAATATTATAATAATATTAGTATAACGGCTGAATAATGTTATACTAGATAAAAATTCCTTCAGAATGTATACAGACTATATCTAGACTGCTACCGGAAAACGAAGCCAGGTGGTAGAATACGTGACTTCAGACACAAAAAGCCGTAACACCCAAATTAGATTTTAGTATTAAACTTTATTTTTGTGTTCTTTTTTTGTATTTTTTGCATAAAAACGCAACGAATTTTTATAGTCTTTTATTTCCTAACGTCGTATTTGGGTGGTAAATACGTAGTTGTTCCTAAAATAATAATGTACCGCCTTTTATTATTAAAGACGCTATAAGACGTCGTAGACGCAAGAATTTCAGTTATTATTTTAGGAAAAACTATAGATTTATTACCCAACCCTGATAATATTTAAAACATAATATAAAAATAGTCGAGTTATTTTGCGAAATATTTATTTGCATTGTGCCTGTAGTCACTTTACCCGACTTCGTTTTCGGTAGAAGTCTTGATACGCTCTATATAATATACATAGAAGTATAATGACGTAGTATAAGTACATTATTTTGCAATTTGATTTGTATGTTTTTTTATGAAATCAAATTTAAAAGTATTAATATGGTTTGATTAGATCGTAACATAGTTTGACAATGTTATATTTTTTCTACAAAACCTATTTATCAAGTGCTTAAAAACACAATTCCCGTTTTTGGAAAAGTTAATGGTGATAAATTGTTGTAATGGTGATAAATGTACGTTTTATTCTCTCAAAGTTTTAACCTATGTAATGTAAAAACATACAAATATCTGGCTATCTGAAAAAAACCCTTTGAACATGCTCAAACACAACTCACGTACAAAAAGGTTTCCCTGTAATTATGAATAATTCCGCAAAAATACGTACATTTTTCCCATAAATACATAAATCGGAAATCCTTTATCTCTCAGGAATAACATATTTTATTATATCGTAAAAATTTTGAAAGAAAATGTATGATATGTTGATGGCACGCCCGGCGGGGGGTAATCTTTGTAATCGCGTCACGTCCGTCAATGAAATCCGCGGGTGTTATATTGTTTTCTATTTCATTCCAATTCGAATTTTGGACTCCGCAATGTTATTAAGCAAATCACCTTTTTATGTGCCTTTTTTATATGTTTAATTATTATTACTTTACGGCTAAACCTAAACAGCGGGTATCAGCGGCATATGCAGTTAAAACCATTAGGCGTTTAACGGATGAGGCAGCGGCAAGAATTGTCTACTTCAGCTATTTTCATAGTATAATGTCTTATGGCATTCTTCTCTGGGGAAATGCTGCGGATATAAATAGTATTTTTATTTTACAAAAAAGAGCTGTTAGGGCCATTTATCAACTTGGTCCAAGAGTTTCATTGAGAGAAGTTTAAAGAAGTAGATATTCTTACTGTTGCATCTCAATATATTTATGAAAATTTATTATATGTTCGTAAAATATAACTCAATTTAAGCGTAATTGTGACATGCATAGTAAGAACACTAGGAACAAACATAATCTTGCCTCACACGTTACTCGTCTCCACAAGATAAATAATTCTTTTATGGGTCAAAGTGTACGCTTCTTTAACAAGCTTCCCAACAATTTAAGAGAACTTCCAATTAATAAGTTTAAAAAAGTAATAAAAGCTAAGCTGTGTAAAAAGGCATACTATAGAATTTCAGATTATGTGGAAGATAAAACTACTTGGGAATAAATTTATCATGTTTTGAATCAAACTGACATTATTGTAACTTGTGACATGAATCATTTTATATGTAAATGGCGATATAAAAAAAAAAAGAAAAAGACAGAAAAAAAGAAGACAGTTCGTGTTGCTGAGGGAGTTTCTTGCGCCGCTTCTTCTTCACAGCCACAACACGTTCCGAAGCGGTGGTAGCAGAAAAGGACGATTCAAAAGATCTTGTGAAAGACTATTTGAATAAAGAATATTTTGATTTGATTTAAACCACAGTACATTTGACTTGGTGACGTGACTATGGACAACCTTTTGTGACCTCTTATAACCTTCTTTATTCGACCTCGTGTAAATTGGCTGCTGTAAATATAAACTACCAAAATTATTTTCAATTCCGAATTCACAATAACACACTCAAACAAATATCTCAAGCCCATACAATTTTATTCGTGCGATTACCCCAGGCACTGGAAGCCCAAATCGGTCGTCGCGCTAAACAATTGTTGCTTGTCTTTTTTTTTTTTCATTTTCACCAAATGTAATAACAGAAGAAACCGACGCGAACTTAAATAGAGACGTAGAGGTTGATGCTTCTTTTGTATTATACTAGTTGTAATTTCCTCGGCGACGAGCCTCGCGACAATCCCGACTTATCTTTGTTCCTTGACAACACTTTCCCTTGGGCTCAAGACTGCCAACTATCTTAACTTCGCATTTATCGTCACCCTTATCACCAAGGAGTAAAGTTTAGTTTATATTTTGTAAGTAAGATGCAATGTTGTCAAGACTCAGCTGGATTTATGGTGCAACTTTACAACTTTTGTAGTCGCTTTCATTTCACACACGGCTAAGTCGGCCGTTCTGTTTGTGTTCATATTGTCTGTTTATTAATAACACTACTGTAAGAATAGTGAAAATGTAACTAAATGTCTTTTGCTAGCCAAAAATCTGAAAGAAATCCCAGTCTTTGTTTTCGTTTCCTTACTTGTGAAGGGTACTCGACAGTCGCCCATTTTGAAGATGTTTCAGTAACATAATACCACTCGCGAAAACAACATCAGTTAGTACATTTTTACGCATGTTTAGTGTATTCACATTTAAACATCAAACATTTCATTAAATTAACAATGTAATTATTAAATACCTCAGTGATGTTAAATAATGATGCTCACTAAAACTCCCATGACTTCCTTAAACCAGGTACACCCCAGCGTTGGAATATGAAGTACCATAATGACCTTACTAATAATGTATGCCATTAGTAAGGCACTAATGTATATGTTACCGTAAATGTATAAAGTCTAGGAATTGTATACAGCTCCTAGGAAATGTATACAATTCCGAAGCTATTTAGGAAATGTATAAAATATTCTTTCAATAATTATTTTATACATACACATCCTGGGAAATGTATACATTTCCTAGGCTTTGTATAAATTCCAATATCGTATTAGGAAATGTATAAGAATAATGGTTTCTGTATTAAAACACGTTGTTCAAATGAGAGTAATATTTTTTATCACAGGTCAAACAGCAGTTTAAATGCGCTGTTGTGTTTCGGATTGAAGGACATTGTAGCCAGAGTAACTACTGGACAGTGGACATATTGAGACTAAATATCTATATGTCTCAGGATTGACATATAGATATTTAGTCTCAATATGTCATGTCAATAGGTTGGCGCAGAACGCCAAGCATTGCTTTGTAATTCAAGGTGTTGTTTGGTTTTGCTACTGTTCATGAGCGGTCACATCGCTTACCATCAGGTGAACGGCATGCTCGTCTCGTCATTAACAGCAATAAAACAATAAACAATAAAACAACCTAACCTAACCTAACCTACACGCATTGACCTTTTACGCCGCAGTAGCGCGAGCGCGCCGAGCGCCCGATAGGATGATGAAATACCCTCCCCTCGCTCCGCTATCTCCGCTTACCCCTTGATATCTTAAATATCTTACATTTCCGATTACTTTTTAGGAAATGTATAGATTTCCTAGGAAATGTGTCTAATGTAATTTATTTTACACATTTCCGGGCGATTTTAGGAATTACATAGATTTCCTAGGAATTGTATACAATGACGGATTACATACATTTCCGTTAACATATATAATGCCACGACAATCAATAAAATTTTAGAAACACATTGTCCTGCAGTTAGTGTAAACAAAAGTTGGTATAACTCAAAATGATTTATAAGTTTAATATTTAATCATTTCGATCAATGAAATTAATTAATTGATAAAAGCAAAGATTAAACAAATCAATCAGAATGACGAAAACTGATATCAGAGATAGCAACCGGAACGCAACTGTCGATCGTCCGAACAAGCATAAATCTTGAGTAGAATCTCACTGCCCTAGAGGGTGTTATCGCGGTTGTACTAATGCTGGTAATGTATGGAGGCTCCCGCTGCGTGGGACATATAAATTGCATACCAAGTGCACTTCCGTAGCATGGAGAGTTTGCAAAGAAAATCATCAGGAAACACGCTTGCACGGGAACTACTGGAGTGAATACAGGCTTGGTGTTGAAACGTTAGGGATATTTTTATAAGATTAGACTTCATGCAAAAGTAACAGTAAAATCCCTGCTTAATACACCGTATGTATATACATATTATAAATTGTCACTACCTAAGTAGTTCAGAGGCCTTGGTGGAAGTTAGTGAAATGAAAATAAAATTAAAGAAAAAATAATTTTGTTAATGCTTGAAGTCCTGAAAAGTCGCTAACATTACAAGGTTAATGTCTCAAAGCGACACTAAAGAACCATCACAATACTAATTAAAAAACAAAATGAAGCACATAAAGAAACAGAACGTCGAACAAGTCAACATCTGTTAGACCTGAAGGAGGTTTGAAACAAAGACATCACGTGCCAGGAGATGATAAAATAAATTTTGAACATCCCCCATTACGAAGCTAATGGGCCGTATCTCGAAAGCTAGGGAATAAAAGATCCGTCGATTAGAAACTTTATGTTTGCAATTTTCCGTTCCCTCCCCTGGAGTGTTGCGAGCCTTGAGACGGGAGCACAATACGATTAAATTCGAGATTACATAAATAAAAATACAAATTCAAAACACAATACATCGTTAAACGTGCTGAATTTGTTAAATGCTCAATCGATTCCGCTCCGAATTTGAAATTTATAGATTTGCTCAGTATTTCAACATAAAGGTAATTTCACAAGGGATTTTTTAACAGATAACCTGAATGATGACAGCTGAGATGATGAACTGGAAAAAGTTTTGTCTTCTTCTTTCTTATGTCTTCAATGGCCGAGAAAATTCAAAATGTGTAAGAACACATTACATATAGCAGCGACAATGACTTCATTTTATTCTAGAAAAATGCGATCAAAAGACTCATATTACAAATGCGACCATTTTAAACTACCATCTATAACATATAAATTCCCATTTCATTTATTGAAAAGTTAAATTGGTTACAACAGTGGCAGTACCCTAAGCGGATCGGGAGTCCGCTTCACGTGGTTAGTACTTTAGGAAATAGACTCAATTATCCAACTATCGATTGGACATTAATCTGTGACTAGAATTGGAAACGCTATTAACTTGGAAAACGAAACGAACTTAATGTGGAATCAGATTCATTGCCAGTTTAAGGTAACGAGCGGTCTGGGAATACAACACGTTTTAATTATGTATTCGAGGCTTTTGGTTGAGAAAATAATTGTATGTATATTAAGTTAATCCTTGACCATCAAATAGAAGAAGGAATGGAAAATAATGGCTTAAATACAAAAAAATTGAATAAGGACCTCCTTAAATATTAGAATAAAATTATTTTTTACGGGTTTTATCGCGAATTTGGTTTAATCCGTAAAAAATGTTATTTCAATGCGTCACATTCCCGTAACCCTAAAAAAATATTATGGCCTTATAGTTGCTAATTATAAGCTAATAACAAATATGTATTCAATTATCATGTACGTATTCGTGCACTAATCTATTTAAAGTTTCTGTTTAGAAGGACTTTCAAAGCAATTATAAAATATCATACTATTGCACATAAAGACTTGTATTGTTGGTTGATGTAATATCAACTCATGCCAATCAATATCTTGGAGAATACCTTTTAAAGCACCTCACAGACTATCTAATTCCACCACAGACAAGGCAAACGGTTGCTATTGACACCTAATTAATAACTGCACGTTTACAAGTCAAAGGCGTTTAATCAAATCACACGTCGGATGGCTCAAACGAGCAAGTCCACTTGATTTGATGTGATCATGACGGAGAACAAAAGCCACCCGTCTACTTGTTGATTTAACTTATTATTAACTGGCATCTACACACAAATTAAGATGCACAGACGTGTGTATGGGGAATATGTTATTAGTGATTTAACCAGAAACAGGTTCTTTGTATTGTATTGCAATAATGCCAGTTTATTCACAACAAAATGTCGTTTCTGCTAAGGCTTGATCAAAATCCCAAACAGGTACCTATTAAATATAAGAATGCTTCATATTTAAACCTATTCAGACTGTAAGCATAAAAAATCATTTGTAACAATAATGTCGATGGACTATTTAAAAGAATAACCGCGCTCTAATTTCCTTTTATCTTACCCCTAGATTACCAATACCAATAAAAAACAAATAAGGAAAAGTAATTATTATCAATCATTATAAAAGCGGATCGTTTTATAGCGAATTATCTTTGCATCTAGCCAAACTTTCACAAAAGATAAAACAAAAATTAAATCATCCATCCGCCGGAAGCACCGTAGCCTTTAAATTTAAAAATCTGGAAAATTGACGAGCACACTGTAAACATATAAATCTGGAGGCTAGCGGAAAATTAAAATGGCACCGGGGGGCATGGAAGTGTCGTTTGGCAGTTTGGCACGGCGTCGAACCAGCGAAATCAACCAATATCTCATTACTTAACACAAAAAACCTTTGTAATTTAAAATTTTCGTATTCTTCTGAGTTTTGGTAAAAACAAACGCTTTGCAAGGCCAGCGGCGGTAATTAACGAACCCCGTGGTGCCTTCGTATTGTTCTATTGTCAATATTTACTCGTGCAAATTAATATCAATTTATTTGAGTGTAATTACGCACCATTGATACAAACAATTGCTTTATTATTCATACTTATCTACTAAATTTATTTCTAAATAAAAATACACACATTTTAACGCGTATTGTTACGCGATTATGAAAAGGCAATGTATTATAATCTCTTCTGTATGAGACCAACTCGTAAGTCATAACGGAAAACATCCATGGACTCTTCAATTCAGTCTAACCAAACCCCTATTTGTGTGAGCTTATTCAACGCTTCCGTCCCTGTATTGAAACTATCCATTTTATTTTTTATTTTTATTTGTACAATAAAAATCATTCACACCGCGTAATGGGTAGAGACCCCCTCTAGTGTGGACTAGAGATTTCACACTTCCTACAATTAAGTGTAAGCATCTTAGGCGTTACACACTTGTTCAATTATCAACCATTTCATCAGATTCCTCAATAACCGAGTGTTGGAATGTTTCCGTTAATGATACAGTAATGCGTTTGCAGTGTTACCATTACCGGGTAAGCTGGCTGAATGGCTCATTAGCACCTACCACTATTAATATCGGAACATATAATGCCCCTAAAGATACGTAATGCTTTCCTCCGCTTCGATTGTAAGAGGTTTCTGCCAATACTCAATTGTAAAACATTAAACACAATAGGGTTTATTTCCTCAAGTGAGTGCTTTGCAGTTACAAATGATTGTTGTAATGATCAATTAATATTAATAAGGTTGTTTGAAAGAAAATTACAAACATAATTAAGGTACAAGGCAATAAAAATCAGAGCATATTCAAAATTACAAGTTATACACACATAAAGCAACAGAAGTGAATGAAAACTGCCAGAAAACATTAAGAACCCCGTAAGGTTACAAAAGTTGCTGAACAGCAAAATCAATAAAATGTTAAAAACGCCAATGCAACGATACTTATGTCACTGAACACTTATAAATAGTAAAATTGCCGTAAACGTGTTCATGCTTCACTTCCTTATTATTCATTGTTAAATTTTATTTCACAGTTTATATTTTATTGTATGGTTTTCCTACGATAGTTTTCTGAACCATTAAACTGGGTTCAAAATATAACTCAAAAAATCCAAAATACCCTTAAACTTAACTTATTTACTAACAATGAAAAAACCTTAGTATGCTTGTTTTATAAACCTCATATATGACTATTTTTATCGTGAATATATATACCTAAATAATAAGGTAGACAGGTGATGATTTCAGTACAAGAGAATACAATAACAAAAGACAAACAACAATATAAACGTATATCATCCCTTAAACACAACATATTTCAGGAATCGATATAAATTAATCCAATATACTCGTAATCTTATAGCAAAAAAAATTAATGAAACTAATATAATATGCCCAAATAGCGACCACCGTGAACAATTATAGAAAAATCATCATATTTATAACTAGCGGGTCGGCCCAGCTTTGCCTGGGTGGAGATATTCTTTCACTCCACTCCACACCTGAAGGCAGCCTTTGTGATATTGATTCGTTGGTGGGAGAAGTGGTGGGAGGCGCCCGACGTGACGGCCCAGTGGTGGCATGCGCGTGAGCTGCGCGCGGGCATTGCAACATTACTTTATGTTTCTAAAATAAATGTATGTAAGTTACTTCTTGTTATATCCGCTACCTGACAAAAAAAGTCCCGTCAAAATCGGTCCAGCCATTTCAAAGATTAGCCGGAACAAACAGACAGACAGACAGACAGACAAAAAAATTTTAAATATCGGCACAGGTATCGTGTATATAACGATATGTAGTAGGACATTTTTTTTATTTTCACTCTTAAAACAGATACTTCAATTTTATTTATATGTATAGATTGCAAATGGAACTTAAATTTATCCTTGAAACTAATTTTCATATTTTGAAAATAATTATTATTATGTGTTTTTATTATACAGTTTACTTCCTTATAATAAGACTTCTAACTACTAAATAAACCGAGTATTCAGCTGACGAGTTTTCAAACAAAACATTATACCAAAACTGATATTAAATTCACTAATGTATGAAAGCCTGAGCGAGAAACGGAACCAGTTCAATAATTTCCGCACAGATGCTTTAGCCGAAATAGCTCAGTAGGAAGAGCAATAGATCGTGAGGTCTAGCAGTCCCTGGTTCAAGTCCAGGTTTCGGCTTAACATTTGCGGTTGAACGAGAAATTTTTGCACTTAATTTGTAATCCTATTATAGTAATATGTTAACACTAGTCACAAAATGTATTTATCTCTTTTTCTTTTTGTGTTTTTTGATAGTCTGTATCTTAGAGAAAAATTGTCGTTTAGAAATACTAAAACAAGAAATTATAAGCTTGGAAAGTGTATTTTTCAGATCTGTGCCCTATATCTTGATGGTTAAATGTTGTGTCTTGTTAAAGCAATCGTAGGAAAACCAAGGAGAAAGAAATCCTAATTTCTACGCGTTTTTAACACCGTGCATTTACTTGGAAGGTGTTTGTTTGGTGTCATCGTCATAAAGGTCTTGTAGATAATTTAATTTCTTTTAATTTGATATGCATGATACCTCCGTAACATGATTTTTGAGCTGACTTATTGTAAATCAAAGTAAAAATGGCTTTTACGTCTTTGACACGAGATTATTCCAGAAGTTTTAATCATGCGGAAAGATGAATTATATTGTGTACATGATAATTATAAATTCGTCTGTTCATTATTATTTTAATGAAGCTTGTATTCTTTATAAATGCTAGACTACCCTCTCTTCTTTTCCTTTTCTCATATCCATTCAAAGGTTGTTCTGTAAGAAATCGCCTAGAGCGATAAGACCGCCATCTGTACTTTTTTAAAATTGTATCTTTAAGTGTTCTTATTTTAAGTATTTTCTTTTTTATGTGCAGTTAAGAATAAATAAATAAATAAACAAAATTACCTATAAAGTATTTTGAAGCGAATTTTTAAAATATTGTAAAAAAGACCTATTGTGTCAGCTTAGAGTATATATATACAGGGTATCTCAAGACTGCTACCGAAAACGAAGCCGGGTGGTAGTTTTAGTGACTACAAACACAAAGCAACTAAAAATTTCGCAAAGAACGCGACAATTATTTTTTATGATTTTTTAAATATCGTCATTTTTGGGTGGTAAATCCATAGTTTTTGCTAAAATAATAATTTAAACTCTTGTATACCTTAGATTATTTATAAATAAAAGGGTATCCACTATTATTTTAGGAAAAAATGTATTTACCACCCAAATATGGTAATAGGAAAAAATAACAAAATAAAAATTGTCGCTTTTTTGCACCTTTTTCTGTTGCATTGTGTCTGAAGTCGCTTAAACTAACACCCGGCTTCGTTTTCGGTAGCAGTCTTGATATACCCTGTATGAAGTACCAGCGCTACCTGGTACTTCAAAAACGTAGATAAAAATGGTGGTGCCGGGCCACCTTTTTCTGCCCTCCTATTGGCTAATATTTGAACAGGTTGTGCAACATACATAAATTATTTGAAAATAAAATTAAAAATATGTAGTTTAGGTCTAACTAATTTCACTCGAACTCGGATAATAGCTAAATATAATTTCGGCTATCAAAGGAATTTATAGTAACTTATTGCTAAATAATTAATTCAATTTTTACTAATATAGGAGCGCTACCAACATTACGGACAAGAAAATATCTACGTTTTTCAAAACGCGAATGTATGACAGTGCTCCCTCTATATATAAATACTCTAAGTGTGTCAGGTAGAATTCCTACATGGTGGCGAGTGCAGTGGATTACAAGCATTGCTTTGTCATTCAAGGTTCTGTATGGTTTCGATACTGTTCATGAGCGGTCGTATCGCTTACCGTCAGATGACAGGCATGCTCGTCTCGACATTCAACGCAATAAAAATTAAAAAGAGTCTTAAATATAAAAACAATAGTGAAAGCAGCAAAATATTTCACGAGTGAATAAAGATGGCAAATTGCCATTTATTTCACGAAAATATTCCGCATATAAAACGGATAAAAGCTATTCATTTTGCTCAATATGTCTGTAAACCAAAATCTTGTATCCCTTTATAAAGAATTCCATGCGCGCATTCTCGCATTACGACCATCTTGAGATTTATGATAGCCCGCTGTCCGCCGTATTGTTCCAAATTTAAAAATATTTATTTTTCCCGCCAAGCGCTATAAACATGGGTGGGCACTATCGAAATGAGATTTCGATAAACAACATAAACTTCGAAACTTATTTCCATAACGTATAAAAACCACATGACTGACAAAAAAGTATGTAATGATTATATAAAAAGCCAAATAAAAGTATTTTCTTTAAGCGTGGCTAGTTTTTACTCGCTTCTCTGGAAAACTGTAATATACTCGCCCTTAAAACTTGAATTGATTGTCAACTATACTTATGTAGTTTAAACTGGAAATGAGACAAACTTATTACAATCACCGGTCCGTACGTAAGTCGGTTCGGCGCCATGAGGCGGCTTTTTTTTCATTGTGGCCATCACTGCAAATAATAATTTTCTAATATTTACAAGTTATTAATGTATATTTTAAATGTAATCTATTAAATCTCAAATAGACGTTAGATATGTTGGGAATGAGCAAATATAATATCTACGAAATCCCTGAAGTGTCATTTTGAACGACAGATAAATTCCACTTGGAAATATTCAGTACCTAAATGCCAAGTTTGTATCGAATACGAAATTTAATTTCGCCATAATTCACAGAATTCCTGTCATTGATCAATTGGCTGATCCCCGTTCGCTCTATCGGGGAAAAGGGATTATTAGATTTTCTCACAACACTTCAAAATTTCCCGGATTTCCTTCGAACTTGAGTCTTATTATATTATATTTATTGCACTTCATTCTGTATTTTAATGTGCCGTCCTTTTTCTCTACTTGGAAATAGAGTGATTTTTTAGCACATCGATATGAAACAAGTCAAATAGGGCACGTCAATCATCAGCTTCAAGGTGGAAGCTGAAAGATTTATTATAAGTGACAATTATAATATACACATGATCCAATTTTGTAAAGCTTAATTTAATTTACACAGACATATCAACATTCATCCGGTCTTTAATACATTTTTTTTTATAATAAGTATCATATTTTTAAAGAAATAATATATTCTATTGTATAAGTGTATCAATTGATAAAACTATATTACATTCAATACTTCAAATTAAGAGAAAAGTGCGTGGTGGCCTGTTGGTAACGAACCACACGCGACTGCCAACATGTTCACGGTGGTCGCGGGTTCAAATCCCAGGGCATAACTCTGACTTCTCCGAGTCACATGTATGTTGATAGTCTATAACCACGCATTAAAACGATGAATGTGTCCCGATGTTTAATTGGGAGGAAACCTGCATACCATAGTGATTTGTATAAATTTCTATGGTGGACTATATGGCCTAACCACTCTCAACCGAATTCTCAATTGTAGAATAAGCCCGTGCTCTGAACGTATATGGGCTAATACAATTTAAAAAAAAGAAAAATATTACCAATTAAATTATCAACGAATAAAGCATTTTAAATATAAATATACATGCAATTTGATATACATTTACTGAAATGAAGACTAACAGACTGCAACCCTAGCAATTGTAAAAGTGAAGTTGGTAACAATAGACGCACGGCGGGAGTTACAGGGGGTCACTGGGGATTGAACATACCTCCCCTATTCCACAACATACAATTTTGTTTACAAATGACTATTTATAATTTCCACAGAAGAATAATTAAAACATGGTATCAGATAGACAAAACTGAGTTTATGGTAATTAAAAGTTGTTTATATTTATTACAGGTATTTAATCGGAGTATTAGGTATTTAATCTCGAAAGAAGACCAAAACTTTCTGCAACCTGCCTACACAGAACCTTAAAATACTTCGGACATATCGGCAGACGCGAACCAGACAACCTAGAAAAACTGCTCATTGTTGGAAAATTGGAGGGAAAAAGACGACGAGGACGAACTCCCAAACGATGGGTAGATCAGGTTGCCAATACACTGAAGGTCCCTATTGACAGAGCATTACATCAAGCAGAAGTTTGAAGCTGGTGGAGAGAGGTCATCAAGACAGTTGAGAGTCACGATCCTCAATAATGAGGGACCGACTGAAGAGAGAGAATCGGAGTAAGAAAGAATTATCATTATGGTATCATTGATTTGCCAACAAATACATAGGCTTTGCTTCCAAATCGCGTGAGTGTGAGCACTTAAACATTGATCGATTTATTGTAACAAATAAAAATAGATCTATCTATTTAATTTTTATAATAATCTTTTTAATATAATTGTAATGCTGAACCTACAGCATTAAAAACCATTGGAACCCTATGCAATTTTGATGAGTTCTAAACTCTAGGTCCGAATATATTCATAAGGTCTTCACCATTTTTTGTTGCACTGTTGTGTTCCAGTTTAAAGACATTGTAGCCAGAGTAACTAGCTATTGGACATATTAAGACATAACATCTTATGTCTCATGATGACGAGCGTAGCGGAAAGCCAAGCATTGCTTTGTAATTCATGGTGTTTAGTTTTGCTACTGTCCATGAGCGGTCACATCGTTTACCATCAGGCGAATGGCAGGATCGTCATGAAATAAAAAAAAGTACTGTTGTCAGCAATTACCGATAACGAGCTAATATAGTTCAGTACTCGCTCCCCAACCCCAAGACGACACATGACTGAGAAGGAGAGGAAACCTCAAAACATAAATATGTAGATTAATATTACGTTACTGTTTACTTACATGTTTCCAGCAGCTATAACTCAAACCAATGTAATTTTTTTCTAAAACATGCGAATGAAAATTAAAAATGTTCAAACATCGTTGCGCTTTTGTTTGTTGCTGAAAGCGAGCAGTACAATGTTGTATTTGTTTTATTTATTATCCCGTATCGTAGCTATATACGGTTTAAAACTGATGCTTAACCTTAAATTTTTATAATATTGTATGTTGTAACAAACTTTTAACATAATATTGTATGTTTGTTACCTCAATGACAAACTTTAATCTTATATCACAAACTCGCCCTACGGTCTTTTCTCAATTATTGAATGCTATGATGATATATTCACAATTATCGATATTTCTTTTTTTGCTTGATCATTATAGTAAAAGATTGTGGAAACACCAAATAGCGACACCTACAAATTAGTTATGTTTACTATAAATAGCGTAAAAATACAAACGATGCGTTGACAAACCTTACAAAAAAACTGATGCATTCAGTTTTTACTTGATTTAATACAATCAGGAAACATTAAAGTCAGAGACTTTTCTTTTACATGCCTTTTCAATTAACTTCATAACGTTTATGAATAAAATAAATTATTTGAAACTCAAAATTCTTGATAACTCAATTAAAACGTTGAAACGAAACCAACCCTCAGAAAACAACTAGAGTTTACGTTTGCAAACAAAGCGAAAACAGAGCAATCCACGAGAATACCTTTGCCGGTTCAAAGCTCCAGCGTTCAAAGAGATTGGACGTCTCAACAAAGCGACGGTAAAGATATTACCCGACATAGTCTCGCAAACAACTTAATTGACTTAGCCTGTAAATGTCATGTCAAAATCAACCCCTTCCTGACTCCACTGTTCAGTCACTTATGGTCCCGTGGCAGATTAGACGAACCCTTCATAAACTCCAAACCAAGCACTCAAAACACACTCTTTATACTCGAAATTAAACCACGATCCAAAAAGGAACACAACAAACCGTTTCAATAAAAAACAACGTTAATAAATAAACATCAAACCATATATCACGGTAATAAATGAAGAAATATCAACCTTAAGTCTATAATTTCATATTTTGGGCGCGTTTTTCCTTCATTACGCGATTTCCGAGACAAGAGCGTAATCTCTAGCGGGCACGGAGCCACGGAGACTGTCTCAAAGAATTAAATTATGCCTTTCCATGAATATTATACAGGATGTCGCTATCTTTTTGCGTTATTCAAACGAGACCCGTTGAAGAAATCTCCACTCATCATAATTTGCGAACCTCTGAGGAAACCTCTCAAAGTTAACCCGGACGAGAAATTACAAAAAAAATACAAAACTAAAATGTGTTCGAGTGGTTCTAATGGAAATACAAGATAACTTTGATAACTTATTTGATCCTATAGCCTACGTATAGGAGAAGGGGCATCCCAGCCTAACGGCCAATAACAACGAGCGATATGTCATTGGAAAGGTCTTTTCAGATGCTACAACTTCTTCAATGACAACAAACCCAAAGAAAAAGTGGAACTTGTGAAGTTTAAAACCTTCTATGAATAAGGTAGTTAATACCACAAACGCGAATTATTTTACTCTAAAAACAAGCAACATAAGCCCTTAATTTTAATATTAATTACCCTAAAAGTCGAATTATCACGTCAATAATTTTAGAATGCATACAATGTTATTGGATCCCTCTAGTCGGGAGTTTTTTGTCGCAGAGCGGAGATAAATGTCCGGTTAGCGGGGGTCCAACGTTGATTTATACTGGCCGTCAGTCAGGCAACGAATTACTAAGGCTGCGATGTAAATCACGTGGAGCAGCCTGAATCGATACACCCCTAATACGTTCTCGATAAATACATTCCCTTAGTCAATTTGGTTTGTCTTTATTTTTTGAACCGGCCGTGCTTGGTGCAGGGTTGGAAGAGAGGGAAATGCACTGGAAATGTTCAAAGTATTCATTGGAGGTAAAAGTGGTTTTATTAATATAGATAAATAATTTTGTCACGTACAGTATCTTACGAGAAGTACTTACTTACTAAGTCCTGGTCCACACGTTTTTACGATGTTCTGAAGGTTTAATTTTTACCAAATATTGTGTCCTAAGAAAACGATGCAACAAATCGATATCCTAAAACTTAAAGAATATATTTATCAGCAGCAGCAAAAGCATTATATAAATTTTAAAATTACGGAACATACAACACAATGCCAAACAAACGTGTCCATCCGTAGCCAATTAGGAACGTCAGAAATTTCTCAGCGGGCGGAGCCACAATCCGCGTACCTGCTCCTTAATAAGGGCAACGACAGCTTAAAAGATTAAAACAATAAGTAAGTTCATAAAAAGCAACAGAAAGGCACCCTCGTTACGAAGCTGATGTTTATTGCACGACCAGGTTGAGTGTTAAAACTTTTTATACGAAAAAGTTGACGATCGTAAAACACGTCCAGGTGGATTAAAAAGGGCGAATACGTAGGCACCCGGGCGTCCAGCCGGCTGTGTATACGGGAACAAGAAAGCCTTTTAGCCTGATGATAACTTTGTTAGATCATTTTTCACGTGTTAAGTTGGTTAGTGAAAATTTTTTAATGTCCTATGCATACATAGCAATTTATATGTATTTACCAATTACAAATCTAATCCCGTCTATTTTATGTTACTTTATTCATCGCTACAACAATAAAAAACAAAAAATGATTGATAACTAAAAATTAAGCAATCTCGCATAGAATAAGCACAAAATAATAACTCAACTGAAACAAAACCGATCCATAAAAGCCATTCGCACATGACAACTTTCGTTTTTCAAGCAAAAAGTTTAATTTAGCCCTTGAGTTATATCCAACAGCGGGTGTTGCGAGTTATTGGACAACCGTTGCAATATGGCCGCCGGAGAAAAAATACAAGTGGGAAATCTCAAGCGCCCTTCGCACTGCACCCTACAAGGGCCGATGTGACGACTAAACTTCCGCATGATTAAGATTAAAACGTGAAATTTCCACGTATACACAATGAAACTGTAAAAGTGTGCTGTATGAGTACGCTTCAGCATTGTGTTGAAGGGAGAAATGTTCTGTTGCATTCGACGAAGTGCTACATCAATCATCGTCGGATTACACTCATGACAATAAAAGATAAAGCGCGAAAATTATTATTCCTACATTATACAGTCGCTTGGGTACATTTTTAAGAATAGAAATGGTGCAAATGGCAATGGTTTATTCAATATCACAATTTGCGATATAGAATAAAAGAAATATAACAAAAAAGCATAAAATATGTTTCCAAAGACTAATAGACAGCAACAAGAAATCCCTTAGTTGAACATCATGTAAAATAGTTCCTAACCCAGAGATCGATCAAACACTTCTCATAAATTAATATTGTCATACGATATATTTTAAGTTTATGTCTATAATACAGTGCAAAAAAATTATTTATATAATATATAATCTACCATTTTTTCCCTTTGAATAATTATGAGTTAAAGATTATCCTTTGTGTCAGGAAAGAAAATGTTTTAAGACTTAGCTTTTCATCTTAATAAAGTTAAAAATCCCCTGCATCTACACAATAAAGGTAGGAGAGTTATAAAATATACAGTTAAACATTTACGATTCACATAATAAATTATGATTCATAGTTACACATACCTACGCCGATTGTTGGCAATAAAGATGATTACAATAATAAAAAAGGGAATTGTATCGCGTATCTTTTTATTACGTGAGTTTCAGCCTCGTAGTAGGCCCACGGGCACCTCCCTGTGATCATCGTCTCACCTAATATGGAAAACATCTCGGGAATATCTTGAGCCTTAAGGTGTACGGTATTCTAATTTGCACTGTACAGAAAAACAAAAAAGAAATCAGATACTAATAATAAAAGTACAAGAGGCGGCCTTATCACACTAGGTAAGTTCTTATAGGCAACCATGGGATGGATATTTAAGTAGGAAAAAGAAAGGGCCGTATTTTGCTTTTATCGAACAATTAATTCAAAAACAATTACAATTGCAGATACTGCGCTACCTTTTTTTTACACCTAGATACTGCTAAATCCAGTACTCAAGATTTTGTAAATCAAAGCTTGAAGAACTAATATACATAATATAATTGTATTCTGTGTGATTGATTATGATTTTATTGCAGGTATCTTCAAAATATGAATATTAACTTCAGTGATTAAATTTTACGCACGTGCCTAATTTCAATGGTATTTTGGTAATAAAAGGAAAACCTTATAAAACTGGCTTCGGGAACGTTAAGGCTCAGTTGCACCAAGTAACTTTGCCAATACCTTTGCCTATGAAAATGTCATCGCCATACATTTGAGATGTATTTGACCTTGCGAATGTATGGAATTGACAGTTTCAAGGGCAAAGGTATTGGCAAAGTTAGTTTGTGCAATTGAGCCTAAGGTAAGTTGGAACAACTAAGTCAGAAATTAGTAGCATGGTACGTCACCAATACAACGACCATTTCATAGACCTATTTAATAAACAATAATACAGCAATACCGAAGTAATCATAAAAGATCCATTCACGAACAATAGTCCCAACTAACAGACCACTGACAACAGATAGATCCTGTAACCCAATTCTAAAGGGACATTCGAGAGTACCTTTCAGTGAGAAGAGTTGATGAGGTCCGGCACACTCAGTCTACCTGCACCGGTCAACATCCGGCCCGGCCGGACGTCATTTCAGAACCGGAAAATCGCCAATCTCCTCTCCCCGGGGACTTTTTATTTTACACGTCCACGTTACTCACATCTGGCGCCGAATGTAGGCGCAGAACAACTGAAAGGTACGTGGGTATATGTATTTTATTCGCGCCATAATAAAGCTGGAACGGGGTAAGTCTTGTTAGGAATTTGGGATATTGACTGAGCCCCGTTTAAGGGCTGTTTTACTGTGGAAATGTTATTGTGTTACGTAACTATAAATGGTGAAAAAATGTTCTATTATTATATATTGTTGTGTTCCTATTTTTTAATTTCCTCGATGGCGTAGTTATACTACGGTATTATTACAAAGCTGTGATGTCGGGTTCGAATCCCTGGGGCGAAGTCACATTGGATTTTTTAAGTCGTGATCTGCCCAAAGACAGAAATTTGTGCCCGATATGGCGATGGGTCGCCCTACTTCTACACTTAGTATGACGAAACATACAAGGAGAAACGTGGGTATACTGGTTGCTACCAGCACCTCTGCCAATCCCTTCTGGTGAAAGGGTAGGAGTTTATGGATTTATGTATGTAATGAAAAAGAAATATGATCTTTCTATATTTACTAGTCTTAAAACACGACATTCATAAAAATACACCTAAACGAGTCAACATTGATAATTTCGTCTTCAAATCTGGTTGCCACTTCCTTTTGGCAATATATCGTGATTTATCGTAGCGGTGTATTTATTAGGCCAATAAAATTTGTCCTTAGCTGGCTCGACCTTCTTCATATTTCACGACACCGGCTTTGCGTGGCGCGAAACTGTATTACGGTGCTCAGGTGCAAAAGTTATGGGGAAATGCTTTACTGATGGACCAATACTATTTTAATATAAAATAAATTACCAATATTATAGTTAATCTTCTCGTTAGGGACTAAGGTAAAATACCGACTGTTTATGAACATGTATAGAAGTATGTATATAAATTATAAGAACATGTATAAAATATTTTACACCGATTTCACTTAAATTTAATATAAAGAAGATATCTGCATTCTGCAACATACATTTGAACAAATTGTGCTAACATAAATAACAATAAGTAGGTAGAAAAATTAGCAAATCTTTCAGAATAGCATCTTCCAGATGGACAGACCACGCCCAATGTTTTAAGTGAAAATTTATTTCACCTAAGACTCTCACAAATCAAGTCTCGGAGCTTGTGCAAAATGCTGGCTTAAATCAGCACAGCTCAGTTATTAATTCCTGATAGTTACACTGATAGCATCTGTGGCGCAGTTCGTTAAACACCGGCTGTGAAAGGTGAGGCCGCGGGTTCGATCCCCGCAACGATAAAAATATTTGTGATCCACGGGTTTTATTTCAAGTCTTAGTGTTTGTGAGACCGAAAGTCGCTCGTAGTTCCTGATATCCACGACACAAGACTCGATCTTAGTGGACTGTGACTTGGGTGGATTTATTTTATACTAGAGATTCAGGGCGTCACCACGGATTTAAATCGGGGCTGATCTCGCCATGTCGCACTTAGTGCCGACCGTGTTGCGTGTAACGATCACTCAGGAGTTTTAGTCAGTATGCTAGCGTAGGATTTATAAGAGACCCGACCCAGCGGCTAAATCTGCAGAGTTCCAGGCTGGAAGGCTAGTGACACTTGCATAAACTTTTCAACTCCTCCATGACCGAAAGCTGAACTTATACTTATTTTTTATATATTATCTGTAATACACACATTCATCTGATAAAAAATGATACATGTATTTAAAAAGCCGAAACGGGTGTAAAGGAATTAGCTATTAATATTTATTTTATTTGAACAGTACGATTATTCAACATTAATTACACTATTCAATTACCTATTATAATATAAAGAACAAAACACAAAACTTAACAAATTTAGCTATAAAGCACATATAGAATAATATTGTTACGAAATAGGGCCCCCAAGCTAAGTAAAGCCTGTGCTACTAGTGCCATCCAGAGTGCGATTTTTGAAACTTCAATAGGCGCAAAAGAATAAGAGAATTTTTCGGAATATCCAGATAGCGCCAGCTATACTCTTATGCAAAAATTCGTTTTTGAAGTAACTAATGACGATAAAATACCATGCTTCACTCTGCCGAAAAAAACTAGAATCATGTTTTGACCCAAGTCCATATAATACATAATAATGTATGTATATTGTTTGAGAACAATACATACATTTTATTTCATAATTTTTTAATGTTTTAAAACATAAAAGAAATTAAATAAAACAACAGCCCTTCAGTTACATTATTTACTACCTATGTATAAACCTATTCAACAAATTATTAATTAAACTATTTTCAGATTTCATCAACGAGTTTGAATCTCTGATGTTGTGGCTCAGGTATGACATTAAAATATTTCTTGAAGATGGTCTGATCTTCTCGGCCTTTGTACATTCTCTGCACCCAAGTGTGGTCCCATTTTGGGTCAAATGTCTCACATGTCACTACAACTTTACCAGGTACCATTGCAAATAATGTACCATTTCGACCAAAACCAACCTACAACAAAAATTTATACATTTTAGTTTATTATAAGTTTTAGTGGCTGAAGCTTCATCCGTGCCTTCAAATTTATTGTTGAACCATTTAACAGACACTAAAATGAGAAAATAAACAATAAATGTTGTATAATTTTGTGGGCAAATTTACACAAATCTATACTAATATTATAAAGCTGCAGAGTTTGTTTGTTTGAACGCTGCTAATCTCTGGAACTACTGGTCGATTTGAATGATTCTTTCAGTGATGGGTAGTCCATTTATCGAGGAAGGCTATATATCATCACGCTATGACCTATAGGAGGAAAGCAGTAGTGATATTCCTAGCAAATACGTGGAAATTTTGTTGGTTTTTCGTGGTCCGATTGGTCGATATTCTAAACTGATAGTCAGAAACAAACATATTGACCGCCATTTTAAAACGTGTATGCACCCGGGCGGTGCCGGGCCCGACCGCTAGTTAGATATATTATCCAACTTGATTTTTTGGACATCCATTGGTGATAGATTTATAATAATTAAATGTATTTTATATTGAAAACCCATTACATTTAATCCTGGATGAAAACGAGTGGTCCTCTGGGTAGCAAGCATATGACCAGCCTGCACATTATGCCCATCCTGCACTTTCCACCCCCTGCGTTTCGGCTTCACTTTACAATTTGTGTTCTGTGTACTGCCACCAGTTTTTTTACTGGCATTACGAACAAATTCTGAAATCATATGCATATGTATGTGACTGTTTGGTGTATTTATTTATTAAATAACAAATCATAAAAAGAAAAAAGTTAATAACTAAAAATAAAAAATATAAAACTTTTACCTTTTAGAACACCGTTGGGTTTAGCTACACTCAGCACAAAATTGACGGACATTTTATATTAGTACAAACAACTGAAATTATTTATTTATAGTAATTAAATATTAAAATATAGATCATAACCTAACAATCAAATTATTTTATTTTGACATCAATATTAATGTTGCCAATTATTTACTTTAGTCATAGACTAAGAAGAAATTATAATTACTCCAAAATGGATGACATTCTAGCTAAGCCACCGATTATCGATATATAAACCGATATAAGATAGGTACAACCCCAGGTAAAAAATCAATTTTGACGTTTGATTTGTTTCTAGTGCTGAGTAGGACATGACAAGAAAAAGAGTTTGTAAAGCTGAAAACACATTGTAGGTTTTTGTCTTACGCATAGAGTAAAGAGTACAAAACTATGGTAAAGAGCACATCTTACATGGTTCGTACGGGTCGTCAGAGGGCCCACGTACGTTTTTATTTTTTTAATTTCATTGACAAAGGACGGTTTCCTCGTCTGCCAATGACTAAGCTTTTAGGGATGGAAGAGTCGATTTTTATGTACTCTTTATCTCATCTCTATATAAACAAATAAATAATATATTTTATTAAATGAAATCAATCCTAGTTAGCGCTTATTATAAACAGTTCTTATCTGTGATAACCTGTGGTACTATCACATTCGAGATTGCAACTGTTTTATTGTCAAAAACAATGATTCAATTAACATTAAATCACACATCAATCAATTATATAATACTGTGATTGATTAAATTCTGTACACAAACATAGATTACATATTGAGAATAAATTTACTGTGGAAAAATGTTAAGCAACAATGCCGTGTACACATATTAGAAATACTTATGTATAAAATGTGTGAATTCCAAAGTAGGCAAGATCGTGTTTCGAGCACACGTCTTGTTCTTTTTGTCTTTTTTTTTATATATTTCTACTACCAGTGTCATTTTAAAAGAAAACAAAAAAGAGACTACCTGAAGACAAATAACAAAGTAAACTTTTTCCTATTATAATTCCTAAAACAGCGCGTGTATTTTGAAATTTTAACATCAATAACTTAATATTTGATTGTATAAAAAATTACTCCGTTATCTTTAGTATGATATTTTATTATCTTTAGTACAAATAGGTACTGACTATTTGTTCCCATACTTCTTACTTTAAGTGAGCATATTTGTATTCTTTACATTTAACATTATAAATAATTTCTCTATTACGCACATACTCTGATCGTTTTTCTTCCATTTTTTAAATGATCGCACAGACGAACTTTTGTCTAATTACTGATAATTAAATAAATAAATACACTTAACAGTCACATACATAGTCCTGACCCCACATTAAGATCAATTAAGTGTTGTGTCGTGGGTATCGGGAACTACGAGAGACTTTTCGGTCTCTCAAAAATCCAGACCCGAGACCAATACTTACTGGGTCTCACAAACATTTGTCTCGGTGCGGGGCTCGAACCCGTGGCCTCTCGTTTCACAGGCGGCGTCTAACCAACTGCGCCACGGAGGCTGTCAATTACGTCCAGTCTAGTATTTACAAACAACTGGTCAAAGAACTGCGGTGTTTATTTCTATTAAGTCAAGTTAGATTCCCAGCCACACCTCATGTAAATAATTAGAAATGTCCAAATTGTATTCAACAATTTTAATTTGTATGCAGATTGAATAAAGAAAATTATACCTTGTACGTATTATAAATTCTAATTTAATTGTAAGTTTTAAGAAATGTTATATTAGTTGGCTTAAAAAGCTGGTAGCCATATTTACAAAACCTATTGTTGTGTAAACTCAAGTTTGTCCACAATCGCAAATCACTCAAAAGCGCTGTGGTGCACGGAGAAACCATTATTTTTTTCTCTCTCCAAATTTAATTACATTGGCCATTATTATCATTACTACTATTGGACTACCAGTATAAATGTACATTGTATAAATTATGAATGAATATTTTAATGAAAGCGTTGTTTATTTATGGCCGCTTCTTTACTCTATGCGTAAGACAAAAACCTACAGTTTGTTTTCAGCATAATGCTGAATGCCATAAATACTAGAGCAACGCGTCTTACAGCGATCTGAACAATAGATTCTTTGTTGTGTGCACACTGTCGGTCGAAATTCGAGGGCATGACCTTCAAAAACAAAAAACGTCTGAGACATACAGCGCAACTAACATAAATTGACAAGTGGTGAAATTAGGAACTAGAAATGAAAGTAAAAAATATCTTCAACGCTTTCATTAAAATATTCATTCATAATTTATACAATGTACATTTATACTAGTAGTCCAATAGTAGTAATGATAATAATGTCCAATGTAATTAAATTTGAAGAGAGAAAAAAATAATGGTTTCTCCGTGCACCACAGCGCTTTTGAGTGATTTGCGATTGTGGACAAACTTGAGTTTACACAACAATAGGTTTTGTAAATATGGCTATCAGCTTTTTAAGCCAAACTAATATAACATTTCTTAAAACTTACAATTAAATTAGAATTTATAATACGTACAAGGTATAATTTTCTTTATTCAATCTGCATACAAATTAAAATTGTTGAATACAATTTGGACATTTCTAATTATTTACATGAGGTGTGGCTGGGAATCTAACTTGACTTAATAGAAATAAACACCGCAGTTCTTTGACCAGTTGTTTGTAAATACTAGACTGGACGTAATTGACAGCCTCCGCGACGCAGTTGGTTAGACGCCGCCTGTGAAACGAGAGGCCACGGGTTCGATCCCCGCACCGAGACAAATGTTTGTGAGGCCCACAAGTATTTGTCTCGGGTCTGGATGTTTGTGAGACCGAAAAGTCTCTCGTAGTTCCCGATACCCACGACACAACACTTAATTGATTATAATGTGGGGTCAGGACTATGTATGTGATTGTTGAGTGTATTTATTTATTTAATCATCAGTAAATAGCCAAAAGTTCGTCTGTGCGTTCATTTAAAAAATGGAAGAAAAACGATTAGAGTATGTGCGTAATAGAGAAATTATTTATAATGTTAAATGTAAAGAATACAAATATGCTCACTTAAAGTAAGAAGTATGGGAACAAATAGTCAGTACCTATTTGTACTAAAGATAATAAAGTATCATACTAAAGATAACGGAGTAATTTTTTATACAATCAAATATTAAGTTATTGATGTTAAAATGTCAAAATACACGCGCTGTTTTAGGAATTATAATAGAAAAAAGTTAACCTTGTTATTTGTCTTTAGGTAGTCTCTTTTTTGTTTTCTTTTAAAATGACACTGGTAGTAGAAATATATAAAAAAAGACAACAAGAACAAGACGTGTGCTCGAGACACGATCTTGCCTACTTTGGAATTCACACATTTTATACATAAGTATTTCTAATATGTGTACACGGCATTGTTGCTTAACATTTTTCCACAGTAAATTTATTCTCAATATGTAATCTATGTTTGTTTACAGAATTTAATCAATCACAGTATTATATAATTGATTGATGTGTGATTTAATGTTAATTGAATCATTGTTTTTGACAATAAAACAGTTGCAAACTCGAATGTGATAGTACCACAGGTTATCACAGATAAGAACTGTTTATAATAAGCGCCAACTAGGATTGATTTCATTTGATAAAATATATTATTTATTTGTTTATATAGAGATGAGATAAAGAGTACATAAAAATCGACTCTTCCATCCCTAAAAGCTTAGTCATTGGCAGACGAGAAAACCGTCCTTTGTCAATGAAATTAAAAAAATAAAAACGTACGTGGGCCCTCTGACGACCCGTACGAACCATGTAAGATGTGCTCTTTACCATAGTTTTGTACTCTTTACTCTATGCGTAAGACAAAAACCTACAATGTGTTTTCAGCTTTAGAGTAGCCTCATTTTTGTACTGAGCCTGTACAATGTCCCACTTCAATTGAAGTGAGGCGTACTGATGCTTATTTGTGTGTCATAACTTTGCCTCACGGCTCACACCAATGAAATGACATTACAGACCAAGTAGTACACCAAATATGAAGTAGTACACATTAAAAAGTTGAGCCACTCTTACATTTTGACGTCATGTACGAGACAAATATACAGCCTCTTGCTCAGACTAAATACTCTCTAGACGTAGCCATGCCGTGGCCGCACAAGAGACAGATATATAATTCTTCAGTGTGGCCATGTTGGGAAAAATTCCTACTTTTGGTGGGTACTAACACAGGCCAACATAAGCGTTGCCAACCGTACGATTTAAATCGTATTTATTCGTATATCATATTTATTATTAAATGATAATGAGTTTATGATTATTTTTTACTTTTTAGTTCGATCTTATATGAAAGCTTGTTTTTTTAGTTTTTAAACTATAATTTAATTGCTTGCACTAAAACATCTATCTTCGTCTGTCTTATCAAAGAAAGACAACTGCGCGCAAATTACCAATTATATAGGTAATATTTTTTCAACAATAATATTTTGTTTATTATTCTGGACAAAATATAATATAATATCATATACTTTTTAAATTATTGCGTCGTCATCAGTCCTGGATACGTATGCAAAATTTCAAGTCAATCCGACGTTTTGAAGTGCTCGAAAATCGACTTCACAGATTCTGTTACATACATATAGGCGAAGTTAATAAAACGGTGTTAAAAATAATTAATGATCAACTACTTACATGAACATATTTTATTGGGACTGCTTTTGGTTTTACTATAACATTCTTCTTTTTATAATGAAAGGAATCTATCTCGAAATGTATTGAGCAAATTTTAAAATTATTTGTTGGTTGCCAATTTTGGTGTCCATTAGCTTCCACCCGTTTAATTCTAATTACTGTTAGTAGGAAACCTAAAATAAGAAGTAATTTTATTTTTTTACGTATGAATAACGCTATGTATGCAAGGAATAATATGCAAGTATTATCTAGGGTAAACCAATTTTCATAACAAGGTAACACTAAACTTTTAAGAAATTAAGGTTATTTAATATTATTTGTAGAATTTCTAAATGTAATCGATATTTCTCTAAGTAAAACAATTTGTATTGATATTAAAATACAACATTATTTACCAATAAACGACAAAATAATTATAATGTAACATAAATGAGTAACTTACGAGTGAAATGTTATTCCACAAATTTTTCGTTCACTGCGGCTTTTGCAGCCTAAAATACTACAACCCACCATTGCATATACACTATAGTCACTAATATTTGTATAAATTGCTGCTTTACACTATCCAAAACTATTAAAATATCGGAAAAACTTATTGACGTATATTTGTTGACAAACTGCGCTTATTGACAAATAAAAAAACCGGCCACGGTGACAAGGACAAAGAAAAAAAACTCTCTGTCTCTTTTACGCACACTAATTTTTAACTTGCGGTCTCACTCTTATTTCTCACGTTCCAGTTATGGCTACGTCTAGAGAGTATTTAGTCTGAGGCCTCTTGTATGTCCTACTCAACACTATTTGTTTCATGTTTGACATTTCACATATACTTTCGACTTGGCAGCATGGTCTGGATCTTAGCCGGTTCCTTACGGAACGAAAAGAACAAAAAAAAAAAAAAAATTGCACACAATACACATTTGTCAATTGAAAAGTAGACGGAATCTGCGTTATAAAATAAACACATGGATAAAATATATTTAAATTAATTCAATTACAAATAAAAATGTCTGAGTCGCTAAACGCAGCTCGGCGAAAATTAAACGAAGTGCTCGGAGACAAATCAACGAAATATTTCAACCACATGAAACAATGGTTTCGAATGAAATTAACTAAAGAAGAATTCGATGCTGAAGCTCGTAAACTATTAAATAACGAGCAAGTGCATTACCATAATGAATTTTTACTCGCTTTGTTGAATAAAGTCGAAGGACTGGCAGAGGCATCCATCAGTATAGCTCAAGAGAAAGCTAGTTCGCACAATAGAAATAGTAGGAGGCATAAGAGGAGTTCTCGTACATCATACTTCGAACCGGTTGACTTGCTTGAGTATTTGCCGCCAAGTTCTCCACCGGGTGCTGGAAGCGACGGCGTAAAGTACGCTGCCCAGGTACATTTTCTTCATCTATATTATTGGAATATTAATCTTGTTTGGATCATTGGCATATATAGATTTATGTTCCAGGCCCATCGATCCATGAAAAGCTATGGCCAAGTATGAAGCTGATGCACAATGAACTTAGTAAATGTAATTTCTAAGCTACAATAATTGTGGAGCTAAGAATTTTTTAATTAATAATTATTTTGTAGAATTTGATGTTCATGCCTCAGCTATAGATTATTCCAAAGCATTTGATAATTATCATCTACCTTAAAATTAAGTACTGGTTACCTATAACCCTGGATAAAGTATCAGACAATACAGGAACAGATATAACCCATTTCTATACATGCCAATGATTTTAAACAAAAATGAACTACCCAGAATATTTCTTAATGTAAGTGTTATTAAATATTTATTAATCTCTATGATTTCAGAATAATATAAAGTTACTAAGTGTAATGTTTTTCTACAGGAAATATTCTTGCCAGATCATGCCTTGGTTGTGGGAAGGTTCATGTTAGCAGCATGGGAACTAGGCTTAGAAGGGGCTGATGATGAAGCAGCCGACATGATGGTGGTAGCTATCCAAAACTTCCTCAAAAATATAATTAGTGCAGTAATCTCACAACGAAAAGGCTACAAGATGCGAGGGAAACATTTCATGTATGATGTCGGTGGAGAAGTACCCAACATGTGGCTGAGAAATTCAGCCAAGTTGTATGACCCACAGTATGCAGGAAGAGTTGATGTTGATGACAGTGCTGATGCATTGGGACCAAGATGTCCTCCCACTATAGATGAAATGGAACAGTCAGCTGCATATGAAATTGCTTGCAGGTAAGAAATTATAAAGTTATGTTATTTATTCCTTTTTCAATTTCTATTAATATGTGGACTGAGATCTATGTATTGATCTTTTAGGCACAACATGTGTCTTGTCTTGTATCTCGTGACATTAATGAAATATTTTTAATATACCTCAATTATATACCTGAGCGGGCTATGCTCGGTGTTTCCCTACGAGATCGAATCAGAAATGAGGAGATCTGTAGGAGAACCAAGGTTACTGACATAGCCCATAGGATTGGCAAGTTGAAGTGGCAGTGGGCCGGGCACATAGCTCGTAGAACCGATGACCGTTGGGGCCGAAAGGTTCTTGAGTGGAGGCCACGTACAGGCAAGCGAAAGGTCGGACGCCCGCCTACAAGGTGGACGGACGATCTGACTAAGGTCGCAGGAAGTCGCTGGATGCAGGCCGCTTCCAACAGGTCATTGTGGAGATCCTTGGGGGAGTCCTATGTTCAGCAGTGGATTTCCCGTGGCTGATATGATATAATATATATATATATATATATATATATATATATACCTGAAATGCGCAGGTATATATTTCATTATTTGTATTGTATTAGCACATAGAAGTCCCACTGCTTACTCGTCAATTGAGGATATGCTACGATTCATAGTGTTTAGTCCATATAGTCCACTACGCTGGCGTGTAGGTTGGCGAACTTTTGAATGCCATAGAAATTCATATAAATTGCTATGGTATGCAAGTTAACTTTATTTCTGCACCGTTTTTATTTAGTGATTATTAACTATCAATACACACATGACTCCAAAAAAGTCAGAGGTCTGCCCCGGAATTTGAACCTGCAACCACTGTGAACATGTTGGAAGTTGTGTCTGGTCTATTACCAGCAGGCGCCACACACATTATTTAAATTCACAAATATGATATATATTAAATTATAGTAATAAATTATTTTTATCACATCCTGAAAAAACTAAACAAACTAAAATGAAACATTATTATTTTGTTTCAGCACAAAAGAAGATGAGCCTAATGATGACAAATTGACAATTGAAGAGTTTTACACAACATTATTAACACACAAGAATATTATAGCCTGCCACTCAGTATATGCTGTGAATATGGAACGACTGGCTGTAATGTTAAATCATCCTAGCTATTGAGGATGTACAATTTAATCTATACTGTAATATGTAAATAAGTAGTGATGTTTTATGGTAAGAAGTGAATTGGGTGTTATTCTCATCACATTAATATGGGCAGTGAATATTTCGCGATAAGTTGAGATGGAGATAAAATATTTTGCCATATTACATAGTATGCCTGGACTTAATTATTTTTACTCTTATTTCATTGATTTGCAAAAAACACATTGATTTAAACTACTTGGCATATGATACTGCAGCACTAGAAAATTGCCATGTCGACCTGTCTGTGATGTCCTGCCTATGGCAGGTATATAGTATGTAAATTATGACATCCTGCCAATATACCTCGGAATCATAAGTAATAATTTAAATGTGTTTTAGCACTTTTAAGCGTTTCAAGTGTTTCGATGTGGGGAATAAAAATTGATTAATGAAAGCAGTTGCCGCATTTTTAATGTTTACTTCACAAGTAGTATATCATATCCTGTTCGCAGTTTTCTTTTCATTACCAACTATACAAATACAGTCAGCAAAGGAAGCTCAATCAAAAATCAATATGTGCAACATTCCACAAAGTAGAAAAAGTACTAGGGCGATAGAGAAAGCAAGGCGGTTTCGTTAAACCTATGTCATCCATATGCACAACATTCCACAAAGTAGAAAAAGTACTAGGGCGACAGAGAAAGCAAGGAGGTTTCGTTAAAGCTATGTCATCAATATCGAATCGAAATCTTGGAAAAACTGGAGTCAAATGTCGTTGAAGACGAGAACAGAGAGGAATTTGAAAATATTTCAGCCATTGGAAGACGATGATGATGAAGAAGAAGAAAATTAAAATTAGAACTTGTAGTTCTTATTATTATTCTATTTTTTTAACGTTGATAAATGTATGAAACGGTATTTTTCAATCAAAACAATACTTAAAAATTGAATTCTTTTCTTCTTATTTAGTTGGGAAGTAATTAGTATAAATAAAATTAGAATTAAGAAATAATTTAAGTATTTCCCTCATTAATTTTATAATTTCATGTGCAGGTAAGTGTTCTTAAATGAATAAGCACTTAATTATTGAAAAAAAAAAAGATAAATGATAATGTAATAGTTAATAAAAAAGGCGAATCATTTATAATTATGTATTTATTAATAATTTAAAAACTTTAAACGGCGTGTTTTTAATCGGGACTACAGGTTGACCTCGAAAGATACTGTATATAGATAAACACTGCGCGCGGTCTGCTCTCTATCTCAAAAATGGTTGAAGATATAAAAAAAATGTTTAAACAAAAGTTGTAGAGAATTTAATCCTCTACAACAGGGTTTCCTAACCTGGGGTCCGCGGACCGTTCTCAGGGGGTCCGCAGACAACATAAAAATTCCATCCATCCATCCATCAGCCAAAGGAAGTCCACTGCTGAACATAGGCCTCCCCCAATGATTTCCACAGATACCTGTTGGAGGCAGCCTGCATCCAGCGACGTCCCGCGACCTTTACCAGGTCGTCGGACCATCGTGTGGGTGGACGTCCTACGCTGCGCTTTCCGCTACGCGGCCTCCATTCGAGCACTTTCCGACCCCATCGGTCATCAGATCTCCGCGCTATGTGCCCTGCCCATTGCCACTTCAACTTGCTAATCCGGTGGGCTATGTCGGTTATTTTAGTTCTCCTACGGATCTCCTCATTTCTGATTCGATCTCGTAGGGAAACCCCGAGCATAGCCCTCTCCATAGCTCGTTGAGTGACTTTGAGCTTCCTAATAAGGCCCATAGTGAGAGGCCACGTCTCGCTGGCGTAAGTCATCACTGGCAACACACAACTATCGAAGACTTTCGATTTAAGGCACTGAGGTATTTTGGACGAGAAGACGTCGCGTAGTTTCCCGAACGCTGCCCAACCGAGTTGGATTCGACGATTGACCTCTCTCTCGAAGTTGGACCTGCCTAACCGGACCACTTGTCCTAAATAGACATATTCGTCAACAACTTCAAGAGTCGAGCCCCCAACACCGATGGGGGTGGGCACAACATGGACATTCGACATGATCTTCGTTTTGTCCATGTTCATTTTAAGACCCACCTGTTGGGAGACTCGATTGAGGTCTTCGAGCATAGTGCTAAGGTCTTCCAGCGATTCTGCCAAGACTACAATATCGTCGGCAAACCGAAGGTGAGGGATATACTCGCCGTTGATGTTGATGCCGAATCCTTTCCATCGCAAGAGCTTGAAGGCGTTTTCCAGCGCGGCAGTGAACAGTTTCGGAGATATGACATCTCCCTGTCTCACGCCTCTCTGTAGTGGAATAGCCTTCGTACTCTGATCTTGTACTCGGACCGACATGGTGGCGTTGTTGTATATACACTTCAACACTTCGATGTACCGATAGTCGATATGGCACCGCTGGAGAGACTGTAGCACAGCCCAAGTCTCGATCGAATCAAAGGCTTTCTCATAGTCCACAAACGCTAAACAAAGCGGCAAGTTATATTCCTCGGTTTTTTGTATAACTTGCCGAAGCGTATGGATGTGGTCTATGGTACTAAAGCCTTTTCGGAAACCGGCTTGTTCGGGAGGCTGGAAGTCATCAAACCTGCGTTCGAGACGATTTGTGATGACCCTCGAAAACAACTTATAGACATGGCTCAGGAGCGAGATGGGCCTGTAATTCTTCAGCAAAGTGTTATCACCTTTTTTGAAGAACAGTACCACCACGCTCCTGCTCCATGCCTCTGGTGTTGAGCCCTCGAGGAGAACGGAATTGAAGAGCCTCTGAAGGACTTTCAGTACCGGCGTTCCGCCCGCTTTCAGAAGCTCTGAAGTTATTCCGTCCTCGCCCGGCGCCTTGTTGTTTTTAAGTTGCTTCAGGGCCATCTCAATCTCACACAGGCTGATGTCCGGGATATCATCGCTAAAGTGTCGGATCAACTCGGCTCTCGGGTCTTCGGCCGAGCTAACAGCAGGTTTGGCAACCGAGGTGTAAAGCTGTCCGTAGAACCTCTCGATCTCCCTTAATACCTCTGCCCTCGTCGATACTACGCGGCCGTCTTCCGTCTTCAGCCTAGACAACTGGCTTTGCCCAATAGACAAGTCTCTTGCAAACACTTTGGAGCCTCCGTTCCGCTCGATTGTCTCCTTAATGCTCACAGTATTGTGAGCACGGACATCGTGTCGCAAGGACTTCCAGATCTGTTTATTGAGTCGCCGATATGCTTCGGCGTCAACGGAAGACTGCAGCGCTAAAGATCAACGTTCGGCCATGAGGTCAAGAGTGTGGATCGAGAGTTTTTGTGGTCTATCTCTACGGCGAGGTCTAAAATACTTAGATCCCACCGTATGGACAGCTTCTACCAAACCGCTGTTTAGCTCGTCCACTGCAAGGTTTTCTCCTAGACAATCAAAGCGATTTGTCAGCTCGAGTTGAAAGCTCTCGGGGTTTTGGATATGGGCGCGAGTAGGTCGGAGCGTAGATTTCATCAAGCGACGCCTTTCCGATTGGACATTGATATTCAGTGTGCCCCTAACCATTCGGTGATCACTGCCGGTTTTCACCCTGTTGATCACAGAGACATCTCTGAATATCCGTCTATTCGTCGTCAAGATGAAATCTATCTCGTTTCTCGTAGAACCGTCAGGACTCAGCCAGGTCCATTTCCTGTGAGGCGGCTTCTGGAAAAAAGAGTTCATCGCAAAGAGTCCCTCTTTCTCCAGAAAGTCGGCCAGCCTCTGACCCCTGGGGTTCCGTTGCCCATGTCCAAATTGCCCCACTTTCAACTCTGCATCGCTTCCCTTGCCCAACTTTGCGTTGAAGTCTCCCATAACAATATTGAAGTAGGTTTTGGAAGTATGTATGGCCCGATTTATGTCCTCATACATTTCCTCTACTTCTTCATCTAGGTGTGTCGAGGTCGGCGCGTATACCTGTATGACCTTCAACGAATATCTTTTAGATATTCTGAGTATAAGGTATATTACCCTGCTCGACACACTTTCGATAGATACGATGTTGTTGATGAGAGACTTGTGGACGAGAAATCCGACACCTCCTCGGGACTGTTGGTCGTCCCCCCGGTAGAAGAGCAGGTTACCAGACTTCAGGGTTATCGTATCCTCCCCGATTCTTCGGACTTCCGATAACCCCAGAATGTCCCAGTGTAACCTGCTCAATTCTTCTTCCAGTTCGACAATCTTCTCGTCTGTCCTCAATGTGCGTACGTTGTGTGTTACCAGGGCCAGTCGTCGTCGGGGGTGGTAGCCGGGGCCAACCCGGGGATTCTTAGCACCCCCTGCCCCACCGTAACCATGACTGCTACCATAGCCAGGAATAGTGGGGCTGCCGGGGACTGGGGGCCTGGTCTCTATTTGTGTCACCATTGTGGGGGTATTTGCCGTTACTCGCCACGCTTGGCAGGCGGGTTGGCGAGCGCAGTAGGGGACTATGTTAATGACGCTGCTGCCCGCCATTAACCGGGGAAAGGAAATAGGATTTGTGGGTAGAGGATGTTATAGGAAAGGAGAGTATGGCCTGAGGGAGTGGATACTGCAGTCACGGACGGGAAGTTAAGGTGACTGCAGTAGCTCGGGGGCCGAGGTCGCGTACTCGTAGCACCTATACTAGGACAGGCCATGACCACTAGATAGGAGCATCCCTGACATAAAAATTACGACAACAAAAAGCGAAAAAGGATTTTAAAATACAGAAATAGACTACAACTAGAAGCAGATTTAAGGCGCCAACTGAGCAACAATGACCCAAATATTACAACTTTGACCGCAAAACCGCAACATCAACCATCACATTTTTACAATAATTTACATACATACATAAGCTCACGCCTTTTTCCTAGAAGGAGTAGGCAGTGGTGCCAGGACACCCACATTTCACCTTGTATGTTCTGTCCCACGATGTGATAGGTGGGGATCCTATCACGATATCGGGCACAACACTCTGGGCTAATAAAATGAATAGAAAAATCCAATATCACTTTGCCCAATCCGGGATTTCAACCCGAGACCTCAGCTTTGTAACCGTACCCTAGTACAACTACGCCACCAAGACAGACAAAGAAAATAAAAAAAGTAAAATAATTTATGTAATATATCCATGGTTTTTTTTTGCAATTAAAAGTACGTGAGCGATTTTTTTCGTATTATTTATCGGGGTCCGCTAATCATAATAAAGTGGCGCTAGGGGTCCGCACTAGAAAAAGGTTGGGAAACCCTGCTCTACAATATTTGTGATACATACAAATAGCATAAAACTCATAGGAAACGAGATATTTGCAATAAATGTGTAAAAAATCGATTTTTTGGCTTTTGACCTTGGAATATCGGTAGTCGCGGACACCCTATAATAAGTAGGTTTTGAGACACCTTTTAGGGTGTTGAAATAAAGGTTTATACAAGTTTATAGCCGACTGTCTCTCATTCCGAGGTGAAACCCCTAATATGCCTGGACTAGTTTCGTTAAACCAATGTCATCAATATGCGCAACATTTCACAAAGTAGAAAAAGTACTAGGACAACAGAGAAAGCAGGGAGGTTTCATTAAACCTATGTCATAAATATGCGCAATTGGCAATATTTCATAAAGTACAGTCAGCATACGAGTCAGCAACATAAGTCGCTGAACACTTCACATTTTTTGATAACCTTTTTATGAATTAAAATTTGTACGTACTACTCTGTAGTCATAATATATAACCAAGTAAAGTAATCTATGCCGAGAAGTGCCATACGATATTGAAAATAATTATTATTTTGGATAACAAGACAATTCCAAATCTCGTGAATGTGTAGCGACTTATGTTGCTGATTGTACAAAATGTACTACGGCGACAGAGAAAGCAAGGAGCTTACTGTAATTTGATAGTTCTACCCACAGTTCGAAGTTCAGCCGAAATTATATAACTACCCGAAGTTACATTCCTCTCACTACGATTATTATTGTCATCAACTCAGTAAGATTAAGGAGTCAATTCTGATATGAAATATTTATCTAATCCTTTTTTTTCTGAAGTCTCATTTCTGCCTTGCGAGAATTGCAGACGTAGACCTTTTTTTCTATGGAAAGTATATTTAATACCTATATTGTGATGGCATAAATATTTATGTAGGTGTAAAGGAAATTAGGAACGTCCTTACTTTCTCTGTTGCCTTATCACTTTTTATGTTTTTTGCTTTCATTGATTTTTAAATGACAACGGTACTAAATATGAGAAAGAGTATATTCTCGCCTCAAAGGTCGCAACCGTATCTCTATGCCCTATTGTTTTGAAGATATTCATGGGCGACGGTGATCACTATGGTGATCACCTACTATTAGGTTAACCTGTTAAGTGAATTGTATGCTTGGTTGCTCCCTATAATAATAATAAAAAATCACTTCATGAATTCAGTCATAAAAAAGTATGACCTATTGCCCATCACGTTTTAAAGCTATCTATTCTAAATGTTGTAAGAAATAAACACACAAAAAATATAACAAGTTTTATTTAAACATTATCATTAAAATCTTTAAAATATAACATTAGGTTGTAAATAAATTTGCTAACATAACATTTAAAAGAGTATTATTACATATTAAAGCTATTGTATTCGTATTAATTTTGTGTTAGTTAATAGGTTATAGTCCGAAGCAAAATACAGAATATCAATAAATTATAATTTAATAATAGGAATACAAATATAATTATTTCTTCTGGGACGTGATTATTCTGTTGTAATGAGTGTCCACGGGATTATGACCCAACTAAAGAGATACTTTAAAAGCAAGCCTCCAGAAATCTTACAAAAGGAGAGTATCATAACTATTATATTGCAACTATGCGTAACTGTTTTTTTTTTGTTGTCCAAGTAGTTTCGCTTTATTATATCTAACAGTAAAAGACGGTTTTATTGGAGGGCAAGTAGCGTACATAAGAATGAGTACCTATTGGAGTTTGAAGTGGATAGTTAAGAGTAGAGAATGTAGTGGAAAATAGAATAAGTAGAAGAAAGCGGTGTGAGTCATTGAGTTATAAATCCGGTACTTAATATACGTCATACTTTTTTACTAAGTCTGGTCTGGCGAAGAGAATAGAAAGTAATGGTGCGGAGAGGTAGGCTAGAGTAGTCTTTTTTTTTAATTCACATGACTGTCACTTGGCATCTATTCTAAATGGAGTTAAGACGTTACACAATAATTGTCTCATTATTTTCATCTTTTATAATACCTACACTGAGCAGAGTACAATAATAACTGTCCTGCCTATAGTAAAATAAAAATGTTTCACATATCTAAGAGTTCCTACATCTGTGCCGGCGAACCGCTGTGTTCCGAAGGCGACTCCACGATAACCTGAGGCACACCTCGTGCAGGTCGCGGCGATCTCCTAGGACTTGCTTCCAGCCGGTGCAATTCATGTTCTTCTGCAGGTGGGGTTGTCTCCCTACGTCCACCGGCTAAGAACCGCCGTTTCTTCCAGGCAACGAAACCCAGCACGCCTAAGATGACTACAATGCTTATAGCTCCAAACGTGATGCCTGTTGCTGATGCTTTTGATATTGTGTAGAACCCTGGATAAATTGATTTATTGTAATAAACCTACAGTATTCAACAATAAACTGGGAATGGTTTTCATAGTGATAGAGCTAGGCACTCAAGATCTAATAATTCTTTAATTTCTTCAAATAGTAATCACCACAGCGTTATTGGTACTTGTAAATAAAGGCAGTCACAGTGAGAAGGCAAAGCCTGTTAAATTATCGACAAACCTTCAACTTCGAGACTAATGATGTCAGTGTATTCCTTTCCGTCTTCAAGACCAGCGCCACATGTCCATAAACCAACGTCTTCGTATTTCACTTTTCTGATAGTCACGGCACAGTCTCCACGATCAAGGCTTTTGTTTCTTGGGTAGTAATAGCGATTTAGTATCTGGCTAAAAAGAAAATATTGTTAGAATATTTATTTATTTATATATGCTTTATTGTACACCAAAATGAAAGACGCATACAAAATACTTAAAAACTAAAGGCATGGTTACAATAGGCGGCCTTATCGCTAGCTGCGATCTCTTCCAGGCAACCTTTGGATGGACTGGATTTTTGAGAAATTGAAATATAGGGTAGTGCAAATAGTGAGAGAATAAACAATAATAATAATAATTGATGTACATGCTATATTATATTAATTTACATAATATAAATACACACAAACATACATACAAACATACATACATACAAACATACATACATACATAAATACTAATGTATATTGAGCTAACTATAATGATGATATAAGTAAAGAGGATCAGAAATATATATATAACATTGAAAAAAAAAACATGTACTCATTATTACATCATTTGATAATCTATACTAATATTATAAAGCTGCAGAGTTTGTTTGTTTGTTTGTTTGAACGCGCTAATCTGGAACTACTGGCCCGATTTGAATGATTCTTTCAGTGTTGGGTAGTCCATTTATCGAGGAAGGCTATAGGCTATATATCATCACGCTATGACCTATAGGAGGAAAGCAGTAGTGATATTTCTAGCAAATACGAGGAAATTTTGTTCGTTTTTCGTGGTCCGATTGGACGATATTCTTAACTGATAGTCAGAATTAAACATTTTGACCGCCATTTTGAAACGTGTATGCACCCGGGCGGAGCCGGGCCCGACCGCTAGTGTTGGTAATAAAGGTCAATCTCGGAAGTATACTCTATTGTAGTATGTAGTATTCATACGTCTGTATATGGTGCGGGTTGGCGGACTTACATATCATAGTAATTCTTAAAAATCGCTATGGTATGCTGGTTTCCTCACAATGTTTCCTTCACCATCATAGCGCGTGATGATTGTTTATAATACACACTTGACTTCTTTTTTTTTGAGGTGGTTTGAACCCGTGACTATCTTGAACATTTCACGTCTGGACCGTTTACCAACTGGCCATCACGCTCAGATAACGCCTATTAAACAATGCATACCTAGATGTAATTTATTTTTACTTACTTGTTTTCTGTGACTTGGGTATCTATGCCAAAGGGTTTGCCTTTAGGCGGTTCGAATCGACAATACCTTAGCGGGATCAACCGTTTAGTTGTTACACAAACAAGCGTTACAGGTTTTCCATGAACCACGGTTATATTCTTCTGTATAGCTGCAACCTGATTAACTACCCTTACTTCTAAGTTCTTTATTATTTCCACACCAGTTGCAGTCCTTCCTTGAACGGCACTACCAATGTGGCATCGCCATTGTCCTTCCTCTTTTTGCGTAGCTTTAATTTTGACGGCGCAATGGCCAGCAGTAAGCGTCGGGCCTGCGAAACTGAATCATTGAAAACATTAAATTTCTGCTTGGTCAACCTATGTATATATGTGCGTGTAAATATTTTTTTCTAATGAATCTAATTATCTATATTGTATTAAATGTTTATGCGAAATTCTAATAAATATTGACAGCCTTATCAACAGTAGTGCCTCATACTTTTATGGATTCATTATCTCACAATTAAATTGGGCTTTGAATGTTTTCCATAACATCCGTTATTTAAATTAATCAGTCACAGTTTTTCATACATAGGCTCTTTATTTGTACGCAAATATACAGGGGCTACCAACTTTAAAACTCTGACTTTGATTTTCAGATAAAGTACCTTAATCACATCGTTGTAAATTGTAATTTACGATGCGAAAATATATATTGCTAATTAATATACCCAATGGCATACAAATCTAAATGCGACATACATATTAATTCATATTATAGGGTACATACATTACGGAAGCCGCAAAGCAAAGCCCTTCGTAAATGAGATGTAATGACAGGTAAAGGACGATTCGCTAATTCGCTTATAATCGAATAGAAATAATAGAACTTAGGCTAACCTTGTCTGGTTTACCTTAGATAGGAACACATTCATATAAAAGTATCATTACATTAAAACTATAATGCTAAAACCTCCAGCATCGTATTACTAGGTGAGACCAAAAAAAAAACTTAACAGAACTTAGAAACCGTTTTTCCATACTTGGTACATAATTTTTTTAAACTACTTTGCCTCTTAAATCTGTAAGATGGATACCTCCAATATATTAATCGCGTCCTTTTTAATTGTTATCACCACCTAATTATCTTTTTTTTATTAAATAGATAAGTGTATGAGTTTTCTATGATTAGGGTGAATAACATGAAACAACTTACGAATATCTGCTTCCATTGGGGTGAATGAATCCACAATAGGCCATCGGTACATCTGTTTTACATTCTATTTTTACTGATTCTTTTTCTAGGGCTAGTATCGTTTCAATACCATTAACTTCAAATATTCTGGAAGCTGCAAGAAATATTATCAACAATCACAACCTTCTTTGAGAAACAATTCACGAATCGAGATTTTCACACGCACCTTTAATTCCCGAGGGGTATTCTTTTAGTAAAATGAATGTCAGTAATAAAATAAGAAACTGTGTACACATTTTGCTACTGTCAGCTTATTGCAATCTAGTCGACTGTCTGTCTCAATTTGTTGCCTTACGAATAGCTACTACCCTCGTGATAATAATATGTATGTCAACAAGTCGTTAATTTATAATTGCACTTTCGATAACTGTTGACTTATTGCTTAAGAAGTCGTAAAATATATCAACCGTTAATTGATATTGTTAATATTTTGACCTTTGTTGTTGACTAAAAAAATACTTTTTAACATTTTGTTCCATAAACTTCCAAACTAGACAAAACAAAATGAGATGTTTAATTAGTGAACATCAATACCAACACCCACTAACAAACAATATTTCTGGAATGTTGGTGGAAGTCTTTAGTTCGGCAAACATGGTCATCATAATGCCAAAATGGTGAAGTAATGATCTCGCACAAGTCATATTGTCATATTTCAATGGTTACTTGGAACATCGTATAACGAAAAGTTACTTTGTTGTTAGCACTTACATGTTGCCGTGTTAGTATAGTATGTTAAGTAATGTTTTCTAACATGTGGTAACAATAGATAACATTGTTATCGTGAGGTCGCGGGTTCGATCCCCGCACCGAAACAAATAATTATGTGATCTACAGGTAGGTATTTATTTCGAATCTGGGTTTTTGTGAGACTGAAGCCTTTCGTTACATCCATCAAGTTACTGATATCCAAGACACAAGACTGAATCTTATGGTGGGGTCAGGACTATGTATGTGACTGTTGGGTGTATTTATTTATTACCTATATTTTATATTATTCTTTGTTATATTTTATTAATTTCTTTATTGGTGGTATGGACACAATTAGGAACACTCAATTGTAACAAATTGTAACAACAAAGATTACAGATTGTTACCGTGATGCACAATGTTGCTCCAAAAAAGGTGACTGCACACTGGACGCACCATATAATGAATTTTATTATATCGTGAATTCATTTTAGACATTTAAGTGTTCAATACAAAAGATTTTACAGTAGGGGGATACTGGCAATTTAGTATCGCCAGAGGCAGCACACATAGAAGGTTCGATTACCAGGTCGGACAGTGCACTTACACTTTTTCGCTAAGACATACATTTTATCTTACCTGAACATCTTCACAGTAATTTTGTCAGAATTGTACAGCTTTTGGATATGTGAGTCTATACCAGCGTAATTAATGAATGAATTTCAAATAAAAAAAAATATATGCATGTTTGTATGTTTGTCAACGCATACATACACATCTTAAAAAGTATAAGTCGGATTTCGAAAATTCTTTTTGCGTTCTATTAGATACAGTCCATCTTAAGAGATGTATAAGTTGCATTAAAATTAGTATCCTAGTTTAAGATAGAGCAGGGGTGTCCAACCTTTTCCAGTCTGCGACGCGCATACATGTTCACTATTTTATCTTGATCTCCCAAACTAGATATCTAAGGGTAAAAAGTTTCGATTACTACAATAAAATTTTAAAAAAGTAAGAAATAAAAATAGTTTAAATTTAAACGGTCGATGCCGCCCTTAATATTTGAGATCAGCTGTGCCCCACGGTGTTACTCGCATAGTTCGTAGCCTGATGTTATAGTTGGCACCGACCTCAAAAAATTTGGCCAATTTAGTATTTTAGATCTATCAAAACATAAATTTTCTCTCTTTTTATTTCAATTTTGAAGTCGGTAAATTTTTTTTTATGACTCTTAATAAGTAACATAACATAACAAGCCCTCATACATTTCTCAATAAACCCATACCTATAGCGAAAATCAGCGCCGGATCTAGGTTTTTTTCGAGGCGGGGCAAAAACTGAAAAATGCCGCCCCCCCTTGCCTATATTTTTACCTTAATCATCATCATCATTTTTAGCAACCAGACGCCCACTCAACACAGGACTTCGGGAAAGAACGTCATTTTACCACCATGTTAAGAATTTTTACACGCTTTATATTTGCGTCACTTTTGAGGGTTAACGTCAAACACGTCTGTAGGCTTTGACTCTAGTTTTCCTACACGTAACCCCTAGGTAGTGCCAAATGAGTGACACAGTTCGTGGTGGAAGGACTTAAGTGTCCGTCTGGGTAGCGATCACCGTCCACGGGGCGTAAAGACCGTCATAGTGATCTGATAGTGATTTTGTACGTATTTTTGATCGCTCTAGAAGGGAGGAGTGTTGACCCGCCGGCGAAAGAGACAGTACAGTACAAGCGTCCAATCGTGGATAACCACCACGAGGGGCTGCCTCACCATGTCGCACATAATCTTGGGTGGGTACGTCGTGCCAGTTGGTGACCGGATGTGGCCGACATTTAGAGACATGCCGACTCTTTCATGCCGGTGCCCATTCGGCCTACTTAATGCTCGGACTTTGGCTTCTCGATGCCTTTTCATCAAACCCATCCCTTCAACCTCATGACAGTGCAATTAAACAAAGTAGGTCTTTCAGCGGTGCATAACCCCACCATCGCGTTCACTATGGAGTTCACCAACATCCGCGAACTCCAAACGAACTTAATGTCGTCCACCACCATCTTGAGATGGCCTAGTCTGCTTTGCTCTTCTTGATGGAGACGCGGATTCAGTCGTCCGGCCGAATATTCCTACCTGCTGTACCCCGGGGTTATTCGCTTGAAAAAAGCTTCAAGCCTAAAGCCGGGGTATGCTTGTATGTATATTCGGTTGGACATCTACTGTCACCGTTTAAGCTGCATGGAGGGCCCCTCCTTCTCCGCTTTGTGTTTGCACCTGAATTTTGGTTGCCTGAGCTGCATCGACGTGTGCCTTTACAGGTCTCACAACGGGGAAGATGAGACGACTCGGCTGTTCAGGTATCTCAGCCATGTGGCTGATGACGAGCGGACGCAGTTTCCGTCGGCTGAAATGGTCTTGGGGGATTTCAATGCACATCACAAACTGTCGCTGGGCTCCTCCAAGACTGGTTCAGTCGTACATTTATCCTGGGCTGTTTAAAAAAAACAATTGTGGTTGTATCATTGAGATAAAACGACGTATGGCGATGGCTAGAGGGGCAATGGAAAAGCTCAGGAAAATATGGAGGAATCGTACTACTACAAAGGCTACTAAAGATGAGGCTTGTCCGAGCACTTTCTCGTATTTCTGTACGCCGCTGAAACATGGGCGTTACGGGAGAAGAAAGATGTAGCTTCCCTAGAGATGACGTGTTGGAATGCTTGGAATATCAGGTTCGAATTCCATACAACGTTTCAAGAACTCGGCATCAAGTAGCGTCTTTCCGAGATAGTACGGCCCCGTATACTTCGAATATTCGGTCACTTCTCACGACCATGAACCATATGAAGCCACGAGTTCTGCCGCACATCTTAGAGTTGGCCAGCGACCCCAATGACCCCTATTGAGGAAGGAGGAATTTTGCCGCCCCTTGACTACTGGGTGCGTGAAAACAATAAATAACCATTAAAAAAAAACAATATTCTTAGCAAGGAACTCTAAAAACTAAAATCAATGTTAAAAAAAATACGTGTTTTTTTCATATTTAAGCACGATTTTTTTATAATGTATCACTATTGGAATATTTTATAATATCCAAGTATAGATATTTACTTGGGAGTGTCCTACCCCGAATTGCCCCCGAACCAAGGTCTTGGTTGCACCTGTTGCACCTGAAGATGTTCTCTGTAGTCTTCGTCGCATGAAGAACCGGAAAGCGGTAGGGCCTGACTATATTCCGATAGAGGTGTGGAAAGTCGTTGGGGCTTCATGGTGTAGAGCTTCTTGCTGCGTTATTTAAACGCATCCTGAATACCAAAAACATGCCTGACTCATGGCGGTTGAGTGTGATAGCTCCCGTGTACAAGGGTAAAGGCTGTGTTCAGGAATGCGGTAATTATCGTGACATTAAGGTCATGAGTCATACCATGAGGCTCTTCGAACGCGTCATCGAGTCCAGGCTCCGCCAAACGTGTACTGTCTCTGAGTGTCAATACGGCTTCCGTCCTGGCAGTGGCACTACCGACCCGATATTTGCACTCAGGATACTTACCAAGGCATACAGAGCGAAGAAGACGTCACTGCACATGGCTTTCTTGGACCTGCAGAAAGCCTTCGACTGTGTGCCGCGACAGGCAATCTAGTGGGCGATGAGGGTGAAAGGGATACCGGAAGCCTATGTGGACATTATCAGAGACATGTACCTCCGATCCGAATCCTTCGTTCGGACCGCCGTTGGCGAAACGAATCCTTTCCCGATTGATGTCGGTGTGCACCAAGGCTCGGCGCTGAGTCCATTCCTCTTCAGTGTTGTGCTCGACGCCATTACGTCTCACATCCAGGACCCTGCGCCCTGGTTGTTGATGTATGCCGATGACATTGCACTGGTGGAGGAGGACCGGCGACTTTTGGAGCCCAAGGTCAAGCGGTGGAAGGAAACGGTTGAGAGCGGTGGTCTGAAGTTAAATGTGGCAAAGACCGAGTACATGGCTTGCGGGAGTACGGACCCCCAAAGCATCGTGATAGGGAACGAACTTGCCGTGAAGACGGACAAGTTCAAGTACCTTGGGTCCGTACTGCATGAGTCCGGTGACATCGACCTTGACGTCAAAGCCCATATAAGCGCTGCTTGGGCTAAGTGAAGGGAGATCTCGGGCATACTCTGCGACCGCAGGATGCCGATGAGGCTCAAGGGTCTCATCTATAAAAGCATCGTGCGGCCGATGCTCCTGTATTGGTCTGAGACGTGGCCTGCCCTCAAGCGGCACGTCCAGGAGGTCCACGTCGCGGAGATGAAGATGCTGCAGTGGATGTGCAACGTTACGCGTTTGGAAAAAATCCGTAACGAGCACATCCGTGGCAGTCTTGGTGTCCGCGATGTGGCTGATAAACTCCAGGAATCCCGCTTGAGATGATATGGTTACGTCCTAAGGAAACCGCAGAAGTACGTCGGTAATGTGTGCCTGAGCCTCAATATTCCCGGACCTCAACCGCGGGGTAGACCAAAGAAGCGCTGGCTCGATGTCGTCAAGGAAGATATGAGGGTCAATGGCCTTACTATAGAGGATGCCGAAAATCGGACGAAATGGAGGAGAATGTGCCGGAAGGCGGACCCTGGCACCGGCCGGGATAACGCCAGGTAGAAGAAAAAGAAGAAGATCCAAGTATAGATATTTAACAAAGTGTTTATTATTAAATTGTCAACGTGGAGACGTGGGAACATATAACTGAAATATTTTAACTATTCTTAATTTTCATACCCCATTTTTTTATTATTTCAGTAAATCAAAACAAAAAAAATTGGCCCCGATTTGCCGCCCTACTAGTAAATTCGCCACTGCCTGTATCACATAAAAGACGTTCGTTCTTCGTTCGGTTAATCAACTAAAACTAACTACTAAACACAAATTGGATATTTGAAAGTAAACGTAATTGTTGACATGGATAAATTACATTCCAAATATTAAGATTTCATCTCTTTTTCACGCGCCCCTATCGCATAATCACTAATTCGCGCACGGCGAAAAAAAAATGGTGTTACGTTATTGATGACTTTTGTAGTTGTCTCCCAAGATTCAATATGCCGCCCCCTGAACTTGCCGCCCGGGGCACAGACCCCGTCTTGCCCCCCCCCTAGATCCGGGCCTGGCGAAAATATAGGATTAGAATGTCTCGGTGGCGTAGTTGTACTGCGCTACGATTACAAAAACAAGCTTCGGGTTTGAGTCCCGGGTCGGAAAAAGTGGTATTGCATTTTCTAATCGTTATTATCAGCCCAGTGTCAGGAATTTGTGTGTGATATGGCGATAGGCTCGCCCCCTATTGCAGGGTGACGGAACACCAGACGAAATGTGGGTGTCCTGGTACCTCTGCCTACCACTTCGGAGGAAAAAGGGGTTAGTTGTTGTATATATACGTATCCATTTAAATGGTTCATTATTTTTGTTTAACGGTATTTTGGAGATTTGCCATTACTTATAGCCTCCGTGGCACAGAAGGTTAGACGCCGCCTGTCAAACGAGTGGCCGCGGGTTCGATCCCCGCACCGAGAGAAATGTTTGTGCGCCCCACAAATATTTCTTTCGGGTCTGGGGGTTTTGTGAGACCGAAAAGTCTCTCGTACCCACGACACAAACCTCGATCTTAGTGTGGGGTCAGGACTATATATGTGACTGTTGGATGTTATTTATTTATTTATTGGCAAAAATAAAAGCCAAAACTCAATATAACTTTTTACTTTCGTTCAAAACTATGTACAGGTGATTTGTAAACTCTCATTTTCTTCTATTCCTATTCTTTCTAGTTTTGTCTATTTTCTTATCTGTAGATAGTTCTTGCTGCAGTTTCTTTAACATTTGAGGTGTAATTAAACCCTGAAATAAATAAGAACGATAAACAATGGCACAGGAAATAAAATATGACTAAGGAAGCAACGGTCGCAATAGTGACATAAGAAATAACCAATACGAATTTAGCGCTTAAATTGACAGCATCCGTGGCGCACCGCGCACTTGGTTCGACGCCGGCTGTATAACGAAGGACCGCGGGTTCGATCCCCACACAGAGACAAGTGTTTGTGAATATACCGGGTATATCAAGACTGCTACCGGAAACGAAGCCGGGTGATAGTTTAAGCGACTTCAGACACAATGCAACAGAAAAAGTTGCAAAAAAAAAAGCGACAATTTTTTTTTGTTATTTTTTTCCTATGGCCATATTTGTGTGGTAAATACATTTTTTCCTAAAATAATAGTGTATATCCTTTTATTTATAAATACTCTAAGGTATAAAAGAGTTTAAATTATTATTTTAGCAAAAACTATGAATTTACCACCCAAAATTGACGATATTTAAAAAATCATAAAAAATAATTGTCGCGTTTCTATGCAAAATTTTAATTGCATTGTGTTTGTAGCCACTAAAACTACCACCCGGCTTCGTTTTCGGTAGCAGTCTTGAGATACCCTGTATGTTCCGGGTGTGGGTGTTTGTGAGACCAAAAAGTCTCTCGCATTCCTTATACCCACGACACAAGTCTATATCTTAATGTGGGGTCAGGACTATGTATGTGACTGTTGGACGTATTTAATAATTTAACTCCGCGCGTGGTGATTTGTAAACTTATTCTTACGTATCAAAACTTCCTCATTTGGGCCGATACATAATTTAAACTTGTTCAAATTCTAATACAATTACTCCTTATATTACATATTCTATAATATTACTTTTTTTGTCGATACAATCGATACCTTAGTGACTAGAGTATCGATACTGCAACTGCCTGCTTTTAAAATCTTCACTTACCCTTGCTACTAGCATCTCGGAAAGTTTTCCTTTCGATTCATCTCCTTTAGATTGGCCTGACGATAACGCTTTAGTTATCCTTCTACTAGCATTAAACGATTCTGCAGTGTCTTCATCGCGAATCATTTGGTCTGAATTTCTTAATAGCCTGGAACAACGAAATATCGATAAAATTATTTAAAGACCGAAGATTTTTATGTAACTGCTTACCAATACTTTGATAATATGTAGTATGTATTTACCTAGTAATTTGGAATATTCCTTGCTGTATAATAGCATCCAATTCTGTTTCCATATCGCGAACTAATTTAACGTCGGGAAACATGTCGGGAAATCTATAGCTGTGGACAGAAATATACCATTAGAAAATAGTAGTTACTACAAAAAGGTAGTTTAAGCTAGCTATAAGATTAAATTAACGGTTAACTGTCAATTATTGGTACAGACTTTTGAATTTGACAATATCTACTTTGATAGTTTTTTTTTTTATTTTCTTTGCAGTTATTTTATTGCTATACAGTAATATCGAACAGAGTTCTTGCGTGAATCGTAAGCAGAAATAAAGGGTGTGTTTGGATAATATCATCTGCTCTCTACAATACGCTTGATAGTAACTTAAGTAACCTTATTTTGATTTGATTCTTAATTGTCATCCAAAAAAGTATTCATATGAATACCGAATATTTAAGAACATTCCTTTTTGACAATAACCTTGTATAACTTTCTGGTATTAATGTTACCTACATTTTTTTTTTGAAAGAACGAAACAATGAAAAACTATTTATTGATCACAGTTGCAACACATAACAATAAACATAAAAACATACACAATAAAAATGGCTGATCGCGACTGTGACCGGTAGGCGGCCACTCAGCTTTATGTTATGATGTGGTGCAAACCACAACACAACGCTGATTTTCAGTAGCCACCTCAAGTGACGTACGGACGTCAAACCAACTACTCAAAAACATTTCGTGATAAAAAAATTTATACAATATATATTTTTTTTTTTTTGCTTTTTTTACTGCAATATTTTGAAAAGAATCGCATAACTCTTAACAAACCTAAACAAAAATTTTTAAATAATATTTTTATAAGTACCTCAACCACAAGTAGAGTTCCAGCACATCGAACACCGACTCCAAGTGGACCAGATCCATTATAGTCTTCGGCGACGGAAGCGGCCACTCCACTGAGTTCACCAACCAGTTCCTAGTGATGGGCTCATTGCGACTGTACTGACGGACCATCTGGTGGAAATTGAATGAAACAGTGATGTATTAATCAGATTACAGTCGAAAAAATGATTGATACAAATAACAGTGCCGTCTAGGAACGTATAAAGCTATAACTGTAAGATTATTTTTAACCTTCCAACCTTTGCAATTTTTGCATAAGTGAAAGTGTTACACCGGGGGTGCTATATATTAATTCATCATCATCATCATCATCTCAGCCACAAGAAGTCCACTGCTGAACATAGGCCTCCTCCAAGGATCTCCACAATGACCTGTTGGAAGCGGCCTGCATCCAGCGACTTCCTGCAACCTTAGCCAGGTCGTCCGTCCACTTTGTAGGCGGGCGTCCGAAATTTGCTTGCCTGTACGTGGCGGTATATTAATTGAAAGGTTTTATTCAAATTGTATTTAAAAGTCTATCTGTATCAGCCCATATACGTCTTACTGCAGGGCACGGGCCTACTCTACAATCGAGAGTACGATTGAGAGTGGTTAGGCCATATAGTCCACCACGCTGGCCTTACATTCCATAGAAATTCTTATAAATGGTATGCAGGTTTCCTCACGATGTTTTCCTTCGCTGTTTTAGTGCGTGGTGATTGAATATAAATACACATGACTCCGAAAAGCCAGAGGTGTGCCCTGGGATTCGAACCCGCGAGCACCGTGAACATATTGGCGTTCGCGTCTAGTCCTTTTATCAACAGGCCACCACGTACATACTTAAAAATTTTAAAGTAGAAAAGCCTATCGATCCCTGAAATAAATTAAAATAATATTAAATATTACCTTGAGGAACGTGGCGCACACAAACGGCAGTTTGTTGTTGATGGGCGCGCAGCAGAACACGTAGCGAGCCCGCAGCGGCAGCGGCACGTGCTGGATCATCTCCGCCAGGAATTTGAACGCCTCCGTGTTGCACATGAAGTATAGCGAATCGTCCACGGTGCATAGGTGCACGAATATATCCTGGGGACAAATTGTTCAGTTATTTACCATTTACAAGTAATAATTAACGTGTAATCATACAAAATAACATACAGGGTATATCAAGACTGCTACCGAAAACGAAGCTGAGTAGTAGTTTTAGTGACTTCAGACACAATGCAACTAAATTTTGTGCAAAAAATTTACGTTTTTTTTCTATCGTCGTATTAGAGTGATTAATACATAATTTTGTCTAAAATAATAGTGTACACCCTTTTATTTTAAAACATGCTATAGTAGGCAAGGCTTTAAATTATTATTTTTGCGAAAACTAAGGATTTACCACCCAAACTCGACGATATTTAAAATGTAATAAAAAAATTGTCTCATTTCTTTGCGAAATTTTTTATTGCATTGTATTTATAGTCACTTAAACTACCACCCGGCTTCATTTTCAAAAGCACTCTTGATATACCCGATATGATGTAGCAATTTAATCAAAATTATAATGTGCCGAAAAAAACACACGGGATATCTTACAAGGCCCTCCCTCCGCCATTGTCATATTTCATAACTTTTGTTAAAACCCTCCCTCACCCCTTTGAAGCGTCACGTGATTAATGGACGGCCTCTTACTATTCGTTGGCTTATTTATTTAAAACTAAGAAAACAAAAATTAAATTGTGAATAAAATATTGCTAACAATGAATACACTGGCGGCTTTATTATCGCTCGCGACTATCTTTTCCAGGCAACATACCATAGGATAGATAAGAAAGAACTATTTAGGTTCCCTACTATATAAATCCGAAATTCGAATCTTCGTGACGTTTTTCGTTTCGAAACGAAATTCGAATCTTCGGATCGAAGAATGAATGATTCGACTATATCGGCAATCCGAACATTTACAGAGTAGGTACATTCATATCGTCACAAACTTCGTTCGTCCGAAGTTTCGAACTTCGTTTCGGATGAATATAGTAGGGCCCCAGTATTTAGTTGGCTTAGTGTAGTTGCTCATCGAACTTTCCTTCAATGACTTATTTTATATTAATAAATAGGTCACTTACCATCAGGAGACCTGTTTGCTTGTTTGCCAGACCTATGCCAAAAAAAGCCATTCAAAAATAGTCTTTATTTCCCTTACCATAAGACTGCTAAGACTGGCGTGAGGTAGATGATAGGCGTATAACTCCATCTGCTCGGCAGTGGGATGGAGTCCCGCTTGCGTCACGGGTTCGGGAGATTGAGCCAATAGTTTCTTGAGAGTGGCGAGGTCTTCTGACTTGAATGTCGTCACGTAGCCAGTCTCCCAGGCGCTTCCGTAACGACCCGCGCGACCTATAGGATAAAAATAAAGAAAAAAAATATTAAATAAAAAGTAGTAAAAACTACATACACATAGCATAATAATTTCATTCAATAGGGAGCTACAAATACAGAGATAATGAGTGAAAATCTAGGCAGAATAGTTATTGAAATCGGCTCGTGGAGGGAGTCTTCCGTCCCGCAAATTGCAACACCACCTTGAACATATTTTTTCTTTAAGCATACATAAACCCACGCCTTTATCCCAGAAGGGGTAGACAGAGGTGCCAGGGCACCCACATTACGCCTTGTATGTTCCGTCCCACGATGTGATAGGTGGCGAGCCTATCGCCATATCGGGCACAAATTCCTGACTCTGAACTGATAATGAATAGAAAAATCCAATATCACTGCCCAGCCCGGGATTCGAACCCGAGACCTCAGCTTTGTAACCATACCGAAGTACAACTACGCCACCGAGGCAGTCAGTTCTTTAAGCATAACAATATATAATATATATTCGATATACTCTACCTGCTATTTGCAGAGCTTGAGATATACTGATGACATCCATTTCTTTATCACCATCTTCATTAATTACTGGCTTTATCAAAGAATAGAATATTATCCTTCGTATACTCCTGTAAAACCAAAACCACCGGATGTGTTAGGATTTCTTATATATTTCTTATATTACTACAAATAATAATGCAGTGTCTTAAACGCACTTATTTTCCTTAGCAATGGGGTATTTAACTCATTTTTATTGTGTCTATCAAATTGCATTCATATCCAACATCTAGCAACATCCAATATCTAGTAAAAATCCACAAAAGTCGTATTTTCTTTAAGACAATCGTCTTGTACCCCAAAATAAACCAAATCCATAATCCAAGCCATAAAAATCGGTAAATAATAGTTTTATTTCAAAATGATCTTAAGTTTTGCGTTTAGTGTATTGCGTGTAACATTCCCGTAAATCTAAGTAATCATTAAGATCATTTACTTACAGATTAATTCCAAGTCCTATTGCATCTGTGGCCACCATCACTTTGCACGAACTCTCCGGGTCGTTGAATTTATTCGCCTGTGCTAATTTAGTTCCAGGCGGTAAACTGCCATATATTACCGCTACTTCATGACCCCTAAAATAATAATTAAACTATTAATATATTGAACAATTGCAAGTATTTATGTTTAAAAGCATGAGATGTGACTGCAATAAAGTTTTACGATTAGGTTACGTTACTTTTGGTCCTTCCTAACCAGATATGTTTGAAAATTCCAGTAGAATTATGATATCTTATTAATATTATAAATTGATGTAATGATTTATTATATTCTTTGAAACTTAGTCTAAACTATCACTGCTTCAAAAATATTTATATTGCGGAATGTACTTGTACTGTTTCGGCCAAGATACATCCCTGTGCAAGGCACGAGCCTCCTCTAAAACCGAGAGTATGATTGAGAAGTGTTGGGCCATATTTTATCGAATGTAAACAACACGAATGGCTACAAAATGGGAAGTTATTAGAAATTTATAAATGAAACAATTAGCAACTTAAAAATGTGTTTCTAAATAGTAATGTAATATCCGTACGGATAAGTCCCATAAAATAAAAGAGAAAAAATGTAATGCAATAGATGGGCAAATGCTTGAAAGTATATTGAGATCAATAGAATGTAATAGTGGCCCCTTTATTGAATAGTTAAACATTTATAAAATTATTCCTACGGCACATTTATGTATCAAAACATCACAAAAGCTATCTTGTTAAGTGTAACACGTGATAAGACTATTGTTTATTATTTTCTAACTTTTTTGACAAATGCATTAGTCAAATTCAGGCGTCGCTACAAAATGAATCACCAGTCATTGAAAAATCATCCATCGTTTATAGTATCGTGTTTAAAAGTTGGCTGAGATTTAAGAATTATCATATTTTATTATTTTTATACTCTTTGAAGGCGATTAGCCAATTCATCGCCATGTTAAGTCATACATAGTTCTGCACTAAATTATCCTCCTATGACCTTTTATGACCTTCAAAACCTCTGAAATTTTCTAACCTGGATAAAGACACGTAAACAGTTAGTAGAAACTAGAAACATGTTTTATTATTAACATTCAGACTTTAACCTGGCAACTCATATTGTAACAACGCCTTTGAAACATCCTAAAGTGACATTCACACGGCTCTAATGATTGGATACCTGCCTCAAGACGGGACTGACCTCTGTTCAATGGCACGACTTACACTGTAAATATCGTTCTTGTTAAAACACACTATACAGTCGCCGGGCTTCACGTTGTCCAGCGAACCGAGCGCAGAGTCCTCCACTTTTAACTCTGTTAGCCTTTTGTATGAACGTACCTGCGAATAATATATTCAGAAGAGATATGAATGACATCAGTTCAAATTTAAGTTTTATACACGGAAAAATAAAGTTTTTGATTATTTTGTCCTTCGTAAGTTTCTCTCTTGCTGTCTTCATACTACATACTACTATGTCCACTGCTGAACATAGGCCTCTCACAAGGATCTCCACATCGACATGTTGGCAGCGACGTAAATCCAGCGACTACCTGCAACCTTAATCAGGTCGTCCATTTTGCAGGCGAGCGTCCGACACTGCGTTTGGCTGTGCGTGACCTCCATGACAGAAATTTTATGACCCAAAAGCTATCAGTCGTTCATGTTATGTGCCGGGCCCACTGCCACTTCAACTTGCTAATCCTTTGGACTATGGTAGGCTATATCTGGGGCTTATGGTAACCTTGGTTCTTTTAAGCAAGTTTGTTCTTCCTCTTTCATGAGTATCAATATGTTTGTTCATATCGAAAAAAAATCATATCTAAAGACGTTGAGGTGTTATTTAGAGGTGAACATTGCAAAGAAAACGATTGTAACAGAAACTGTAGAATTCTTACGTTCCTGATATTTAAAATCTAGTTTTGTGTTTTCAAACAATGCCAGCATGCAAAAACCTTACATGTAGTATTTGTACTTTGAGGAACGTTTCACTTTGCTACTTTTACTTTAACCTATCCTATCATAGTACCTATCATAGTACTATTTTCATGGCTGTATTACAAATTCCTTACCTCCATTTCTTCGCCAGTAGTGTTGCATATTTCTTCAATTAAATTTATAGCACCAGCCTCTCCACATAAATGAATTTCTTCTGCTTGTAAACCTGCAACAATTAAGACATTGCAACATTTTATGACAGAAATGTTTATTATATACCAAAGTTATTTACTATAAACAATACATATGCTAATAGTACAACAAGAATAACCAATAAAAAAAGAGATACTTTGGGCCTTAATTTACTTAAATTAAATCTCATAGCATCTGTGAGTTAAGACAGTTGTAATAAATAGTTATAATATTACCTAATATTGCTCTCGTCCACGCCCACCCCCTGCCTCTGTCTCCGATCATTTGTATCTCATCTATTATAGCTACTTCATCTGAAATAATCACATGTCTTCATAAAAAAAATACAGTGTACACTCTACCGCTGAAAAAACAATGAATTCTTGCTTCAGTTTACTGCTTGCTGTAATATTATGATCAGTGATGTTACGGAGCTCTGTAAGCATTTTATTTATAATTGCAGTCATTAGTCAGTCATTGTGGATTTTTTATCCATTATTATTTTAAAAATAAATACTTAATTTACATGTGTGCTTCAAAACTATCTCCAACGAATGAATAAACCGAAACAATATTATATTTGTAGATATTTCTTAAACCAACATAATAGCTTTCCATTTCCAGATCTAAAATGTCACATCCATAACATCCCAGCATATGATAATACAATGAGGTAAATAAAAAATGGCAATTAGATTAATCATACAGGTAGATTAACGAAAAAAAACGCCAACCAGCACTAGGCCAGCGTGGTGGACTATATGGTCTAACCACTCTCATTTGTACTCTCGATTGTAGAGGAGCCCCGTGTCCTGCAATGGGACGTATAACGGCTGATACAGAATGATAAAAACTCATCTATACATATAAATAAAGTTGAAGTGTCTGTTTTAAGAGTGAAAATAAAAAAATTGTCCTACTACATATCGTTATATACACGATGCCTGTGCCGAAAATGATATTTAAAAAAAATGTGTCTGTCTGTCTGTCTGTCGGTTTGTTCCGGCTAATCTCTGAAATGGCTGGACCGATTTTGACGGGACTTTTTTTGTCAGGTAGCTGATATAACAAGGAGTAACTTAGGGTACATTGATTTTAGAAAAAATCATTTATTTTAGTAAAATAAAGTAATGTTGCAATGCCCGCGCGCAGCTCACGCGCATGCCACCACTGGGCCGTCACGTCGGGCGCCTCCCATAAAGGAATCAATATCACATTTACAAAATATTGTATATAATAAAATAAATGTGTAACGGGAGTTTACCACCGCTCGCTAAGAGATGGCGCCACCGTAGAATTAGATCGCGGTATAGTTTCGTTACAAAGGTTGATAATTAACTTTCCGTGTACCAGGTGGGGTATCACATACCCCAACCGTTTAAAACTCGTTATAATTCATAAACTGTAAATGCGCGCAAGTTGCTTTTGCTGTATAGCGCGTGATTTGCTCGTTAAGTGCGCTGGGGTACCACATACCCCACCTTGTACGGCACGTAGCTTAAAAGGTAAGTTTGACTATTTTTGTTTTTGTTATTTTGTATATTTATTTATATGTTTAACGTAAAAAAAATATTTTTACAGGTAATAGGAATATTGAAACATGTCTCAGTTGACGGAATCAGAAATACAACGAGCACATTTGGACTTAAACGACGATTCTGATTCAGAGTTTATGAATGAAGAAAGGATCTCTGGTAATAATTCAGATCATGTGAGAATTCAAAGTAATACAGAAAGTGAAGTAGATGCCGATATGCCATTTTCTAATTCAGACAGTGACAATACACCACTCTCGGAGCTTCAACATACTACTTATTACACCCTAAATATGGAAATATTTAACGCTATTATTTACCCTATTATTTACCTTTATTACACCCTAAATGTGGAAATATATTGTGGCAGACAACCAGAGAATAGTTCTCATGCTGTCAGTAATAAACCTTATGACGTAGTTCAACGAATAGTACAATGTGTTTCATAATCTTCACGAAATATTACGATGGATAATTTTTTCACAAGTTACGAAAGTGCTATTCATTTATTATAAGATCAAGTAATTTGAAAGGAAAATTCATTCGAGAACTAGGTTTATCGTTAGTGAAGCCTCACCTGGATTCAAGAAGACAAAACCAAAGGATTCCCAGAGATCTGCATTTTAAAATTGAAAATATTTTGAAAACCTTCAGGAACCAGCAGCAAAGAGACCTAATACATTGCTTAGATGTTTTTTGTGCCCAAGGAGAAAAGATAGAAAGACTAGGTACATTTGTAAGATATGTAACATGTCTCGAACACGCAGATTTTCTTTGTGAAGATTGCGGGAAATGAGATGTTTAGAATCATAATATTTTTCTTTAAGATTACTTTAAATTATCAATAAACTAAAAGTAGATATACTGTAGTTTTATAAATTGAAAAACTGTTATCAACACATATGCTATTCAAGTGTAGTACTCAAGAGAAGACTTCATAGTTTTTTTTTTCTATTTTTTTTTTATAATGGCCTGGCATAATGGCGGCATTGCACCTGATGGAAAGTGCCAATGCCGCCCAGGCAGAGTATCCATTGGCATCGGACGGCAGTCCCATGCCAATGGAAACAATTATGCCGGCCTGCTTAGGTGCCTCTTCACACCACGGCGGAAGGACCCAGGATTGTAGGAAGGAGGGAACACGTGCGCCGGCAAACAATTCCACAGCCTGACGGTGCGGCACAGAAACGAATTTGAGAACCGTTTGGTTCGCGCCGGGATGGTGTGGACCGTCAAGCTATGGCTTCGCAAGCCAGCACGCGTGGTTCTGGTTAGGAATGGAGAGGAGGGGAGCAAGTTGAACAATTCCTCAGAGCACTCACCGTGATACAGGCGGTAGAACACGCTTAGAGAGGCGACATCTCTCCGGAGTTGTAGCGACTCCAAGTTGCTCGTAACGTCTGCATCATTCACAATGCGGATGGCCCGCCACTGCAATCCATCCAAGGCATCGAGCAGGTACTGGGCGGATCCATCCCAAAGGTGCGAGCAGTACTCCATACCCGGCCGGACCTGCGCTTTATATAAGCGGCAAAGCTGACCGGGCGTGAAAAACCGACGCACCCTGTTCAGGACTCCAACCCTGCGTGATGTGGCAGATATTACGCCCTCGATGTGATTCCTTGGATTGAGATCACAGCGGATATCCACACCAAGGATACACAGGTCATTCCGCACTGAGAGGGGAGTACCCTGCAGAATGGGGAGGAGAGAGAACGGGGATTTTTTGCACGTGAACGCACACACCTGGGTTTTCTTGGCATTGAACTCAACCATATTCCTGGAACCCCATGTAGAAATGAGATCCAAGGTCCGGTTGAGCTCAATGACAAGATCTTCGCGTCCCTTCACAGTTTCGACACGGCAACCTGGAGGCCCGCAGTGGTATCGCCCATGAACCGTGCTGTCATCTGCATAGCAATGAATGTTGCCAAGCGACAACATGTCATTGATATGCAGAATAAACAAGGTGGGCGACAGCACCGAGCCCTGAGGAACTCCGGCATTTACCGACATGAGCGCCGAAGCGTGTCCGTCTACGACTACACGTATTCTACGCCCATGCAGTAAGCCGGAAATCCACGAACACAGGTTGCCGGGTAGACCGTATGCCGGAAGCTTGGACAGAAGACCACGGTGCCAGACCCTATCAAACGCCTTGACAATGTCGAGGCTCACAGCAAGAGCCTCGCCACGCCGGTCTATCGCCTCACCCCAGCGATGCAGGACAAACGCTAGAAGATCACCCGTCGATCGATTATGGCGGAATCCGTATTGTCGGTCACTGATCAACGAGTGATCCTCCAGGTAGCGGACCAATTGAGCGTTTATAATCCGCTCCATGACCTTACACATCACTGAGGTGATAGCGATAGGGCGGTAATTGGTAGGGTCCGATCGATCACCCTTTTTGGGGATCGGTTGCACATTGGCCTCCCTCCAAGATTCCGGCACAACACCTGTGCGGTAGGACGCTCGGTAGAGGCGAGTCAGTGCTGGAGACAACTCGGCTGCACAAGCCCTTAAAACCACCGCTGGTATCCCATCCGGACCACTGGCTTTCCGCACATCGAGAGACCGTAACTCACGCCGCACATCACACTGCCTGATGCGAATATCTGCCATTGAGAAACCGCAATCAGGCAGTGTAGGCAGCGACTGGGAACCACGGTCTTCGAGGCGGGAATTAGCCGCAAAGAGATTTGCCAGCAAGGCAGCCTTCTCTTGCGGCTTGTGGGCCAGCAACCCTTCAGGGTACCTCAGCGGCGGCAACGCTGGACGGCAGAAGTTAGATTGGACGGCCCTGGCCAACCTCCAATAAGCACGATTGCTAGTTGGGTGAGCGGCCAACGCACGCCAAATCCTGCTAACGCGCTGGGCATCCGCCCTAACGTAGGCCTTCTTGCAGGCCTTGGAGGCACGGTTATAGGCTTCTTTGAGGGAACTGATATTGGGATCCTTCATGGCGCGACCCCTGATCCAAGCGCGATACGCCGCCTGTTTGTCACCGACAGCATCGGCGCATGCACGATTGAACCAGGAGCGTCCACGGCCCTTACTGGCGATCTCAGAAGAAGGAATGTAATATTCCATTCCAAGTCTGATCTCATCAGCAATAGCGTTGGCACTCGCTGAGGGATCTTTACCCTCAAAGCAGCGCTGCCTCCAAGAGATGGATGCAAAATATTCCCGCATACCATCCCAATCTGCCGACGAGTAATGCCAGACCCTTCGCCTAACCTGCACGGGACGTGGAGGTGATGCGATCGGTACTGACGACCCAACCAGGCAGTGGCGCACTAACGGTCACATGATACCCGGCTGGGTGACTCGCCAGCAGAAGGTCCAGCAAAGAAGGCGCATGACTCGCCACATCCGGGATCCTGGTGGGCTGGTTCACCAGTTGTGTCAAGTCATGAGTCAGAGCGAATGCATGGGCAGCTCTGCCAGCATGATCAGTCTTGGAGGAGCCCAGCCACAGTTCGTGATGAGCATTGAAATCCCCCAAGACCACCATTTCGGCCGACGGGAACTGCGCCTGCGCGTCATCAGCCGCCTGGCTAAGATACCTGAACAGCCGAGTCGTCTCATCGTCCCCGTTGTGAGACCTGTAAAGGCACACGTAGATGCGGCTCAGGGAACCTAGATCCACGTGCACCCACAGAGCGGAGAAGGAGGGGTCCTCCATGCAGTGCAAACGGCGACAGCAGATGTCCGACCGAACATACAAGCATACCCCGGCTTTAGGCTTGAAGTTTACTTCAAGCGAATAACCGGGATACAACAGGTAAGAATTATCGGTCGGACAACGAATCTACGTCTCCGTTAGGAAGAGCAAAGCAGGCCGGGCCGTCTCAAGATGGTGGTGGACGGCACTGAGGTTCGTATGGAGTCCACGGATGTTAGTGAACTCCATAGTGAACGCGGTGGTGGGGTTAAGCACCGCTGAAGGACCTGCTCTGTTTAGTTGCACTGTCATGGTAGAAAGGATGGGATTGGTGAAGAGGCAACGAGGATCTTAGGTTCGGGCACTAAGAAGGCCGAATGGGCACCGGTACGAAAGGGTCGGCAGGAAGCGAATTGATCCGCTGGACGGAAGGGCCCCCGTACCCTCCCGGGATGGGCCGCCGGGACCCCACTTCCGGTCACCAACCGGCACGACGTACCCACCCAAGATTATGCGCGGCATGGTGAGGCAGCCTCTCGAGGTGGTTAGCCCCGATTGGGCCCCTGTACTATACCGCGGGCGGCCAGCGGACAACCGTTTCTACGGGTCTCCCTGGCCGGCGGTTCAACTCTCCTCCCTTCGACAGAGGACCGAAAATACCCACACGGTACAACCTCATGCCCGGACTTAAGATCCTCGAAGAAACCGGAAAACCACTGGCTGATCCCGGAACGCGATCCCCTTACGGAGATCACTATGGCGGTCTTTACGCCTCGTGGACGGTGGTCGCTACCCGGGCGGACACATAAGTCCTACCACCACTATGTCACTCATTTGGCACTACCCAGGGGTCACGTGTAGGGAATCTAGAGTCAAAGCCTACGGACGCGAGTGACGTTAACCCCCAAAAGTTATATGTTAAGGAGAAACTTAAGTTATTGTAATTTTTTTATAAACATATATTAAACAATATAAATAAAGATGTTTTTTTACGTTAAACCAATCATTATTCATTACTCCATATGAAAAAATAACATAAGGCATTAATTTATTCATTTTAAATAAATGACATTATTTTTATACTTGGGGTATGTCATACCCCACTCCGTACGGCGCGTGACTTTTAGTCACCTGGTACACGGAGGGTTAAAATAAAAATGCAAAAACCAAAAAAAAAACTAAATAAACTAATTAACTTTTTTGTTAAATTCTACGCAGACTAAGTCGCGGGCACAGCTAGTTACAAATAAAAAATATGTATGTAGCTCTAATCTCAATCATTCCAAAAAAAGCAACATACAGTCGAATTGAGAACCTCCTCCTTTTTTTGAAGTCGGTTAATAAGAATATTTTTTTCCGAAAACAATATCTACAACAAAACTTACATGTATTATTTAGTGAGGTCATTTCAACAGTGCATGCAACATGGCTGGATGGTGTAAGTTCTGCCTCTTCCAACAACAAAGGTTCATCACTTGTTTTTTCTGTCACAATTTCTTCAGTATCTGTTAATGTATTGAATAGAGACGCATGCCTTCTCTCTTCGCCGGTGATTAGATCACATGGTGTACCCTGAAAATTATCATCAAAGCTTAACATGTAGGCTTCAGCTCACAAACATATTAGGTTTTTTAGGTTCAATGTAAAGCTACCACATACCAAAACTGTTATTGCTTACATAATACTATAATAATAACTCATAGTTCATTATTTTGTTGCCATATTCAACATATACAATATAAGAAAATATAAAAGGAATTAATTGTCTTGTGATATAGGTATAATAATGGGGCGGACTTTAGTTCAGGGTAGCACGAATTGAGGGCTAAAAGTGATCACAGGTGATAGGGATTGAGTTCCTGATTACAACGTTATCACTCCTTTTCAAAGGAAATGTATAGTTTTCGAGAAATTAATATAAATAGTTCCTAACCTCAAATCACATATTGGGAAAAACGGAACGTTTTTATGGGCGATTTACAAACAAATCATCAGTACTAAGTCAAATATGTAGTCTATGGTGTAAAAATCGGTGAAACGGAACGTAAAAAACCGTAAAAACTATGTGAGTTGATTCAGGTGTCAATGTCAACAAAAAATTAAGAATGTTTTGTTGATGGTTTTTGGCGGATTTCGTATCTGCGTTATACCAATATTGATTTGTTTGTGTTTTGTTGTGTTATAATATGTTTTATAACGCCTTAGAAATTATGTTCAGAAGGAAGTTAGTGCACCCACTTTATGAATCGGTTAGGTCAAATGTGCTCCAAACCAACTCAAGGCACCCCGACTTCACGTAGTCTTTTGGCTATCGACCCTAGAGTGTATATAAAAAGCCGGAGGCGCGGAGGGAGAGCAGCCCCGCCCGCTGTAACAATAGATATTGCCTATCCCTCGTGGGTGCCTATCCTTTGATACGCAAGGGCGAAGAGGCTGCACTTCCCGCAGCGCCGGAGACGTTGCAGAAGCAAATTTGTATTGACAACAAGTGTTTTTGTAGGTTAGCTTACTTAAATTGATATATCTCAGGAATGGTGCATTACCTTTTCACAGGAGTGGTACCAGGTGAGATGGGATACTCCCTCTCCCCCCCTCCACACCCCGCACCCCACCACATCGTGCTACCCTATTCTAAATTTTACCCATATGCCATCTCGCAATTTATACATAGAAAGTTCTAGAGTGAGATTTGTTGTTACTTACATTTTTATTTGATTTATGATATATTTCAGTGGCTAATAACTTTAAAGGGCCACAATATACACCAGACTTTGCTTTGAGAAATCTCTCCATTGCATGGTAGGTTTTACCAGAATTTGTTGGGCCTGCATGAAATATTATTTTTCTGTTCATGTTGCGAGCCTCTGGGTACCTAAAATAAAACACATTGATAATATACAAGTTTTAAAAATGATTGAAAAGATCAATTATGGATTTTAATAACAATATTGTTAATTGAAATAAAATTACAATGCATATTACAATCTACTTAACAATCCTGAATGGTAACCAAAAGAGATCTAGATTATCTATTCTGGTTTTGTAAATCAGGAAATCATGTAATTTAATAAGCCAACTAAACTATAAAATAAAGATAAATAAGTAGCTAAGTAAGTATCTAAAATGAAAACATTATCATAGAAAGGAATATTTAGTTGTTTTTACATACCAATTAGCAGGTGTCCTTAGGTCAGAAATCTTTTTTAAATCTTCTAAACAGTCAAGGTGAGGGAAAGCTAATCTAGCATGTCGGAGAAAATATGGAAATAAATCATCAACATGGCCAGCACCTAAAACATGTTAAACAATTTAGGAATTATCAAATTTGGAAAGACATGTGCCTGATTTGAAAAGGCTAGAGTCACCAAAACAAATGTTTGTGTAATCCACAGGTAATTGTTGCAGGTTAGTGTTTGTGACACAAAATTCTTTTGCAGTTCCTAATACCCTCAGGAAAAGGCTCTATTTTAGTGTGTAGTCAGTACTGGGTGTAAGATTGTTAAGTATGTTTATTTATTGTTTCAACATTGCAGTCATATTTGTCCTCAACACACACAATATGTCCGTGCTTCTATGCTTTAAGAAAACTTTAACAGAAATCATAAAATTGTTAAAGCATTTGGAAATCATTTTACAAATTGTTAAATATACCTAAACTTGGGAGTATAAAAACAAATGGTAGTGAAAGGTAGTGAACTCATTACGCATTATGACATTGGCAGTCATATGGAATGTGTCTTTGTAGAATAATAACATTTGTTATCTCTAAGTACTATATTGATAATTTTCTTTTCTTTGTATTGTTACACACACAGATGTCGATGAGTTTATTGAGATGTTTTGAAATTTTATAAACATTTCTTACCTTGTAAAATATCACTTATAGTTATATGTAAATCTGGCGGCAGATCGTGCTCCAAGCAATGCCGCCTAAACGATAAAAAAGCCTGATGCAACAACTGGTCGTCCAGTCCATTCTCTGATGCTAACGTTCTGATCTCCGCTTTCTGGTAGAATCTGTTGAGTATTTTGAGCAAATCTTGTTTTTTAAGACGACCAGTTAACTCCTCTCCAACGTTTATGTCATCAGGGTTAGGTTTCACAGGCACAGGAACAAACAAAGCAGAAGGATTATTCCGATCGTGTTTTTTGGTTCTCATGAAAATATAACCTATACTCTCCGGTTTACCCCTGCGGATGCAAAGGACATTACTTCTCAAAAACGGAGATATACATGTTTGTGATTTTTCTACGCAATGTAAGGCCAATATCCGTGTAAATCCCTTGTACATTTTTATTTTTTAAATACGCAAAATAACTAAAAATTTCACACACAATCTGTCACATTTCGTTGATTGATAAATCTAGTCGCGTTCCATTTCCATGTCACAAGTTCCACAATTTATAGCATATTATTACTTTTGTTTTTTTTTTTAATTTTGCAAATTAATGTGAGCTTTAGAGTTTAGACAAATGTATATTAAACTAAAAATTTGAAATACTCAAGGATAATTAGTATAAAAATATTATACGGTACTTAATTAAAGATCTCAACTAAAACAGATACCGCATTATTTATAGTCATGATTTATTAATTTATCAAGATTTTTTGTCCCATTCGAACGACTTTTGAATTCAGTTTGATTGAAAAGGATAAAACAATCGATAACCAAAATAAGTTTACAAACTGTCTCTTTAAGTTCAATAAAGGAATAATAAATATTAAATAAATAAGGGCACATAATCTTTGATTGTATTTCAGTTCAGTTTTATCTATAAATGTTTGCTTTTAATTTGATCCATTACTCAATGTATATAAAATAAAATACATTTATTAAATTAAGTTACAATGGGTAGTCTGTGCCCATGTCTGCGCCTGAATGTTTTCTGACATTTTGTCTTTTTAATTTTTATGACGTGCGAGTGGACCAGACACGACTACGAATTCATTTCTTCGATTTCGGCTGCGTCCGGCTGTGAGATTATATTTAGTGTACCGATCACGATTCACATGATAGAAATTACAAAAAATACTAACACAGAACATTATATTGAAGGCATTGTGACTTAATACAGCTCTCTTACAATATGGGTAAAGCTAAAAAGGGGAAGAAGAACCCTGCTGCGGAGGACGGGTAGGTTCTATCTATGGCATATGTTTTCTATGCTGCTACTTTACTTATGAAGTTAATTAATAATACTGACGTCCTGTTTTAGCGACAGTGATGTGGAAACCACAAACATTAATAACGCAAAGCCGACACAGAAGGGAAAAATGTAAGTAACTTTTAGGTTAACTGATCAATTGTAACTTGAATATGAATTCCTATGTTATCATATTTGTACCATATGAGAAGTATTGGTGAAGGATTTATGGGTTAATGTTAGACGATTATGACTTATTCTTGTGGATAAATGTATACTCTAGTTGTAAGGACTTTATATTGAGTACCAGTCATAAATTTTGATAAGATGTACATTGATAATTTTGGAGATTAATTTACTGGTATAAACCAATTTTAAAATTAACAAGAAAAACTTGCATATTTCATGGAACAACATCATATTACAATGTAAAAAATTGTTAATCTGTAAATTAAGTTATGAACATGAATATTTTACACTTATAAATATTCCATTTCAGCATATCCCAAGACTCTGAAGAGAGTGAAGATGAAAAGCCAAAAGCAAAATCGAAACATAAAAATCTGTGGATGAAGATGTAAAGGAAGTCACAAAGAACATTAAAAATGTATCTATAGGAAACAAGTCGCAAAAGAAAAAGGCAGATATAAGCAGTGAAGGTATGTATGTTTATATTTTATGAATATGCAAATTACATATGACTGTAAAATATGGAATGACAGGAAGCCTTTGCTTTACACTGGAACACCAAAGGCGAAATAAAATAAATTATTAAGAAAATAGATAGAATCTTAAATATTATGTAAAAATTAATTTTGGATCACGTCCTTTTGAAATCCAATTTAACCTCTACCACTTTAATTTTTGACACTAGAATTACAGACCATAATCCTGTTCTTCTTAATATTGATACTCAACATTCGTCCTGTAAAACTTTATCTTCACGTACTCGGATCAATTATGTCGCTGTTTGTGATGAAATTTTAAACACAGACTTTAGCCGGGTTACAAATACATTGGATGCAAATTTGTCAACTGAAGTATTACTGTCTGCTCTTGACTGCATTATAAAAAAACATTCGAAAACAGTTGCAATTGCCTCTAAATTCAAAGTGTTCAAACCATGGATTACACAGGGCCTGTTACGATGTATTCGAAATAGGGATAAAATGTTCCAAAAACTAAAAAAAGATCCTAGCAACTATATCCTTAAGGCTACGTATTTGAGGTACCGCAATTTTTGTAATAAGCTGCTCAAGAGGCTTAAACATTCATATGAAAAATCTCAACTTGATAAAGCGAAACGAGACCCTAAAGCTACTTGGAAAGTTATTAAAAATATTACAGAATCACATCGTACAATTATCCCCCCTGCAGAATTGTTAAAACTAACTCCTAACGTTAATTCCTCAGTAAACAAAGTGAATCATTATTTTTCTAGTATTGGTAAGGACCTAGCTGAAAAACTTAAACCTGTACCTCAATTATCAACTCAGTTGTTCCATGAAAATGTCATGCCAAAATCGTTTGCTCTATTTCCCACAGATGAATTAGAAATAATTAGTCTTATTCGTGGATTACGTATTGACTCTGCTACTGGTTGGGATGGTATTTCTCCAAAGATATTGAAACTTTGTTCTTTTAAACTGGCTCCGCTGATAGCACACATTTGTAATACCTCTATTTTTTCAGGCATATTTCCCTCCCTATTTAAAAAAGCCATAGTCCACCCTGTTTTCAAGAGTGGAGACAGAGGCAACATTAACAATTACAGGCCCATCTCAATTCTCTCTTCCATGTCTAAATTACTGGAGAAAGTTTTAAATAGCCGGTTAACTAATTTCTTAGAGACGCATCATATCATTGCCCCTAACCAGTTCGGTTTTAGACGGGGAAAATCTACCGAAGACGCCGTAAGCTCGTTAGTTGAACATACAATTGAGAAGATAGATGCCCATGAGAAATGCCTCGGAATTTTTCTTGACCTTTCGAAGGCGTTTGACACTGTCTCAATCCCGCTTTTACTGAATAAGATGGAAAGAATAGGTATACGAGGAACTGCTCTATCCATTTTTAAAGATTATCTGACTGACCGCAGCCAATGTGTGAAAATTGGTTCACACATTAGTAGCTTCTCAACTCTTACTTATGGTGTTCCACAGGGCTCCATTCTAGGTCCTACTCTTTTCCTGATATACGTCAATTCTTTATGTAATCTTTCGATCCCTAACTGCTCTATTTTTACATACGCTGACGATACTGCCATGATTGTTCATGGAGGTAACTGGGATGAAGCATTTTTAAACGCCGAATACGCCCTTAAGCAAGTCATGACTTGGCTTTCGCAAAATTTGCTGACCCTTAATTTAAACAAGTCGACCTACTTAATGTTTTCCTTGAAACCTATTAATCAACATTCAGTAAATTCTTTAGTACTTAAAGCCCATTCATGTCTTGCTTTGACACCTAACTCCGCATGTGAATGCCATATATTAAATAGATCCAACAATGTAAAATATCTTGGAGTACAGATAGACAATCTTCTTACTTGGAAAAATAACATTGAATCCCTTACTTCAAGGACGAGGAAACTTATATATATTTTTAAAAGTCTTCGAAACTCAGCCGACCAGGATACTCTCTATACAGTGTATTATGCTCTAGGGCAATCCATTTTAACCTACTGCATAACTGTATGGGGTAGCGCCCATAAAACAATCCTTCTTCCTTTGGAGCGTGCTCAAAGGGCAGTGCTGAAAGTTTTAACATCTAAACCATTTCGATATCCGACGCACCTCTTATATAAAGATTGCCAATTACTCACAGTAAGGCAAATGTACATACATCAATCTATCCTACGTAAGCACGCTACTCTAAAGTTTGACCACAATGTATTGAAAAAGCGACGCGCCTATGATGTTTGCCATACTATAGCATTCCAAACTTCCCTAGCTAAACGCAGTTATAAGATTTCTAGTAATCACATGTATAATAAAATAAATAAAATATGTAACATATATTCACTTAACAGATATGAATGTAAACATAAAGTAAAGAAATGGCTTTTGGGAAAGAATTATGCTGAGACGGAAAAGATTTTAAGTTTTTATTAAGTTCTTTTTTTATTTTTGTATTTATTTTAAAGGAACACACACACACACACACACACACACACACACACACACATACACACACATACACACACACTCACAATTTCCCACTTACACACAGGCACGATAGAATACTTAAGTACGAATTCCGCTATATTTGTATTTGTCTTCGTTTTATTATGCTATAGAAACAGCTTAATAAATTGTTATTAATAAATGCCATGTACGATCTGAATCACTGGTGCCCATACCTCAAGTTAAATCTTTATTTGGGCATCAAAGTTCAATCAAACACTTGCTGAAAATTAACATTAATTTGAAATTAATATTGTCATACGATTTATTTTAAGTGTTTATTGTACGCCTGTTATATGATGCAAATAAATTTATTATTATTATTATTATTATATTATTAATTACAGACTTGAATGGCACCTATCATAATTTTGGAGTTTTGAAATTTTTGTGTTTTTACACAGTGTTAAATGTGTTTATTGACCAATAGGTGTCTTTATCCAAGCAGAATCCAGAAACGGTTGTAATTTTATTTTATTTTATTTGAATTAAGTACAAAAACATTTACCAAAATACAACTTAACTATCTTATGCTAATAACAGTGATAAATTTGTTGAACCAAGTATTGTACACAACATTTAATACTAATAAAATATAAAAAGAAATATCTTAAAACGAATGTGATTGTTTATTGATCAACACAATCTATCCTATTGATATTATTATCGAGGAGATTCTTTTTAAAGCTATGAAAACTATGTATTAATTGTAATATAAGACATATGTCTTTGCAATACTTTGGTCAAATGTTTTCTTGATTATGTTGATGTTATGAGCAGACACTAGATCTTCTAATATTCAGAAATGTTATTCAGTATATTGTATTCAGAGTAACACAGAAAATTTCCATGTGGGTTGTTGACACATATTTCAACTATATTATTATATAGTATTTCTCAAATACTTGAAATGTGCTGCTATCCCACCCCATTTCCATACATAACATAATTAAAGTGATAATTAAAAATATAATTCTATATAATGTGTATGCTTTGTATATACATAAAAAGCTAAAAATACCTGTATAAAACAAGGTGAACTTCTGAGAATTTCTGATGATGTTGCCACATTGAAAAAGTATTTTTTGTTATCAAATGTTGCCAGTTAAATTAATTTATATACTACATTTTTAGTTGCACATTATAGGTATATCTGTGTTTTCAGATGAGTCTGATGATGAACCAGAACGAAAGCCAAAGAAAGGAAAAAAGAAGGAGGATAAAAAGAGTGCTTTTTCCCTATTAGAAATAGAAGATGTAGATGTATCAGCACCTGAGGACCAACCTTCCTCAGAAGATGAAAAGCCTGCTGCAAAGTCTCAGAAAAAGCCAGTTCAAGAAAAGAAGGAACCTGCAGGTAAGAAAGGCAAAAAGGCAAAGAGAAAGAAGGATGACAGTGATGATGATCTTGAAAAAGTTCTTGCCGAGTTGGAAATGGAGTATGCTGGAGTCAAAAAGGAACCAACACCAGCTTCTGAAGGAGAAAAGCCTCAAGAAGTAGTGGAGGAGAAAACTAAAACAAAGAAGAAAGGTAAGAAAGAAGAGCCTAAGCCAGAACCAGAAAAAGACAATGAGGAAAAGGATGGAAGTGACAATGAAAACGATATCACTATTAAAACTGCTGCCCAGAAAAAGAAAGAGAAAAAAGAAAGGGAGAAATTAAAGAAACAAGAAGCCAAGAAAAAGGAACAAGAAACTAAAAAGAACCAAGTGATGCCAAGCCCAAAGCTGAAAAAGTGGAAGCTAAGCCAGCAGATGAGCCTAAAGAAGAAGCTAAAGCTCCCTCTGAAGAAAAAGAGAAGGAAGGTGAAGGTGATGCTCCAGTTACTGAGGGAAAGAAGAAGAAAAAGGGTGAAAAAGATAAAGATGATAAAGCTAAAAAAGGGCCAACGAAAAAAACTATAGCTGCTATGCAAGAAGCCTTGAAGAAAGTCAAGGAAGAGGAAGAGCGTATGAAGAAAGAAGAGGAAGAAAGACTGAAACAAGAGGAAGAACGGGAGCGTCAGAGATTAGAAGCAATTAGGTTAGAGAAGGAACGAAAGGAAAGGAAAAAACAAAAAGAAAAGGAGAGAAAAGAAAGACTTAAGGCTGAGGGAAAATTATTGACTCCCAAACAGAAGGCAGAGAAAGCTAGGGCGCAAGCTATGTTGGAATCGTTGAAGGCGCAAGGGATTGAAATCGGTTCTGCGGAGAAGAAGCCTCCTAGGCCTGGAACCAGGGTCAAACCTGGCAGGTTAAAGAGCCAAGTGTCCCAGGACACGCCTTCAACACCCTCCGAGGAGAAGAAAGTAGATCTGGGAGGTGATGATAAAAAGGTAGCTCTTGGTAGTGAAATAATATTTTTTTCCCCTAGTTTCAATTTTCATAATTAATTATAACTATAATGTCCACAGGAGGAAACCCAAAAACAAGCAGAGAAGAAGGAATCAGATAATGATTCTGTAAAGGATGCATGGGACGCGGAATCTTCCGAAGACGAAGCTGAACCACCGAAACCTGAACTGGAACCTGCCGCGCAAGACCACAAGAGAACTCCTGAGAAAACTAAACCTAAGGAGGTAAGAAAAAACATGTAGGATTAAATTATTTTTTAGCCTGTGATTGTATTATTTTTAAATTACTTGATAGTAAATGCAGTGCCATCCAAATAGAGTATTGGAATCTATATACTCGGATATAATCCCAAACACAGCATATGTTTTCTCATTCTTTTGCACTTTGTTATATTATAATAAACACTTACTTTGTACAATCTCTGCATCACCCAAAGATTGACTTGTAGAATATGTCATAGGCGTTAAGACTGCCTTTTTACAACAGGTATAAAAAGTTTCAATAAATAAATATGTGTAGTTTGTCAAATGGAAAAGGAAAACATATAATTTAATGATTAGTGGTTCCTATATGGGTGGATATATACCAGCTATATATTTTCTTTGAATATACAGTAATGGTTTGTTTTTTGTGTTTCAGGCAGCTGAAGAGGATGATAGTTCTGAAGAAGAGGATGAAAGTTCGGATGACGAGTCCAGTTCCGAAGAGGACTCTGATGATGACCAGATGACTGATGCTCAGAAAAAACGGGAAATCATATTGAAGAGATTAGAGGTGAGATTTTTGACACTCTGTAAATAAGTAGCATACAATCCACTGTAATTATTGCAATCAGTCAGTTTCTTTAATGATAGTGCTTGCATGCAATTTTCGAAAGTTACTTTTTATTCCTGGATGTGGGCTTCGAACATGTTTTGAATCTATAAAGTTGTGTCAATTGACCCAGTTTGCTTGCTGTTTATCGATTAACTAAATGTTACTTATTCATTCAGTCATTAGTCCATTACCTTGCTTACTTTTATTGACAAATCTAAACGGAACCATATGTAATCAAAGTCAAGTTACTTTGCATCTTGTATAAGAATCATGCTGTACCAATTCCACTTAAGTTGCCTACAGACAAAAGGCCCACATTTTGTTGGTCTGCAAAAATAATATACCTACATACATATCCAATTAATTCCAGAAACGGCGCGAAGATAACGAAGCGAATAAAGGTAACAATCCGCTACGTGCCGCTGTTGTATGTGTCTTGGGTCACGTAGACACAGGCAAGACCAAGATTCTGGATAAATTGAGACGCACCAATGTCCAGGACGGAGAAGCTGGTGGTATCACACAGCAGATTGGTGCCACAAATGTGCCCATTGAGAACATTAAGGAACAAACTAAGCATGTTAAGGGGGTGAGTAGATGTTTCGAATCGATTTAAATAAAACATGCGGATTTTATCGCGGATTTGGTTTAATTTACATATTTTTAAACTTTCCTATGTTTCGAGTACTTTATAGCTTTCGTGGTCTATGGTGAGCGTGAAATCTGTAAAATAATAGTTTTATTTGAATGTGTAACATCCGCGATTCTAATTTATCTTAATTAATGTTACAAATGCGAAAGCGATTTTGTGTTTTACATTTATTTACACATTGTCAATAGTAAAGAAGAAGAAAAGAAAAGAATATAGGATACTTTACTGGGCGATTGAAACACAGTTTTTCGCTTTTATGCAAATATTTACAGTCTATAGATAACCCAAATTAATTGACAAAGTCTAAAGTAACTTGAACCAGAACTTTTACTGGTGGTAGGTCTCTCATATGTGAGAGGCTGCGTGGGTGGGTACCACCGCAATGTCTATTTCTCCCGTCGAACAGCAGTTTAAATGCACTGTTCTGTTTCGGATTGAAGGACATTGTAGCCAGAGTAACTACTGGACATATTGAGACTTAACATTATTTCTCAGGATGGCGATCGCAGTGGAATGCCAAGCATTGCTTTGTAAATCAAGGTGTTGTTTGGTTTTGCTTCTGTTCATGAGCGGTCGTATCGCTTACCATCAGGCGAACGGCATGCTCGTCCCGCCATTCATTGCAATAAATGGAGAACTACAAGAAAACGAGAAATGTGTAAATGCTAGTATAAAATCGTTACTTGCGTCATTTTAATTTCAAGCTGTGGGTGTTTGCTTACACAAAATAGAAACTGTAATTTCATGCTGCCAATATTATTGCATTCTAATTCTATATTTTGTTTACAATATGTTATGCAATGCTTTTTTTTATAATATCGATTGGCATTTGGCGATTAACAATGGCAAATTTTGTGGGTCCAATATACCAATAAACAATGTTATAGTTATAAATTTTATTTGTTTTGCAGGTAAATGAAATTGCATTCAAATTGCCCGGGCTTCTCATCATCGACACACCCGGGCACGAGTCCTTCAGCAACTTGAGGAATAGAGGTTCTTCTCTATGTGATATTGCTATTCTTGTAAGTATTTAATTATGAGTATTTAATGTGTTTGAGCTAAACTGAATGCAATGTGAAATACCCGCGAACATAGGTTCGATAGGAGCGGTCGTAATGTCTACAAATCCGCACTCGGGGCAGTGTGATGGACCAAAATCTAATATTTTTCCACTTGACCTTGCACAGAAGCCTCTGATTGATATTATGCATCTCTACATATACCAAAAATTTATTTAATAGCATATTATCAAAACTTCTGCTTTTTTGTCACGGTAATATGTTAACGTGCGTGCATGTTGGTCTGTAGCAAATCGGTTACGGATACCCAGAATGTAATGGTGGTTTAGACTTCCAATAGGGAATATGCATGTCATTTTTTATATTTTTAATCAATTCTGTATGTTATTACATTATCGGAAAAAAAATATGTCTTTGAAAATATCAAGCAAAAAAGTACAAAAAAATCTTCGATCAAATATACACTAGATACAACATGAGCGCTTAGAAAATGGCACCAAAAAAGAGTGCTTAAGCACTGTTTTGCCTTCAGTCACGCACCGACCGTTGCTTCTAAAACGTCGCAGAACTTTAGACAATATTATGTGAAAAGCTACTTTAAGGTCCAGGAATAAGGTGGAATTTGTGTTAATATATTTGGAATATGTGATCTTTTTGTTTACTTTTTTTCATGTCAAGCATCGGTGCCACTTTTTAACAGAACTTTTACAGGGAACTGTGTATCTAGTGTATATTTGATCGAAGAAAAAAATAATCAAAACTGCTATCAGTTTCGAAGCATTTAAATGCCATGTTGGCGCGAACTCACTGTGACGTCAGAGGGCACGATATGAACAACATAGTATTTGAATTAAGTTTCTTTCATGAATTGCTACCGAACTGTATTTCGTGACAAAATGATCCATTTTATTTAATAGTATTAAGAAAGCACAAAATAACTCATAAACAAACATAAAACAATACACTCAACAAGCTAAAACTTCATAAGAACGTGCCCATTGTCGTCACTTTCCATTTCAAGCAATAGATCGCGTTTCGGAAAAATGCGCGGCAAATTTGAAATGTTATTTTTTAAGTGTTTACTTTACCGATTTAGAGGTAGTAGAGTAGGTGTTTACAACAGTTACTTATCCTCCTGCACCCCACGCTTTGTAACAATAAAATATATGTATTTTACTCCATTTTCTTATCTTAAATTCAGTATCAATTATTTTTACTTTTTAAGTTGTATATCTTATTAAAGCGTGTATTTTAGTTTTTTTTTAACTATTATTTAATTGTTTTAACTAAAAACATCCATCTACGGCTGTATTTCCAGAGGAAGTTAGCGGCGTGCAAAATATCCATTTTTTTTTTCAAAAAGTCTAATTTTTTTTAATTATTTTATTGTCATCGGTCTTTGACAGGTGTGCAAAATTTGAATGAAATCTGTCCGTTTAAAGTGAGTCAAAATCGCGTCTTAGGGAGTCGGTTACAAACATACAAGTGAAGCTAATATAAAGCGTGTAAAAATATCTTTAAGGTATATTTCTATATTAATAAAGAGTACAAAAAAAATTTTTGACTTTGAAGTCTGGTGCATATTCCCTATTACCACTTTTGACCTTACTGAATCATGTGTTTCCATTCTCAATTAACAAATAATTAAACAATAAAGGAAAACTTCATACAATAAGATTACAAGATTTTATAGAGTAAATGAAACCTGGCACCAACAAATACTGAGCCAGCATAATGGATTATGATGTGACTCCGCTCAGTTATAAAGGAGGCCCCTACTCAGTAGTGGGACAAATAGTAGCTAGATTATTATGACTATGACTTAAAAAATTCTATAGTATGTAAGTCTGCTAAGTATTGGGTAACACAGCTACCGGACAAACTATTTAGGACTCATATCAAAAACAAAATTATGACTAGGGGTTATTATAATATTAAGGAATATATTGAGGATAAAAAAGCCTGGGATTAGGTGTTCTCTTGCACATTGCGACCTCCTGGGGCCCTGAACTATTCGCTTAATTCACCACCTAACCTAATTTAAATAATTAAAAATATCTAAAATTGTGAACTCAAAAATTAACCAATATACAATCAAATAAATCAATTAATTTATATGACGACCGATCGAAAAAAACATATAACAATAATAATTAATATGGCAAATCTTTGTAAGACAAGTCACAAATACTTATTTTAGTAAATTGACCAAAACCAAGCCCACTGAGTTTGACTCGCTGGATCTACTCAGAAATGGGTCGCGCCGCGTAGTATCCAGTGGTAAAGTAAAGCCCGCTGAGTTTGTTCGCCGGGTCTTCTCAGTCAGGACCGCGTTGGATCCGGCAGTAAGCCTAAACATACGGGACGTATCGGAAATACTTATGGTCGTTGTCTTAAGTTGGACCCAAAACAAGCCCACTGAGTCTTAGTCGCTGGATATACTCAGGACTGGGTCGCGTCGCGTAGTTCCAGTGGTAGTGTAAGCCCACTGAGTTTGTTTCGCCGGGTCTTCTCAGGAAGGGCCGCGTTGGATCCGGTGGTAACTATAAACCGCTACGCACCGTTGTAATATTTATGGTCCACAAATAATATTATGTAATTTGACTATACTGTTTCCATTCGTTTATTTTATTTTGACAGTTCACGCCTATAAAGTACGACATTACAGTAGAACAATATTTTGAAATAAAAGTAGATACTTTCTTGACGGGTAACGCCCACTTAGAGTTGTGCCATTCGTAACGAATGACCACAGATAACAAAAACGATTTTGAATAGAATCAATCAATCGGAATCATTTGAAATAAAATTACATTAAAATGCTAATGAAAACAGTTAAACGTAATATAGTACCCAATATTAGGATCGAATGTATTTGCTGCAAATTAATTAATATGAATAAAGGTATACGTATTGAAGTGACTTTTAATAAGAGTTTAATTTAAAATAATTACAATGATTACAACGAAAATAAATGTTTAGTACCTACTTGTAATAAACAGTTAAACCATGTTGGAATTCATAGTACTTTAAGGATTAAATAATTAAAACAACTAAAAGGTAATTTGTTAATATTTTTATTTATAAACAATCGTCTGTTTCGTCGGAATCGGCGTCGTCGTCACTCGTATCCCCAGTAACACTAATTATTAATGAGTGCATGGGTAAGTTGTCAAATGCGAAATCGCGATCCCAATCAGACATTATTTCTTTCTTCGTCTTATCTACGACACTCGCCCAGTTATGAGGCGTCACATTTTCACACGCATTTTTAAGCAACTCCAGCATTTTGTTTGCGGTGAAAGGAGGAGTTGTATTTATTCTCGCAGCATATCCTTTCACTTGCGCCCATATTAGCTCTATGGCATTATACTGGCAATGATATGGAGGAATTCTAAGGACGGTGTGCCCATGTTCTGCAGCCATTTCATCTATAACGTATCGTTAAGGCTGCTTCCTCATTTTTAATATTTTAAGTAACTCTACTTTTAATAGGGACTCGTCCACCTCCTCGCCATTGTTACGGAGCCAGTTTATTATTTCATTTTTTTTACTGGCTTGCGTTGGCATTTTGTTAATTTGCCGAGAGTGATAGGACGCATTATCTATAAATATTGTTGATGGCTGTTCGAGTGACAATAACATTTCCCGAAACCATTTTTCATATACTTCGGAATTCATTTCTTCGTGGTAATCCCCTGTTTTCTTTGATTTAAAAGCTAACATAGCATCTTGCACAAATCCTTTTGCGGTTCCTGCATGACAAATTATAATTCTTTCACCTTTTCCCATTGGCACTGCGGTCGAGGAGCTAGCAGTGTTGTCAGTCCAAGTTTTTGATACCGTGTGATTCGCATTGAGCCAAGTTTCATCGGTGAAAACAACATTCGACCAGTCTTCTATTTTTTTAGCTTGTCTTAAAAATTCGCATCGATACAAAGCAACATCATTGCGTTCCATCAATATTTTTCTTTTGTCACATTTTTTGTATTGGAATCCAATCCTATTCAATACCTTCGCCAAAGAAGACTTTTGACCACGGAACAAGCCACTAGTTTTCAGAGATTGTACTAGGTTATGTAAAGTAGGAATCTCTTTTCTTTGGTAATAATCGTATATATGACGACGAATAGCATCACCATCAAAACTGTCAATTGCTGTCACTTTAAAGGGCTGACGTTTTTTCTTAGGTGTAGATGGCTTGTTTTGTTCCATGCCACTACTGCCGTAGCCTTCTTTAATTATTTTTGAAACTGTTGGAGCAGTAATACCTAATGCTGCTGAAACACGGTCTCTGATTTGAGTCACTGGTATAAGAGGTCCACCATTACGGCTTTCCCTTTCAAAGTACTCATGAAGTCGCAACACAAACTCCCTTGTTTGTCCTTTAAGCACCTTTCCTTTAGGCATTTTGAAAGTGATGAAGGCAGGTACGATGTTCTCAATTCAACCAAATGTAGGAATTCACGGGTAAAACAATACGGAGGAATATAAATACTCAACTCGACGTATGAAAAATGTGAATTAAAATTCAGCGAACGGAAAACACTAGCACGGGCGCGGGCGTCTCGTTGTGAGTGACCACAAAATGGCGGCGCGCGTCACCTGTCTGCCCAGTGTTGCCGTTTCACAATTTGTTTTTAACAACATTACTATTGCCGACGGAAGTGATAAGAATATTAACTTAACATGAGTAAATGGTTTATTTTAATATAATTATTAAATCAAGTAACTTAAATATCCCTGAAGTTTTATAAAACAATGCATGGAGCAAAAAATAAAATATGTATTAAATCGATTAAAACTTGTTCAAAAATAAAATCGTTTGTTATAAAAAATTGATTCGATAACGCATCAGGCCATCACTATTTGATTCAGTACTCGATGTGTCAAAAATAAAATAAACGAATGGAAACAGTATAACGTAAATAATGTATTTCTTTGACAAATAAATTACTATAAAGTAAAAACTAATACTTTAAATACCTAAATTATGAATAAAAACTAAATAAATAAATAAAACTAATTATAAATCAAAATAAAATTAATTTAAAAATAAATAAAATTAATAAAAAAAATTGATAAAAGCAAGAAATTAAAATAAATAATACTAAGTTTAGGAAATATATTGTAAATAGAGATTAAGTTCTATGTGTATTGACTTGTCATAAGAGCTCCTTAATTGCCTACGTGATCAATAAATACATTTCATTTCATTTCATAAATACATTTCATTTTATTTCATTTCATTTCATGCTAACCCGCACTAGGCCAGCGTGTTGGACTATATGACCTAACCACTCTCAGTCGTATTTTCGATTGTAGAGGAGGCCCGTGCCCTGCATTGGGATGTATATGGGTTGATACAGATACAGATTATGAGTATAAACTTATTTACAGGTGGTAGATATTATGCACGGTCTAGAGCCACAGACAATCGAGTCTATAAACCTGCTGAAACAGAAGAAGACGCCGTTCATAGTGGCCCTGAACAAGATCGATCGTCTGTACGACTGGCAGAGTGCCCAGCGCAAGGATGTGCGAGACATCCTAAAGATGCAGCAACCAAACACACAGCTCGAGTTCGAAAAGAGGAGCAAGGATGTCATGCTTCAGTTTGCTGAACAGGTAACACTATTAATTATTTAAAGTCTTATTGTACACAATGTTACAATATAATAAACAGAAACAATAATAATAACAAAAGTAAAAAGACTATTGTTTTATGTGGGCATGATGATGGTACAATGTGAGACAGACAGTGCAGTGAACTCTAGACAGAGTTCACTGAGAAATTATTTCATGCTAGGCTATTGTATACAGAAAAACAAAAGATAAGACTTTGAACATAACACTATTACATAGGTCACAACACCTATCATGGTTTTAGGTATTACTATTATAAATTTTGAGTTATAAATGACCTGGTTGTTTTTGTTTTACTATATTACTTGAGACTATTTACTAAATTTGATTTCAAATACTCCATCCTTAACTATTTTTTTTTATTATTCCCCAGGGTCTAAACGCAGCGCTGTTCTACGAGAACCCGGACCCCCGTACCTACGTCTCCCTGGTGCCAACATCAGCAGTGACCGGGGAAGGTATGGGCAACCTGCTCGCCATGATAGTGCAGGCCTGCGAGGGACCGCTGCACAAGAGACTCGTGTTCTCACAACAACTGCTTGCTACTGTTCTTGAGGTATGTAATGGTGTTATGTCTAAAATACTATGGTGTAATATATGTTTGGTAATGGCTCTTCAGTGTTTGTTAAAAGCACCTTACAGTTAAATAATTGCAAAAAAAATCATACCAAAATATAATGTGCTTGTCTTGAAATTATTCTACTAATTATTATAAAGAAATATATTATTTTATTTTAACTCTAAATGCTACAGAATTAATTTACCTCTATCCAGTATAATATATTATGAAATCAAATACATCATCATATAGATGATCTTTAGTTTCCCATGCTGTTCATGTATAATTTGGTAGATACTTAGATTTTGCTAGTGGCTAAGTTACCAATCCTATAACCAATTTTTGCGGTCATAGTTACTTGGGCATTTTAATTAAGTCTAGTCTAGTCTATTTTAAGAGTCAGGAATTTGTGCCCGATTTGGCGATAGGCTCGCCACCTATTACAACGGAACGAAACAAGCAGGGCGTTATGTGGGTGTCCTGGCACCTCTGCGTACCCATTCTGGGAAAAAGGCGTGAGTTTTACTTACTAATATACTTGTATGTATATATGTATACTAAGCATATGTAACTGTCCAGGTGAAAGCGATCCCCGGTCTGGGCACGACGATCGACACGATCCTGATCAACGGCACGCTGCGCGAGGGCGACACGTGCGTGCTGGCCGGCACGGACGGACCCATCGTCACGCAGATACGATCGCTGCTCATGCCGCAGCCCATGAAGGAACTGCGCGTCAAGGTACACACGCACACACACACGCACACGCACATGCACACGCACAGATTACGCATAGATACACGCTTAGATTTTAAGGCGTAGAATATTAGAAAATATTTTTCAAAACTAATTTATTGTCATCAAAATTGGCTCTGACAATGGCTCGAACATCCCATATCAATATTTTCTACTAACATCTAATAAAATGTTGTAGAACGCGTACATCGAGCACAAAGAAGTGGTGGGCGCGCAGGGAGTGAAGATCGCAGCGAAGGAACTCGAGAAGGCCATCGCCGGTCTCAACCTACTCGTCGCGCAGAAACCAGACGAAGTCGATGTCTTGAAGTAAGTTATACTGCAATTCCAATTATTTTCAACAATTTAACTTAATGACGAATTTTTATTAGTGGGATGGGATTTTATGCAATCAATATGCGTGTAATTTACGCGCGAAGATTTACGTTATTTCTTATTTATTACACATATTTATATTTGTATTTTTGCATTCGTTGATCGTAGTTAATTTGCCATAATATCTAAGATTCAAATCAACGTTATAGCATTATTAAATAGTTTCAAAATAGCTTGCATCTTTTTTTGTTATATTCCAAATCTAAACATACTACAGTAAGATCTTAATTTGTTTTTTTACACAGATTTTCTTTTCTATTTTCAATATACATACTTGTCTTATCCACATAAAATAATGTATACGGGTGTTTTTCAAAAAAGTTGACCGTTACGGAACTGGAATGTTATTATTTTTAGTATTCATATTTTATTATATTTTTAATTTTTCGATAGCATATTAAATTAGCTTTTTGAAAATATCAATTGTTTTATATTCGAATAAGCAGTTAAACCAAAAATAAATATTTCATAGAGCTCGCAGGGCAGAAGTAGTTCCAATTAGTAACACTTTTCATATATCTTTTTTTAAATAAAAGCCAAGTATTTTGTATTTTTAAATTAAATCTCTTTTTGTTTAAGTCAGTTACATTCATTATAATAGCAAACAAAAACTATTTATAGCATTTTTCACAAATTATTAATGAAAATACAATAAGATTTTATTTCAAATGATTTTTCTATGTGAATTTACTTTTATTGAAATTTGCTATCGATTGCTATTTTAAGAGCGTATACACCTTGCGCGCAAAGTCAACTATAGGTATTTCTTCGTTAATTTCACGCACACATAAGCGACCAAAGCTGTGTGCGTAGAGCTGCCGCGTCGGCTCGCTATACAATCGGCTCAAACAACTTTGATCCCTGCGCTTCAAATATTCAATTGAAATGTAACTGTAATATAATATCATACAAATATTTTATTTGCATTATAAGTAGACAAATATTACTGTGCAAGCAAATAATAATACAAATTTTTGATATTAATCATATTTTCGTTATTATTACATTGTTAAGTTGCATTCAAATCAGTGTTCAATCAGTATACACTACGGACGTTTTATTAATCATTTCGTGTTCGAACACATAAATAGTGTTAGGGGCCTTACAACCCCTTACAATTACGAAATATATTTAATTTTATATTACAATACATAACATAATTTAGCCTCGGAATTACATCCCATTATATTACCTGAAACATAATTTATACTCACTACAAAATCATTGTAGGTAATAAAAATAATTAAATATTTTACTACCAAAGTACTAAGATGTGGTAATCGCATTCCGCGCGTGGCTATTTTTACTACGCGCGGCATAATCGACTGCAGCCAGGCCGGAGCGACGAGCGATACGTCCTCCCTCTAGAAGGCCTTGCGGCGGTCTGATTTGATCCACGTCGGACAGCGTGTTTTATAGTGGTTTTTAAAATATTTGTAGAAAACATGAAAACTAATTTTGTTGAAATATAAAATGGTAATTTATTGATAAGATGTTCTTCTATTGTAATATGCAATTACTATAAAAAATTGTGTACGATAAGTTGGTGAAAAAAAATATGTTCTTGATGAGAGTTTCTGAATAATTTCGCATTCTTTAAATTTTTATTTTTCAGGAACTAAACACAAAAAGATTATTTTTCTCAGCAAAATCCCTCCATAAGGGTCTTATTAGTCTGATAATATTTTTATTTTCATCTTATATTTAGTGGTTTCGGATATCTTAAGCTTCTAAATTGCCATTTAAAGCCTAAATAACGAAACTTGTGTTCAGTAATCCGTATAGTACTCACAAATTATCCATCAATCTATAATGTTTTCCACCAAAATCCCTAGATGACAACCTTTTCTAAAATTAGTAATAATTATTTTTCCTTTAAATTGTTTATTGGTGGCTATTAACTCATTTGAAAAGTCCTGTTTTTAAGCCAAAAAGCGCGTGCAGGGTATAAACGCTCTTAAACTTGAAATTTTCACTGATAATTATTAAATAATTTGAATGATAAGTCAGTGGACATTATGATTTGGCCATGGTCAAAAGATTTGAAAAATGCCCATAAACCACCTCTGTAAGGCTACGCTCAATGGACCCTTTGAGTTACAGGTCGATTGCTGTCACATCCCTACTCTCCAATGTCTTGGAGCGAGTTATAAACACTCAGCTCCTGAGGTATCTTGAGGATCGCCAGTTGATTAGTGACCGCCAGTACGGTTTCCGTCGCGGTCGCTCGGCTGGTGATCTTCTTGTGTACCTCACGCACCGTTGGGCGGAGGCTTTGGAGAGTGGGGATGAGGCGATTGCGGCTGGCCTTGACATTTCAAAGGCGTTCGACCGAGTGTGGCATCGCGCCCTTCTGGCGAAGCTACCTGCGTATGGAATTCCTGAGGGGCTCTGCAAATGAATCGCCAGCTTTTTGGATGGCCGGAGCATAAAAGTCGTAGTGGACGGCTATTGCTCCGAGACCAAGACCATTAATGCTGGTGTTCCACAAGGCTCGGTGCTATCGCCGACACTCTTTATCCTGCATATCAATGACATGTTGTCTATTGATAGCATGCATTGTTATGTCGATGATAGTACGAGTGACGCGCGGTACATCGGCCAACGGAGCCACTCTCGGGATTCCATTATGGAAAGACGGTTTCAACTTGTGTCTGAAGTCGAGAGCTCTCTGGGGCGGGCCTCCGAATGGGGTGAATTGAACCCAGTTCAATTTAACCCTTCGAAGACACAAATTTGCATGTTCACTGCGAAGAAGTACCCCTTTGTCATGGAGCCGCAATTCCAAGGAGTTACTCTCCAAGCATCCGAGAGTATTGGAATTCTTGGCATCGAAATATCAAGCAAGGTCGAGTTTAGGAGTCATTTGGAGGACAAAGCCAAACTGGCGAGCAAGAAGTTGGGAATCCTGAACAGAGCCAAGCGGTACTTTACGTCGGGTCATAGATTGACGCTTTACAAAGCGCAAATCCGGCCCCACGTGGAGTACTGCTCCCACCTCTGGGCAGGTGCCCCAAAATACCAGCTCGACCCACTTGACTCCTTGCAGCGACGAGCTTGTCGAATAGTCAATGATTCCGATCTCACGGACAAATTGGAACCGTTAGGACTGCGGAGAGACTTCGGATCTCTCTGTGTGTTCTATCGTTTGTTCCATGGGGAGTGCTCCGAAGAGTTTGAGATGGTACTACCGTCGCCTGTGTACCATCGCACCACACGTCTCCGCAGTAGAGTTCATTCCCACCACCTGGAGGCGTACCGCTCCCGAACGGTACGTTTCCAGCGTTCTTTTCTACCACGTACGTGCAAGCTCTGGAATGAACTCCCTGCATCGGTGTTTCCTCAGCGCTATGACCTGTCCTTCTTCAAACGAGGACTAAGGAGAGCATACAAAAAAAATGTTCTATAGAGTATTGGTGGCCTGTTGGTAAACGGACTAGACGCGACTGCCAACATGTTCACGGTGGTCGCGGGTTCGAATCCCAGGGCACACCTCTGACTTTTCGGAGTCATGTGTGTATTGATAGTCAATCACCACGCACTCAAACGGTGAAGGAAAACATCGTGAGGAAACCTGCATACCATAGCCATTTATAAAATTTCTATGGTATGTAAGTCCGCCAACCCGCACTAGGCCAGCGTGGTGGACTATATGGCCTAACCACTCTCAATCGTATTCTTGATTGTAGAGGAGGCCCGTGCCCTGCAGTGGGACGTATATGGGCTGATACAGAGTATCGCTGGTCTCCTCTCATATTCTATTATTTTCGATTATTTCTGTATTGTTAGATTTAGGTGTACAATGAAGTTTTAAATGAATAAATATCCAAACATCTTGTTTATTAAACTACATTGTGTGCAGAGAGGAGGTGGCTCGCGAGCTGAAGGCGGCGCTGTCCACCATCAAGTTGTCGGAGCGCGGCGTGTACGTGCAGGCCTCCACGCTCGGGTCACTCGAGGCCTTGCTAGAGTTCCTGCGCACCAGCAAAATTCCTGTTAATATATGTTATAAATATTTTTAATTACTATATTCATTACGTAATGGTTTCTTAGATTTACGCGAATGTTACACATTGAAATAAAACTGTTATATGCGGATTTTATCGCGCATATGGTTTGATTTTTACATTCCGCCCCGTGAGTCGTGACCACGAAAGCTGTAAAGTAATCGAAACATTGAAAAGTAAAAAAATTAATTAAAATTAAACCAAATCCGCAATAAAATCCGTAAATAATAGTTTTATTTCAATATTTATTACGGCGCAGAATTTCGAAATACAAATTTCCATTCATCAGTGCAATATGGATGTGTATAGTATGGAGCCTGAAGTGTCTTAGCTACGAATGCTTTGCGTCTGATAAAATACGTGTTCGTGTGCAGCACTCAACGTGCTAATTAAACTTTACCGTAGTGACATCTGGCGGCACAATTTAGAACTACGTTAAGTTAAATTCCATGAAATAGGGTATTTGACTAATTTTCAATAATGGTTTTAAACTATCCTGTATAGCATATTAAGCTCACTACATTGATATTTCCGGAATATTTTACTGCATTATGAATAAACACAATGATACAATTTAAATTTCCAAAAGTGTGCCAAAAACGCTCTTTTTAATAATGGCGCTGGTTGTTTGACATATGACGTCACAGCGCAGTGAACTGTTTACTAATACTATAGCGACGAAATTCCTTTTATCAGTTTTCTTCATTATTATTAAATATAATGGTTTATAAATTGTCTGTAGTGTTACAATGCACAAATACGAGTGTAAAAGGTAAAAAAAAACTAACCTAACCTAACCACTCTCAATCGTACTCTCGATTGTAGAGGAGGCCCGTGTCCTGCAGTGGGACGTATATGGGTTGATACAGTAGTATATATTCTAAATTGTAACTAACATTAAGTATTTGTTTTCATAAAACTAAATACCATGATAAATTCATAACCTCTCGGTATACTTGTACATAGCTAATCGCATCGTCTCCATAGGATTCCCTTGCAGATATGTGAAAGAAAAGTATATTTCTAAGTGTTTTACAACATAATCTAAAATAAGATTATTTTATAGATAATTACTGTTACTTACAGTGCTGTTTTCACATTTTTAAGTTCCGCAGCATATTATCCAGCGTTTTTTTTTTAAGAAATGTGCAACCATCAACGCAGGTAGGTTGCTGCTATCAGCTCGTACAAAATTTGACTCCATTCTGAGATTCGCCCCAAAATGGATTAAAAAGTCTAAAGATTTCTTAGGTAAAGTCTGAAAACTATTTCATAAAAATCGCGAACTTCAACCACAACTAACTCAGATCTACAATCACAGGTCCCAACTGCCTGCTACATACTACAAAGAATTGACAAAGCTGTTTACTGCGCGATGACGTCACGAGAGCTGCAACCAATCAGTGTGTTCTGGTCACAGAGAAAATGTCTTTTTTTAATCAATTTTATTTCGTGTATTTTACAAAAAATAAACTTAATTTAGTTCAAATTATCGTGAAATATGCTTTTTAATGCTATTATCTTGCAGGATGACCACAATTCGTAGTATATTTTTAATGTTGTCAAATAGCCTATTAGTCAAGATAATAATAACACATCGATCATGATCGTTTAATTTCGTGGATGTTACTTTAATATTTTAACTTTAATATTGAAATATGAATCGTATATGAATATGAATATGTTTCTTCCAGTACTCGGCCATCAGAATAGGTCCCGTGGTGAAGCGTGACGTGATGAAAGCCTCCGCTATGTTGGAGCACGACTCTCAGTACGCCACTATACTAGCCTTCGATGTCAAGGTAAGATGTGAAAACGTATTATTTGTTTTCTATAAATTACAAAAGGAACACAGATGGATGGATGACCTGCCTAAAGTTGCAGGAAGTTGCTGGATGCAGGCCGCTTCCAATAGGTCGATGTACAGATCCTTGATGTTCAGCAGTGGACTCCCTGTAGCTGCGATGATGATGATGATGAAGTAATTTCAAAAATAAGAATTATCTATACCAATTTACATGCAGTGTTTCTAAGCCGCAGACAAGCCATATGCATACGGCTTATAACAATCCAGTTCCAATTTTTTTCCTGTTGCTCAAGCCATTTTCATCTTTCACTTTTTGTCAATATAACATTAGAAAAAAAAAACGCCATTTTCAAATTCTAATAATATACTTAACTTCTGAAATCATGTCGACATCATATCGTTGTTTACTAAATTGAATATATGATTTTCTATGATATAGATTGAGCGCGACGCCCAAGAGTTGGCTGATCAGCTCGGCGTGAAGATATTCGCGGCCGACATCATATACCACCTGTTCGACAAGTTCACCGCCTACCGCGAGGAACTCAAGCAAAGGAAACGGGAGGAGCTCAAACACATCGCCGTGTTCCCTTGCAAGCTTAAGGTACGCTTACTTTTATAAATTCTACTTTAAAAGTCAAGTCAGGCTAACAAACAAACAGCTATCTATATGTTGTCTTTGATCTTTTGGTGTACGTATGCGTTGTTATCAAAATATTAGCAATAGTTTTACTCTCTTCACATTTGATTATATTGTACATGTTAATACTGTTGTTCAAATAAAGCATTAATTTCTAACTTAATAAAACTGGCCTTGAAAATAATTAAACTTTTCTTTCTTTCTTTCTTTCAAAAGAATTTAGTTATTGCTTGGGTCTGGTAAACAAGCAAATATCAGCCAAGCTAGATTGTATATTGTTACCTTAAAAAAATCTTTGATGGCATTTTGAAATTCGGAGGGAAAAGGAAGTAAATAGAAAGAAGACCATTGTATTTTGAATCTGGCAACTTTATTGCATAGAAGATAACGGGAAAACCGGTGCTTTATTTCGATATTCTGTCAGACTATTATACAAGTTTTTCAGACTATTTAACAAGCAGCCTGTTTATGTTTTCCAATATCTATGTCTTAATAAATAAATGTTATATACAATATGTTGATGTCCAGGTACTGCCTCAATTCGTGTTCAACTCACGTGACCCCATCGTGGCCGGAGTGATGGTGGAGGCGGGCATCGTCAAGGAGGGAACTCCCATCTGTGTGCCGAGCAAAGAAGTGAGTTGTTATATTTTATTGTTATTGTGTTTTCCAAGTTTATACATAGATAGTGGTGGGGGAGCAGATACACTTTTCAAAATGGGGGTAAAAATGTTTATTTCTATATCAATTTAGAATATCGACCAATTGGACCACGAAAACCAAAAACATTTTTCTCGTATTTGCTAGATTTTTCAATACAGCTTCAAATCTGGTGGTTGCGTGATGATATATAGCCTATAGCATTCCTAGATACATGACCTATTCAACACAAAAAAAAATATTTTTTTTATTTCGAACCAGTAGTTCCTGAGATTAGAGATAACAAACAAACAAAGAAACTCCTTTAACATCTTTATTCAGTATATAAAATGCTATAAAAAATATGAAATATTGTTCATGTTTAAGTGTTCTAATTAGAGTTGTTGATATCTACGCAAGATGATTGAGTAACGTTTATTGAAGTGGTCTCGCCCAAAGGAGAATGTCCATTCATGGTATCGGTAAAGAATATTGTAGATCCCGATACTGATATTGCTTAAAATTCTTTATTGTTTTTTTTGTGGTTTGTCGGTAGGCGTATTCTTATTAAATTTATCCTAGGCGATGGCTTTTGATAAAGAAATAATCATAACATTTTACATTTAGCTGACAGAGCCGAAGACAAAAAAAATTGTACTTTAAGTTCATTTCTCTAAGAAGTCGGGGCCTGGATCGCAATTATGTTTATATTTATTGAATACTAGCGGCCCGACCCAGCTTCGCCTGGGTGCATATATTTTTTGATTCCACTCCACACCAAATACATGTTATTTTTCGTATTAATCTCTTGTATACCTAAACTTGACATAGCTATCCTACTGTCTGGCTCAATCCCGTCTCATCCGTCTGTTCAGTCTCTTCCCGATCCGTCCCGTCCTTTCTCTTTTATTATCCATCCCGTCTTATAACAGTGCATTTACATTTCGTCCTATCAAATCTGTCAGCTATACCAGCCCTCTCCCGTACCTTCCACTCTATTATATCCCGTCTCTCCATATACATGTACATATAAAGATTGCCTTATGAAATTTTGACATTAAAAACTTTAGCGTTTTTTATTGTCCATCCAATATTACGTCCCTTATTTCAGCACCAAAATGCTGTTTTTCCTAATAATATTGCACGCCATTACTTTTTGTTAGTAATAAAGTAATAATAACCATTTAAAAAAAGAATTGGCCAAATTGGTCCAGGCGTTGTTGAGTTATGCGCTTACCAACACTTTTTGTGATTCATTTTTATATTATAGAAGAAGATATTATAATCCACCCTGCTTGCTTAGTGCGAGTTGGCGGATTTTATTTCACGTAGAAATTAATCCGAAAAGTCAGAGGTGTGCCCTGGGATTTGAACCCGTGACCATCGTTAACTTGTTGGCAGTCGCGTCTATTACGTTACCATATACAAATTAATAAAACCTTCATACTGCCTTACCAGGTGACGTAAGTAATAGAACAAATATTTAAAAATATAAAACTGCATATCGTTTCATTATAATGTCTAGATACGGCATCAACGTACCAATATTTTTTTTATTCTTGAGTCTGAAAACAATACTAATGCGAAATTTAAATATGTCCCCCAGCGCATCTAAAAGTATCAATTCAAAAAACAATGTCGTTTATGAAAACGAAAAATTATAATTAGATATATTTTGGTATACTCCGGCAAAACGCTTCGATAGAGTATACTTTGTTTAAAACTGTTGCAATAATCTCAAAAAACAATGGGCGATTTTGGTAGATGTGGACATCGTTTTAATTTACATTTAACAAAATTATGCGCAAGACGCCGTATCTAGATAATATTATATACACGATATACACATTTTTTGAATTTTGTTCTATTTCGTCAGCCGTCAATGAAAGACAATGGAAAGATAGATCATTTTACGTTGGATGGTAGTTGAAGCTGGACCGTCTTTTACGTCTCCCGTCAAATAAACAAAGAGCATCCTATATTGGCTGGACGCATCACGCTTAAACGATACCCAAAAAAAAGGTTTTTAGTATCTTCCTCAGAAATTTTCCTATTTTTCTCACCCCTAAAACCTTCCCAGGACTTCCACGAATATTTCAAGACCAAAATCAGCCAAATTGGTCCAGGCGTTGTTGAATTATGCGGTTACCAACACATTTTGCGATTCATTTTTATATATAAGATAAGATTCACATTTTTCCCTACACAATGTTTCATCGGGGCACAACAACTTTATCAATACTAAGTTTTATTGTAAAATGGGCCTTCTCATTTACCATAACATCGTACTTACCATTTCCCTTATTTTACAATATCTGCAGAATATGATAAAGCTATAGTATGGTAACATGGTGTAATTTTGTTAGTTCGTGGAGCTGGGTCTGGTGACGTCCATCGAGGTGAACCACAAGCAGGTGGAGACGGCGCGCAAGGGACAGGAGGTGTGCATCAAGATCGAGCCCATCCCGGGAGAGTCGCCCAAGATGTTCGGCAGGCACTTCGACGAGACTGATATGCTAGTCAGCAAGGTCAGTGACGTATATAAGTATACCATATAATATTTTATAGCAACTTTAAAATTAGAGTGAACTGACTAAAAAAAATTTTTGGTCTGTGACGTATACCGTATATACTATAGCAACTTTAGAATTGTGTACCTAGCAAGAAAAAATTTTTTTGCAAACATTCCCAATTTACAATTTCACCTCGTATTTTCTAGTAATGTCGTGAAACTCTGTTACTGTTATTAGATATTTACTTTAATATTTAAGTTTTTTATAAGCTGTGGAGTTTCCAAATAAATAAATAAAAAAAGTCATTAAAGATTTGTTACATAAGAATTTTTTTACTTATGGAAGATACATCTAGAAGACCGATTTATTCATGCGTCAATAAGTCCTTTAATAATGGGTCGATAGGTCATTTTGAGCCAAAATATCATTAAAAGCCAAAATCTTTAATTTTTTTGGATTTGGTCACTCTTATTCTAAAGGTGCGTTATGTCATGTCAATAGAACATTCAGATGTTTTCAGGTTTCTTATCAAGGTCTAAAAATATGATTTGCAGTGTCCAAGCATAGGTCGATTTTTGGTCGAAGCTGAAGGTATATGTTTTTTTTTATTGCAATGAATGGTGAGACGCGGATGCCGTTCGCCTGATGTATGTGGGTACAGGTTCGAAACCAAGAGAACTTTAAACTTGTTTGCCGGTATAGGAAACGGTCTTGGCGGATTTCAATCCGAACGATCAATGCCGCGCATAAGAGCACGCTTGCGATTGGTCGGTACAAGTAGGAAGGGAAGGTGGTTATATTTTTTAAAATTATTTCTGTCTATATAGACAAAAGGGAAATGGAAAAGATATACTCCGCCAACCGAATACCAATGTTGCCAAATTAAATAAATAAAATCTACTGTTTCGTTGCCACCAAACGTCTGCCAATGGGGCCGAAACTGAAGTGGTTACCGAAAGTCATTTTTTGACTGGATACAGCCGAAGCTTGCTTAAAGGATGACGTTAGAATTATTTGCAAGTCTATTGGGTCTTTGGGGGTAGGGACCGGGCATGTGCCGCTTGTGCGTGAAACATCGATCACCGAACAAACGGCCGAGATGAAATGTCTCGCAATTATGGCGGGTTATGGAGTAATAAAGTAACACGACAACCATACTTCGAAGCTTTCCATAAAATAATAAATGAGTAAAAAGTCACAATAAGGGGCTGTTTGACATACCGCTGCAAATTTTAACATCAGGAAGCCTTTTTCCTGCAGGGCTAAGGACACGGGAGCCATAATTAAATTTTCTTCGTAAAAACTGGGCAAGGTTCCATTACGAATACAAACTTCACCAACAAGATATCATCATCATCATCATCATCATATCAGCCACTGGAAGTCCACTGCTGAACATAGGCCTCCCCCAAGGATCTCCACAATAACCTGTTGGAAGCGGCCTGCATCCAGCGACTTCCTGCAACCTTAGTCAGATCGTCCGTCCACCTTGTAGGCGGGCGTCCGACATTTCGCTTGCCTGTACGTGGCCTCCACTCGAGAACCTTTCGGCCCCAACGGCCATCGGTTCTACGAGCTATGTGCCCGGCCCACTGCCACTTCAACTTGCCAATCCTATGGGCTATGTCGGTAACCTTGGTTCTCCTACGGATCTCCTCATTTCTGATTCGATCTCGTAGGGAAACTCCGAGCATAGCCCGCTCCATGGCTCGTTGAGTGACTTTGAGCCTTTTAATGAGGCCCACAGTGAGAGGCCACGTCTCGGTGCCGTATGTCATCACTGGTAACACACAACTATCGAAGACTTTCGATTTTAGGCACTAAGGTATTTTGGACGAGAAGACGTCGCGAAGTTTCCCGAAGGCTGCCCAACCGAGTTGGATTCGACGATTGACCTCTCTCTCGAAGTTGGACCTGCCTAACCGGACCACTTGTCCTAAATAGACATATTCGTCTACAACTTCGAGAGTCGAGCCCCCAACTCTAATAGGGGTGGGCACAACATGGATATTCGACATGATCTTCGTTTTATCCATGTTCATTTTAAGACCCACCTGTTGGGAGACTCGATTAAGGTCAACAAGATATATGAATATTGAATCAATATTATTAAAGTATTCAAGTTCATGTACTTCACTTAGCATCAGTGAATGGAATACTGTATTTTACAAAGTCTAAGAATTGTTATAATATAGTGAGCGCTGTTACTTCAAAAACGTAGATATAAATGGTGACAGGTTGTTCAACATCAGCGAATTACATTGAAAAAATTTTTTGGACTATTAAAATCCACTGCAACTTGTTTTAAAGCTAAATATACTTTCGGTTACCAAAGAAATTTATAACAATTTTTTTGTTGAATAATTAATTATTTCATTTTCCACTAATTTAGGAGTGGTACCAACATTAAGAACAAGAAAATATCAACGTTTTTGCAAATGCAAATGTATGGCAACGCTATATACTCTTAGTACAAACCATATGCACTTATAGTATGTATCGAGCCGTACAAAACTATGCGACAGGTGGTTGTGTACTAACAATGGGCCGGTATTAAATATGACATTTGACGCGGCGTTTATAAACATGATGTTGAGCATGTGACCTGCATCCGTTTGAACAGGATTGTGATAAGGTCGACGGTTCACGGGCACCCTTTCCACAATAGCAATAGCAATGCCTTTCAATTGTTATTTTTGTCATGTCCTATTTTGTGACGGATTTGATGGTTGCAAAAAAAGGATGTCGATATTGTCTATTGTCGACGGGTGCGGCTAATAAGTTGATTTTCTGAGTTGAGTTCCGGGTCGCGGATATTTCCTTTTTTATCCACCATAGCAAACCAATAATAAGTAATAAGTAACAGTAATAAGCATTATATTGAAACATTGCCGCGGGTTCGATCCAAATGTTTGTGCGGCCCACAAATATTTTTTCCGGGTCTGGGTGTTTGTGACACCGAAAAGTCTCTCGTAGTTCCTAATACCCACGACACAAGACTCTATCTTAGTGTGGGGTCAGGTCTATATACCGGGTATCTCAAGACTGCTACCGAAAACGAAGCCGGGTGGTAGTTTTAGTGACTACAAACACAATGCAACTAAAAATTTCGCAAAGAAACGCGACAATCATTTTTTATGATTTTTTAAATATCGTCATTTTTGGGTGGTAAATCCATAGTTTTTGCTAAATAATAATATAAACACTTTTATATCTTAAATTATTTATAAATAAAAGGATATACACTGTTATTTTAGGAAAAAATGTATTTACCACCCAAATGTCATAGGAAAAAAATAACAAAAAAAAATTGTCGCTTTTTTTTGCAACTTTTTCTGTTGCATTGTGTCTGAAGTCGCTTTAACTACCACCCGGCTTCGTTTTCGGTAGCAGTCTTGATATACCCTGTATGTGACTGTTAGTAATATTTATATGTATATACTTTATTTATACATAATATTAATTTTTCGTAATATATTCAGAGGAAAGCGTACCATAACTAGTACGTCTTCAAAGTTTAATGAGAGCCGATCAATCAAACGAGATTGTGAAATCATATTTTTTTCTAGGCTTTTTTTACTTTCTAATTCTTTTTGCGCTTATATTATGCGTGTTACTGTAACGATAACACTTGAAAGTGTTTTAAAGTTGATAATTCTTTATTTTCTGAGTAAAAATATAAGACTGCTAGATGTATCCTGTAAAATTGATTATAAATATTATTTTTTTGAAACCGACCTGGTCCGGACTTTTTTCATCCTGGGATATCCATAAAACATGAAACGATGGTTTAAACTAAGTTCTTAATGGGGTTATCAATGCCCACCCTGGCAAGAAGGACCAGTTATTGTGTCGAGCGGCCATGCAAAAGAAAAACAGAATGCTTTTTGCCCTAGGATATCTCAAGCCGCCCAGCATAATGCGCATGCTAGCCACCGAGAGCAAGCGCCGATCCACCATAGTGCGCACGATGGGCATGCCCACAACCCTAACTGACTTATTTTGTCATACTTCCACTCTTTTATGAGATCGATAGATTGATCATATTATATCAAATGCCATAATACCATCAAGATAATATAATCTCATAGTTAAATCTATATACGCTATAATAAATTTTTGCCCACAACCTTTTTTAAAGACTGGATCCGCCCTTGATCGAGATGTTTTAGGTGTTAAGCTAGCGTAGAATAGTTAGATAGAATAGAGAGATCCAATATCCAGAAATGTGCAGCTCTCGAATACTAGAAATGCTTGGACACCTAGACTTCCACAGGAACTGGAAGGGAAATATAACTACTTTGTATATTTCCAAAAACTGAATAATCAATAGATGAAGATGAAAGGGGAAAATTCAGCAATATTGGAACTCGTAGTTAACATATCGCTGGCTAAATATGCTTACCTATCAAGTTGGCAACCCATTTGTATTGAAATTAACACTTCATATCAAATCTACGAGAAATATCTAATTTGCAGTTGTCAAACATGCTAAATGATGACAATGAGCTCTGATTATGTGTTTTGCACGTTATTCTTTTAAGTGTATAATTTTTAAATTGCTTTTTATTTTTTTGATTTTCGCAATTTGTTCATAAGAATTTTTCACAAGTATGAAAAGGATTTCACACTTCAGTAAAGTCCACGGTATTCTAAAAAAATATTTGAATTTTTGGCATTAAATAAATTAGACCGCTACGTGCCAATCAAAATAGGTGTAAATGGTTAAATTAAGCGCTGATTTAAAAAATATATGTATTTGTATACAGACTAATCGATGAAAGGACCCATTCAATACTTAATTATTTTGTAAAAATCTTGTACATCCTACTTCCTACCATAAGATTATAAATGCGAAAGTTTGTGTGTTTGTAACTTTTTCACGCTCAAACCATTAGACAAACTTTAATGAAATTTGGTATGGAGATAGCTGACACTATGGACTAACACATAGGCTACCTTTATCCCAATAAAATGTAGTGTCCCCGCTGGTTAAGCACGGAATTGACATACATTTAATACTCTTTCAGATTCAAAGGGATGAGATGGAAACTTTAAAGTAAGGCAGTAATGTTGAGTTTGAATACAACAATTTTTTTTAATACAACATTTGTCACGCGAAATAGTTCCTCTGTTTCTAGAGTGAACTGGATTTAAAAAGTGTCGGCACCCAGGCGAAGCCGGGCTTTACTACTAGTATATAGTATGTCATGAAATTTAATAATTCAGAACTATTAATACGATACTTAGTATGTGGTTTCAATTAATGTGATGTAGAGGCCATCTTTCCAATGAATAAATACATAAATTATGGCAATGCACAAAACACGAGCTTATATTTCATAACATATTGATGTCGGTAATTGATGCATTTGGGGCATAAATTTACCAAGTTTAGACCCGCGATTTGTACAACTAATATTACATTTAAATGTTTATTGTTTATGTATATCTTGGATTTTGTGGTATTTTATTACCTAGTCAGGTCATAAATTCTGTCACATGTTTAATATAAAATAATTGAAACAAGTTTATTCATTATGTAACAATTTATATACCAAAATGAACTTAACAAAACATAGATTCTTATGACACTAAAAAATGACCTCCGTGATTTTGAATACAGGCCTTCAATCTGCGCGGCCAGTTGTCTATCGCAGCACGAACGAGGTCCATGTCAGTATCGGCGGCTGCCTTAATCAAGGATGTCTTGAGTGACTCCAAATTGGGATGAGGCTTTGAGCACGCCCTTTCCTCCAAGTGTTGCCATATCTTGTAATCTAACGGATTCAAATCTGGACTGGAGGAGGGCCAGTCTTCGTGCCGGATGAAGTCGATTTCACGCGCCGCCAGCCAGTCTTGTGTGCTCTTCGCTCTATGAGCTGGCGCCGAATCTTGTTGGAATACCCAGTGCCTGTTATTGAACATGGTATGAGAAACAGGTTCCACAAGGTTCGTCAGGACTGTATTTTGATACACAACTGCATTCGTTTTTACACCTTTCTCACAAAAATGTACCTCTGTTAAGCCCCAATAAGAAACTCCCAACCATACCATGAGCGAGGATGGAAAATGACCTCGTTGGACACGCGGAATACGGTTGCTCGCTTCTTCACTACTGTGTGCCTAAACCTTATCATTTTGTTTGTTGTAGCTCTCTTCTACGGTAAAAATTTTTCATCTTAAAAAAGAATTTCCCGATATTTTTTTCCCGCGTACCGCTTCAACAAAGCGAGGCATCTCTTCAGTCTCAGGTCCATTAGACAGGCATTCAAACGATGTCCTGTTTTTCTTCGATATGCCTGAAGCCCTAAGTCTTCATTTAACACCCTTTTCACCGTGGTTCTGCTTAACCCCATCTGAAGGGCCAACAGTTTCTGCTTACGTTTGGGATTTCTTTGAATTCGCGCCTTCACAGCTTTTATCACTGCTGGAGTCCTAACAGACCGAGGGCGACCACTTCTTGACCTGTCATCTACACTAGAGTCTTCATTGTTTGTATCGTTTGATGGTACGATAAACGAATCTTTTGGTTATATTCAAATTTTTCAGTATGTCAAAAATTTGAATTGGCGCGTAACCGCAACGATGCAACGCAATAACTGCAACACGGTCTTCTTTAAGCGTCCACTCCATATTTAAAAATAAGTGAAATTCTAAAAAGTATACATTTTTATTTTCATGAACAATTCGAAATTCGAATTCAATAAACTTTTTTGTGGCCAGCATTCTAACAGAAAAGTTTTTACTGTGTGACAATACTTATGACCGGACTGTGTATTTTTACTAACGGGCGAATATTGCAATATAGACCCAATAGTTAGGAATTTTGTTTCTGTGCTTGAGCTTTTATAGTTTGGGATTTAATTATAAGACCCAGATACATTTTATGTCGTTCTCGTTTAGTATGCATAGGCTTTGCACTGTAAAGTTCGATTCTGAGCTTAGTGTAAATCATGCTTTTTCAAATGAGTCGATCAATATTAAACTCTTGTTTGGGTGGTACCCCTTGGAAGGTTGGAAGGCATCCGCAAGTGGCACTGGCCATCCAGTCAGGTAATTAAATTTAAAAAAATAATAATAAAGTAAATTGATCTTGTGTGATCTGGATTTGGTAAAATAATAATAGATTTTGGAACCTCCGTGATGTGGTGCATTTGGTTAGATGCAGTCTGTGTAATTTCCTACTGTCTAATATTCTATGTAATTTAAATTTGGATTCGATCGTCGCACCAAAACAAATATTTTTGTGGTACCACAGGTATTTGTTTGCCAAAGTCTCTCATAGCTTCTGATACCCACGGAGACTCGATATTAGTGTGGGTTCAGGACTGTGTATGTGACTGTTGGGTGTCCGTATTTATTTATTTCTTTACAAGTCATAATATTATAAAAAATATATTTCATTTTGTTTGCCGATGATATTACATAATCACAGGTGCTTTTAATCTATAATCTTGCATATTATCAACCAAGCCATTTGGTACTAAATTAAAATGATGAATTTTCTAATTACGGATGTTGCGCAAGAGGCACACACAAAAATGTCGCGTTTAACATGTCAACGGGGTAATAGTAACAACACGATAAATAATCGAGCCGACAATAAATTATACGCTTCATAAAGTGACCGGTGAAAGTTTTATAATGTTCGTAAATTGTTACGACGCTTGTATATCAATCGGAGAACTCGTAACTTAGTTGATAACGCACATAATGTGCGATTGCTGCGCTTCACGCTTGTGCAACATATAGTATATGTTGGTGTAGTACACCGTTTAGGTCTCTACTCTTCATACATACATATGTAAATTGATCATAGGGCTAGCCTGCAACATTTTACTGGTGGTAGGTCTCTCATATGTGAGAAGCCATCTGGGTAGGTACCACCGCAATGTCTATTTCTCCCGTGAAACAACACTGCTTAAATGCACTGTTGTGTTTCGGATTGAAGGACATTGTAGCCAGAGCAACTACTGGACATATTGAGACTTAACATCTTATGTCTCAGGATGGCGAGCGCAGTGGAATATTGCTACTGTTTATGAGCGGTCGTATCGCTTACCATCAGGCGAACGGCTTGCTCGTCTCGCCATTCAATGCAATAAAAAAAAAAAAAAAAAAAAAACATGCAAAAGGTGTGTCAGGAAAAGATTCGGGGTCTACGATTGTATGTCTGATTAAAGTAGAACACTTTTTATATCGAATTATAATATGGCGAGATGAGTATGCCGTTCGCCTGATGGTAAACGATACTACAGCTTATGAACAGTGCCAAAATCAAATAACTTGAATTACAAAGTAATGCTTGACATTTCACTGCGCTCGCCATCTTCATACATAAGATGTGAAGTCTCATTATGTCAGGTAGTTCCTCTGGCTACAATATCCTTCAAGCCAAAACACAACAGTGCATTTAAACTGCTGTTTGGCGGGAGAAATCGACATTGCGGTGGTACCTACCTACCCAGACGGCCTCTCACATATGAGAGACCTACCACCACTGCTTGTATTTTCTCAAATTTTGATTTGTATTTTCTTCTATTCGACAAAACATTCGATAGCTAAACTAGGTTTTAAAACTGTCTATGAATGAGGCCGTTAACCTAAATTTTCAAACATAATTTATCTCACATTTAATATAAGTTAAAGCTGATGCACACGAGGCGCATATCACTGTCGATGACTGCCCAACATCGGCCGTGTGCACTGGCCGGCGCATGACACGCACGGCGCGGCGGCTCAATGAATGACCGCATATTGCACGACACAACATAATACAACATAACAACACAACACAACTCTAACACAACATACATAATACAACATAACTAAATATACAACAACGCACACAGATACACTAGCTCTCTAGGCAAATGGCATCGATTGATACCTCTATTTATAGAACGTATCGGCTTCATTACGTTGGATTATTTACACGTTCAGCCTAATTGTGGATGTGACAGCGACATATTTATATTAAATCTAGTTTAGGTTGTTGATCGTTTCTGTTTTACGAGTTCATTGATTGAGATTATATTGTATGTACTGTAGAGTGGTTCATAGCTATGTTCAGATTAATAGAATTGTAGCAAGTTTCTAGAATTTTATATGCGGAGATTGTTGGTTATCCGTTCATGCCCTATTCGGACAGCTATGTACTTTTAAGATGTGCAATTTCTTTGCTTATGAATGAATGCTAAAAAAATAGAAAAAAAGAACATACATACAAACATAAACTCATGCCTCTTTCCTAGTAGGGGTAGGCAGAGTTGCCAGGACACCCACATTTCGCCTTGTATGTTCCGTCCCACGATATGATAAAGGGCGTGCCTATCGCCATGTCGCACAAATTCCTAACTCCGGGCTGATAATCAAATAGAAAACTCCAACTCTACCCGGGATTCAAACCCAAGACCTCAGCTTTGTAATCGTGCCCTATTACAAAGTCACCGAGGCAGTCAAAAAAAAATATTCTTTTGTCGGACAGTAATAAAATATAGAAAAAAGAGGTTATATAGATAGGAGGAGGAGGGGAGGTATAGATAATATCAGTCTGACAAGTCAGTGTAAGTATTGGTTGGTAATCACTAATCAGGATGCTGGCGTGGTGTGCGTGTGGGAAAGCAGCGGAAGCGCCTCGCTCGTGTATGGGTTTTGTTCTGGCGCGTATTTGTATGCTCCGGGTGTGAGGTGGCGTTTATGGACATCGATCCCCTGTTGAATTTTAAAATGGACGTGTTAGATGTTGTATTAGATTTAGTGTGGGATTATTTGTGATTTTATTTGTGCTTTGTTATTGATGTTTATTCGACTGATGTTAGTATCCACCCTCCCCTGCTTTAAGGCGATTTTCTGAATCACTGCGTTAACTGCAAATGTAATTTCAACAACACTGAACTACTACTTTCATATTGGCTTTATTTTCAGTGATCTTTATGGTAAATTAAAAAATATTTTTTTTTATTAAATTATAAATATTCTATAAGTTTATATAAGTACATACTTGGCAAACAAAATACAAAAGAAAAATAAACTAGTTTAAAATGTCAAATGTAAAAATATAACCATAATAATTTAATGTACTATTAGAGCTAGTGACTACTATCCTTCAAACTAGGTATAATACCTGTATCTTGAAGAGCATCGTTCTTTAAATTGGTAAATGGTAACATCGTTAGGTTTGATTTGTCCCTTGATAGCAAGTCAGTATTTTTTTTGTCAATCTCGAGGCCAGTCGTTTCTGCTAAAGCTTAGGCACATGTTACCGACCCTGTGGTTTTCTTAGGATACGTCATAAGGGTAACCGCATCAAGCGACATTCCTCAAGTTTATCCAACAGCTCGCGGACACCTAGATTACCGCAGATGTACCAACGAAGTATTATGTATATCCGAAGTCGAAAAAGATTGTACAAATTACATTACAGGCAGGTAGCCGGTGGTATAATTAAAATCCTATTCTGCGACATGCACATTGCATAATACATGTGTTGAACCCGCAAACGCAGAGAATAAAACATGATGGTAGTAGATAATTAATCTATCTAACCTACATCACATATAACCAGGATATAGTATAGTTAATCCTGACCTCACAGAATAGTGCATTTCATCTTCCAATTTTATAATAACTGCCTCGGTGTCGTAGTTGTTCTAAGGTACGGTTACAAAGCAGAGGTCTCGGGTTCGAATCCCGGGTTGGGCAAAGTGATATCGGATTTTTCTATTCATTACTATCACGTTGTGGGACGGAACATATTAGGCGAAATGTGGGTGTCCTGGCACCTCTGCCTACCCCTTCTGGGATATAGGCTTGAGTTCATGTATGTATTATATAATAATGAAATTGCCCCACCTCCTAGCGAAAGTTGCGAATATTTCGAATAACACGGTCCCTAAATACCTTGACATTTCGAACATTAAAGCGCTTTCGATCAGAATTGGCTGGCTATTTCACTTCCTGTAATGTTACATTGTGGCGACACCGCGCCGACCTTTCTACGCCGGTGTCGTGTTCTAAACTTGTTTCATTCAATATGAATCGAGGGAATGTATGCCATTATATGTGCCCTTTATCACGGAAATGGATTTGTTGGTGTAATTTGGTGGTGGCTCACTGGTGGTAGGTCTCTCATATGTGAGAGGCCATCTGGGTAAGTACCACCGCAATGTCTATTTCTCCCGTGAAACAACACTGCGTAAATGCACTGTTGTGTTTCGGATTGAAGGACATTGTAGCCAGAGTAACTACTGGACATGTTGAGACTTAACATCTTATGTCTCAGGATGGCGAGCGCAGTGGAATGTTGCTACTGTTTATGAGCGGTCGTATCGCTTACCATCAGGCGAACGGCTTGCCAGTCTCGTCATTCATTGCAATAAAAAAAAAATAATTGGAATGTAAGCGATTTAAATAACAATATTTATTAAATTGAATAGTGTGATTTACATTTATAGAACTGGCTGGCACTTTAATCTTTAATAATATTATTTGCATATCAAGAGATTCGACAAAATTAATATTTTAATGTTATAATATTTTTATGTAATTGTTCGCAAAATCAATTCATAACAATGAATGAGTGTTCGTCGTATTTCATCGGTTAATCCAGTAGTAATCGCGGAAAAAAATGACCATTGAGTATTGTTCATTCATTGTTGCAAAAGTATCAATGCGAGGCCGGGTGGTGAGCGTCAATGGCCCCGCTCTCCCCTCGCGGCTTCATTGATCGCTGCAGCGAGGGTGCGGCGTAGGTCACTGGGTCGCCACGAACCCCGGTCTACCTTCACTCTACACTGACGCTAGTAACCCTGTTGCTAGGCCCCCGCTGACGTCACGCCGCGGGGAGTTTGTTTACCATTACATTTTTCTCGCCTTCTTACTTTTTTTTTCACGAATTAAATTATACAAGGTGCGAGAAAACTCAGCCGTGACATGAAACACTGCTTTTAAAAATTGTTGCTCTTCGAAAAATATAAGCGAGATTAATTATAATTTCATAATATACTATTTTTGTGCTATCACCTTGAATCGTTGAGGCCTCGCAATCTCTCAACGGAGTTGAGTACCGATATAATGTTTTAAACATAAACACTCATTCTCAAATGTCTTAATATATCACTATCGAATGTTATGCCTTCTTCACTCAAACTGAACTCAATAGCCATTCTATAGGGACAAAATATTCGATAACTAAAATAGGTTTTAAACTTATGAATATGACCATTTATATTTAATATTAAAATCAGTAACAATAGGAATTCAATATTATACTAATACATTATAAAAGCTTGATACCGGTATTTAATTTCGTCTTACTGTACATAAGCCCGGCTAGCTCAGTCGGTAGAGCATGAGACTCTTAATCTCAGGGTCGTGGGTTCGAGCCCCACGTTGGGCGCTGAAAACTTTTGGGATATTTTTTCCATTAATATAGAAAAGTTTTCACTAAAAAACGTTTCATAATTAATTACATTAAGTATGCCATTATCGATTTGAATACATGTTTTATGGTGTCGAAGCAATCGTTAGTACAGCAAGTTCATTATCATATATTGGTATTGGAATTAATAATATAATTCTGTATCGGGTCAGGAAAATGTATTGATAAAGCCGAGTTGACTGACACATATTCGTGGTGCCGCTCACGAGATGCGATCCAAATAGAAAACGTTTATCGTATAAAAATATTTTCACAGCACTCAATTTCGACATATAGTGTTATTGCGAACAATATAAAAACACACATAAAACATTTCAAATTTTGTTTTCTCGATTGGTAGCATCAATCTTTCTTATGCTTAGTAAAATTGAATGAGATGTTTGTATCGTTACTCTTATGTGTGGTATTGAAAGTATTTTTATTTTGACTATGTTACTTATATTCGATTTCATTATCACAGTTACCAATGATTTATCTTTGTATTCCTCGTCTTAAAATTTATCTACAAATAGATAAATTGTATTTCATAATGACAATAACAGTCACCACATTTGTCACTGACTAGTGGTAGGTCTCTCATATTTGAGAAGCCGCCTGGATGGGTACCACCGCAATATCTATTTCTCCCGCCAAACAGCAGTTTAAATGCACTGTTGTGTTTCGGATTGAAGGACATTGTAGCCAGAGTAACTACTGGACATATTGAGACTTTACATCTTATGTCTCAGGATGGCGAGCGCAGTGGAATGCCAAGCATTGCTTTGTAATTCAAGGTGTTGTTTGGTTTTGCTACTGTTTATGAGCGGTCGTATCGCTTACCATCAGGCGAACGGCATGCTCGCCTAGCTATTCATTGTAATAAAAAAAAATTACTAACATCAAATTATAGTAAAAAAACACCAATCAAGAAACACCAAGAAAAGAGTAATATTTTTTATAGGGCAACCTTTGTTCATCATTGGTTAGTTACTGAAGATGGTCATGATCCATCTGTTGATGTGTCGATATTTTAAGTATGGTTGTTTTGTATTGTTCCTGGCATGTCTATTTTCTCCACACAGGCTGAAGCCCATAAGACTTGGAGTCCACGTCGACAATTCAACAAATAGTGTACGTGATATAAAACCAGTTATGTGAGAGCTGGCCGATTTTCCGTCACCCGTGTGAAGGCCGGTGTATTTCGGGAGAGCGGTGACGTCACAGCTTTCCTCGTGTTAGGCAACTTATGTCCACACACCGGGTCCATTTTGCAAACTATTCGCCCGTGACACTTAGCTCATAATAGAGAAACAATATATGCGTCATACTAAAGGTCACATCCTACGCTTTTGTTAAATCCTTTTAGTTTATCAAAAGCTAGAAGCTTGGTGTTTGTTGTTTTAATAACAATCATTATCGCTATCATAGCCGATAGGAAGTTTAGATCGTTATAGTATTTTGTTTACCAAGTGAGATTACGGGATATCCCATAATCTTATCCTGTCTCTTTTCAAAGCCCCAGAAAAAGAGATATGATTTGTGTATTATGTATTATCGGTAAGCAGTGATGTATGTCTGGCTGTTAGGCAACCACCAACTAGGCTAGAGACGAATGGGCGCGGCACACCTAGATTTACTAATTTTAACAAGAGCTTAGAGCCGATTTCTTCTGGAACGAACTATGTCATAACAAACATTGAAGAAAAATAAATAAAAGTTTATAATAGTATATAAATGTCGTAATTTGAGCCCAAATTATTGTAGACAGCGTGGTCCGATGGGAAATGGCAACAGTCAATGAACCATGTTAGCCTTATATGTATAATGGATTGGTGGAAAATTCTGGCACGAGACTAGTCGTTACTCTAAACAGTGCGCCAAAATTGTGGACTTTTGCCAAACTGCTTTAATAGTTGTTAAAGCCTGTTAACTCGTCATATTTTCAATGTTTTCTTAACGTAGCAACCCTATAGGACCTGAGAATAAAAATTATATTGTTAATATATTTCTATCATAGCTTCGATAAATTAATGCAATAATTCATCGTACATTTCCAGTTAGACATGTCTTTACGCACAGCAGAAAAATAAATCCTTGTGATAATTGTTTCACTGAATCGGTCCTTTGTATGTGCCGTGTGATAAATATATCATTGATTTATAATGTGACAGTAACAAATACCGTAACACGATTTGATAGCCTGTAAATAATTCAACAAGTTTTCTGGAATTTATTTCCCAAAATAAACTATATTCCGACGTCTTAAAATTGCGAATCAAACGACAAGCGATCGAAAACGTAGAATAAATTCGTAGTAGAGGTAATTTTATGCTCTGCGTGTACACTAGTATAAGTATATGAGCAGGCAAGCCTTGTAATTTTTCCTCATTCACAAGTTGCCATGTGTTGTCGTCGAATGTCTTTATTCATAACGGCATTTAGGCCATCCCTGTCGGTTCTCGGCACGCCACCGACATTCATACTCGGTTAAAGCTTATTACTTTAGATATAAAACAGACATTCGCCCGTGTTGTTTTGGCGCATAACACATGCGCGATTCCCATGTAGCGGAATGCACACTGCCGCGTTGACCGGGTCAGACCCCATTCTAGAAGCTCCATTGATATTTCACAGTGCGGTTTCATTGATGAAACTACTTTGTACATGTATGAAGTCATGGCATTAAGTCTACGTTAGCAAACGTCCATTCAAATGTTTCGCTTCAACGAATGCAAATTTTCAACGTGTCACCTCATTGTTTTTGACACGTTTTGTACAGTGTCGTAACATGTTAAACGAATCTGTAAAAACGTTTTCTTTATGCTACGCGTATTGTACAAAGATATTTTAAAATACTCTATATTTTTAATTATTGACTTGTAACTTCAATATTATCTACAAAATAATGTAATTTTGCCTATTGTCCTGATTTATGAATCATAAACCATTTCATTGGAAATAAAAAATAGAACTTCTCTTTGTCGGAGGTGTCCGTCCTTCACACTTTTCTCTCAAAAGCTTTTAAGAAAGACCCTGATAATAAGTGGCTTCTCGAGCGAGCGCAGGCTACATCTCAGTATCACCTTCCAAGTCAAGAGCATAAAAAGAAAACTCCGTATCTCTCAACCTCGCTTCCAGTTGGAAACTCGCGAGTTAAAAATAGCCGTAATTATTGTTCGGCGGCGTGGTAATGCGATTTGTTGAGCGGCGTCGTCGGCGCGGCCCGGGCTGCAGCCGAGGTCGTCGAGGGTGCGGAAGACGGTGACCCAGTTCCGCAGTGCACAACCTGCCCCATTTTCCTTATTACGTCAAAGGTCCCATTCACCCCTGTATCGATGCGACCGAAACTGGGTCGGCCTGAATGAAACCGCACGTACATTCAACATGAGCGATTTATTTTTAGCACCGAAGGTGTCTCGATTCGGTATCACTGAGAACCAGTTTGGTTGATGTTTCAATGGTCCGTAATTAAATTCTTTAATTATTGACTTATACGCTACTGTCCGTCGGTGATTGATGATGTTAGATGTTCGAATATTTGTCGGATTGTAATTATTATTTGAGATGTATATTCTTGTATTAAATAACGATTTTGGGCCTCTTAATTACTTGGTCTTGGTATTGGGTTTCATAATATATTCATGATAATTATGTTATTTTCACACTTTGAGTTTGTCGTCGTATTCTTTATCCTCAAACTTTCCTAAGATTCTTTAGGACGCCTATGCTATAAATGATTGATATTTTTTCCATTCTTTGTATGTTTTTAGGATTCCCAACGATGTATATATCGACGCAGGAAAGCGATTTTGTCGTATCTCAAAAAATGTGTTTATGCGTTTTGTATATTATTTAATTAAAAAAAAAATACCGTATTGAATTTCCTCGTGAAAATGTAAGGTTTTATTTTAAAATGTTATTATGAAAGAAATGGTATTCCTAAGTTTTCTAGTTTAGTGGTTATTCATTTTTTAAATATATTTTTTTGTTCTGGTGGTAAAATTGCTTGTTTCGAGATACGACAAAATCGCTTTCCTGCGTCTATATATTACTTGTATATTATGATCATGTATAAAATGTCTAATTTCCGTGGGAGTTTAAATAGATTCGTACTTGTTTCAGATATCCCGTGCCAGTATCGACGCGTGCAAGGACTACTTCCGCGACGACCTCATCAAGACGGACTGGCAGCTCATGGTGGAGCTGAAGAAACTCTTCCAGATCCTGTAACCAGCTGGATCTCGGTCCCCAAGTTCTCCGCCCTCACGTAGATGTATCGTCAGAAATGCTTTGTCTGTTCCATCTAACAATAGCTCATGTCCGTATTGTATCATTGAATCTCATGATATCAGTTTTATAAACCTTTTTAAATCGATTAAAACCTATGTAACGTAATGGATAATGTCAATTGATCGCAGCGGCCGCATCAGTTCCAGTCATTTGCAACTGCCACATTCATATCTATTAATAAACAATTTTATTAATTGTAACATTTTCTGATATAATACAACAAAATGTAGTTTTGATGTTTTGAAATACATTGTAAATATAACATTATACACGTATTTATTTATTTTAAACTTCAGCGTTATTTTCAATGTTGTATTTTAGACTTGCGAGTGTTTAGTTTTCTAACACACAAATTAAACATTTTAAAATTTCTTTAACGCCAATTCATTTGTACATACATATTCATATGGATTGTTTGCAATACGTTTCTATAGATGATGTAAATAATGTATCAGAATTCCCATGTTCTAATATCGTGTAACAGTGCAATAAACGATCTCGTGAAATGAACGTGTCTTCGTACGGCAATATTGGTAATGGTGCTTCTATCATTGTTCTATGATTTAGCTCGTTGAATGTCTACACATTGCATGGAACGACTGTCTGTTTGTGTCCAAGGCGTTGCTAGTTGGGAGAACCAGAAATCTTAATAGAACAATTTGAAATTATTCTTTGGGTCTTGGTAAAAACTTCCTCAATAAGTTCGGAATGCTATTGGCGATCCCACCAAAGCCATCTACGTCAGTTGGATTCTGTAATCACAATCTTGGGGAATTTACTTCTGTTTTCTATATTAAACTAAATTGGGTTGTATTTGTTATTACTCTCTTATTAATTTTATCACTTCTATCAATTTTAAAGCCTAATGAAATGCTGTATGGTAATTTTTTTTCAATTATATTATGCGTAAATCCATTTTAGTGGCTGGTTCCACTATAGCCACGCCGACTCGGATTGAGGTCGTCTATTGTACGGAATTTGTATATTTTCGTTGATCCCGCTTGGCTTTCGAGACACCTGACGGAACAAGCATGGACCAAGCGTCCAGTGTCGAGTAGGAGGTTGTATTTTGTATTATTGTAGGTATTCTCCCTTTTTGAAATGCTTTGTATTATATAGATGGAATCGGACATATTCTTATATTGAAGAAGTTTTATTAAATTATAGAGTAATATTTGCCGTTTTATTTATTTCTCCCTTAGTTCAGTGTGTTTTTTTATTTATGTGTAGATAAATATAAATCTATCCTTATATAATATTATTTGGATTACAAATCGATTTAGAATTAAATACCATCAATATTGCGCGTTAGAAATTGATCGAAAAAAAAAATGAGCTACTAAGGAATTAAAATTCGAAATTGATTGGAAATCGCCGCAACGCAACATTTCCCTGCAAGTTTTGTTTTGGAATACAGTATATGTAGAATGTTATTGATAAATAACTGTCCAGTTTTCTTGAAAAGAGATTTGCTATCATAGTTGATAACTGCTTGAATAACATACGTATTACGAATAATTATACTTATTTAAGGATGCAGGCTATTCTCAACAGTGGGTTTCCTGCGGTTGAACATAATGAAGGATAAAATATTGAGGATAATGATATTGCGAATACATAATTGAATAAATTAATAATACAGAGAATGCATGTAGAGTAGTAATTAGTTTTTCCATATCATCTCAGATAATTATTAGTGATCACTCCCCGCCATGAGCATTCACTAAACCAAGAGAATTTTAGGTGGATTGTGGTATGGGAAAAATATGCTAACTGTCAATTGTCACTAACCGAAAATAACCGTGTAGTGCAGATTATCTGATTAAAGCATGACGGCGCTACCATTGGAAAAGAGAATACTTACTGAAATCAGGACAAAAAATGGTAGCAGAAATTAACGATTCAAAAGAACTTGTGAAAGACTATTTGAATAAAGAATATTTTGATCTTGATTTTAATGTGATGGGTTTCCGTGTTTTACTTCTAGTTAAAACCTATAATAGTCTTTTCATCAGGTTGTGAAGTGTGTAAATGAATTCTTGATCGTACAAAAACTCTTTAAAAGCAAAGAAGACACAGACGATACGAAGAGCTATAACACACACTAAAGAAAAAAACGTATTAGAATATAAATTCATCAAATTCAGCTAGATTTTTCTTGAAATTTAGAATTATAAATTCTTTGGTTAAGTGATCTACCTTATAGAGCAGGATTTCATTCAAGTCGACCTAGCGACTGATATACAGGAGGACAGGAATGTGTTATTAGGTTACATCAGTTCATCAGTAATAGCTCGAAGATTTAAAGACGTTGACATTGATGTTCTTTCTTTTTTTTTATTCTAAAAGCATGACTGACTGCTTTGAACCTCGTAGTTTGTGAAGAGCTGTAGTAATTATTAGCTATAAGATGACCGTCTCATAGAGGGCGAGCATCTTCTCAATTATTTCAACTTATATGAACCCGGATACATATTGCTGCGTCAGAACGCGGTGCAATTACGTTATTTGTTATTTAGGTGAATACAATTGTCCTGTATGTATTCTCTCATGAACTAGAAACAGGAATCGATTTAATATGAAGAATCACGCCCCTATACTTTAATCAATATAACTTTTATCATACTAATCGTATTTTATACTTACAAAATATGGAATACAGGAGTCAAAACCATTATAATTGAATTATATATAGAAGCAAATAAATATAATACATTGCACCAGCACTGAGCGGTAACAAAACAACCGTCTTCGATTTCCGCCAGCCGAGATATTCTCGATAAGCTAAGTCGATTGTTAAGGTCAGCTATTTTCGTACAGACTAATCAAACTGTCTGGATGTATATATATGTTCTATACTATAACCTGGGACAGGAGTCAGGATTACAATCAATTGAACATTTTAAATTTTTATAAAAGTTTTAATGAAGTACTTATGTGATTTCAAAAATTTGTATAATAGTAAAAGCGGTTTTGGATATATCGTGACTTATCAAAAAAATATCACAATATATTCAGTGATTAAAAAAAATATATAATATGTGAGTTGTGTCTCAATAGAACTAAACCTAAGACGAATTGAAAAGAGAAATAAACGGGTACAATAGAAAACAGCTCCTCAAAAGCTTATAAGCTTATAAACCAACATTACCTGTAAATACATAGGTGCTATATTTAAACCGAGAGGTGTTATATTATTTCTAATGTAGCTATGACAACATAATAGTGTTCACAGCTAGGTGGGTCTTGTTTGCCATCGATAATACTACTGCTGGAAGGTCATCATTTCTCATACCATTCGCGAAAAACACCAATGCCGAACCGACTATATCGTTTACTGGGTGGAGCCAGTCTTGTACCTACCGTTCTATTTTCTTCCACTGCGCTTCCGTATGACGTAGATTAGCTTGCGACACCACTTCTGACGTCATCAGCCGCCTTGCAGCTGCCGAAATGTTGCCTTATTAAGGATCCCGAGTTATGTGTAAACCCAGTAATAGGTTTAGACCCAGTAACCAAGTTTTAAGGCAGTTTTAGAGTGCATTTTTGAGGCGGTAACCATGGAAACGCGGTGTGCGTGGGCGAGGGGGTGGTTTCAGGGTCTAGGTCACGCCCCGGGCAGCGGCGCGCGTGCGCGGGACGCGGAGCTCCCTTCAGGAACAGTCCCGTTCAAAGCTCGTCAGACTTCCTCATAGAAGGAAGGCCGAATGTTCGCGAATGTTTCCTTTCACAGTGATTAGCATATTTCAGTGTAGTGAAGTGGTTTCTCTGGCATCAGTGCAGTGATTGATTGATTAGTGAAGTGAGCGTGCTTTGTAAGTATTCTGCAATCCAACGTCTATACCGGGTATCTCAAGACTGCTACCGAAAACGAAGCCGGGTGGTAGTTTTAGTGGCTACAAACACAATGCAATTAAAAATTTCGCCTAGAAACGCGACAATTTTTTTTATGATTTTTTAAATATCGTCGTTTTTGGTTGGTAAATCCATAGTTTTTGCTAAAATAATAATTTAAACTCTTTTATACCTTAGAGTATTTATAAATAAAAGGGTATATACTATTATTTTCGGAAAAAATGTATTTACCACCCAAAAATGGCCATAGGAAAAAATAACAAAAAAAAATTGTCGCTTTTTTTTCGCAACTTTTTCTGTTGCATTGTGTCTGTAGTCGCTTAAACTACCACCCGGCTTCGTTTTCGGTAGCAGTCTTGATATACCCTGTATAAACACAGGAACTGCTATATTAAAAAATGTTGTTTTTGTATGATTTTTGCATTTGGCACAAAATTTTCACTTTATGGATGAAACAAGATGAAATGATGAAACATGAATATATTTAAATAAAATAACTAAGATTACGAATGTATTTACTTATAGGTGCCTATAGAAATGTAAAATAAGCAATAAATTGTATACAATATGACAGGTGTTTGTAAAAAACGCAACATTACTCGCATTTGGTTTTCAAATGAATAAAGTGGGTTTCTTTAAATCCACCGATCTAGTAATTTCCCATAGTGAAACACGAAAAATTATCCGCGCAACGAAAACAATACAGCATAAGAGATAGCTGACTTAAGGTCGTTATCTATATCCTATCTTTAATAAAAGATTAGAATAGCTACCATTACTGTGTCGATATAATTCTATGCTTTATTAAATAGATAGGCATAAATTTTATCTTGCCTAGCTGTCTATAAGTATATGCACAATATCCATATATCTCTATATTTATTAACTGAATGAAATCTCTAGGTAATGATAGATAGATTATAGAAACCGACCATAAGATTATCTACGCACCGCCGGCAGTTGGATGATATAAGATATTCATTTGAATATACCTTTGATTATTATATAAAGCCAACACTTGAAGTGCTACTAAATTGCAATAAATATTTTAAAGAATACAATACTCGATATCAGTAATACTTATTAGAGTAACTTGTGTTTGTTGATGCTATACATATAAACACATTATTTATTTTACATGCATCTGCCCGCATTTGTTCCGTAACACTTCCGTTGGCTTTAATCCATAGAATTCAATATATTCATATAGCGACGTTGGACGTTTATTTGTAGTCTAGACGCGTGACAGTCGTTTAGGCATTTTCCTGTATTGTCATATCGCCAATGTTGGGTAGATCCAGTAGATTTTTGGGGCACGTGTTAAACGTTCATTCATGTGTGCGAATGAATGGGCGGAAGCGAGCGCGATGGCGGTAGCGGCGAGCGGTCGCGTGCGCGGGCGCCGCTCGCTCTAACAGTCGGTGGGCGACGATCGCGCGTACGCCGCGCACCGCACGCGCCTGCGCATTGCCACCCGCGCTCTCGGTATTCGGTAGTCAGCACTCGACAGTGGCCACACTAAATACCCGATAAAACACTGTGCCAAACATCACCAGCACACCTCACCGGATCTCCTCTCGGTGCGTCATCTATTTATAATCATTTAAAGAAAAACACGATCTTTCGAATGGCGACCTTGAACGAAATGTGCTGCGATTTCATTCATTAAAATTATCACTTTCAAACGTATCTCTGATGCACGACGGTCTTCGCTTTTAACATATGATGACGGTCTTCGCTTTTAACATATGATGACGGACGATTCGCTAATTGAAGATAATTTATTAGACCTATAACTGTTGCTAAGATGCTATTAATTGGATGACTAGCACCCAATTCGCTCATTTAACTCGTGCGCTCATTGCGGCATATGTAATTTTTATTCTAGTGAACAGGAACCTCTTAAATAACATTACTGTTTCAGCTGTCTATAATTGAAAAACGCAGTCGAGTAATAAAATAGTAGTAGTTGCCGTGCACTTAGAGCATCAAAAATTTAATTTAAATCTGGGTTACGAACATTTTATTTTTATTCTAGGTTGAAGATCACACTCTTCATAAAATGGTACTAATTGCGTACTTCTAGTTAGTCTGCCGTAAATATGTTTTATTACATTAGAATTTAGCAAAGTGAGTTAGTATTGGCGGTGTCCCGTTGCAAGTAGGCACAGTCGCTAGACCGCTAGACACCGCTGACGCGCCACCCTACACCCACCTTCTGACAACCAATGCAGGAAGTTCTCTCATTTCACAACGTTTCAATATCACACTGTCACTGCGATAGGGCCTATTTCATTCCATATATTGTACTAGTGTAATCATACACATTAAAAACGGCATACTTCTTACAATATTCACGTCGGATCTCTAGGAAATTGCTTCGACTGCAAAATAGGAAAATTGTAAAGAAGCATCTTCTCAAAACACAATTTTTTATTTTTATCTATATATTTTTTTCTATATCTCCCGCCAAACGGCAATGTAAATGCTTGGTTGTGTTCCAGTTTGAAGGATATTGTAGCCAGGACTACCGGACATAACTTATATCTCAGAATTACGAGCGCAGCGAAATGCCAAGCATTGCTTCGTTTATCATCATCTTGTTTGGTTTTGCTTCCGTCTATGAGCGATCGTATCCGTTACCATCAGACGAACGGCATGCTCGTCTTACCATTCATCGCAATAAATAAAATATATGCCGCTTAATAATATTTGTAGTCTCAATGTAGTAATTTTAGATCAATGAATAAGTCGGAAAGACCGTACGCATTCTTGCCACAATTCTTTCAGGTAGAGATTTTTATTTTGCCAATTGAGTATAAAAAATATGCGCCCGGGTAAAATCCAAAAACAAATTCTACTACCATACTGATTTTTAGTTTATCTCTAATATTTTTTACGTCCAGATCCTATTTAATGATAAGATTCTATCCGTTTACCTACAAATATTGTTTTATTATCTTTAAAGCACGCGTGCCAAATGGTCGCAACAAAAACGCCTCTCCGGATATTGTTGCTATGATAAGGATCATTTAAAGTGCTCCCAATGTTACATGGCCGTTTTAAAGGAACCGTATCGGTTATCTGTTTAAGGCAATGAGCAGTTCGTCGGTTATCGTGGCGCCGGCTTTGTTTTTTGGCAGTGTTGAAAGAGCGAAAAAAACAAGACTGTATTAGAATAGATCATGCATCTGTATTTTTTAATCTATTTTAGTCTCGAATCTCGTCTACACAGCTGTAATTATGTAAACTTTGTTACATACTTTACATCCGTTTTACATCGATTTAAAATAAGCTATACATATTTTTGCCAACATTTTGGTTTTACTGTCAACTTTATCACAAAAGCCTTAGCCTAAACCATTGGATGTTTTATCGATGGCTTTTACTTATACTGAATTCCGCCCTTTCTTACAAAGAAACCGCATAAAATTATCGTTGTTTTATAAATATACTTGCGGCCCTTTCCAGAATCACTGGTGGTAGGTCTCTCATATGTGAGAGGCTGCCTGGGTGGGTACCACCGCAATGTCTATTTCTCCCGTCAAACAGCAGTTTAAATGCACTGTTGTGTTTCGGATTGAAGGACATTGTAGCCAGAGTAACTACTGGACATATTGAGACTTAACATCTTATGTCTCAGGATGGCGAGCGCAGTGGAATGCCAAGCATTGCTTTATAGTTCAAGATGTTGTTTGGTTTTGCTACTGTTCATGAGCGGTCGCATCGCTTACCATCAGGCGAACGGCATGCTCGTCTCGCCATTCACAGCAATAAAAAAAAATCGCCTGGGTGCAGATATTTGTTGATTTGTCTCGATATCACATACATATAATTATGTTATTCTTATAATATGCTCCTTACGACATCAAATTACAAATTTTCGAATTTATCGACTTTTCTGTATTATTATACAGGGTATATCAATACTGCTACCGACTTAAACAAAGCCGCGTGAACACAGAAACAAAGCAACTAACATTTCTGCAAAAAAAAACCGCTTTTTTTGTTAGTTTTTCGTATCGTCGTATTTGGATGGTAAATATATAGTTTTCCATAAAAAATAGTGTAAACCCGTTGACTTTTCATTTCACTATGGTACGCTAGAGTTTATATTATTATTTTAGGACAAACTATGGATTTACCACCCAATTAATATTAATAAAATCACAAAAAAATTGTCGCCTTTCTTTACGAAATTTAGTTGCGTTGTGTTCGTTGTCACTAAAACTACCACTCGGCTTCGTTTTCGGTAGAGTTTTGATATACCCTGTATGTATTTATTATGCAAATAAATCACTGGAATTACTCTATCTATTGCTGAAATATTCATTAAAATCCGTTGAATAGTTTCAAAGATCTAAGTGCATAGAGATCGGAAGCAACTTCATCTTATACTATATAATTAAACATCTGTTACTAAAAAAGCACACACACATTTTTCCTTTTCCTGTAAGGTGCCCATTAAAAATCAAAAATATTTATCGACACGAGAGTTAAGCCGTAAACTTTTAAATATTATTTAAACTCTATAGAACCAGAAGTTATTTCTGAGTCCTAAATACAAATACAAATTAAAAAAAACTTATGTAATTAAAATATAACATTTAAAACAGATATAAAAAACGTTATCATCATACTATACGTATAGGTATTGTAAGTTTAATTTTAATTGGAAGCAGATAAAGTATTCGCAGAGTTATCTATTAAGTTACATAACATATTTATGTAGAGAAATATTATCTATTTTTATGCCAAAGTTGATGCACATTTATCGGACTCTCGAAGATTTGTTTACTGGCATTTAGATGGTGACTGATTTCAAATTAGGCAGAATCGATTGAAAATATGCTTTTTAAAGTTTTAATACATTAGCCAATATACATGAGCTCAAAATGTTTGTGTCCGGTTGCGCTTAAAAACCGCCTTGCCGTCGGAGCCGTGTTGTTTTTCTTTTAGCGAAGTTTCTGTTCGTAAAATCACTGATACTTACTACTTACTATTGTTATAAGATTGACCTTATAACCAATTTCAATTAGAACTAAGTCTCCTCATACAATAACTTAAAACAGTACAAATATCCATTAATATTCTAGTGAAGACTGTTTTTAATCTGCTTCAATACTTCGATTTCTTATGTCTCGTTCCCCATCTTTTATTAAGGCTTGTAATTTTACTAATTCCTAATATAGCTACAATCTTTCTTTTTAAAGTAGATTTTAAAGCACTGAATTGTAAATCAAAGTACATAGCTCTATAATATTTAAGTTTCTTAACACTATCTCATCAAACTTTCCATTTTTTCTGAATCAATATAACAATTGCTTGTAATTGTAACTATGTATTTAAATAATATACAATCCCACAAGCAGCTAATTTAACAGCGAATTAGAAAATAGATTTCTAGTAAACATAATAACGCGCAGAGTTTAGTTCTTAATGTGTGTTACACAAAAGATCTCTATAATTATATATTTGTAAAAATCTATTTAGTCTTCTAACAAAGTTACTTTAACAACTATGACTTAAGATATAGATGTGTCATGTAAATTCATTACAGACAAAATGTCCATAGTCTCTGTCTTTACTATCATCATCAAAAAAGCTTCAATTCTTCTCAACTTATTGACGAGGCTTTACAGTCTGTACTCTTCGCAATCACAGCAAAATCAGCCAGCATTCGCCAGTGGTAATTATGTAAATATTTTTTGAAGTGAGTACATGTCTTGTCACGACTCAGTCGGCGACCAAACGCGGTGTCCGGATTCGCGGAAACTGATTTCTTCGAAAGACGACAACGTGCGGCTTGTACCGTCGTGTTTTATATATTACCAGAGACAAATAGCTTTTGTTTTGCCAGATAAATTAGGTAATTAAATCTGTGTCGTTTTATGGAATTGGATATTGAATAAAATGTATTTATGGGAGGTCTTTGTGCATATTGAAACATGAATGTGGTTGAAGGAAATTAATCAGAAACATTTATAGATGAGAAGTAATGAAACAATCTGTGATCCTTTTTCAATTTTATGTGTCGAATGGGTCACAAAGAATTAATTTTAATATCATCTCCTTAAATGTTTTCATTTTGGTTGAGATATTATTGACCTCTTATAACGATAAAAGTTTACTTTTATCAAGTGGTTTTCAGCAGTCAAGAACAATCGAATTAAATCACAATGGATCCCGAATGCTGCCATTTATGAAATCACAGTGTTTTGAACACTCGATGCGCATCAAACATTTCGCAAGATCTAACTATAACGTACTATTGAACTGCGGAACAGTTAATCTACATATTATATTTTACTAGCAAGCTGGGTCGGCTCCACCCGGGTGCAAATACTCTTTTCAAAATGGCTGCCAAAATACCGACTATAAATTTAAAATATCAACCAACTGCACCACGATAAACGATAAAATTTTCCTCGTATGAGTTAGATTTTTCACTACTGATTCCCTCTTATGGATCATATCGTGATGATATATAGCCTACAGCATACCTTGATAAATTATATATTCAACACAAAAATATTTTTTCAATTCGAACCAGTAGTGCCGGTGATTAAAGGTAAAAAACAAAATAATTCTTCAGTTTTATATATTAGTATAGATGTGCGCTGCTGACTGCATTGCCCTTGTCACTGTAAATAGTGTGTGACTTTTCCATGACTAAGGATATTATTGCGTAAGTATAAAAGGGGACTACAAATTGATTAACATACATAAATATTACTTAGATACATCAACCTTTTTATTTCCTGAAATGTTTTAAGTTATCCAGTGAGTAATAATATGCTACAAACTATTTTAAGCAACATCTTTGAATTGTGCAACGATGTTTTTATGAACATTTATGACTTGTAAATGTATTCTACTAGCGGCCCGGCCCAGCTTCGCCCTGGTACAAATAGATTTCTGTACAATAATATGTACGTGTTATACATATAAACCTTCCTCTTGAATCACTCTATCTATTAAAAAAATCATCAAAATCCGTTGAGTAGTTTTAAAGATTTAAGCATACAAAGGGATGTCCCTTTGTTTTTTTTTTGTTTTTTTTTGTATGCTTAATTCTTTACATTAGACCAGACCAGGGACATAGGTACAGAGAAAGCGACTTTATTTTATACTATGTAGTGATTATAACCCTAAATTAAATTTTGAAACGAATCCTAAATGATAATCCAAAAAGAATCCTTCTTCTTTATGAAATACATGTTTGAATAAAAATATTTCTCTTTTTTCATAGTAGGTTTGTTCAATTGAGTATCTACGAATAAAGTCAGTAGTGCCCACATACTTGAGTATTTATGGTATAATTTAAAATAAGGCATAGTTTCAATTTTTGGTAATTATATGTATAATAATTATCTGGTAGAGCCTAGTAGGTTACATCACCTGATTATTCACATCAATATTACATTGTTTGAGATATAAACTAACAATTGGACTGTCTTACGCAGTATTTGTTACATATCTATCATATACCACCAAGTCGAGCTTAAAAGCGGCACTGTCGTACCATCCTTTTCTCGAAGCAATTCAGGCCATTTTCTACCCCCCATAACGTCGTTGTGGTTAAAGCAAGAAGCCTGAATTTTCAATTACTAAGCAGGCATTGTGTAAACACGGTATATTTAAAATTCCATTCAATTTGAACCAGTATAGGGCTCTTTCTAGCTTGTAGTAATGGGAGAATTATCTAACATGAAAATTCAATCTAATGCAATTCAAATATTATATAATTTACACTTGTGTCTCTCTCTGCAGATTTTTCTACCTTTGGAGTTTTTAATTCAGTCTAATACAAGTACAGGATTATAAGAATTTCTATGGTATGTAGGTCCGCCAACCCACACTAGGCCAGCGTGGTGGATTATATGGCCTAACCACTCTCAATCGTACTCTCGATTTTAGAGTAGGCCCGTGCCCTGCAGTGGGACGTACATGGGCTGGTACAGAATACAATTACAATACAATCTACGCATCCCCGCATGACAATTAAAACCCCCAAAACATTCAAACAGCCAACTGCGTTTGAATGTAAGCGAATATGTAGTGATTCGCAGTACGTGACTGCAGAGGCGAGTGCGCGCGCGTGACTATTGCGATTGCGAATAGGCCGGCTATTGCGGACAGTCGCGACCTCGTCCAGATAAATCTATCAATGAACGAGATAAGGGGAGCGCGTGTCACGCAAGCGCAGGAAGTGCCCAGCGCCTCGTGCTCTCTGAACTGAGTGTCGACTGTGGAGCGACGCATCGCATCGCATCGCCACGCACCGCTGTCGTAGCGAGGTTTATGTTGAATGTAGGACATGATATTGCATTCTGTATATACTGTTAAATCGATGTATTACTCGTTGTTCATTATTGGAGACTGTTTGTTACTCTGCTGATGTGTGAATAACCATGCTGTACATTTGAGAGTAAATTTATTACTAAGAGGATGTGATGAGAAAGGGTAATTATATACAAAATAGTATTCCTTGGAAATTCAGGTGTAGTTGATAATTCACTAAATTGATTATTGTTGAAATAAGAGGATGATTGTAAATAGCTAATTTAATCAGTGTTTTTAGTATTCTATAGTTAAGTCTAAACCACACATTACCTAGATCAAAATATGCGATCTGTTTGTTTCTTTTTCTATTGAATATAAAAAAGAAACAAACAGATACGGGTACCCCAAATATATATATTTGGGGTACCCGTACATATCACACATATCATAGTACTCTCCTTACAGTATATAGCGACCTATTTGTGCTAGATAAGACCCCCGGCACTACAAAAGTCCATGAGCGGCGGTGACTGTTTGCCATCGGGCCGTATGCTCGTCTGTTTTAGAAGTTCATTTTAAAATAATAAAAAAAATATACATCATCATTTACAATGTAGGTCCTAGGTACTTGTCAATGATTTTTCTAAACCATATTGAAGATAACCTCAATTATTCCTTTTAACATTGAGTGTACCATTTGCAAACCAGCGTAGGTTGTTCTTGAGAATAACGCCCGAATACTGGAACGCCATTCAAATAATAAGTTGCTCTTAACAGCGCACGGCCCGCTTAGCCAGTACATTTAATCGGGATTAACGTAGTTAAGCGCCATTTATATTTAAGTTGCGTTCCAGTATTTGGGCATAAAATTCAAAAACGCAAATTTACGACGGTTTTCATGCATCAAGCATTTCTGGCTTTGTTAGGTACTAATTCTAATGTCGATACATTCAGAGATAATTTATAATACAAAAAAAACATTGTAGTCTACTTAATTAAACATAAAACTTATTTCTAAGAACTACAGCGGGACGGATAGGCGGTAGGCGGTACGATCGGATCAAAGAAGGACATCACTCCTTTAAACGACTACAGAACTCATTAAAATTAAGTTATAACTATCTAATAATTCAACCGCTCTGTTTATGTTTATATTATTCAAATAATTTACCTACTTCCATGTAAATATGGATTTGTTTGTAAATTGACCACAGATCCGCAGTAAGTTTACAATTTATAAAATAACATTTAACAATGAAGCACAGAATAAATAAAATCTAAATAAATAAGGAATAAATCGGTAGTTTTAAAATTATCAAAGTTAACAAAACAATATGTAAATTTAGATATCTGAAGATACATTTCAAAAAAGTTTTTGAATGTTTTTATTGTTAAGGTGTAGTATAACAGTTTATACTTAATTTTTAAGTTGAACAATTGCAATTGAAACTGGACTGTTTTAATTGTGACCGATGGTATACCGCCTTAAGTATTCCTAGTTTTAACTAATTAATAATACGTGAAATGACATGGAAACTATACAATCATACAATAAATTTACCACCCGAATGAAACCAAATAACATTTCCTGTAAATCTAGAAAATCAAATCTTAATCAAATATTGGGTTTCCTCTGCCTCAACGGAACATTTTTTTTTGTCTTTACCATGGCCCCAATATAGAGTTGCAATAATTTCGTAGGCCAGTTACCATGCAACGCTTATGGGGGCGAATACGGAAGGACGCCGCCTCAACTTTCGCATCAAATAAGGTTCACGCCTTATCGATATGTTGCATAATGGCCACGCATTCGCTCCACTTTCCACCTGCCCACGATTAAGGCTGTGGGTTAAGAATTTGGTACTGCCAACTGTCCGTTGCGAAACTATACGAAATAGGCAGAGCTGACTACGTAGGCGAGCGGCCCACACCTAACTAAAGCCTCCATATTGTCGTTTTGTTTAGTATTATTAACAGATATAGGACATATAAATAATACTTGTGTATGTCTTGGAATTTCACGTTTTCGACATGTGGGCGGTCTATAGATAGCACGAATAAGTACAGGTGCCCAGACCGAAGCATGTCGTCTTATGTACACTGGAATTAATTTAAAAATGGAACAGTAATTCTGCTAGGATTTACTTTTTGTTTTTGGTTTAATTTATTGACATAGAATCTATTTAGAAGATATTATGTTTCACTAATGTGAACTGACTAAAATATTTTTACTACTCCCACCAATTGTTACAATATTTATTTTGTTAACATTAAATAAGTCCAGTTAGTAATACCTACTCTGTTTTATTTTCTAAAGATTTCTAAAGCAAGAGTGTTGTTGGTTCTCTGAATTTTTTTACAATGATTATATAAACGTGATTATTGTAGACATGAAATATAATTATAAAAAGTGATATTACCTGGAATTAATTGTCCAAGCTTAAATTCCCGGAATTGTATTACAAAATGTATTCCTTTAATGTTTTTCAATATCGCATGTTGTCGGTACATCGGACAGTGTTTCGTGGAAATATTTTCAACATCAGATCTTTTTACTTGCAGTTATTTCATGGTTATTGCGAACTCGAATTTATCATTGGATATTGAGTTTCAATTTAATTACTTACTTTATTCTAGAAATATCTTTATTTTGAAACGCGATGCTTTGTTTACCAGGCTTTCAGTTTTCGGAATGACGTTATTTGATTTTATCTGGAAAATCAAATATACCCAATATTTGATTTTTGAAATCTTCTTTGAATTGCAATTATATTTTAGCTTAAAAATTGTTACGTTTTTGGAATTTAGTGTTTTTAACATAAGGGTAAACAAATACGTAGCAAACATGATAAATTTAATCATTACTGCTATTTAAAATCTATCGCGCGTAATATCTTTGAGTTAGCTTTTAAGAAATCAAAATATTAAATGATGAATAATGCATGATAAAACATAAGTATTACTGCTTTTTAACACCTACCAGGTTTTTTTCGCCGTTCTTTGAGATAAAAGGATGGAAATCACAAGTAGAGGGGAGACCAATCTTAACAGACGGCAAACCAGTACTCGGATATATTTAGATCATAATTTATAGTTATGATAATACTTACCTGTGAATTGAATATTAATTGTGCAACCGGCATGTAGGTGGAGCCAGATTCTCTAAATAGGGATACAAGTTAACAGCGTACGGTGTGGGACCATCATGTGGGTGCGCCCCCGCTCGTGTACAGGGCCGGATTCATGATGATGTTTCGGGGCCCTGACCTCACGATGTTGTGTTTTAGAAAATAAATGGTTTTGTTTTATTAGAATGTCTTGGCTAAGGTATCTTTTAGGATTTAACTAGACGATTGGTGCTAATATGAATTTGATAACAGATATTTGTGTATTGAATTTCATAGTTAGTTATTTGTTATAAATACATTTATATTGGAAAAAGAAAATGTGCCTAAACTAAACTTAGATACAACTATCTACATATAGAAGAATGCCTATATAATTTTCAGCCAGCTTTGATATTCTTCTTCTTTTACCTAGCGTTATACCGGCCGGTGCCAGGTTCCGCCTTCTGGCAAATTCTTCTCCATTTCGGCCGATCTTCGGCATCCTGAATAGTAAGGCCATTAGCCCATTTCATCCTTGACGACATTTAGCCAGCGCTTCTTTGGTCTACCCCTCGATCGAGGTCCGGGAATATTGAGGCTCAGGCACACATTACCGACATACTCCTGCGGTTTCCTTAGGACGTGACCAAACCATCTCATTAAATATCTCATCTCATCTCATTGGGCTGTATTCCTGGAGTTTATCTGTCACATCGCGGACACCAAGACTGCCATGGATGTGCTCTTTAAGGAGTCACTTACACAGCCAGCCAGCTCTGATATCCCAAATTCTGTATCTATTAATATTAACTTGGAAAATTAACGATCATTTCAAGCATTGAAATAGGTTTTGCTTATAATAGTCAATTCACATATACATTCTAAAGGCCTCTTCTATGCGTTCTATGACTGAGGTTACTTTTGTTCTACCACGCTTACTTGGTGGGACTAATTACACATTTGATTTACTTGTCCATGAAAATCTCTCAATTTTACTCTTTCTTCTAGGTTTTATTTTGTCTAGGCTACAACGCGACGTTTTTTTAAGGAAAATTCTAATTTTGAAAGGGAAAATTAATTACAATTATATTACACCCTTTCCTGCTCTATCTTTTGCATTTCATTTGGTCTTTAGCATCCTCGATTATAAGTCCTTACTGGTGGTAAGTTTCTCATGTGTGAGAGGCGCCTGAGTAGTTACCACAGCAGTGTCTATTATCCCACTGAACAGCAGTGTAAAAGTACTGTTGTGTTTCGATTTGAAGGATATTGTACTCAGAGTAACTACTGGACATATTGAGACTTAACATCTTATCTCAGGATGGTGAGCACAGTGGAATCCCAAGCATTGCTTTATAATTCAAGGTGTTTGTTTTTGACACTGTTCATAAGCGGCTGCAGCGCTTACCATTAGGCGTACGGCACGCTTTTCTCGCCATTCAATGCAATAATAAAAAGTCCATTAGCTCTCATTATATCTTTCAAATGATAACTATGAATTCATTACTACAAATATGTTACTACTATGAATACATAAAAATATAATATAACCGATAATTTTTGCTATTGAAACTACACAGCAAACATAAATAACGTCTCGATGTAACCTTGAATGACCCGAGTATTGCGAGATTGTTGGAACATTGGTACATTGATAAAACACATGCGCTGCGTATCTTTCTCCTTACAAATAAATAGTTTCGACGGACAGACGGACGCGAGACGGCGAAACTATGTCGACACGGAAATCTTAGGCGTAATCCGCGCGGTTTATGTGTTATTCTTGCAACGTTATGTTTACGGGTTGTACCTCCTTTTGCTGAACTCTTTTATTGTCTGAATACAAAGCTTACAAAGCTTAGGCTATACACAAATCGACAGCCCCTACTTAAACTATGTAAACTGTAAATTCGATACTTTACAAATTACACCAATAACATTAAAAGTTGCAAATTCGATCTTTGACTATGTTGATCTTTAATGATGTTTATTGCATACACTTTTATTTGTTTAAAAAGCAGTTAATGGTATTAAATTTGTGAATATTTTCTTATATACACATATAATGGTAATAATAAACTTAATTCCCAAAGAATTATAAATCTTTATCTTTACTTGAAATTAGTGCAATAAAACAAAAATAACATTTTTCAGTTTCAATAGTTTACGGGATCGTCGAAATATGAAGTAGTATGAAGCGTATAAAGTCTGGGTTTTAGTGGGACCTAGACTCTTGCAATCTCTGATACCCACTTGCATATTACGTGTAGTGTGTAATATTCTGTATCAGCCCATATACGTCCCACTGCAGGGCACGGGCCTCCTCTACAATCGAGAGTACGATTGAGAGTGGTTAGGCCATATAGCATATAGTATATATTGCATGGATTTATTATTTAGATAACATCATAATGAGGGTCGTAAGTAGTCGTTGGGAGCAGGTCATTTTTAACAAGTCACTGCCGACATCCTTGAGAAAAGCCTTGTGGATTTTGCAGTTACTCAGCAGGGATAGGGATTTAAAAAAATCTTATATGAAATCCGTTGCAAGGGCTCTACATCTGTGACATCCTACAAAAGAAGTCCTTTAATTAATTCAGTTCTCAATCAATAAACACAATAAATATTTCAACTACAGCAGACTCTCAGTTCCTCAGTATTTTGATATTCCATACCCATTTTCCCTATCTTAAAAACCAAATCTAATTGCTCGTCAGAGACACAGAAAGCATACTTAATTAATTAAACTATTTTTTGATAGTTTCAGTTTCCTTTACTTCGCATCGTATAGTACCAACTTGGCTAACACATGTGCCACCTAATTTTGAGTAATAACTATTAACGGCATTATTCATAAACAGTTTTACAAAACTTTATTAGTTTCGAAAGTTTTGTCCCTTTCGAACGACATTTGAATTCAGTTTGAGCGAAGAAGACAAAATATTCGATAACAAACATAGGTTTTAAAGCTGTCTTCGAATAAGGCCATGAGTATTGATTGTATAGTTCTACAATGTAAAATAGGTAGAGCCTAGAGGTACTGATATTAAAACATTATTAATATGAGTGTTAAATACATTGGAATTTGTTATTAATACTGCAATTTACTTATAATTAAAATATAAGAAGAATTGCCTCATAAACCTAGGTGCTTCAAAGGTATTCAATTAATACCATTCAATGCATCATTTAGTAATTTATAAATTCGTACTTAATTAAATTGTAAAGCTTAATCGAATACTAACAATAATTTTTTAATTACTTAAACATTTCTACATTGCTAGTCTTATGATATGAACGCAGATGGCGCTCCCATCAAACATAAAAACCAACAAATAAAATATATATTCAAATTATTGTACACATTAGAATTAAAATTAAACGATTGTAAAAACCACTCACGAAGCTATAAAGTTGTCAACGTAATCGTCCGTGGTTAGTGATTACGCCCCTATTAATAATTTGTTATGACTACGGATTTATATCAAAAAGGAAGCGAGTACGAAAGCAATAGTGACCTATATCATAATCAGAGAAAGGATTGAATCAGAGTAGAGTTCCAATATTTCGGTGTGGCAGGGCGCAGGGTCGTCGACCGCACTCTTCGGCGTTGGTGCAGTGCTATTTCGAGGCGGCGAGCGCGCCCGACTCGGCCCGATCGCGCGATGTGCTGCGAGTGCCGAGTGCCGACCAGCCGCTGAGCAGTGAGCACTGAGCCGACACATGAACAGTGAGCACATCGGCTCGGCCGCGCGGCGCGCACCGCTCCGCCGCCCGCGCACACCCGCATACCCCGCGCCCCGCGCCCCGCATGCTGCGCACGCGTAAACAAACAACATGGCCGAACTGTCATTCACTAATTCATTCATAAACGATTATTGTACTTGACAAACCGACTCAAACTCATTATCTCACTAGTCACTCCTCAATGTACAATGTGGTTACATTGTATCATTTTTTGTATGTAATTATTTACACGACTCGTAGATTAAATAAACGACCGGTGAACTGACGGCTCTATTTATATAAATATTATGAACGTTTGGCGATTATTATTCAATGTTAGTAGGTAGTCACTAGTGATATCGGAGTAAATCTATTTGTTGTGTATAGAAACAATTTGAATTCCAAGCATTTAACGCACGCATTAGACGCAACAAATAAGGAAAAACATTGAAATTGCTCCGGGCGATGTTTCTCAGATATAATTCCGACAGATTTTAATATTAAAAGCGTTACGTTTATCGTTTTCATGGAACGTCGTGTTCGTTTAAAAACATACCTAACTTAAATCACTAGATAAACCCGTTAACCTTTAATAAATAATATATAAAAATGTATTGTAGTTAGAGCAGAGACTAGTGGCTACTGGGCAATGGCAGCGGTGTCGGCGAGTATCGGCGATCGTCGGCTACTTGGTGTAATGATACATCGCTCGGTGTAATAACACTCTTGTATCAGTTGTTCGGAGTTCGGGTTGATGTAAGTGGCATATCGAATGATTAGTGTGTCGCTAACAGGGGTAATGTCTGTTGGGCGGTGAAGGCGGCCATTGTTCGAGCCATGTGGACCACATACCACATCTGTAGCACATATTCCGTGTTGCTTTTGTTCTAACCGTGACCATGTGGCCGCGGACGCGGACGGCGGACGGAACGAGCTGCTTTTTGTCGCATTTTTTCGGTACATGAAAAACTTCTCAGGAATAACCAATTATATTGGGGTCGTCAGTCATTAGTAACAATGCGAGTTATTGTTGCTGCTCCACACTAATTATAGCATATGTGATATCCGCTGTTTGAAATAGAAATTCCTTTTTTTATCTCCGCTGCATAGCTGTAGTGGACTGTGGATCGGATGACATGGGGTCGATTCTCGCGTAGACGGAAATATAACGGACGATTATAATTTTCTAGCTAATCATATTTGTCGAACTAAACATTATTATTACTAAAATATGATGTAGAAGAACAGATACTGAATATACAAATATTACTTAATATTAGTTTAAGTATCTACCATTTTTTTTCTTAAAACTTTGTAATAGTATTTGGATATACCATATAACGAAAAATATATGCTTAAAATATTTGTTAAATTATTAAAAATTTAGAATCCTACACTGTCAGACATAATGTAACTGTACCTACAATGTACGTAACATAAAATGCCCTTAAAAATAATCAGTGCACTACGTCCCACTACGCTCCTGACTCGCGAACCTTGCGAAAAGTACCAAAAATATTATTCAACAGATAAGTAACAATGATAACTCGACGTTTAACATTTCGTAGTGGTCAGCACGTGGTTTTGAAGCATTGCCAACGGGTGGCAAGCCGTTTCCTGTTTACCGTCTTACTACGCCGCATAGGACGCCTTATCTGCCGAAATACGTAATGTACGGTGAGCAATGAGCTAGTAGCTAGGAATTCAGTATCTGCCGGTGTGTTTCTAGGAAATATTTTTTGTTCAACGTAATGTATAGTAGTTTCCGCGTTTTTTGTATGTGGGTTAAATGAGAATTGATGCGCTAGGATGTTTTGTTTTTTGAATGTTTTGCTCTGGTAGATAAATTTTATTATCTGCGTTAGCTGTTTAGTATTTTTTCATAAGCACCGTTGTTTGTAATCTCCCGAAATATATTTTTCGGAAAACTTTTGCATTTTTCTTCATGATGTTTCTTCCCTTCAGCCATAGGAAGTCCGCTGCTGAACAAAGTCCTCTCCCAATCTTCCCTTCGACTTGTTGGAAGCGGCCTGCATCCAGCGACTTCTTGCAATTTAACCAGGTCGTCACTTTGCATATTTCCTCACCAGTGGCGTAACTACCCCATCGGGGGCCCGTGGCAAGTTCATCTAATGGGGCCTTTGTTAAATGTAAAAAAATATTGTAGTTTCGTTTTTTATTGGTATGTTTTAGAAAAATATTGAGTTATGTCATCATATAATGGAGGTTTAGGCCCAAAACAGCAATCAGCTCATTTTGTAATATCTTCGGACTTAAGTATTTTATCTGGCCGTTGCACTTATTTGACCACTCCTCTAAATCTGGATCACATTTTGCTACTAACTGCTTTATTACGGCTATCTGCGCTTTCTCCATGGCCAGGAAAAGTTAAATTAGTAGCTTCGTGGAGTATAGTAAATTCTAGGCGTCAAAAAACTGTTTATTTTTTTATATGCATTGTTGTTCTTCATATAGTGTCCAATGTAACCGCTATTATTAATACAAAAGACACGAATCCAAGCCAATTTTCGATGTTTCGTGTCTCTCTATCGCATTTACAATTTGTTTCCAGTCGTTATTACCTTCAACTCAAACAAGTTATTTGTTTTCATCAGCTTTTTGTGGTCTACTGCTTGACATAGGTCTCCTTCAAATTGCGCCAGTTCATCCTGTCGTCAGCTTGTCGCATCCAGCATGTGGTAGCGGACTTTTGCAAATCGTCACTCCACCTAGCTGGAAGGCGTCCTACACTACGTTAACCGAGTCTCTGTCCAAGAACACGTTTATTCCCAACGGTTATCGGTTCTTCGACAGATGATGCCAGTGCACTGCTACTTCAGCTTGCTAGTCCTGTGTGCTCTGTCTATAACATTGGTTCTCTTTCGGATAAGATCATTACGGAGCCTTATCCCTCAGGAGACACCGAGCATAGCACGCTCCATAGCTCGCTGAGCAACCATAAGCTAGTGGACCAGTCGTACTGTGAGTGTTCAAGTCTTACCACCGTAGGTCGTGACAGGTAGGATACACTGGTTGAAAACTATCGTTTTCAAGGTTTTTGGTAAAGGTGACGAAAATAATCATAGCCCATTTCTCAAATTGTTTCCACCTTATTAAAAAGAGTCTGCCCCAAGTAAGTAAATTCGGAAACAACTTCGTGCTGGTGGCCATACACAAGTTTATGTTATGTTAAATTTTAAGACCTATTCGCTGTGAGGCTGAAGCCAGGCCATCCAGCATCTGTTGCAGCTTCTCCAGTGATTCCGCCATCAAGACTATATCGTCAAGGAAACGTAGTAGGGGCGTTTGTTTATATTTGCTTATTTTATTATTTATTGCCACTGTCTTTTAAAAGGGACTATAGGGCTTACAGTGTACCTTCTTTCCTAATCACAAATCTTTCACTTCGTCATCCTTTTTTTTAATTACACTTATCTATAATATATGGTGCAACGTCGCGCCGCCATGTATTACTCTACTAGGGAGAATATGGATAAAAGTTTTCACGCACGTGAACTTTTAAAAATTGATAGATTATTTAAACCGCTTTCAGTGGTATATAGCGAACTATTAGATGAATGGCAAAATAGATGGGAGGTATCTTTGAAGGGACGACATCTATATCAATATTTTCCTTGCGTTCGTGACCGTTTGACAAAGACTTGGTTGGATGTCGATTATTGCGTATCACAGTTTCTCACGAGCCATGGTAACTTTAGGTCTAAACTTTACTCTTTTAAGCTTGTTGAATCGCCTGCATGCCCATGTTCAACACCTAATTGCGAGTATGAGCAGTCCGCGCATCATATACTTTGGGAGTGTAGTCTTTGGCAGAATGAGCGTAAAACTATGCTGGATAGTATGCAGATATCATCTGGAGTCGTATACTACATGGACCTTGTAGATACTAGGAAGAACTTCCGTGCTTTCCGGCGTTTTTGCCATACTTATTATTGGAATCAAGTCTAAAAGCTCACATAATAGGTCCCATTTAAATGTAGTGATAATGTGATCCGTGGTGCTTTACAGCTGGCTTCTCCGGCTGTAAAAGTCTTTTTACGAGGTTATTTACCTGTTTAGTTCATTGTTTTGTCGCCCGCTTTGCACGGAGGGAAGTGGACAATAATTTATTTCCGACTCCTCCTATTAATTTCACTTTCTGATTAATTTCGTTGCGGGTTAAAGACAAGTTAGACATTCCCGGAGACTCGCCGAGCTTCAATGCTCGGTGTCATTACATTGCGTGCCACTGTTGATCCTGGCTCACAGGAGTTACAGTGGTGGGTGTGAGGGTGGGACAGTCTCCATATGGGGATTTAATGTTTTCCACTTCTAAATATGGTTCAATTTCATGTTTGCTCGTACCTCATTGTAGTTTAGTTGAGTCTGAATATTATCTATGGTCAGAATTTGCTATTATAGAATTTTTAGTTCTGTCCCTTTATTCATTTCTTAGACTCATCAATAAATTGCTCGTTAAGAAAGAACTGACGTATTTTAGATATATTTTTATTTATTACTTCAGACTCCCTCTTTTTCTTTCGTTTTTCGCTACCACTAAAATAATTTCTAGAACAAGACATGTTTTATTTATTTGGAAAATATTGCCTAATATAATAATATAATTTGGAAAATATATATTAATACCTATATATAATTATTAATATTCACTAAATTATAATTTATAGGTTTCTAACTATGGTTATACTATAATGAAACAAAAACAAAACATTTAAGTCAAATATTCTGATCAATTGTTCGTCATATTTAAAACATAGTCAGTTGTTTATTATTATTAATTTCGTCATTAATGTTACATTCTTCTCTGCTTACATCCTGTCAGGCTTGAACCCGAGGCCCTATTGAGCCCGGGCTCTGTTGGGCTTGAGACCCTGTCGTACCAGGGACGTGGCATTTTGCGCACTCTGCCACCCTATCTATTGTTTCTCACCATTATTTCAAAATAAAAACTAAGCAATGCAAAAATACTGAAAAATATCTATAGCTATCAAAAATATCTCTTTTTGTAAAACCACCCTGTGTCATCTGTGCCATTTCTTTTCACAAATAATTCTTACACCCATAATATCCCCACAGTCCATACACACAAATATTTCGCAAGTAGCAACTCCCTTAAATCGAAGCGGACTCTACAAACATCGGAACTCCTTTCCAAAACCTTATTGCCAAACACTATGAGCTTATTTATTCATCATAAAATAACCTCGATTTATAGTATTTTACAATAGTAAAAAAGTTTCGAATAGTGCATCGACTCGGCGCAGCGGGTAGCAGCACGAAGCGCTTCAGGTCGTGAGGTTCTCGGAGGGAACACTCCGTTTTAATATTTTTTCCTTCTTTGGAGTCGACGGAACACGGAGGATTGTGTTGTGTATTGTTGGTTATAGATAAAGACAGGTTCGAGTAGTTTTTTGGGTATTAGTACTTTAGTTTTGTTATGTCAAAATTGCCATGCATAAATTCGCAGTCCGGTCCGGCTTCGCCCGAGTGCAGATACTTTTTGATTCCACTTTAGATATTAAGGAACTTTTTTGCCTTGATAATTACTTATCATATTCAAACTCAACATTGCCTTACCTTATACTACCCATTCATTTGGGTTTGAAAGAGTATCGAATATATTTGAATTCAGGTCAACATTGGTCCAGCGGTAAGAGTAAGACCACAGTAAGACGTAACAAACACACAAACTTTCGCATTAATAATATTAGTATGATAGCATTTTGGAAAATATTTTTTTATCCCATATTATAAAAACAGAACATTTTTGAATATATTAATTTTATCTGTAAGGTGTGTTGGTGTCACACCTTAATAGTAGTGAGTAAGGGATATAAACGTAAAGTCATATTTAATATAGGAGCTTACTTTCTTACCCCTTCCATCCCTGTATTACGGTATTACCCAAAGCACCTTACTGTAATTGTTAAACATAATATTTTTTATACTACAGTGTTATAAAATATACTTACATAAGTGATTATTCCCATTTCGCATACGTAAATTAAGACATCCAAAACGGGACTAGTATAATATTTCCTTTTACATATATATTTTTCAGACATAAAATAAACTCAATGTGCTAAAATACTTGGTTATTTAAATTTGTAGTATTTGCCTCATACTTATTTGTACAAATTCTACGAAGCCATAAGCAAAAGCAACGTTTTGCGAATACATATATTCTAATGATGCGTATGCAAATAAATTATTTATTCCTGCAAAGGAGCGTAGATAAATAAACGATAATAAATAATTTAGCACTACTTAAACAAATACGGTTTTTTTGTACGTATAATCCATTACCACTGATTCACACAAAATGAAATCCTAAAGGACCTTGTTAAAAAGATAGAATAAAGTTGTCGTTTGAAGCCATATTTTATGTTTGCGTCGTTGCATCCGGTACACTCATGCCAAAAACATTCTAATTTATACTTTAACCATACACGCATTTATATAGTTGTATTATTACATTATAATTAATTTAAAAATGGAATTGGAAAAAAAGACAATGTATTGGATACAATAAAAAACAATTTAGATAAAACAGTAAAAATATTAATGGCACAAAAATTAAAGTAAGAAATAAAATGTAGACTTTGTTTGTATTTAATACTGGCACAAAAAAAATATGTTATGTACTGATGTTAAGGGCAGTTCATAACATGTATAAATAATGATCTCTCACATACCATTGATTATAGAATCTCATTCACCTAACTATTCACGTTTTATTCGTATGTTATAGTTATATACATTTTGCATTATAAGTTTTAAGTGGTAAAGCAAACCTCTACCATTTTCACTCTTTACGTGTACCATAAATCAATAACAAGACACTTATATTGATTTGAAACACTGCTAACAGCATTTATGGTTGAATAGCGGCTAAAAATTCTACTCAGCGACCCCAGGTAATTTAGTCTTCGGCTAAGCGACAGTGCACAGTAGGTCAAATAAAACAAATGAAGAAAGGAAAAAAGGCATTTGAACCAGACCTTATAAGACTTCAGATTTCAAACAAAAACTGACGTGAAAATGTGAGAGAGACCGAACAAACGATCGGTTAGACATGTAATCGCCTTTTCTCTATCTAACTAGTATAATTTACAAGTTTATTGCGTAATGCTTTGTTTTACAGATTTATCTATGATTTCAGTCATTTAATATTTGAAATATGCTAAATGTGATAGTTTAGCTTAATTCGTATTTCTTATTATACCATTTTTTATATATTTTTATTGCTATGAACGACGACACGAGAATGACATTCGCCAGAGGGTAACCGATACGACCGCTCATGGACAGTAGCAATGCTTGGCATTTCACTGCGCTCACAATCCTGAGTCATAAGATGTTAAGTATCACTATGTCCAGTAGTTACATTGTCTTGTGTCAGTAACGTCCTTCAAAATAAAACAGTGCAATTTAATCTGTTGTTTGGTGGCAGAAATAGAAGTTGCGGTAGTACTTACCCAGGCTGCCTCTCACATATGAGAGACCTACAGTAAAAAAATCCTAATGTTCATAGCCACCAATTTAAATGTCAGAATATGCACGCGTCTTTTGCGCACGTACGACGTAATATTCTTCAAACGTCCCCGTTGACATATTTGACATTGCTGATTCTAGTGCTATAACAAATATGTACATCAAAAAAGTTATTGTTGAAATAAGAGTTCCGCGTAAGTCGTGGCCTTGATAGATTTTGACCAAATATTTTTTCTCGGTGTCGTTTAACGTAGACAGATAACACATTGTCACGTTATCTCGCCGACCAATGACGAGTTTGCATTAACTTTGCCGAGGATTTAGTTTATTTTCGTATGTGCGATCGAAAATAATATTTTGGCTGTTTTAAACTTTGTAGACGACCATTGTCCGATGTAAGTCTTGACAAATATCTGCTTATAAGATTTATTTTAAGAGATATAAAGCCTTCATAAAAACCTATTACCTTAAGTCTTGGGTTATTATCATTTTATATAATATGTATTTTCGTATTAATTTTACAAAACAATCACTATAAGATTGCAAATGATGTGAAACTGCAAGACCTTTTAATATGAATAGAATTGCTCAAGCGCGAGTAGAACTCTCGCGACATTAGTTCCTTAATCATGAATATTATTCTAGTCATTAGTAAAAAATATTATAGACTGGTAAGCGAGTAGTTATGTCATTTTATTAACTTTTGGAAATAGCTTAATGGGATATAAATAAAAATGCAAGGACTTTTCGATAAGACTTAAAAGAAAATCCGGGTAATTTTCCGAGAAAAGGCTTAAGCTTATTATAGGAAATAGATATTAGTGATTGTTATTTAGGTCTATTCAAGATATGAACAAAAGAATGCGACATTAATTCCTAAATAGTTATTATCGTCTTTTCAAATCGGTTCACTTCCATCTTTTCACAAACGGAACCTTAAAATAATCATAATTTTAATATAAAGAGATAACTAATATTTATATGTTATTAATAGCAGCATTAATCTTGTCTTTTATTAAAACAACATGTGGCTAGAATATAAAGTAAGTAATATAAAGCCTTAAAATGCGTAAATAATAATGTTGTCCTCCATCTCCATATTACAATGTAATTTTGTTCCGTCATTGCCATTAAATTACGTCAAATACTAAATGAAAATGCAACAAAGTATGTAGGTAGGTACTGGCAGGAAAAAATAAAACACTACATAAAACAAACATAGTTATTATTTACAAAGAGAATCATTTAATATGAAAGTTTTTGAATTTAATTGGTGGAAATAATGTTTATTTTTTAAATATCTATATGAATATTTAAAAATATAAACTTTGTTCGAAAGATTGATGAAGTTTTTAATTATTGTAAATTTAGGCTGATAAGCTATACAGTCTGCTCTACCCTTTACCTTGTGGCGGAAAGAATTATCGAAAGTGTAAAATGTCAAAAACGAAGAAATTTGTATTAAAACAGTTTTAAATAAGGCCTGAGTGCAGTAGGACGGGTGTGTGAGCTTTCTACGACACTCAAACGTTGGATAGGCTTAACGGAGGACGCAATTATGATGATTAAATGAAACTGGTTCCTCGAGCGCTGTGTTGCCGGGACGGCGCGCGCGCATGCGCCGATGTTCAACTCACCTTACTGCTACATCGAAATACGAGTTCGTATTACTTCAGTCAACTACTTTGAAAATCTTCTAAAATGTATCCACTGTAGTCAGTTTAACTATAAGTTTCATTATTGATCTTGTGTTATGGATGTATAGGCAAAAAATCTTTCTGGTCATTGATATAGTAATATGAACTCAATGTTTTGTGGTCCTCTAATTTTCAACAATTCAAAGGTTATTAATGCTTTGGTCAGCATAAAAAGTTTTTTTTCTATATATATGATGACTGCAATTTAAAGGCAACTCTCGATAATTAATCTAATTTTGGTAAAACGTTTACGTAGTTGATACTTTTAGTAACTTTTTCATTAGTTATATTTATACCGGGTATCTCAAGACTGCTACCGAAAACGAAGCCGGGTGGTAGTTTTAGTGGCTACAAACACAATGCAATTAAAAATTTCGCCTAGAAACGTGACAATTTTTTTTTATGATTTTTTAAATATCGTCATTTTTGGGTGGTAAATCCACAGTTTTTGCTAAAATAATAATTTAAACACTTTTATACCTTAGAGTATTTATAAATAAAAGGGTATATACTATTATTTTAGGAAAAAATGTATTTACCACCCAAATATGGCCATAGGAAAAAAATAACAAAAAAAAATTGTCGCTTTTTTTTGCAACTTTTTTTTTCTGTTGCATTGTATCTGAAGTCGCTTAAACTACTACCCGGCTTCGTTTTCGGTAGCAGTCTTGATATACCCTGTATTTAACGGCGCGCGCTTATTTTTTATCAATTGTTATTGTTTGTTAATAAATTGGTTAAATGTTGGTAGTTAAAAAATAATGTTTAAAATTGATTTATTGTTTGAGAGCGGGTAACACCCGAATGGAGTTGTAAGTGTCATGTCAGGCGGGTCATGATTCCTTGATTCGCACGTGATGGTCGCTTGCAAACCCATTTGCTCTTAATTGTGATTTATTATTGTAATCTCAGAATATTTACAAGTAGTACAATAATCGAACTATATTGCAAGACTTTTATTTTGGTGAATACCTGTGTGTACACGCCCACACGATTCAAAGATGTCGAATATGCCGAGCCGAGAGAATATGATGGCGAATATGCCGAGCCAGGCTAAAGATGCTTCGACATATTCTATTTTTCTTTAATCACACACATATATTTTACAATGAGATATAAGTAAAAAATACAATGTAATATTACCATATAAACGACAATATATTGATGTTCCATAAACAATTCGTGTCACATTTACTTATTATATTGGTTATGCACGGAATGTAAAAAAATAACATATTAGTTGATTACTTCGCGGAAACCATTTTGGAAGTATCGATTATTGCTACTAAGATGTAATAAATAAAATATGTTTCTAGGAAAAATGTGTTTTGTTTATCAACTAACAATATTTTCACGCGTAGGCATACAAAAAGCTGTTTTTACTGTTGTCTATTTTGTTTGAATTACACATACATATGTATATACGATATTTGGCGGGGTTTTTGTACACTTAATTCTTGCATATTTTACGCAATTACATCCGGAATAATTTTCAATATAAGAAATATATGGTGAAAAGAAAGTGTCTAATATATCTTCGTCCGCTTTGAGACAAAAATTCCTTATGTTTCTGAGAAAAATGATGCGAAGTGATTGTGTATTAGTTTAAAGCGGTATGGAAGCTATAGAGATTAAGTAAACTGTAACAGTGGAAACAGAAAGGGCGGCGGTTCAAAGGGATATAAATAAGTGCAGTCGGTACCTACGACAACACATAGAACGTCTTGTAATAGACTTTGTATTACGAATTTTGGCAAAAAAACTGACTCCAAAATAATGCCATATTTTAACAGAAAACTTTTCGTAAGCTACGCGGAAGTAATCATAAGTAAAATCTTATATGATGCATAAGTATATTTTAGTCCCTAAGTTTATTATTGGGAAGACTTAACCTAGCAACGCGATTGATATTATCGCAATAATTTTCCCACCGCGCCGTCACGTCTGAGTCGTTTTAGATTATGTACAAAAATGCACTATTTATTGCCGGCTCCTTCAGTAATATTTGTAAATCGTATACACAATACAGCTCTTCCATAAAATCAGTAGATTACACGAGTATCCTTGAAGTAACATAGTGTTTGAAGTCAGCTGTTCACACAGTGTGAGTGTTGTTTGCCAACTCTGTAAATAAGAGTATGGGTGCTCTTCTAGGAAAGGAATACAATGTCACACGATTACTGTCTAAACGTAACAAATATATAAAGTATGGCTATATTTCATACTCTGGAATCTGGAATGCATTGAGATGGTCATGCTATATATTTATATTTTGTGCGCACAAATAATTTATAATGAATCTAAAAATGAAACGGTTATTTATTAAGCAAACAATTATTAGCAACTTAATGATGATAAGTATTCAGGTGTAGTGGAAGTGGAATAGAGTATTTATTTATTGAGTGATGTGTCTCGTCGATCGACACAATTATACCCGCCTGCTCAAAATAAAATAATATATGTATACACAGCCAGAACCGAAACGCCCGATATGTCGATGGGCTCGCATCCTATCATATCACATGGCGGAATAGACAAAGCGAAAATTGGGAGTCCTACTAGCACCTATGCCTACCCCTTCAGGGAAAACGGCGTGAGTTTATGTATGTATGTGAAAACCAAAACGCTACCACCAAACGTAGTCTCCAGCAATCTCAACCCTGACAAAACTAAAACTGTTACTTCATATATTTTACAGAGTAACTTTGGCCAAAAAGAAAGAACTCTGAGAACATTGACAAAATTTACCTACTAAGTATTTATACATAACAAGTTATAAAAAACAACTTTTAAAATGTAAAAAGAAAGACCACCTCAAGTCACTAGTTGTAAGTAAGAATTCTACTACCCATGTTCTTCAATGATGATTATTATTACTCCATATATACATTCCCTTTATACACCAAACACAACTCTAAACTAGTTTAAAAAATAAATAAAATAAGTAGCCGCCGCGCCTGCGCCATCACAATTTCCGCTAAGACTCCCTTATCCTGTTAAATCATAAATCGTTTTTTTTGTTCTGAGACTCTGTGTTAAAGGAAATGCTAGATGTAATCCTTGAAGTTTGTTTGAATAAAATGCAAATGTCTGTTCATTCACTAGTAACGATCTTTGCAATATCAGAAATACCTATGCAAAATATAAGGTAATATAAAATATGCAAATAAAACATCTGATACGAATATGCACAAACGTCCCATACCATGTATTTTTGTATGTGCTTTGCCATGTTTTCGTCTATTGAAAAAGTTGAATGATTTTCTATCATTCGATATTCAAATGATATAGATGTAAATCTAAAGTGGTTCTGGCACGCTAGTGGCAGTACATTTATGTAATAAAACTATGCCAATATAGTCTGTTGATTTCGCATTTTGGATAAGAATTATTTATCTATAGAGCAATATTCTCGATGGCACGGGTGGGCGTTGAGAGCTTGAATATTTCGGGCCATTATCACGCGCCCACGCCTTGCGATTGGCAGAAAAATGTTACAAAAATACATCGTCGCGATTCAGTCTCTGCCGTGTGGGGTCACCACGACAGTTATACAAGTTTCGATTGTGTTAGTGCCGTTGACGTAAAACAATGGGCTAAACTAAATCTAAAATTGAATTTCTTAAGTCTAATCTGTGTGTAGGACGTATACCATTATAAATGTTTTTTTGTTGAATATTACGCAGATTATACTCCCAACAGGCACTAAGTGCAGTCTGCGGTCTGAATCCACATGTCGTAACTTTTAATGCATGACTTTACCGTTTTTGTGCTGTCACACGAGCACGTTTTAAATCTAGACAGATCACGACCATAAACGGATAAGGGATTAACCACACCTCATCAATAGGCTTTATATTTGGAATCGCATTGAAAAAGTATCGTGGATCTTCTTAAACATTCGCTTATCTGTATCCGTTATCATTATTACCGAGAGGCGAGACGCAGACGTAATGGAATATATGTGTACCAGAGTAGTACGTTCTCTCGACCGTTTCCGGTGGTTGTTTACAAAAAATATAATATAAAACTCGTTGTCCGAAGCGGCCATATGAACCGGCCGACCGAGATACTTGCTACGATTAAAAATTGTAACAACTTCCGTTCGGAGACTCGCAGCTCGGAGCGGAGGCCCAGATAAAGAAGATAAATAAGAAAAATAACATAAAGATCGATACGGTGGAATGGCGCTACCTGTTTTTTCAACGCGCTTACCTCGCGGCCTGAGCGCTTGTTTTGCTCTGCGCAGCGTATACTTTTTAGTGTTAATCTGTACGTATTTATTGTTTTTGTACTCACTTTCTGTTTATATTACCATTTTGACACTGCATAATATTACTGTTTATATATTCTGTGTAATAAACCTTTGCATGTTAATCATGATATTCAGTTATAGTGAAGATAAATCCACTAGCAGTAAATCATTGCGAAAATGATGAAACTAGAAATTATTTAGTTTGTGAATAAACTTAGTGAGGTTTACAAAACATTCGGCTACTACGAGCATGGTTGACGAAGCCTATAAAGTGTTTGGAACCGGTTTCCAATCGGTGTCAAGTCTAAACTTTGCGGAACAATTTACCTCCTGCTAGTGTTGAGTACCATGATTGTTGTATCGTTGTGATTATAGCTGTTTGTTGTATGTCAAATTAAACCACGAGGTCAGCTTTGGAAAGATACTGCATGGAACCAACAATGAACTGTCAATAACTTAGAAATTATATGCTAATAAAATTGATAGGCGCTTGATCAAGCGATCCTCTGCGACCTGCATGTATGAAGTCTTCAAATTGCATAACTGTGTTTATTTCTTAATCAGTGTTTTATTTCAATGTATCACATGTAATAACTTTATTTATTATGCGATTTATGTTCAGAAAATCTCGTTTTTAGAATTGAACGATTGATTTATTGGTTGAATTTATTTATAGTTGTACAAAAACAACAAGTCATTTTTACATATAGCACGTATTTCAATTGAACACAATGCACGTGAATGCGATTTGTCAGGTTGGAAAACATACCTATATTTTATAACGTTTATAGATTACAATACGGATATCAGACACACTCGGCACATGTATGTTAGTAATTTGTTTAACATGAACTAACACATAACAATTTCAACTTTTTCTTCTCACCTTTAATATTATAAGGAAAGTCAACGCGGAATTTACGCGATTGTTAGAATTCATCAATTATAAACGGATGCATCAGAGTTCTAATAAAACGGTCAATGTTATTATTGATTCTTCAAAAGATTTATGTATAATGATAGCACCGGCTACGTCCGCCGCGGAGTGAATTACCATCACATGATGTCATGTTCTACTGCATCCATAAGAGGGGCTATAAATCGAACGGGTTGGATGTTTTACTTCAGTGCAACCGGTAATGGAACATATCAGATTAATAAAAGATGTCGATGAAACCAGACGAGATGCGCGCCAATTAGTCACGACTCACGGCGACATCGGCTGATAAATCGATTTGTACATCCACTCCATGTAATCGAGTTGCCCTGCCGGTGCCATCACTCAATACTCCATACAATGTAGCCCGTCTGCCTCAAAGAAATTTGTGTTTGTGCAATAATACCTGTGGAGATTAACCGCCATAAACAAGCGATTTCATTAAAAATAAATGTGTGTCCCATGGAATCGATCAGCAAGCGGAGTTGCGAAGGCACATCGGCCATCACTAACAGCAATTTCACGAGTGGTGTGCCATGATAATTAAGTGTTCGAATGCGATATTGTGGTGTGCGTGGGCCCGGGCTCGCTCGGCGCGGCGCGGTGCGGCGCAGCGCGGAGCAAGCATATCAAGTCTGTTAACTACGCGGCGTAACTCCGGTAGCGGCGCAACAGGTCCGCGGCGGGTGCGGCGCGGGACGCGGGGCCGAGCCGCGGCCCGGTAGGAAATCCTTCGCGCATGCACGCACACACTGACGCCGCGCGTGTGTGCGCCATCCGGTTTTGTTTGCGTGTGAGCAGCGTGTACGCGCGGCTGTGTGTGTGTATCGAGTCGATCGATCAATGAGCTCGACATCGCTCGGACTGTTGCCTGCATGCAACTCATTGATTAACGCTATGAACGTGGGATTGTTTATTCATTCATGATGAATAATTTTATTTTAAATTGACGTTTGTTGCCAGTGTTTAACGTTAACGTTGCACTACACCTAACTGCGAACTACGGCAGTGTGCCGCCGCTGTGCCGGCTTGTACCGACCTATGATGTTACTAATACTCGTACTCGTACACAAAACCTCCAGTGACATAACATTGTCCACCAATTAATAAAGGCAAATGGGTATTTTTTGTGAGGTTTATCCATTCAAGAATGAAAATATAAAGTACATATCGAATTTGTAGAATTTTGCCTGCTACGTATACCTGTTTTACACTTGTTTAACATATTAAATAATAATGAGATTATCTAATATGCACACTTAATGTTACTTAAGTAAGCGTGAAAGAAAGAAAGAAATTGCTTAGATGTTATGTATAATTTATATACATAATATCAAATATACCCAAAATTTACAGTTCTATTCGTCTTCAAATTCTATGTCTTCTAGTGTAATTTTGACTAACGGCCCGGTCCTTTTCCGCCCGGGTAGGTACACTTTTTTGAAAATATTCTATCACTCGTGTTCACCAGGGATAGTGTAGGATTCTAATGGGGAAATAATTTTTCAAATCGGTCAAATAGATTCCATGCAAACAACAAATTAAAACTTCCCTCTTTATATTATTAGTTTAGATTTGCACCCTTTAATAAAACATGTGTTTCTTTCCAGGTGCAGTTTTGTTAAAATCTACCATGATGTAGGTGAGTAAGACAAGTTTGGTAAAGAACTACTTTTTTAATGTGATTCGATCTCCACATCAAAGCAAATGGTTGAGTGATAAATAAATAAAAGTGATAAATAAAAATGAGTGCTGTGGGGCTGAAAAGTTCCTCGTAGTTCCTAACTCACACCTACAAAACAAGAAACGTATCTCGGTAAACTATGGGTGTAATGTAGCCATTGTCGGGGATCCAGCTTGGTAACAACATCCGCAATGTGTCAATAACATAACCTTTCTAACATAACCATTTATTTATAACGTAAAGAATTTTTAATATTGATATGATAATAGCTTACGTAATAACTTTATACAGAAGCAAGGACTAAATAAATTAATCGACTTGGTATTACATGCATCTCACAACTTTTTGAGGTAGAAACCCTGAGCTGCGAGACTTGGAATGTTTTTATTTTTTTACAGGATGTTTTTGATGGTATCTCACGTCTTTTTGTAGAGTCCTACTTTTTTCCTTTTCGGTACTTTTTACTTCTAGAATATCACTAACGATTTTTCATAAAGCCTCTGTCTTATGGTTTTTTCTTATTTTTGTAGGTATCAATTTATCACAAATATCGCGGATTTGATTATTAATATTCTTTCTTTCATGGTAATTGATATTTTCGAGCTATTTCGTCTATTTATTTGCAAATTTTTCTTAATTTCTTCGTTATGTTTTTCTATAGGAATGTTGTACAGTTGGTTGTCATGGGCTGAATACACCCTTTCCCTCTCTATACCCTCTCCTGTTATGCCTTTTATATATAGATACCTATCTAGAACTATTATTCCATTATATACGGGTACAATTATTCATTAACTGCAAATGTAACTTTGTAATCCCATACATTTATATGGGATTACAAAGTTATTCACGCAGTTGGAGTATCTAGAAAACTAGGCAGAAATTATGTAATGTTTAAATTTTTCCTTACTTAAGACACTAAACACTAATTATATTCTAAATTTGAAGGTTCTGTGTCTGCTAGAAGTGCCTTAGACTTTTGATGATCGGTCAGTCAGTCAGTGAGTGACAAAATTAAGAAAGTTTGACTAGTTACAATTCTTAAACTACTGGTTCAAATTGAATGAAATTTTAAATATACCATGTTTACACAATTCCTGCTTAGTAACTGAAAATTCAGGTTTCTTGCTTTAACCACAACGAAGTTATGGGGGGTTGAAAATGATCTGAATTGCTTCGAGAAAAGGATGGTACGACTGTGCCGCTTTTTAGCTCGACTTGGAGGGGACACCCAGATAAAATTAATAAATACATAAAATAAGCAGTGGTTAACAACTCTACATATTGATAAACATAGGAGTGTCGTATTCTGAACTCGTCCCTTGTATATCGGTAGACAATCAGACCGAAATAATTGTGTCGATCGACGAGAAATAATAACCATCTGACGTCGTAGGATACTTGCTTATCGCTCGCATTGTAGCCACTTTGTTGGGGTGGGTAAAAAACTATCTACAACTAAAGTCGACTCTATTTATTCTCCGCCAACTTCATGCATTCCTGGTACTTTTGCGTAGACGGTGTGCGCGTATTGTAAAAATGTTACTCTCATAATTTCTCTGACGTCCCAAAAGAAGTATAATTTCAAAAAATAAATGGTATGGCTATCAGTTAAGAAGGCAACCCTAAGACTGACCTTTGGGGTTCTATTCTCTGAGCACTCAGCACTGATTGTTTCTGACAAGACGACGTTTAATAAAGCCATATACAGGATTTCGTGTCATTAGTTCACACACCAAAACTCATTAAATTATATTATGGGAGAGTGTAAAGTCCGTCCATATTTTTTGTAGTGCCGTTCGTAATTATAGATTGAATGAGTTGTAATTTCATTTGGTCAAATCTCTACTATTTACGTTTTACGTGCTTTAATTATAGTAATAAGATTGAAGAACAATGTAACCAGAATATTGAAAGTTAACATCTTATATAGAGCAACAAAGTTATCTGGCCCGGTGGCCAAAACTGGAAACAAAGACGTCATTTGAAATTGTCAATCTAGCTGCCAGTCGCTGACATATCCGCCATTGGTTGTTTACCCAATGTATATATTTTTCCTGCATTATTTAAAACTAGTGAAAAATGCTGAAAGCTTTAAAAAGTGATACTAGGAACGTTATACTTCAGGTATTAAATTTTACGTAGGATGAAAAGCGTCTTCCGACATCAATAATACCCTTCGAAAAATTGTATTAACGCGTAGCTGCCACCAAAGGTTTGTGTTGTCAGCTTTATAAAATAAATTCCACGAAAACAGAATTATGTACGTACTAGTAGAATATAATATGTAAGTACATATCATAAACTAAAATGTATCTTACTCGTCTCATTTTACGTTATGTGCGTGGTGGCCTGTTGGTAAATGGACCAGACGCGGCAGCCAACTTTTTCCCGCTGGTTGCGGGTTGGAATCTCAGGTCACACTTCTGACTTTTCGGAGCCATGCTTGTATTGATAAAAACGCGCTATAACGGTGAAGGAAAACATCGTGAGGAAACCTGCATACCATAGCGATTTATTAGAACTTCTATGGTATGTAAGTCCACCAACCCGCATGAGGCCAGCGTGGTGGGCTATATGGCCTGTGATATGGCCTCTCGATTGTGGAGGAGAATACAGATACACTTTTTTAAGGGTTTTGGGGAGCGATTTGTTAGAAATCGTGTGAAGGAAAAATAATATGCAGATGAAACTGGTCATTTTCTCGACACTATTGATCGGATTGAAAAATCTTACTTTACCCCATTTATTGCAATATCTATTTTTAATGGCAACACCAAATTCGATTACAGCGACTCTCTCACCGGGTCAGATAACTTTGTGGCTCTATATCTCAGGATGGCGAGAGCAGTGGAATGTCAAGCCTTACTTTATAATTCAAGGTTTTGTTTGGTTGTGCTTTTGTTTATGAGTGATCGTATTGCTTACCATCAGGCGAACGACAAGCTCATCTCGTCAATCATTGCAATAAAAAAACAAAAGTTATGAATATTATTGACTAAGCTACACCCCGATATATAAGATACGCATTTTACTAAACAGGCCAAATTCTATTGTCTATGCCTGTCTATAAAAAAATAACTCTAGTCTGTTAGTTAAGCTGTAGGATAAATTGTATGTATAATACAATCTGTGTTTCCGAGTATTGAGAGCTTGCCAACTGTTCGGGTTTCTCCGGCTTTTTTTATTTGTAGACAGGGATTGCCCGGACGTCATAAGAACATTTGCACTGCGGAAATCATTGGAATATTTTCTTACGAAACAATTAAACAGTAAAATGTTTCCTACATTGAAAGCACGTGTATCTATGTATTTTATTTTAGCAATGATTTTTATAGATTTTTATACTCATTATCAGCCCGGAGTCAGGAATTTGTGTCTGATATGTCGATAAGTTCGCCCCCAGTATCAACGGAAAATATAATGCGCATCGTGAGTTTCTTGGTGGAACCTCTGCCTACCACTTCGGGGAAAAAGGCGCAAATTTATGTTATATGTTTGTACATACAGGGTATATCAAGACTGCTACCGAAAACGAAGCCGGGTGGTAGTTTAAACGACTTCAGACACAATGCAACAGAAAAAGTTGCAAAAAAAGGGACAATTTTTTTTTGTTATTTTTTTTTTGGTAAATACATTTTTTCCTAAAATAATAGTGTATACCATTTTATTTATAAGTAATCTAAGGTATAAAAAAGTTTAAATTATTATTTTAGCAAAAACTATGGATTTACCACCCAAAAATTACGATATTTAAAAAAACATAAAAAATAATTGTCGCGTTTCTATGCGAAATTTTTAATTGCATTGTGTTTGTAGCCACTAAAACTACAACCCGGCTTCGTTTTCGGTAGCAGTCTTGAGATACCCAGTATGTATGGTTTTGTAAAATACGCAAAATATATTAAACAAAATAAAATGAAGTCGATAAGAAATAATCGTATTAGTGAAAGATTTTTCTTAACTTCACCTCAATTGCCACGTGCAAAGCCTACTTGATTTTATTTGTATTGCCACATGTCTTTAACAAACCAGGTGTTCACCTCCAATAACACGGAGACGCAAAGTCTGCCACAATATATTCAAAAAAATGCGGTCTCATTAACAGCTATTGACAGAGTGTAGGAAGGGTACGGTGGGTTCGGAATTCGCGTTGGGCCCGGGTGCTCGTGGGCAGGCCAGTCCGCCCACAGGCCGCACCTAGCCTGCGATGGTGTAAATCACGACTCCTCTGCGCAATCTCACCAGTGCCAGCCGATAGTCGACCAAGGCGGTTATTACTCGTTTGTCACTTCCCGCTCTCGGCGACATGTGACGCCGTAAATGTTGTCACATTATTTCCTACTTTTTTTTTATGGCAATTGTTGAAAATAATGTTTTGCCAATGTCAAGTTTGGTACTTTTTTTAATTAAAAGAATTATTTTGAATTTGGAACAAAGAAAATTGGTAGCAATTATGAAAAAAATGTTTATAAAAAATCATTTGTTTTATTAAAATATATACATAACACCTTTTTTTTATCGCAACATGTTTTTGTGAAAGAGCTGTAAATCACCGGTCTTGGGTTTGATCCCTAGATTGGGTAATTTTGTTTACTATATGAATTTAGAATAAATAATGAATCTGGTTTCAGATAAGGTAATTCCCCGAGAGCCTTGACATGTCAGACAGTCAGAATATCTTATATTATCAAACAATTTTGGTCAGCAACATTACATACGTACATTATTACATGGTATTGGATACCTAGAAACTAGTGATTAACGATATGAGCCAGGGAATCAAAAAGTGGTTTGCAACAACAAATTGTGCAAACCAAAAAATACAACTTTTATGACGCCATCAAGTAATAACAATTCTTTACAAATTCTATTATGTTCGTTCCAAATATAACTTTAAAAAGATGAGTTCCAAGCGTTATTCGCCCACAATTTACCAGTTGTTTAACTTATACCCTTTCAAATTGTTACCTAATAACTCGCCTGCCTCGTCGCCATAACCGTCGGAGTAAACATGGCATTATGTCGAAACGAAATCTCGGAACAACCGCACGTAATTATTTGTGGATTATTTATAAACATATTTTTATTCAACGTGGAACTTTATGTGTCTCGTAAAAATTTATATCTTTTTATTTTAAGATATATTCAATTCCAATTCGGCTTCTCATGTCAGTGTGACATATGTTTCTTCTTCTTTTGTAATGACAGATGTTTTCCGGATACATCAAAATAAAAATAAATTGGGATTTTTTTAAATAGGTTTGATGTCAATTAATTGTATAGTATTTTATATTTTTCAGGCAATGTTATTCAGGCAATGTTATTTACGGTATTCTATAAGTTAATAATGTATACGAAGAAAATAAATTAATGCAATAGGGTTCACAAAATACATAAAATGGAACTAATCTATGTACCCATTTCCATTCGATAGAACGAATAGGGCATTAATAAATTCTAAGACTTATTTGTTATAAGTCAGTGGTGATAAATAATCATGTAAACATTTCTTAACCTTGTAAGTACTAATAGGACTACAGGAATAATGGTACAACGGTTGATGGAAGTAACGAACTAGTGAAGCAAAACTATTGGTTTCCACACTTGTAAAATTAATTTCTACCTTGTATGAATGTTTGTAGAGTGCATTACCAAATGAGGCTGTGGAGGTGGTTAAGCCGTGTTGAAGGTGAGCAGTGATGTCATTGGCCCGGCGGTGGCGGGCGCGCTGCTCGTGTCGTGGCCCGCGGCCGGCGGACGCTCCGCTCGCTCTTCGCTCTCTGTCACAGCTACTTTTGCTTTTCGAGTGAACATGAACATCCTGGACGCGCGCGTCATTAGTTTGGTATTTTCTAATCATGGGCAACTTTAATGGGATGTTGAAAACTATCACGACATATTCGAACTGAACAATGTACACCGAAGATAAGTGTTACGCGTTGCACCGTTTGGTACATTAATGTTCTTAATGACCGTAATAAATATCACTGTTTTATTTCCTATTACATTTTCTACACGGCCTATATCGAAGATTCAATGTCGAGGTCTATTTTATCGCCGTACACGATTTGAATTTACATTTACCACGTTTCGATTGCATAAGAGAAGCACGTATATTTATTTGGTGGTCAATTAGAGCCCGAAGCCGCAACCGGGTGCGTGCCGCATAAGATATTGGCAGCAGTTCATTTTACACACGCGTGACATAAATTAAAACCGGCACTAATTATCCTGACGGATACATCTAATAATGATTATAGTAGCCAATAAAGCAAAGGTACGGCGGTTTGAAACGGCACGTCTCGAGTCTCTGCGGGCATCATTTGAACAATAAACGTCAGTAGAATTGTTTCGGGCTTAGGGTCCGATGAGGTGATCGGGCCGACTTCCTGCGCTCGCCGCTCGTAATAGCAGCCATGGCTAGCGGAGTGATAAAGAGCGGAGGGCCCGCGACGAGCGACGAGCACGCACGGCCTCACAGAAGGTCGACCGCCTCTCCTTGCCGCGCCGCCCGCGCCCCCCGCGCTGCCGATCGCTACGTGGAATTTATATAATTGCTTTCAATTAAAAGAAGAATACACGAATATAATCTTGGACACACATGCAACGGTTCAATGTAGCGCGCAGTGTGTTTTAGCCTAATTGAAATAAACATATGAAATATTGGCGAGTGCTGTGTATCCGCCGAGCGTCGCTTGTACTCAATAACGCTGGGTACGGCTAAGGTCACAGCGATGAGTGTGCTGTGTGCCATGAATGGACGGAATCGTGCGCACTGCCCACCATTCAGATATATCTTTTATTCACCATTATTCTTACATAACGCCACATTTAGTAGTTTTGTTAATTAACAAATGAGTTCTTAATGTTTTTATTTTTTTTGCTGAGGGTCACTGCGTAGCTAATTTTGAATTTGGAACGTTAATTCTGGCTGATGGCAACGTTTGAGTGTATGTCTAAAAAACAAATTAATATACAAAATATAAACTCATTTGCAAAAAAAACGGGCACCTAAGCAATGAACCATTTCAAATGTTACTATTGGTTTGTTTGATAATTATAGGTAGTTTTACTTTCACAATTTTGTAAATTAATAAGCAAATAATCGTTTTCGTCAGTATTATCATAAAATTTTGATAAAATTTATGGGTTTTAATGCTAAAGTTCACTAGTAGTGTATGCTCGCTAGTAGTGCATATGCTCGGGAAGTAAAAGTTAACAAAGATTTTTGTTTGTTTTTTCTTTAATAAAGTAAAAGCAGATAAATGTTTAGTATCGAGTGTGACCCCCTCTAGCTGAAATCACAGCTTGAATTCGTCTGGGTATGCTAGCGAGGATATCCCGGATACTTGCTTGCGGAATACGTTCCCACTCCGCGGTAATCACATTCTTCAGCTCTCTGATGGTCTGCGGAGCCGGTTGTACTGATCTCACGCGTCGTTTCAGAACGTCCCAGACATGCTCTATAGGATTGAGGTCGGGACTTCGAGCTGGCCAATCCAAACGACGAATGCCGACCTCTTGCACATACGCTTCCACATCGCCAGATCGGTGGGCGCGAGCGTTGTCGTCCATAAAAATTGAGTCTTCGCCTAAAGCGGCCAATGCGGGTTGTGCATGAGGAATTAGAACTTCCGTTATGTATCGATGTCCAGTCAGTGAGCCGTTTTCAATGAAGACTAACTCTGTACGATCCATTGAATTTATTCCTGCCCAAAACATAACAGAGCCCCCACCACAAGGTGTGATTTCTTCAAAACAAGCCTCTGCAAAGCGTTCTCCTCGTCTTCGTAGCACTCGCCGACGTCGATCTTCACCGATCAGAGATATCCTGGCTTCATCGGAGAACAATACCCTATTCCAGTCTTCTTGAGTCCATGACTCACAATTTCGAGTAAACCTAAGCCTGGCAACTCTGTGCTCACGGAGTAACTTAGGGCCGCGGGCCGGGCGATGACTGCGTATATTGGCCGCGAGAAGCCTCCTCCTGACCGTCCATAGACTGATATGCACATTTCTTACTTCTTCGAGGTTGTGCTTAAGGTCCACATACGAAGACTTGCGATTTCTCAATGCGCGACTCACAAGAAAACGATCATCCCGTGGTTGGGTACATGATTTTCTTCCAGAACCAGGCTCAATCCTATAGAGCATGTCTGGGACGTTCTGAAACGACGCGTGATATCAGTACAACCGGCTCCGCAGACCATCAGAGAGCTGAAGAATGTGATTACCGCGGAGTGGGAACGTATTCCGCAAGCAAGTATCCGGGATATCCTCCCTAGCATACCCAGACGAATTCAAGCTGTGATTTCAGCTAGAGGGGGTCACACTCGATACTAAACATTTATCTGCTTTTACTTTATTAAAGAAAAAACAAACAAAAATCTTTGTTAACTTTTACTTCACGATCATATGCACTACCAGCGAGCATACACTACTAGTGAACTTTAGCATTAAAACCCATAAATTTAATCAAAATTTTATGATAATACTGACGAAAACGATTATTTGCTTATTAATTTACAAAATTGTGAAAGTAAAACTACCTATAATTATCAAACAAACCAATAGTAACATTTGAAATGGTTCATTGCTTAGGTGCACGTTTTTTTTTGCAAATGAGTTTATAATGACGTTGAAGATAGACACTTTTGTTGGTACCACTTGCCAGTAAATTAATAACTGTTTTATATTATGTTATGCACCCATATATGGATGTAGGTGTTTCAGTATAATAACTCGTAATAGTCATAATAATTGCGATTACTTTGTTCAAATGAATTCTTACGATATTTTTTCAATGAACCGATCAACTCATTAACATCGTAATTACCATTAGGTTGTATTATTTGTTTTTAACTTATTCCATTAATACAATTTTAAAGTATAAGTTTGACTTGATGAGTCATTTGTTTTTCCGTATTACAGTGTGTAGGCTACAAATTGACTGGAAGAAACAATTATATATATAACATCTCTCCAACTATATAAGTATAAACTTACCTCATAGCTTAGAATTTGAATGATAAATGACGTATATCGTTCTTTATGCGCGGAGCCTAACAACACACAATCGTAGATAATCAACGTACGATCATATTGTATTTAAATTACATTGTGTACAAGATTGCCAAAATTCACACGGAGTTTGCGCGTAGGCAGTACTACGCACGTTTGAATAGAAACATAACAAGTACCTGACTTAGGTACTAACTTGTGGAATATATCTAGCTATGTTTGTTGTTGGTAACATATTCGTAATCGCCTGCATAAGGAACACTGTGCTCAGTGGTTAAGATTCCGTCATAGACTCGTCATGTCGCATTTTGAGCTCACATGTGTATTTTTTAGTATTGAAATGCCAGGCCAGGCAAGGCCAGACGACCATTCGCCTAATGGTTAGCTATACCACCGCTTATGTACAGTCAGCGACATAAGTCGTTGAACACTTCACATTTTTTGATAAGCTTTTTATGAATTAAAATTTGTACGTACTACTCTGTAGTCGTGAAATATAACCAAGTAAAGTCATCTATGCCGAGAAGTGCCATACGATATTGAAAATAATTATTATTTTGGATGATAAGACAATTCCAAATCTCGTGAATGTGTAGCGACTTATGTCGCTGACTGTACATACAGTAACAAAACCATACGAAATTAATTACAAAGCAATCACTCGCTATACTCACTATCCTGAGACATAAATGTTGCCTCAATATCTCCAAGTTACTCTGGCTACAATAAGCATTAACACTTCTGTTTGGTGGGATTTTTTTGGTGGGGTCTACCCAGGCGAATTCTCATATATGAGAGATCTACCACCAGTAAATATTAGCGGCGAGAGTACGACAAATAACTATCATACATCGGTAGACTTTATCTGGGCTGCACGTATCCTACCAATATAATAAAAATCGATTTCAATATTACATAATTTAGCTTTAATTAAGCTTTAAAAGTGGTGAAGCCATGCTGTAGTCTGTCTTGACTCAGTATGAAAGGGCAGGCTCGTCTGGGCTCCACTGTCTCATAGGAGACTAATGTGAAGCGGGATTAGTGGGATTATTATTATGGGGAATCCCGAATGCCCAATGCCCCTTTCACTTTCCTATCCTTTTCCCTTCCCGTTTCCTCTCAGTTTCATGGGCCGACCACACATCTATGATCCACGGGTTATGGATATTTCTGGCTCAATTATTCACCATCAGGTGATCTGTTTGTTTGTTGACTAGACCAGTATATAAAAAAATCTAGTAAGACTTGTGCATATTCACATGCTAGGCGGGCGGGTTTGTGAAAACAGTACTGAGGATTTTTTGCTAATCGCGCTGCTGTCAACTACTAGGCGTTACTACTAATGCCTTTTATATGTACTATTAGATTTGCACCACCGCAAATCTGGCAGAAACAAATTATCACCATTTCCCACCGAAATGTCTATATCTCCCTCCAAACAGTAGTATAAACGCACTGTTGTGTTCCGGTTTGAAAGACAATGTAGCCAGAGTAACTTCTGGACATATTAAGACTTAACATATTATGTCTTAGCATGGGGAGCGCAGAGTAATGCCAAGCAAGGCTACTATCTAAAAAATTGCCTATATTAAAAGATCAAAATCGACTCTACCACCTAATAACATATTATTTAAAATGCGATCGATGTCTAATATTATATGAAAATATATTCAACTGCTTTTAGTTACTTTCTGTAATATAACAATATAAAATAAACTTTGAATTTTGAAAGACTTGCGTATTTGGTTTGGTAGAGTTTAATGTTTTGACAGTTAACTCTCAAGTGCCGATAACTTTTCCTCACATAAACCATATGTCAGTCATGCCTGAAAAAGGCAATGTATTTTCAATGTAGTTCACACGAGACACAAAAACCCCAGTAGTGCATACAAATGAGCGCGAGCGCGGATGTCCGCCTAAGAAGATATCAACGCGCTATCGAAGTGGCGCGGACGGCGCGGCGCGGCGGTCCGATTCACGTCTCTTTTATCTGTGCCAAACATCCGGTATTATTTTTCATCGCGTCCGCATTGTTACGTCCAGTATAGAACAATTGTGCCGAACAATAACGTAGTGCACTCAATAAGTTGCTGGTAAATTGCTTTAATTGTGAACGAAAACAGCGCGAGGGAACCTTCGTGATTAAGTTGTCTGCTCATGTTTTAGAGGTATGTGAAAATAATAAGCTATAAGGCAGCTTGTTGGAGTAAAGTTTAACCTACGTAATGGAGCTTGGAAGTCTACTGTTAGGTTCAATTTCAAGTGTATTATTTATAAGACAAGTTTTATCATTAATTGTTTTTAAACGTATATATAGGATGTTTATATAATTTTTTATCTAATAGCCTAATTTAAAATTAACAGAACACAATGAATTTTGGGCCATAATAATGCGTCATCCTCACTTTCATTTGAAACGAGTGCATCTTAAATTACGCGACTTACAAGTCTTAATACTTGGTTCCTGGCGTGTATAAGGTTATCGCATATTACAATCTTTCAAGTGCTTGAACGTATTTATATTTTTAGTTATTTTTCATATTCATTGACAAAATTAAAATCGTTTTTTTAAAGGGTGGTAAATTTTTCTAGTACTTCAAAGCATTATTCGAAGTAGAGTTATTGACTCAGTGGTGTAGTTGTACTACGGCACGTTTACAAAACCCAGTCCCGTATCGGATAAAGTGATACTGGATTTTTCTATTAATGACCAGCCCAAAGTAAGGAATTCGTGGCCTATATGGCCATATGCTCTCCCCCTATCATATTGTGGAACATACAAGGCGAAATGTGGGTGCCATGCCACCTCTGCCTACCCCTTCTGGGAAAAAGACCTTAGTTTATGAATGTATCTAAAAGAAGATAATTATAACGTATTACTATTTTACCGGTGTTAAGTCTCTCTTATGTGAGAGACTTAACACTACTACCGTAATATCTATTTCTCCCGCCAAACAGGATTGTAAATGCACTTTTATGTATCGGTGTGAAGGATATTTTAGTGTTTATTGTGACTATTCGGTGTAGTTTTTAGTATTTATACAAAATTAAAATAATATGTTCTTATAATTCCTGTTCATCCCAAGTTTGCCTGCTACAAATCACTTTTAGTGATAAGGCCACCCATTGTATATACAATAATATAATATATAAGATAATCACACATAATTATATAATTATGTGTGATTATCTTGTACATTGTGTGTTATCTCGGGGTACAATAAAGCGTATTTTAATTATTATTTCATAAACTCTCTATGAATAAGCCCGCTAAACGTAATACGAATGTATGTAGTATGTAAACATTCATTTTAGGCACAACCACTTATACTTACCATAATCTTATCTGAAAAACCAACAGCCAAATAGTATTTTTATTTTCAAGCAAGCAGCGAGAGAGATAAGTTTAAACAAACAAGATTCTCAAACGGATCGTTTATCAACGGTTTGAGCTCGCGAAAGATAATGTTAATGTTCAAAACAATATAGTTTATCGGTGTTAGGTAAGCGGTCGAGTTGTTTCGTGAATGAATGAATTAGCGACAATGCTCAATGTTTTGCGCGTTATCAGTTCCATCTGCGCTCATCTTATCACTGCTCATATTTCAGTGTCATTGTGACAGATGCATTTATCATCTGATTCAACGGAGTGGTCAGAATGTGCGACGTGGGTATATTTTGACGTATTATATTTGCAAGGAAATTGGGATGTTTTAGGATGTTGGACTATTGGTATTGAAGGGTAGAGTGCGTCAGTATATCGATTTTACGGGTGTGTTTCATTATTTGGAAATTCAAAATATCTTAGGAAAAATAAATTATGTACTAATGATATACTTTATGGTAGGAGCGTTAAGTCTCGCTTTGAATAGCTAACATTTTTGTCTCGATTAAAATTAAGAGTAAAATTAAAAAAAAAACCTGACCTAATACAATTCATTCACATAAGGCTAGCGAGTGAAAATAAAGTCTGCAGCAATAAAACTAGACACATGCTCAGCAGTTGGTGTAAATATTATGTCTTAAAATATACTGATACTAATAATAAATATAACATTTAGCATTCAATCACAGACAGACAGCATTTTGGACATGTATAATATTGTAGTACATGTCCTAAATCTCTAATTAATAATTTAATAACCCTTCCATCTTAATTTTGTAGGCAAATTCAGCAATTTAACCTGTCTTTATACTCGTACAGACTTTAGAAAACCCAGTACAGAAATTATAAATGGAGCGGTGACTTGGAAAACGCGTAGGACGGGACAGGCCGAAGATCCGCTCAACAATGGACTATACTTTACTGATTGATTCATATCGTGCACGAATGCCAACCTAGTTACATTTTTAAGCCATTTAAACTAGACAAAAGACTAGAGACATTATTCAAAGAGTGTTCATAACCTATTTTAAATATCTAGTCATTTGTCTTCTTCGCTCAAAGTAAGTTAAACGTCTTTAGAAAGGGACAAATCAATCGATAACTTATGTAAGTTATAATATAAACTGTAAATGAATAAGGTCTTAAATATTTAAGTTTCTGAACCATATTTTAACGTCATGATTTAAACTAAATTATAAAACATGATGCTTACTAAAACACGCTTTTATAATTTTATTATTACGTTAACCAAAAATAAACAGTCGAAGCTGTCATTTACCTACGTTGTGAAAATATTTAGCATATATAAGTCATTATGTGTGTTAATATATGTTTGTCAGAGCGAAACCTTGCACTTTTACAAATTGTTTCTACTTCCTATATACCTAAATTAAATAAACTAAAAATAAAGCTCATTAAAACATTCATAACATAATAAACAGAACAACTTATTCCAGTGAACGATACAAGAAGCGGCTGTAACTAAGCAGAACATCATTTGTTTTGATCTCGGTAATTGCAAATGGTTCAGGAGCAATCGCGAAACGCGATGCCAATTACGGAACAACAATGGAAGCGACAAATATTGCAGTGAAATGTACACCGACCGCTTCCCTGTTAAAATGGACACTTCACGGAATTTGATACAGCTCTGGCACTGCACAATGACTGCATCAAGACGATTTTCGACTTATGTATCGGATTGCTTAAAGTTACGTTTTCCTGTGATTACTGGACTAATTCGCGTTGTGCGATGTGATCACATTTTCTGTTTAGGGTGACCTTTGGTGTTACTATAGTCACTCTTTACTCAGTTCTGAGGATTTAGTTAAAGCAATAGAGATGCAAAGGATTTGTCCATGTCCCCTCAACTAAATAAAATCTCTATTTCATATCGGCTTTTAGAACCAATTGCATTCCAATAAATATATTTATGAATCGAGTATTAAAAACTAGATTATATTATGTCATAACATGTCCGATTGGCGAATAGATTATTAGTTCGGAATGGAAGTTTTTCTCGTTATAACTGTGTATCGGCCGCGTTATAAACTATGCTCCATCCAAAGCGTCGCAGGAAACCTTACACATTACGGAGTGTTAAAATGGAAGTTGCGCGGTAAAAAACGAATGCACGGAGTTCACATCGGTTCTCATCGGTGGAACGGTAACTTGCACAGAAATTATTCTATTAATAATTCCTTTTCCTGTAATTATACGAAGAAGTGTTCTCATGGCGGAGTAGGCGTGATCGTTAGCCCACTCGATAGAAATCAGGTTTCGTTTGTTATTCTGGAGGCGAGGCGACGCTGTGAGCGGAAACCGTTCGCGTCTCCGGCCTGCGCAAGCACTTTCCATCCGCTATTGCTGTGCCCGTGTAGCTAAATTGGTCCCATCTTTTTTATAACTTTGCTTAGCGATTATGTATTTCTCACGACTTGTGCACAATGCCTGTTAAATGTGGATCCGTTGAACTCTTCGATTTTTTTATTTACCAATATATAATAGTAGAGGCAATAGGCAATTTGTTGGTACGTACATACTTAAAATCATTATATTTTATTCATACTAAATTGTTCTGCAAACTAATAATCTATTTTCAACTGACACGAATAGGGACTACAATGATACCTGGAGGTAAGTACAGTGCGAATAAAATGTCTAATGTTAAGAGTTATTTTTAGTCAGACCATGCAATTTTGCCGGCATGCTCGATACAGGATATACATAGTCTGGACTCGGAACGCGGCACATTTGCGTGGTGGAATGACGGGTTTTCCACCACTTTGTATGGTGGCCTCTATCCGGGGTGATTAGACCATCCTACCAATAGGAACGGGACTGCAGCAATCATAATATTTTTTGAAATGCAACAGCACAACTGAATATATGTGTTGGTTACATCATCACAGACCACTGCCTATGTCTTATCATTCATACAACTTTTATTCTATAAACTTAAAACCTATTGAAAAACTTATATGCAGCTCCGTTCGTGCCTATGGACAATCCCATTTTTTATAAACTTTCCAGAATCACAAAAACCATAGAGCACGTCTATTCGATTTAATAACTTAACCGTCGCACATTGTGCGCACAAAGGACCGCATCTGGCCGAATTTTGTGACCGTCGCTATGAATAACTTCAGGTAGACATTATTTTTTTACAAAAGATCAGTCATTATTAAATTCTATTCATTCAGAATCACACTGACCGTCCTGGTTTTGTTCTACAACGATACACAATTATTTAACTTTGCAACTGTGTATCTTCTAATAAAATTCTTGTAATATTATAAGTACTATGAGTTTTAACAACCATTAAGATTCTTTTAACTAGCTTTATTCCACTTAAAACGTGGGACTGATACAATATGATCTTTTAGAAATGGTAGAGCCGCGCTATAGTTACTTCGGAAATAATAGGAATGGGTATATTGACTGAGAAAACTAAAAACATGCCTAGACAAACAGTTAACATAAACGTCATCTTATTGCATGCCCAGGTCAAATTCGGAAGCACAAATCCGCAACTTTATCTGCCGCATCAATAATTGCTTACCAAGGCTTTTAGTAAATATACATATATCCATCCATTCTCAGGAACAAGTTTCTTTTTCGAAGGTCTTCAAATTGTAGATTAAAATGACTAGCAGTTTTTAAATGAAATTAAACATAATGTCGAATAATTTAAACGATTCGATGTTTAATAAATACAGCACAGAATTCACGCAAACATTTGGCATAGTCATAGCATGAGTCATATGAAAATATAAATTCACGGGAAAGCGGACACGATAGGATATGAGTTTAGACCACTATATTCGGTTTTATTGCCGACAAGCCAAATCGAATCTCTAGTTCGAATTAAACATTCGCTTACGTCGAGTGGCGGATGTCATTCATGTTCATATTATGAGCTACATCATTGTAGTACTACATTCTAATACGAATGTGTGATGAGTTGTTGCCAAGCCCTAAAATACGAATGCTTGTTTCAGAGTTCACTTATTTATAGATCAGAAAAGGGTACTGTTCGAAAAAGATTTTCCATTCCACGTATTTAATTTGTGTATTATGGCATCTTTGCATATTCGCCATTGTGAACAAACTTATTGAAAAAAGATCATTTTTTAAAAGTGAAACGGTGTATCGTGTGGGTCCTTGTTTGGCCCCCTAAGTCCTTAGCGGAGCTGTAAAGAGTTGATAATTTGAACAGGATGTTTGTGGCAGCGCGTATTGCGAGCGTCGCAGCGTTGTTGTCGGGCGGCGGGGCCCGGCTCGGCGCGGTGATGGGGTTGTGTCACATCTGTCGCGGTGCTCGCTGCCGAGTGCCGAGTGCGTACTGTGCGCCGGCCGCCGAGTCCGAGTGCCGTGTGCTGTGCGCCGTGTGCGCCGTGCTCGCCGTGTGTGCTGAGTGCTGAGTGTCGGCGCGTTATCGCGCGTCCTTGACACACAGACGCGCATGCACAACGCGCTTATTGTCCACGCAACCTTGCCAAAATTACCGCTCGCGATAACAGACGTCGTTGTCGCCGCCGCCGGCCGCCACGCCGCCACGCCGCGCCCCCCTACAACACCACACAATGAATGAACTTATTCGGGCTCGTGTGAATCTCTAGTGCGCCGCTACGTTTTAATTGTCGAAGAAGACTTGACGGTGCGCTGGGACTGTGCGACCACAGGACGAAAGTGGGTGGTATCCTGGTGGCGGGTGGCGCGACTCTCGCCGACCGGAAACCTAATTCCCGGATGCGGCTGCGCGGGGGGATCTCGCCGGAAGCTCGGTAAACGAGCACATCCGCCGCCGCCGCCCGCGCCGCAAAATTTGGCACCACAAGCGCTCGCAGCCCGCTTCCGGCCTCCGTCCCCCGGCCCCCTGCGCCGCGCTCGCCCGCCAAAATAGCGGCCAACCGCTCCGTGTACGCGGTTCATTCAGTATGGCCGCCTTCCATTCATAAAAAGGCGAAGCGCGGGCGGTGTGCCGCGCGGCAGGGGGGGCGCGGCCTCTCCCGCCGACCCTCGCCCGCGCCCGACGCCAGTGCGGAATGTGCCAGCAAACGGAACGGTCGTTTCGTCGGAGCGTAGCGCCAGCGCTCCCGGTTTTCCATTAAAATGTGTATAAGAATAAGTGCAGTGAATCCACACGAGTTCGGAACGGTCACCAAAAACGCCGTCGTCGAGATCAGGAGTAGAAATCAACGAAGAACTTCAGCGAGGAAGTGAGTAGCGGCCATATTGCAGTGATAACCGCGCGGCGGGCGGACGAGAATCGAGGCCGGTGCGTGGGCCGCCCCCCGCCCGCGCCAGGTGCCGCTGCCGGCCGCCTGCCGCCTGCCTGCCGCTCCGGACCGCGCCGGCCTCCTCAACCTTCCCGTGGATTTGCGCGACCGAAATTCGGTGCTTCTGCCGTATTTTGAGTGCAAGTGAATCTACCGGAGCGGCACGGCCGGCGCCGCTCGCCCTCCGCGGGACCGTGTGCGGTGTGCTGTGTGTTCTGAGGTGCTGAGTGCCCTTGTGTTGAGATGTGTGCACGAGACGTGTGACCGTGGAGCGTTCGTGTCGTAAGTACGTCTTCCCGATAGGGCCCGCTGCACCGCCTGGCCTCTCGCCCACTGGTGAAAACTACTCATCAGTATTCAGATAAAACTCGCGACGGTTTGGAGCGGCCGGTTTTGACACGTAGCTCACGTAGTCGCGCGTAGGTAGTAATTACATAGATCGCGAAGAAACCGAGCTAACATGAATGAGGAGCGGCTGCGACGCCGCGCGCCGCACCGCGCCGCCACCGCGCGCCGCCGCCGCACCACCGCGCCGCGCGCCCTGCTCCGCACACGTGCGCCGCCGACACCCGCGATTCGCGCCACTACCTATCCACACACCACTCGCCCTTACTGTGCCTTTATTTTTACTATACATTAAATTCCGTACACAAAATTTGATATACAAAGTGATTCGAGTCCCGTACACGTAGTGTAGTTAGTTGAAGTAAGTGCCTCAAGAGTGTCGGAGTACATTATTATTTAGAAACACGTATCAGTAGTTAAACTGGCAATACACAAATACGTGATTAGCATGAGCGGGCAGCTCGCGGCAGCCGGCGAGTAACCGGCCGGACAGCTCGGCCGCGGCGGTGCCCCGTGCCGGCCACATGAGCGTTATTATAGCAACAGGCGAATTTCGACAATAACTCGATAACAGTCCACTGTGATAAAAAGTTAATTGTAAACAATGCTCAGTATGTACTGTTGATATCTCTTCAATGATAACTCGCGTATTTAGACACAACAGAATAAAATGCCACATATAAGCGTAATTCTGTGATTAGTAGCCACATCGCACGATCATTATTACTTTTGCAATAACAATTTTATATTTCTCGACCATGGCAAACTATATCAGTGATAGTAATTAGTTATGTAATCGGTATTTACAACGAAAGTGAGTTCAATAGTTATGAAATCACAAGTAGCGTAAAGTCATTTCACAAGACGTGTTGTTCTCAAGGGCGGATCCAGCTTTTACGCCAGGGGGGGAGGGTCATATGGTTCATGTCAGAACACTGGGTCCGATTTCAATACTCCAATTCGTAATAATGGCTTTTTAAAGTTTGTTACAGGCATGATTTGTGAACACACACATACTTTTTTACTTTATTTATACAAAGAATTAAATGTGCTTATAAATTTTATCAACAATATAATTAATAAATTTTGTCAAACTGGGGCCAGCCCAGGGGGTCATGACCCCCATGACCTCCCGCCTGGATCCGCCCTTGGTTGTTCTGGCCCACAATTCGATTCTACATGAATGAATATGTTGAATACAAGTATTTACGTGTACAGCTCATTACAATGAATGCCTAATGCTGTTTTTGCCCACTTTCGCTTCAAACTGCGAACACTTAATATTCCGTTACATACGATAAACTGAAGGGGATCAGCTGATGTGAGATATTCTAGTATTTCTTCATTTGTTGCATTCGTGCATATTCTAAATATGTTGTTTAGTGAAAAACGATTTGCATTATAATTTTATATTATTGTAATGTGTGTTGTAGAGTTATAATTTCAACTCCGAGACTAAGAAACTAAACGAGACTAAAACATAAACGTTGCAAAGTTATTATTTTGGCTCTGTTTTGGAGCTTTAAGCAGTTGAATTTGCTTTAAAATATGGATTAAGAATGCAGTGTCAATGAAAAATATACTAATGACAACTATAATGTCGGAATAATTGTATGTAGTATGTAGCAAAAAATATACTAAATTCAGTACATGTAATAAGTGACTTCCTTAGGAGATAATCAATGAGGATGTGTTGTAGAGATGATCTATATTTATATTAATACAACAAAGCTACACACTGCACTTGGTCGTAAATATAGTTAACTTCATAGAAACCCGATTGAAGAAAATAAATATAATCCCGTTTGTATTAGAATTACTACTTAAAATGGGGTGTATTGGTAAATGATAGCAATCATCATAACACAGCTGAAACTTTACCGCGTAGAATTTTGAAAATTAGAAATTTCTACAATAACTGTTATTTTCTGAATATTTAATTGTTTGATGCATAAAATAATAAATCAGCTACATGTTTCACCATGATTAATTCGTTTACAACAAGCAATGTCTTACACACGCCCATCTCTATTTACGCCTAACCCTGTGGCTTATAGGTGACCTTAACCAAAGATAAGAGGAGAGTGCTAACCTTGAAATTAGACACACCCGTCCTTCGCGTATTGAAAGTACACAGAAATATTGTGAACAATATTACATCAAATGTCCTTTGCCCGTTAATAACATTGTCGGGTAATTAAGGCTTCATTTGATTCTTTAATCTACTAGGTAAAATCCTGTAATAGATATTAAAAACTATAGGCAAATAAGACTGTATGGACAAAGATTCTTTGCCCTTTTTCAAATAATTAAAAACAAAACTGCCCATACTGGCTCCAATTAGTTCTATTACGAAAACATCTGCAATAGATAATGAAAAGTATACGTGAATAAGGCTTTATAAATGTAAGTTCGTTTGCCCATTCACAACCTTTAAAGAATATCGTTCAATAAACACACTAAATACGTTTTATTATGTAAACATCTGTAATAGACATTGAAAAGTTAGTTACGTGTAGTAATACGTAACGTTTGTGTTGTGTCAGCATTTCGCACGGCACGTGAAATATTTGTGAGGACATTGATAAACAATGTTTACAAATAAACTGATATGAACGGTGCTCTGTAGTTTAACATTGGAGTTTGCACGTATTTGCTGACGAATGCGTGCAGCTTATAAAAATGATAATCGTGTTATCCCTGTGTGTTGAAGGGTTAGGAGAAGGAACTTTAATCGAGTAAAAGATCTCTCCAAATGACAAGTTATGAGGAGTATTCTTCAACTAACACAAATGATTAATAATATTTATGGATATCAAATATACATTAGGTAGAGAGACTCAAATAAAGTTTGGGATATATAAGTGGTGTACCTATGCGCATATTTGTCTTGAGGCCCACGTGTTTGGAAATTCCTTTGAGATCTTTGAGCATAGCGCCAATAACATGCCACGTTAATATCTTAAAGTTGAAACATCGACATCTTGTGATTGATTATGATTGATATAAATGTAGAGCCTTTTTAATTCGTTATTCATGAAGAAATGCAATAGTACATATGTCTGTAATGCATTCCATATTTGACATAGTATTCATAAAGTTTTGTCGTTTTATTAATATGACTAAAAGTCAAGGAATGCGAAACTTTAATTTTTTCGTTCCGTTCGACTAAAATGCGCGATTGTTGGTTTTTAGCCGTTTGAGCCATAGTCATGGAAATTAATAAACATCTTGCTAATCTGCTAATCCACCAATGGGCATATCTAGAAATAGTATAATTTTATAAATCATGGTTTATCATAATATTAGCACAAACAATGACATTAAAAATACAAATATTTTATGATAAAAATAAGTATTATGTTTGATTTATTATTTTATATAAACGTCTATTGATCATATCAGTACTTAATTTTAGTTATAAAAAAATACTGAATAGAGCAAAATATCTACATGAAACCTTCCAATTAAATACAACTACGCCAGTGAGTTTTTTAATTATTTTTAATTTTTTAATTACTTACTCGGAAACCGCTCGACCATAATTGATGAAACTTTCATTGCTAGTTGTTTTATTATCCCGGATTTTTGAGCTACGCAAATGACCTTGAAACTGTACATGTTCATGTTTTGTGACATATTTTTTTTTTATTTGAGCCTTGAAGAACTAAAATAATTAGTCGTTTTAAAACTGATCAGTTTACAAATACTCTATGGCTTGTAATATTATCTACTTACGGTTTTCTATTATAACTAAATATCTGATAAAATAATTGCAAATACATTTAGTTAGGTGCGATAATCGATCCCGCGACCTTTCGATTCTCATCTGTCTATACAGCTATGTAGCGGAGGTCATCGAAATGTTAAATATTAGTATCACGCAAATTTTGATGACCATTAATGTATTCCTTGCCATTACCTACCACATTGTTTTTGCAAATTAACAAATTCTTTATTGCATTTCTTAGAATAGTTCCAGAGAACAAAATATTATTATTTATTATTCAGATGAAATTCAATTATTTTTGTAATACACGATACACCATATTTTGTTCTTAAACTTTTCCTTTCATTTATAGACATTTCCGTTTTATGAAAATGTCTATGAATATAACCCGTCGATATCTAATTCCCCAAGTTTTTAATACCATACGAAAAGTTCATTAAATACAGAGAACCAAAAGCCTATTTGACGCTTTTTAAAATTCGTATTACTAACTTTGTTCAACAAATCTTGTAGTTAAGTAATTTAATCGGCTGTGAAACAAGAGATCGTGGATTCAAATTCTAGGTATATTGTCTAGCCCTTCAATCATGATTTCGCATTTCAGTTCTGTAAAATTAAAAATATTAGTATATTAAAAATAACTTATATCACAGAACCAATATATATTAATAACTATTCATAATAAATTCTAAGAACGGTAGACAAAATAAATTGATAAATTAGAAAGCGTAATACTGTCTAGGATAGCGAACAAAAAACATAATTAGCTTAATAGGTGTCATTTCGAATACATTTATAATGTAAGCAGGTTAAACCAGTAGGGTCACTATCTACTATTTTCTTAAATAAGAGATAAAATATATTTAAATTTGTAATGACTATTGACCTATGACAGCGGCCGATAGAGTGGCTGTAGTGTTCCAAATCATTGGAATTAATCATTGTATTAGTTTTATATTTAGTGTTGCTTGTATGTGGAGCTTGTTTTGTATCTTACCATTCTTAACATGGGTTAAAAACTCTCATGGTAATTATGGGATTGCATTTGTGTTTTGTGTTAGCATAATAAAGTTTTTAAGTATTTGTAGAAATACTTTGGATAATATTGTTACCATTTTGAGCTAGTGTCCAAATCTAGTTATAATCTTTCGAAATAACAATTATTCTAAGTAATTATTTTTAATCGATGTAGGTAAGACCAATTTTCATTTAGACTGATAGGTTTTATTAGAACTACTTTGACCAATGTCAATTTGTTACTAGATATAGCATATTTTTTTTAAACAATACACAACATTCCTTATTTTTAGATAGTAATCCGATTCAACAAACCGTATCAATATATTAAATAACTTTAAAAATCTACTTTTTGATCGGAAATGTGTGCTCCTAATGACTTCATATCTTAATAAATATGTTTAAACGATGGTTTAAACTAAATATCTGTGTGACAAACGATTTCCGTCCGTTTCGTAAAAGAGCTCCGATAGCAATCGGTTATGAGTAATTATGTTGGCTTATAGAACGAGCTTCGTATCCGCGAAAGTGGATGGAAGTTATTACCAGTATAATCACTGCTGTAATTATAGATAAAGGAAGGAAAAGGCTTGTCTGGTGGGACGACCAACGGGAATATACATTCTGTTCCCACATTTTTCATTTAAGTTCGATTTTATTTAATGACAGACGGCTTATATTATTGTGTCAGTCGCCTTTTTTACACTTCGTTATGATGAAGGTGTGTTGTGACGTATGTAAGCTTAAAGAAAACTGCATAAATACTGCTGCTTGTATTTAACACGAACTGTGATCAGTTATCATTAGTACTTTCATATGTGAAACGAATTCTGCGAACAGCAATAAAAGTGTATTTACAAATAATACTGCATCGTCCCGTTGCAATACTTTTTGCTCCACACGCGGTGTCATTATCGATACAGCTTTATCGTAGCCCAGCTGATAGTAATACATAAATATTTTAATTGACACCTCGCGATACCACGTTCCTAAATATTCAGAGCCAACACGTGTATGTATTACGAATACGAAGTTATTAATAGCCGACCAAAAAACGCTCCATGTTCTACGATCATATGAATGTGTGTTGAGTGCTTGAACTTCGCGAATTAGCAAGTTTGAATGTGAACGGGCGTGTGATGTCATACTAGCGAATGTTGTGTGTATTTCTTTTTTAATTGATTGAATGTCTTCGCAACCGAGTATAAGATACAAATTCGTATATTAATAGTGTTTTCTCAGCTTTACCGAGAAATATATCTGCCAGTAGTTCATAAATAAACTTTCAATCGTAATCACCCGAACGGATGAAAGCTATGTGAGCGTGTTCGTATACATAAGACGACATCGCCCATTCAGTACAGTCGTGAGCGCTTGCAACGAACAGCATTTCCTGTACGGTGGTATGTTTTTGCCGACAGGTGGGGACGATGAGGGAACAGGAAGGCGACGGCCCGGAGAGCCGTTAGCCGGACTCGATGGATGAGTATGGCGGGCCGGCGGCGCCGCCCCGGCCGCCCAAGCCGGCGGCGCGCGTCCACAGGCCCACGGGCGCGCGCCAGCCCACCGTGTCGCTGCTGCGGCCACGACCCGAAGCCGAGCGCGAGCGCAACGCGTACGTGGAGGCACCTCGGCGGCCGCACGCGCACTCGCCGGCGCACGCGCACGCGCACGCGGCCGCGCACCAGCCGCTCAAGCCGGTGACGACGCAGCCGGCCGCCGCGGGCGACAAGCGGCGCGCCGGCGCGCTCCCGGCCGACTCGATCGTGTGCGAGGCGTGCGGCCGCTGCCGCTGCGAGCAGTGCGCGCGGCCGCGGCCGCTGCCGTCGCGCTGGCTGTGCGGCTCGTGCCTGTGCAGCGCGGAGGCGTGCGTGGACTACGCGTCGTGCATGTGCTGCGTGAAGGCGCTGTTCTACCACTGCGGGAGCGGCGAGGAGGAGGCGGAGGAGGCGGGCGAGCCGTGCGCGCGCGGGCCGCGGCTGGCGTGCGTGGCGGCGCTGGCGCTGCCGCTGCCGTGCCTGTGGCTGTACTGGCCGCTGCGCGGGTGCGCGGCGGCAGGCGCGGCGCTGTACGCGCGGCTGCGGCGCTCAGGGTGTCGCTGCCCGGAGCCTCCGCCGCGGCTCTCCAGTATTATCTAGTCCCGCCGCGCGCGCCGCCGCTCCGAAGAAGCGCCGCGTCGAGCGTAGCGTTGTACAAATATTTATTGGCGAGCGGCTCGCGGCGCCTTCGGACCGCGCGGGTGAGTGTGAGTGCCGCCGCGAGTGTCCGAGTGAGGGCGCGGGGCGACGCGGACAGAGCCCCGCGCTCGCTGAGTGAATCGTCTACGAGTACCTTGTAAATATAGTTGTATAGTGTGAATGTACGTGAACGTGTCGCCCGAACGTCGAAAGTCTCAAATTTTCTTGAGACCTTAACGTGTCATAAGAAAACGTTAACGTTAGTATTTTGGATTCCACGCAAATCCAGAGAAGATTAAGAAATGAGATATAAAACATACTTATTAAGATGTAGATAATTTACCATTTATTTATTAACTGAATTTGTATTTATTTGTAAATAAAACGACAACATTATATTATAAATACGAATGTTTACTACATTGTGCTTGTTTTTTTCCACACCTGCAAAGTTCTTATACGTGGCACCGCCACGGAGGCAACGGTTGCAAGTAGAAACATTACACACCACGCTCTATAGTATTGACACAACAAAAACAAGTTATCACCAAATAACGTTTATATCGTACACACAATCGACAAAGTAATCTTTAAAACACGAAATTTATTTTTTAAGCAGCTAATGTCATAAAATTGGTTGCATAATGTATTTTTATATTTTCCGACGCACAAAATAATAATAAATTCAAATTAGAATTTAATTTTCAATCAAATCTGTGAAACTGGGCTTCCTAGGAAAAAATCTATTCAGACCTTAGGAGATTTCTATGATTTTTGAATAGGTACGATAAGGGTAAGGGTACCCCTTAAGATACTACCATGGCTGGAAATTATAGCCCTTCTATTTTCAATTTCATATTTTTTTTTTATTTTTAATTAACAGATTTCCGGACCGTTTTACCCGGAATCAAGAAATATTACGGAACACATTACTAAAATATTCCAATGACAATCTGATATTAATTCATTTGTTTTTCCATCATCATGGTATCCATTAGCGCCCTGTTCTGAGCACTTAGGGAATTCTTTACAATTGAGAGTTCCCTTTCGAACCACTTCTAAATTCAGTTCGAGCGAAGAAGACAAAACATTCGATAACTAAAATAAGTTTTAAAAGTGTCTATGAATAAGGCCGTTAGATTTTAGTCCATCACGCTGCAGGTAGAAGAACTTCATATAAGATCTCCTTTATGCAAGTTCCCTTTCAATATTTTCTTTAACTTCAATGTTAATAATCTATCGAAAATATGAGGTATATTATATATAGTAAAGACTATTCAATATAATAGTTTAATGATTATGCGTACAAAACGCGCGTAGATGATGTTATTATCTCGAACGGAATAATGTATGTTGTAAATCACTGCATGCAAATACACTGTTGACAGATTTAATTTCAACACTTGTACAGAATTAATAGTGGTCGCGAAATCGTAGGTACACGAAATCATTGATGAAAATCAATTAGTACCGAGAACAACGTGGTATGTCAATGCAATGAGAAGTTGATTACTACTTATTTATATTTATTATTTTATAAATACTGGCGCTATATATTTTTCATCTTTTACTTTACGATATCAATACTTTGTCAGAATGATTGTCACTATAATTGTGTCTGTTATGAAAATAAATCCTAAATAATTCAGATACGACTTTGTTCTTTGCTCTCGTCGAAGTTTATGCGACATCTGGGGGCCATTAGCAGTGACATACATCAAAACGTAAAAAACGTAACTAATAAAAAAAATTAGATAGGATTGATTTTAAATTCATTGGTTTTTCTTGGCAAACATTACTGAAATAACATTAAAGAATACTCTTACAGTAAAGAATGAAAGACAAAAAATACTCTTGTTTTATGAGTAATTGCCGCGTTGTCCATACATTCCTTACCAATTACTATATCTAAAAATACGAACGGCACAAATGCGTTGTTTGTGTTTTTACTCGTGTGGACGAATGTACTTTTATTTGTGGCGTGGAAGGAACTGACAACGCTGCAGTAAGCGCACAACGCGACCGCGCCTATTTCCATCATCCGGGATGTATGACGAACGTCTCCTGTCGCACTTCCGTCTTCCTTGAACAAGCTGTTTATATCTTCACACCGTCGCCTTGGCTCTAAAACCCCTTTCAAATGCATCATATTCAATTTATATTCCATGAAGTTTTCAAAGTAGCTATGCAGTTTGAATATGATGCGTGATATGAAAAGAACGAGTAATATTCTACGTAGTATATACATATATCTATATTCCAAAATTCCTACCATTCGTAGTTACGCTACCAAATGTACGTAACATGCTTGTGACGCGTTAGATCGTTTTAAATTAGGACAACAGATGTTGACAGTCTGTCGAGAGCCTTGTTTGATGGCCGGATGAGGCCTGGCAATGTGATTACGTATTGGTTAATAGACGTAAAAGCGAAGCGGGTTAAAGTGAACATGCCTTCCTTGTTTGAAAATTCGGCGCACTCACTCCGCTTAGTGGAGTTATGCGAAACAAAAATTAGGGCGTTTAGTTTTTTTTTTTTTTTTTTTTTTTTTATTGCATTGAATGGCGAGACGAGCAAGCCGTTCGCCTGATGGTAAGCGATACGACCGCTCATGAACAGTAGCAACATTCCACTGCGCTCGCCATCCTGAGACATAAGATGTTAAGACATAACATTAGTTGTTAAATATTTACGTTTTCCACCTAATTGATTTTGAACATGAATTACGGTACAGCTATATTTATAAAATGAGAGATTTCCACTCTGTTTAAAAATAATATTTTAATTCATGTCAGTTGAAGTCAGGTAGTAAACCGCGGCACACGGTAGCTAGCTACATGTCCTCGCCCTACAATGTGACGGTATCTCGAATTTGCTTCACAAATCTATATTTAGGATCTGCTTAAATCAGACGTATTTCAGGATCAAACCTATACCTACGGTTCTATAAGTACAAGTGATATTATTCATGCAGCAGCGTGCCGCGTGCGTAAGCGGAGACATCCACGATTTAAATTTTCTCCGTTTGCATCCAATGTGGACCCTGTGTTTTCGACATAAACATTATTTGACACGGCACATAAAATGTGTCAACCGTGATGTATTATAATAGATGAACCTGTTTGATTCAGTCGAACATTGTGTTCGAAATAAAAAATCTACCGTATAAAGCCGTCGGCGCGCTCGCTGTTGACCTATGCTACGTACAAGATGGATCATTCGTGGCATTGTGAAGTTGATTTGTGACCAGGCCTGCCATTTGTGGTGGCTTATGATGTATACCGTACGGAGTCTCGCTATTTCACTGTCAAATCTGAATCGTTATCAAGCGCATTCCTTGACCTATGCCCCGAGATGCATCATACGCTTTTACTTTGATTTTCTTCGAATAGCAGCTAGTGTTTTGTGGTTCCATAATAGTCGAACAATGGGTCAGTTATTAGCAGAATCACTTGTCGATATACGTTCCTATATTACATGATGTTGTAGCATTTTTGGATCGGTAATAGAAAGTCCGGTACAAAAACAGGGCTGGGTCGAACTTGACCGCTTTCGATCAGTGGGCGAACATTCCATCCCGGTGACACACGCTATTGTATCTCTAACAAGTTTTAAATATTCCTAAGAGTCTTAGAATTTAACAATTGAAATATCGATATGTCCGTCGGAGCATGATTATCAAACAATGAAGAATAGGCTTCGCTTGTGTTGTTTCACTTGTGGTCTCGCCACGTATAGTAGCGAATGTATTTGTCTTGCATAACTACTACACGATTTCGATACAAATGAATGCAGCAGCCATTGTGCTTAATATGCTTACGATGCTGTCATTAATTATACACCAAGTAGTAGGTAAATATTAACCATTTAAATGTTCCATACCTGTCCTCTAACTGACTGCAGACTGGACTTTGAATTCTCTACGCAATGATTAGCAATTTTTTTAAAGATGTGCATGTTGATTAGTAGACTTTATCACATACTAGTGGCCCGGCTTCGCTCGTGTGCTGATAGTTTTTTAAGTCCACCCCACAGCAAAAACATTATATCGCGTTCTTACTGTTTTATATTGAGAGTCAATATGACTGCCGTCCACGATAACAGTTTTCCCAATAATTAAAGTTTTTTTATGATTTGTAATTTAAAGACTACATCATCAAGCAAATGGCATGCTCATCTAACCATAAATAAAAAAAATAAAGGTTATTTTAATTTAAACTAATTTAAATAGCAAATTACATTAGAAAGGATGATGTAACGATTTTTTGTCACATACAGAAACTCATAGAATATTCAAAATACAGAACAAGTGATCATAGCCATTAAACACCCCTTTTTGGGAGAAAACCAATTGCAGCAAACACATAATAAGAAACTATCTAACTAAGTATCTGTGTAACAAAACAGAAGTGGTAGCGATGCGAGCGGCGATTGTGTATGCAGTATGCACTGCGGAGCGACGGACAAGCGCGCAGATAACGCAGGTCACGCCGCAGGAAGTGTCGGCAACACAAACGGAACATTCTGCCGCAGATAACAGTTATTGGGTAATCGCTAATGGTAACAACTCCTCTTATTAATTTAACTTTCTGATTAAATTCGTCGCGGGTTAAATACAATTTATACTTTCCCAGACTCGCCGAGCTGCAATGCTTGGTGTTAATACATTGCGTGCCACTGTTACTGGCTTACGGGAGTTACAGTGGTGGGCCTGAGGGTGGGAGATTCTCCAAAAAAAATTGCTAATGGTGATCACTAGCTGCCTGCTGCCTGCCTATCTCGCGGCGTCACATAAATTAGTGATACACTGTAATTTATAACAGATAAACGTTAAATTTGCGACCTGACCAAATATCGCGTAACATTCGTTTGACGAACTCAATTATACTGGTGTGTTAACATAAAATTTCCAGTGTTGGATGAGTAAATTTTGAACTGGGCATACATACGGTTTTAACCGTGCGAATATTTACCATTTGGCGACATGATTCTACATGAAGTATTATAATTTACTTTGCCACATACACTATCGTCATTACAATGACTCCAGATCACCTAAAGTAGGTACTCTACGTAGAGGTATGTATCGAAAGCCATATCGGTCCTAGTTGTTTTCTTTGATGATTGATCAGTCAATGGGTAGGTCATCAGAAACTACAAGAATCTTTTCGGTCTCAAAACATCTAGACCCGAAACAAATATTTGTTTGTCACACAAACATTTATATCGGTGCGGGGATCGAACTCGCGGCCTCTCGTTTCACAGTCAACGTCTAATCAACTGCGCCACTCTCTGTCTCAGTCCATATATGTCCCACTGCTGGGCACGGGCATCCTCAACAATCGGAAGTACTATTGAGAGGGGTTAGGCCATATAACTGCGCCACTGAGGCTTTCAATCGATAGAATGTTACCAAAAAATTTGTGTTTTAATTAAAAACTTCTAAACTGGGCGCAGAATTAGAACGTGACTCGTTTTGCTAAATGTAAAATTACACATTTCTTCCGTTTCTTACGGTTGGCAATAATTGCCTAGAATCATTAACAGATAATCACACTAAATTGGTTTATTACCTTGCATATGATTATTAACAAGTTTGTCCACATTTCACCATTCCTGTGGTGTTACATTAGTTCTCCGTTTTGTCGTAATATGGTCTTTAATTAGACAACTTATTTAATTGTAATATGATGCCGTTTCCATTTCGTGCTAGTTTCAAGATTTCTGTATGTCTTAAACATTTTTGGATAATATACTATATTTAATATAATATCTTAAAAACTACACCATATTTAGTGTTTTCATTACCACATTGAAATACAATAAAAATAACGCATTTATGATCTGCTGTAAGATACAATCGTTTTGTGAAATTTTCAAAATTACAATACTAAATAAAGATAATAATCTATCCCCTGTAAGGGATAAGTATTCCGATCCAACACTAGGGCTATCTAAAGTTCTATCACGAACCATAATTATTTTATATCTATGAATGATCAGTGATGTTGGCTACAAAGCACAGCTACAAAGGGATGAGCCGTTTACGTCCAAAGCTATACATCGGACGTATTAGGAATTCAAGGGACTTTATTCTTTTCCCATTAAAGATTCCTGACGTCAAGCGGGAACATAAAGTGTGTCCGCTCAACGAAACCATAAATCGATTCATTCATATACGTTTCGGTTCATCAATCAATCGTCGATAAATAAAAGATTGTGATGCGGAGGAAGTCACTTCCACAGCGGATTCTGACGTCATTTCAAATCATACAAAGAAAATAACTGTTTTTCTTGTCTATTTTATGATAAAAATCACATGATAATATACTATTTTGAATTTGAAGTGTCTTGCAGGTTTTGGTTGTTTATGAATAGGGTCGAATATGAAGGAATTCATAAAATATGCCGTTTATTAGTTTTGTAGTTTTTGATTAATAAAAGTATGACTTCATACATCAGTGCCGACATATTGTCGGCACAGGGTATAAATAAGGTAGCTAGGTATGTTGTAGACATCTACTGCTGTCATAACAAATTAACGAAAAATCAAAAGATCAATAGAATTATATCAACATATTGACTTTACATTACAAAAATAATTATTATAGAACGTAGAAACTTATATTAAAAAAAATATTGCCAGAAAACTGTAACAATTGAGTGATTACGTAATTTTAAATTCATTGTTATCACTGTCCAAATATCTATGAGCAACGTGGAATCCGGCTGAGTCAATGAGGTTCTCATTCACCCAACATTACTCATTATTTAACTATTAGTAAGCGTTATCCTCATAGGACACACTTTATAGGCAAGATTAATTCCGGGAAGAAATTAACTCACTTTAATATCTACAAAAAGGTTAACACGGTTGGTGAAGAAAATACCTGTAAAGGACTTGTAGTTTGCTTTGCCTTCAATTGAAGCTAGAAAATTCTAGATGTTATGACCGATTTTTAAATAAATTCCACAGTCCTGTGGACACACTGGACCAAACCTGTGGATAAACATGTGGACGCTCAAGCGCGGACAAATATTTGCACGAGTTACAAAATATTTTATATATTTTTCTGTGCGCGGATTGAAGCCACAACATCATTCACAAAGGCAGCTCACCTACTACGTCGGTCGCTAAACCTTTTTTCTAACGTATGTATAATCTTTTCGACTTATGAAATATAAACCTGGAATGAAGGAAATGTCAACACGTACAGGGTGGTTAGTGGTTAAGGTATAATTTTAATTATTACGCGGTTGCATTGGTCGCCACTTGCAACCGGTCCAAGAGAATGTATTGCAAATCGCAGAGAAAAATCACTAGTATGATTAGTAAATCGTCCAATGTGATACGTATAGTTAAGAATGTGTTTAATACGTCATGTTAGCGCATTGAGATAATATACTAGAGGGAACACTGCAAAAAAAAACGTTTTTAACAAAATGAAGGATACATTCTATTTCTGTCTCTGACACGCCTACGATGTAACATAATCTTCCCTCTCGCTTCATTGTGTACCCTTGTGCACGCACCATCCGCACAGATTTATTTCCCGATGTCCGCTCTTGTATAATACCTCAATGTGTTAGCGCTACTTTATTCATATTACATTAAGTATTTGCTGGGAGTACGCGTAGAGCAAAAGTCAAGAAATGTGAGGTGAAACGTCGCGGATATTATCTTTGCACTGAGACATACCTACATACATAAACTCACGCCTTTTTCTCAGAAGGGTTAGGCTGAGGTGCAACCAGGACACCCATATTTCGCCTTGTATGTTCCGTCCTACTATGTGATAAGAGCTTATCGCTATATCGGGCATTAATTCCTGACACTGGGCTGATAATGAATAGAAACATCCATTTTCACTTTCCTCGATCCGAGATTCGAACCCCAGCTTTGTAACCTTACCATTCAACTACGCCACTAACGCCCAAATACTGGAACGCATCTTAAATATAAGTTGCGCTTAACTACGTTAATCCCGATTAAATGTACTGGCTAAGTGGGCCGTGCGCTGTTAAGAGCAACTTATTATTTAAATGGCGTTCCAGTATTCGGGCGTAAGGCAGAGCATAGAGACATCAGACATATATTTGTATGAACAATATATATTTTGGACACCCGAACTTTGTTAGAATTCATTTTTTGAAACTGAAAGAGTCAAATCAGAACTCACCATTAAGGCCAAACAATCAAATATTATGGTTTCCACACGATATTTCTAGATTAAAACGTTATTCAGTCAATACCCTAATTCAATCTGGGGACCGCACTAACAACCACTCGGCTGCCAAAGTTTAATACCGGACTCTACATTTTATTTATATGCATTTACACACCTTTTTGGTACGCCTAATAGTTTTAACATTCGGCTCACATTTTACATCGGCAATCGAGCTGACACTACATAAAAACCGTTTGTAAAAAAAATCTCACACTCGTCAAGTTTAACCATCTTGAGAATCAAACTGAGCACTCTATAGCGCATCCACGCTATTAGCAAAGAAGCGACAGACTATTTTAGTGCTCAAAATAATCTATCTAAAACCGAAATAAAATTGTTATTTCATTTTTAGGGAGGTACCAGGACATCATAGAGACATTAGTCATTACATTCGGTTGTAGGTAGCGTTTTGTTGCAAACGTTTCGGCGTGGGCCGACGTGGGAGCCGACACAGCATGGCCTCCTATTTCATCGATTTCCAACCAGCTATCGAATTGTGAACATCGCCTACATGCTCGTATAAAGTTACGCTGAGGCAATTTTTCGTTCCTATAAATAATTTTGCTGACAGGTCGCCCTGGAAATAATTCTGAAAGACTTTTTGAATATCTAACCATAACCATTTTGAATATCTTCAGATTTGGACATTGGATATTGTGGGGCTAATTTTGATTGTTGGTGAATTTATAGTTGCCTGAGTGAAATCCCCACGTCCTCTCAGATCACGCTTATATTTGATGCCATTGAACCACACCAGAATAGAAAATGTGTGTATGTACATACATAATTTCACGCCTTTTTCACAGAAGGGGCAGGTAGACGTGATGCCAGTACACCTATGTTTTGGCTTGAGTGTTCCGTCCGACGACGACGAAGATGACGTACAGTAGACAATATTAAACAAGGATGAGAACAAATATAACTGCTACTTGTGATTCCTAAATTCTCATGGTAGGTTGTTCGACATTGATCCTAAAGATGAAACATAATTATAATTTATGATGATCTTCACATTGTCTCTAAATATGAAATCTTCTTGTAAAAAAATACCATGTATAAGCTTCAACATTTATTCTTCCACGTGTTGATGCGAGGTTGAAATGTTTCACTCCGAATGCCAAAGAAAAGTGAAAATCATCTAGAAAGTAACAGTCTAGAACTTGTGGACACAATTTAGGTTAAAGATGTAAAGTCATGTTGTAAAAATAGCAAGAATGCCCGAGTGGTATATTTCGTTTTTTGAGTGCATAAGTGACCATGTAAAAGTAAAGTAATTTAACTGCAACATGGATGTAAAGCATGACATGGCTGGATGCATAAAGCAGCTGACCGGGCTCTGTGGCGTACCTTGGGAGAGGCGTATGTCAATGAACTACAACGTGTTAATAATAATGATGGCTGAAAAGATACAGAAATGGGGTATCGTATATCATACAAATCTGTACTGGCGACCTCCGACCGAGGCAAATTCTGACCCGCACCAATCGGATGTCAGTTTAAAAAACGTCACGGGCCAAGTGGGTACACTAGGTAGTTAATAGTTACGATCAATTGAGCAGTGACAATGTTACGTGGCCACAAGTGTAAATTCCATCGTAATGTGGCCAGCCGGACGCGCGTCCGCTGCGGACACCGGCCGGACACTCGCCGGAGTCGCCGGATTCGCCGGACACGCACGAGATACGAGCTGCTGCGCTCATCTCCCGGCGCCCCGCCCACCGCCGCCGGCATCCGCATGCGACAATGCCAGCCTTGTTGCCTACGTTCAACATACTTTGGGATATATGATTTTTTGTTTAACTTACTAAGGCACACATTGAAGACCTATCTGCTAACCAAGGACTTCACCAACCCAAAAGAAAAATCATATTTAGACACACAAGTCCGCTAGTTAGTACTTGAGTCCCACATATTTTCAAAGGATTTCATATGTAATACACGCCATACTCGTTTGCAGGCGGTTGAAAAGCACAATACATAGCTGGTAGTTTTCTCTGGCCTAACTAACTGAATGACTGATGATTACTCTGTCACCTATCGGTCATCAGTCGCTTTCGTTGGAAAATATTGTGCATCACCACATAGCATTTAAGTCCCACAAACCTCTAATTTAAATGAATAGCTATTAAATATAGCATATGTTCCCTGAAATTTAGCCTTATAGGAATCGTTATTATACTACAAAAACTAAGTAATTTGAGTTAAAATAACATTATTGTCAATTTTGTCTTCAGTTACTTAATCCAAAAATAATCTTTGATTCGTATTTCAGTCATCAACAGCGAAAGGTAAAAAGCCCTATATCGTATAAACAGTGACGTTAATGTATTTACGTCACAACTTTCAAAGGGCTGTGACACAATGACGTAGCAGACAAATTAAATACGTAAGTGCATAGCTGTGAGGCGCTGCAGTTTTGTAGAACTCCAATATATTGTGTTATTGACCCGCATGTTTGCACGCTGGAGGTCAATTAATTCAAGTCACGTAAACGGTAAAAACTGTTTTGTAGTTTATAAAACAAATAGGTTTTGATAAGGATTTTGATTTTGCACGCATATGCGCTATATGAACAAAGTTAGTTATTTTCCCCGAGGCTATTGCTGGGTTCAATTCATCTACCGCAACATCGACGACTGAGATTATGGTTTGTGTATAAAAACCATAGTTTCAGATCTACAATTTCCGGGAACTATAAAACGCATCAAAGTTAGAGGTAAAGTGTAAACTCTACATAAAACTAAACAGCCTAAAAGGTCAGACAGAAAGCCAAATTACTTTTGCAGTCTATAAATAGGAATCCAATTGAAATTTTCAAAAGCACTGTATCGATCCGGCACAGGGCTAGTTGGCGCCAATGACGCGATTTGCAGTTCATTCATACCGAGAACGCCCTACGCCACCCTGCCACCCTTACTGCGAACTTTTCAATCTTTACGTTCTCTGTAAACGCACCTTACACATACACGTGTTTTGAGTCATATGAGTTAATAACGTATATTTAAAAGTGAAAGGGATATTTTTATATCTTATGTGGTTTTTTTTAATTTTATTTTATTAAAGACAACATCGATTCATCTCACATTGTACATAAGAGAGATTTACAACATTAGGTACTTATTCTAGGTTTCAAACCTTTACAGGCAACATAATGACAATACAATTATGTCTTTTACGGAAATTTAAATACAAATTAATTAATTTATTATTTAATTTATTTTTATTTTAAAGAGAAAATTACTTTTAAAAAAGTACAAACTCAAAACTATGAAAAATATAAAAGGTTAAAACTATGAAAAGTTCAAGATTATTACTAAGCATTATTATATAAAAACGTTTAGTTACATAACAGATTTTTGCATACTGTTAAAATAAAATATCTTTAAAATAGAGTCGGAGATAATGGATACTTAATTCTATTTGCTTTTATACGAATTGGAGTTGGCTTATGTTAAAACTATATCGCATAAAAATTCATTCAGGAGCGTCCTGTACATTCTGGAGCGGCTACCTAATCTAACAAAGAAATCCACAGCTGATGTCAAACATTTTAGAATGTAACTGTTCTAGAGTAGAGGCATCTTAGCAGGCCGCATGATTATTTCAAATGGCATGAGACCGTCCGACCGTCTGATGCTATACGATAATACCCTAGAGGCCATTGGTACATACAACCAGGTGCAATACACCAGAATAAAAAATGTAAAAATAAATTTAGAATCGAAAAACTTGTATTTCACGATTTCCTAATTGAACAAAGGATTTAACAGACCCAGAGCCCATGTACAGGATCAATAATTAATTAGGCTTTCAGTCACGATACATACGTAATACCTACGTACAATATTTGTACCAATATTCCATAAATGTATAGTACATTGAACGCATTGTTTTAAACACGAGGATGTTTGTCAGGAATGATTACGCAACGGGGATAAAAATAAACGGGTTCATTACTTTTCACAGGACATTCGAGTCGCGGTGCCAAAGACCAGGGACGGTTGACCTATGATGATTACTGAATTCAAAATCAATTGCAGTATAATGCATTGACTTTACTGATTCAAATTAAATTGTAATAGGACCATGATTTCTGATCTTGTAAGTATATGCCTTTGGAAAGTACTTTGTTTTTAACGTATTTTTAAAACATGTTTTAGTATTTAATAGTTTTAGTGGGATAAAATATGTGTAAAGCAGGTACTGTTTTTTGCCTAGAAACACATTGTTATGTGTAAATTATGTTGCGTGTAATTTTGGTTGACAAAAGTAAAGCCCAAAATAAAATCTATACCATTACAAAGTAATGCGTCTTAGTATAACATAAAAAATGAATCAAACACCACATAAACAGCGATAAAATGTGATACATTTTTTATACAAATTGTGAATGAAGTCGGCTATAAATTATGATTATTAATGCTTTCAAAAGTGTATCGAGTGTTGGAAATCATTTGTTATGAGATTTGGAGGTTCGATTTTGTATTCCATTAAGAAAATGTGCCTTTTGTTGCCTCGGGAATCACCCTGCACATTTAAATAAATCTGTAAATAAATAAGATGAACGACCCTTGCTTTTCACTTGTTAATATCGATATTAAGTCAGTAAAGTACAAATTGCTTGGGATCTAAACTAATATTATAAAAGGAAAAGAATTTGATTGTTTGCAATGTATGGGCTAGCAGTTTCCGAAATTACAACTGATTTAAAAAATTCTTTCATAATTAGAATCCTACATTATCTATAATACCAACCGGGTATATAACTATATACCCGGTTGGTATTCAATAGCTTTGATGTATATCGATATGATTTCTAATAGACCTATGCCCTATAAAATATATATTTAAAATTTGAGAGATAAAATCACGAAGCCCTCATCTGAAACACCTCACACACGGAACTCAGTAGAGTTCTTGAGATTCTCCAGTTGTTTCTATAATTTTGAACAGTGTTCTTCAATGTATTTGTATTTTTTCAACTATGCCAGTATGTCTGCGATAAAACTTCTCTCGCTAGAGGGAGGATTTACCCCACCGTATCCTATAAACTAAGCCGAAAGCCATGGCGATGCCAAACAATTTCATAACGACTTTCCATGAGACTGTTTACCTCAAGCAGTGAGGTAACCCCAATAAATGTTTAATGTTTTGTTTGTGACTACTTAACATTTGTGTCTTACCTACTAGGGATGTCCTTTGTTAATATAGATTTTAGTATATCGGTTCCATATGATGTGTTTCAAATGTCGTGATATTGATTTTCGAATGAATTTAACTGGCGAATTTTCACGACTATTACTTAATGACCATAAATTACGATGATTTTGGATATAATCGAATAATTGATAGAATCAACTACGCAACGATATCTAAAGGTCGTGGATATATTTTTATAGTAATAAAACGTGTTTATAATATCAATTGATGTTATTATAAATAATACATAAAATTGATGAAACAAATAATTGATAACTTAAATCGATTACACACTCAGTTACCCAACACTCAACCACACGCAAAACAATATTCGTTCTATTGAATTACATGAAAAAGATTGATGTGTTGTGATAACGAGTGACGTATTTAGCTCACTTACAATAATTCCGATATCTGAACTAATTAATTCTGTGAAGTCTAAAAACGGAGCGCTTCGAACTATCGCTTGTTCCTAGCTTAATGAATATGAAAATAACAGGTCTTTTAGTATCTAATTACTGTCGCGAGATGATATCGTGCTGTTACAGAGATGTCGTTCGCACCGACATTGTATGATATTTGATGCTAATAATTGTTAAACATTTTTTATTAATTAGGCAGAATAGTTATGTTGTCTTTGAGTCGTTTTTTTATCACACTTTTGCGTTCATTGAAAGAGGCTTGCAAATTCTATATTTTATACTTATTTATTTATTTATTTATTAGGACAGCCAGTAGTTGTTACAATAGAACTTAGACTAATAAAATACACAATAAATAAATTAAGAGTAACACCCTTTGAAGGCGGTCACAACTTGCACTATTTGTGATAAAACAATATGCGTTTACAGTAGAGTATTTATATATAGAGGGAGCGCTGTCATACATTCGCGGTTTGAAAACGTAGATATTTTCTTGGTCGTAATGTTGGTAGCGCTCCTATATTAGTAAAAATTTAATTAATTATTTAGCAATAAATTGCTATAAATTCCTTTGATAGCCGAAATTATATTTAGCTATTATCCTTTTAAAACGAGTTTGAGTGAAATTAAATAGACCTAAACTACTTTCTTTTTTTTTTCAAATAATTTATGTATTTTGCACAACCTGTTCAAATATTAGCCAATAGGAGGGCAGAAAAAGGTGGCCCGGCACCACCATTTTTATCTACGTTTTTGAAGTACCAGCGCTCCCTCTATATACAGGGTATATCAAGACTGCTACCGAAAACGAAGCCGGGTGGTAGTTTAAGCGACTTCAGACACAATGCAACAGAAAAAGTTGCAAAAAAAGCGACAATTTTTTTTTTGTAATTTTTTTCTTATGACCATATTTGGGTGGTAAATATATTTTTTCCTAAAATAATAGTGTATACCATTTTATTTATAAATAATCTAAGGCATAAAAGTGTTTAAATTATTATTTTAGCAAAAACTATGGATTTACCACCTAAAAATGAAGATATTTAAAAAATCATAAAAAATAATTGTCACGTTTCTTTTCGAAATTTTTGGTTGCATTGTGTTTGTAGTCACTAAAACTACCACCCGGCTTCGTTTTCGGTAGCAGTCTTGAGATACCCGGTATATATACTCTAAGATTTTATAATTGCTTCGCAAAATATGTTCGCGTTTGAAAAACACTAATAACTGTTATACTCAATGATATTTTCTAGAAAATGGTTACATAATACCCCTTTCAACTAAATATGTAATTTTGTTCTATTTTTTTCTGCATATTTTAATATTGCTTAATATACACATCTTGAATACAACATTATGATCTCTAAACTAATTTTAATTTTCCATAACATTTAACTATTATTAAACTTACTTTTAGCTCGACGTCGATCAATACACATTTCTATCCATTCTCAAAGGACTGCGTGAATGTGTCTATAAATAAAAAGATAAATTGAGTGCGTTGGTGTGAGGAGCATCGCGTCTAGAGGTATATTCTAGGCCTACGCTACTACGTCCGCTGGCTTGGAGGGGGGAGGGGTGAGGGGCAGCGTGGGCGTCCGTGGGCGACGCGTGGGCGAATCCTCAGCTATATGTATTATAAAATCTTATTCACATTTAGGCAATTAATGTGCGTGTCACGAAAGCTGTGACGTCAAATAAAAATTATTGTATTTTTGTATTTGTAGAGTTATATTGTTGGCGGGTTCGATGGTTTATTGTTGTGGGAATGTATAATGTATATTCGTGACTATAATTTAGTGTTTATTATACACGACAAAGTGGGTATAATGAGTTTTGATGAGCAAAGTAATTAGGATAGAGATGGTTACCTACTTTCAAAGGGGCAGGAAGACTCTACCACTTCTAAAAAGTATTAGTACTCTTACATATTACGAAATATATTTGTAAGCGCCATTTATTTTGATTTTATTTTATTTCTATTTCACAGTTCCAGCAAACGAGCATACAGGTCACCTAATGGTAAGTGATTACTGCGTTTCATAAAGACCCACAACGTTTGGATCGTGGATGTGTGGCCGGCCCACCAATTTGGGAGAAGAGCGAGAGGGAAAAAGAATGAGAAGAGGAAAGGGGTATTGGGTTTCCGACAGTCTCACGACGACTCTAGACGTTGATTTTCTCAACGCCAGTGGTACCGCCCGGACGAGCCTGTCCATTCACACTGAGCCATGAGCCCATTACTGAAAACAGCGTGCGTCTACCACACTTCAAAAAAGGAGGAGGTTCTCAATTCGTATAGATTCTTTTTTACTTCCTTACTTTTGTTATAAATATATAGTGAAGATAAAGAGCCTTCGTCTTACCACGAAAAATTATATGGTAATTGTCTCTTGAATAAAATTCACACGATAATGTTTTACATACAAACCTGTATCTATATACATATTAATACATTATTTTCTTAGTAAAATTAAAACATTTTTATACAGAACGTAATACGTGTAATAATCTCAAAAACCTATGCCAACATTTTTCCAATTTCCTCGATAAAACCGTCATCGCTAGTTTCGGTGGCGTTCGGGTATGTTCGAGCACGGTCGGGTGCGCTCGGCTGCGCGTGCGACGCTCTCCGCCCCGCAGGAAACAGGAAGTGGACTAACCGCGGGCTTCCGCTCCCATTCGCGCCGCACCGGCGGTGTATGCGCGCCGCGCCGCACCACGCCGCTCGCCGGACGTGCACTGTTTCATTCACAACACTTGTATTTTGTGCCGTTCCAGTAATATTATCTCGTAGTAAATGGCGTGAGCTTTAAATTACACACCGGCCTTGTCCGGAAATGCATGCGAAATACGTTTGCGAAACTGTCGCTTTGCTTGCGTATTTCATTATTGTAACTCGACGCACAACGGTTTTGATCATTGATGCTGTGTTATCACTGTATCTGTTTCCTGATATACCCAATAGCGTTGTGGGTTTATCAACAGCATTTTGTAATGAGAATTTCATTATTGATAAGTTTACAAATTTAAGCAGATTTAAAATCTGAAGATTGAATGTTACTTATTTTCCGTGGGATATCTCTTATGTTACTTAGAGTTAACACGAAATAAAGTAGAGTTAATAAACAAAATTACCTCTCAATATTATATACTCTATCAAAATAGAAATGCTGACTGTACTTATTGATGTTCATAGTAGTCGTTTTGTCATACAAGCACAAAAACGCGTTTTCACCACGTAATGAAAATCTCTTACGTAATACAATAACTACTAGCTACAAAAGAACCGACGCCAAATAGCTAACAAAATTTGGTGAGTGAAATTTTATTTAGCGTGACAAATTGCCGCTGACGTCACCGAAATTGTAGGAGAACAGTAATTAACAAGATATAGGAGGGGTCGGTGGGGCTGAGGCTTGACAACTCAATGAAAACGGCGGGATGCGACCACGGGCCCTACTATATAAATCCAAAACGAAGTTCGAAACTTCGTGACGTTTTTCGTTTCGAAACCTACTCTGTAACACGAAATTCGAAAGAATGAATTATTCCAATATATCGGCAATACGAACATTTACAGAGTAGGTACATTCGTATCGTCACAAACTTCGTTCGTCCGAAGTTTCAAACTTCGTTTGGGATGAATATAGTAAATAAAGATGTTCGAATTTTCGATATATTCGAATCATTCATTCATTATATTTATTTATTATTATTATTATTCATTCTTCGATCCGAAGATTCGAATTTCGTGTTACAGAGTAGATTTCGAAACGAAAAACGTCACGAAGATTCGAATTTCGGATTTATATAGTAGGGCCCCAGTTACGTCACTACTACAGCTTATTTTACAAAGCACTATTAACTTTAACACGACGTCATAAAGTTGAAAATCCATGTAAAAGCTGGTTCTCAACAGCAAACTATTCATTCTATGACGTAAATAAGACCCCTCGAGACGCTTCGACCTCAGAAAGTCGAATGTTTTGAATACTGAAACAATATATTTTTATTTTACCGAATCGTGTTTTTATGAATGAGATAATAATAGATACCATTGAATAATTTCGCGCTTTAACGCGCTTGTTTCAATTATACTTTTCAGGGTCATGATTCTAGTTTATAAAAATTGTTGAGCACTACAGATACACATTTTTAAATCGTTACACCATTTAGCTTAGATTTTTGTGTAACAAATTTGCTTAATACAATATGTAGTTTATAAAGATAGGTTTAGAAATATATTGCCTTTCATATTTCATTCATAGAAATTAAAGTTTTAAGGCAAGAATATAAAAACGTACGACTCTTTGATAGATTAAATCTTTTGGCACGATGCAGTGTTGGCAACTTTGTGATCACAGAAAAAATAAAAAGTTTTTGTTCTTTCTCGCCGCACTCAAGGTAGTTTTCACATTGGCTGCTGAGTTGTGCGCTCATTGATGTTGGCGGAAACGTCAATGAATGAACCCCGATTTCATTCTTATTACACTTCCGCTATCTTTCCTTGTCGCACATAGGTAACTGTCGAATAGAGTGAAAGAAACAGCACATACTTATTAGCTGCGTTCGGTTGCAATCAAAATGGGCGACTGTGAAAGTGCTGACTGCTCTTGTAAATTAACTATTGTGTATTATATGTTGGACAATAATTAAGTTAAAATTATTTTCAATAAATGAGATATGTGAACTAATTTATTGCTCACCTTTTACTATTTTATTTATTTTGTTCTACTTGTGTAATAACGTGGTGAAAACTCAAACTGAAGTATGTTTGTGTGTGATGTTTAAAATAAAATAATGCATAGCCTACACTACCTACCTATGTAAAATACTCAAAATTTTCGATTATAGGTATATATAAATTTTCACATCCTTATTCACTCTTATTCAAATTGAATATTTAAAACACATACCATTAAAATTTTACTCACTGCGTTTTTATTTCACAAAGAAAAAAAGTTGTAAACGACATTTTAAATTGAAAGCCCTGCGAGAGGAAACATGAAGAAGGAAATAATAATTGATGCGAACAGGGAACATACGTATCCGGCGACAACGCGCCGGAAGTAACGCCATACGCATCGAGTAGCGGAAGTGACGCGCCCCTTTCTTTCTTTCCCTTGAGTCATGCGTCTCCCATTCATCGAACCAAGCGACTACGACCGTGGGAGAGTGTCTAACTGCCGACGGAACTAAGCGTCTAATTCATGAATAAAAATAAAACGACCGCACAAATAGGTGCGTCGTGTTTAAATAAAATAATGTGCGCGGGTTATTTTACATTCGGCCGGTTAATCGCAGCCGTGTGAATGGGGAGGGTTCGCGTGACGCTAGTTTTGTTCAACTATTTTTGTATCAATAATTAGTGACTGAATGTCGCTTGTGTATAAGGAACTATTTAGGTTTATTATTGCGGTAGATGCCTAGAGTAAAATCCCCACAAGTTTTATTAACCTAGATTGAGTTTCTAGAATCAGAAATTTCGAAGTATTTTTAGGTTGCATTGCGGCCGGGAATAATATATTTTGTTGAAATATGTTAGAAAACACCAAATATTGATTTTAAAATAACGATTAAACCATAGCCTCCAGTTCAAACACCGAATTTTGTCCCAATGCACCAAGTACGAAAGAAGCCGTTTTATAATAACATCTTACTAAGTATCATTTCAGCTCAATTTATTCCCAACCTAACCCCACAGTTTCCATGCAAATATCCGTGTTAGACTCGTAAATAAACACACATCAATAGTTCCAAGTGATTTATGTTAGCAAATGGCATGTTTAATAATTGATGGGATCTGCGTTCTTATTTGCTATGCTGGCATAAACATTGTCGGCAGGACTGGACAGTCTAGTTTTCCATTACACGCAACACATGGTTACATCTCAATAATTTTACCCTAATCTAAGTGATACATTTCAATCCAAATATTTGAAAATTGTTCAACTTGGTATATAGACGTAAAAATCCGAATTTGCTACCAAGTGAGAACTGAGAAATAATATCGAATGCCTATTAATTAAATCGTTAATAATAAAACGAAGTATCCAATGGCCTATATCTTTGAGTTTTGGGGTATGAGCTACTGGTGTGCATTTACGTGGTTTCAATCATTATTGTTGTCATGTGTCTGTACCACCCGGTAAGTTCCATGCTTGAACCATGTAGATATTCTTATGTTTTGCTTTAGTAAAATTACTTATTTTTTTTTTAGTAAATCCTGAGATAGGTCTAGTATGAATTTAAATTAAAAATCAAAGAAATGATGTAGGTACTAAAAATTAAACTGTCGCATAAAAATCTTCCAATGCCAACAGAAATCATTGATGAAAATGTTCTATTAGTTTGCGAAACACAATGACTTTAAAAGTGTTTTGTGGGCTGACTTGCAACTGAGCAACAGCTGCTTCATTCAGTCCCATGGTCTCAGTAGTGAAACATCTTAACTCAATCCACACAGAACAGAAACTTACCCCTTAACCTGCTGTGAATAAAGGTTAAATTTCTATGAATGGAATAAATTGTTAGGATGTCTCAGTTGGTTAGCTTAAGATTTACCAATAATTATGTAAGTTCCGTTACAGGCAGCCTCCTCCGCACTCCGCGAGCGATTTCATTAACAAACTACTGTATCAAAGTGAATTAGTTTCGTTTATTCTTAAACAAAATGTAGAACACGCGAAGGCTGAGTTTGCACGCGAGTCCATAAGAGCAAAACATTAGCTCATTAATCGCAAACCGGTAGCCATTGTTTTAAAATATATATTTTTTGTATTTGAAACGAACGTGTCGATACTTCACTCATTTGTTGAGACTATCGGCTCAATTTGCTAGATATTTTTATATTTCGATCGATCTGGATATTTTTTGTTGTTTTTCTTTTCTTTTAATTCATACATAAACTCAAACCTTTTCACAGAAGGGTTAGGCAGAGCTGTCACCCGGACACCCACATTTCGCTTTGTGTATTCCGGCCCACGATGTGATATCGGGCAAGCCTATCGCCATATGGGGCACAAATTCCTGACTCTGGTCTGATATTGGATAGGAAAATCCAATTTGCTCGACCCAGGATTCGAATCCGAGACCCCGGCCTTGCAGTCGTACCTTAGTACAACCGAAGCAATTTTCTTTTGATAGTTTGCGGTAAACTTCACGTATAATAATAATTTTCCACCTCATGAGTCAGGATGTATATATGTAGGTGTGTTTTGGAGGTTCCCAAATAAGTTTGATAACAAGGCGAAGTATCATTGATATGAACCACTTTACGTGTGTTTTAAGCAATGTGTCTGTTCATATTTAAAATATAATAAATAAATAATAATAAATCTTTATTAAACAGAAATCAGTTTACAATTAAGTAAAAACATAATTAAACACAAACAGGGAATTTCTTAAACTAAAAATACAACACTTTCTAAGGGTACCCAAACTAGGCTAAGCCTGTTTCTTGGGATACCAAAAATAAATAGTTGAAAACATAAACAATTACCAAAATATATTGCTTATTTTTTTTTAAATTCACAACAAATAAACAAAAAACAAAACGAACTTATTGCTTATAATAAAAATGTCACATAGTTTTATTTATTATTCAAGGTAATAACAGAGATTTTGAAGTATCTACACAAATATACTTGTATACTAGAATTATAAAATAAATAATCAAAATATAAAAATAAACTTAAAATTAAATAAAATAAATCGTCGGTTAAAACCACTTTCATAAAATTTTCTGTGTAACTATAAGACCAGTTAGCCCCTATAAAAGTCCCACTGCAGGGCCGAGCCTCCTCTATAATGGAGAATACGATTAAGAGTGGTTAGGTCTTATGCGGGTTTAATACATATATAGTTCTACTCTCTCTAGTGATTCTTTGGATGCGTCAAGTCAGAAAATAAATTAAAATTTACGATTGTACAATGTTGATTTTTGATTTTTTCAATATTTCCATACATTCCACAGGGTTTTATACTATGCTTTCAAGTAAGAATATTTATATTATGATCTTATAATCAAAATAAAATATTTGTAAAGCGATATAAATAGAAATTCTTAGCGGAAATGTAATATGCGATCAAATCGACGCTACCCACTGGTATTTGTTATTATTGCTGTATTCTGTAATGTGGAAGACCGTAGTGATTTTTTAACAGGAATAGGGTAAGAGAGGGCAAGATGGAAGGGTTGGGCAAGACGGAAACTGCCTATATCACACAAACCGTGGGACGAGCACTCGTTGTCTAAGTATACTTAAGCCTCTTATACATATATTTAAGGACGGAGACTCAGCCTCGCTAGGGCTATACCAACATGTGCATGTGGTCATGTTTTTACCAAACTATTACGCTTGCAATGATTTTTGCAGTGATATTATTTATTTATTGTAACATATTCAATGTTATTTGTATCTGGGATATATTCTCTGAATGTGTATTAAAAGACAATATAACAAGAACAAGACAAGAAATTTGTGTCTCTATATATTTACAGACACGGATGCTTGTCCCACGGTTTGTGGTATGTAGGAAGTTTCCATCTTTCCCGCCCTTTCCCTATATTTTCAAGTCCTTAAAGGATCTGTTTCTCAAAATTATGTCTTAGATTTACGCGAATGTTGCACATTGAAATGCAATGGTCACGGGGTGGACCACGAAAGCTATAAAGTAAAATTTTAAAATTATTTTTATTAAACCAAATCCGAGATAAAACCCGTAAATAGTTTTATATCAAGATATATTTATTAAAAACTATCGAATAACATCTAAGTATTTCCGTTCAAATACATGAGGAAAAAACGTGAATGGCACGTCGAGTGGCGTGATTGATAAAATTCATCTCAAGTTGAATGGAGCATCTGGCGGGCCAGGTGCGTGTCGACAAAGGGTGCTGCCAATGTTCACTCGGCAGTAAAAACTTGCGTGTTTGGGCTAAAATGTCAGCGTAAAAACTATGCAGGATATGCGCTTTCTTAGCTCTGGTCAGCTGTTGATTAAAAACTAAATTATGTGGTGTGGATTGGAATCTGTAGCACATAAGTCAGTAGAGCACAGATTTTATGAATTATATCGTCATTTCATCATTTTATACTAGTAATGTCATTTTATATATGTACATAAGTCAGTAAAGTATTACAGATTGACGTGTCTTGCAGATAGTATGTGCATTGTTGATATTGTTCTTCACTTGGAAATAGACTCCGATTGTGGCGAAATGTTTTATGTAATCACTGCCTCTTACTATGTACCTACTGTCTTCAGCGTCCTTTTTTATTTCAATGAATGGCGAGAGGAGCATGTTATTTTTCTGATAGTAAACGATACGACAGTTCATGTACAGTAGCACAACCAACCACCATTAACTACTAAGCAACGCTTGGCATTCAACTGCGCTTGCCTTCTTGAAACATAAGATGTTAAGTCTCAATATGTCAAGTACTTAGTTACTCTGCCTACAATGTATTTTAATCCCGAACACAAAAATGCACATATGAGAGACATACAACCTTTAGACAAATCAACTTACGTAAATTGACTAGCTTTTTTAATGACCCCATAATTAATAATAATCGCAGCAACAGGAAATGCAATACGAGCGCGGCAACTCAGAACACCGTATAAGATTACTTGAACGTGTTAAGTGGCAAGTGGAAGTACTAGTCCGCTCTCCCTGTGTATCGACTACAGATCTCTATTTTTACTTGGCGCAAACTTAAATTAATTAGTGGCCGTCATTTAATCCGAGGAGCTGTAGGTGGGTGCCGTTCCCACGGTGCGCTCGCGCCGCCGGAAACCGTGCCCCCCCTCCGCCAGCCGCCGCCGTCCCACCCCGCCCGAACACTCCCGCGCTAAGCCCCGAATCAATCCATTGCTCACGCACAGCCCTCCCTTCGACTAAAAACTGCCTGATTCATATTTAGCTGCGAAACCGTGCCGAAGACACGCATGGCAAATATCTATTCATAGACCGACACCCGGCGATCCCTTTTACAGCTCACTTGTGCTTCCTTCCGTTGATGTTTTGTTAATTTTCTTGTGGGAAATAGTTCACGCTATTTTCGTGTCTATTATACAAAAGTAGAAGCTAAAATAGCTTGCGCCTGTAAAGAACTGCAAATGTATTTATCTCGCAACGGGATTGCATTTTCGGGTCACGTTCTAAGCAAAAAACATGCCAACAGCACACTTACGAAGGCCCGGAAGGAAGCAGGCAGTTGTTAATTGGAAAGTTATTAGCTTCGTTTGTGACATATTGTCCTTGGTTGTGAATACAAAAACGCTTCCGCCGCGCCATTGGCCATTGTGCCGTGTTTGGGTGGTTTCGTTAGGCCTGCGAGAACACAATAGTCATTTTGCTGTTAAATATTCTTAATTTAACCAACAATGGGTGGAAGTGTATTTTTGAAGGCCGATCTTTGCCGTTTAGGCTTTTGAATGTTCACATAATGGTTAAGTCATTGTTTTAATACTTTTAAAACAACAACAAACCTATTATTAGGAACACGCTTGAAAGAAGTTGGCCACTATCCTAATCAAATATGGGGTTCAGATGTTGAAGGTCCAAAGATTGAGTGATTCCAAATTTATAACTGTGATAATAGAATATCTAAGCAAAGCAAACCCTGAGCGCAGAATATAGTTCAGTAAATAGAACACATTTCCGTCGCACCATTGCGCTGAAATGTTATAAGATTACATCCGCCATAAAATAAAACTACGTTTGATCTCAAATCGAACTCATACAACTCCAGGATATTGAAAGAGCATATTGTTAGATTATGTCATTAAAATTAACTACATTTGTGATATGCATATTATGTGTAAAACTAAACAGTTTCCAAGATGGTGTTGGAAATTAAAGAAGCTCCTACAAACAGATGTATTGACAAGTTTTTTTTTGGTGACAAAAAATCTTTCGTATTTTTCGATATCCATGGCGCGAGAATTAAATTAAATTAATAAATTATAAATTAATACACCCAACAGTCACATACATAGTCCTGACCCCACACTAAGACCGAGTCTTGTGTCGTGGGTATCAGGAACTACGAGAGACTTTTCGGTCTCACAAACACCCAGACCCGGAAGAAATATTTGTGGGCCGCACAAACATTTCTCTCGGTGCGGGGATCGAACCCGCGGCCTCTCGTTTCACAGGCGGCGTCTAACCAACTGCGCTACGGAGGCTGTCAAAATTGGTAGTGTGAAGTCAGAATTATGTGCGCGTTGGGTTTATTTATTTATCATTTGTTATTAATACTATCCTTGAAATTTATAACACGGATACCAGACCATTGGTAAAATTGTAACATAATTTGATCATCGGTGGTAGAGTCGGTAAAGGGGCCCTACTCTAAAATTCAGAAACTTCGGACGATCGAAGTTTAAATACGATACAAAATGTACCTGCATATAATTATGGTCGTTATTGACTTATGGTTATAACCATAGACTTATGTTTACGATGTACATTATACAAATTCGAACTTTTACAGAGTAGGTGCATTCGTATCGTATATAAACTTCGTTCGTCCGAAGTATCGAACTTCGTTGCGGACTTATATAGATAAGAATCGAACTTAAATCACACATATAGATGACATTCTGAGAATAACCACCAGCTTGTGTTCAACCTGAGCTTCAGATTGATAAAGGTAGAGGCAGAGAACTAAAAAAATAAGAAATCTGCATTGATCAAAGATAAACTCCCGACTATTTCCTAGTAGGGGAGGGCAGAGGCGCTACCAAGATGCCCATATTTCACCTTGAGTATTTCGTCCAACGATGTGATAGGAAGCGAGTCTATCGTCAAATCCGAAATCGGGCATAAATTCCTGACTCCGGGCTGTTCATTAATAGAAAAATCCAAAATACGATACTGGTGGTAGGTCTCTGATATGTGAGAGGCTGTCTGGGTGGGTACCACCGCAATGTCTATTTCTCCCGTCAAACAGCAGTTTAAATGCACTGTTGTGTTTCGGATTGAAGGATATTGTAGCCAGAGTAACTACTGGACATATTGAGGCTTAACATCTTATGTCTCAGGATGGCGAGCGCAGTGGAATGCCAAGCATTGCTTTGTAATTCAAGGTGTTGTTTGGTTTTGCTACTGTTCATAAGTGGTCGCATCGCTTACCATCAGGCGAACGGCATGCTCGTCTCGCCATTCAAAGCAATAAAAAAAATAGAAAATTCTTTCCATAGGTTGCCTGTAAGAGATTGCCTAGTGCAATAACGTATTACACTTACTTTAAATATAGATTATTTTTTTTTGTATAAGTATACAGGGTATATCAAGACTGCTACCGAAAACGAAGCCGGGTGGTAGTTTAAGCGACTTCAGACACAATGCAACAGAAAAAGTTGCAAAAAAAACCGACAATTTTATTTTTTGTTATTTTTTTCCTATGGCCATATTTGGGTGGTAAATACATTTTTTCCTAAAATTATAGTATATACCCTTTTATTTATAAATACTCTAAGGTATAAAAGAGTTTAAATTATTATTTTAGCAAAAACTATGGATTTACCACCCAAAAATGACGATATTTAAAAAATCATAAAAAAAAATTGTCGCGTTTCTAGGCGAAATTTTTAATTGCATTGTGTTTGTAGCCACTAAAACTACCACCCGGCTTCGTTTTCGGTAGCAGTCTTGAGATACCCGGTATGAATAAATAAAGATACAAATAAGAAAAAAAATATCTCTCTGACATTTTAGGGTGATATGTAAATACTAAATATGTACAGTATTATGCACACAGATCTAGGTCTTTTTAAATAGGTTTATCCTTGTACACATGCAAGAATGTCAGTAATGCTGCCAGTCGGTTCAGCAAAAACGTGAAAATAGATAAAACGTAATGCCAACATAACAAATGTAAATTCATATGCGGGCTTTTATTATTCAATGGCAGTTAAATCGATATTTGATACTATTTGTTATGTGTTGTTATATTACTTTTGGATACATTTTATTTTTATTATCCACATATTTTGAACGCTTTTAGTGGGTTTTAAAATGTGATTTCTAGTTAATAATAGCTCCAAACGGTGAAGTAAGCTCATATTTCTAACAATATTTGTATAAAGTTAAAAGTTATGAGTTGAACCTTCTTGTACAAAATGGTGACCATAGCTTGAATGGATTGGATCTACTGGGAGTTATAATAATGTTTCAGAAAATCGACTTTAATTTACCAATATGGTATGGCCTTCTGTCCGTTAGGTAGGATTCTTCATATACAATATTTCTTTACCTATTATCTTTTCATTCAACGTTCAAATTCAACGTAATCCTTATCACTGACGTATTTTTTTATTTCCCTTGTTTTCTAATGAACTTAAGCAATAGATTCCATCACGTACTTGATTAACTTCTACGCCTTTCAGGATATAACTTATTAGGGAATACTAATGTATAATTAACAGAGAAATCAAGGCTTTCATTGCAATGAATGGCGAAACGAGCATGACGTGCGCCTGATGGTAAACGATACGACCGCTCATAAACAGTAGCAGAACCAAACTACACCTTAAATTACAAAGCAATGCTCGGCATTCCACTGCGCTCGCCATCCTGAGACATAAGATGTTAAATCTCAATATGTTCAGTAGTTACTCTGGCTACATTGTCCTTCAATCCGAAATACAACAGTGCGTTTACACCGCGGTTTGACGGGAGAAATAGACAATGCGGAGGTACCAGCAAACGGCCTCTCACATATGAGAGACCTACCACCAGTAAAGGTACTATGGTTTTTCTGTTTAGTCCTAACCATCCATTTCAAAAACATACAAACAATGAAGGTTTGTACAAGAGTCGTCCCGTAGAGAGTTGAGTCGTGGGGAGGCGCGGGCGCAGCGCATGTGTAAACAAAGGGCTGAGGCCGCCGCAGCGACCTTAAAGGTTGCGCTGCGGCCGACGAACCTCGTAACTCGTTATATAACGTGAAACGCAAACCAACACGTCCCGACTCCACACTCAATATTTATTACCACTGGTGCTTAAACTTTCCAATGCGTTTTGGTATTGTACTTCAATTTCTTGTGATGACCGATTCCGGTGACAATTGTTTTAATTATTGGTGATATGATTATATTATTTAATACATATACAGCATAGATGACAACATTAATCCATGTTGCGAAAATAAATTAATTAAAAATATACTTCTAAAATGTTGAGCACCAGTGGCTGCAATTATTAGTCCAACAAAACCACAATATAAAAATGTACCAACCTAAAATTTATTAAGCAATCACACAAGTAACTGGCATTTCCAGCAAGCAGAATTCTATCATAAGGAAACATTTGAAAATATCTTATTTAAACATTAATTTAGTAAAAGATTGGTGATCCGGTGTGCGGTGCTTTAGTCCTCGTATGCAGCGAGCGCGTGTCCGCAAACAAAGACGTCCCCGGCCTCCCCTCCCGCCCCGCTGGCGCGGCGCAGCCTTTACAAATAATAAGCAAATACACTTTGTTCCCTCTATATTTTGTTTTATTTTATACCACTACCGCTCAAATGTAACAGAAATACGATACTCGGTGTTTCTTTCTATACATGACTAAGTTTAAACTGTTGGACGTATGCTTTCAATTTCGTGTTTCTTTATAATTTATCTGTTTTTTTTTTACCATGCACTTTATACGAAAGAGGCATTGAGATCTACGTATCACATAGATTATAAAAAGCTATGTTTATATGTTTCAATTACAATAGGACCAGTAGCAACTTACTAAATACTGAAAACTATATAATACTAAGCTTAAATTTGAAAGATCGATGTAGAGTCAAAATAAGCAATGAAAACGGCGTCTAATTAAGATATTCAATGCTAACTATAAAAGATTTCGGGAAGTCTTAATTTTTTTATATATTATACATGATTTAATATAGAATTTTTTTAAATAGATCTACTAGTATAAGTTTTAATCAAATTAATACTTACAGTCGTCTTCTAAATTTAAATTTTTAGTTGTATCTGCAAAACGAACACTCAACTATTGTTATATACAATCCAAATGGAGAAAGAATGAGCCGCAGCCGTTGTTTCCTCCTACAAATAATACAAAAAAAGGAATATAGTTTAGTGAATTAAAACTTGATTTTATTTAATAGAGTATGAGGGTGTACGGTGATCGACGCAGCCGAGGTATGTGCCAGCAGGTGTGCGCGACAGACATACATGTTCATAACGTTGATATCCTTACTAATATTATGAAGGTGAAAGCTTGTGAGTATGGATGTTTGTTACTCTTTCGCGCAAAAACGGCTCAACAGATTTTGATGAAATTTGGTATAGTGATCGTTGACTACTTTTTATCCCGAAAAATGTAGCGCTCTCGGGGGATGAGTCAGGAAACCAAATATACACATTTTCTACTCTTTCAAATTCGAATTGTTGGCACGGGATAGGAGAGGACAGGAATGAATGCTTTTCGTCATTAAACTGAATGAGACGGGACAGAAAGGGATATAACGGAAGGGGAAATATAGTCGATGGCGGAATACGTTGTTGATGTGGACTCGACTTATAAACTATCTGCACTCGGGCGTAGCCGGGCCTGACCGCTTGTATGTTGAAGTATTGGTATTATTTATTGCCTGAATACGATTTAAAAATACATTTTTCGTATGTAGTATTATTCGTATGTAGTGTATGTCTAGTTATATTTGATAGTAGATGCATTAGAATAGGTTAATTGTGTAAATACTCCAAAAGGCAAATAGATCTCGAATTAATGTATGTTAAACATCGTACACATTATAAGAAATTATTCGAAACTTCTTGGTAAACAAGGTGTCCTTACGTATATTATAACTTTAGATTGTCTGTAGCCTTATCTTAAATTCCTAAATGTCAGTTAAAAATATTAAAATATAATTATTACTTTACAACTATGACATAAAAGACTTATCCTGTTTATCCTTTACAAGGCACCATTATCCTTTTCGGGGACCACATGTCATTTCCTTTATGGCCCCATGCGATGTGGGGGCGGCTGGCACACCGGGCGATTTATAAAAAATGCGCTTGTCCGTTACGAAGGGTTATTTTGCAATTTACTTTTAACAATTATTATTTGAACAAAGTATATTTAAAATACTAGAACACCTGTATTTTCAAATGCTCAATTTATTTTCCTTTTAAAAAATTAAGTTCTTTAGAGAAAAGGCAGTTAGGTTTGGAAGTTAGTACGGATAAAGAGAGCTTTATAAAATAATGTTACTCAAGAAATACAAAATAAAGAAACTGCATAAAAACATCTACTCGGAGAAAGCAAACATCTATCGCGTTTTCAATGTCTGTTTTGAAAATACATACTAGAAAACGTAGCGAGTTTATTTTGAATACAACAAACATAGAATGTTTATAAACACGTGCGAAATCAGACGCGTACCTTTATTGATTGTTGTGTAAATATACATACAATCGATGTGAATAGCTTCTGTGCCGTGTACGTATAGTGTTAAAATAATGCCGTTGGCACTGAATGAGCGGTATTATCTCGCTTGTCCATGAGTTATGAGTGTGTGCGCCCCCGCGCGCCGCCTGCGCAGCCGGCCTGTCTCACCCAGTGCCTGTGACGACACTATGTACTACCTTATTTACTCCTTTCGTATTCGTGTTTTGAATAATTTTATTGTCTGTTATTTATGTGGAGTTGAACTTCCCTTTAAAGATACATAATGAAGAATATACTTAGTATAAACATGGGTGGCAATAAAGCAAACGGTTTGAGTCTACAAAGGGTTTTAGTTATGCTTTAACTTTATATTGTAACTTAAAACTCTTGATAGTATAAAACTATCATGTAAGACCATATTATGACGGTTATTGACTTTTCAGGTGCTGTCGGGTGGATTATGTGTTGTCACACGAAAATACAAGTTTGGGTGAGGACAAACTTGAAGCTAGCAGATGTCTTCTGAAGACTAGAGTGTTGGCATCAGTGTTGGTGGTTGGTTGTTGGAGAAGTATAAGTGGAACGCATATGCGGCGAACAGGACACGGTGCGCATGCGCGAACATTAGCATGCACCAGCACGCGCGCGCCGGAAGCCGCGCACGCCAACATGGCCGCGCACTTACATCCAACATGGCGGCGCACTTACGATGAATCGATAATTAACGCCGATAACCGATTTCATATTTCAAATCTATCGCGCTATATTAGCCGAGATGTGATGTAACCCGGAGCCGTAGCAGGAAGGCCGCCACCATCAGAATGCGCGGCGCGCCAGATCCTTCACCTACCCCGTATGGAGCTGACGAAATTGATTGAATCATTAAACACTTGTTTTGTTTTATGGGAGGTCGTTTGAAGTACACGTGTACGTTTTTATTGTTTGATTGTCTTAGTTCTTATAATAGGCATGAGATGATCGGCCATAAGAATCGAAAATGGTCAGTTAATGGTCAATAAAAAAGTATGTAAGGAAGTCCGACGCGGCGGATAAATAACCGCGCAAAAAAACCTAAAGCTGTCCGTTTGAAACGAGCTTTTTCCTGTTGCTAGGACTTCGATGCGACTAAAATAGCCGGCGGTTTTATATCGGTTAGCGATCTAATAAGGATGTAAGACCGTTATTTTTTATGAGTAAAAAACCTTTCACATTTAAGGATAAATTATACAATGGCGTGCATTGACACAATCGGAAGAAAGTTGGTGCTTTGGAGTCGAGGAGGCGGTCATAGTCGATTGCTCATAGTTTTTTACAGCTACCCTCGCAGCCGAGCGCTCAGCTCGGTAACGCTTCACTGAGTTGTGTTCCCGGAGAGATGTCACGACTATTGCGATCTCGACTGAAGAATTCTCGTTAGTATTTAAAACTTTGATATCGTTCGCTTATTGTGGTTCTATCTCTCAATATAAGACTATACACACTTTTCTTTTCTACATCTATACCTTGGTTTAGTGTTACCATATTGAAATAGATTTTAATATTAGATCAGGTTTTGAGTCAACTATACGTAATGGATTCCCGTCGAGGCTTTATGATTGCTTTCAAAAACAATTTTCCTAGAATCATTACCTTGGCCATCACCTTCGAAGATCAAATGGACTCTATCTACTGGTGGAAGGTCGCTCACATGTGAGTGGTCACCTGGTTAGGTAGCGCCGCAATGTTTCTCGCGCCAAACGGCAGTGTCAATGCACTTTTGTGTTTCAGATCGAAGGACATTGTAACCAGAGTAACTACTGGACATATTGAGACTTAACATCTTATGTCTCAGGATGGCGAGCCTAATGGAATACCAAGCATTGATTGTTTTTTTTTAATCTGGCTGGCATAGTGGCGGCTTTGCACCTGATGGTAAGTGCTCATGCCGCCCAGGCAGAGTGTGTTGGGACGGCAGTCCCATGCCAATGGAAACAATTATGCCGGCCTGCTAAGGTGCCTCTTCACGCTAGCCGTAGCGTAAGCGTCCGCCGGGAAGGACCCAGGATTGTAGGAAGGAGGGAACACGTGAGACGGCAAACAATTCCACAGCCTGACGGTGCGGCACAAAAAAGAATTAGAGAACCGTTTGGCCGGGATGGTGTGGACCGACAAACTATGGCTTCGCAAGCCAGCACGCGTGGTTCTGGTAAGGAATGGAGTTGAGAAGTTGAACAATTCCTCAGAGCACTCACCGTGATACAGACGGTAGAACACGCTTAGAGAGGCGACATCCCTCCGGAGTTGTAGCGACTCTAACGCCCAAATACTGGAACGCAACTTAAATATAAGTTGCGCTTAACTACGTTAATCCCTCTTAAATTTACTGGCTAAGTGGGCCGTGCGCTGTTAAGAGCAACTTATTATTTAAATGGCGTTCCAGTATTTGGGCGTTAGTTGCTCGTAACGTCTGCATCATTCACAATGCGGATTGCCCGCCGCTGCAATCCATCCAAGGCATCGAGCAGGTACTGGGCGGATCCATCCCAAAGGTGCGAACAGTACTTCATACCCGGCCGTACCTGCGCTTTATACAAACGATAAAGCTGACCGGGCGTGAAGAACCGACGCACCCTGTTCAGGACTCCAACCCTGCGTGATGTGGCAGATATTACGCCCTCGATGTGATTCCTTGGATTGAGATCACAGCGGATATCCACACCAAGGATACTCAGGTCATTCCGCACTGAGAGGGGAGCACCCTGAAGAATGGGGAGGGGAGAGAACGGGGATTTTTTGCACGTGAACGCACACACCTGGGTTTTCTTGGCATTGAACTCAACCATATTCCTGGAACCCCATGTAGAAATGAGATCCAAGGTCCGGTTGAGCTCAATGACAAGATCTTCACGTCCCCTCACAGTTTCGACTCGGCAACCCGGAGGCTCGCAGTCGTATCGCCCATGAACCGTGCTGTCATCTGCATAGCAATGAATGTTGCCAAGCGACAACATGTAATTGATATGCAGAATAAACAAGGTGGGCGACAGCACCGAGCCCTGTGGAACTCCGGCATTTACCGACATGAGCGCCGAAGCGTGTCCGTCAACGACTACACGTATTCTACGCCCATGCAGAAAGCCGGAAATCCACGACCACAGGTTGCCGGGCAGACCGTATGCCGGAAGCTTGGAAAGAAGACCACGGTGCCAGACCCTATCAAACGCCTTGGCTACATCGAGGCTCACAGCAAGAGCCTCGCCACGCCGGTCAATCGCCTCACCCCAGCGATGCAGGACAAACGCTAGAAGATCACCCGTTGATCGATATTGACAAAATCCGTATTGTCTGTCATTGATCAACGAGTGATCCTCCAGGTAGCGGACCAATTGAGCGTTTATGATCCGCTCCATGACCTTACACATCACTGAGGTGATAGCGATAGGGCGGTAATTGGTAGGGTCCGATCGATCACCCTTTTTGGGGATCGGTTGCACATTGGCCTCTCTCCAAGATTCCGGCACAACACCTGCGCGATAGGACGCTTGGTAGAGGCGAGTCAGTGCAGGAGACAACTCGGCTGCACAAGCCCTTAATACCACAGCTGGTATCCCATCCGGACCACTGACTTTCTGCACATCGAGAGACCGCAACTCACGCCGCACATCACACTGCCTGATGCGAATATCTGCCATTGAGAAACCGCAATCAGGCAGTGTAGGCAGCGTCTGAGAACCACGGTTTTCGAGGCGGGAATTAGCCGCAAAGAGATTTGCCAGTAAGGCAGCTTTCTCTTGCGGCTTGTGAGCCAGCGAACCTTCCGGGTACCTCAGCGCAGGCAATGCTGGACGGCAGTTAGACTGAACGGCCCTGGCCAAACTCCAATAAGCACGACTGCTAGTTGGGTGCTTGGCCAACGCACGCCCAATCCTGCTTACGCGCTAGGCATCCACTCTAACGTAAGCCTTCTTGCAGGCCTTGGTGGCCCGGTTGTAGGCTTCTTTGAGGGAACCGATATTGGGATCCTTCTTGGCGCGACCCCTGATCCAAGCGCGATAAGCCGCTTGTTTGTCACCGACAGCATCGGCGCAAGCACGATTAAACCAGGAGCATCCACGGCCCTTAGTGGCGATCTCAGAGAAAGGAATGTAATAATCCATTCCTAGCCTAATCTCGCCAGCAATAGCGTTGGCACTCGCTGAAGGATCTTTGCCCTCAAAGCAGCGTTGCCTCCAAGGGACGGATGCGAAATATTCCCGTATACCATCCCAATCTGCCGACGAGTAATACCAGACCCTCCGCTTAACCTGCACGGGACGTAAAGGTGGAGCGAAAGGTACTGACGACCCAACCAGGCAGTGATCGGAAGTAGGGATGTTGCGGATGTCGATTTTTTCACATCGGCGGATGCGGATGCGGATGCGGATTTTCAAAGGCTCACATCCGCGGATGCGGATGCGGATGTTTAACATCTTATATAAGTATAGTATATGAATGAAAATTGAAATTAAACTATTATTTACGGGTTTTATCGCTTATATGTAAATTTTTTATATTTTTTAACTTCCCGATATTTCGATTATTTTAAAGGATTCACGGTCACAGGGCGGAATTTAATTAAAAAATTAAATAGTTAATTTAAAACGTTAATCTATTTTTGCATTTCAGTTTACGCAGAAGAAGCTAACTGTGTCTTGATGTCGGGCAGTTGGTCTTTTGGGTTCCGATATAATTAAATATAGAATTCGATCCCATGCTTGTGCAAGGTTTTAGCCATCTTCTCTATTGATTATAATTAAATGCATTACCTTTGTTTTGAGTAGCCCCAAGAGCTCCCAAAAGAACACCGTTTCATTTATTAAGTATAACGCCGGTCCGCCTTTTCTGATAACAAGGCATTTATTTGACAGCCTCCGTAGCGCAGTTGGTTAGACGTCGCCTGTGAAACGAGAGGCCGCGGGTTCGATCCCCGCACCGAGAGCAGAGATGTGACTTATCTAAGATACAAGTATCTGAAATACAGATATAAGATACGTATTTCCATCTTGTATCTCAGATACTTTTTAAAAATGTATTTTGTATCTTGTATTTAAATATATTTTATTCTGTATCTTAGTATTTCATAAATACTATTCTTGATAAAATACTTTTAGTAATATGTAATCAAATTATGAATGTATTTATTCTCAGAAGTCAGAAGAATAGGTTCTATTCTATGGTGGCATTTATAAAATAAATGCGTAAAACTAATCTTGATTGATCTTATTACCTACATGTTTTTAGAAGATTCTGATTCATCTATTACACATGGTGAAAATACGGGATCTACTGCCAGCAGTGCTGACTTAGAAACACTGCAATACTTTAATAATAGATATTAGAGAAAGAGCTTAAACAGTTACCCTACAGTACAAAAACTATTATTGAAATATAACACCTGTTTGCCAAGTTCTGCCCCTGAGGAGCGACTCTTTTCTTTTAGGGGTATGATTCTGAGGCCTCATGCAAGAAAAATAAGTGATGAAATGTTTGTAGAACTAGTTTCACTTAAGTCTTTTACTTAAAAATATTTTAAGTATTTAATTTATGATTGATCAAGCCTGAAAATTGGTTTTATTCGTCAAGTGCTTTTTATCCACCATTTTTGTATAAACTATAATATTAAAATTAAATTTATTACAAAAGTATTTTCATCTTAAGAGGTATTTAGAAGATACTTATTTTGTATCTAGTATTTCAGATACAATTTTCGAAAGTATTTTGTATCTGGTATCTGAAATACTTAATTTAAAAGTATCTTGCATTTTGTATTCCAGATACTTTGTAAAGGGTATTTTGTACATCTCTGACCGAGAGAAATGTTTGTGCGATCCACAAATATTTCTTCCGGGTCTGGGTGTTTGTGAGACCGAAAAGTCTCTCGTAGTTCCTGATACCCACGACACAAGACTCGATCTTAGTGTGGGGTCTGAACTATGTATGTGACTGTTGGGTGTTATTTATTTATTTATTATTTAAGAAGAGGTTGTTAAATTAAACCCACGCTGCAAATAATTGTTCGCTAGGATTACTACTTAGTGGAGTGGATACAAATCTTTGTGCTATCGGCAATAATATCTTTAATTCCTCTCGATAATCACCACTTAAGAGGATTTTCATCCACATAGACTCTTTTTTTATTGGGGTTAGAAAGAATTTTTTTTGGAGTACAACTCATTTTCACTAGAAGAATCTATTAAAATAACAACAACAAACGCGTCGGATCATGTCACTATTAATTTCACTCCCATTGGTCAATGTTACGTCCGAATAGCGTTGCCAGGTTTAGCTTTTGAAAATTCTTGACAGGACATTAAAATAAGCGAGATTTTGAGTTTTTCAGCGGGACGCATATTAAAGAACAGACAATTATATTTTTTTTGCTTTCACAAATTATTACTCTCCCTCTTTCTAGCAGCATACACTTATTACATAGAAAAACGTCGCGTCATTGGAGGCTCTCAAAGACACTAGCCGTTTTTGGTTATAAGTATAATAATGAAAGCGCAGCTCAATCAGACCAAGTACTATATCTTTCGAGGCTTCAATTCATAAGACGCCATGGTTTCTTAGCATGTATACATACATAAACTCACGCCTTTTTTCCAGAAGGGATAGGCAGAGGTTTCTTAGCTTACTTCAAATATTTCAAAAATTTACACAAATCGATTTTAATTTTTCCTCTAGCGTTTACTATGGGTGTACATCAAGTTATTCCTTAAATTCTCAGACTGAAACTATTCGATATACCAGAGCAATCTTTATCGCCAAGATGAAAATTTATATTTTCCAACACGTCTTTGCACATGAATTTTGACAAATTATGCTCGCTAAAATGCTCGAAGAGAATTATGTGAAGTTAAGATGCGTTTTTCTTTTGAATTACATCTACATATACATGTCGTAAAAAAATCGCCAGTAATGCTCTCTAAGCTGTATGAAACTTAATATTGTTACCAAGGAATTTTCATTGGAGCTAGCTAATATTCACTAAGACATAAGTTCACTAACAGTATTTCCTTGCACATGTTTTACCATCTACACATACAGGGTATATCAAGACTGCTACCGAAAACGAAGCCGGGTGGTAGTTTAAGCGACTTCAGACACAATGCAACAGAAAACGCTGCAAAAATAAGCGACAATTTTTTTTTGTAATTTTTTTTCCTATTGCCTTATTTTGGTGGTAAATACATTTTTTCCTAAAATAATAGTGTATACCCTATAATTTATAAATACTCTAACATATAAGAGAGTTTAAATTATTATTTTAGCAAAAACTATGGATTTACCACCCAAAAATGACCATATTTAAAAAATCATAAAAAATAATTGTCGCGTTTCTATGCGAAATTTTTAATTGCATTGTGTTTGTAGTCACTAAAACTACCACCCGGCTTCGTTTTCGGTAGCAGTCTTGAGATACCCGGTATAAATAAAATTGAAGTGTCTGTTTTAAGAGTGAAAAAAAAATGTCCTACTACATATCGTTATATACACGATACCTGTGCCGAAAATGATATTTAAATTTTTTTTGTCTGTCTGTCTGTCTGTTTGTTCCGCGTAATCTCTGAAATGGCTGGACCGATTTTGTCGGGACTTTTTTTGTCAGGTAGCTGATATAACAAGAAGTAACTTAGGCTACATTTATTTAAGAAAAAATCTTTTATTTTAGAAAAATAAAGTAATGTTGCAATGCCCGCGCGCAGCTCATGCGCATGCCACCACTAGGCTGTCACGTCGGGTGCCTCCCACCACTTCTCCCACCAACGAATCAATATCACATTTACAAAATATTGTATATAAAGATTTTTTTCAATAAAGCTAATACAAAATCTGAAGATAAATGTGTACCGGGAGTTTACCGCCGCTCGCTAAGAGATGGCGCCACCATAGAATTAGATCGCGGTATGGTTTCGTTACAAAGGTTGATAATAAAAATAAAAATGCAAAAACCAAAAAAAAACTAAATAAACTAATTAACTTTTTTGTTAAATTCCACGCAGACGAAGTCGCGGGCACAGCTAGTCTAAAATAAGAAAGGAATTCGTGAACAAACCGCAAAAACTTATTCAAAGCCCTATATTTTTTTGGAATCAGCCTATCAAAACTACTTCAGAATCGAAATCGATACTAAGTAGGTAAATAATTGTAGGAAAACGCGAAATACAGTACGGATTATAAATAAAAGTGTGTAAGATTTCGTTTTTTTTTCGTTCTGAGAACGGTGGTCAAAAAGCGGGACATTTGGCATCCCGCCGAAGGTTCAATCGGGACGCGTTACCAAACCCCTGAAAAGCGGGACGTCCCGCGTAAAGCAGGACACCTGGCAACACTACTTCCGAACGGCACGCGCCATTTTGCACCGCCAAATTTCTGTCTTGTCTCATTTTGTATTACATCCGCATCCGCATAAAACATCCGCATCGATTATTGCGGATGCGGATGCGGATGCAGATGTCTAAATTTATGCGGAAGTTCCGCATTTGCGGATGCAGATGCGAATATTCGCAACATCCCTGATCGGAAGTGTCCAAAGGCGCACTAACGGTCACATGATACCCGGCCGGATGACTCACCAGCAGAAGGTACAGCAGAGAAGGCTCATGACCCGCCACATCCGGGATCCTGGTGGGCTGGTTCACCAGCTGTGTCAAGTCATGAGCCAGAACGAATGCATGGGCAGTCCTACCAGCATGATCAGTCTTGGAGGATCCCCAGCCACAATTCGTGATGTGCATTGAAATCCCCCAAGACCACCATTTCGGCCGACGGGAACTGTGCCTGCGCGTCATCAGCCGCCAGGCTAAGATACCTGAACAGCTGAATCGCCTCCTCGTCCCCGTTGTGTGACCTATAAAGGCACACGTAGATGCGGCTCAGGGAACCAAAATCCACGTGCACCCACAGAGCGGAGAAGGAGGGGTCCTCCATGCAGCTTTGCAATTCAAGGTGTTGTTTGGTTTTGCTACTTTTCATGAATGGTCGTATCGTTAACAATCACACGAACGGCATTCTGATCTCACCAATATTTGCAATAAAAAGAAAATGTTATGTGTGTTATGATTAGTTTCTTATCACTAAATATCCATGATCCCACTTCATTTATAGATGAAGGATTGACGAGTACTATCATATAAAGCTATTTTACCAATCGTCTGGTAATTAAATAGAAATTATTCATTGTATTCAAAACGAGCAAATTACTTCTCTACATGACTCATGTGATTTAATATGCGCATCCGCATACTTAAATGAGTAATAATGTGTTGCATATTAAATAACTAATATTTTTCTTATATTTTGCCAGTGACTTCCTCACCTGATCGTAAAAAAGAAGCACAATGTTCAGCATCATGCATCTAGATTCAGAACAAATAGTACTGATCTAGAAAAACAATTACGTCTCGCCATTCAACGCAAGTAGAGACAAAATGCGATAAGTATAATAATTATTCAAAACTGTATTAGCCCATATTCGCCCCCTGCAGGGCACGGGCCTGCTCTAATATCGAGAGTACTATTGAGAGTGGTCAGGCCATATAATCCACCATACTGGCCTAGTGCGGAATGGCGGACATACTAATTCTGAGAAATCGCTATTTTATGCAGGTTTGCTCACGATGTTTTCCTTCACTGTTAAAGTGCGTGTTGATTGAATTTCAGTGCACATATTATGGCTCCGAAAAGTTAGAAATGTGCCCTGGCATTCGATTCGCAACCCTCGTGAACATGTTAGCAGCCGCGTCTGGTCTATTTACCAATAGGCCACCACACTTAATAGAATTCAAAAAGTTGAGTAAAATAATACAACATTACGCGAGTTGTGAGTTTCTCCTATGACCTGATAAGTAATAACATCTTATCGCAACCATGATTGAGTTCTTTATCAGGTCCACCGGGCAATACGAAAATAATTTATTTATTTTATTTATTTATATACTTTATTGTACACCATAAAATAGGAAAAATAACATATTAAATACTTAAAACTAAAGATATGGTAACAATTGGCGGCCTTATCGCTAGCTGCGATCTCTTCCAGGCAACCTTTGGATGGACTGGATTAATATAATAAAGATCTAATGGGGCAGTACAGAGGATGAGGTGAAAGAAAATTATACTATAATCCTATTTGTTAACCTAAACTGCGTTCTATATGTGGCCAGCAAAATAATTGAACTCCCTTGACGAATTAGCTCTTACGTGCAACTTTATTGGGTTGATTCGACAGGAGAGTTTCCGACTTACAATACCCAAACTCAAAGGATGTGTTTGTTGTTGAATTAATTGTCATCAAGTCGATTTAAAAGTTAAAGCTATGTAGTTTTTTTATAAAAATACTAAACATAAATAAATATACAAATAATTACGAAAACATTTCAGTTTGGATATTGAAAAAGTTGTATTTCCTGTTTAGCTGATTGTCTCGCTACAGAGTGTCCATGAAGTAAGAAGAGTATTTTTATCAAATGCCAATTTATTTGAAAAATGAAATCGTTGAATAAGGCTCTTCGATTCAAGTTAAATTTTATTATTGATTCATGATTGTTCGAGTTTATCGCCAATAAAAAATTAAGAATCAATTATCTAGTTTGTCCAATTTAATCGACCTGTTATTAATCAGTTTATTTAATATAAATCAAATTTATTTCCCACGTAGAAAATTGTAGACACATTAAATTTTAATAACCATATTATATTGTATGTTTCGTCTAGAAATTCTAGATAATTTTTCATATCTATTTTCCATCTGTAAATTCTAGATAATTTTTCATATTAATTTTTCATTTATAAATTATAGAATAATATTAATAACCTTAAATTATACTAAATACTATTAAGTATAATATCTACAATATATTTGTAACGTTCAGGTAAGTTTCATGATACGTACGAGTGACGTAGCAAAGGTGACGTAGCTAGAAGGAGTAGGGGGGAGTATAGGGCGCGCGGGGGGCGGGTGTGGCCGAGCCCGAGGACGGTGACCCGCGGGCGCGGACGCAGCGCCGTCGTCGCGGCCCGCTGTCCTGACCAAGGCGTTATTTATTCTGCCCAAGGTGTCACCGCGTATTTTGCGGCTTTCATTAATCATTTACTATGTTTTTTATGTTATTCTTAATTAGGATTAGTTTTCGTGATTAAATGGATGTTGGTCAAAACACGGTTTGATAAACAAGAAGGATTTAAAAAAAATTGCTATTGTATGAATTTCCATCTAATTCGATTGTTTTTATCCTAGACTACAAATTATAAATCTGTGCAAATAACTACATTCGGCTACAGTAATTTAATGATAGAATTTCCGCGTCGTTTACATTGAAATTAATATTATCTTTATGGCTATTGACTATTAAGAGAACTTTGATAATAAATACACATATTTAATACGTAAATTAACGAGAATCTACAACAAGATTCTCATAGTTACTTGTATACCTACCTATACTGACTTTTCTCTCGGATGAAATATGATGCAAGCCGCAAAGACAATTTTTAATCTCTGCTATAATGTATACCGTAATGGTACAAAATGTTACACTCAAGTAAAGGTAGTAAACTAGTTTAATTGATTAATTATATACGAATACCAAATCGAACAAATTGAACAAACTATAGATGTTTTTATCACCAATCGCATTAAAAATATCTAATTGGTTTTAAGTTTATCAAAACGTGTACTGCCAAGCAATTTGTGTTTCAACGAGATACGTGTATTAATTATTCATCACTAATTAGCAGTTTTGTATCAGAGCGAGTCGGTAGATCAGAGCGGTTGCTCATGCCGGAAACAGGAAGGGGGCAATCAACATTCCTAAAAATATCACACATTTGGAGTTCATCCGGCGAACGCCGCGCCGCGCCTCGGCCCTCCTGCAACTTATAACCGTCTGCTCACATCTCCGCACACGAATATTGTGCAAATAACTACTGTGTGAAGAAAAGTTTCAACAAACTCGTATTTGTATACTGTCTAAAAACGCTCTATTGTTTTATTTACCATTTTTACGATGAATGGTGCAGTTTTTTAAGCGAGTAAAAAAAATCTGAGATATTCTCGTCAACTGTAGATGTAGTCAAATGATTTTACAATCCAATAATGGTTATAGTAAAATTTATATGAACCGCATGGGATATAGGTAAGTCAAGGTTAATCATAGATTTTCCGGCCTTAATAATACTTTAAACAGTGCGTATTGTAAAATACAACACACATTTCGTATATCTCTAAATAATCATAGAACCAAAGTCACCTCAGCACGAGATTCAGGATCTAATAAAATTACCTACTCTTACTAATTTAATTTTGATTTCCCATCCTCTAAAAATAAATAAAACTGTATGCAGTACGCACCAACCGTCCACCTATATAAATCTAATGTGTACACACTTAGGTAGCTTATCGTCACATTACAATGTGTAATAGCTGTAACCGATAACATCGACCTTCCTATCGAAAAAAGCGTTCAATATTTATCGAAATGTCATCGTAATAATTATTATTTATAGTTCGGTCAGCACGGCTGATATTACAATTCCCGACAAGTACGCGTCTAGTACTCGCCGGCACATAATTAGATAATTTCTATTATTTATATGCGAAGTGTTGTGTGTGAGGCGCATGGAAACGACGCTGCTTCCTTCGCTGGCTGCGTACGAAGAAATCCTTCGACGGGTTCTCGTTAAAGAGGATGTAGCCACCGGCACCGACACCGGCTTCGATGATTTAATTTACAAAAAGTTCCTGTCGTGAGCGCTGGTCGCTTTTCCTGCAGGTGACGCGCCACGTAAAGCGCTTTTCATTTCCTCTATGGTAATATCGTAAAACGTGTCAGCGTACTAATGAGATACGGGATCCAGTCACGACTAGCCGAAACAATACCGTCGTAGATTATGGACATCGTTGAATAATGTTGTTGATTTATTAGAGGATGTGCGGACTAAATCAGATGTGGTTTCAACTCACTTCTATAAATCGACACCAACTGCCAGTATGATTCATTTTCCGACATGCGGTCTCCTTTTGGAGGCTTTGCCGCAAAAAATAAACGCTATATCAATCAGGGCTGTTATTACATATTAGTATTAATATTTTTGAACACTAGCGTACCGGCGCGGCTCCGCCCGGTTGCAGATATACTTTTTTGAAAATATTGTATCAACTACGTTCTTCAGGGTTAATTTAGATTCCTAATGGTAAGAAATCAAATTGCTCCAGTAGTTTAAGAGCCTATTCAATGCAAACTAACAATCAAATATTTCCACTTTATAATATTAGTAAGTATAATATAAATATACTTTTCAGAAATTATCCTACTTAAATAATACACAATTATCACAAATATTAATAAAAAGACAGAAAAATAATATTACGGCGTATTTTAAAATAAATATTTAAATTTAAAAGACTGTAAAAATCAAATAGTATTTACTAAGTCTATATATATAATGTCTATGTATAAGTAATAATTTAATTAAAAATTAAAACAGCGACTTCAATGTGCACTGCAAAGTAATAAATAATATATATTTCATTGTGCTAGTACACATTGATTAATTTTCTTATTGACTAGACTAGCCAACAAATCTTAAATACGTAATATTTTGAAGGCGGGTCGCCAAGTGCCAAACGAGAACAAATTTAAATAATGTAACACAGTTGAATATGGTTGAATTTTATTTAATTTTAATTACCTACTTGTAGATGTATCGTTGGCGCTCAGTTAGGTCCATATGTAAACTAGAAACAAATTAATTTAACATATTGATCCTACGTATACATTTGTTGAAATTTTAATAGAATTAATGTGTCATATGTGTGGTCTAATTTTAATGTATTGCATGCGATCAAAGATACAGTGGTCCAGTCAACTCCAGGGTACACCATTGACTTATTGGAGTCACTTGCATATTTATATACAATTACTTTAACAGTGATAGGAATCATAGTGAGGAAAGTATAAGAAAGGGAAGTGTTTTTAAGTTTGTATGTTTCCCTCGATTGTAGATAAGTCCGATGCTCAACAATCTTGATTAAGAGCTGATATATTATCCATCCATCAGCCAAAGGAAGTCCACTGCTGAACATAGGCCCCCCCAATGATTTCCACAGAGACCTGTTGGAGGCAGCCTGCATCCAGCGACGTCCCGCGACCTTTACCAGGTCGTCGGACCATCTTGTGGGTGGACGCTGCGCTTTCTGCTACGTGGCCTCCATTCGAGAGAATTTTAGTTCTCCTACGGATCTCCTCATTTCTGATGCGATCTCGTAGGGAAACCCCGAGCATAGATAGCCCTCTCCATAGCTCGTTGAGTGACTTTCAGCTTCCTAATAAGGCCCATAGTGAGAGACCACGTGATATATTAAGGACGGGCGATTTTTCTATTAGTTATCAGGACAGGGACTGGAATTTGCACCCGATATGACTATAGACTCTCGCCCCCAATCACGCCTAGGGACAAAACACGCAAGGCGTAACGTGGGTGTCCTGGTTAATACCAGGAGAATCTCTGCATACCCCTTCTGGGAAAATGGCGTGAGTTTATATAGATTACAAATTAATATTGCGTGTAAAATTGCGTGTTATTTGCTAGGATGTTTTACATAAGTTGGCTAGTCTAGTCAATAAGAAAATTAATCAATATAATAATAAAAATTAATCAAACTAGCACAATGAAATACAGGGTATATCAAGACTGCTACCGAAAACGAAGCCGGGTGGTAGTTTAAGCGACTTCAGATACAATGCAACAGAAAAAGTTGCAAAAAAAAGCGACAATTTTTTTTTGTAATTTTTTTCCTATTGCCATATTTTGGTGGTAAATACATTTTTTCCTAAAATAATAGTGTATACCCTTTAATTTATAAATACTCTAAGATATAAGAGAGTTTAAATTATTATTTTAGCAAAATCTATGGATTTACCACCCAAAAATGACGATATTTAAAAAATCATAAAAAATAATTGTCGCGTTTCTAAGCGAAATTTTTAATTGCATTGTGTTTGTAGCCACGAAAACTACCACCCGGCTTCGTTTTCGGTAGCAGTCTTGAGATACCCGGTATATATTATTTATTACTGTGTAGTGCACATTGAAGTCAGTCTTTTAATTTTTAATTAAATTATTTTATTTATTACTTTTTAGTTTTCATAAGCATTGTAATGATGCCAAAGGTAATCATATAATGAAAACTGGAATCAATGTATATAAAAAATGAACCTTTGTGATCCTTTATAATTTGAAAAACGAAAATTAATATTTTATGATTTTTAAGGAAGCTACACTGTCATTTCTTTTTTATGATAAAGAAAATACTAAAATCGGCTCAACCTGCTAGAGATATTGAGTACACTTATGCGTGGTAATCATTCGTTACCCCCTCACCTCTACACCTTCTTCACTTCCTATTTTTAATAAAACACATATACTTAACCTAATGGACATTCATTCAATCATTGCGTTTCTGCAAAGTTTTGTGGAGGTCTGCTCTCCAGATTCAGATCATCACCATATTTAATGTGACCAACATTATGTATAATTCGTTCCGAAGAAATGTTATTTAAAATCATTTATTTAGTGTCGCAGGTACTTAGTATTTATATTTGTATATATACCCCGCCCCCTTCCCACGCCCCTTTCTACTTTCCCCTTTCCATCCCTCCCCCCCTTGTAGTAATAAACTTATACTGAACCTAATGTAAAAAGAATTATTGCTGTACTGTTCAATTTTGAGTTCTGCCCTTCAGGTCCAAAGATATTCATCAGGTCCTCACAATATTTTTTTTGGTCTAACCTATCATATAATACTCTTTGACAAAAAAGTTATTTTTAAGTCGGTTAAGAACTGCCGGAGATATTGAGTATTGACAATTGTACCTATTTTCTAACCCCTCACCCCCCCACCCCCACCCTTTTCCCATTTTCACCCTTTGTAATAATAATATACTTATACTTAATTTAACGCAAAAAGAATTAATGCTGGACCGTTTAATTTTGAGGAGTTCTGGTCGGCAGATCCTAAGATATTCCAATTTTATATGGGACCAACTCTGTATATCATGCTTTCCGGCAAAAAAGAAATTTTGCAAAATCGGCTCACAATTGCCGGCGTAATCGCGTAACAAACAAACAAACAAAAAACAGTCGAATTGATTACCTCCTCTTTTGAAGTTGGTCAAAAATGTTATTTTGTTTTACTCAGTTTTACAGTAACTGTATCTACTAACGCCATCTGTTGATTTTATAATAAACTTAATTGTCAACTAACTAAAATGCGTTTTGTTGGTAGCATTAAAGGTCAGGCGCTTAGCGCCCGTCGCATATAAAGTCATTAGTTGGTTTGGTACCCACCTTAGCTTTATAACGATGCTATCCTGGGTTCGAAACCCAGTTAAAACTTTCCAAATTGCGTGGTTGCAATTTCCGTCATTGGTATTCATGCCTGATACGATAATAGGTTCGCACTCTATAAACGACGTGTGATGGAAAAAGCTTGGGAAATTGTGTGCATATACGCTGATATATTTAGGGTTGATTGCTTTATCGGAAGGAATCAGTAGGTATCGATAGTAATCACTGATAGGTACCTAGAAGCTAGCGCCTACCAAATTCAGTTCAGTAGTTTATTCTAGTCTTCGAGTATTTAGTAGTTGTGGCGAAATTCTGAAAGCAAGCCTAAAAGCTGATATAAATTCTGATATAGGACTGACCATTATCACGCATTAGGGGGACGTAAAGAACAACTATCAGAGCAATGTGTGGGAAAAACTGCAGACTTATAGATAATCAATACTTTCAATACTCCATTAATTTAATCAAATGTGTCGACTCATAGGACCCAGACCCGAAACAAATTATCAAACTCGAGTCCTTAGGTTTCAATCAGCATCATATCCAACTCAGTCATGGTGGCTGTCAACATAGGTAGTCGAAAGAGCGTGGGATTTTCTAGACATACACGTATTTTTAGATAATATCGAAGAAACATTGGAACTTAAACCTAAGGGTGTTATTCTTGCTTTTGTTAATTTTTTTTAGTGATAACAAATAAAAAACAAAGAATAGCACATACATTTATTAGTGAATTTGTAATAGTAAATAATTATAATAGTACTGATCATGTAGAACACGCCTATGGACATATATATTGTTTTATTAGAAAAATCGGATAGCAACTATAGATTAAAATTTATTTCCAACTGCTGTAATATTTAATGTTTATATAAAAGTTATCTATTAGTAAATAATATACATTATGTATATTTGTTAAAATTAAATTAACTATTTTGTGTTATGAGGTGTGTGCATTATTAAACATAGCATTGCTGTAATATAGCAATTCCTTCAAGGCGAAAATAATACTACACATTTTTGTGCTACTAACATCATTGTCTTACAAAAATAATGGTTAAAATTATATAATATACATTACATATAAATTAATGTTAAAAATAAAATATGAAATTTTAAAACACTACCTACTTAAAATTAAATGTAAGCCATCACATTTTTATTTTATTTTATGGTTTTCTTGCACTATTAGTAAATTTAAATGCTTTTAATCCAAATATGAATGAAATTTAGAAATTTTAAGGTCACTTGTGATAGTAAAAGGGTTAATTTCTGTATGTAAAGAATACTACTAGATACACATTTATTATGAAGAAAATGCATAAGAAATGGGACTAGTAAATGCTTCATTCTTCTGGTACATTCTAAATGTAGAATAATCTCACTCGAGATGTCGTTATCAACAGATCTCCATCAAAGAATTTAGTTTCAATCACCACATTGCCACTGAAAAGAGAAAAAGTTGTTATGTTACAGTAATTTATTTACATAATAAATCTACCGGAAAATGGTCTGTAGAAGGATGAAAAAAAAACTATGTGTAGATGAAGCTGAATTTCATCTATGATTTACACATCAATTCACATTTTAAAGATCCCCTTTCCACCATGGACACATCTTTTTTATAATAATGAATACAAACATAATATGTAGTTTTATTCAGAACAGAATAGAATAGAAAAAACCTTTATTTGTTCATTATTTATATGCAAATCCTTATTTCTAATACCTATTTTATGCCTAAAAACTATTAATCTTCAACTAACATTCCTCAACCATGTAATGATTTCATTGATTAACTATTCAGTTGAATATAATAAACCTAAGATACTTAAACAAAACTATTCTGCTTACTTTAAAACATTAGCAGGCATCATTTGTGATTCGGGCGCTGACTCTATCACTGACTGCCAGGTATTGGTGGAGTTTGGAATCACATAACCAAACTCGAAGAACCATTCCTCTAAACACCGGCCTTTAAACAATACTTTCTGCAAACAAATAATTTATTATCAAGTATTTTATTTTAAAAGTAATTCTAATTTCATACAAATTAGTCTCACATTTAAGCGTTTATGTTTAATCAATATATTATACATTGTAGTTGATATCTCAGCAAACAAATAAAAGTATATTAAGGTGCATCAGGGTACCACCGTAATAGTAATGCATAGTAGATAAGAAATTGAACTCATGAAATATGTGAGTTTATATTTGTACCCCTTCAATACTTGTATTACAGTGTTACCCCAATTTGCACCTTAATAAATATATGTATTCTCAATACAGATTTTTGTTATTACAAGCCTTGTCCCTAAGGTTTTCGCCTCCTTCTCCACTATTGTCTCTTACATTTTCTTTAAATATCAATTACATCATACCTGCTCCAAGCGGAATCTGTCCATTGACTCTATAGAGCTGAAGTTCATCTCTCGGGAGACAACTCGGCACTTCAGGATCCTTTTAGGAACTCGAGCCTCGTGTTCCACATCACTGCTTGACATATCCTCATTGTGTTGCCAAAGGATCTTGCCTGAAATTTAGAAACATTTGAATATAATCAATTTGTATTATTATAATAATCAAATAAATAGGATAGATTTTGGTCTTATTAAAAAAATATAAAACTGATGACATTTGTTGAATAAAAAAAAAAGAATTGACCAAAATGAATGAGGAACATTCCTACTGTAAGCTGTTATATTAGGTGATGATGTCATTGGTGAGATCAACATGATACCTTCTAAAAGATTGGTAACAAAACTTTTCAAATATTGGCTTTTAGAGGGAAACAACACAGTTTTATGTCTAATTCTGGGTTCCTATGCAATAGACGTTAAAATAAATTCAAAGTTTATACCTGTATCAGCATCACGAAGATTCATCCAATTACTGTTTTGGAGGGCTAAGAAAATTTATATGTTAAAAGAGATAGTTCATTGATAGTTGACTGTAGGAACGTTAATGTAATTTTAACGGCTCCATGTCCTTGACCGTTAATGTATAACGTGTACATAAGTACCTCCGTCATTTATATAATAAATTGAGGGTACTTTACAGATAAATGCTAATCACTGGTTTACACGTACTTGATGATTCATACAGTGGCTAACTACTTTAAGTATAAGTATATGAACATGAAATGATTATAAAGCCAGTTTATGGCACAAATATGGGCTTATACTAAGTAAAAAAGGATACATCTGGAATCCTTTGAGAATGGTCTCCACCCGATCTTGTTTCACTTCCTCGGCAGATAATACTTCTGTCATGGTTTCTAAATTCGGTTTTCAGTGTATTTGACTAGAAACTAGAGATTTACAAAATAATTATTTAAGAAACTATGGAATCACAAAAAATACAAACAATACAACACATTCACATTGACTTTGACAAGTGTACAGTTGTTACATGTTCAGAAATAACCGATGAGCCGATTCAAATCGATTATCGTATGCATTTAAAATTGTTGTTGAGAATTGATAGGTATTCAAAATTCAAATACCTATTTTATGTAATAAAGTCTACTCAAATTATCCAGTTTTGAAATGCGCGTTTACTACTTTTCGCTTATTACAAAAGAAGTACGCTAAATTTGGTTGAAGTAACTCATATATTATAACATGGATTAGATAATATATTTTGGTATTCCCAATTCTCTTGTTTACTTGTGTATTACCTGGTATTTTTGAATTTTGGAATGGAACATTATCAGTTTCTAACTTAATTTTTATGAAACAAAATAGAACTATAGAACAAAATGGCAGACTAGACGCGACGATTCCAATATTTTAATTTAATCGACTGGAGTACTTTAGGAGTACTGCACTAGTGTGCAAAAATGACGTTTCATTACAATTAAATTGTGTGTTTCAATTACAATTAATGTAAAAACATTAGATAATTATTGCTCAAGTTGCCACCCAGCATGGGATAAGCTAATTTGATTATCTTCATTGTAATTTTATTTCATAACGTATGTAAATTAATTTATCAATAATTTGGTCAAATGAATATTTTACATTTTGTACCATCCGTAAGTATTTGCGTTAAATGGACCGTCCAGAGTAAGATGGTTGGCTTTGACAGATTGTAGAAGAGAATGGAATAGAATAGAACAATTATTGATGGTATTTTTGTTTACTTACGGTTAATTTTATGAAAACTTTATAAAAAGTTAATAAGTGGCGAATGTTCACGTTAAATCGCTGCATTTATGTAAAGTTGAAATTAGAAGTTATTTTGAATTCGTGAGATTTTTCTATGAACTCAAAAAGCGAAACTGACGAAGCTTCAAGGTAAAATATATTTTCGTTTAACATCGTGGATGTTAACGTTTGTGCGATTTTGGTCCGGCTGTGTGTTTTGCCTATACCTTTTGTTTATTTATTTAGCACGCGTGTGTTTATTTGCGGCGTAATTAAACACGAGATAAAGGTTAGGCAGCATTACTTGCTATTTTCGTTCTTTGTTTTGGTCTGATGTTACTGCGTAGGGAGTGTTGTGGTCACGTGAACGAATGTTTTGTTGACACCGCAGGGGGAGCGAAGCATCATCGTCAAAAAATTCAACCCCAACTAGCAGTGAAGAGCAAGCAACATCGAGTTTATGCCCTGGTGCGGAAACCGGCAACTCAGGGGACATTATGAAGCGAGCTGCGGCTAAACAATTGATTGAGAGATATTTTTATCAATTGCTGGATGGATGTGGTAATCCCAATTGTGACAATCAGTATTGCGCTTCAAGTGGAGAGGTGATTATTTGGTTCTAACTGGTAATGTCTAGATGTACTCATTCATTCAGTAATTTATATAGTTCTGTGCAGAAACTGGGAAGTTACAGTGCACATTTCAGGTTCAAGTCCTTGTGTATATTTATAAAACAAAGAAATTGTAATTTTACAACACAAATTCAATCATTTAAGAAAAATATCACATGTAAACAAAACTGTTGGATCTAATACTTTATTTTAGCATTCTTGATTTATTTATATCACTGACTTTTATAAATGAAAATAATATTTTTAGGCAAGGAATTTATCACCTAATGAGGCAGCTGCTGAGGCAATAAAGTTATTTTACAAAGAGGCTCGCCTATGTGACACTCTACCCAACAAAGTACCACGCACTGAAGCTTCACCTTGTGATAATAATGCCAGGTTTATAATTTATTTTTTAACTATAATTTATGTGATAAAATAATGATTGTAACATATGGTTTATGTAAATATTTAAGTCTGTAGGCTACTTTTGGAGTACTGCTGTACTACTGGAGTTTGCAATTATTGATAGAATTATTAAATTTGTCACATGAGGATAAATCACTTGGAAAATTAGTAATTGCAGGCCCACTCAATCCATATAAATATTTCTGGGATCTATAAATGTTTTTATGTCTGGGTATGAAAAGGACTTTTGTGATATCTCCTAAATTATATTTAGTGACTTTTAGTGTAATTCAATAATCAATTAATAGATAGTTTTTGATTTTATTATTTAAAGTATAGTTTTTTTGGCCTTTAGTTGGTATGCCTGAGATACTTATGTATAAGGAAACACAATACAAGGGCCAACACATTTATTAAGCTAGGTCAATAAATAATGAAGGAAATTGTTTTATATAAGTTGCTTTATAATAGTATGTCTTATAGTAAAAATTGTCAAAATAGTTGCACAAAATATATAAAAGACACAATACTTATAAGAATGGATCTTTTTAGCACAACATGCACCACATCAAATTTGGTTGATGATAAAGACAACAAAGAGAAGGACAAAGAAATACCCACATCCAGTGCAGCATCACAAGAGATCACATTGACAGAGGAACCACATACTAGTCATAATGTATCTCAACAGAAAATATCCAAATCACGTAGTCATAACAGTGAGTATTTAATTCGCCATAATATACAAACATACTTGTCACCCTTAGAGTATTTATAATTAGAGGAAGCTCTGGTACTTCAAAAGTGTGGATATAAATGGTGGTACAATGACACCTTCTCTGCCCTCCTTTTGGCTGAGCTTTGACAGGTTGCCCAAAATGCCCAATTTTTTTTATTGCTATGAATACTGAGACATGATCCAAATTGCCTAATGGTAAGTGGTAACCTCTCATGGACAGCAGCAAAACCAAACAAGACCATGAATAAAAAAGCACTGCACTCAACATCCCGAGACATAAGATTTAAAGTCTCAATATGTCCAGTAGGTACTCTGACTATAGTGTCATTCAAACTGGAATACAGTGCATTTACACTTCAGTTTGGCAGGGGAAATAGACAATACGGTGGTACCTACCCAAGAAGCTTCTCACATATGAGAGACCTACCACCAGTAAAATGTAAAATCATTGCCTTGAGGGGTATAGAAGTAATTAGGGAATGTGAAATGTGATGGTTTGTTTTCCAATTAAAGTCTCAATATGCGTTACTTATTAATTTTATGATCTATGAATACTTTAAAAATCTCTCACATTAGGATTCAATATATTCCGAAAACACAAAGGATTTTTGTATAACAATGTTTAATTTTATTCATTAAATACTACTTAATAATTTATAATATATTGTTCCTTTTACATTGAATTGATCATTTAACATTAATATAGATTTCATCACTTTTCACTGGTTGCCATTAATGTTTATAATTATTGTCTCATAATTAGACAAGTAATGGCATAGTTTTAATGCAAGTAATTATACAATGCATTAAATAAATGTATTGTAGGAATAGTATTGAATTCAAAATTTATCATTAAGGTGTTAATTGCATTGGTCATGCAAGAAAAGGGTTGCTATTAGGAATACCCTAATTAATGATAGTGATTAGGAAGTTTCTATAAATTTAGGTTTCTTATTTAATGTATACCAGTTAAAATTCAGTAGTGTCTTGTGCCCCACACCAGAATTAAAATGGATAATAAGTTTGCCTGGTTGATAAAAATGCTTGATGAGTTAATGTTGAACTTGTTAGATGGGGCTCCATTGACTGAGGAACGTATCTATGAGTTGTGTGATGAGTGTCTACAGAATAAAGTGAGAGAACCGCTGATACGGGCACTGGGGGAAGCCTTCACACAGCCTGCCATACTAGCCAGATGTTTTGCCAGTAAACTCACCGATGACTGTACAAATGAAGGGAAAATTGCAGGTTAGCGTTTATGTCATTATTTATTTTTGATTGGTATTTAAAAATAAACTAGGAGCCTAGGTTGGTGAACTTTTTTAGAGTTGTGGGCGAGGACGGCCACTGCTATGCTTGTCGGATTAATGCGACTAAGTAAAGGTCTATTGCCCATAGCCTCGCAAATTGCATGTGGTCTATGCTTATTTAGAATTTGCTTTTGTGGAACATTGGCGCACTTAACGCAATAAAAATCTTGGTAAAATTTTGTTACTCAAATATGTTGAAAATACCTAAAATCTCGCATTGAATTGAGATTTAAAACTAATCTATATTTCTTATTTAATCTTACAGATAAAGAGTCAAAGGCGATGAGTTTACCTAGCGATCCGGATAAGGATGTGGACAGTGTAACAGGCCCTGGGTTGGATGTCGCCTCGTGTCGCAGAGCTTTTCAGTACCTAGCTAAAGTGAGTTCTTATTTTGTATTATAGCACCCCATAGTCAGTCTTTTACCATCAAAATTGTTTAGACTAGTTTAATCCGCGCTAGTCTAGCATGGGTTGACGTACTACACATATTGTAGAAATAGCGATGTGTCCAAGGTTTGATTTGAGCAGTATGTAATGCTTTCTGAATAATTTCGCTTAAAAAATATAAATTCCATATTATGAAATAACTGAGATATTAAAATTCTTAATAGTGCAGTGGGGACATTCGTTTTCTCTCTTGCACGTATGCACGATATGGAGGGTGACGTCAAGTCGCGTCGCGTCGATTTGTACATGTAGTATCCATTTCTAATATTCCTACTACAAAATTTTAAATATTTGTATCTTGCTTATTACTATAAGGATTAAAAAAATGATTTGATGATGATGATATTGCCTTTGCATCAGATGCAGTGGAGTCACTTTATACAAAGTGTCGGTGTTATAAATGCTTTCAATTGCAACATCATTAAATAACGTCAATTAAAACAAATTAAAATTATTAGATTTTATATCGCAATAAAATTAAAAAAATGATATTTTCAAAGAAAGTAAATAATAAAATAATTTAGTTAAAATACAACATGCCCTATATGTTTACCTACTTGCCCTCAGTTGACCCAGACATAAGAGTGGCAACGCCGCATTTTTCGTCACCACGTAACGAATGGTATCATTTGATTTGGCGCGGTGATTCCTTTGTAGTTTTTAGGCATCATTTTATTTGTTTAATAACAAATGTAAGTAATAAAAACATTCCCAATCAAGTCCCCTTTTACACAAATAAAGTAGGTCAAAATTGCTTCGTCGGGGGATCAAAATAGCACATCGCGTAAAGTATTACTGCTACTAAACAGACCTTCAAACAAACCATATCGGTGTATTCCACAGCTGTAAATCGCGACATCATGAACATGAATAAAATGCTATCGTAATTCGTAATGTATTGTGAGCAACGCACGCGCATTCGCAGAGAACAAGCACGGCGCACTGACTAGTGACTAGGCGACGCGACGAGTGGGGCGGGGCCCGACTCCCGAGTCGCCCCTGACCCCCGCAGGGTTGCTAGGTTAGATTTTAAAAAATACGGGAAAAGTTTCGTAAAAAATAGTAGATGGATGTAAACCACAGTGGATTATTATACTGTTCATTACAGGGATATTTACAGTAAGCGATAATACACATACATTATTAAAAATTACAAGTATTCTGTAAAAAAAGACTGTTAATCGCTGTATGTGTTACTATTCTATTTGTTCATAAAGTACTGGAGATATAATAAATAAATATTAAATACTCGCAACAGTTAAATACATACTCATGACCCGACATTAAGATCGAGTTTATTAGAATAGAATAGAATAGAAAAACCTTTATTTGTTCATTAAAGTACACATACACTGATACAAAACTAAAATACAAATCTATTACAAATACTAATATTACAAATATCTAATAAAAAAAAAAAAAGTGTAGCAGCATATGTGTTGCAGCAGAACAAAAGGGTGATGACTCAGCATACGTTCACTCACACGAGCAAACACTGATATTCTGCCATTACCCGGCTGGAGAATAGTGGCGGAGTAATGAATTCATTAGTCTGAGACGCAATTCAATTTAAGAAGTACACACTACAAAAATGACACACAAACTACTATGCACACGTAAACAAAAACATGTTATGATTTCTTGGTAGTAATATGAATAATAATTATAATTTATAATAATAAAAGAAATAGGTAAATAAAACCACACAATACACCACAGAAACCTCTCAATAACAAAACAATACAAGACATTTATTTTGGAAATGATCATAAGTACAAATTAGAGTGAATCACACAGCAAAATCCGCTAACAACCAACCACTAGGTACATTTGATTTTTGCCTCTCTAGAAGCATGGTTTTAACATGCTTTTTAAATGAGTACTTCGATTTTATATGTTTTAAAGGTGGAGGAATATTATTCCAACATTTGGTTGAGAGATAGCGGAAACTACCGGTAAACGCCGTAGTTCTATGAGGATGTGACTCTAAAGTGCCACGCGCATCTCTAGAGCCGTATCTAAGGTGAAAACTTGAAAATCGTAGCTTACAGAATAAGTATTCCGGTTTCTTGTATTTCATGACATCGAACAACAGGCATGCCAAGTGGAGGTGTCTACGAGAACTCATGTTTAATACTGAAGCTTGGTTTAGGTGTGGAGAGATGTGTGTTCTTGGTGGTATATTGTAACAAAACCGACTACATGCATTTTGGACACGTTGCACAAGTCGACGTGTTTTAGATATTAAGCGTGGTCCATATATTAGGTCTCCGTAGTTCAGTTTAGAAAGAATTAATGATTCACAAAGTGTAATACGCACCTTCTCACTAAGCAGATTCCTTATTTGGTATAAAATCTTAAGACGATAAAAACACGATCTCACCAAGTTTATTATATGATTTTCGAAACGCAACTGACTATCAAACAAAATACCCAAATTTCTAGCCTCGTTCACCCGTTCAATACATTCATTACCAATTTTGATAACCGGATTGTTTGCCAGGGTCTTCAATATCTGCACCTTAGAACCGAGGATCATAAATTTTGATTTACTCGGATTAAGAACCAAGCAATTCCTATCTGCCCATGAAGACACATTTTTGAGATCTTCATTTATTTTAATTATAGATTCATTTAACTTTTGGGGCGGTCCCGATATGTATAACTGAAGATCATCGGCATATAGATGATACCGGCAATGTTTTATACTTTTAATTATATCTGCGCTATATATTATAAATAATAGAGGACCAAGAATTGATCCCTGGGGGACCCCACGATAAACTGATTTAAGAGAAGAAATATATGCACTACCGTCCTCCCTAATTAACTTTACTGCCTGTGTACGATGACTCAGATAACTATTAAACCAAACCAAAGTTTTTGAATCAACACCATAATATGACAGCTTAGACAAAAGTAAAGGAATACTTATACTATCAAATGCACGTGAAAAATCCAGCAACACAAGACATGTACTATTTCCGCAATCTTGTTCCCCGAGAATATTGTCGACAACATCCATTAGTGCAGTTGTTGTTCCCATACCCCTTCGAAAACCAGATTGATATGGGCTCAAAATATTATTCGCTTCTACGTAACTGCATAACTGCGTATATACTATCTTTTCCAGAATCTTAGATAGATAGGGTAAAATGCTTATGGGTCTCAGATCTTTAGGATGAACAGGGTTTTGTATTTTAGGTAATGGTGTCACGATAGCCGACTTCCACACACTTGGTACGCTGCCCGACTCAAGCGATTTGTTAATTATTATGGTTATAACCGGTAATAAATGCGGCAAAGTTAATAATATCATATCCCTACTGATACCGTCAGCACCGATAGCGCCGGTGGAAATGGATAGGAAACATTTACTAACTATCGTTTCATCTACGGGTCTCAATACAAAGATACTGTCATTGAATTTGTGTGTTTCAAAGTACTGCAACTCCGAAGACGGCACCATGATACTTCCAGGCACATCAAGAAAACATTCATTTATTTGACATGGATCATTAAAATGTTCAGGTAGACTCTCGGTTATCTTTTTGTTAACTAAAATTGTGCTTTTAAGGTTTTTCCAAAGTAATTTTGAGTTATTTTTATTAGAGTTAATTTTAGTGTCAAAATACGCCTTTTTTTCAGATAATATACTACATGTTACCAATTTCTTTAATTCTTTATAATAATTCTTACTTTGTTCAGTATTTAACTGGCGGAATGTTTTATAGGCTTTGTCACGTTTATCTATCATTATTTTAATCGTATCAGTGATCCAAGGTAAATTATTTTTTGGTTTTATTTTAAGAGTTTTGAGAGGTGCATGCTCATCATAAAGAGAAGTAATAAGAGTATTGAAGGTATTAATCATACCATCCACTGACACTTCACGATTTACCAAATTCCAATCTAACGTTTCCAGATATAAGTTAAAGTCCTCCAATTTTATATTTTTGATCCGTCTGCAAGTTACAGTCTTTGTTGGTATATGCGGCCTTTTCACAGCTACTGTTACGTTAATCATAGCATGACCCAACCCTCCTGTGATATTACTGACGCTCACTTCACGCACAGGTGCATTAGTGCACACTAAATCCAAAAGAGTTTCATTTGTGTTAGAATAATGAGTAGATTCAGTGACTACTTGACTAAGTCCAAAACTGTGTAAAAAGTTATAAAGCTTTGTCGTATTAATTTTTTTTAACTCTAATATATTAATATTGAAATCACCAAGCAAAATTACATAATCATAATCAGATAAATAAGTAATGGAATCAGTCAATGCATCTAAGAACAAATCAATATTTATCCATTCTGGACGGTAAGCCGTGCCTATAATAAAACTGCGACCATTTATGGTTGTTGTTAACCACATTTGTTCTATATTTGCGGCGGGAAATTTAACAAAACGTACATTAATTCCTATTCTAGTATAAAATGCTACACCCCCTCCGTGGCCTTTGCGCATAGAGGTGGGGCGCGCAACGCACCGCAATCGGTAACAAGGCACGGCGCGGCGGGCGCTCGGCCCTCCTGACCCGCGCGTAACCATGTCTCGTTTATTGCAACTATATCGGGACTGAAACGATTCATTGCGAGTAAAAACTCATCGTGGCGCGTCCCGAGAGACCCCGCATTATACAACGCCAATTTAAGGAAATTAGTTTTTAAAATGCCCATAATCATTTACTGAGCAACATTTAAACTTAACTAGTCTGAATGGAATACCCCTGCCGTCCACAATAACATTATCAAAAGAGAAAAAAACAGAACGATCGAATGAACAAAATACACTAGTCGAATTAATAATGACACACACACTGCGCAAACAATAAACAAAACACAAAAATATATATGATAAAAATATGTATGTAATAAAAACCAAATTTCTCCTAAACAACATTATATGTAACATTTCTGCTCGCACAGTGTAAGAAGTTAGTATAAAACGCAATTTATAGTGTTTATAATGTGTCAAGATGAAATACCTTTTTTCATACACAGACAAAAAATAATAACAATTGTAAAGCCACGCAAAATAAATAGGTGTAAAATTAAAAAACGATAAAGTTGCTGCAACACATATACCTGACATGTAAACACAATTTCGAATTAATTCAATGCGAAAAATTTCCACAAAACAAAGTAATTTATAAAAATTGGCTAGGCAGAGGCAAATAAAAGTAACAAAGAATATTTTTATAATTGTTAGGCATATTTTAACGACAGTATTTATATTTAGAACAATAGAAAGAAAACAATTTATGGTAAATATAAGGCAAATGTATACAAAAACGATAAGGAATATTTCTACAATTATTAAGCATATCAAATCAATTGCACTTATATTTAAAGTTTGAAAAAATAAACAGATATTACTAGATATTAGGCTGAGATACATAAAAGTTGTGCAAAATATATTATTTACAGTTAATTTGAATATTTTGCCGACAATATAGACACCTGTTTGTACATTACGTGAAGTTTCACTGGATAGCTCCAACCGTATCAACTCCAAAAACACGTTGTAAGTCCTTCACCGTATGAATCCTGTGTCTGGGTACACCGACACCTGGATCCTTCCGCATGTAGATCTTGCCGTCCCTGGTCCACGCATAACGCCATTGGTGAAGTTCTTTAAGCTGGCGGGCCTTTTGAAATAACAGCCTATTCACCCTAGTAAGCCGTTCATTGACATAAAAACAGCAGTAGGGTCCCGGCAGTTCCATGTGTTCGGTGGTAACGCCACGCCGCACCCGCGCCGCCTGCAGCAACTGGTCTCGAACAGCACGTCGCGCTAGTCGCACCACAATAAGCCGCGGTCGCGAGGTACTCTCAGTTGTAGAGATACCTGGTTGATATCCGCGACCCACCCTTGTTGCACTGACCACATCATGTTCGGTTAGCGTTACGCCGAGTTTTTTGCCAACATTGTAGACTATATGCTGAACATTTTCGCCTCTCTGCTCGGGGATAAATGAAATTTCCAAGTCATTTAATAATAACTCCTGATCTCTGTCGTTCAATTCGGTTTTCAACTGTTGAATAGTCTCAGCAATGGCACCATCGGGATATTCAAATGTACTCAGCCGACTTTCCACAATCTCCATACGTGACGCCAGACTATTTACCTTTGAGTCACAACTATCGAGTCGACATATAATATTTGCCATAGATGAATTTAATTCCTGCAATTGATCTCGAACCGCCCTCATCTCCTCGCGGAACAAACGAAACTCAGTTAGCAGGACTTGCATATCCGCGGGGTCCGCGATAAAGTTGTGTACGCTGTTATTATGCATGTTATCAGAAACGTCGGCATCCAACGCTGGCGTTGGCAGTGTCTCCATATGTGAAACATCACTGCGTGAGCACGTTCCGCGTTGTAGGTTGACATTGTCGTGACCTCCACACACTGGAGAATTCAAATTCTCTGGCTGTTGGTTGTTATTACACCGTACACATGTCCACCACTTTCTCTTATCACTTTTCGCCATATTACCCGACACATTTGCGCACACTAAATCGTATGTCGATTTACAAATGCAACAGGCGATATATTTTCTATCTGTAACTATATTCCGACACTCAGCGCACATTATCGCCATGTTGTATTCTCAAAGTGTTCGTTATGTGCGTTGAAATAGAGTGCAGTTTTAAACGCCTAAAAAACTCCGCAATAAGCACACCCGCAATTGAAAGAAATCCGGACACTTAGCGCAATGAGTCGTCTCAAAAGTAAATTACTTATATTCCTTCAACACTACAGTACGTTTTTATTAATTTTAGTGGATTGTTTCTATTGTTGACTTGCAAGTAATTTACACCAAAACACACACTTGTAACTAAATAGCGAACACGTTTTTACTTTATTTTAATGGAGCAACACTTTTTACGTGTGCACCGCCGAGCGCCTCCCCACTCTCCTCCTATATTATATTATTAGACTACAAGCCCGTGGCAAAAAGTGATGGGTCAAATGAACCACGAGGAGACCTATTTAGTAAGATATAGGGGCTTAAAATAATAATATTCAGCACTATGCCGTCACTTGTAAGCTGTCCGTCTGGATGCAGATGAGACTTCAAAAGTACAGGGAGAGGGTGTATATTTTGGTCATATATTTTTGTACGGCATTTCTACCATCGATAGATCCATGAAAAATAATAAGAAAACACGTAGTGCCGTACAAAAATAGTGCGCCACAAATCTAGCAGAACGTTAGATATTCCGGAAATTTTCTTGGTAAATTTGGTCATTTGATTTTATACGGCATCGTTTCCATACAATTTCAATACCTCTTCTAATCCATTATTCCGCAACGCCGTACAAAAACTATGCGACAAGGGAAAAAAATCGGCGGTTGCAAACCACTCCCCTTCAGTGGTCCGGGAGGTGATTTGAAAAAGTACGGCATCGGTTTCATAACATTATGTAGCACTCAAAAGAACTAGTTAAAAACATGCCGTCAAAAAATATAGTTCATTTGAATGTATAAAATCAATAATACCTAAAGGAGATGGGCCAGAAATGTATGGGCCTTGGGCCGTTTGTAGTACATTACACCAAATTTACTTAGTGAAATTGGCATTCGATTTCTGTATGAAATACTATTATACGTTACATATTAGCTTTATACAAAAATAAATACCAAGCCAAGAACAGCAACACTACAAGGGGACAATATGGCGTCTGTCATAACATAATCATCAATACACACATGACTCCGAAAAGTCAGAGGTGTTCCCTATGTGCATATGAATAAATAATCATTTTATTATTAGGCATATGCACTTAATAAGCTCTTAGTTATTATAGTCCATACAAATGAATACGCTATAAAAATGGAATCGAATCTGATAGCAGCCATGTTTATTTCTATACCTTAATGTCTAGTAAAAGAACATACTAGCAATCATTTCTGTACAAGCTAACATTTCAAACATTATATTTAGTCTACCCCTAGAAGTCTAATATACTAAAGTATACTAAAGTATATTAGACTTCTAGGGGTAGACTATGCATACTTAAAAATAATATTATCCTAAGGTTTAAGATATTATTTTTCAAATAATGTATTTGACATTAATTCTAATTGGTTATTTCTGAGCACACATAAGGAAAAAGTAGGATTAATTGATGAAAGAAAACTAAAATCAAACAAAACTTAAGGACAATAAAGTACAACCAGATCTTGCTTTATATTTTTTATTTATATTCGCCTAAAAATAATCTCCAGTCAAAACATCTAGGAACAATGCCGGTGCTCCTATATTGTACTATTGGTAGCCCAACCTAAAGGCTAAATACCACAGTATAATCATGGTATGAGTACAGCAACCCACTGTCCAGTATCCAGCCATGTTCCTTTCAACATGAAGCACTTGTGGGTGTTAAGTATGTCCAAAAGAATCGAGATTGATACAATCTTTTTACGGCGGAGTTGGAATAAAATCTTGCTCATTGTCTACAGCTTGATTTATTTGCAGCCAGCAGTTTGTACAGATAATTGCTCGTCCTGATAACTAAAACAAAATAAAAAAGATTTAATATTGAAGATATCGAAGAATTATGATGAATAAATATCTCTTTGCAGTCACATGTGTATGATCCCAGGTCTTCTTCTTTAAACAATAGCGGACTATTGTTTAAAGAAGCATCTTAGCAGGCCGGCCGGATAATTGTATGAAATGTCTTGGGACAGTCATCTGATGCCATTAGATATTCCTCCTGGACGGCATTTGTGCTTACCATCAGACATAGTGTTGTTATTATGGATATAATTATAATATAATATATTATACATAACACAAGATCATCTGAGTGTCCAGAAGGAAATAAAAGAAAATGTAATTCATTTAACAATTTAAACAACAATATATAAAATATCATTTCTTACATATTTATGTACTAGTAGACTTGTCCTGTGGACACAATGCAATTCAGCTCTAACATGAATACTTTTGTAATACTCCATACTTTGTATTGACCTTGATTAATTGGCATAAAACATACATTTCCCAAATTAATGAAGACAATAGAATACTTAATTCTTGTTCTGCCATTTCAGCAATAAAACGTTTTGAAATACTCTACACGAGAGTGAATTGGCAGCCCATGTAGTTACTAAGATTCTGTTGAATGATAGAATCCATTTCAATTTTTGATTGCAGAAGTGCAATTCAACCATTTCACAACAATTGCAGAAGTGCAATTCAAGCAAAGCGCCACTTTTGATGTGCTGAAAAGCAGAATTGTGAGTTAGAAGAGAAATATGAACATAGAAAAACATAACAGTATTACTTACATGTGGCATTCAAAATATAAAATAATATGACCACTCACCAAAATACGAACTAGTAATTGCGTTTAAACGTCAAGATATATCATCTGCGAGAATCAGAATCCATAAAACAAAGCCAGGTATACAGAGAAGCAAATACACATTTGCGAAATGTATGCGAATAATAAAAAATAATACGAATTACGGCCACAGACGTAGACAGTTAACACAGAGTTTTGCAATTGCTGTCAAGTTAAACATTTTCGTTCTTAAACTAAAATCATGTAACATAAATAAAATAATAAATTGACTTCTTTAACAACATATATCGTCTTTTAAAAAGCAAAGAATATGGAAAAAGAAATATAGACAATAATTATAATTTGTAGGGGGGTTTTAAAAATAAGACATATTCAAGTTAAAGATAATGGGTTCGCGCATTTTTGAACGAAATGACAATTAGGCATCATGGAGGACAGATTATAGAAGAAAATATTGCTTCTGTACTAAAACAATCACATTTTTGTATAAAGCCCCCTGTTGTCCAAGAAATCTAAATGTATTTTATTTGAATTCCACATTTTTTTCTAGAATTTGTATTAGACGTACACAAAACGGCCCAAGATAGTACATCTCCTTTATCATAAATCTAACCTTGAAAGCTGTAAGGTCATTTGATCCTGTACGGCAACTACTTTTTTAACATTATATTGCTAAATACAATTGTAATATAACATTGCCATTCAATAAAAAATGTTCTAAAAGAAATTGAGAGGAAAACAAAATACGACTTTTTCATATTACTTGTAAAGTTTAAACTATCGTAGGTTAATGAAATACAGCAACTTTCTGAATATTATTGTTGTTTTAAATAGAACCTAGGTAAATGAATCGAGAAAAAATGATGCCGTATATTTTAATGTAGATCATATCTTTTGCTGACTAAAATGACACTACCATTTCAGGGGTAACTTTATGGTCATCTGATACTGTACGGCATCAACATATTTTCGAAGAGAACAAGTGTCAATATGTATTAATCATTATGCCGTCTATTTAAAGCGAAACTGAGGGTATATTATATCCAAAAATTTTAAACTATTGATCTCAGTATTCATATTCTTGAATAATTTTCGATGTAATCTACTTTATACATGGACATATATTTTTTTTAATTATCTTACTTTCTGATGTTTATTGATATATATACAAAAATGAAAAACAAATAGGAACCGTCAACTGCCCTAACTTTGATGTTTATGCCCTTTAACGGGAAATAAAGTCTAAAATACGATCGATTTTTATGATATTTACACATATTATCGTAAAAGTCGCGGGTTCGAATCCCATAGCCACAGATCACCTCCAATAGATACCGCATTACGATAGTTTTGTTTTGAACCGAAAACGCCAACGAAGGGAACTGCGCGGGGGGTGGGCGGGTTGCAGCGCGGTCACGTGGACTTCACTGGAGTGATGAGGCATAAGTCGATAAATAAAAAAATGTATCGATAGTTCGATTTGCCAGTAAGTTCATGTGTTATGATCGCTTCTATAACTTAATTACTAACTTGTTAAATGTTTGATAATATTTTTTCACCGGCCTGATCTGATAAATTATACCAGCCGGCAACTGCTAACTACGAATAAAATAGGATTAAGATTTATACTTTAGTATGGAACGATTTTATTTCTATTATTCACCGTGTATTTTTGTATACCATAATGGCGAAATACCCAAATTAAGTGTTGATATAAAAGATCAGATAAAAATATGAAATAGTAAATAACTAAACCTCACGCCCTAAAGGGCTACAATAACTTATTCCGATTCTTGAATTCTGACGGCGGCTGTAGTAAATGTAATATCGACAAGTGACGATGAAACCCACTTGACGAATTATGAATGTTTTTGAGACGATATACCGGGTATATCAAGACTGCTACCGAAAACGAAGCCGGGTGGTAGTTTTAGTGACTACAAACACAATGCAACTAAAATTTGCACAAAAAAACGCGACAATTTTTTTTTATGATTTTCAAATATCGTAATTTTTGGGTGGTAAATCCATAGTTTTTGCTAAAATAATAATTTAAACTCTTTTATACCTTAGAGTCCTTATAAATAAGAGGGTATACACTATTATTTTAGGAAAAAATATGAATTTACCATCCAAATACGACCATACAAAAAAATAACAAAAAAAATCGTCGCTTTTTTTTTCAACATTTTCTGCTGCAATGTGTCTGAAGTCACTAAAACTACCACCCGGCTTCGTTTTCGGTAGCAGTCTTGAGATACCCTGTATACAACGTATGTTAAAATTAGTACAATAGCTTGTGCTACTGATTCTCAATAAACTTAGTATACTAAAACTTATGATAAATACCCTCCCATTATATTTGAAAACGTATACAACTAGAGGGAAAAAAGGAAATTTAATTACACCAAAGATAAATAAAAAAATATTGTAAAAGTACCTTGTTAACAAATTTAACTATTTCAAATTACATAAAATAACGTAATTATGGTAATTTGCAATTTTTATTTAAAGCAATATATATTTTGTGACATTGTCATTTAATAAAATTATTTTACATTATTATTTTACAATATCAATATTTCTGGGAATTATATTATAAACATGCGTCAAACACTAGAAGAACGCGTGATTTCGCCAAAAAAAGATGGCTTATTACGGTTATTGCTATGCGAAAAAGAGACGGCTGATTCTCCATCCGAACTCGACTGTTTGACATTGATACATTAGCCAGTATAAATTGAGCTCGCTCGGGACCAAATTAATTTAAAGAATATTAGTTATCGATGGAAACTTATTGCGTTTTTTGGATACTTTATTTTTTTTTTGAGTTTTTTGCACACCATTTTATTGAACAAATAATTTTTAACTGTAATATTATGTTCCCAAAATGTAATTTTCGCTAACGTGCGACGACATGTGCGGGTCCACTACTTGGACGACACTGATGATGCGAAATTTGGCATCGGTTTATATCTATCTGATAGCTTATATGTGTTGGGCGCAACCGCTGCCTTGCATTAGGTATCTATTGGGAGTGATCTGTGCCCATAGCACACCTCTGATTTTTCGGAGTCATGTGTGTATTGATAGTCAATCACCACGCACTAAAACGGTGAAGGAAAACATCACGAAGAAACCTGCATACTATAGTGATTTATAAGAATTTCTATGGTATGTAAGTCTTCCAACACACACTAAGCCAGCGTGGTTGACTATATGGCCTAATCACTCTCAATCATTCTCTCGATTGTGGAGGAGGCCCGTGCCCTGCAGGGGGACGGAATATGGGCTGATACCGATCATAAAAAATCCCAAAGAATGTTGTAATTTTTGAATATTTTACTCCATTTTTTTTGTACAAATACCTAGTTATCGAAATTTTTAAAAGTTAGACAAATTCATGATCTCATGCCTGTGACATTCTAAAATGTACTTTTTTATCAAGATAATACGACACAATTTGCGTGATATATTTTGTGAGAATTTGAGGAGGTGAAATTTGCTAGGCAATGTCTGGACACCATATTGCACAATTTCAATAAATAATAATAAATGATTAGGGTGGTCTCCTTAGTGACATAAAACAATGAAACAAAATATGTAACATCTTATTTCTTTTCCAAAGTATGTATAATAAAATAGTAAAAAAGCAACTAATGTAGGTAGTGAACAAATAAAATATTTTTAAAATTATAGCAATAGTACGAGTACCAACACGTACTAGGTCAGCATAGTGGACTATACGGCCTAATCACTCTCAATCGCACTCTAGATTCTACAATCGAGATTACAATTACAGGGCACGGGCCTATTCTACAGTAGGCTCGTGCCCTGCAGTGGGAGGTACTCGTATATGGGCTGATACGGAGTACGAGTTTAATAACTTTTCATTAATTTTTTCATGGCGACCACTTAACAATATATTCCATATCACAACGTTTTATCAATATGAACATTGAGATTTGTATGGAATTGACTTTTTATGGACTATTGCAATAAAAACAAATAAAGAATCTAAATGCCGTCCAAAAATTTTCATACTAAATATCAACTTAAAGTATATAGTTACGTGGATTTTTCGAGAGTGTTTTTCGCCCTACAGAAGTTTGGACCAAAAAAAAATTAACGGCATGTGAAAAAATGTTAGATCTATGCCTAAAATACTTACAAAATAAATTAATTTCATGTTGCGTCAAATCACCCCCCTGACCACTGAAGGGAAGTGGGTTACAACCGCCGATTTTTCTTCCTTGTCGCATGTTTTTTGTACGGCGTTGCGGAATAATGGATTAGAAGAGGTATTGAAATTGTATGGAAACGATGCCGTATAAAATCAAATGACCAAATTTACCAAGAAAATTGCCGGAATATCTAACGTTCTGCTGAATTTGTGGCGCACTATTTTTGTAGGGCACTACGTGTTTTCTTACTATTTTTCATGGATCTATCGATGGTAGAAATGCCGTACAAAAATATATGACCAAAATATACACCCTCTCCCTGTACTTTTGAAGTCTCATCTGCATCCAGACGGACAGCTTACAAGTGACGGCATAGTGCTAAATATTATTATTTTAAGCCCCTGTATCTTACTAAATAGGTCTCCTTGTGGTTCATTTGACCCATCACTTTTTGCCACGGGCTTGTAGTCTATATGGTTAGGTTGAAAATTTAAGAATGTCTCGGTGAAATAAAAACTCTATAAAATTATTTTATAGTGCTAATTTTGTTTTTGTGTTTGTAAGTTACAGAAATAGGTTTATTATTTATCTTATTACTCATATTGCAGTACATGTAGTGCAGTACTTGACAGTAAATGTAACAAATAGTTTTAGTTTAATTACGGCGCACCTTGCAACACTGCCCAGGAGTCACGGGTAATCCCAGATTTCGAACTGACAACGTCGCGTCGCGTCGCTGAGCTATTATGAGTTTTAATTACATGAAAATGGGGTCTGAATTCAATTATTGATTTTATTTCTATGCAACTAATAATAAAACCTTGTATTCTTTTGCACTTGACTTTGTGTCAATGACCTAACCAATTTGCTACAGCAGGTGGTTAAATATGAAAAACTAAAAACCTATCCTGTGGCTAAACGAGTGATGATAAATTAATAATATTTGGTGTACGGGCTGCTGATGCGATACCCTGTATGTGGTCCAAAGGAAAGAACTTATGTCATCGACATTTTGTATACGAAACGCAATATCGGTGTAGGTAAAAGAGCAAAGTATTTGTTTCCTATTTAATGGAATTCACAATCGTTATTATGAATGAATGTTTCAAAATAAAATATTCAATCTTTAGACAGGTTCCCAATAAATCACATTCACACGAAATGCGCATTTTCTAAAAAATATTCTAACACTAGACAGTCGTCTGCAATATTAAACGGCCACGCATGAGGTGGTCAGGTGGTATTCGCAAGTCTAAAAGTGGCGCAACGTGTTGATCACCTGCGCAGTGTCACAGAGTGCAATATAAATTTCAAATTTGCCATTTTACTTGCATGTACACTTCATGTGTCACATAACTTGACAGGTTCGTACATAATGGAGTTATGGTTTACCATACGTCGAGGCTATACAGTCTCCAAATGCTCCGTTATGATGTCAATCTAGAGTGTTAAAAATGTATTTATGGGTTTTGCATTGCATTTTGATAAGTGTCGTTTGAATGTTGTTTTGCGTGGAATTTGATACTCATTTGTTACTAAGTAAATATATTTTATTTATGGGTTTTTCAATTTTCACTCTTGACATCGTAAATATTTTTTGTTTTAGGTATAAAAACTTGTATTCTTTGATATTGCACTACTAGTTATTGTGAAACGATTTGTCCATTAAAAAAATGTCTGTTTTGGTATGAAAATTAATTAATACGGTTGTTTATTAGAATATGACCATGTCAAGTTTTTTTTGGAGCGGGCTATGCTCGGTGTTTCCCTACGAGATCGAATCAGAAATGAGGAGATCCGTAGCCCGTAGGAGAACCAAGGTTACAGACATAGCCCATAGGATTGGCAAAATTAAGTGGCAGTGGGCCGGGCACATAGCTCGTAGAACCGACGGCCGTTGGGGCCGAAAGGTTCTTGAGTGGAGGCCACGTACAGGCAAGCGAAATGTCGGACGCCCGCCTACAAGGTGGACGGACGATCTGACAAAGGTTGATGGAAGTCGCTGGATGCAGGTCGCTTCCAACAGGTCATTGTGGAGATCCTTGGGGGAGGCCTATGTTCAGCAGTGGACTTCCTGTGGCTGATATCGACGCAGGAAAGCGATTTTGTCGTATCTCGAAACAAGCAATTTTACACCATACCCAAAAAAAAAAATTTTAAATATGAATAACCTTTAAACTAGAAAACTTTGGAATAAACTTTCTCCCGTCAAACAGCAGTTTAAATGCAATGTTATGTTTCGGATTGAAGGATATTGTAGCCAGAGTAACTACTGGACATATTGAGACTTAACATCTTATGTCTCAGGATGGCGAGCGCAGTGGAATGCCAAGCATTGCTTTGTAAATCAAGGTGTTGTTTGGTTTCGCTTCTGTACATGAGCGGTCGCGTCGCTTACCATCAGGCGAACTTATTTCAATGAATGGCAAGACGAGCATGCCGTTCGCCTTATTGTAAGCGTTACGGCCGTCCATGAACAGTAGCAAAACCAAACTACACCTTAAATTACAAATGCATTACTTGGCATTCCACTGCGCGCGCCATCCTAAGACATAAGATGTTAAGTCTCAATGTGTCACCATATGAAAGTTGCCCTGTGTCCATTAGGTAATTTGCACCAACAAGCAATGTAGGAACACTGAGTCCACTACACGTTTCACTGAAAATAAAAGACCTCAAATGGATTCTCATGACCCTAAAACACATTTCAATCAATATTTGTAGGTGCCTTCGGAATACTACAGTTCAGCACTGGTGACGGCGCTAAAGACGCTCGCAGACAACATGGAGATAGACCTCAGGATAACTAAGAAGATGAGCGTCGAGGATGCTGTGAACTGCTTCGTGATCGCCTTCGAGGTGCCGGATCTGGGTTGCAGCGACTACCTGGAGATAGCGCTGCCCGCTCTATGCCATGCCGCTGAAAACTTGTCTGTTAAAGGTGGGTCCTCTTTATATTTATATGAACATGGTGTATCAGAACGAGGTGAATTTATGGAATGTAAATTAAATTTTGTGATAGGCTTTAGAGACATTTCAGAGTTTTTTTTTTATTATGGTTGTGTAATTTACAAGGGTGCTATTCAAATATTTTATTTACACTTAAAACTGAGTAACCTTTCGGCCAAAAATTGTAAAAGTCAATGAAATATGGACCTTATTCCCTTGTGTTAAGATTTAAAATACAGCACCAGCAGTCCTGATACTAGTTGACCATGTATGTCAAGAGAAGCCGGCGAATTTAGATCTTATGTCCTCGTGTTAAGGTTTAAAATTACGGCATACCCTGTCTAGATGGTTATTGACGTGACAAATCTCAAATATAGATCCTATTGCGTTGTGTTAAGGTTTAAAATACATCAACAAATGTTGTAGGCCAGGCGAAGCTAGCGCGGCTATGGGCTGAGCACTGCAAGGACAGCCTGCGTCACATCCTGGAGACTCTGCAGCAACTCATCACGCTGAGGGTCATATCCACCAACTACACCAGGCAGTACCAGGTGCAAGACGACGACCACGTCACGGCAGCTACCAAGTTAATGAAAGTAAGACTTTTGTTTCTTTTTTACTTGCTTTTACATGGCTGAAGTCCTCTCAATAGAACCAGATTGTCGAATCTACAATGTAGAGGATCGCTTAATAGGGGCTAGCTACAATGGGCGGATACATCGCAGATACATAATTTATGACATTGATTGAATTATTTCGAAGGCTATTTACTTATGAAATATTGCATGTCCTTGATGGGTTTATGTTCCCTGATTGTACAGGGTGGTATTGATATATGATATTTAATTTAAACATGTTCGTCACTAAACCTGGTAGTATTCTCAAAAATTTCGATTTTAATTTATGCGCGTATAGTTACGACTCTTTACGGCTCCGGTAAGTGTCTCAATCGAACTGAAGAACTAAAGTACAGCTAAGCGGTAAAATTATACGTTATTCGGGGATGCCAAACTTATTAAATATTAACTTATTAAAATATCAGGATTATTGCCAAAGAAAATCAAAACTGATTTTTGTAAAATTTTTACAATGTCACTTATGGTGATGAGAAACATGTGGGTTAAATTAAATACCATAAGTCAATATCACCCTGTTTTATCAATTTTAAATTCTATTCCAATCAAGAAATATATTTAACAAGGTATGATAAATACACTTTGTCCGCAGATAGTATACTACGCGAACATGTTGGCTGGCGTGATGGAGTCCAACTCGCTGAGAGAGGAGGCCATAGTCATCGCCAACCAGCAAGATCCACTCGAGAACGTACTAGGCCACCTATACCCACCGACCTCGCTCAAGAATAGCAAAAACTCACAGCCTGATGATCCGTTAGGTAAGCTTGATAGATTGCTAAAATGTCGCTATTTTTGGGTTTGCCATTCTGGAGACTGTCATACACGGGTCTGTGGTGGGTACCACTATAACTGTGAGGAATTGGAAATAATGGCTTTGCCATAGTAGGGTAAAAGTAGATTATATTCAGATTGTATAAACGAATTGAGTGCTATTGGAGACATAAAGCTGCTAAAATCGATATTGCTATATACTTTTTTGTCACTGTGGGTAAAAAGGACAACATTAGATTTACATTTAACCTCAGTTTCTACTACAGGATACAATCTGCCCCTCATTTTGTAAGGATGGAATATAAAACTGGAATGGTAGAAAAAATGATAGATTAAATGGACATATGGTGTTTGTTTGTTTCAGCTATTGAATTAGATATAAATGTATTAGATGCTAGGAAGCCATACCTGCCGTTTGAGGAGTTTTATAACGAGCCCCTTAGTGATACTATTGAAATGGATATAGATTTTGGTAATTATAAGACGGAGATTAGTAAAGGTAAGCACAGATACACATTTATTACTATTGTACTCTTGTTTTTATAATTAATAATTCTACTCTTTCAATTTATTTTTTATATTTGTTCTTTTTGTAAAAACAAACTTGACAAAATATATTATAATTGTATCTAATCAGTAAGTCCCATAAAAAACATTTTTAAATTAGCATTTTACACTTTTGTGACTAAGTGTAAGTAACCGCTAAACGCCATTTTCGAGTGATTACGTCACTCGGCCTCGTAGTCTAACCCTACACGGGTTAGGTTGTTAGCCAGGCGTATATGAATTTCGCTAACAACGAAACAACAAAGCTGTATTTCATGTCGGGTTTTTTAGTCGGACAGCGGTACCCGGTCGAGGTACGAGATAGGCAGGTAGGTTTTAGGACCTACAGCAAATCTCTAAAATTTATAATTTAATATTCTCATGCAACAGGTAAGAAATTCGCGTTCCTAAAGTACCCGTTCATCCTCACGGCGGCTACCAAGTCGCTCGGCCTGTACTACGAGAACCGCATACGCATGTACTCGGAGCGGCGCGTGTCGCTGCTGCACGCGGTGGTGGGCGCGGCGCCGCCGATGCCCTTCCTGCGGCTCAAGGTGCGACGGTCGCACATCATCGACGACGCGCTGGTCGAGGTACTGCACTATACTGCGCTATAGTACACTATACTATACTACACTATACTGTACTACACTACACTACACTATACTACACGATAGTACATTATAAAATTAATAAATATACCCAACAGTCACATAGTCCTGAACCCAAGGAACTACGAGATACTTTTCGGTCTGACAAACCCCCAGTACCCGAAAAAAATACCTGTGGTTCACACAAATATTTGTTTCGGGGATCGAACCCGCGGTCTATTATTTCACATATTCTTAATCGTGTTCAAGTTTTAAATAGTCATTGGAAATAGCCTATAAAGGTTCGAGCACAATCTTAATATATATATTTCTTGTGTGCGTGTGTATGTGACTGAACTCCTCCTAAACGACTGGACCAATTTTGATGAAATTTTTTGTGTGTGTTCGTGGAGATTCGAGAATGGTTTAGATTTACAGTTTGGTCTACTGGAAAATGTTTTTTCAATTAATTTCTTATTTATAAGGAGTTGTTGATTTTGGAATGTTTTACATTAGATCCGGCGGACGGCGCTATCATCGCATTCAATCTATATATATAAAAGAAAGTCGTGTTAGTTACACTACTTATAACTCAAGAATGGGTGAACTGATTTGGCTGAAAATTGGTAGGGAGGTAGCTTAGAACCAGGAGAAGGACATAGAATACTTTTTATCATGTTCCCGGTTTCCCGAGTTTCTATTAGCTTATTAACATTTTCTCATACAAAATGTTCATGGGTTTGTAACTGTCAAACATTTAATGTTCATCCCGTCGATACGGTAAACTCTTCCCTCAAATTAAAAAACGTATTTAAATAAAGGTTTCGAATCGACAACATATATCCACAATATTCGATTAATGGCGTATTTTAGATTTTAAAGATGTAAATTAATGACAGTAATGAAAAGCGATTGACATTTAAATTGGTTGTCAAATATTAATGCATGCGTTCAGAAATTTATTTTGTGTAAACTAAAGAGAATATATTATAAAGCTACATAAATATAGGACAATAAAATTAATAATATTCACACGCAAGAAGTTTTACTTCTTTTCAAGATAGAATGTCACTTGAAAATGAAAAATCATTATTAAAATAACAATTTTACATAATTATGGAGAATATTGCATGAGTTTTCAAATTAGGCGTTGCCTGTGTCTTCCCGTAAATATAATTGTTACTACATGAATGATTAATCATGTGTGTGTGTAAAAATGTGCTAATAGTGTATGTTTTGTGTGCGTGTGCGTGCGTGTGTGTGAGTAAAAAGTAATGGCGTACTATTTTTGGAAAAACAGCATAGTGGGGGTGAAATAAGGGATGGAATATTGTATGGATAATCAAAACTGCTAAAGTGTTAAATGTAAAAGATTTATAAGGCACACTACTTGGATATGGATAAATGGGATATAATAGAGTGAGAGGCACGGGAGAGGACTGAGATAGCTGACAGATTTGATAGGAAGAAATGTAAATGCACGCTATAAGACGGTATGGATAATGAAGAGAAAGGATGGGACGTATAGGTACGTATCGGTAGGTACCTATAGCTTTGAATTATTTACTCTTTATGTAAATAATCTATAGGCTGGACGGAGGGGAGTCAGAACCAAAATTTGTGGCCGCCATTTTGAACTTTTTTTGATTGGTCTCGAAATCAATATCTGAGACACATTTTGTTCGAATAACCTAAATTTGGAGTCAGAATCGAAATTTTGTGGTATGAACTTTTTTGCTATTGATCTGATTGGTTCCAAAATTGATATCTGAGGAACCCTTCGTTTAAATAATCTGAATACACAGTTGGAATCGGAAAATTTTGGCAGCCATTTTAAAGTGTTTAGTTATTGGTCGGATTGTTTTTTTTATTGCAATGAGTAGCTAGACGAGCATGCATGACTTCACGCTTTTTTTTGGGTAGGCAGAGGTGCAACCAGGATCTACGTTTTGTCATGTATTCGTCCCAGTTTGTGATAGGAAGCCTATCGCCATATCGATCACAAATTCCTGTTTTTTTTTGCACCGAATTGCACCATTACCATCGTAACAAAGTTAAGAAATTCAAATTTGGTATTTTACTGAGACATCGGGATAATGCACTATTGGTATAGATGTAATACTAGAAATTTCAGGTGTTGAGTGGAGTGAAAGAAGATCTCCACCCAGGCGAAGCTGGGCCGGGCCGCTAGTATCCTTATGGTTTCACTATATCCTGTTTCACAATCTATGCCACACGATTATGGCTGAAAAATCGTTGCATCGCTAACATTCAGTACTCTAATATCCCGACTTCTTTAGAGGCTCGTCAATGTAATTTCAACTTAATTTTGGTTTTAATATTTTAAACGGCAATGTAATGTAATGACAGCCTTTATGGTAATTGAAATAGGGTATATTAAAAAAAAATGAAATTAGGGCCCTTCGGTAGGTGGACATTCAAGTATTTATTTAAATTTTTATTGTACACAAACTTAAACTATTATACAGAGACAAACGAAAGTACAAATGGCGGTCTTATCGCTCTATAGCAATGACTTACAGACAATCATGGGAAGGAAAATTTTAAAGAATTAATTAAAAGAAGGAGAGATAGAGGACAGTGTAAAAAATAAATAATTACTTACAGCTAAATAATACTTATTAAACATTTGCATACACAAACATACTATACATATATACCAAATAAACATGATATATATTATACAGGGTATATCAAGACTGCTACCGAAAACGAAGCCGGGTGGTAGTTAAAGCGACTTCAGACACAATGCAACGGAAAAAGTTGCAAAAAAAAGCGATAATTTTTTTTTGTTATCTTTTTCCTATGACCATAACTGTGTGGTAAATACATTTTTTCCTAAACTAATAGTGTATACCCTTTTATTTACAAATAATCTAAGGTATAAACGTGTTCAAATTATTATTTTAGCCAAAACTATTGATTTACCACCCAAAAATGACGAAATTTTTAGTTGCATTGTGTTTGTAGTCACTAAAACTACCACCCGGCTTCGTTTTCGGTAGCAGTCTTGATATACCCGGTATGTTAGTAAGTAGTTAAATACTACTTCCAGTTGGAGATGATAGCAATGGAGCGAGCTTTAGATTTAAAGAAGCAGTTGGTTGTTGAGTTCGAGGGCGAGCAGGGCGTGGACGAGGGTGGCGTCAGCAAGGAGTTCTTCCAGCTCATAGTAGAGGAGATATTCAACCCGGACTATGGCATGTTCACGCACCATCAGGACTCCCATACTGTATGGTGAGTTTGTACTGTACATGCTGTATTTTGTGTACAGAGTTTTTGCTATACATGCTGTATCTTGTATGTTATGTGTACAGGGCAGTTTTAAGTTAGCGTCACATGGCCACATTCGAAATTATGATGAATAAGGGAAAATATTCGAAGAAGTCAGAAGCCCAACTTTGGAACCTAATATTGCATACATGGATTTAAATGTGCCAATATGATAATTTTGAAAAAAAAAATACTATTATTCTCTATTAATACACCTTTCGATAATTTTGCTAACAACGATTAATTTCTTGTATGTAATGACCTACTAATATACTCAAAATATTTCTTCAGAAACATACTAAAGGTTTGAGTTTTTAATTCTGTTGCTTTCAGGTTTAATCCCACATCGTTCGAGACAGACGCCCAGTTCACGTTGATCGGCATAGTTTTAGGTTTAGCTATATACAATAATATCATATTGGCCGTAAATTTCCCTATGGTGGTGTACAGGAAATTAATGGGAAAGAAAGGATCGTTTGAGGATCTAGCTGATTGGAATACTGTGAGTAATAACATTTAATAAAACTGTTGTTTATAGATTGATACCGTATTGAGTTTCGATATTAAGACAGCGTCCGTGGCGCAGTTGGTAAGACGCCGGCTGTGTAAAGTGAGACCGCGGGTTCGATCCCCGCACCGGGAGAAATATTTGTGTGATCCACAGGTATTTGATACGGGTTTAGGTGTTTGTGAGACCGAAAAGTCTCTTGTAGTCTTCGATACTCACGATACAAGACTATTTTAGTGTGGGGTCAGGACTAATTGTATATGACTGTTGGGAGTATTTTTTTTTATGGAATTGTCAACTGTTTATATGAATATGAGGAACCATAATACCAAATTCCCAGCAGTGGACTGCAACGAACTAATGATGATGAGACTTTACAGAGACTTTTCCCGCCCTCACACCCGCCACTGCAACTCCTGTCAGCCAGGATCGACAGTGGCACGCAAAGATTTAACGCCGAGCTCCGGAGCTCGGCGAGTCTCTCAGGGACACAAGCTTGTCTTTAACCCGCATCGAAATTAATCAGAAAGAAAAACAAAAGGAGGAGTTGGAAACAAATAGTTGTCCACTTCCCTCCGCAGCAAAGCGGGTGATAAAAAATATTGAGTCGAGATTATTTATCCTCTGATATAAAGATATACAACTGGAGAAGCCAGATGTATTAAGCACCACGGGATAAACAAATTACATGGGTCCTATAGTTTGAGCTGCTAAATTTGGGTCCAATAATAGGTATGGCCAAAGCGCCGGAAAGCGCGGAAGTTCCTCCTAGATTCCACGAGGTCCGTATAGTATGCAACACCAGATGTTATTTGCATATTGTTCAACATTATTCCGCGTTCATCGGACCAGCGATCACACTCCCAAAGTATATGATGTGCAGTTTGTTCGTACTCAGTCAGGTGTAGAGCATTGACACGCAGGCCATTCAACCAGCTTAAAAGTGAATAGTTTGCTCTTAAAGTTACCATGTCCTGTTAGGAACTTTGATACCCAGTGATCAATTTCTCGCACTAAAACGGTGAAGGAAAACATCGTGAGGAAACCTGCATACCATAGCGATTTATCAAATTTCTATGGTATGTAAGTCCGCCAATCCGCATTAGGCCAGCGTGGTGGACTATATGGCCTAACCACTCTCAATCGTACTTTCGATTGTAGAGGAGGCCCGTGCCCTGCAGTGGGACGTATATGGGCTGATACAGATCAATTTCTAGCCACGATTTCCTTAAGCGATCGCGAACGGACGGAAAGTATTGATATAAGTGACGCCCCTTTGAGGAAATATCCCACCGGTTCTGTCATTCGTCAATTAATTCAGTGTACGCAGCAGAATATGGCTTAAATAATCGGCTAATCTTCAAAAAGTCTCGGGATGCAATAAAGTTAGTGTCTATTGTCTCTCTATTTAAATAATATAATGCGGCGCGTCTTTGCACCTCCAGATCGACCGGAAGCACACCCGCGAGAACCGGCAAAGCTGTACTGACGGTTCTGTAAGCCGTAAGGCTAAACCAACAGTAGATCTATCGGCCAAAACTGGAGAACCGTAACAGATAGAACCCAAATAAGTTGCCCCATAGATAACTTTCAAAGTATTAAATGATAATCCCCATGTTACCCTTGATATTCTCTTTAAAGCATAGAAGTTATTTTTTTATTTTTCTCCGACGGTTCTAATGTGCTCAATAAATGAGAAATTTCTCTCTAAAATTAATCCGAGGTAACAAACTGATTCCTTTCTTTTAACTGATGATGATGATAAAAAAATATGGTCCATAGTCCATACAATATTTATTTCTCCTTTCAGACATTATACAATGGTTTAAAAAACATGCTTGAATACACCGGCGATGATTTACAAGATGTATACTACCAGACATTCAGGATATGCTACCAAGATGTTTTCGGCAACAACATAGTCCATGACTTGAAAGAAGATGGAGACAATATATTTGTTACGCAAGAAAACAAAAGGGTAAGACCTTTTTCTGCAATAGAACAAGTGAATACTGTCGCAAATTAATACCTCGAGATTAGTAATATATTTTTCAAGGAATTAATGGACAGACAGAAATATACATAGCATGAACATCTAAAGACAGATGGAGCCGAAACGTTCTCGAGTATACGTATGGGCAAGCTTAATGTTATTGTAGAAACCCTTTGGCCTATGATTGTCAGTAAAGATGATGGTGAAGAAATTGTGACGTCTTTTAAAAGTGTTTCACATTCAGATGAAACATTATTTCGATAGTGCATGAAAACTATAAAATAAGAATATTAAAGCAGGGTTAAGTGTCAGTGTAAGGATCCATTATTTCAGTGATTAATTTGTCTTTGATCCGTCCAGTTGTTCTTTTTGAAGTTTGTATGTAGGTATGACTATACTTAATTGTTTGTTCCAGGAATTCGTAGATCTGTATGCAGACTTCTTATTAAATATATCGGTGGAGACGCAGTTCCGGGCGTTTCGTCGAGGTTTCCTAATGGTGACAGACGAGAGTCCACTCGCAGCTTTATTCCGGCCAGAGGAAGTTGAAATGCTAGTTTGTGGTAGTAAGGTAAGTCAATTCGCTAAATGTGCGTCTAGAAGGAAATGATAGTAGATTTAGTGTTTAGTGATGTTCACTCCATAGTACCAAATTTTGATAAAACAAATTTCAAAAGAAGTCGCTGGTTGCAGGCCGCTTCAACAAGTAAAGATCTTTGAGGGAGGCCTGTGTTCAGCAGTGGACTGCATGTGGCTGAGATGATTATGATAATGAAATGTCATATTTAAGAAAAATATGTTTAATAGAATAAAATTAAAGCATAAATTGTATAATTATAATAGTAACCTTTTGTTCTAATATTTACAGAATTTCGATTTTAACGAATTGGAAAAGTCAACGGAATACGACGGCGGCTACACGGCCGAGTCGCAAACAATAAAAGACTTCTGGAGCATCGTGCACAGCTTGTGTCTAGAGGACAAGAGAAAGCTGCTGCAGTTCACTACCGGTTCGGACAGGGTGCCCGTGGGCGGCCTAAGCCACCTCAAACTGGTGATCGCACGCAACGGCCCCGACTGTGACCGCCTGCCCACCGCACACACTTGCTTCAACGTGCTACTACTCCCAGAGTACCACTCCAAGGAAAAACTCCAAGATAGACTGATGAAAGCCATTAGCTACTCTAAAGGCTTCGGAATGCTTTAACCTTCAACGCGCTTCTAGTATTGCCGTCGAACAAACATGCCTTGTAAATGAGTCGCGAGCGTTTGTAAACATGATAAATAAAAGTTTGTTTTATTTATATAGCTGTTGGGTTTCTTTGGAAGGAAACGACATTGTTTGTTTGTTTGGTTGTTGTATTTTAACATTATGGTATAAATAATTTATAAACTATGAATATAATTCTATAAAAGCAATAGAGAACGTTTAGGAACTTTATACCGCTAACTATACTATACTATACTATGTTAAGTCGTCGATATATTTTTGTAATTACATGTTCCATGGCTTTATGATGGAATGTCTTTTATTGTACATTTGTATCGATATCTACTGTTTAGATGTGTTTGTTTATTGTAGCAGAAATATTTGTTTGCTCTAAACATTGATTGAATTATGATTGAAAATAAGTGAATAAATTTTAGGCAGCAATTGACTTGATTTGTTTTTGAAGAATACACTGCTGCTTTAGTTAGGATTGCTAGGCGAGCTTAAATTTCATTCGAACACCGGAATGTTTGAACTCTTAAGTATGGAATGCATGAAAATTGGGAGACAGGAACTGTTTGCCAGAAGAAAATTGCGCATTTGTGAACTTATGTAGAAATTGATCAAATTGCATTATGTTCGATATTACCATTTCAGACGAGATGTTCTGAGGACACATTTGAATAAAATCAGAAGTAGATCTGGATATGTTCTGATTGGGTGAAACCAAGACGAAATGGCTTGACAAGGTCTCTTTCGACAATTCCAAATGTTCATTGGTAATGAAGTTTTATCATGTGGCAACCCTAACCTTTAACGCTAAGTTGCATTCAATGTTACTTTAAACATGTCAACACCATACATTTGAAATACCAATTGTATGGCGTTGCCATTGTTAGTGCAACTGAACCTTAATTCACTATCTATGTAGTATTTACTTGGACATCTTTTTTTCTCTCTAGGCAATATCCTGTTTGTGTTGTCAAAGTATTGACTGCTATTTATTTGGATTGTTTGCACATAGAGTATGAGAGACGGTATGAAAGCAAGTAGTGTATTTATGAGGCGATGAAGTTGTGAACCTCGGAAGTCTTGAGTCGCAGGTCGTGCACCACTAGCGGGAAGGGTAGGCGGCACGGCGGCGACGCCGGACGTGGTGTCACGCTCGCCTCCAACGACGGCCGCCGGAACTGACGTCTGCAATCACAACATTGTCGATGGAATGGTCCATGTAATTATTATGTATGAAATATCTAATATACGACACTGAAATGGCGTGGCCTCCGTGGCGCAGATGGTTAGACGCCAGCTGTGAAACGATAGGCCGCGGGTTCGATTCCCGCAATGAGACAAATCTTTGTGAAGCCCACAAGTATTTGTTTCGGGTCAGGGTGTTAGTGAGTCCGAAAAGTCTCGTAGTCAAGACATAAATTATTTTATTGTGAAAAAAAAGGTGGCCCGGCACCACAATAATTTTTCTGTAGGTACGTTTTTGAAGTATCCGCTCTTGCTGTATATTTTATTTTTATTTATTAGGATCTCTAACAAAGAATAAAGTTTACAAGCTTTGCTAATGTACTGTTGTAGTTTAAATACTCTACAACACACAATACTTACACTTACAATACAAATTAATATTAAAAATACTGTACGGTACCATCCATTATTCACATGATCTTTTATTAAGCATTTTTTTGACCCCCTTCCTCCTTCCTTTAGTGATTTGTGGTGAGATTTCAGACTCCCTCACCCCCCCCCCCCCTATTCAACATCACGTGTATTTTGGAATCCATAAATAAATCTTAAATTTTGTCGAATATTATCTTTAAATACGGGTATACAGTATAATCCATTTTTATTCTGAAATTAAGGACCATCATGATATAATAAAATAATCGTGTGATTGTACGGACAAATATATTATGTATCATGTATGTTCTGTATCTTACTAGCCCCCCCCCCCCCCCCCTTCACTCCTTGTGATATTTTGTGATTTTTCTGCATCCCCTCCCCCCATTCAAGCTTCACGTGATTAATGGACAATCCCATACACCCGCCGCATATGCTCACACTCGCATTGGCCGTCACGAGCCGCGAGCGAGTGGCTTTATTTAAAAGGTCTATGGCTCAGTACCAAACTCCGCATTTGCTCTCACGTGTCGACGCAGGACGCAGGACGGAGGAATTCGAGTGTGAGCATGTGCGGCGGGTTTACCCCCCTGCGCGGTACCTGTGTCTCGCGTGGCACGTGCAGGCGGCGGCGTGCGCGGCGGCGGCGGCGTGGCGGCGCGCGTGTCGCTCGCACACGTGGCCGCCCGCCTCACCCGCCGCGCCCGCCGCGCCCGCCGCGCCCGCCTGCAGGCACGCCGGCGCACTGCCGCGACGCGACGAGCGACACAGCCACGCGTACGTCGGCGCCGACACGCGCTCCAGCTGCGACGTGTCACGCATTATGTACGTCTACGCATCTTATTTACTATATCATTCATCCATCATCCAAAGGAAGTCCACTGCTGAGCATAGGCCTCCCCCAATGATTTCCACAGCCACCTGTTAGAGGCAGCCTGCATCCAGCGATATCCCGCGACCGACAACAGTTCGTCTGACCAACTTGTGGGTGGACGTCCTACGCTGCGCTTTCCGCTACGTGGCCTCCGTTCGAAATTTTTTTGGCCCCATCGGCCATCAGTTCTCCCCGCTATGTGCCCTCGCCCATTGCCACTTCAACTTACTAATCCGCTGTCGGTTATTATAGTTCTCCTACGGATCCCCACATTTCTGATTCGATCTCGTAGAGAAACCCCGAGCATAACCCTCTCCATAGCTCATTAAGTGACATTGAGCTTCCTAATAAAGCCCATAGTAAGAGGCCACGTCTGGGTGCTGTATGTCATCAGTGGCAACACACAACTATCGAAGAATTTCGATTTAAGGCAATTATGATGATGAATGTAAATGATTTACTATATCAGTCCTGAGTTAATTTAGACTGGTATTTCTGTACGGCTGCTTTCATGTACAGAGAGACATTTTCTTTATCGTTGTCACTCCTCTGCACTAAAATTTACTTCCTAACTGAATAGTCATTACTAGAATGTAAATAATTTTAATACGAGACAATTTATTGTTTCATGTTTTAAACATTATAGGTAGTTAATTTTTTTTATTCAATAATTTTTTGACATTAATAATAAATTCAATACTTTTAGCTAGGTAATTTATCAGTTACAAGATAAAATAATAGTGTTATGCTTTTTTTTTATTGCATTGTATGGCGAGACGAGCAAGCCGTTCGCCTGATGGTAAGCGATACGACCGCTCATAAACAGTAGCAACCTTCCACTGCGCTCGCCATCCTGAGACATAAGATGTTAAGTCTCAATATGTCCAGTAGTTGCTCTGGCTACAATGTCCTTCAATCCGAAACACAACAGTGCATTTAAGCAGTATTGTTTCACGGGAGAAATAGACATTGCGGTGGTACCTACCCAGATGGCCTCTCACATATGAGAGACCTACCACCAGTAAAAAAAATGCTTATTGGTACTTTAATTATTGTTTAACATACTAATATTAAAAAACATTTGAATTTTAATTCTATAAACTCAATTATTTCAGAAATATTTAAGAATGAAACTTTACATATTGTTACGTTTATTATTTACCTCAAAGGGGCATGTCTTGCGCCTCCTGCGCCGCGGCTCGGCGGGCGGCGCGGGCGCGCGCTTGTGTCGGTGCGCGGAGGCGGGCGCGCCGCCGCTCGCGCCGAACAACCCGCGCTCCTCCGCCATGCGGATCATGAACTTCGCGTCCAGACGAGTGATCTCCTGCGGCCAACCTAGCCACGTCTCATCCCTCTAGTGGTCATACGGCCGCTCGCGCGTATACTACACTATTCTACTGTTAACGCTACGCTACACATTATTACACGCACCGTATTGGGGAAAATGACAATACAAGACACAAAGTAATTGACGGGTTAATAGATAGCAGTTTTGCAACCCGTTACAGAAAAGTGATGTTAAATTGAAAATTGCGTTCGAAAGATAGATATTATTTTTAGCAACAATATTTTTTTTATAAATTGGAGATTTTTAAGGAACTCTTTTCAAATAATTCTCTTTATGGTACGGGAGCTAGCAACGTTTGAAAAGTAAGAATTTTAGGTCAGCTGATTTTGTGATATGTCGTCCTTCTTGCACTTTCGGTTAGAGTCTGGGCTATCTGGTTGGCGGTAGTGGTTGCATTCATTAGTGCGCATCCTACCTGTCCAGTAATAATCCTGGATTTTAAAAGCATTTTAGAAGGCGTAATTTTTGATTTTTTGTTTTTAAATAAGTCTACCTGACATATCTTTTTTTATTACCAGACATTTTTGACAATGCTAACTATGTGCCATACGCGAATCCTATTTTCTTTTTTATAAAAATTTCAAAAAATTTTATAATGTCTGTAATTTTAATATTATGTTATTTAAAGATAAGAAAAACTTAAAATAAATTTGCCAGACATTAATTCGATTGTTAAGTCTGGAATTAAAATGAAAAATTCATGAAAAGTATTGCAGTATAATGCTAGTATTCGGAGAGAGACAGTTGCAGAATAAGTCGAGAATGATACAGAGAACCACTACAAAAGTAAATTACTTGTCACTGTACATGTAATAAAAAATAATAATAATATTCAAACACTACGATTATTTTTCCATTCCAAATCCCATGAGTCAGAACTACATAGAGCTGTAGTACGAGCTGATCATAAATATACACCACTTAACCTGTTAGATTCCATGATGGACTTAAACCCGACCACGAACACACAAAAGCTGAATGCCTGGACACAAAAATCTCTCCACGGGAGACACCGCCTCGACTTAACTAATCCTATCGTTGACAAAATAGCGTCAAACGCGTGGCTTAAGCGAGGCGAAATGTTTCCCGAAACGGAGGGATTCATGGTTGCCATCCAGGACCAGACAATCGACACAAAAAATTATAGGAAACACATAATCAAAGATCCTACAGTCCAAAATGATCTCTGTCGGCACTGTCATAGTAGTCCTGAAACAATTTAACATATAACCGGAGCCTGTAAATCTATAACCCAGACGGATTACAAACATCGACATGACCAAGTAGCTGCAATAGCACACCAATATCTTGCATACAAATATGAGTTAATAACAAATAAAACGTCATATTATAAATATTCACCCAAAATAATACTAGAATCGGACAACTGCAAGCTTTACTGGGACAGGACTATTATGACAGATAAGACAATTCATCACAATAGACCGGATATTACACTACACGATAAAAGAAACAAAGCAGTTTTTCTAATTGATATAGCTATACCAAATACCCATAACCTACAAACAACATGCATAGAAAAAATAACAAAATATAACCTTTCTATAGAATTAAAAAGACAGTGGCGAGTTGACTCCGTGCGGACCGTACCAATTGTGGTTGACACCACTATGGGTGTAATTCCTAAGTATCTTCATAAAAGTTAGAAGACACTCCAAATACATCCCCTACATATACCCTCATGCAAAAAGCTGTCATTTTAAATACCTACCGAATAATTCGTAAATTCCTGTCAATAGAAACATTTTAATAAGCTCATCCATTATTTTTCTATTTCTTACGTGTTTTAACTATCATTTATTCATTATCAGTTTCGTTATGGCCGCAAGCCTGCGTAGCTGATTATTTCGCCAGAAATAGTAGAAATGATTTTAAATACCATATAAATAATAATAATAATAATCATTCTAGTCAGAGCAAGTTTCCAAAAAATTAAGCATAAAAAGGAATATAAAATTAGATTAAAATTTAAAAAAACAACCCTTTTTATTTAAATTGTTCTGATTACTAAATGTAAATTATAAATAATTTATATTAAGTTTTTCAAGTTGTTTCAGCCCATAGTGACGTCACAAAAAAAAGAGGCATCTTCATAATCATCATCATCATCGTCGCTGTCTTTGTCAGTGTCATTCATATCATCTTCTTGGGAACTTTCGTTATCTTCTAAAACTCTATCATCTGCAACAGAAAAAAAAAATAAACAGTGTATTTCTTCTTGTTCGTTATAAAACATTTTAGTTATTATTGATAAATATTCCATTTTACACTTACTTTGAACAATAATATCTGCAACTGAGGATGGTACTTGATCTCCCAAAAACCAGACAAAATCATATTTGTCACCGTTAATGGTCCAACCGAAAGCCATTGGAGATAAAGATGTTGGATGTTTTGAGTGAGCATTTCTCCAAATTTTCGTGACGTAACGAACCCTCAATAAATGCTGTTGCAATTCCACTTTACAGGGTGGCAAACAGGATGACTTCAGCTGTCTCTGTCGGACTACTAGCATCATACTGCAATACTTTTCATGACTTTTTAATTTTAATTTAAGGCTTCGAATCACACAATCACACACACAATCGAATTAATGTCTGGCAAATTTATTTTAAGTTTTTCTTATCTTTAAATAACATAATATTAAAATTACAGACATTATAAAATACTCTGAAATTTTTATAAAAAAAAAATATAAAATCGCGTATGGCACATAGTTAGCATTGTCAATGATGTCTGGCAATAAAAAAAGTATGTCAGAGAGACTTATTTAAAAACAAAAAATCCAAAGTTACGCCTTCTAAAATGCTTTTAAAATCCAGGATTATTACCTGGACAGGTAGGATGCGCACTAATGAACGCAACCACTACCGCCAGCCAGATAGCCCAGACTCTAACCGAAAGTGCAAGAAGGACGACATATCACAAAATCAACTGACCTAAAATTCTTTCTCGAAAACGTTGCTAGCTCCTATACTATTAACACAGGTACCAAACTCACGCCTTTTTCCCAAAAGGGGTAGGCAGAGGAGCCAGGACACCCATATTTCGCCTCGTATGTTCCGTCCCATGATGTGATAGGTGGCGAGCCTATCGCCATTCGTCATATCGGGCACAAATTCCTGACTCTGTGCTGATAATGAATAGAAAAATCCAATATCACTTCGCCCAACCCGGGGATTCAAACCCGAGACCTCAGTTTTGTAACCGTACCCTAGTACAACTACGCCACCGAGGCAGATTCTCTTTTCAGATAAAGATTCATATTTCACAAGGAATTGCTTTTTTAAAATAACTAAGAATAAAATGATGTGAATCTAACCTTCCTCTGAATGAGACCGAGGTAGCAGCCGTCTCTGTCCAGGATGTAGTTGATGTCCAGTCCGTTTCCCAAGTTGGGTAATGTGCTTATTTCGAACAAGTCACAATTTGGCACCTGCGCGAATTATTAAATGAAATCTGTACAATAGCCCCAACAGACTAATTAGGTAAGTAAAACTAAGTATTTATTCAAATTATGAAAGGATTGGCACGTGCGTGCGTAATTGCAAAAGGAGCGTTAAACCTACAATTTATTTAACGCGAGATACTGGCAGCTCGATATGTAGCGAATTCGCCACTTGTGTATACCTATAGGAGGTATCGCTTACATAAATATCGGGGTTGTCCTTGTCTGGATCTCTAGGAACAGATTCATTGACAGGCATTTCAGGAATAGGTCTCGCTTTAGTAGTCCCGGGTCGAGACCCACTCTCTCCATTATCCGTATTTTTCTTTATGAGAACGTCTTCTTGAGACTTGGTTCTGTCGGTGCTTAAAGGTGAAGCTGAAGGCTGAGTTTTGGGTGATTCTTCGCTTACGCGTCCGTCTGAATGTTCTTCTTTATCACATTCCGAATATGAATTATCTAATGTGGCAGAGGAGTCTGCTATCGTGTCCTGTACATGTTTGTGGGGGCTCTGTAAATAGACAAAGATTAAGATTGTTGTTAAGGGTGGAATATTATTTCAGTATTGTACGATCACAGTATAAGACTGTCGTATTTGTGTGTTTAAATGTTAATAAATAATAAATAGACCCAACAATCCCATACTTAGTTCTGACCCGACATTGAAATCAATTAAAAATGTTGTGTTGTGGGTATCAGAAACTACGAGAGATTTTTCGGTCTCGTAAACATCCAGCCCCGAAACAAAACAAATATTGGCCTGGGAGAAGTAATCGAACCCGCAGCTCTCATTTCACAGTCGACATATCAGTGCACTACCGGAAGCTCTCGAAATGTGTTTAAATAGTTGTTTCGATATTACCATGCTATACAGATCTGTGAAATCTACTCACAACGTGCCGGTGTTTCTTCTTGAGCAGAGCGTGGCGTTCTCTCGCCAGTCTATTGGCCTCGGCAACGGCTCGCGTCACTTGCGCTCCGTTTTCTGCCTCCAATGCTGAATGAGTTTCATACAACACCAGTTGAATCTGCCATCAATAGATACGATTTTATTTTATAGTGCTGTACCAGCCCATATACGTTCCACAACAGGGCACGTTACTCATTTACAACCGATAGTACGATAGACAGTGGTTAAGCCATTAGTAAGGCCACGTAAGTATCTTCTTCCTCTTCGTCGTAAGTATATTTGATTTAATTATTATTTTTTAATTATGCGACTATACCGGGTATCTCAAGACTGCTACCGAAAACGAAGCCGGGTGGTAGTTCTAGTGACTACAAACACAATGCAACTAAAAATTTTGCTAAGAAACGCGTCAATTTTTTTTATCATTTTTTAAATATCGCCATTTTAGGGTGGTAAATCCATAGTTTTTGCTAAAATAATACTTTAATCTCTTTCATACCTTAGAGTCTTTATAAATAAAAGGGTATACACTATTATTTTACGAAAAAATGTATTTACCACTCAAATACGACCATATAAAAAAATTACAAAAAAAAATTGTCGCTTTTTTTTCCAACATTTTCTGTTTTGCATTGTGTCTGAAGTCGCTTAATCTACCACCCGGCTTCGTTTTCGGTAGCAGTCTTGATATACCCTGTATATGCGACTTGTGAATCACTACATAGCATAAAACAAAGTCGCTTTCTCTGTCCCTATGTCCCTTTGTATGCTTAAATCTTTAAAACTACGCAACGGATTTTGCTGCGGTTTTTTTAATAGATAGAGTGATTCAAGAGGAAGGTTTATATGTATAATACGTAGGTACATTTTATTGTACTGAAATCTATTTGTACCCGGGCGAAGCTGGGCCGGGCCGCTAGTACTATTATAAAACTTCAGCTTGATATTGATTGAACTGTTTTATGTCGAAATTTGAAATTAAGAGCTTAGACTACACAGTATTAAACAATATTCTAACCAGCTCACCTGAGGTTTGGACAACAGCGTCTTCAGGGTTTTCTTTTGTTCCTCTAAAATCAATTGAACTCTAGCTTTGCCTTCCGTGTCTACCTCTGATTCAGTTAGAATCTGTCGACGGAAAATTCAAAAAGTTATTTTAGTTACAAGGGTCAGTCGCTTCTGTTATTGAGGTTTATTTAGTCACAGAAATAGTTATTTGGGTGCCAATAAAAATGTGTGCATAAGATTAAACCATATTTTACATAATATCAGTATTTACGCAGATCTTACTTCAAGCATAGCCAGATCTCCGCCGCGACCACACACCAAGTCTATAGGATCAGTCACGGCGGAGTAAGAGTTGGGAGGTGTCGCCAACGCGGCAACCACTCCGTCCAACGCGTTCGCAACAAGCGGTGTGTCGCAGTGAACCGGGTCGCTCAGCACGCACACAGAGGCTCCGGATTGTGGCGCCTCTGAGGCTTCTATTCCCATCTCTCGGAGAGCAAGGACGTAGCTTTCAACTCTAGACACAACAGTTTGTTAATTACGCTTGGTAATATTACTTACAACATAGCGATATGCGTTACAAATGGGTCTATTTTTATAATTTCCTCGTTATTAGCTAAAGACTTTTTAAAATATGGCAAATAGCTTTAAAATATTTCAAACAGAAAGCAAATGTTGAGGAATCAGAATTAATCAGTTTCGGAATTTCATCTAATAAAACCAACTGCCTTTTCTATATGACAGCTTCCGTGGTGCAGTTGGTTAGACGCCGCCTGTGAAACGAGAGGCCACGGGTTCGATCCCCGCACCGAAAGAAATGTTTTTATGGCCCACAAATATTTCTTCCGGGTCTGGGTGTTTGTGAGACCGTAAAGTCTCTCGTAGTTCCTCATACCCACAACACAAGACTCGATGTTAGTGTAGGGTTTATTTATTTTCTAAAATATTATTCCCTCTATTTGACTAGCGCCCGAATACTTAAAAGCGACATAAATATTATGTTGCACTTAACTACGCAAATCCCGCCTAAATATACTGGCTAAGGGGAGCGTGCGCTATAAAGAGCAACTTATTATGTAAAAAATGTTTGGAGTATTCGGGTGTTAGACGCCTAAGTAATCACAAATCAAAGTAGCATCAATGTAATATCTACTTCTCTCCAGCTCCAAACACGACCAATCTGCCCAACTCAGGTACGGCAGGTGCAGCCGGCATCTGAGCCTTTAGTACTGCAGCCAGCTCCTTCAGCTGAGCGGCCAGGTACGCGGAGCAGCGCGGCGACGACGCGTGCGTCTGCGCCACCACGCCCTGCAGCGCGTTGGCGCGGAGGGCGCGGCATAGTGTGGACGCGCCTTCGCAGAACTCACGCTCCTGTGTGAAGGTTTGTTTGTTTATTGGTGTTATATGAGTGTGGATAATATTGTTTTCTATTAATAATGATCAATATGGCATTTTATTTATCTAAATTAATATTTATACGCCCACTTCAGGGGGTGTTTCAAATTCGCGGCCACTCACTGCTGGAACGTTTTACTTCCTCCATATATAAGATCCCTTAAAACAAAACAAACATTTAAATTACACTATAAAAGATATTTATTATCTGAACAAAAAAAAAAGTATTTTCTAATGTAACTTTATACTTACACATGTTTTATGACCTATGTGTATATGGGACGGAGTCAAACTCCAAGCAGTTGGCTCCGACAATCACTATTCTATGTGATACAATTATATCCCTCATGGCGTGGTTTCCCGTAAAAACGGTATATTTTATGGCGCGAAGCTATAACGTTATACCCACTTTAGGTGACATTTGTTTGTTTCCAATTGTTGGTTATGTTATTTATTTGCACACGCCGCGCTCACTCTGCAACTTGCGCCTGCGACGGCGTGTACATCGCAACTAAATAAATTATAACGACGCAGTTGTGTGCACGTGCAAAACGTCGATTGCGAAACAAATGTTATTGTTATTTTAAAATATTGTGCATTTTATTAGTTATTTTATTATTACTGTTATTTTCGTTTCTTTTTTATTTTGTATAAATAATTGAGTAATTGGTTTGACGTCCGTACGTCACTTAAGAGCGTATACACCTTGCGCACAAAGTCAACTATAGGTATTTCTTCGTTAATTTCACGCACACATAAGCGACCAAAACTGTGTGCGTAGAGCTGCCGCGTCGGCTCGCTATACAATCGGCTCAAACAACTTTGATCCGTGCGCTTCAAATATTCAATTGAAATGTAACTGTAATATAATATCATAAAAATATTTTATTTGCATTATAAGTAGACAAATATTACTGTGCAAGCAAAGAATAATACAAATTTAGATAGTAATCATACTTTTGTTATAATTGCATTGTTAAGTTGCATTCAAATCAGTGTTCAATCAGTAGACACTACGGACGTTTTATTAATCATTTCGTGTTCGAACACATAAATAGTGCTAGGGGCCTTACAACCCCTTACAATTACGAAATATATTGAATTTTATATTACAATACATAACATAACTTAGCCTCGGAATTACATCCCATTATATTCCCTGAAACATAATTTATACTCACTACAAAATCATTGGAGGTAATAAAAATAATTAAATATTTTACTACCAAAGTACTAAGATGTGGTAATCGCAGTCCGCGCGTGGCTATTTTCACTACGCACGGCAATAATCGACTGCAGCCAGGCCGGAGCGACGAGCGATACGTCCTCCCTCTAGAAGGCCTTGCGGCGGTCTGATTTGAGCCACGTCGGACAGCGTGTTTTATAGTGGTTTTTAAAATATTTGCAGAAAACATGAAAACTAATTTTGTTGAAATATAAAAATGGCAATTTATTGATAAGATATTCTTCTATTATAATATGCAATTGCTATAAAAAATTATGTACGATAAGTTGGTGAAAAAAAATATGTTCTTGACGAGAGTTTCTGAATAATTTCGCATTGTTTAAATTTTTATTTTTCAGGAACTAAACACAAAAAGATTATTTTTCTCAGCAAAATCCCTCCACAAGGGTCTTATTAGTCTGATAATATTTTTATTTTCATCTTATATTTAGTGGTTTCGGATATCTTAAGCTTCTAAATTGCCATTTAAAGCCTAAATAACGAAACTTGTGTTCAGTAATCCTTATAGTACTCACAAATTATCCATCAATCTATAATGTTTTCCACCAAAATCCCTAGATGACAAACTTTTCTAAAATAAGTAACAATTATTTTTCCTTTAAATTGTTTATTGGTGGCTATTAACTCATTTGAAAAGTCCTGTTTTTAAGCCAAAAAGCGCGCACAGGGTATAAACGCTCTTAAAGTGGCCACTGAAAATCAGCGTTGTGTTGTGGTTTGCACCACTTCATAACATAAAGCTGAGTGGCCACCTACAGGTCACAGTCGCGATCAGCCATTTTTATTATTAAGTTTTATAATACTGTGTGTTTTATGTACGTTGCGTCTGTGTATCAATAAATAGTTTTTCTTTCTTTCTTTCTTTCACTTCATCTTATCTCTGCATCACCCAAAGGTAGACTGGTAGATAATGCCTCTAGTATTAAATAATAATAAATAAATAACACCCAACAGTCACATACATAGTCCTGACCCCACACTAAGATCGAGTCTTGTGTCGTGGGTATCAGGAACTACGAGAGACTTTTCGGTCTCACAAACACCCAGACCCGGAAGAAATATTTGTGGGCCGCACAAACATTTCTCTCGGTACGGGGATCGAATCCGCGGCCTCTCGTTTCACAGGCGGCGTCTAACCAACTGCGCCACCGGAGGCTGAGTATTAAGTTCGCTTTGTATACAATGTGTATGAAGTATAATAAAAATAAATAAATAAATGGTTTTTGTGATACTTACTAATATGTGTACTTGTAGTTTAATTTAAAATGATAAATAAATTAACAAAAACATAATATCATAAGCGGGAAAAGATCAACTTATTAGTTGATAATGAATCATCCATCCATCCATCAGCCAAAGGAAGTCCTCTGCTGAACATAGGCCTCCCCCAATGATTTCCACAGAGACCTGTTGGAGGCAGATAATGAATAATTAGTGCATATATCAAAGGACTTGTCTAATTTATATTTCTGGCACAAATAATATTTCCTATTACTTAGTTGTATATACCGTTACATTATCTGCAACCAATGCCGTGAGATGGAATCCGCCTGCCGTTCTAATTCTTACACTATTATACACACGTCGTATAGGTACATAGTTGCCGTTCTTCATTACACTTTAAAACTTACTTGTAAAACAATGACGCCTTCTTTGATAAGGTCCAGTTGCCCAACACCGATATGTTCCGGTGGACGCAGCGTGATGAATCTGTAGACAATAGAATTGATAGATAAACCTCACAATTTTAATGAACAAAATAAAATACCTATGTAAGTAAATTTTTCACTCGCCTTGGACAAACTCGATCGAAACGATACTCTCCGGCACAAAGCTGTTTTGAGTTGCTGTACGAATATCCCAACTCATTCAATCGCTTCACCAATAATGGAACTTTCCTGAAATTTTATTACTATAAACAATTACCGACATACTACGCGAACAGTGAACAGGTAAATGTGCCTTACGTCCTACCAGCTAAAACCTACAATTAACAGTTCCAATGGTAAGCTTTGTATAGTTTAATATCTGCAAGTATGGGAGTAGCCAGTAGGTACCTTACAGCCGTTCTCAATAATAGATTGATTATCTTTAACAAGAGATTTCATTCGATATTTAGATGCATTTTATGTTTCAGAGTTAGAGATATGGTTCATATATTCATATAAAGCTAGGCAAGATAAATATAAGTGTATATCTTTGTTTAACTAAGCATACAATTGCACCGACGCGACGTAATAATGGTATATATTTAAACATCTTGTTAAAGATGGATAAGATATAGAGAAGGGCCATAGGGTTAGTCCATAATTTAATAACGCCGGTAATAACATTCATTATCAGTGAGCATTTTGCACTTCTGGAGGATCCTATTAAACGCCTCTTGTGCTTCGAACTTTTTCTAATAGTTTACATTGTGATTTAACAGTGCTAGAACTTTGTATAAATAAATCGTACGTGAATTTAAAATAACTATGTCCCATGAAATATCTATGGACTATGTCTATGTTCTATGGAACTTAGAGATGGCTGCACACAACCATCTACTCTATATCAGACAACATACATAAGTATAAACTATAACTAATGATACGTGCTTAGCTTTGAACGTGTTCACCCAGCCGGTAACTGATTCTTTATTGACACACGCCGATATGCGTTCCTCACGCAAATGCGGCGGCAATAGGTCGGACAACCTGTAACATATATCATTTTGCTATTGAATTGTTTCATAAAAATGTGTCAAGGGTCATAATTTGGCTTAAAATTAACGTAATGCATGCTTTAACTAAACATTGTAAATATAGATTATCAAGTACGTAATATTTTCTATTAAAACTCAATTATTCAGTTTAAAAGGAGGCTGGATAGATTGCTACAGGTTTAGAACATTTATATTCTTACGAAAAAGCTTTATTCTTAATTCTTATTCTTGATATAGCCGCGGCAAAGTGTACTCGTTGTTTCCATATGGTATTTTCTATATCTTTAAATATGCCCCCAGCTTCTTCCAGCATATGCATGGCTTTTTCCACTTCGCCTCTTGGTCTGGCTCCCCAACGGCGTCTGGCCAGTTCCATTAAGAATAGCCATACTATATGACGGTGTTCTGTAAACTATAATAAATTTGTTATTGTTAAAGATCATTTTTTGGCGCAAATACCAAAGATATTATCATCTTCAAAAGTGTCTGCTTCATTAACTTAAATAAAACTCGTGTCTTTACTAATGGAAAACTTTTTATCAAATCCAAATCTACCAATGTCGAATTTTTCCCTCGCCTCAGCCGAATGGCTGGCCATAAATATAAAGCTCATTTTCGTGAATGTATCCAACGGTGGAAAAAGAAATAGCTTCGGTCACGATAAGCAGTAATGCGAGTTAAATGGAACCACAGACATCTTGTCGAACCTACCCTAACTGGTACTTATATCACAATAATGAGCTTCAAATATGCAGGCCTTGGATAATCGTATAAAAAAGGGTTTTATCAGACCATCGAACAAGTTCAAGAACGCAATAACAATACTATCTGTGAAGGCAACATTATAAAAATAGATTTGCGAACCGCCCTCAGTCTGCAGTATACGATAAATGTATGTCGAAGGAAAATATTCTGTATCTGTATCTGTATCAGCCCATATACGTCCCACTGCAGGGCACGGGCCTACTCTACAATCGACAGTACGATTGAGAGTGGTTAGGCTATATAGTCCACCACGCTAATTTACTTTATGTTTCTACGGAAATATTGATGTGCTGTGTTTTATTTCCAAAAGGAAAAACATTTATGAAATACAAATATTCAATTTCTAATCATAAACTAAGAGGTGAATGAGCTGGTGGCTATGGTCCGCTACCTGGAGGATCACTCGTTGATCAGTGACCGACAATACGGATTCCGCCATAATCGATCGACGGGTGATCTTCTAGCGTTTGTCCTGCATCGCTGGGGTGAGGCGATAGACCGGCGTGGCGAGGCTCTTACTGTGAGCCTCGACATTGTCAAGGCGTTTGATAGGGTCTGGCACCGTGGTCTTCTGTCCAAGCTTCCGGCATACGGTCTACCCGGCAACCTGTGTTCGTGAATTTCCGGCTTTCTGCATGGGCGTAGAATACGTGTAGTCGTAGACGGACACGCTTCGGCGCTCATGTCGGTAAATGCCGGAGTTCCTCAGGGCTCGGTGCTGTCGCCCACCTTGTTTATTCTGCATATCAATGACATGTTGTCGCTTGGCAACATTCATTGCTATGCAGATGACAGCACGGTTCATGGGCGATACCACTGCGGGCCTCCAGGTTGCCGTGTCAAAACTGTAAAGGGACGCGAAGATCTTGTCATTGAGCTCAACCGGACCTTGGATCTCATTTCTACATGGGGTTCCAGGAATATGGTTGAGTTCAATGCCAAGAAAACCCAGGTGTGTGCGTTCACGTGCAAAAAATCCCCGTTCTCTCCCCTCCCCATTCTGCAGGGTACTCCCCTCTCAGTGCGGAATGACCTGTGTATCCTTGGTGTGGATATCCGCTGTGATCTCAATCCAAGGAATCACATCGAGGGCGTAATATCTGCGACATCACGCAGGGTTGGAGTCCTGAACAGGGTGCGTCGGTTTTTCACGCCCGGTCAGGTTTGCCGCTTATATAAAGCGCAGGTCCGGCCGGGTATGGAGTACTGCTCGCACCTTTGGGATGGATCCGCCCAGTACCTGCTCGATGCCTTGGATGGATTGCAGCGGCGGGCCATCCGCATTGTGAATGATGCAGACGTTACGAGCAACTTGGAGTCGCTACAACTCCGGAGAGATGTCGCCTCTCTAAGCGTGTTCTACCGCCTGTATCACGGTGAGTGCTCTGAGGAATTGTTCAACTTGCTCCCCTCCTCTCCATTCCTAACCAGAACCACGCGTGCTGGCTTGCGAAGCCATAGCTTGACGGTCCACACCATCCCGGCGCGAACCAAACGGTTCTCAAATTCGTTTCTGTGCCGCACCGTCAGGCTGTGGAATTGTTGGCCGGCGCACGTTTTCCCTCCTTCCTACAATCCTGGGTCCTTCCGCCGTGGTGTGAAGAGGCACCTAAGCAGGCCGGCATATTTTTTTCCATTGGCATGGGACTGCCGTCCGATGCCAATGGACTCCGCCTGGGCGGCATTGGCACTTTCCATCAGGTGCAATGCCGCCACTATGCCAGGCCATTATAAAAAAAAAAACTACTACCTGTCAAATTTGAGTCACTACTGGGTACAATCGAACTATCCTTAATGTTCATGTAAGATTATGATATTAAAATAATTCAATAATGAAAATCAAATTATAATTTGCTAAAAGTGAAACTCCCTACTCATTTAGTTCTATTAATCATTATTTTATACATACCCGTGGAAAATCAGATAGGAAATCAATATCTTCGATGGCTTGTTCTAAAACTGTCTTATCTGCGAAAAGAAATATGCGTTGGAAAAAGATCGACGAAATCATATCGCGTGACAATAAACTAAGAATACACATCACATCCCTAGTATAATAAAAAAGCAAAACCATGGAATTGCATAGATTTATTGACAATTTTATTCGATGATTGTATGTGAAGCTGAGAAGTATTTTATTTGAAATCTGATATTAGGGTTTAATTCACTATCTCCAAATAATGTTGAAATGCATTCTGCATACAGATGGATATAACATTACCAAGACCTTTGACTTAAATAAATATTTTTTTATAAGCAATAACTACAAAGAGGCACTTCAATATGACAATGTGAGTTGGTGCAAAGAAAACGACAAGACAGTTAACAGAAAATTGAGATAATACCAAACCTAAACATGGTCGAAGTGAGGAAACTAGTTTCCAACTTGGCACGCGAGTATTTATCGCGACATTATCATCGGTATTATGTGATAAAATTAAATAACGCTTTCAAACAACACTGAACTATGTTAAATAATGTACAGCATTTGGGAAAGTAATTTACAGCTAACTTTGCTAGTTTCGTGACACTCACTTCAAAGTTAAACGACTTTTGTGAGAACACACTGCCAGTTATGACCTGAAATCATACTTTCCCGAGTGATTTGTAGCCATTTTAAACATAATATGGTCACGCATTGAGTCTTTATAACTTAAGTTTCGAATTTATAGAACCTTATAGATTTTACGATCAGCTACGTTTTTCTTTTAACGTTCGTCCCTGACAATAAAACTATGTTATAAAAAGTGACATATTTTAGTTCTATGATGTAATAAAAGTTGTGATGCTAAAAGACTCCAATGACTATAGAGGGAAATCTTATTCCCATATAAACTTCATTTTTTAACACTTACAGCGGAACACATCGTAGATTAGGGAGTAGACGCAGCGCATATCTTGCTCGTCCACAAACATAACAGGCATGGGAGGCTTGCATAGTAGTTTACCAGCTTTTAATACCTACGAAATAATAAGAAGACAGTACTCAGAATATAGTATTGGCTATATTTACAAGCGCACACAATGCAGAAAGGTAGGCAATGACTTCATCGGGTGAAGTACAACTTTGGGAAATGGAGATATTTTTTTATAAAGTGAGCTGGTCGATCTTTTCTGGACTTCTGCCCTAAAAGTATGTAACTATTGACTTCTCCAATTGTCCCCGCTTAGTCATAAATTTTTCTGCTGTGTTATTTTGCTCAGAAAAAATGTGGACAGCCATTTATTTCGAACTCCCCGAGTACCTACTGTTTCCCTTAATTTCTTGTAACCTACCTGTGCAATGTCCCAAGCTGGACCTGGTGCGGTCTTGACAGCCACGGGTGGTGGTGCGTGGGGGTTCTTTATCGACACCACCAAGCTCCACGGGGCCCACTCTTCAGGCGGTTCCTCTGTGGTTCTTTGTGGCTTGTCACCATCTTCTTCTCTGTAAAGACATGAGTGTTTTCAGCCAAACTACATTAGTTGGCAATGAAATTCATAAATGACGATGATGTGAACCACATGTTATTTGAATGTGTAGATAACCTCGTGCCAAGTTAGCCCATGGGCCATTTTTAAGATGAATTCATGTGGTGTGATAGGTACTAGAATTATGATTTTGGCTGCATCTCCCAAATTTTACTCTTATCTGGTTTAAGTTGCATATAATGTCATTTCATAGATTTTTGCTGTATTTTGCATAATAATGGATTATCAGTAGGCACCCTAATGCAAGAGACGTAATCAAATCAGACCTATTCTATAATAAATTTATAATTAATCGACATGTGTACATAGCAGATATTTGAAAAAATATTATGGGAAGACTGCATGAATATAATAAAACCCAAAACAATGAATGTTAGAATTTTTGTCTGTCTTAATGGTCTCAACAACGGGTATTGATTGGGTTCATCTTCAATGGGTATTGATCTGACGGCAATCTATACCTGTCACTTGGATTAACACAAAAGCTACTTTTTATCCCGAAAAATGTGGTGTTCCTCTGGGTTGGGCAAATAATTATTTGTTACTTTTTTGAACTCGCAAGGTATGGGACGAGGAAAAAGAGACGAGAATGTAACGGAACAGGGTGGCATATAATGGAACAGGAAGGGAAAGCTGTACAGATGGTGGCAGAGTGCGAGTTTAAATAAAACACTACGGGAAATAATATATTGCCCATGTGAACTAGACTTAAAGTATCTGCACTCGGGCGAAGCCTGGCCGAAACCTAGTCTTAATTCATTTCAAATTTAACCGTAACCTAATATCGTGGGGTTTAAGTTTTATTTCCAAAACTTACGTTACACGAGGCTGATATGCGTCGAGGACCATAGCCTCCATTTAATTATTTTTTCTCTCTACAACCCATTATTTACAACACTCGCAACAATTTCACTGTTTTCAGTCTTGGTATATATCCATTTCTGCAAATAGTTCGCTACTTTTGTGCAATCAACGCGTATGGGAATTTTGTGTGAAACTATCTAGAATCTAATTATTAAAAAATAAATATATGGTAAAATGCTTTTTGTATTATTTTTTTATTTGAGTGGTAATGCAACTGTTTGAGAAGCATATATTTTCCAATATTATTTACGGCCAGTAGGTACTTAGACATATTACTTATATAGTTGACAATGAGGTTGTATACCTATTTAAATATAACTTTGTATAACGAAGAACGTTGGAAAACACATTCGTACAACAATATGTGGAATGACATGGTGATATCACATGCAAGCCGTGATCTAACACATTTGTTGGCATTTCACTATTTTGCAATGGACCTTGGATGTCTAGTCAGTTTGACTCCTTTTTAAATATTGTTCGAGAGAATTACTTGACGATATCGTCTCTTCTAAAATGATTATTAACTTTTCATAACTGGTGGTAAACCTTACCGATGACATCTTATTAAAGATAGGCAATTTAGTTAATTATTGTGATAGAAAAATCCAGCCTGGCTTGAACCATGAAATCAGCGACAACCGGTAACCTATATTAAAGTAGTGCTATTTTAGCGCAGTAATTGGATATACCGTATACCTAGTGATTGGATTTATCCAATCAGATAGGTACAATCATCTATGGCCATAATTGTAGCAATTTAAAACGCCTATGAATACTTTAGTTCGAATGAAAACTACTGTTCGAAATAAAAGTCAAGGAAGAGCTCAAGATACAACTTTACAAGTTGAGATAAAGTCTAATGAATACACATAGGTTTTTCTAAATAAAAATCAAAACAACTTGGCAATGCTTAAAAGGTCCTATACTGAAAACTATCTTAAAACGTACCTCGGTAAATATTTTGTTCTTTGTCTAAGTTTCTTATGCTTTCAGTTTTAAACTTATTATATTGATCGTGATCTCGTGAAAGCTTACTGGTTATGTTACCCTGCCCCACCTTCAATTACGATTTTCGAGTTGTGACTATTAAATATAAAAAAAAACCTTCAACCCCGCAATGCTTTGATCCGAAAGAAACTGTGTTAGATCACTTACATATTTTGCGTAGACGCGAGTGATGTAGTCGCGTAAACTATAGTTCTGTAGGTATATCCCTAGTGTATTTATGAACATATTAAATTATACAAAAGATACTTGCAACTCCAAAGTTTTTTGTAAGTCAACCAAGCTAAAGTACTGCCGGAGTCGCCATTCCTTGTCGCTGGGCAGAACTAGTTTCTCAGCTTCACTTGTGTCCCCATCTTGCCTAGCCGCTTCATCCTGCAGCAAAAGTTGTGCCAGCAACTTCGGATATACTTGAAATATGTTACCATGCCCGCATTCGCTAATCGCCACCCACAACGCGCTAGGGTCGTGTTTTCCTGACATTTTAGTTACAAGTTAATTTAACGTCAGGGTTATAAGAAACTTTAACTCGGTATGGAATGGAGGTCACGCATTCTTTCGACATACGGAAACGCGGTTGCGTTGAGTGCCGGCTGAATACTGAAACTGAAACGCTTTGCTACCGAACAACACACTAATACGAACCTGTTGATTCAAGCCTCAAGGGCTGATAAATTGCTATGTCTGATAAGGCTATCCTCATATACTCTTAGCATTGGTTAAGGATAACTTTAACGTTCAATGATCGTTATGGTTTACTAGCAGTCCGGCCCGGCTCCGCCCGGGCGCAGATACACTTTTTTGAAAATATTCTATGGCTTATGCTCATTAGGGGATAATACAAGATTCTAATGGTGAAATAATGTGTCGAATCATGCCAGTTGTTACAGAGCCTAGTCAATAGTCAATACGACTCCGAGACGTGCGATAGAGCCTCATCTCTGTCATAGACGCCCAAAACAACTTAAACGGGCATCAAAAAGTAGGCGTAAGTGGGGGTCATCTGGGCCCCCATATTAATGGTAGCCAGCAATTTTGCGTGGGGCGATTACGCAGACGTAAATCGGAGCGCACTACGCCCTGGGATTTCCAGTGCCGCCCACAATGCGTGAGACTGCCATCGATTATAAGAAATAGAGGCTACTCAATGGAAACAAACAATGATAATTTTCCTCTTTATAATATTATTTTAGATAATTGCATCAACTTCTATTATATTACATTTAATGTGTTGGAAGAGATCCCGCCTAAGAGCGACCTTCCCTCAGTGTTTCCTAGTACAATTAATAGGTACTTAACAGAACATAACATTTAATGACCAAATAGGTCGCCGTCTCAAAACCTGGCGGCTGGCATAGCTATATTTAATTAGGTACTTAAATATAATTTCGTAAATTTTTTCGTCAACCGAATTTTTGGAGTTTCTTTAAAAAAAAACATGTAGGTATATTACAAACACGATGATATAAGGTCGCCGTAGAAAAGCCTGGCATAACTTAGACGACCTCGATTTAAAATTCCAAAAATGGAGTTCAAGTTCATGACATGATTGAGTTACATTATAAATCACTTCGGTTTAATCCGTGGGTTAAATATAAACATTATAAGAAAGGAAGACACAGAATAAAAGCTAGGTATCTGTTTAGTCAGACTTCGCAAGAGCAAAATAGGTTTCTAAGGCTCATTCCTCATAGTTTTCTGTACCTACCTGATATTGTCCGACTGAACTTTCGATATCGGTATCGGCCTAGTTTCGGCTAAAATGATTTTCGGCTTATTCTCGGTTTCGGGTATCATTCCGAAACTACGGTCAAACCGAAACTGAGTTAAGAGACGATATGAGCCGGATATGTTGCCGGACGACGCGGATTACATTGGGGATAGTTAATATTTGTGAACCAGAACTATCTTGTTTGGATGACCGATGCTAGGTAGAATCGCATTCTCTGAAAAGGAAAAAGTCTATGATAAATCTGCTTGTAATTGAATAGCAACTTCTGTTGTGGATGATGGTCGCTTAACATTACAAGTTAGGAAAATTATTCAAGCGCATATATCGGAACTAAGAAACATAGGTGTTTATTCTTACTAGGATTCTACTCCATTTCAATATTGGCGAAAAGTTGCACTGACATTGTTGGCCGCTTCACTGACGTATGTTTCCAATGAGTAACTATTTAGAGTTGCTGGTTAAATATATTCAGACAGGCTCGAAGTAGTAGAGATACGCCGACAACGGCGCCATCAATGGGCAGGCTCGTCCGAGGCGTCATGAGAGACTCTATGAGAGTAGTTAACGAAAAAAAAGTAGCAAATAATATAAAATTAAATATAGCTTTTCCAGGATAGGATAGGAGATGGCAATCTAATTACGTGTTTTTCTTTTACATACATCATACAAAGTATTTATTGTTCCGTAAAATATTTAGGTATATTGTATTGGAAATTCGATGAGGAAAGGTCGCCTTTAGGTGGGATCTTAGTCTATGTGCTGTTGATGGATTTTTTAATGTACCTACCTAATTTATAATGAAACTTTAATTTGATAATTCGTAGGATATTACTTACACGAATTCTAACCCTTCTCTTTATATTGCACGTCGCCATTGGTCGCCTCTTGGTTGAATCTTAGAAGCTGAATTTTATTTTTATTAAAGCACGGAACAGTGACTGCACTGCACCTGATGGTAAGCGCTAATGCCGTCCATTCAGAGCCAAATGGCATGGGACAAACCGATGCCATTTGATACAATCGCGCCGGCATCTTGTCTAAACTTAGTCATAATCTTAAAATCTTAATGGAAAACTTGAAGGTTGCTTAACGCTGCCTTTAAGTCACTGATATCTGCCCGTAATAGGTTTACTAACATAGTATCTTAAGTTTCATATGCTTGCATAACTGGTTGCTGGGTCTAATTGATATCTGTATCAGCCCATATACATCCCACTGCAGGGCACGGGCCACCTCTACAATCGAGAGTACGATTGAGATTAATATCTACTATACTAATACTATTTTTCGCAAGTCCAGCAGCTTATTTACCGCTAATTAGTCTATTAAAAGCGAATAAATCCTTAAGAATGAGTAGTTTTTTAATCATATTTTTAATAAATAATTAAAAAGATATGACATTTTATTGTCACTCAGTTATGTTAGCTGATCGTGCCAACTTCAAATTCTTGTGTAAGAAATAAATACAAAATAATAAAAAATGCGTTGAAATAAAACAGTGCCGTAAAATATATCTAATAGTAATATGGACCAGCCCATGACAAAAGAAGAAAGTTACGCAGAAAGAAGGATATTGTTTAAAAACATTTGGGAAACGGCGATGCACATTGACGAAAAAGATCCTGATATAATGTCTAAACCAAAAGTTATTAAGTAAGTTGCACAGTGTGGTTTTAGAAATTAATGCAATATCCACTAATGTGTACTGCGATGGATAAATATAGATACTGTTTCATTATAAACACATTTTGGTTTGAAGTTCTCAGTAAATTGCTTTACAAATAAATAAATTCCAGGCAGTCCAACATATAGTTCTAACTCCTCTTTAGTATACAACACTTTTGTGGTGGATATTAGAGACAATTCTGCATCATAACCACCTTGATCTAAAAAGAATTGTGTATAATTTATTAGCTACTATCTTTAAAATATTGTTGCTAAATAAACCATTACGATAATGACGCATTTTCAGCGGTTTAAAGTAGAGTATCCTCTTATTAAACGTTTGAGATGTTAAGAGCGTATACACCTTGAGCGCAAAGTCAACTATAGGTATTTCTTCGTTAATTTCACGCACACATAAGCGACCAAAACTGTGTGCGTAGAGCTGCCGCGTCGGCTCGCTATACAATCGGCTCAAACAACTTTGATCCGTGCGCTTCAAATATTCAATTGAAATGTAACTGTAATATAATATCATAAAAATATTTTATTTGCATTATAAGTAGACAAATATTACTGTGCAAGCAAAGAATAATACAAATTTAGATAGTAATCATACTTTTGTTATAATTGCATTGTTAAGTTGCATTCAAATCAGTGTTCAATCAGTAGACACTACGGACGTTTTATTAATCATTTCGTGTTCGAACACATAAATAGTGTTAGGGGCCTTACAACCCCTTACAATTACGAAATATATTGAATTTTATATTACAATACATAACATAACTTAGCCTCGGAATTACATCCCATTATATTCCCTGAAACATAATTTATACTCACTACAAAATCATTGGAGGTAATAAAAATAATTAAATATTTTACTACCAAAGTACTAAGATGTGGTAATCGCAGTCCGCGCGTGGCTATTTTCACTACGCACGGCAATAATCGACTGCAGCCAGGCCGGAGCGACGAGCGATACGTCCTCCCTCTAGAAGGCCTTGCGGCGGTCTGATTTGAGCCACGTCGGACAGCGTGTTTTATAGTGGTTTTTAAAATATTTGCAGAAAACATGAAAACTAATTTTGTTGAAATATAAAAATGGCAATTTATTGATAAGATGTTCTTCTATTATAATATGCAATTGCTATAAAAAATTATGTACGATAAGTTGGTGAAAAAAAATATGTTCTTGACGAGAGTTTCTGAATAATTTCGCATTGTTTAAATTTTTATTTTTCAGGAACTAAACACAAAAAGATTATTTTTCTCAGCAAAATCCCTCCACAAGGGTCTTATTAGTCTGATAATATTTTTATTTTCATCTTATATTTAGTGGTTTCGGATATCTTAAGCTTCTAAATTGCCATTTAAAGCCTAAATAACGAAACTTGTGTTCAGTAATCCTTATAGTACTCACAAATTATCCATCAATCTATAATGTTTTCCACCAAAATCCCTAGATGACAAACTTTTCTAAAATAAGTACAAATTATTTTTCCTTTAAATTGTTTATTGGTGGCTATTAACTCATTTGAAAAGTCCTGTTTTTAAGCCAAAAAGCGCGCACAGGGTATAAACGCTCTTAATTACTTACTCTATATTGTACGACAGGACATTGAGGCTCGCTGAAGTCGACCGCTGCCCTGCAGGTAAAAAGAAGAAACAAAGAATCAAGAACTTAAGAACAGTTTGCAATAAAATACTGGACTTCTGCGATCGACAAGATGCAGATGACTTATTTTATGAACAGGTATTACATTTTACATTTTTATCGACGATGATGACATATTTTTACTACGAAGTACGAATAAATGTTTAAATTATTGGAACAGGTATTCATATCAAATCTATTTCATTTTTAGATAGCAGCGGCGGAAGGTCCAGAAACTTCGTCGCAGAAAGTTGAAGAAAAAGCGAAAAAGCCTAAACATGGTAAACACAAAATTACAAGAGCCAAAAGTTTGATTTCACCGCTGGCTCACGTTATACGACGCCAGAAGGGAGAATTATTAACGAGCTCAGTGAATAAAACATCAAGAAATACTTCGCCAATAAAAATCAAACGCACGACAATTGTAAAAAGACGCGGTAAACGTGTAAAAGCCAAACAAAGCCCAACAAGGGCTCTTCTAAAAACACAAACAACTGGAAACTTGCTAGACGAAAAAAAATCGTCTAATATCCATCCTGCACTTGTCAAAAAGAAAGCCAGCAAACGGAAGGGGCCATCGAGTTCAATTTTAGCTCCAGGTATTTTAGGTTTTCTAGATAAACAACATACATAAATCTCCGTGTTAAAAATGCTGTCTGAAGTTTATATTACAGTTGTAAATTTTCAGGTTCTTCTGTGAAATATAATAAATTAGTCTATCATGTATTAGAACGTATCCCGCTATGTAAATTAAAAGAGCCTCTTCAAGTGTATAAAATTAACATTTAACATCGAATAAAAACTTTTATATATTAAATTCGTTTTCATCCTCAGTTAAGTACTATTACAATTTTTTTTTTCATTTTATTACTATCAATGGCGAGACGACCATGTCATTCGCCTGTTTTTAAGCGATACGAACGCTCATGAACAGAAGGAAACCCAAACGACATCACGGATTACAAAGCAATGCTTGGTATTCCACTGAGTTCGCCATTCTAAGACATAGGATATTAAGTCTCACTATGTCCAGCATTTACTCTGGCTAAATGTCACATGAACACATCAGTGCATTTACACCGTTTTTTTTCGGAAGAGAGAAATTGCAGCGCTACCTATCCAGTTGGCCTCTCATATAGGAGAGACCTACTACTAATAATAGAGGAAAAACGAATTCTCATGTCTAAGATACACTATTTTTTTTATTGCAATGAATGACGAGACGAGCAAGCCGTTCGCCTGATGGTAAGCGATACGACTGCTCATAAACAGTAGCAACATGCCACTGCGCTCGTCATCCTGAGACATAAGATGTTAAGTCTCAATATGTCCAGTAGTTACTCTGGCTACAATGTCCTTCTATCCGAAACACAACAGTGCATTTACGCAGTGTTGTTTCACGGGAGAAATAGACATTGCGGTGGTACCTACGCAGATGGCCTCTCACATATGACAGACCTACCACCAGAAAACACTAATTGCTCAGGAATTTTACTCTCTGGGCGACATTAAGAATCATTAAATAGTGAGACGTAGGTGCCTAATGCATATGATAATTGATAACCATTTAGTTTTCTAAAGTTGGATGATGTATTAGAAGTTAAAACATATGCATTCAGGATATTATCTGAATTGCATATACTCGTATGTTAATAAGACAACTATCAAAAGCAGTTCCCTTCAAAGCCACCATAATCAGAATTTAATAATAGCTGTTCGTGTGATGCCTATGAACAGACTGATTGAAAATAAGCAAATTGATAAACGAAAGTAATTTTTTTTATTTTATTTTGAATGGTACAACATTCCGAGGTTACAACCAACCTTAGGGTTAGTGATGATTGTAACAAATCCCATAGTTGTTATTTGGACATTTTCCTCAAAACCTGTAATCGACATTAATTGCAAACAAGTTGGTGTTAATAGATAGCTGAATGACCAAAGTTGCCTATCCATGATTAATTAGCATTTTGTAATCTAAGAAGGTTTGTGTGCTATTAGAAGAATATTGAAAATCGTTACGATCGTTCCTGGTCTCCACCAATTTATAAGTATTTTATATCAATTATGTATTCCAATGGTGGGGGTCACCACCCTCAGCAATGAGGAAATCGACTCAAGGAGGAGGATGTATTTCAAATAAAATTCTTATGCCTGTTACTCCGTATAAAGTTACCTATTAAATATTGACGTTCTTAGAACGTAATCTACATAATATACTGGTAGGTCTCTCATATGTGAGAGGCTGCCTGGGTGGGTACCACCGCAATGTCTATTTCTCCCGTCAACAAACTGTTGTAGTTTAAATGCACTGTTGTGTTTCGGACTGAAGGACATTGTAGCCAGAGTAACTACTGGACATATTGAGACTAAACATCTTATGTCTCAGGATGGCGAGCGCAGTGGAATGTCAAGCATTGCTTTGTAATTCAAGGTGTTGTTTGGTTTTGCTACTGTTCATGAGCGGTCGCATCGCTTACCATCAGGCGAATGGCATGCTCGTCTCGCCATCCAGAGCAAAAAAAAAATATCACTCGCATCTGCCCCCTCTTAAATGTTTAATCATACATAGCTACATACACTCACGCCTTTTTCTAAGAAGGGGTAAGCCTAAGTGCTACCAGAACACCGACGATCCGCTTTTTGTGTTTCAACCAACGATGTGGTAGGGGGTGAACCTATCGCCATATCGGGCACAAATTCGTGACTCCGGTCTGATATTGAATAGAAAATCAAATATCACATTGCCCGTGCCGGTATTTGAATCCGAGACTTCGGCGTTGAATTCTTACCATAGTGCAAATGCGCCACCGAGACAGTCACAGATCTCTAAAATGTGCATACTGGACATCATAAAACCGTGTCACCATTTCTTTACAGCAATTAATGGCCAGACGAGCATGCAATTCGCTTGATGGTAAGTGATACGATCACTTATGGACAGTAAACCAAACACCATAATTTGCAAAGCAATGCTTGGCATTACACTGGGCTTTCCTAATATTTACTGCATACTTAATGAGCCGTGGGCAATTAATCGAGTTGGTATTACATACATCTCACAACTTTTAGCGGTAGAAAACCTGAGCTGCGAAACTTGGAATTTTTTTACAGGATTATTTTTTCTAAAATAAGTGTAGCCTAAGTTCCTCCTTATCTATCAGCTTAATGTCAGGTAGACAATAAATGTCCCGTCAAAATCGGTCCAGCCATTTCAGAGATTAGCCGGAACAAACAGACAGACAGATAGGCAGACAAAAAAATCTAAGGTAATTTTCCTAATAGGTATCGTCTAATAACGATATGTAGAGTCCTCGCCCCGTAAGTCTGCGCGCGGAGAACTGATGATGACGTCATGGAATGTTGCCGACTTAGTGGATTTACCCATAGAATTATCATTAATAATCAATATTTCATTTTTAATGCACTGTTACCGGGAAATGCATTCTAAAATTTACAGCTTCTCAATTAAATTATGTAACATTCTTCGTTATAAAAATATTTTACACACGAACAACAATTAATATTACAATTCGAAGCGAAAAATGACGTTGCAAAAGTATTAAATCAATTCATTTTTAAATTTTATAATATTCAAAAATAAACGTAATCCAATAAATGCAAATTTTAATAATCTCAATATGTTTTTTACATATATTTTTTCCAATTTTGTGTCAATTAAAAAAAAGTACGTTTGTTTAACAGTTTGTTGTATACTATATCTGAAATGAAACTAAAACATATTAAACCTTTGTTAATCAGATTATTAAAATATATTAAATTCGTACATTAAAAAGGTCCAAAGTATGATGATATGATGAAATATATGAATGTTTGGCGTTTTATCAAAATTAGGTCATTACACTATACAATTCTAAAACTGTTTATCAATCCTTTAATATATGACGATATAAATCCACGTATTTAAAAAAACTCACATATTGCTAATTGCGAAATAACAAAGTTATCTCAATTGACTAAAGGTACCACAATTCCCTTTTTTTTTTTGTGGAGTTTTTTATTTATATGAGGCTTGCCACATTAACAGCGCCCTCCGTCGCGCGCACAGTTATCTGGCGAGGAGTTTAGTTGTTTTTTTTTTAATTTTCAATTTAACAAACAGACACTTCAATTTTATTTATATATATATACATAAATATTTGGAATAATAAGATTCGTTTTTGGTAGTCGACTATTATAACTTAGTATCAAAAATCGATAATCGATTAAAATATTTTTGAATTTACCATGAATGGTTTAGATCTAAATGTCATGTCACTAACATTCGACCAAGTAAAATAGGCTCAATCGCAGCGTCGGCCCAATATCGCGTTCTCTTTTTATTTTGTGAAGTTCTCCATAAGTTTGACATTACCTGATACGTGCCATTTTTCTGTTTGAGCATATTTAAATTTTCCGATTAACTTTTTGAATGATACCTAAAATTGGCGTTGACCCAGTAAAATAAAATAAAAATTCAACCAAGACTTCAAAAATTGTATTATGTAGCGTAAATAAAACAAATAGAACGTTGTCGGCAAGTGTGTTTCGGTGAGAAAATGTTTTACGCGTCGCTTTTTGTGATTTGTGGTGCATTATAGTGTGGCAGTTGTGTGTGATGTGTAGTGACTTGGTAATGCAGTGCTAATGTTTTAATTCCCACGCTTTGTGAATGTTGTAGATACATGTTAAGGGAGTTCCGATAATGTCAGAGTACGACCTGCAGTTCCAGGCTGATCTGGAAAAGGCGCAGGCGTTGAGTTTAGAAAGTCTAGCTCTAGAACAGTTTCGCAGGCAGAAACTTCTGTCTAGCGCAGGTAATTGACGTAACTTTGTTTACTCCTTACGATAAGTGATGCTCCAAGGTCTACCAAACAAACCTCGTGTGGACGTGTAAACGATTTTTACTTCTATTTTTTAATACGCCCTGCATTAATTATTATTCTCTATCCTTGGAATAAATGAGTTTAGTATGCATAGTAATAGCACTCATGAATTCTAGAAGGTTGTGTTGCAGACATTTCAAAGTTATATCATTCAAAGTATATACTTATAATATTTTGTTGGAGATAATTTATTTTGGCCAAATACATTATTCTTTGTGATAAGTGATTACAGTTGTTTATGTTTGTTTGTCATGAGATTAAACTATAAAGTTTCTTGCTTAGTTTTATCTAATAATGATACTGTTATTGTCATTAATTCTTAACTACATTTTAGTTTCCAACATTTTATTGAGTAGGCAAGGAGACAACATAATATTTTCTACTAATCAATAGTAAAATTACATATACAGTTTAATAGACTGATAGTTTAAATGAATATAATATGGCTCTAGTTAACTTTGAACACACTAGTTTTCTTTAAATCAGTTCATTTTGGACCCAGTGGTGTTCCTTTAGCAAATTTCATGTTGTAAGTTCTGTAAAGAAGTTGCGAAACTCTTTACAAAAAATATTCTATAACAGGTGTCTGTAAAAATAAAACCATTGCTATGACATGGTTCTCCATTGGTCACTTTTTATGTGCTTACTTGTTATTTGTTGTTCTACACTTTATCAATAGCTACTCAATTATGATAAAGTTAAATATATTTCCTTCATATCCATGGAATCACCATACTAATTATCGGAAAATAATGATTTCTTGTCAGCTTCCATTTTCTTTAGGAATTGTGAACGAACCTAAATAAAACTTAAATCAATTTAAACTATACATATACATTTTTAAACGTCCATGTAACTGTGGTTAATGCTACCAGTATTTCACTGAATTAGGTTATCAGTTTATTAGAAGACACTCATGATGTCTGGGAGTAAACCTATGTTCAGAAACAAAGTTGGCAACTTCCAATGTCCGAATTAAGTTACTTGTCTGTTTTCCACTTCATATACTTATTATTTACCCAGAACTTAGTATATGCTGAGGATGTATGATAGAGGATACAAAATATTTTGTGTAGTACTTAGATACTTCATTCAGTTTTAAGTGCAACACTTAAATATTTGAACTTGGCTTTGGATCATAGAGTAATATTCATGCTTCTAGTAATAATGGCTCTACAATCGGAAAATAGACTAGTTGAGTTTATTTAATCCATTGTATTAATATCCTGCCAATAAAATAGCCATTACGTTAGTCTTATTTTCAATCATTCTGAAAAAAAAAGGTGCATCTGATGACATTTCACAACTATATATACGGGTCCTTTAAATATTCTTTCCATATTTTTATAACAGTAAAAATGTTGTACCATCATGATACTTTTATTGTTATAATGCTAACATTAGCCAAAATTACTCTATGATCACAAGCAAAGTTCAAATATTTAAGTGTTGCACTTAAAACTGTATGAATGCACCTAAGTACTACACAAATTTTTAGAATCCTCTATCATACATCCTCACCATATACTAAGTTCTGGGTAAATAATAAGTATATGAAGTGGAAAACATATAAGTAACTTACTTCGGACATTAGAAGTTGCCAACTTTATTTCTGACCATAGGTTAGACTAACCCCCAGATATTATGAGTGTCTTCTAATAAACTGATAACCTAATTCAGTGAAATACTGGTAGCATTAACCACAGTTCAAAAACATGCCACAGACTTAAGTCATGTTAGTCATGTGGCATGTTTTTTTATAGATTTTTTAGTTAACAAATAAAACTATGTTGTTATCAATATGTGAACAACATCAATTAAGGGCATGTACATATAACACACTCATTTTCCCCATATTGTAAGTTTATTTAATTCATTAGTGTGAACCATTGTTTTTTTTATGATAAAAGACCTACAGCCACATAAATACTTAATAAACATTATTTGAAATGTTATATGTATATTTTACTGCATTGCAAGTTTCATAAAACGGTTCTAATATGCTACAACGTTTCAATTGCCAATTTTAAATTTAAGCAACATCTTAATGACAAATAATATTAATATTCTTTAATTAAGTATTAATAAATAATATGGTATATTGCAGTAGACCAAAACATAAATACATCTCCATTTAAGTAACCATTTGGATTGCATCAATTATAATGTTTATGAAAAATATATGTTTTTCAATTCTATTAATGATAAAAACCATCATACTGTCAGGCCCATGTTTCATTTACAAATTGATTGTTGCACATTTATACATCCAAAAATATATTATTGATCACAAAAATAGTATTTCGTTTTAAGCCCATTATTTATTATTACATATACTGGCGAGCCTCAGATCCACCACTATAACCCTCACACCCACAACTGTATGCCAGGAACAAGTGGCATTGTACTGACACCGAGCATTGAAACTCGACGAGTCTCTGGGAATGTCTAACTTAAATTTAACCCACAACAAAATCAATCTCAGAATTAAATTTATGGGAGTTTTAAATAAATTATTGCCCACTTCCTTCGGTGACAAAGAAATTATTACAAATTACTACAATACTGTAATTTTACAAGACATTTGTTGTAAAAACAGTTCATTTGTTGTAAAAACAAATGTAAATTATCAATGATCTCCAGATCAAGATCATTTATTAATTTCGGCCATAAGGACACAGTGTAAACAAACACATTAATTTGAACCTCCCATGCAAGTTAAAGTTGTGACTCACTGGTTTATTGCTCCAATTGGATCAGTGAAAACATTGAATTAATGTGCATCATTTCACTTATATATACTTTCATGTGATTATTAATCTCAGAGGAAGTGTAAGTTCAACAACCTTGAATGTGAATAGGTCATAGAAACAATATAAACCTGGTGATTATTAGTTGAGATTTGTTTTGATAATTATATATTACTAGCGGTCGGGCCCGGCTCCGCCCGGGTGCATACATGTTTTAAAATGGCGGTCAAAATGTTTAATTCTGACTATCAGTTTAGAATATCGACCAATCGGACCACGAAAAACGAACAAAATTTCCTCGTATTTGCTAAAATTATCACTACTGCTTTCCTCCTATAGGTCATAGCGTGATGATATATAGCCTATAGCCTTCCTCGATAAATGGACTATCCAACACTGAAAGAATCATTCAAATCGGACCAGTAGTTCCAGAGATTAGCGCATTCAAACAAACAAACTCTGCATCTTTATAATATTAGTATAGATTTAGATTAAAGAGAATTGTTATAATAGCAAATTTAGCATTGGTTTCTTCACTATCACTACATAGTATAAAACAAAGTCGCTTTCTCTGTCCCTATATCCCTTTGTATGCTAAAATCTTTAAAACTACGCAACGGATTTTGATGCGGTTTTTTAAATAGATAGAGTGATTCAAGAGGAAGGTTTATATGTATAATAAGTACATATTATTGTATCGAAATCTATTTGTATCCGGGCGAAGCTGGGCCGGGCCGCTAGTAATTTATATACTATACTATTGTAGATCAATATACCAGAATAAATACAAACATATATTATAATAAAAATCTATACAGCACTTTTAAAGTACAAGTCTTACTTTAAATATTTACAAAATATTTATGTAATTTCAGTTTTCTGCGGAAAAAAGCATATATGGTTTTAATATACCATGCATACAAACATTATAATGTTTTGAAAACATGAGAAACTTCACTTTTTTATTATACACTCATTTGAAAAAAAAAAACGGGCGGTTTTGATTTTAATTCTTCTTTAAAAAAAGATTTCAATCATTTGTACAGTCAGCGACATAAGTCGCTACACATTCACGAGATTTCGAATTGTCTTATCATCCAAAATAATAATTATTTTCAATATCGTATGGCACTTCTCGGCATAGATGACTTTACTTGCTTATATTTTACGACTATAGAGTAGTACGTATAAATTTTAATTCATAAAAAGATTATCAAAAAATGTTAAGTGTTCCGCGACTTATGTTGCTCACTGTACATGTTACTGGCCGGTTTTAAAAATGCCGTGGTGTTTAAAACAGTACGTTCTAAATTCAAATTTTCGTTTGATGCTCGTTTTTACAGAAAACCACTTTTATCCTACATTTTTGGTGCGAAGTTCCAAAAGATAATATCGGTTTTCATAACTTTTAGTCAATTTTTATGAATTTATTTCATATTCTTAATTGTCAAAGCTTCATTTATTGCTGTTTAGCTGTCTCAATAATGTTAGAGAAAGTGGTAAAAGCTACCAAAATTATTGCGCTGCTCGAAGAGGGTTGCAGCCAATGCTTCGTGGCTCAGAGGCTAAGTGTGAGTCGCTCGACGGTTCAAAGGAGCTGGCAGCGGTATCAAGACACCGGTTCCGTCGAGAGAAGGCCTGGTTCTGGAAGAAAACCATGTACCCAACCACGGGATGATCATTTTCTTGTGAGTCGCGCATTGAGAAATCGCAAGTCTTCGTATGTGGACCTTAAGAACAACCTCGAAGAAGTAAGAAATGTGCATATTAGTCTATGGACGGTCAGGAGGAGGCTTCTCGCGGCCAATATACGCAGTCATCGCCCAGCCCACGGCCCTAAGTTACTCCGTGAGCACAGAGTTGCCAGGCTTAGGTTTGCTCGAAATTGTGAGTCATGGACTCAAGAAGACAGGAATAGGGTATTGTTCTCCGATGAAGCCAGGATATCTCTGTTCGGTGAAGATCGACGTCGGCGAGTGCTACGAAGACGAGGAGAACGCTTTGCAGAGGCTTGTTTTGAAGAAATCACACCTTATGGTGGGGGCTCTGTTATGTTTTGGGCAGGTATAAATTCAATGGATCGTACAGAGTTAGTCTTCATTGAAAACGGCTCACTGACTGGACATCGATACATAACGGAAGTTCTAATTCCCAGTGGCGTAACTACCCCATCGGGGGCCCGTGGCAAATTTCATCAAATGGGGCCCTTCGTATAAGTAAAAAAAACTTAACATTGTAATTTCGTTTTTATGAATCTTTTTTTAACGTGGCCTATTTGTAAGCGGACCAGACGCGGTCGCCAACATGTTCATGCTCGTCTAGGGATCAAATCCCAGGGCACACCTCTGACTTTTTGGAATCATGCGTGTATTGATATTCCATCACCACGCACTATGACGGTGAAGGAAAACATCGTGAGGAAACCTGCATACCATAGCGATTTGTAACAATTTCTATGTTACGTTAAGTCCGCCAGTCTGCACTAGATATAGCCACGAACTCAGTTAATATGAGCTTATACAGTACAGTACAGACTTTTTTAATGATGGCTTCATATTTATCATCGGATTTTGAACATAAATCATTTCATGAAATTTCGTCGCAGTTATAGCGACTCTAAGTTGTCTAATGTATCATTGATATGCAGAATAAACTGGGTGGGCGACAACACCGAGCCTTGAGGAACTCCGGCATTTACCGACATGAGCGCCGAAGCGTGTTCATCGATGACGACACGTATTCTACGCCCATGCAGAAAGCCGGAAATCCATAAATACAGGTTGTCGGGCAGACCGTATGCTGGAAGCTTAGAAAGAAGACCACGATGCCAAACCCTATGAAACTCCTTGGCTATATCGAGGCTCACAGCAAGAGCCTCGCCACGCCGGTCTAATCGCCTCACCCCAGCGATGCAGAACAAATGCTAGAAGATCACCCGTTGATCGGTTTTGACGGAATCCGTATTGTCTGTCATTGATCAACGAGTGATCCTCCAGGTAGCGGATCAATTGAGCGTTTATGATCCGCTCCATAACCTTACAAGTCACTGAGGTTATAGTGATAGGGCGATAATTGGTAGGGTCTGACCGATCACCCTTTCTGGGGATCGATTTCACTGATCGCTTTCATTGGCCTCCGTCCAAGATTCAGGCACATCTCCTGTGTGGTAGGACGCTCGAAAGAGACGAGTCAATGCAGGAGACAGCTCCGCTGCACAAGCTCTTAGAACCACAACCAGTATTCCATCCGGACCATTGGCTTTCCGCACATCGAGAGGCCGAAATTTATCCATCTTGATCCATTTTTTCTCTACTGTTGGACATACTCTTCTTCCAAATTGCGCCATTTCACCGTGTCGTCAGCTTGTCGCATCCAGCATCAGGCAGCGACCTTTTGCAAATCGTTACTCCACTTAGCTGGAGGGCGTCCTACACTACATTAGCCAAGACGCGGTCTCCTCTCAAAAATATTTAAACCCCATAGGTTATCGGTTCTTCGATAGATGTGGCCAGCGCACCGCCTACTTCAGCTTGCTAATCTTGTTTGCTGTCTATAACTTAGGTTCTCGGACGGATAAGCTCATTACTTATCTTATCCTTCAAAGAGATACCAAGCATAGCATGCTCCATAGCTCGCTGAGCAACCTTGAGCTGGTTGAGCGGTCGTACTGTGAGTGTCCAAGTCTCAGCGCCGTAGGTTATGGCAGGTAAGACGCACTGGTTGAAACCTTTGTTTTCTAGCTTTGTGGTAAAGGTGACGTGAAGACTAGACGTAGTTTACCAAATGCTGCCCAGCCCAGCTGGAACCTCCTCGTAGCGTCTTTCTCAAAGTTGTTTCTACCTTCGGGGTCGGCCCCAGGTCGGCATATTCTGAAACAACTTCCAGCTGGTGGCCACAAACAGCAAAAGGTTGGATCAAGGTGGTGGTTGATCATTACTTTGGTTTTGTCGAAGTTAATTTTATGATCTATTCGCAGTGAGGCTGAAGCCAGGTCATGCAGCATCTGTTGAACTGACTGTCGATTTCTATGTTTGTTTATTATTTTATTAATTTATTGTCACTGTTATTTGTTTTAAGCCATTGGGCTTACAGTGACTTTTCTCAATTACAAATAGTTTCACATCGCATTAAATTTTTTTAAATTACACGTTTGTGTAACATATTATGGAGATTTAATATCTTCCACTCCTATAAATATGGTTCAATTTTATTTTTGTTCGTACTTGATTGTGATTGTTTTGAGTCTGAATATTCCTTATCGCCGAGATTTGCTATAATGGAATTTTTAGTTTCATTCATTCGTTCGTTTCTGGGACTCTGTTTACTCGCCTTTTCATCAATGAATTGGTTCCCAAAGTATTGAGACTCACTTCAGACTTTTCTTTCTCTTTCGGTCTTCGCTACCACTGAGTTTCTTTAACAAGACATGTTTATATTTATTTGGAAACTATTAATATTCATTAAATTGTAATTTATTGATTTCCAACTAATATTATACTGTGATGAAACAAAACATTTAAATCAAATATTATCCTGAAATGTTTGTCATTATTGTATTAATTAATTTCGTTATTGATTTACATTATTCTCTGCTTACACCCAGTCGGGTTTGGGCCCGAGGCCCTATCGAACCGGGGCCCTGTCGGGCCTGAGACTCTGTCGGGCCAGGGTTCTGCCGGGCCGGGGGCCCCTAAGGCCGGGGGCCCGTGGCATTTTGCGCACTCTGCCACCCTATTGTTACGCCACTGCTAATTCCTCATGCACAACCCGCATTGGCCGCTTTAGGCGAAGACTCAATGGACGACAACGCTCGCGCCCACCGGTCTGGCGTTGTGGAAGCGTATGTGCAAGAGGTCGGCACTCGTCGTTTGGATTGGCCAGCTCGAAGTCCCGACCTCAATCCTATAGAGTATGTCTGGGACGTTCTGAAACGACGCGTGAGATCAGTACAACCGGCTCCGCAGACCATCAGAGAGCTGAAGAATGTGATTACCGCGGAGTGGGAACGTATTCCGCAAGCAAGTATCCGGGATATCCTCGCTAGCATACCCAGACGAATTCAAGCTGTGATTTCAGCTAGAGGGGGTCACACTCGATACTAAACATTTATCTGCTTTTACTTTATTAAAGAAAAAACAAACAAAAATCTTAGTTAGCTTTTACTTCACGAGCATATGTACTACTAGCGAGCATACACTACTAGTGAACTTTAGCATTAAAACCCATAAATTTTATCAAAATTTTATGATAATACTGACGAAAACGATTATTTGCTTATTAATTTACAAAATTGTGAAAGTAAAACTACCTATAATTATCAAACAAACCAATAGTAACATTTGAAATGGTTCATTGCTTAGGTGCCCGTTTTTTTTGCAAATAAGTTTATGATAATATGTCGAATCTCATTACATTTGAGATAACAGTTTACAAAAAAAAAAAAACACTTTTGTTGTGACCTTTGAGGCTGTGCTGTTTTAATCGATGAGCGCCGTGTTTTGTAAATATTAATTTCATAAGTATTTTTATAATAAAGCAATATAAATTTCATACAAACATGTTGAAATGTTGGTTCTAAATGTCATGACAGTGAATCTCGTTTGGTGCTATTACTGTAGAATAATATTTTACATTCAGGCAATATGTTTTAATTTTTATATTTATTTTTTAATAGCCGACTGATCTGTATTTTAAGTTTACAATGATTTTGTACTTTTGTAGCTCCACTACCATTATTATGAATTTTAAATAAATTTCACTAGAAACATACAATGTTTCGTACACTTCTAAATAAATAAATAATAAATAAATAACACCCAACAGTCACATACATAGTCCTCACTACCGTACGTTCGATTCTATTTTACTTTATGTCCCTTCTCTCCATAAACATCCATATACATCTTATATATAAAATAGGAATTATTAAAATTTAATATGAGAGTTGTGAATAAGTGCGTGGTGGCCTGTTGGTAAACGGACTAGACGCGACTGCCAACATGTTCACGGTGGTCGCGGGTTCGAATCCCAGGGCACACCTCTGACTTTTCGGAGTCATGTGTGTATTGATAGTCAATCACCACGCACTAAAACGGTGAAGTAAAACATCGTGAGGAAACCTGCATACCATAGGGATTCATAAGAATTTCTATGGTATGTAAGTCCGCCAACCCGCACTAGGCCAGCGTGGTGGACTATATGGCCTAACCACTCTCAATCGTATTCTCGATTGTAAAGTAGGCCCGTGCCCTGCAGTGGGACGTATATAGGCTGATACAGAATATGAGAGTTACACTGAGATAGCAAAATAATAATTGTCAACGTTACTACTACACTTGATGCATAAACAATAATCGTATTGTGTGAGAGAAACAGGAGACCGGCTTCGTTCTCATCCCTACTCCGTGCTGTTTACTGGGTCAGAAGTGACACCTGTAGACATCTGGCGGGTATAACTAATTAAATGACGATTGATCAGTTTTCGACCGGAGAGGAAAAATGATTAATTACTAAAATGGCTATTAAAAAATAAGGGTTGATCGTAGAAGGGTGAAAATTGAGGATTGTATGTATTTTTGTATGTTGTATCATAAAAAAATAGAAATTAAAAATTTTGTTTAAAAAATAAAATAAAAAATTTAGGGGTAACATTTAGGGGGATGAAAAATAGATGTTGGCCGATTCTCAGACCTACTCAATATGCTCACAAAATTTCATGAGAATCGGTCAAGCCGTTTCGGAGGAGTTCGATTACGCACCCCGTGACAGAAGAATTTTATATATTAGATAAACATAAACCGCCTCGATAAAATAATCGCACGGGTCGTAACACTTTCTCCTTATCGAATGAAAACATTGCGAGTATCTATGATTGGTGTTTGTTTATCGTATCGATATGTGCAGATAATGTGCGGGAGATTGCGAGCGTCAGTAATCGTCGCTGCGAGGAGGAGGGACCACCGCCGGCGCTGCCGCCTCCGCCTCGGAAACCACCGCGAGGACGAGCCTCTGCTTCTGAGACGCCCAGGTAAATACATACATACAGCGAAGTATACATCCATACCTACAAAAGAACACAAAGAGAATTTGCATAAGAAGATTAAGAGCATTGCTTTGTAATTCAAGGTATTGTTTAGTTTTGCTTGGCATGAGCGGTCGTATCGCTTACCATAAGGCGAACGGCATGCTCGTCTCGCCATTCTTGGCAATAAAACAAAATAGGTTACTATTATAAAATTAAAATTGTAAGAGGATGAGCACAGGCTTCCATAGCACAGTAATTATTTACTAGTTTGGAGGCCTGGGTCTTATCTATTGGAAATGTAAACATTGTGATCAATAAAGATTATTATTATTATTATTATATTGCTTAAGTGAATGGTTTATTTCATTAGGCTGGTATTTTTTACTGATCTTAAATGCATTCTTTGATTGATTTGGTCGGCGCTCCTAATACTACATACTTATAATATACACATTATGAAGAAATGTGTAAATAATTTTTGTTCTTTGGATAATATTGTGTGGTCATGATTAGATTCTCTTAATCGATTGGATTTATTTCTCTTCTATCATTTATCATGTAAAGTTAAACGTGAAGATACGTATGCTTTTCTATTACTTTATTACTTAAATAAATTACATTAAAATAAATAAAATCCCCGTATGTAATTATGAGTGCTATTGAAATGATTTTACGCCGATATTCTACTAGTTGATTTTGGTTTCCAACTTCGACTTTAGATTTAATTTTCGGCTTAATTTTGAAGTTATCGAGGTTTCATACCGTCTTTGTTTTACTATATTTATAAATTACATATTTTTATGCAAATGACTATTCATTTCTAAAGCAATTACATTTGAAATAACTTTAAACGTAGTATTAAACCTTGTAAGTGTAAAAAAAAAAAAAAATTGTTACTGGTGAACAAATTGAAAAGTTATTCAATATCTGTATATATAAAAGAGGAACCTGACTGACTGACTGACTGACTGACTGACTGATTGACTGACTGACGTATCAACGCACAGCCGAAACTACTGGAGCTAGGAACGTGAAATTTTGCACAGAGGTTCCTATTATGACGTAGGGTAGCACTAAGAAGGGATTTTTGGAAATTCAACCTCTAAGGGGGTGAAAAGGGTTAAAACTGTTGTATGGAAAATCGAAACCGTTAGAGTTACAATTGTCAAATTTTGCAGTTTCGTTAGCCAATCAAAGACAAATATAACTGCATACTTAGTTTTTCTAAAATTAACCCTAAAGGGGTTAAAATAAGGGTTGAAGTGTTGCGAGAGTAGGGTGATTTATGACTATCTAATCAACGCACAGCCGAAACTACTGGAGCTACAAATGTGAAATTTTACACAGGAGTTCCTATTATGACGTAGGGTAGCACTAAGGGATTTTTGGAAATTCAACCCCTAAGGGGGTGAAAAGAGTAAAAAAACGGTTGTATGGAAAATCTAAACCGATAAAGCTAGAATTATCAAACTTTGCAATTTAGTTAGCCTATCAAAAACAAATATAACTGCATACTTAATTATTCTAAAATTAACCTTAAATGAATATAAATAAGGGTTGAATTTTTGTAGAACCGAACTATCGGATCAACGCACAGCCGGAACTACTGGAGTTAAAAAGATGAAATTTTGCACAAGGGTTCCTATTATGATGTAGAGTAGCACTAAGAAAGATTTTTTGGAAATTCAACCCCTAAGGGAGTGAAAGGGTAAAAAACTGTTGTATGGAAAATGGAAACTGTTAAAGCTAGAATTATCAAACTTTGCAGTTTAGTTAGCCAATCAAACGAAATATAACAGCATACTTTATTTTTCTAAAATTAACCCTAAAGGTGTAAAAATAAGGGTTGAAGTGTTGTGAGCATAGGATGATTTATTGAGTGCCCAATCAACGCACAGCCGAAAATACTGGAGCTAGAAACGTGAAATTTTACAAAAAGATTTCTATTGTGACGTAGAGTAGCACTAAGGAGGAGTTTTTAGAAATTCAACCCCTAAGAGGGTTTAAAAGGGTGAAATAGTGTTTTTGGTAAAACTTGGCATTTTAGTTAATCATTACAAAGAAATATAATTGCCCACTCTCTTTTCTTAAAATTAACCCTAAAGGGTTTAAAATAGGGGTTGAAATGTTGTATGCAAAATCGAAACCGCTGAAGTTATTCATATGAAAATTTGTATTTCACCACTTATTTTAAACGAAAAATAATGCCGTGGACTACTATTAGAAAAAAAGCACTACGGTGGTGGAAATAAGGGATGATATTATATTTTGTGAAAATCAGAACCACTGAAGTTGATTTATGTATGTTACCAAAATATATTTTTTACAACTGTTTCGCAGAGCTTACAGTGTAAAGTTGTTGAAGCGATATAATGTATTGATTTTACGTCCGTATTATTATAATATACACGCAGACGAAGTTGCGGGCAAAAGCTAGTATACCATAAAAATAAACTCATTTGCAAAAAAAAACGGGCACCTAAGCAATGAACCATTTCAAATGTTACTATTGGTTTGTTTGATAATTATAGGTAGTTTTACTTTCACAATTTTGTAAATTAATAAGCAAATAATCGTTTTCGTCAGTATTATCATAAAATTTTGATAAAATTTATGGGTTTTAATGCTAAAGTTCACTAGTAGTGTATGCTCGCTAGTTTGTTTTTTCTTTAATAAAGTAAAAGCAGATAAATGTTTAGTATCGAGTGTGACCCCCTCTAGCTGAAATCATAGCTTGAATTCGTCTGGGTATGCTAGCGAGGATATCCCGGATACTTGCTTGCGGAATACGTTCTCACTCCGCGGCAATCACATTCTTCAGCTCTCTGATGGTCTGCGGAGCCGGTTGTACTGATCTCACGCGTCGTTTCAGAACGTCCCAGACATGCTCTATAGGATTGAGGTCGGGACTTCGAGCTGGCCAATCCAAACGACGAATGCCGACCTCTTGCACATACGCTTCCACAACGCCAGACCGGTGGGCGCGAGCGTTGTCGTCCATAAAAATTGAGTCTTCGCCTAAAGCGGCCAATGCGGGTTGTGCATGAGGAATTAGAACTTCCGTTATGTATCGATGTCCAGTCAGTGAGCCGTTTTCAATGAAGACTAACTCTGTACGATCCATTGAATTTATTCCTGCCCAAAACATAACAGAGCCCCCACCATAAGGTGTGATTTCTTCAAACAAGCCTCTGCAAAGCGTTTTCCTCGTCTTCGTAGCACTCGCCGACGTCGATCTTCACCGAACAGAGATATCCTGGCTTCATCGGAAAACAATACCCTATTCCAGTCTTCTTAAGTCCATGACTCACAATTTCGAGCAAACCTAAGCCTGGCAATTCTGTGCTCACGGAGTAACTTAGGGCCGCGGGCCGGGCGATGACTGCGTATATTAGCCGCGAGAAGCCTCCTCCTGACCGTCCATAGTCTAATATGCACATTTCTTACTTCTTCGAGGTTATTCTTAAGGTCCACATACGAAGACTTGCGATTTCTCAATGCGCGATTCACAAGAAAACGATCATCCCGTGGTTGGGTACATGGTTTTCTTCCAGAACCAGGCCTTCTCTCGACGGAACCGGTGTCTTGATACCGCTGCCAGCTCCTTTGAACCGTCGAGCGACTCACACTTAGCCTCTGAGCCACGAAGCATTGGCTGCAACCCTCTTCGAGCAGCGCAATAATTTTGGTAGCTTTTACCACTTTCTCTAACATTATTGAGACAGCTAAACAGCAATAAATGAAGCTTTGACAATTAAGAATATGAAATAAATTCATAAAATTGACTAAAAGTTATGAAAACCGATATTATCTTTTGGAACTTCGCACCAAAAATGTAGGATAAAAAGTGGTTTTCTGTAAAAACGAGCATCAAACGAAAATTTGAATTTAGAACGTACTGTTTTAAACACCACGGCATTTTTAAAACCGGCCAGTAACATGTACAAATGATTGAAATCATTTTGGTACCGTATTTTTTTAAAGAAGAATTAAAATCAAAACCGCCCGTTTTTTTTGCAAATGAGTATAATTGGAGTAAGGAAAATTGTAGTCAGCTTATATTTAATATTTTCCGCCTAATTATCTCGGGCGTTAAAGATCCTGTACGGGCCACTGCTAGCCGTCGTACTATGTTGGTTGATAGATGTTGATTTAAAATGATAATTCGTGATAATGATAAAACTGATATATTATAGAAGCTTAATTATTAAATGATAGATATGATACGGAGCACGCGCGACCTAACACCGTCGACTCGATTTCCGAACTGCCGCTTGATATATATGATTGTAGTAATATTTGCTGGGTCAGCAACCCAGCAAATATGTTAATTGTACGTGTTAGCTCGTACAAATCCCTTAAATATAGTTTTGAATATTCATTAAGAGCGTTTATACCCTGCACGCGCTTTTTGGCTTAAAAACAGGACTTTTCAAATGAGTTAATAGCCACCAATAAACAATTTAAAGGAAAAATAATTATTACTAATTTTAGAAAAGGTTGTCATCTAGGGATTTTGGTGGAAAACATTATAGATTGATGGATAATTTGTGAGTACTATACGGATTACTGAACACAAGTTTCGTTATTTAGGCTTTAAATGGCAATTTAGAAGCTTAAGATATCCGAAACCACTAAATATAAGATGAAAATAAAAATATTATCAGACTAATAAGACCCTTATGGAGGGATTTTGCTGAGAAAAATAATCTTTTTGTGTTTAGTTCCTGAAAAATAAAAATTTAAACAATGCGAAATTATTCAGAAACTCTCGTCAAGAACATATTTTTTTTCACCCACTTATCGTACATAATTTTTTATAGCAATTGCATATTACAATAGAAGAACATCTTATCAATAAATTACCATTTTTATATTTCAACAAAATTAGTTTTCATGTTTTCTACAAATATTTTAAAACCACTATAAAACACGCTGTCCGGCGTGGATCAAATTAGACCGCCGCAAGGCCTTCTAGAGGGAGGACGTATCGCTCGTCGCTCCGGCCTGGCTGCAGTCGATTATGCCGCGCGTAGTAAAAATAGCCACGCGCGGAATGCGATTACCACATCTTAGTACTTTGGTAGTAAAATATTTAATTATTTTTATTACCTACAATGATTTTGTAGTGAGTATAAATTATGTTTCAGGTAATATAATGGGATGTAATTCCGAGGCTAAATTATGTTATGTATTGTAATATAAAATTAAATATATTTCGTAATTGTAAGGGGTTGTAAGGCCCCTAACAGTATTTATGTGTTCGAACCATTGAGATATTACGATAGAGGGGACACTGCAAACAAAATATTTGTAACAAAATGAAGGGTACATTCTCTTTCTGTCTCTGTCACGCCTACGAAGTAACATATCTTCACTCTCGCTTCAATGTGTACGCACTGAGAACGCACCATACGCAGAGATTTTGTTCCCGATGTCCGCTCTAGTATAATACCTCAATGGTTCGAACACGAAATGGTCAATAAAACGTTCGTAGTGTCTACTGATTGAACACTGATTTGAATGCAACTTAACAATGTAATAAGAACGAAAATATGATTAGTATCTAAATTTGTATTATTCTTTGCTTGCACAGTAATATTTGTCTACTTATAATGCAAATAAAATATTTTTATGATATTATGTTACAGTTACATTTCAATTGAATATTTGAAGCGCACGGATCAAAGTTGTTTGAGCCGATTGTATAGCGAGCCGACGCGGCAGCTCTACGCACACAGCTTTGGTCGCTTATGTGTGCGTGAAATTAACGAAGAAATACCTATAGTTGACTTTGCGCGCAAGGTGTATACGCTCTTAAATGCCGGCATCATTTCACGTCGGGTGACTGTCTTGAAGGTAACTAGAACCTCTAGGGATCATTCATAAAAGCTTACATTTGTTAACTCGTATTTACTATGTTAGGCAGTACAGGAGTGTGGATGGAAATGGACATCATGTTCTTAAGAGCGTTTATACCTCCCGTGCGCTTTTTGGCTTAAAAACAGCACTTTTCAAACGAGTTAATAGCCACCAATAAAAAAATTAGAAGCTTAAGATATCCGAAATCACTAAATATAAGATGAAAATAAAATATTATCAGACTAATAAGACCCTTATGGAGGGGTTTTGCTGAGAAAAATAATATTTTTGTGATTAGTTCCTGAAAATTGAAATAAAACTATTATTGGGTCACGGGGCGGACTAGTCCGCCCCGTGACCACGAAAGCTGTAAAGTAATCGAAACGTCGGGAAGTTAAAATGTAAAAATTAAACTAAATTCGCGATAAAATCCGTAAATAATAGTTTTATTTCAATGTGTAACATTCGCGTAAATCTAAGAAACCATTAGTTCCTGAAAAATAAAAATTTAAACAATGCGAAATTATTCAGAAACTCTCGTCAAGAACATTTTTTTTTCACCAACATATCGTACATAATTTGTTATAGCAATTGCATATTATAATAGAAGAACATCTTATCAATAAATTACCATTTTTATATTTCAACAAAATTAGTTTTAATGTTTTCTACAAATATTTTAAAAACCACTATAAAACACGCTGTCCGACCTGCATCAAATTAGACCGCCGCAAGGCCTTCTAGAGGGAGGACGTATCGCTCGTCGCTCCGGCCTGGCTGCAGTCGATTTTTGCCGTGCGTAGTAAAAATAGCCACGCGCGGACTGCGATTGCCACACTTTAGTACTTTGGTAGGAGACTGTCCCGCCCTCACACCCACCACTGTAACTCCTATGAGCCAGGATCTACAGTGGCACGCAAAGTAATGACACCGAGCATTGAAGCTCGGCGAGTCTCCGGGAATGTCTAAGTTGTTGTAACTTTAACCCGCAACGAAATTAATTAGAAAGTTAAATTAATAGGAGGAGTTGGAAATAAATTATTGTCCACTTCCCTCCGTGCAAAGCGGGTGACAAAACATTGAACTGAAGAGGTAAATAACCTCGCAAAAAGACTTTTACAGCCAGAGAAGCCAGCTGTAAGGCACCACGGATCAAATTATTATTACATTTAAATGGGACCTATTATGTGAACTGTTATGCTTGATTCCAGTAATAGGTATGGCAAAAACGCCGGAAAGCACGGAAGTTCTTTCTAGTCTCTACAAGGTCCATGTAGTATACAACTCCAGATGATATTTGCATACTATCTAGCATGGTTTTACGCTCATTATGCCAAAGACTACACTCCCAAAGTATATGATGCGCGGACTGCTCATACTCGCAATTAGGTGTTGAACATGGACACGCAGGCGACGCAACAAGCTTAAAAGAGTATAGTTTAGACTTAAAGTTACCATGGCCCGTGAGAAATTGTGACACGCAATAATCGACATCTAGCCATGTCTTTGTTAAACGATCACGTACGCAAGGAAAAAATTGGTATAGATGCCGGCCGGCCCTTCAAAGATACCTCCCATCTATTTTGCCATTCATCTAATAGTTCGCTATATACCACTGAAACCGGTTTAAATAATCTGTCAACTTTTAAAAGTTCACGTGCGGTAAAAAAACTTTTATCCATATTCTCTCTATTAGAGTAATACATCGCGGCGCGACTTTGCACCTCCAGGTCGACTGGAAGTACACCCGCTAGGACAGGCAAAGCTTCGGTGCTAACAGTTCTATATGCCTTGCACAAGAATATCAACGCCAAACGTTGGCTCTGGAGCAGTTTTCTTCGCACAGCACCGATAGTAGCCCTATCAGCCCATACAGGAGATCCATAACACATACATCCTAAGTAAGTTGCTCCATAGATGATTTTAAGTGTATTGAAAGAAAGCCCCCACGTTGATTTTGATATTCTTGTCAAAGCAAAAAAGTTCCTTTTCGACTTTTCCCCGACGTTCTTAATATGTTCAAGAAAGGAAAAAATCCTTTCTAAAATTAAACCAAGATAACAAACCGATTCCTTTTTTTAACATTGATATTAATAATTTAATTCGCGGCTGTGATTTTAAAATTCCTTTCAGAAGTAATTGGAATGTTTTTTGTGGTGCAAAGGTTAAGCGATTTCGATGGCCCCAATCACATATTAGTTTTAAACACGCGTCCGACATAATTTCTAATCCCGACCTACTATTTGACTCTATAAGCAAGAGGCCGTCGTCCGCATATCCGGTCAAAGAACACCCTGACGGCAAGGGAATTGCAAGAAAATCGTCGAACCCTAAATTCCACAAATAAGGACCTAAAACCGAACCTTGTGGACAGCCCATCGTAAGTGGTTTCGACACAGCATAGTGTCCAAGTTTAAGTTTTGTTGTTCCGTGCGAGAAATACGAGTAAATAAGTGAATATATATTTTTAAAGCAACCTCGTAATTTCAACTTAAGAAGCAGCATCGGCCACCAAGCGTTGTCGAAAGCACCGGATATGTCCAGGAAAATACCGAGTACATATTTGCGCGCCGATGTACTTACAGCTCTTCTAACCGATATTGCCGCGTCGATAGTTGACTTACCCGTCGTAAATCCGAACTGTTTTTCATGAAACTTTGGTCCACCCGGTACCAATCGAGGGACGATAAGACGTTCTAAAAGTTTACCTAGCGACGGTAAGAGTGTAATAGGTCTATACGACTTAGGATCATGTGGAGATTTATCGCCACCCTTGGGTATTATACGAATGAAACCGGTATGCCATACCCGCGGAAATACCCCTTCAGCTTAGTACTTTGGTAGTAAAATATATATATTTTTTTTATTACCTACAATTATTTTGTAGTAAGTATAAATTATGTTTCAGATAATATAATGGAATGTAATTCCGAGGCTGAATTATGTTATGTATTGTAATATAAAATTAAATACATTTCGTAATTGTAAGGAGTTGTAAGGCCCCTACCTCTATTCATACCGGGTATCTCAAGACTGCTACCGAAAACGAAGCCGGGTGGTAGTTTTAGTGGCTACAAACACAATGCAACTAAAATTTTCGCATAGAAACGCGACAATTATTTTTTATGATTTTTTAAATATCGTCATTTTTGGGTGGTAAATCCATAGTTTTTGCTAAAATAATTATTTAAACTCTCTTATATCTTAGAGTATTTATAAATTAAAGGATATACACTATTATTTTAGGAAAAAAAATATTTACCACCAAAATATGGCAATAGGAAAAAAATTTCAAAAAAAAAAATTGTCGCTTATTTTTGCAACTTTTTCTGTTGCATTGTGTCTGAAGTCGCTTAAACTACCACCCGGCTTCGTTTTCGGTAGCAGTCTTGATATACCCTGTATGTTCGAATCTGAAATGATTAATAAAACGTCCGTAGTGTCTACTGATTGAAAATTGATATGAATGCAACTTAACAATGTAATAATAACGAAAATATGATTAGTATCTAAATTTGTATTATTCTTTGCTTGCATAGTAATATTTGTCTACTTATAATGCAAATAAAATATTTTTGTGATATTATATTACCAATATATAAATCATAAGTTACATTTCAATTGAATATTAGAATTTTGAAGCGCACGGATCAAAGTTGGTTGAGCTGATTGTATAGTGAGCCGACGCGGCAGCTCTACGCAGTCTACGCACACAGCTTTTGTCGCTTATGTGTGCGTGAAATTAACGAAGAAATACCTATAGTTGACTTTGCCCGCAAGGTGTAAACGCTCTTAAACATGTAGATTTTGTCATGTCATAATAGGCTTTTAGGGCAGTTGCATATAAAAAATAACAGTTTTTTTAGTCTGTAATGTGTCACAAGGTTTATTACAAAAAACATATCTATACATCTATACATATAAATAAAATTGAAGTGTCTGTTTTAAAAGTGAAAATAAAAAAATGTCCAACTACATATCGTTATATACACGATACCTGTGCCGAAAATGATATTTAATTTTTTTTTGTCTGTCTGTTTGTTTGTTCCTGCTAATCTCTGATATGGCTGGACCGATTTTGACGGGACTTTTTTTTGTCAGGTAGCTGATATAACAAGGAGTAACTTAGGCTACATTTATTTTAGAAAAGATATTTTATTTTAGAAAAATAAAGTAATGTTGCAATGCCCGCGCGCAGCTCACACGCATGCCACCACTGGGCCGTCACGTCGGGGGCCTCCCACCACTTCTCCCACCCACTAAAGACATTTTTCAATAAAGCTAATACAAAAAACTGAAAATAAATGTGTAACGGGAGTTTACCGCCGCTCGCTAAGAGATGGCGCCACCATAGAATTAGATAGCGGTATGGTTTCGTTACAAAGTTGATAATTAAAATAAAAATGCAAAAACCAAAAAAAACCTGAACGAACTAATTAACTTTTTTTGTTAAATTCAACGCGGACGTAGTCGTGGGCACAGCTAGTTTAAAATAAAAATATTCTAATGTTTGTGTAGCTTGTATTGTTTAGGGTCGTGTAAAGTGCAATGTCTGAGTCATATTGATGTCATATTAATTAGTGTTATATCACATCGCCTTTGTTTATGAGACTTTACTGTTATTAATTTCTAGACTCGACCTTGTCTCTGACATATAAATGTTATCAGCCAATGCATTATGGGTCACATAATAATATGTATACCTATTTATTCATAAATAGAAATATAGACGGCCGAGCGAAAAATATTTAGTTAATCTAATATATAAAATTCTTCTGTCACGGGGTGCGTAATCGAACTCCTCCGAAACGGCTCGACCGATTCTCATGAAATTTTGTAAGCATATTGAGTAGGTCTGAGAATCGGCCAACATCTATTTTTCATCCCCCTAAATGTTAGGGGTAGTCCAACCCTACATTATTTTTTTTATTTTTTAGACAAAATTTTTAATTTCTATTTTTTTATGATACAACATATAAAAATACATACAATCCTCAATTGTCACCCTTCTACGATCAACCCTTATTTTTTAATAGCCATTTTAGTAATTTAATCATTTTTCATCCCCGGTCGATAACTGATCAATCGTCATTTAATTAGTTATCCCCGCCAGTTGTCTACAGGTGATTATCAATTTTGAGTGTATTTTGCACGATTAGTTAATCAAGTGATTTTCATAACCTCAAAAGTACTCAACACGTGGCACGAGCTTTCACCAACAACGGCTTTTGTGTTGTAAGTATACTTTTTTTAATTAATATCGAAAATGTTGCTGGAAACGGTCAAAAGATTCGGCAAAATTTATTTTTTATTAAAATTGGGCAAACTTTTTTTTTGTATTCATTTTTTTTACCTTTTCTAAACATAAAAAATCGAAACCACTGAAGTTATGTCTATGAAATTTTATATTTTAACTCTTTATTACTAACAAAATGTAATGGCGTGCAATATTTTTTTTGGAAAAACAGCATTTTGGTGCTGAAATAAGAGAAGGAATATTGGATGGACAATAAAAAAACGCTAAACTTTTTAATGTCAAAAATTCATAAGGCAATCTTTATATGTTTATGTATATGGATGCATATGGAGAGAAGGGACATAAAGTAAAATAGGTACGGGAGAGGGGTGGGATAGATGACAGATTTGTTAGGACGAAATGTAAATGCACGTTATAAAACGGGATGGATAATAAAGAGAAGAGACGGGATGGATTGGGAAGAGACTGAACAGGCGGATGAAACGGATTTAGCCGGACAGTAGGATAGCTACGTCAAGTTTAGGTATACAAGAGTTTATACGAAAAGCAACATATATTTGTTGTGGAGTGGAATCAAAAATATATGCACCCAGGCGAAGCTGGGTCGGGCCGCTAGTAATAATTATATATTTAAGTAATTATATTCAATTTGGTGTTGGTCTTGTTTTTTCTTAAATATATCATAAATTATTGCAACGGAAAAGGAATAATAGTCTCCACTCGCTACTGATTTTAAACCCAAAAAAGCTTTAAAATTTGATAAAAGATCTACACAACGTCTATAGTATTGTTATTTAGTTTTATCGTCATTTCTATACGTTTAAAAATTTCCGGGTTTATCGCTTTGTTTTGAACTTAACAAAACAATATATAAAACCCGGCTTCCGTTTGTATTCGCTGGAGCACAATTTTATAGAATAATATTTAATTTATTCAATACTGAAACACTGTTAATTCAGACCTTTGATATGTATTTTCCAACTTGTGTCATCAAAATAAATCGGAAGTATTTAAATAGTTGTAAAACAATGTTTAGGTAATTCAGTAATGGATACTCAAACCACTATCTTTACGGATTATATTAATATATTCGACAGTCACACGTGATCCATACTTTACACTCAAACACGTCATATATTTAGTCGTGACTCGTGGGTACCATACATAATTTTTGTGACGCAATTGCAAGTTGCAATTATGACTTCATAGCGGAGTTTTTGATAAGCCCCTCCATACATTTTATTATTGAACGTTGCCTCGGTATTATGTATGTAAGCCCTATTGTGTTATTACACAGTAGGACATCAGCTTTTGGCATTTTTACAGTATGTATATGCCATGGTATTGTTAAGGAGCCATCTATAAATAACGTCTCACGTTAAGGGCTGGGAGAGGGTCGACGAAATGTGAAATAGTGTGGAAAGGTAGGAGGAGGAGCCAAAAATCATGAAATTCGTGTGACGTTATTTATGGGGCCATCCATAAATTACGTCATGATTGAAAAAGCAGTAATGATCAGGATGATAAATGTACTCAAATGTCCATACACTTGCTATGATTCTCTAATGCCTCTTGACAAAAAATAACGTCACATAATTTTTAAGCCTGGCGAGTCAAGACTGTCCCGCCGAGAGGTTTCGAGATGAAAGATAACGTTGATAACACAACTGATAAAATATAATAAACTTGTGAGTCAAACGTATAACCAAATTATGCAATGTAATAAAATGAGACTCAAACATATCAATGTTTGATACTTGATCCATTGATTTTGATACTTGATCCTACATTTGTTTATATATTTCGGTATTTTTTTTGGTAGATGAATTTCAACAATGCTAATTTTAATTAACTGTATTAATTATGTTATTATTTCTAGTATTGATTGTAGAAAGAAAAGTTAGACGCTTAAGTTACCGGATGGCTTTTCGTGCAATCCACTCTGAATACTAACGAAAACGCTTCAGTATCAGAAATGAACAATGTAATGATTACCGGGGAATTTGCCTAACGCCATCTAGATAAAGATACACAAAACTAATATTATTGATACCACTTAATGTACCTAAACATGACAACACATTTTATCTGTTTGTCAGTGATATGAAACCTTTTTTAACCGACTTCAAAAAAAGGAGGAGGTTCTCAATTCGACTGTATGTTGCTTTTTTTTTCATATAAAAGCACTAATTTTTGGATAAAATTATTGAAATAAAATTAAAATTATCAATATTTTCGTTTTATAGATCGCCTGGAACGAGTCCCACAAGAGACGAGAGTAGTGATTTGATATCCTTCGCAAGTCCTACTAGCAAGACCGCGTCCAAGATCCCCATGCTTCCCTCAAGGAATACATCGAGCAGATCAATAAGTAAGACATAATTTTTAATGATAGCTATAATGTGCATTTTTACCAAAACCTGTCTTGTAAATTCTTATCACTAAATCCGGATTTTAGATACGTATTTAATGCCAGCCAGTTTTGTTTGTCCTTTTTTCACAAATTATAATTTTTATTTGTTTATCAACACCCGAAATATTTATAAGAGTCATACGATGAGTAGCTGTACTTTGTGTTTATTGCTCAAAAAAATATTTTGTCGTTTATTTATCGTAGTTTCCTTGTTATTCACAAGATCGGTATTAAGCGTTACATTGAAGAAAATGTATTAGCACGTTTGTGAGTACTCCAGTAATTTACTGATAACAATTCGATAAACTTTTGATAAACAAGATTATGCTTTGTAATGGCATTGATAAAAAACATCAATAATTTACGAGACGAACAATAAATGATTTATTTCATTAGAGTAAATCGCACATTATTCCGGATAGTTTTATTAAATGTTCCTAACAGTTATATCAAAAACATTTGATTTAGTATGGATGGTCCTGACCTATATTTAGTACTGTAACAAATAAATATTGCAGGTTAGGTCAGCAGACCGACGAGTTAACTATCGCAACAACGGAACAGCCTGCCAACATGAACAACCAAAACTATAACCCGCGGTCGGGGTATCCCTACGCGCCTCCTCCCCAATACAGTTACAACTACGGCCAGTATGTCCCTATGTCCCCCTACCCGCCAGGCACACCGTACGGGATGCCCGCGCCCATGCCCAACTATCCCTACTACGCCCCGACCACTCCCGCCCCGCAGGAAACTCCGCCCACCTACGTCCACGTGACCCCTCCAATGTACCCTACGTTACACTACAATCAGACTAGAATGTCCACACCGTCACCTTACGCGTATATTGCGCCTCCATACAACTACACCACGACGAATATGATAACCAGGCCGTCGAGGCCCGTCAGTCTGTACCCTACGATCAGCCAGGTGTACACCTACCCACCGCCTAGCGAACACTACGCACAATAACGTCAATAATAATAACTCCAACGTGCAGACTGTTGTTAAAGCAGAACCGTCGCGAGACAGCATTGAAAGTATCAGCTCGAGAAAATCTTCGGAGGTCAGTATTGCGGTGAGTCTCATTTATTATTTACTTTCCAGTCTTGCTTAGTAGTGTTCATCAAGAGTGTACAGACACCTTTACGCTATATTTAACATATTTTTTTCATCAGAAAGAATCGATATAATCGATTCTAAACATCGAGTAAAGTATCGATAAATTGAATATTACTTTAACGCACTCAATTGTTCAATATTTCAAAAGCTTATATACTGAATTAAACGTTTTAATCGTTTCTCGCATATTAAATTACAAAGAAAAAATGGGTGGTTTTTTTTAACGAACATGATTGGTATGTTTCAGTCGAACGAATCAAATGACACGATAGGAAGTCTGCCCAAATCGATGAACCTGATCGACTTCGGCAGGAACTCAGCCAGCGGTCAAGGTAGCGTAAGAGTCAGTGTGTTAGAAGCGTTTGATCCGCTACTAACCGAACAGAATAATCCTGGTGAGTGGTCTGTGTCTCATTACTCATGTGGACTTGAAAACTGAGGAGGAAGGTTCGTGCACACATCGATAACTTGACTGGGTATTATAGAATTAACTGGGTTAAAGAATTATGTTATTTAATATTAAATGGTTTTAGAAGAAAAAGCTATGTGACAATGAATTAAAACAGTATGTTTTAAGGGCAAATATGGCAGCACTAACGGATTAAAGCACGAATTATTTAAGGTATTAAAACATGGTTGTACTCATTTTTAGGTCCACATTCATTACAGTTCCATTGTGAGTTTAATGTAAATATGTTTGTTCGTTCAATAGATTGCCTTGTTATGCATGTATGTTTTTTGCTAAGAAATCATTCACGAGTAAGTTTCAAATGGAAAATCATTGTTTGAGCTAAAAGTGTGTCTAATATTGTGTGACCATCGAGTTGTTTTTTGCATCCCCAAATATCATATTCATGTTTAAATGCTAGAAATAGTTGAGTATTTTACTTTCACTATCGGCAAATTTTTTGTATAAACAGCATCTGTAATCGATTGTACAAATCAATATAAAATAATCGAATGTTAAAATCGAAAAAAAATCAGTGTCGTAATCATTGTGACTATCAAGTAATTGACACTCAAACATCCCTTCACCGGGCATGCTTTCTGGGAGGTGGCGGGCAACCACCACGCTAAACACAAATCTGCAAAATGGCTGGTCTTATACAAATACATTCAATCCATATAATATAGCCTTTTCAATCTTCAGACTATGCAGTCCCCAGCGAGTGTTCGAGTGTGTACGAAGAGTACGATCCTCTGGACTTCCTTTATGGAGAGACTGAAATGCGGGAGGCTCCCGTGTACGCCACTATTAGTAAGAGGGACCCTAATATGCTCCCCTCCCCACCGCCAAAGTCGATACCGCCAGTGCCTGCGGTTACTTTGAAGTCTTCTACTGTGAGTGTATTTTATAGCTTATTTGTAATTATAAATCTATTACCATGAACCAACGAGAACGCATGTGTAGATTGATTGAAGTGGACATTGACATGAAAAGATCGACTATGATGAGGATTCGTAGTTTACAAGATGAGTAGTAGAGATGCCTATTATGAGATGCAAGGGACATTGTTATGTATGTATGTATAATGTATATTATTAATATATTTGTTTGCTATTAAGAAGTTGGAGGGTAAAAAATATTCAACAGTGGCAGTTAAGACAATTTTTAAAATAATTAATGTATTTTATTTCAGAACAAGCTTTACGATTGTATAGTGAAAGTTAGGACAAAGAACTACGACAGCGAACACCAGGCGTTTTTGAAAATGGTTCTTGATGTCAGAAGTAAGATAAAATACATTTTCTATACTGATACATGCTTTTATTATAACACAAATTTTTATAATGAATGTGTGATGACTTGAATGGTTTTTAATTATCTTTTTAATTTATAAAAACATATATTATTATTTTATGATATGACATATTTTAATTTATTTCGTCATATTTCACACAGGCACAAAATAGCGTGGAAGTCCAAAATTGGACCCGTAATAAACTACAGTAATGAATTATTATTTTTAACGTATTTATTATGCATTTTCAGAAAGGTTCGTTCACTCAGACGTGAAGACGAACCCGGGGCACGTGGTGGCGGCGCGCTCCGGGGGCAAGTACCCGCCGAACACCAGTATAAAGATTCTAGTCCACCACGCTCACTCCGATGAGCCAATCACCTTCACATCTGATGGTAAGCACTTTTATCGATATCGATACTTATGTATTTTTACTAACCGCACTACCATACCTTGTGATTAAAATTGAACTTTAGGTTCTTACGATTAGGTATAAAATAGCTTGTATCATTGTGTAAACTTTTTTATAATGTAATTTTTAAGTACTGATTTTGTTGTGTGTTTTGTTTCAGTGGAGTCGACTGTAGAGCATGTGATATTAACTGTAGTTTGTTCATTAGATGAAGATATAAGAGACGATATGTCTGGATACATGTTAAGGGTAAGTTAATCATAAAGTCATATTGACATGTTTGAATATTCAAATCATTTACGTGTAATTCCGAAATACATCAATGTACGTGCGTTCGCTTTCAATGTTTTTTTGGGTGCTCGTCTTTTGGGGGGTGACTTAAATATAGATTGTTTTCTCTCTTAACATTTTAATAAATTGGACATGTTCATACCTTTAGATTACGACTATAAATGCTTATTTTTATATATGGAAACATATCTCAAAATTGAATCACATATTTGTTTAAATTTTATGTGTAGTTGCAAAATTCCATCTAATAATACTTATTGAAATAACTGCCCCAGAGTCGGTTGACGGAATTGCCCCTACTAACCTTACAAATTCTCTAAAAATAAAATGAAAAAAATCTTTTTGTGTTCAGAGTAACTACTGGACATATTGAGACGTAACATCTTATGTCTCAGGATGGCGAGCATTGCTTTGTAATGCGAGGTGTTTGGTTTTGTTATTGTTCATGAGCGGTCGAATCGCTTACTAATCAGGCGACGGCATGCTCGTCTCGCCATTCAAAGAAATAAAAAAGCTAAAAAAGTAAAAAAAAATCTTGTTTGTAAAATTTGTTTATGTTATTTATTTTTTATTACTGGGGTACAATAAAGCTTTAAATAAATAAAAAAAACCTTTGTGTTCTCCACAGGTATGGGGAGCAAAAGAGTATTTAACCCCCGGCAGTTCGCTAAGCGAGTACGAGTACGTACGCGAGTGCGTGCGCCTCGAGAAGGACGTGCGGCTGTGCCTGCGCGAGGGCGCGGAGCGAGCGCTCGCACGCACGCAGCGAGACGACGCGCGACACGCACACCTCACGCTAGACGACTTGTTGCCGGCGCACGGGGCGGCGACTATGTTGTCGTTTGATAATCTCTCTATATTACTAGGTTAGTTATAAAAAAATATTCATGTATTATGATAACTGCTTGAATGTCCCACTTGACGCCGGACACAAATAACATTTTTTTTAAATATACCTTATTTCTATTGATATTAAGCTTGTCATTACATTGCATTGACAGTTAAAATATACCTTAATAAAACTAACATTAAGTTGATATTGCATTGACAAGCCTCTAAAGAGGCTGGGACGTTAGGGTTATTAAAATTATTTTAACGGCCTCATTCATAGACAGTTTTAAAAACTATTTTAGCTATGGAACAGTTTGTCCCTTTCGAACGAATTTTGAAATCAGTTTGAGCGAAGAAGGCAACCTGCAATAGGCCAGTGTAGTGGGACTATAGGGCCTAACTACTCTCAATCGTACTTTACGCCAGAATATTTTGGGGTTCATATGATTAAATTATTATTTGTGCGAGCGGACTAAGACGACTTCATCTAGGGTTCATTGATTTTTAAAAATCTTTTTGATCGTCTTTTTCACAACATGTAACAAACATACCTTTAGTAATTTAAACATATAGTTTTCCCCTTTAACATACTATTTTTCAGCTATTCATTGCTTACCTTTAACAACAACAAATAAATCCACAAATTAATGTTTAGTCACATTTCCCACCATTTCCAAGACTGTATAAAATTTGTTCCTGTTATAAAAATAATTACTTACAGAAACGCTGGAAGGCGAGTTGTCCCGCGCAGTGGGTGTGATCAGTGCGGAGGGCACTTGTTCTGCCAAGGCGGTGTTCCAAGCCGTGAAGGCGATATGCGCGCTGGCCGGCGGCATCGAGACGCTTCACATCACGCACACGCTCAATGCATTCGCACAGGCCTGTACTGGACAGGTGAGAGACTAGATATTGTTTTAATGAATGAAATGAAATGTATTTATTGGTCATGTAGGTAAGTAGGTAATTAAAGAGCTCTTATGATAAGTAATACACGTTGAATTAGGTTTTATAATACTTGTAGGTAACCTGGTCATATCAACTATTTATTTTGTGTTTACTATCGAATGATCTGTAGTGAATTTAGGGCGGGGAAAACTTTTAAATTTAGTAAGTAATTTATTTGTAACTTTGGATACATTAGTCTTGGACTGGATTTTTAATTTACTTTTATTTTTGTACTGAATTTATAGCTTAAGCCGTATAATATTTATATATAATATTATACGGCTTAAGCCAGGCCGGAGGTTAAATATATGTCTATTTTGATAAAGCGAATATTCCAAAAATGGAAACTTTGACTTTATCTTATATTAGTAATTTATCTTTAACTATAATAGTAATTTAGTGCCAATAGTTTCTGTTGGTATAAGACCACACTTGCTATTAAGTCTATTATACATTCCACGGGTTAGCGTACGTGCGTACTAAAATGCGTGCGTACGTACATGCGGGCGTACTTACATGCGTGCGTACCTACACGCGTGCGTACTTACGTTCACGTGGGCGTACTTACATGCGTGCGTGCTTACATGCGTACATACTTACATGCGTGCGTATTTGCATGTGTGCGTACTTACATGCGTGCGTACTCACATGCGTGCGTACTTACATGCGTGCGTACTCACATGCGTGCGTACTCACATGCGTGCGTACTTACATGCGTGCGTACTCACATGCATGCGTACTTACACGCGTGACGTAATAAATACGTGTATCCTCAGAGCGTGACCGGCGGCGTGCGTCCCGAGATCGAGAGTGACCGCGGCTCGTACTGCACGGTGTCGCTGCGCGGCGCGGGCGCGCGCGACGTGCTGCTGCAACAGAGCGCGCGCGTGCGGGACGCTGTGAGGGCGCTACTGGCGCTCTATACACGGACGAGGCCGCTTCGACTTCCGCATGGCTGACGCTAACCATCCGCCTAGTAACCCTGCTAGTACGTATAGACTATGATACACATTGGTGACGGTTTTGGTAGTGGCGTAAAAGTGAGACAAAATGACAGCAATATCATTATTAAGTTTTTAGTGTTCTTAATCACAAAATGTTACAGTAAAAAACAATTTAAAGTGTCGTCTATATAATGCATGTAGGATTCACATCTAGTAGGTGTCAATTAAGTGAGTTGACTGATTGTGAACCAGGTATTTTTTTTTTTGCAATGAGCATGCTTCGAGACGAGCAAGCCGTTCGCCTGATGGTAAGCGATACGACCGCTCATAAACAGTAGGAACATTCCACTGCGCTCGCCATCCTGAGACATACGATGTTAAGTCTCAATATGGTTAGGTTTAAAAGTTTCTAAAACTGAACCCTTATAAAATTGCTTGTTTGTAGGAGTCTCAGTTAGCCCATCAAGAAATTATTTGTTTTTATTTCTACATCACTATATCGCCAACATAAATCTTGTACCCTTGCAGAAGCAGTACCCGCTCACACGATATCAGAGACAACATTATTCTGCATCGAAGCAGTGCATTGTCTGCCGTTATGTTGGAACCACGACGAGTACTTGTTCCACGCGCAAGTGTACCACGGAACTCGGCCGATGAAGACATTGAGATTTACGCAATCGTCGAGGATTGAATGCGGTGGTTTCTATCCCAGAATTATTTTCGATACTTGGTGAGTGTATTTTATATATAGGAGATAATTTGGCATTATATGGCGATTTTTTTTGTTGGTAAGTTGGGAGTGTTTTAACTTGTTGCGTTGTTGCTAGATGTGCTATCTCAAATTATAAAAATTTATACAATAACAACATTGAAGGAAAGCACGATGTTAAAAAAAGGATTTGTGATAATACAATGGTAACATCGACGAGAAGCCACGATGTTAATAATGAACTTGTGTTTATTGCATCTGAAGTGTATTGTTGAAATAATCTAGCAACGTTTTTATTTTTTATCAGGCTGAATCTCGAAGACCTGCCAGTAAGCGCGATACCACGCGAGGCTCGCCTAGTTCTATCCCTATACGGTCGCACGCAGCGTGCAGTGGACACTCAACACCAGAACAACGAGTCCCAGCTGCCCAGCAACGAGGCGGAGTCTAGCGGCGACGTGCAGTACGAACAAGTCGAGCTCGGATGGGCAGCTATACAACTGTTTGATTACGACGGGTAAGGAGATATGATAGGCTTAGTATACGAAATCTTAAAATATGTTTTTGGTTCTATGACAAATTGTAAAGTAAATAGAAATTTGAATTTGAAGACGAAACCTTGTTTGTGTCTAGTAAATTTGTTATTCTGTAACAAAATTTTGCAATGATAGTATAGGTTTTGATTAGCTTAGTATTTTTTTAAGTCAAATAGATATCAAGTTTATTTGTATCAATTCGAATAAAATTTGTTAAATAATTATTTAATATCTAAACATTTTCTGTGTAATTTATAGCTAGCTGTCTTTTACAGTGCAAAAGGCAGAGTCGTTTATAATAGCCGTTTATTTGTCTGTGTATGGAGTTGTTCTCCTGTTACTCATATGTGAATTTTCCAACATTTATAATTGTTATGTTTACCAGTAAAAATACATGTCTATGTTTTAAAATATTTTGAGTAATTGTAAGCATAATGTTAGTGTTGCATAATCTGTATCTGTATCTGTATCAGCCCATATACGTCCCACTGCACAGCACTGCACAGGGCACGGGCCTCCTCTACAATCGACAGTACGATTGAGAGTGGTTAGGCCATATAGTCCACCTCGCTGGCCTAGCATAATACATAAATTAAATAATAGAAAAGAGAGGTACTGATTGAAAGAGCAAGATAGTCAAAGAGTATATTGATGTTGTGCAGCATGTTGGCGTCTGGCATGTACGTGGTGCCGCTGTGGCCCAGCACCAGCGACCGCCGCGCCGGGCCCGCGCCGCCGCTGCTGCACGCGCCGCCCGCGCCGCACCCGATACTCAACATCGGTAACTAGTAACTACCACTCACTACTCACATACGCCCGAATACTTGAACGCAACTTAAATATAAGTTACGCTTAAGTACTTTAATCCCGCTTAAATGTACTGGCTAAGTGGGCCGTACGCTTTTAAGAGGAACTTATTATTTGAGTAGCGTTCCAGTATTCGTGCGTTAGACTATAATATAGAGGGAGCGCTGGTACTTCAAAAACGTAGATAAGAATGGTGGTGCCGGACCACCGTTTTCTGTGCTCCTATTGGCTGATATTTGACAGGTTGTCCAACTGACATGATATCGCTTGGAAAAGAAAAGTACAAATAAATAGTTTACGGCTATTTAATTCCACTCAAACTTGTTTTAAAAGGATAACAGTTAAATATAATTTCGGTTATCACAGGAATTTATAGCAATATATTGCTAAATAATTAAATCAATTTTTACTAATATAGGGCGCTACCAACATTACGAACACGAAAATATCAAAGTTTTTCAAGACCCGAATGTATGACACCCTCTATAATTTAAATACTATATGACTACTCACTAATCATGTTGCTTCCTACTTCTACTCTTTATTCTGTCTCGGAGAATTACCTTAACTGCACACATTTATTTATTAATTATTTATTGTACACAATAAATATAACAGTTAATAGAGACAATGAAACAACAAAGTACAAATGGCGATCTAAGCCAATCTTTGCCAAACCACCCTTAGATGGATTTATGAGAAAGAGTAAGAAAGGGCAGTGTATAATAAAGAGAAAAATCCTTAAGCCCTTAAGAGCGTATACACCTTGCGCGCAAAGTCAACTATAGGTATTTCTTCGTTAATTTCACGCACACATAAGCGACCAAAGCTGTGTGCGTAGAGCTGCCGCGTCGGCTCGCTATACAATCGGCTCAAACAACTTTGATCCGTGCGCTTCAAATATTCAATTGAAATGTAACTGTAACATAATATCATAAAAATATTTTATTTGCATTATAAGTAGACAAATATTACTGTGCAAGCAAAGAATAATACAAATTTAGATACTAATCATATTTTCGTTCTTATTACATTGTTAAGTTGCATTCAAATCAGTGTTCAATCAGTAGACACTACGAACGTTTTATTGACCATTTCGTGTTCGAACACATAAATAGTGTTAGGGGCCTTACAACCTCTTACAATTACGAAATATATTTAATATTATATTACAATACATTACATAATTTAGCCTCGGAATTACATCCCATTATATTACCTGAAACATAATTTATACTCACTACAAAATCATTGTAGGTAATAAAAATAATGAAATATTTTACTACCAAAGTACTAAGATGTGGTAATCGCAGTCCGTGCGTGGCTATTTTTCTACGCACGGCAAAAATCGACTGCAGCTAGGCCGGAGCGACGAGCGATACGTCCTCCCTCTAGAAGGCCTTGCGGCGGTCTGATTTGAGCCACGTCGGACAGCGTGTTTTATAGAGGTTTTTAAAATATTTGTAGAAAACATGAAAACTAATTTTGTTGAAATATAAAAATGGTAATTTATTGATAAGATGTTCTTCTATTATAATATGCAATTGCTATAAAAATTATATACGATAAGTCGGTGAAAAAAAATATGTTCTTGACGAGAGTTTCTGAATAATTTCGCATTGTTTAAATTTTTATTTTTCAGGAACTAAACACAAAAAGATTATTTTTCTCAGCAAAATCCCTCCATAAGGGTCTTATTAGTCTGATAATATTTTTATTTTCATCTTATATTTAGTGGTTTCGGATATCTTAAGCTTCTAAATTGCCATTTAAAGCCTAAATAACGAAACTTGTGTTCAGTAATCCGTATAGTACTCACAAATTATCCATCAATCTATAATGTTTTCCACCAAAATCCCTAGATGACAACCTTTTCTAAAATAAGTAATAATTATTTTTCCTTTAAATTGTTTATTGGTGGCTATTAACTCATTTGAAAAGTCCTGTTTTTAAGCCAAAAAGCGCGTGCAGGGTATAAACGCTCTTAATAATAGATGCAATATTTAATAGAGTATCTGATTGGTCAAAAGCAATAAAGATATCCTCTTTGAATAGTGTGTATTTTTAGAACACTGCCAGAGTCGTTATGAATTTCAATTTTATAGATTTGTTTTATCGATAATATAATTTGTCATATCGATTAATATTCATATCCCAAATTATCAACCTTATGTGATTTCTTAAGAGTACATCTCTCTACTTTTAAATTTCAAATATATTTGTACAGCATGATATAAATACGCTGCCTATACCTATAACTATCGATAACTTAAGCTGTATCTACTGTCGATAGTCCTAATTATATCGATGCCGTTTATCTCTAGAAATCCCGGCATACTCCCACTCTGGTGTGAAGTGGTCGGAGGGCGAGGAGAGCAAGCAGAAAGTGTTGACTCGTGAAGATCTGCCTTCGTTCGACAGTTTGGACGGCCACACGCAATCGCAGTTGTTGCATCTCATCGAACAGGGCGCTTATCAGAGGATGCCTACTGACTGTCGGGAGGTTTGTTATATTACTTGTTTGATTTTTAATATATGCAAAGTGTATTTGACTTGGAGACTAAATGAGAGAAATATGTAGATACAAACTATGTAGGGAGACATTTACATATTTTTTGAATTGCATATCAATAATCTTTTTTGTGATGTAAACTTACGTAAATCTGCTGCTAAAACATTTTTAGGAGCACTAAGTTGAGCAAAAAAAAAATATGATGTACGCATAAATTATCGTATAGTAATGTGCCAAGTGTGCAATAATGTAAGTGAAGGAAAATTAATTGCCAAAAAATTATATTTTTATTCCAGATAATGTGGGAAAAACGACAGTACTTAGTGGAACTGCCCGGCGCCTTGCCTCTTGTTTTGCTCGCAGCTACCAACTGGTACGGCGAGCATCGAGAACAACTCATAGCTCTGCTTAATTTATGGGAGAAACCGTCGCCGTTGAACGCTATGCATTTACTACTACCCTGGTAAGTGAAGCCACTGGTCGTAAAGTCGATAAAATTGTTTTAAGAATTTGAAATGTATTATTATGGATTGTTAAATAATTTGAAAAATATGTATAATTCTGCCAAGATGGCCATCGGTACCTAATCTGGGGGCGCGGCCGAGCCCCCTCCAAGTCGAGCTATAGGCCGTAACATCCTTTTCTCGAAGCAATTCAGACCATTTTCAACCCCCTATAACTTCGTTGTGGCTAAAGCATGAAGCCTGAATTTTCAGTTACTAAGCAGGCATTGTGTAAACACGGTATATTTAAAATTTCATTCAATTTGAACCAGTAGTTTAAGAATTATAACTTGTCAAACTTTCGTAATTTTGTCACTCACTGACTGACTGGCCGATCATCAAAAGTCTAAGGCACTTCTAGCAGACATAGAACCTTCAAATTTAGAATATAATTAGTGTTTAGTGTCTAAAGTATGGGAAAATTCAAACATTTCATATTTTTTGTCTAGTTTTCTAGATACACCAACTGTGTGAATAACTTTGTAATCCCATATAAATGTATAGGATTACAAAGTTACATTTGCAGTTAATTAATCATTGTGCCCGTATATAATGGAATAATAGTTGTAGATAGATATCTATATACATGAGGCATAACAGGAAGGGATATAAAGAGGGAAATGGTGTATTCAGCCCATGAAACTGTACAACATTCCTCTAGAAAAACATGACGAAGAAAAACTTGCAAATAACTAGATTAAATAACTCGAAAATATCATTACAATGAAAGAAAGAACATTAATAATCAAATCCGCTATATTTGTGATAAATTGATACCTACAAAAATAAGAAAAATCCATAAGACAGAGGCTTTAGAGAAAAATCGTTAGTGATATTCTAGAAGTAAAAAAGTACCGAAAAAGGAAAAAAGTAGGACTCTACAAAAAGACGTGAGATCCCATCAAAAACATCCTGTAAAAAATTCCAAGTCTCGCAGCTCAGGTTTTCTGACCGCAAAAAGTTGTTGAGATGCATGTAATACCACAGTCGATTAATTTATTTAGTCCTAAGGGACCTTCTATAGAAAGTTATTAACGTTAGTATTACCAGATCAATATTAAAAACATTCTTTACGTTTAAATAAATAGATCGGACTTGGCCCAGTCAGCATGTATGTATAAATTGTACATACATTATGTTTTCATGCGATGCGCCAAGTCGATCCAATTATTAAAAACATAAAGAATTTTTAAATATTGATATGGTAATAACTAACGTAATAACTTTATATAGAAGGTCCTTAAGGACTAAATAAATTAATCCGACTTGGTATTACATGCATCTCACAACATATTTGCGGTAGGAAAAACCTGAGTCTGCGAGACTTGGAATTTTTTTAACAGGATGTTTTTGATGGGAATACATTTCTACTAATCTACTAATGTTGATGTATTATTTAGCTTCCCAGATATAACAGTACGAGAGACCGCGGTGACTTTACTGAACGAGATGTCGGACGACGATCTGTGTCGCGTGCTGCCGCAACTAACACAAGCGCTGAGACACGAGACTTTTGAAGCGAGTCCTTTGGCAGGTCGGTTAATGTTATGATATAACATTATATGAGCAGCTAGCTTACCCGGTGAAAAAAATAAAAAAAACATACATACCTAAATTCACGTTCTTTTCCCCTTAAGGAGTAGGCAGAGGTGCTATCAAAACACCCATATTTCGCCTTGTATGTTCCATCCCACGATATAATACGGGTCGAAATCATCGCCATATTGGGAACAAATTCCTGACCGAACCTGACCGAAATTGCTCGATCTGGGATTCGAACCGGAGACCTCAGCTTTGTAATCATACTGTAGTACAATTACGCTACGGAGACAGGCAGACATAAATGCCATACTCTATAAATATACACAACATCTGTTACATTAATTATCCCTGTTTGATCTTGCAAGATGAGGAGATGGATCATGGAATTAAGAAGTATAAAGTGTTATATTTAAAATCTAATTATTGAGACTCCAATAGTTTCCTCAGCCTTTGATTATATGTTATTTAACAAAGAAAAAAGACTAATTAAAACAGTAACAATGGAGGGGTCACTATAACTATTCGATATAAAGCTATTCAATATAGGTATTTACATCGTAAATTATAAATTACAGGATTATTACTGGCGCGAGCCCTATCAGCGCCTGCCGTCGCACACAAACTATTTTGGTTGTTGGTACACTCGTTACCGAACGTGCCTCAGGTAATATAATGTATTTTTTTTATTTACTTTTTCCTTAAGAGCGTTTATACCTTCCGCGCGCTTTTTGGCTTAAAAACAGGACTTTTCAAACGAGTTAATAGCCACCAATAAACAATTTAAAGGAAAATAATTAGTACTAATTTTAGAAAAGGTTGTCATCTAGGGATTTTGGTAGAAAACATTATACCGGGTATCTCAAGACTGCTACCGAAAACGAAGCCGGGTGGTAGTTTTAGTGACTACAAACACAATGCAACCAAAAATTTCGAAAAGAAACGCGACAATTATTTTTTATGATTTTTTAAATATCGTCTTTTTTGGGTGGTAAATCCATAGTTTTTGCTAAAATAATAATTTAAACACTTTAATACCTTAGATTATTTATAAATAAAAGGGTATACACTATTATTTTAGGAAAAAATGTATTTACCACCCAAATATGGTCATAGGAAAAAAAATAACACAAAAAAAATTGTCGCTTTTTTTTGCAACTTTTTCTGTTGCATTGTGTCCGAAGTCGCTTAAACTACCACCCGGCTTCGTTTTCGGTAGCAGTCTTGATATACCCTGTAGATTGATGGATAATTTGTGAGTACAATAAGGATTACTGAACACAAGTTTCGTTATTTAAGCTTAAGATATCTGAAATCACTAAATATAAGATGAAAATAAAAATATTATCAGACTAATAAGACCCTTATGGAGGGATTTTGATGAGCAAATAATCTTTTGTGTTTAGTACCTGAAAAATAAAAATTTAAATAATGCGAAATTATTCAGAAACTCTCGTCAAGAACATATTTTTTAGCACCAACTTATCATACATTTTTTTATAGCAATTGTATATTATAATAGAAGAACATGTTATCAATAAATTACCATTTTTATATTTCAACAAAATTAGTTTTCATGTTTTCTACAAATATTTAAAAAACCACTATAAAACACGCTGTCCGACGTGCATCAAGTCAGACCGCCGCAAGGCCTTCCAGAGGGAGGACGTATCGCTCGTCGCTCCGGCCTGGCTGCAGTCGATTTTTGCCGTGCGTAGTAAAAATAGCCACGCGCGGACTGCGATTGCCACATCTTAGTACTTTGGTAGTAAAATATTTAATTTTTTTTATACCTACAATGATTTGTAGTGAGTATAAATTATGTTTCAGATACTATAATAGGATGTAATTCCGAGGCTAAATTATGTTATGTATTGTAATATAAAATTGAATATATTTCGTAATTGTAAGGGGTTGTAAGGCCCCTAACTCTATTCATGTGTTCGAACACGAAATGATTAATAATACGTCCGTAGTGTCTACTGATTAAACACTGATTTGAATGCAACTTAACAATGTAATAATAACGAAAATATGATTAGTATCTAAATTTGTATTATTCTTTGCTTGCATAGTAATATTTGTCTACTTATAATGCAAATAAAATATTTTTGTAATATTATATTACTCATATATAATCATGTTACATTTCAATTGAATATTAGAATTTTGAAGCGCACGGATCAATGTTGGTTGAGCTGACTGTATAGCGAGCCGATGCGGCAGCTCTACGCACACAGCTTTGGTCGCTTATGTGTGCATGAAATTGGCTAGTTTCATACATTTTTATTTTTGTTTATAACGGAAGGTTACGTTAGGCATAATCATAATCAGAAAGAATTTTTAAAATCCGTTAAGTAATAAGCAAGTTACAAATATATGAAAGTTGGTGGTAGGAGTGATAGAAAAAGATGCAACATGCACGGCGTGACGTCATCTTCCATAAGGTGCACGCGTGCGAAAGAGACAACGAGTGTCCCCACCGTACTATTAAATGTATTAATATCTCAGTCATTTTACATTCAATTTTGATACTGTTTTCAAATTGGTTTGATTTTATAAACGATGCTTTTAAGGAATGATTACTTACTGCTCAAATAAAATCTTGGACACAATCCTATTAACGAAGAAATACTGATAGCGCGCGAGTTGAATGCAGAGCTTAGGAATGCGGTAGTGCTGTGACCTAATTATTTATGACCACAATAAGTATGTTGATAAATTTTAACATTGTTTTAACTTTAATTTCACAGTAGGTTAACAAAAATAAAAAAAATACTATGTAATAATTATCACACATTTTTAATAAGTGATAATTTTATACATCAAAATAAAATAAAACAAATAACAAAAAAAAAAAATAGTCAGATTCAGAAATTGCAAAAAAGCATTGTTTAAAGAAAATACCAAATTGTTGTTTTGCCTTTCTTCAACACACATATTATTTAGGATCTTTTTCGCCACTTCTCGTGCTTGGCGATGAACGAAAACTCGTTTTTTTTGTTACAGAACTTGATGGAATCGGATCAGGCATTATGAATGATTAAAAATAATAAAACCAATAACACGGATTGCAAATTGATGATTTACACGATAACAGGGTAAGCGTACAATTAGCTCGGACAGCACATCAGTAAATCATGCGAGGTGAGGCGTGCGGACGGCGGGCGGAAACACTCCCGCTCCGCACCTCAGGCCCCGACTGCATTCAACTCGCGCGCTATCTATACCTATAGTTGACTTTGCGCGCAAGGTGTAAACGCTCTTAAGTGACGTTATTTGAAAATAAATATTGCACTTTTTTGTAATAGACATTAAGATAAAAATATAAAATAAGTTAATTGGCAGACAGTGGTCTTGCATTCCGATCAAACACTCGTCTATGATTTAACAATTCCCCGATGCGTATGCGTTTCGGTTCTGGGTTATTGTGAGACAGAAAAGTCTCTCCTGTTCTTGATACCCACGATATAAGACTCGATATTACTGTGAGGTCAGAACTATATAAGTGACTGTTGGTTGTATTTATTTACTTATTTGTTATTAAATTGGATAATGTAAGTGACTTTTGGGTGTATTTATTTATCTATCATATACCGCAGGCTCCAGGACAAGAGTTCCTGGGTATATCTCTGGAGGAGAGCGAGTGCGATTCGTCGGAGGCGGACGCGTGCGTGGCGGCGTGGCGCTACCGCCTGTTGCTGCGCGCGCTCCTCGCCGTGTGCGGAGACAACCTCAACAAGACGCTGCTCAGGCAACAGATGCTCGTTAAGGTACTCGTCGCTACATCATTATTATTATCATCGTCATCACCATCATTGGCATCATCATCATCATCGTCATCATCGTTATCTTCATCATCATCATTATCATTGTCATCATCACAATCATCACCATAATCATCATCATCATCTCCATCATCCTCATTATCACCATAATCACCATCATCATCTCAGCCACAGGAAGTCCACTGCTGAACATAGGCCTCCCCCAAGGATCTCCACATTGACCTGTTGGAAGCGGTCTGTATCCAGCCATCCATCTCATCACTACGTACTTAAATGTTATAAATATATGATCGCTCATTTATTGGATTTAATATTAAACAAACATTGAAAAAAATCGCATCGCAATCGCAACGCAATCGATTTGGGATATAAAAAAAATTTGAATATAAATAAATGGTGAGAAGAGAATGTCATTCGCCTGATGGTAGGCGGTACAACTGCTCATGAACAGTAGCAGAACCAAACACCACCATGAATTACAAAGCAATGCTAGTCATCATAGCCATCCTGAGACATAAGATGCAAAGTCTCAATATGTCCAGTAGTCGCTCCGGCTACAATGTCCTGCAAACCGAAACACAACAGTGCATTTACACTGCTATTTGGCGGGAGATTGTCAGATCTCTTACGCTATAAAAATTATACAACCAAGCCATTTATAATTTTTTCCCACAGGCGTTATCCGAAGTGGCGCTATCCGTAAAGAGCGCCAAGGAGGGCGCCCGCAGTCGCGCGCTGTGTGCGGGCGGCGGCAAGGTGGCGGCGCTGCTACGTCACGAGCCCGCCGCACTACCGCTCGCGTTACACATGCAAGTGCACGATGTCGATATCAAGTACGTATCCTTTAATGTGTGCAGTGGTGGGGAGAGGCGGGGCCAAAATTCTCCAAAAATCAATTGTTATCATGCCATAAGTCCGCCAACCCGCAATAGGCCAGCGAGGGGGACTATATGGCCTAACCAATCTCAATCGTACTGTTGATTGTAGAGTAGGCCCTTGCCCTGCAGTAGGACGTATATGGGCTGATACAGGTACAGATACAGATATCATGCCCAGGGCAGTAAATCAAATAACCAGTTTTTACTATTGCCGCACTGGGATCTAATGCGTGAATGTAGGTGATCGTATGCATATTTACCCTATATTTGGCACGTTAATTAACATGCATCGTTGTTTTCGGCGTTAAACTTTTTTGTTGGAATTTTCGATTAAATAATATTTATTTTTGAACCATACCTATATTTTATCTTATGGATGCAACCTTGGTTTCGAAATTTTGTCGATCATTCATCATCATAAATATCAATCAACATCAATAGCAATATATTAAATGACTTTAATTTTTGAAAAAGCATGTCCCTAGGTTTGATTACCGGTTTTATTCCAACAATAAATCATCTAAGTTTTTATATCACTATAGTAACTAATCAAATATATATCGATATATCGATTATAGTCTTCTGCGAATACTATCGACTATATGGATATTATTTGATTGATTTTTTTTAATAGGTCCTGTTCGTATTTCTCTTCGAATACATTACCATTGAAGATCAACTTCATCGGCAGCGATAACGCCATTATTCCTGCTATGTTCAAGGTATATTAATACAGCTGGATCTTAATTTGAAATGTTTTTAATTATATCAAATAGAAAATTAACCAGTATTGAATTGATAAATGGATACCAAAAACGAGCTTAAACAAAATGATTTCAATTTAGGACGATAGATTACGCACGATAAAAAGTTCAATGCTTGGTCAAATACTTTTTGTAAGGGTTCAGTCACGCACTCACCAGCTTACTCCCAAGTCAAGCGTGCGTGAAGAAGTTTTACTTCAATTCAAAAGTTCCTGGCGTGATTAATACATGCATTATGTATTTATAGGTTGGAGATGATTTGCGGCAGGATTCACTGGTGTTGCAAGTGATAAAAGTGATGGACACATTGTGGCTGAAGGCTGGATTAGATCTGCGAATGGTTACATTCCAAGCACTACCAACTAGTAGTAATAAAGGTAAAATACACAAATTAACGTCAATAATAACTTTTAACATGTTTTCGACATCCTTTGGACGTAACTTTTGTTAGCTTAAGAGCGTTTACACCTTGCGCGCAAAGTGAACTATAGGTATTTCTTCGTTAATTTCACGCACACATAAGCGACCAAAGCTGTGTGCGTAGAGCTGCCGCGTCGGCTCGCTATACAGTCAGCTCAACCAACTTTGATTTAGTTTTAATTTAGCATCGGAATTACATCGCATTATATTATCGGAAACATAATTTATACTCACTAAAAATCATTGTAGGTAATAAAAAAAACAAATCTTTTACTACCAAAGTACTAAGATGTGGCATTCGCAGTCTACGCGTGGCTATTTTTACTACGCACGGCAAAAATCGACTGCAGCCAGGCCGGAGCGACGAGCGATACGTCCTCTCTCAAGAAGGCCTTGCGGCGGTCTGATTTGAGGCACGTCGGACAGCGTGTTTTATAGTGGTTTTTAAAATATTTGTAGAAAACATGAAATCTATTTTTTTTTATATAAAAATGGTAATTTATTGATAAGATATTCTTCTATTATAATATGCTATTGCTATAAATAAATATTTACGATAAGTTGGTGAAAAAAAATGTTCTTGATGAGAGTTTCTGAATAATTTCGCATTGTTTAATTTTTTATTTTTCAGGACCTAAACACAAAAAGATTATTTTTCTCAGCAAAATCCCTCCATAAGGATCTTATTAGTCTGATAATATTTTTATTTTCATCTTATATTTAGTGATTTCGGATATCTTAAGCTTCTAAATTGCCATCCGAAGCCTAAATAACGAAACCTGTGTTCAGTAATCCTTATAGTACTCACAAATTATCCATCAATCTATAATGTTTTCCACCAAAATCCCTAGATGACAACCTTTTCTAAAATTAATACTAATTATTTTTCCTTTAAATTGTTTATTGGTGGCTATTAACTCGTTTGAAGTCCTGTTTTTAAGCCAAAAAGCGCGCGGAAGGTATAAACGCTCTTAAATTAATGCAACTTACATAGGAAAATAGTCGTTTTTATATTTATACTATAATTAAGCTATAAAAACATTATGAAAATGTATAATTATTTTGCAGGCATGATAGAAATTGTGAGTGAAGCTGAGACGCTCCGGGCGATCCAAACAGAATGGGGTCTTACAGGATCATTTAAGGACAAACCTATAGCAGAATGGCTCGCCAAACATAATCCCTCTGAATTAGAATATCAAAGGGCAAGGGACAACTTCACTGGTAACTATAGTCTAGAGCACTATGAATATTGACTATTATACAATACCTAATGATCTGAAATGTTATTGTATTGTAGAATAAATACCAGTAAAATTAATATCGAGTTTAACGCGACCGTGATGATCTTTTTACATTTCGATAATATTATGATATTGATAGAAGTACAATATCTCATCGATTAAGATATTTTAATAAGTATAAATCGCCAAGATAATATCATATCGTATTTCCCAATCTGTAGATGTTATTTACTAATCTGCTAACCAATTTAAATTAAATTAGAGACAAATAAGTGTCGTTATACAAGATCTTTTAGTGGTTGCAGTTGTCGATAACAGCATGACGCAAGTACTGTAGGGGATGTATGAGTAAGATAAGAGTTAGAAATCCATTTAAAAAATGATTATTGTTTAGCATCATGCGCTGGATACAGCGTGGCGACTTATCTGCTCGGAATCTGCGATCGTCACAACGACAACATAATGTTGAAGACTTCTGGACATCTATTCCATATCGACTTTGGAAAGTTTTTGGGTGACGCGCAAATGTTTGGAAACTTTAAGAGGTTTGTAAATTGTGTTTAATACTACTTTTATGTCAGTCTGAAATATACGCAGGATTACTTATGTTTCGTTACTTTCATAGTAATAGTTACAGTTGTTGTTTGATATATCCTTACAATAATCTTTTAGATTATATTGTTTCTTATAATACGTCACACACTAGTCAAACTATCAGGTCCATCTTCAAGATGAATTATCGACTTAGCAAAAGTCGCATTCCACACCAAACTAACACAAGCCGATCCTTTTGTTTTTATATTCAAATACACACATGAACTAAATATGTACGCCCTTATTAATAGACAGTTGTTCAATTGCAATTTCTATCAGTTAATAACTTTTCATTCTTATTGCTGTATTATTGTAATTGTAACATCAATAATTTTGATAAGATTAGTTAAATTATTACTATGCTGATTATAACTCCTGTCAGTTCTGGTATAAAACTTAGTGGTTTATTGCTGCTGTTCATGTTATGATTTATGTATAATTTTCTTTTGTATCCAATAGGTGAAAAAAAATATATTTTAATTTATCGAATGTTTTGTCCCTTTCTAACCACTTCTGAATTCAAATTGAATGAAGAAGACAAAATCTTAGAGAACTATAATAGGTTTTAAAACTGTATAAATAAAGCCGGGTAGAATGTAAGCTGTATGTTGACACATACAGTTCGAGTGAAAAAGACAAAAAGTTATATTACTAATAGTCTAAAATAGGTTTTAAAACTGTATGAATAAGTCCAGGTAGAATATAACCTGTACATTGTTGCAGGGACCGCGCGCCATTCGTCCTGACTCACGACATGGTGTACGTGATAAACGGCGGCGAGCGGCCCACGCAGCGCTTCCAGCACTTCGTGGAGCTGTGCTGCATGGCGTTCAACATAGTGCGAGCGCACCACGATCACATACTCGACCTATTCGCATTGGTAATTATTACATTGAGATAGTATACTAGAGGGGACACTGCAACAAAATGAAGGGTACATTCTATTGGTCTCTGTCACGCCTACGAAATAACATTATCTTCCCTCTCGCTTCACTGTGTACCCGTGTGCAAACACCATACGCAGATTTTGTTCCCGATGTCCGCTTTAGTATAATACCTCAATTGCTTATGCTTATTTTATTTGCTTTTATTTCTCACTCATACGGATCTTGTGTGGTTTTTGTAGCTTACATCAAATGAACTTATTTTATACAAATTAATTTGGTTTTGTCAATTCATAATGGGGAATATGCATGATTTTTTTTATTTTTTTTTATACGATTCGTCTAGTCATTACATTACCAAACATACAAATATCACGTCCAAAATATAAACTATTATGCAAAAAAATTAATATTAAAATCGCTATCAATTTTGGGCGATATAAACGCGGCCATATTGGCGCGCTTGTTCGTGACGTCACGATTACACAAGTTTGATGTCAACAGCAGTGTTTGGTTCAATATATTATTACCAGAAAATAAAGGAAGTGAGTGAATATCGACTTAATTACTAGGAAAAGCACAAAAATACAATATTACAAATATTGTGTCGTTTCTATGTCCATAAAAAATCATAAACACTGCACCTGACAAAGAATATTTCCTTAAGCCGAAAGGTGAAAATCTAAGAATAAAGTGGTGCAAGGCTATGAGAAGAGACAATATATCGAGTTTGAGCTGTTTATATTGTTGTGAAGACCATTTCGATGTATGTTAGGATATTAAAATTAAGTAAAATACATATAAATATCATTATTACGTTTACCTACCTACTTGTTTTGTTTACAAACCTCTACAAAAACATAACCTAGTTTACGAAAAGTCGTAAAGATATAATTAAGAATTCTTATATCCTTATGTATGTATGAGTATAAGTATTACAGATGAATAAAACATGGTTGTCTGGTAGAAATTGCCTTAGAGCAATAAGACCGCCATTTGTACTTTGTTGTTTTGTAATATCTCTAAACTGTTATTCCTTTTATTGTGTATAATAAAGAATTAAATAAATAAATAAAAACATCTATTTTTTTATTGCATTGAACTTCTAGACGAGCAAGCCGTTCGCCTAATGGTAAGCGATAGTACTGCTCATAAACAGTAGTAAAACCAAACAACACCTTGAATTACAAAGCAATGCTCGGCATTCCACTACGCTCGCCATCCTGAGACATAACATGTTAAGTCTCAATATGTCCAGTAGTTACTCTGGCTACAATGTATTTCAATCCAAAACACAACAGTGTATTTACACTACTGTTTGACGGGAGAAATAGACATTGCGGTGGTACCTACCCAGATGGTATCTCACATATGAGAGCCCCACCACCAGTAAAGAAGAATTAATAAGTATTAGAGTAAGAGGCAAGTTTGAGACTAGTTTTATTAATCTTTCTATTATTTCTGGGTTACATCAAAGAGGATACAGAAAATAATAATAAATATAAAATAAGGGCGTTAATTCTCTTCACAATGAATTAATACTGTGAACACATAAAACTATTCTTAATATTTAAAAAAAACAGAGACACAATATAAAAACAATTATTCCTCAGAAAAGAAACCACACAAACAGCTTGTTGACAGCAGACCTCTCGTGTAAATCTGACGTCATGTTTCATCCACCAATAGTGTTGCGTTTCGGAAATTTGCGCGGAAAGCCACTTTTTGATGATTAAATTTCACTATAAAATTAAAATAATTTTTAAACATTATTGTATAGTGTAAAGTGTAAAAATTATTATTAAAATTATATTGTATAGTGTAAAGATTACAAAAAAAAAATATATTTTGTCCATATTTAAGTTACGTGCACATTCCCCGTTTGTTACTTCCATTAATATAATTTTATTAAAATAATAATAATTGATATTAATAAATTCTATGTAGAATACGCATGTAACAAATAAAAACGCGGAGAAATAGCAAAACCCCACACCTTTTGGTAACAATTTTGGTCAAACTACTGTGGGCGCGTAGGAATTAAAGTAACATATAGTTTGGCAGCCTCCGTGGCGTATTTGGGTGGGTGCCGCCTGTGAAACGAGAGGCTGCGGGTTTGATAATATGTACTACTACTACACCCTTTTGTAATGCATGTGTTGTTGCCTAGATGGCGCTGTCCGGCGTGTGCGGCGTGTCTCACGCGGCGGTGGGGTACGTGCGCGCCGCGCTGCTGCCCGCCGCCACCAACGCGGAGGCCGCCGCCGCGTTCGCAAGACTCATACACTCATCGCTCAAGAGCAAGTGTGGCAACACACTACACTACACTGCACTATACTACACTATAGTACACTATACTACACTACTCTACACTAAACTACACTATACTACACTACATTACACTAAACTATACTACATTACACAACACTATATTATACGTACTACACTAACACTACACTATACTAAACTACACTACACTATACTACACTCTACTACACTGCCCCCGTTGCGAGAGTGCAGTAACTCGATTCGACTAGATTTCGAGAAAAAGCGGTTTAAAGATTTAGGTTTTAACTTAATTGTATCTCGTAATCTATTGGTAGTTACGGTATATGAAACATATATGAAATAATTGTATTTTTACGCGGAAGTGTAGCTATCCATATGATTTAAAAAAACACTGGCATGTAAAGTATATTAGTCTAAATGCGCTTATGCTAAGGAATATAATAGTCGGATCTGGTGGCGCGGCCGAGCCCCTCCAAGCGAGCTATAGGCCGTAACATCCTTTTTCTCGAAGCAATTCAGACCATTTTCAACCCCCTATAACTTCGTTGTGGTTTAAAGCAAGAAGCCTGAATTTTCAGTTACTAAGTAGGCATTGCGTAAACACGGTATATTTAAAATTTCATTCAATTTGAACTAGTAGTTTAAGAATTATAATGTGTCAAACTTTCGTAATTTTGTCACTCACTGACTGACTGACCGATCATCAAAAGTCTAAGGCACTTCTAGCAGACATAGAACCTTCAAATTTAGAATATAATTAGTGTTTAGTGTCTAAAGTAAGGGAAAATTCAAACATTTCATAATTTGTGTCTAGTTTTCTAGATAGACCAACTGCGTGAATAACTTTGTAATCCCATATAAATGTATAGGATTACAAAGTTACATTTGCAGTTAATGAATCATTGTACCCGTATATAGTGGAATAATAGTTGTAGATATATATCTATATACATGAGACATAATAGGAGGGGATATAGAGAGGGAAATGGTGTATTCAGCCCATGAAACTGTACAACATTTCTCTAGAAAAACATGACGAAGGAAAACTTGCAAATAAATAGATTAAATAACTCGAAAATATCAATTACAATGAAGGAAAGAACATTAATAATCAAATCCGCTATATTTGTGATAAATTGATACCTACAAAAATAAGAAAAATCCATAAGACAGAGGCTTTAAGAAAAATCGTTAGTGATATTCTAGAAGTAAGAAGTACCGAAAAGGAAAAAAAGTAGGATTCTACAAAAAGACGTGAGATCCCATCAAAAACATCCTGTAAAAAAATTCCAAGTCTCGCAGCTCAGGTTTTCTACCGCAAAAAGTTGTGAGATGCATGTAATACCAAGTCGATTAATTTATTTAGTCCTTAAGGGGACCTTCTATAGAAAGTTATTACGTTAGTTATTTCCATATCAATATTAAAAATTCTTTACGTTTTAAATAAATAGATCGACTTGGCCAGTAGCATTATGTATAAATTGTACGATACATTATGTTTTCATGCGATGGCCAAGTCGATCCATTTATTTAAAACGTAAAGAATTTTTAATATTGATATGGAAATAACTAACGTAATAACTTTCTATAGAAGGTCCCTTAAGGACTAAATAAATTAATCGACTTGGTATTACATGCATCTCACAACTTTTGCGGTAGAAAACCTGAGCTGCGAGACTTGGAATTTTTTTACAGGATGTTTTTGATGGGATATACTATTACGTGTAACCATATCTGCAGTAACTGTAACAGTTACTGCAATCATGATTACAGATTAGTAGATACTGCAGTTATCACTAATGGTCAATGGAATAAATTCCTTGTCAAAACTACTAGGAGCGCAGTAAGTTCATTTAATTCACTTTGTTAGACACCAAGAAATATATTTCAACGGTCATATTAATAAAAAAAAAGCATGTTTCTATCAAGAAGTCCTAAGTAATTTATAATTATAGACATAACATACAAAATAAAAATAAAATTCTAAAAAAAATAACTAAACAAAGCACATAATATAGAAAATTAACTGACTGAAGCAAATTCATGTATTCATTATGATAATCAAATACTACTGAAAAATCGTTAAAGTCACATGGTCATGACCCAAATTCACATGTCAGGATGATGGTATGATTTATTATGTATATAAGGAAACGGTAGGTACATATCTACCGTTTCAAATAACTTCAAATAACTTCAAATCCTGACAAATTGTATAAAAACGAATGACTTTTTATGTTTTTACGCGTAAACTACTCAACCCAATATTCGATATAATAATCATCATATCAGCCACAGGAAGTGCTAAACATAGGCCTCGCCCAAGGATCTCCACAACGACCTGTTGTCGTCGGCCTGCGTCCAGCGACTTCCAACAACTTTAGCCAGATCGTCCGTTGTTGGCGGTCGTCAATAATAATAAACCGTTAAAGATATAAGATATAGGGTACTTTTAATATGAAATCAATGAGAGCTAATCTGCGGGTTAAAGCTAGTAACAGATAAGTAGGCTTACGATTGCTAGGTATTAAGAAAAATATTTAGATAATGAAAACAATTATAACCACCACTCACTATATTTTACAACTTTCAAAATTATTTACTGCAGTAATGACAAATCGGAAATAATACAAAATTATTTTTGAGGTAGAACACCTCAAAAATGTTTTCAGTATCTTTATAATCTGTATCTGTATCAGCCCATATACGTCCCACTGCAGGGCACGGGCCTACTCTACAATCGAGAATACGATTGAGAGTGGTTAGGCCATATAGTCCACCACGCTGGCCTAGTGCGGGTTGGCGGACTTACATACCATAGAAATTCTTATGGATCCCTATGGTATGCAGGTTTCCTCACGATGTTTTCCTTCACCGTTTTAGTGCGTGGTGATTGACTATTAATACATACATATGACTCCGAAAAGTCAGAACTGACTAATAATTATAAAAATGCTAAAAACGGACTCTATTTTAAGCGCAGTAACTTAAAAAGCTGTAATTGTGATTTGGTGTTCAATAATACTAAACACAATCCTTCCAAATTAGAGGCACAGTAACTTAAGAACCTGCACTTATGATATGGTGATGCTATAACACTAAACCGAATCTTTTCAAATTAGAAGCGCATTAACTTTAGATACTGCACTTTTACTGAAGATTAACTGGGTAATATTGGAAAATACTTTAAAATTCAGTGCAGTATCTAAGCTTACTGCACTTATATTTGGTATAATATGTTTTCAATTTCGAGTTACTGCAGTTATGGTTATTGGAAATCAAGGATCCCGACAATTTTCAGGGTGGACGTAAAAGAAGAAGTTGTAGAACTCATTTTGCTTATTCCGAATATGTATCTAACTCAATTTGACAAAAAACACGAGTTACTGCACTTTTCATAACGGGGGCAGTACACTACACTATACAACACTATTGTATATAGATTATAGAGATTAGGTTCTATGTGTGACTTGTCGTAAGAGCTCTTTATTTGGCTACATGACCAATAAATACATTTCATTTCACTGCATTACACTACACTACCCATCATACGCATAATTTAAATTAAAATATATAAAAAATTACGTACTGAAAATACTAATTAAAATATTACGGTTCATCGTAGCTTTTACAGGGTTATTTTGGTTAACGTAGTCAAATTTTAAAGGGACGTTCAAAATCATGAATAAAGTCCATTAGACAAATATATATTTTCTAAATGTAATTTAGTTCAACGCAGAACTAAACTGAATTAAATAAAAAAAAAACGCGATAAAATCCTTAAATAATAGTCTTATTTCAATTAGTTCAATGCGTTATTTTTCCATTTGCAGGTTCACTCCGATAAACTTCTTCCTGCACAACTTGGCTCAGATGCGTGCTAGTGGCGATCAGAGCAACAATACCACTGAGTTACTATCCTTCATGCCCCGAGCTTACACGTACGTATATAACGGACTTAATTTGCTTACAGGATAGGAGGAATTAATTATACAATGTTACTTTTAAATATCATTATCAGCACTGAGTTGGCACACCTGACTTTAAACTAGGTGAACTGAGTATTTTATTTTATATTAATGGTATTTGTGTTGTAACTTATTTTAAAAGGTCTATATCGATATATCAAACTGCACGTCAGTGAATCTATCTGTTGGTAGTTCCTTATTTGCGGAACAAGACCAATTTCATTTACAATTTGAGCAGATATTTTCTAATCTTATAATTAAATTTACTAAAATATACATACATTTTCCATTTATAATTGTAATTTAATTTCATAGTATGGCGCAAGAAGGTCGGCTGGTGAGCGTAGAGTGTTTAGGCTACGAAAAGCGCTACGATCCCGAAAAGCATTACGTGTACGCGCTACGCATATACCGGCAGGGACAGACCACGCCCTTCGTGCTCTACCGCTCTTACAAACACTTCACCGAACTCTACCAGAAGATCTGTCTGCACTTCCCACTAGCTAAAGTTCACAGGTGAGTTTAGTATTTATATTATACTAGCGACCCGGCCCGGCTTCGCCTGGGTGCAAATACAGATTCCAGTCCATATTTTATTTAAAATCAATATGACAGCCGTTGTCTAAACTGTTTATCTAATTCCAATCCCATCCTGTACCTATTCTTATGTCCCATTTTATCCATTTTATATTCTATTCTATCCCAGCTCTCCATATTCAAATCATTATTTTGCTACGGAGATATTATAACACTGTTACTACTCCGACGACATTCATTGAAATCAATTAAAAGATACCATAGCTGACCCGACCACGCTTCGCTATGGCTTAGTTATTATATGATTAATTTTATATTCAATTATTTAGCATAGCAAAAAAGCCCGACCCACCTTTGCCTGGATGCAGATATTTTTTTATTTTACTCCACACCAAAAACATGTTATTTTTCGTATAAGCTCTTGTATACCTAAACATGAATTAGCTATCCTACTGTCCTGCTCAATTCCGTCCCATCCCGTCTGTTCAGTCACTTCCCGATACGTCCCGTCCTTTCTCTTCATTAACCATCCCGTCTTATACCGTGCATTTACATTTCGTCCTATCAAATCTGTCAGCTATCCCAGTACTCTCCCATACCTCCCACTCTATTATATCCCGTTTCTCCATATCCAAATAGTGTGCCTTATAAATTTTTGACATTAAACACTTTAGCGATTTTGATTATCCATGCAATATTCCATCTCTTATTTCACCCTCACTATGCTGTTTTCCAAAAATATTACGCCATTACTTTTTGTTAGTAATAAAAACATGAAATATAAATTTTCATAGAAATACACTCATACTCACACACACAATTAATGTAGTAACAATTATATTCAACTGGTTTCTCAAGACACAGGCAACGCCTAATTTAAGAATCCCTGCAATATTCTCCATAATTATATAAAATTGTTATTTTATTCAGTTCAGTTCAGTTTTTATTTTTATGTTATTAAAGATTTTTCAATTTCAAGTGACATTATATCTTGAAAAGAAGTAAACCTTCTTACATGTGAATATTATTTATTTAATTGTCCTATATTTATGTAGCTTCATAATATACTCTTTAGGTTACACAAAATAAATTTCTGAACGCATGCATAAATATTTGACAACCAATTTAAATGTCAACCACTTTTCATTACTGTCATTAATTTACATCTTTAAAATCTAAAATACGCCATTAATCGAATATTGTAGATATATGTTGTCGATTCGAAACCTTTATTTAAATACGCTATTTAATTTGAGGGAAGAGTTGACCGTTTCGGCGGTATGGACATTAAATGTTTGACAGTTACAAACCCATGAACATTTTGTATGGCAAAATGTTTTTTCCTTTATTGTATACTTTCGTCAATTTAATCGAGATAAAAACTATCTCACCCTGTAAGTTGGAACAAATAACATATATCTACAAAATTTCATTATAATCAGTTGAGTGGTTTAGGAGCCCATCGCGTACAAACAACGTGACACGTGAATTATATATATTAAGATTTTCTAACCATTGTGTCAATGTAATGTCAACTTAATGTCAGTATAAATAGAGTATATTTTTAACTGTCAATGTGAATGCAATGACAGCCTTAATGTATAAATAGGGTATATATAAAAAAAAAACATAATTTGTGGACCGAAGTTCGATGGACGTTCAAGTAGGTAACATGCAATGATTAGCAAATTATTTAGATTATTTAAGTCGATTATTTCATATGGGACGATAATTATGAAAATGTCATTAATCATCATAAATTAGACAGAGTAATGATAAAAGAATAGGTGAAGAGAGGCGCTATAAAAAATAATTTTATGCCCTATAAAAATACTTTCAATTCATTTCATTTTTTTATTTCTATAAGTGATGGAGTTGTGATGTAGTCTTGATGAGATGAACAGTTGCAAACATGTTTTATATCAGCTGGTAATATCCCATTACTGAGCATGGTACGATTGAGAGGGCTAAGAAAGTCTACCAAACCGGCCTATCTTATTCTATAATACATTAACAACCTTGTGTGACAATGCTTAAACCCCTCCTAAAGTGTCATTAACCACTATCATTAAAAATATGCATAAGTTAATCTACCTTCTACTTTCTGTCTACTTAGGATATACGGCACATACATGCGCCTACACAATATTTTGCATTGATATAAAACACAGAAAAACAATTGAATTTCATGATAAGGAATGTGGAGCATAATGCTCTGTGGGAAATTCCAGTCCAACATCCTGTGGACCATAAAGTTATAGATAACATTGTCGATAAACGTGATGGAAAGTGTTCCGCGTATTGATTCCTTTATCACTTATCACGCCTCAACTAATTATTGGCGTCACTGTTTGACATGTTCGAATTAAGTATGTCGTTATCAATACAGAATCTGTACTTTATATTTATTTTTATTAATAAAATTATGACATATAACATAGTTTACATTAATTACATTCGCCTCGATATCTTTAAATCTAATAAGACTCTCACACTTCGTTATCTTGTTAGACAAGTTTAAATAAATATTAAGCGAGTTTGGAACATGTTTACGCGTCGCTGTTATCTCTCCTGTTTATATTGTAGTTTAAATCCATCACTCGTTGTTTCTTTTGGGCGTCCATAGTGACAGTTGTCCTACTGATTTGTTCTCTGTGTTTCGACACCATGTCCCAACTGCCTGTGTCTATTGGCTTGCTAAAAGTTATGTTACCGGACGGATCGTTTCCGTTTTGAACCGATTCTGGCTTTGACACAGAAGTTGGCGCAGGTATCGCCTCTTCGGAATAAGGCGGTGGTCCACTACTTCTACTTATTGAGCTGTCTAAAGTGTTGGTTAAGTAGTTGGATGGTTGTATGGATGGGTCGGCAGTTGGTGGCGTTACAACAGATGATACTGGTACAGGCGGGGGCATTGTTGGTGGCGCTGGTGCTTTGGCTCTCTTGTCCTTCTTTCCTTTGCTAGCTTTCTCTTTAGCTTCTTTTTTCTCTCTTGCTTTTATTAGTTTCTCTTGTTTTGCTCGTTCCTGTGCTGCTAACTTGTCTCTAGCTTTTTGTTCAGGCAGTTGTTTCTTCTTCACTTTTGCCTGTTCTTTTTGTTGTTGAGGGGAGATTGCTGTATTCTGTCTGCCATTTTGGCTTGTTCTTGGTGCTCTGTCGTCCTCTCCTCTTGGGTCTAGTGAAACGCTCGGAGCGCTATATCTGAGATGTGCTGGTAGATTGTTTTGTTTAGTTAAATCATCGCTACTCTTGGTCGGTCTTATGGCGGGTGTGTTCTCTTGACAGTTGGGCAATTTAACCATAGACGGAGTTAGCCTCTTCGGTGGTTCCAGTACGCGGTCATTTCCTGCAAGGCAAATATGTTGCATGGTTTATCATAGTTCATAATTCCTTAAGTAAGGCTAAACACATGACTTTTTATCGGTAATCTTTGAAAAATGTAATCAGTGTTGTTTATATATAGATATGAATCATTTGCTATTCCGGCACCGTGAAAAACCTATGTAAAATTGATAAAATGTAAACAGATTTTAGGTTTTGTTAGAGACTGGTTGGGCCGTATAGTCCACCACGCTAGCCTTGTGAGGGTTGGCGGACTTTACATACTATAGAAATTCATACAAATCGGGTTTCCTCGCGATGTTTTTCTTCATCGTTATAGTACGTAGTAATTGACTATGAATACACACATGACTCCGAAAAGTAGAGCGTGCCCCGGGATTCGAACCCTGCGACCACCGTGAACATGTTGGCAGCCGCATCTGGTCCGTTTACAAATGGCCACCATGCACTTGCATGTCATCAACTGCCTCGTAGTATTATATCAGTGCTGAATTGCCTATTAAATGATACGCCGTCGCAACAAATGCACAGTTTACCTTCAATGCACTTTAGCAATCAGGCAGAATAGTTAATTGTGATACTTACTGATAATAACACCTAACAGCCCATCAAAGATTTGTTGAGTTTTTTTTTATACCTAAGCCCCCACAGTGACTATTGTTTGTCTTGATTTGATTAACTCTCATTTTTTTATCGTATCACTTTCAAAGCACAAAAATATAATAAAACACGTAATTTTACCAAAATATTCATCCTTGTTGGTTCTGTAAGCGCCGTTGAGACACAAGCCAGGTTCCAAGACATCTTGTTCCTTGCTGTTTCTCTTGCCGTTGAAAATATTCAACGACGCCTTGAATCCTCCGAACTTAAGCATCAGTGTCACACACGATATGCAGCAGAAGAAAGCTAATGTAGCCACGTAATTCACTGTATTGTCCACTGAAATTAAATACATATTTATTTATTTATTTATAAACTTTATTGTACACCAGAAAAAAAATACAATAACAGAAATTAAAACAATATTAAAAATAAGTACAATCGGCAGCCTTATTGCAGTAGGTAATCTCTTCCAGGCAACCTTTGGATGGAGATAAGACACAGAAGAGAGAAAGGGCAGTCTAAGGTGTATAATGAGAAAAGAAAAAAAAGTATATACCAACAAATAAACAAAATAAAAACACAAATAAAGTAAAACATTCATATAAATATGTACAACATACATACATATATACATATACAAAATAAACATAAAATATAATAAATATATACATAATAAATGCTAATGGAAATAGTAAAAGCACATTAATGTGTAAATTCAGTGAGAGAGATAGTGTTCCTTGACTAGTGACTTAAAAGATGACAATGTTCTAGCCCGTCTCATGACATCTAGAAGTGAGTTCCACAATCGAACAGCTAGTACGGAGAATGATTTGTCCATAAATGTCGTGGTGTGTACGGGCATTCTCAGTTTCATGTTCTCCGACGACCTCAGGGATCTCATGGGAATCATGAAGAAATATAAAACGGTCTTTGAGATAAGAGGGGGTGAGAGGGTTAAATAATATATTGTATAAAAGTGAAAGAGTGTGAGTATTCCGACGAAGCCGTATGGGTAACCACTTGAGCTTATGACGAAACTCAGAAACATGGTCATATTTGCGTTAAACCAAATATGAACCTTATGCAAAAATTTTGGAGACGCTCAAGTTTATTAAGTTGGTCTTCGGTGAGATCAAGATAGCTGACATCGGCATAATCAAGGATGGGGAGTAGGAGTGTTTGCGCAAGCGAAATTTTCGTGGCAACGGGTAGAAAATTGCTTAACCTTATATATTGGTTTAAATAAATATTTTTCATTTTTATAAAGGCATTTCTACTTTTATTTGACTAAGTTAACAAATTAAAATATACATCTTTATTTAAAAATATTCATCAAAACATGAAATATTCAAGTCATATTTACAATTTATATAAAAAAATACACTTAAACGCAGAAATACAATACAATATTTATTGATCATAAATATACTCACCTCTCTCTGCGTTTCTCAATATTGCCATCGATCGTAGCACAAACTAATAAATGCAAAACATTTAGATTCGCAATGACAATAGCGGCTCGTCCATAAGTGTTTGAATCAATACATGTACTAGCGAGATAAGATACAAGAGTTTCGCGCCCGACACCATTCGAATAATGACCGTAATCTTATCTCACACTAAATGTGTACTAATCACAAGTGATCGGAAACGGAGTTGCTTTTAATTGTTATTTTACTTACGTCTTGTTGTGGGAAGTACCTTGTGAATAAAAATGCTGGAGTGAAAATGCATGTATCCTATATTTCAATCAGTAATTTGTTGTCCTTTGTAACAATTATTGTTTCTGAATGTTTCTCTTTTCTTGTTAATTGAATCCGTCATTATGGAAAATGTACACTCATATGTACAAGTATGTGACGCATTTTGTCTTTGAGTCTGCAAGTAATTTTCCAACAGGCCTGTTATGTAGGTCTGTAAAATATGATTAATCTCTTACAATCGGTTGCTACTCTTTCAGGGCAGCACTGATTCTACGTCATCATCATCGTCATCATGTTTTTCTATGTAGCTATTCAAAACTAAGAATCTAATTTTGGAAATGCTTATATTTAGTTTCAACATCACGTGTGGTGTATGCAATTTCCTGCAACTCTGTTGAAAAATCAATTCGTTTATGGAAATACTGATATAATGTACAGCAACAGGTTTTAGAGGATGTTAACCGCCAGGTTCTGGATTCCATAATCAGATCAGCGAATACAATTTGTATACTGTTCGTGCTAATAGTTCGCCTTTTCATAATATCTAAAATAATGGAAATAGGGTAGACGAATTGGCAACTAGGTTTACCTTTTCGAGGCTGTATAATCGTGAGCGGTGAGCTTATGTATTATATGTAAAAAAACATTGTGAAAAGTTTATTGTCATACTAAAGCGAAATAAATTATTGTATTATAATTTTGACAGCCTCCGTGACGCTGTTGGTTAGAAGCCAACTGTGAAACGAGACGCCGCGGTTTCGATCCCTGCACCGAGGCAAATGTTTGTGTGGTCCACTAAGATGTTTATAAAGCATAGATGCGTTGTCCGAGCTTTATAATGGCAAGACGTTTGGAAGGTATTTGCCTCCCTTGCAATTAGTCACGTTTCAATCAGTGTCGCGGATACTCCTTTCTCTGACTATTTGTATTCTCGAAACCAAATGCGGAAAAATATATCAGAGTGATTTAAAATAATGTACAAATGATTCTGAAACTGTGAAACAAAAAAAATATTTTATTTAGTGCGCAAGTACACACTAATTTAATTTTTTATTAAATAAAATTAATAAATTAACTCTCAAAGCGACGTTTGACAGCTCTCGCCACGTCACCCCGTACTTCATGCTTGGTGCTACGTCACACGCGCTTTGGCCAATAACCGTGCGGCACTTATTGTTACGTAACTACCAATGTCTATTCATCTTCTTCTAACTTATGTTTCTTGCTTTTTTACTCTTTCTTCGAAACAATTTTAAATTACAATACGCATCGCGCCATTTTTTTGTGCCATTATGTTAGAGTAAGACGCGTCTACTTGTAAAACGTCATTGGTGATCCACAAGTATTTTGCTCCGGTCGGTGTGTTTGTGAGACCGAAAATTCTCGCGTTGTTCCTGATACCCACGACACACGATATCTTAGTGTGGGGTCAAAAGTGTGAGTGTTGGGTGTATTTATTATTATTAATTTAATGTATATTTTTTAAATATATTTTCAGTCTACCATCCGGCCTGCACGTAGGCCGTTCGAACACTCGGCAGGTGGCTGAGCGTCGGTTCGGCGACGTGCAAGCGTTCCTCACGTCCCTATTCAGCCTGGCGGATGAGATCGCGCACTCAGACCTCGTGTACACGTTCTTCCATCCTCTACTGAGAGACCAGCAGGATGTCGAGCCGCAGAGATTAAAGAAAGGTAATAGGAATTTGATTTATTTACTAATCTGTGTTCTTAATATATACGCCCCGTGAATACGAAAACTAAAGTAATCGAAACGTCACGAAGTTAAAAAATGCCGAACCGCTATAAAAATCCGTAAATAATAGTTTTATTTAAATGTGTAACATTCGCGTAAATCTAAATAAATAAATCTGTGTTATTAACAGATCGGTAAGTAGAGTGTCTAACAGACAAAATTAATAAATTATCTCGATCCTTTTCTAAGTGTCGATTCCGAAAATAAATCAATACGATCAAAGATTTATCCATACGCTCACTTTTATCTCGTTTTGTTTATTTTGTTTTCGTGATCGATTCCGAAATGGCGATAAACATTGCTTACTAATTTTGGCCATTAGTGCGCTAATTTTTATTTATAAATCAATCGTCAGATAAATCGTATTCCTCGAATAAAGTTGAAATTCGGACACATTTTCTAAAGTGTCAGTTATTCTCCCAGTAACCGTTTTCTAACAATTGTAAAATTTGCCTTTATTTATTTTCTAGCAATCCATCTTTGGATGAAGTAGAGATCAAGTTGACTCAGTGTACTTATATATTAAAGCTCTATTATAATATTAACACATACAGGATGTTCACCTGGACAACTGAATATTATGTACACCCCTTGACGCTTTTTGCTGAGAATGGTACCCCTCTACAGTCCTTAGTTTGAGGTTGATTTACGACTTAGGTATTCATAGGTCATTTATAGTGAATTTATATCATTTTTTTAAGTGTAGTGTTAAGACTGGAATGCAAATAGCAAACGGAAGATGAGGAATGTAAAGTATAGCACTTTTACCCCTTTAGGTATGATAAGAAATCTTTCTTATCAGACTTATATCTAAAGCAAAACTTCATGTTGAATTAGTATGAGTCACTTGTGCACGTGGCTCAAACTATAGCCAAAACTAATCACGGCAAGGATCTGCCAACTTTCTATATAGAATGACGCAATCAAACAGATTTTATCAAAACTACCTTGAAGTCAAATGAAGTAATCAGAAAGTATGTTTGTTTTCCGGACAACATGAACAATCCTTGATTGATTGATAATTCACCACTTATATTAACACGTGTACTGAAAGATAGTTTCAGCGGTATACATGACATGCATTTTAAAATACATGTTTTACATTACCTGCTTGTGAAATGTCTTTACGGATTATAATCTTTGAGAATTTATCATGAGCCGTTTTGTTAACTCTCAAAAAATGTTTTAAATGCAATGTTTTAAGGTACATGAATTGTTTGATTTGAAGAACATTTTTTTCTTGGATAGGATATTAGCAGGGGCGTTCATTTTAACGGAAGAGGTCGCTTATTCGTTATTTGAATATTATCGATAAATCAGCTAACGGGTCACATGATGGTGAGTCATCACTGCCACCCGTGAAAATCCAAGACATTTAAGTCATAAATGTGTAGCCGCCCTAGCACATCAGAAGAGCGGGAAGGAAAAAGAATAAGAAAATAAATGGTGTATTGGGCATCCGCTGTCAGCTGGGCGGCTGTCTATGGGACAATGGTGCTGCCTCGTACAAGCCTGCCCATTCATGTTGAGTCAAAGTTTCAAAAAACTTTGATTCACCTCGGTATACTTATGTTTAAAACATGTATTAACCATTGTATGAACGTAGGAAGGTTTAGGTTTTAGGCTACACAAATTCTTCTTTGGTTTTAACTTATTTTATTATTTAAATTATAAAAATACCACTTCAGTACATGCACTCGTCTTCACGTCGTCCTTCCTTTTTTTCTCCTTCATTCCATTCCTACTTTCACTCAAATACGTCTTGCATTCGTTCCTCTCACGTTCCAGTAAGCATATTGTTACTTTAAAATGTTGCTTCAATATTAAATTTATACATAAACAAAACTCAATCCTACATGCTTGTCCGCAGGTGAGTCTACCGAGCCCGAGAGCAGCGGTTCAGGCGCGTTGAAGTTGTCAGTGCAGTACGCGGGCGGCGTGCTCGCCGTGCTCATCCTGCACGCGCAGTCGCTCGCGCTCACGCCGCAGGGACTGCCGCCCAACCCGTATGTCAAGGTACTGACGCCCGATCACGCTCACTCTAATTCTCTCTCTCAAGCCCACTTTAGTTCTCTCTCTGTCTCTCGCACTCTAATTCTCTGACTCACTCTCACTCTTATTATTTCTCCCTTACACACTCTCTCTCACTCTTTAGCCACATTAAGTCTACTGCTGATTGTAAGCCTTAGATAGAAATTTCCACAAACAATTTATTTAAGCGGCCTGCATTTAGCGACTTCCTGCAACCATAATTCAGCAGAAAAATAAATATTTATTTAATCGTTTTTAATCTGTTTAGTCCATGGTATTTTACTTGTTTCTTTGCATAATATAAATATTACGAATGAAGCTTACGCAGCTTTACGTCAGAATACTGCATATTCCTTACAATTATTATGAATATTATATTTTATCAATTGGAATTTAAGTAATTGGAATAGCTTTTAAAATATAATTTTCGTATTCCAGGTGTACCTAGTCCCGGACCCGACAAAAGAAACGAAGCGCAAAACCCGCGTACTGAAGCGCAACTCGCACCCTTCATTCATGGAGATGCTCGAATATCGACTGCCGATGGACGTCGTTAAAAACCGAAGTCTGCAGGCTACAGTATGGCACTACGACTCCCTGCAAGAGAACCAGTTTCTAGGCGGAGTTGTCATACCGTTACACACCTTACCGCTGAGGCAGGAGACGGTCGCGTGGTATCCACTCGAGTACATACCGCGGTAGCTAATAATGGCCCGCTCGGCCATATGGAGCACGGATTTTCTCAAGTGAGAAACAAGTGAGGACATTGAGTTTACATATCTAACAGTATTGTACTCATCCTGTAGCCTTGTGTATCGATAATCGATTATTGGTATCGATATCTATTCGAATGTATAATATTCCGATTTTCATAATTTGGCATATCGATATTTGTATTTTAAATATTAGAAATTCCGTTTTTATACTTAATAATATCTGTTCCTATGTAACGTAGTTATGACAGGATTTATAGCTTATGCATATCTTGATCCAAAGTTTGCGGCAGCTAAGTATAATATAGCAGTATTAGGCAGGCTGCGTCTGATGGAGAGTGCCAAATGTTTGCTTATGTTTGACGAACGGGTGTGTTGGGTACAACTAAACATATCAATGGATATCTTGTGAAAGTCTCATTTGACTTTATCAAATATTGGCCGCATTTACAACAACTTACAACATTGGACCAGACCCGATACACAACCGAATATCGACGAACACATTCCAGTCAAAATTCTATTGAATCTATACTCGCTTGCTTTTTGTGGTGCTTACACTTTTTCCAATTTATTTTACGCCATTTTAAAATAAACGTTGTTTAGCAAAAGGATTCAATGCGTAATATTGATGATAGCAAAATTATAAGCAACAGAAAAACTTTCAATATACAAAAGGGCATTATTTTTATGATTTTTTTACTTTTTTTTTCACTAATATGAGCCGTACAGTGATACAGATTTTAAATGAGCCTCTGTAACTGTATTTGTGGCATTGCAGGTTCAAAAAAAATGGATGAACCAAATTTGATTAAGTTTTTTTCAATTTTATTCCCTTCTAGAATTGAGTCCTTTATGTGAAACTACAATGAATTATCATGGAGTGTTTTATAAATAATATGATCAATATTATATTTTACTATGCGTGTATTAGAGATCTGAATGACGTTTCACAGATTAATTATATGTAAGTTTGTAAATTGACGTTTATTTTCTATTTTCTTATATCAAATGTATTGTAACTAGTATTGTTGTTATGAATTATGATTATTTTTAGATTAAATTATTTATTCGATGATGGATTTACGGTTTATATCGAAATGTATTCTGCCGTGCTATTTGTTTAACGCGCAATCAGTATATTTTTTATTTCCCGATATACAATGGTACATATTCTACTATATTGAATTTTCGTATAAGTTATATCTAAGGCTTCCAATTATTGCTCAAACGGGCAAAACTATTTCAGAGCTTACAATAATCATTGACTGATTTATAACCAACCCTTGTATATAAATTAGGTAGTTTTTGTAATTGTGTAAGTCCGATATAATCCGCTCGGCCTAACCGGAACATAATAATATTTGTTGTTAATTGCGTGCCGTAATGGAATTTTAAATAAATCACATTTATGATATTATTGTTTTATTTTGTGTCAGATTATGAGGTCTTTGTCTGGGGCGGGTTTTAGGAGATACGTATTGACGCCATACGGCTGTTTTCTTATTCCTTCATTGTCTAAATAGAAAGGTGGCGTTTCAGTAGTGGGTAGGTAGTAAATTCCGGGTTTTTTGAAGTCTGTTTTGGGTCCGAGGACATTGGTGGTAATATTTCCGTCGAAGCAATCTCCATGGCGTGCCTTGGAGACGGAGTCACAGCGGATGGCGCGGAACTTGTGTGGGTGGTAGTTGGCGAGCGCCCAGTACTTGGTGGCGCGCACGTGGCTGCATAGCAGGAAGCATGGGAGGATGAATGTACCCACCATGGATGGTTGGTACTCACCTGGAAGTTAGATATTGATGAATTTAATTTTGTGATATGCTTCTACTAAGTACCCCTGGCATTTATAAACTCATTTGCAATAGGTAGTTTTACTTTCACAATTTTGTAAACTAATAAGCAAATAATCGTTTTCGTCAGTATTATCATAAAATATTGATAAAATTTATGGGTTTTAATGCTAAAGTTCACTAGTAGTGTATGCTCGCTAGTAGTGCATATGCTCGTGAAGTAAAAGTTAACAAAGATTTTTGTTTGTTTTTTCTTTAATAAAGTAAAAGCAGATAAATGTTTAGTATCGAGTGTGACCCCCTCTAGCTGAAATCACAGCTTGAATTCGTCTGGGTATGCTAGTGAGGATATCCCGGATACTTGCTTGCGGAATACGTTCCCACTCCGCGGTAATCACATTCTTCAGCTCTCTGATGGTCTGCGGAGCCGGTTGTACTGATCTCACGCGTCGTTTCAGAACGTCCCAGACATGCTCTATAGGATTGAGGTCGGGACTTCGAGCTGGCCAATCCAAACGACGAATGCCGACCTCTTGCACATACGCTTCCACATCGCCAGACCGGTGGGCGCGAGCGTTGTCGTCCATAAAAATTGAGTCTTCGCCTAAAGCGGCCAATGCGGGTTGTGCATGAGGAATTAGAACTTCCGTTATGTATCGATGTCCCGTCAGTGAGCCGTTTTCAATGAAGACTAACTCTGTACGATCCATTGAATTTATTCCTGCCCAAAACATAACAGAGCCCCACCACACCATAAGGTGTGATTTCTTCAAAACAAGCCTCTGCAAAGCGTTCTCCTCGTCTTCGTAGCACTCGCCGACGTCGATCTTCACCGAACAGAGATATCCTGGCTTCACCGGAGAACAATACCCTATTCCAGTCTTCTTGAGTCCATGACTCACAATTTCGAGCAAACCTAAGTCTGGCAACTCTGTGCTCACGGAGTAACTTAGGGCCGCGGGCCGGGCGATGACTGCGTATATTGGCCGCGAGAAGCCTCCTCCTGACCGTCCATATATGAAATATATAGAAATGTGCATATAGTCTAATATGCACATTTCTTACTTCTTCGAGGTTGTTCTTAAGGTCCACATACGAAGACTTGCGATTTCTCAATGCGCGACTCACAAGAAAACGATCATCCCGTGGTTGGGTACATGGTTTTCTTCCAGAACCAGGCCTTCTCTCGACGGAACCGGTGTCTTGATACCGCTGCCAGGTCCTTTGAACCGTCGAGCGACTCACACTTAGCCTCTGAGCCACGAAGCATTGGCTGCAACCCTCTTCGAGCAGCGCAATAATTTTGGTAGCTTTTACCACTTTCTCTAACATTATTGAGACAGCTAAACAGCAATAAATGAAGCTTTGACAATTAAGAATATGAAATAAATTCATAAAAATTGACTAAAAGTTATGAAAACCGATATTATTTGAATTTAGAACGTACTGTTTTAAACACCACGGCATTTTTAAAACCGGCCAGTAACATGTACAAATGATTGAAATCATTTTGGTACCGTATTTTTTAAAGAAGAATTAAAATCAAAACCACCTGTTTTTTTTGCAAATGAGTGTAGGATTGCTTGCGAACAGGAAGATGCTGAAGTTGATTAGCAATGATCAATCTACGAAGTGACATAAACAATAGTATAAAAACAGCCTCCGTGGCGCAGTCGGTTAGACGCCGGCTGCGAAACGAGAAGCCGCGGGTTCGATCCCAGCCCTGAGACTAATGTTTTTGAGGCCCACAAATATTTGTCTCGGGTCTGGGTGTTTATAAGACCGCAAAGTCCCAAGGAGATTCTGATTCCCACGACACAAGACTCTATCTTTGTTTGTGGGCTCAGGACTGTTGGGTGTATTTTTTAGTTTTTTTTTTACAAATATGTAGTTACGGAATATGTTGCATTAAGCATACCTAGTTTTACGATGGGAGCATATAGAAAAAAGATGCTACCTTTTCACCAGATGTCGGGTAGGGAAAAACAAAACCAAGATATACCTCCGTTAGCATAAAAATCGATGTGTCCAAGAGGTTCAGCGATACCGAAGCCGTCTATATTGGTATGTAGGACGTCCACTTTGTGAGCTACTTCCGAGTGTAAGCGTTCGGCAGGCGCTACATCCCGGTAGCACGGACCAGCTGGATCTAATCCTGTAATAAGGTTTGATAAGTTAGCGCGGCAAACGATTCCTCGGCTGACTATGATAATCTATATACATACATATAAATAAAATTGAAGTGTCTGTTTTAAAGGTGAAAATAAAAAAAAATGTCCAACTACATATCGTTATACACAAGATACCTGTGCCGAAAATGATATTTAATTTTTTTTTGTCTGTCTGTCTGTTTGTTCCGGCTAATCTCTGGAATGGCTGGACCGATTTTGACGGGACTTTTTTTGTCAGGTAGCTGATATAACAAGGAGTAACTTAGGCTACATTTATTTTAGAAAAATAAAGTAATGTTGCAATGCCCGCGCGCAGCTCACGCGCCTCCCACCACTTCTCCCACCAACGAATCAATATCACATTTACAAAATATTGTATTTAAGAAATTTTTCAAATAAAGCTAATACAAAAAACTGAAAATAAATGTGTAACGGGAGTTTACCGCCGCTCGCTAAGAGATGGCGCCACCGTAGAATTAGATCGCGTTATGGTTTCGTTACAAAGGTTGATAATTAAAATAAAAATGCAAAAACCAAAAAAAGAAATTCTAAATAAACTTATTAACTTTTTTTGTTAAATTCCACGCAGACGAAGTCGCGGGCACAACTAGTAAGAAATAAGAATAACATTTTACACAAAAACAGTATACTACATTATAATAGATACTTAGAAGCAAATATAAACCAAAATACAATTTTATTTTTTAAAAGTAATTATGTTTATTATTTCACGGCGATAGACTCGCCTCCTATCACATTGTGGGATGGAACATACGAGGCGAAATGCGGGCGTCCTGGTAGCTCCTTTGTCTACCCCATCTGGGAAAAAGGCGTGAGTTCATTATGTAATATTTACATGTATTGTAGAGCTTTACAAAAAATAGTGGATATAATCGTAATTTGTGCTTTGTGTATTCTGTCCCAAGTCCCAACTCGTGATGCGGTGAGGCAAGACAATCGGAAATAAATTCCTTACTCCGGGCTGATAATGAATAGAAAAATCCAATATCAATTTGCCCGACCCGGGGTTCGAATCCGAGACCTCAGCTGTACAACTATGCCGTAGTACAACTGCATCTAATGACACAGAGGCACTCGCCAGTCAAGCTGGCTCATTCCAAGCCCTAAATTACTATGGTTCGTTCACACGGAAAGTCCGTATTCACAGAATTGTTTTAATAACAGTATGTATACCGTATTTATATAGTAGTTAGACCGTGGTTTGTGTGAACTCGCTCATACAACTGCGTGCGCAATCGTACTATAAAAACGTATACGATACAACGGGCATGTAAAAGCGACTTCTGTGTGAATGAACCCTTACGTGCGACTCATAAGGGAGTCTTTCACCACTTCTTTATCGAATTTTGAAACACTAACGATTTCAAAGCCTTCGTGGCACAGTTGGTTAGGCGCCGCATGTCAAACGTAAGGCCGCGGGTTCGATCCCCGCACCCGACAAAAATATTAGTGTGATCCACAGGTAGGTATTTGTTTCGGGTCTGGGTGTTTTTGAGGGTGAAAAGTCTCTCGTAGTTCTTGATACCCACGACACAAGACTCGATCTTAGTGTGGGTTCAGGACTATGTATGTGACTGGGTATATTTATTTATTGATTATTTTATTTTTTAGCGACCGTACCTGTGAGTCTAGCAGGCTTGCGACCAGTCAGTTGGTTATATTTAACCGCTGCAAACGAACTTATATGCGCTCCTAAACTCGCTCCAATTATCTCCAGTTTGTTTGAAGTTAGTCCGTGTTTTGTAAGTGATGACAAAAGTTTTCCTAGAAGATCGCCTAGAGGCCTGGTTAGACGAGCTGCTCTACAAGAAAAAAGAGAATGGTAAGTAAATTAAATGGTGTACACTATTTCAATTTTGCAATACCTACTAAGTGTGATGTTTTTATGAAGGTAATTGTTCTTTTTATTTGTTTGGTTAGAAATTCAACGTGTGAGGGTGCCTGGGTAAGCACCACTGCAATGTTTATTTCTCCCGCAAGCAGCAGTGCAAGTGCACTGTTGTGTTCCGGTTTGAAGGATATTGAAACCAGAGTAACTACTGGACATATTGAAACTTAACATCCTATGTCTCAGAATGGCGCAGTGGAATGTCCAGCATTGCATCGTAATTCATGGTGTTGTTTGGTTTTGCTACTGCCTGTGAGCGATCTTCGATTATGGCTTATCATCAAGTGAATGGCACGCTCGTCACGCCATTCATTGCATTAAAAAATATTTGTATTAATCCATGACACAGGCGGTCGACTTGAGAAGACAAATTTTCGCGTTTGCCCAATACCCCTCCCTCTTCCCATAATTTTTCCTTTCCGCTCCCGATCCGACAGGGATCCTTCCTACTTGATAGACCGGTAACGCCGGCAACACATCCATGATCCAAGTTTTATGGATTTTCCAGGGCGGCTGTGATCATTAACCACCAATTATATAGTATCTATTATATAGTATCTACTTGCTTGTTTGCCGGACTTGTGTAATAAAATAAAATAGTTTTATTGGATTTTGGGTCTAAAACCGTAGGGAAACAATGCGGGCTTCAATTTTTACGTTTTTTTAAGAACAGAGTTCCCATCATTATTCCTTCCGTTACTTCCTCCGCTGGCTATCGTCGGTGACGGACGTGTGTGACGGAAGTCTAGTGCAGTTGAAGCTTGTGTTTTTATTCCGCTGAGTGTTATTGGTGCTGCGACGAAGTTTCAATTCCTTGTCGCACAAGCCGAGTTTATACCTGAGGACTCCACCCACCGGGCGTGTCTAGAGCGGGACAACTAGTTTCTGTGAGTCGCCTAAATTGTTGAAGTTACTTATATTGAAATTTGAAATCGAAAAAATCCAATTATTTTTCGGAGCTCGGAAGTAGGATTTGAACCGTCGCCGTCTGCGCCGCTGCCCCGACGTTCAAAGCAGAGCTACGAACACTTGTTCGACGCGTGACGAAACAAGGAGTTACTCACTGAGAGCGTTCAGTACGACTGTATATTTTTTTACCACAACATCCACGGGTACAATGCCACGCGTTCAACGATCTCCACAACAATCACCAAACATAGGCGAGGCTCACTCAGAACCAAATATGGCTTCCATTCAAGCAAGTGAAAATGCCACGGAACGCCCAAATCCCAGCTCTAGAGCAAAACGACTCCGTCGGGAAGAACCCATCCTGCTTTCAAATGAAATTGAACAGCTAAAAGAAATGCTAGTAACATGGAAAAACGAACAAACGGCTATTTCGACTGACCACTCAAAAACTTTAAAAATAATCATGGCTGATATGGCGGACCTGAAGGCACAGGCTCAACAAATACAAAAAACAAACACAGATATTGAAAAATCAATAGAGTTTTTTAATACTAAATTTGAAGATATGACGCGTCGATTAGATGAAATGGAAAAAGAGCGTATCTTCTACAAGAAAACCCTTGAGAACCTGGAATTAAAACTCCAAGACATGGAACTTCGTTCCCGTTCAGCAAGCGTAGAAGTTAGGAATGTCCCATTTAACGAAAAAGAATCTATAGAGGATCTGTCAAAAATCATTGTACAAATTGCATCAATAATAAATTGCGACATACAGCCAAATAGTATTAGGGATATTTACAGGCTCCCCGGAAAGCCTAATACAAACAGGCCAATAATAGCTGAATTCCTGGCAGTTCCATCAAAAACCAGTTTTCTCTCCTCGGTGCGGTCATATAACAAAAACCACATAAAATCAGAAAAATTAAACTCCGATCTACTCGGCTTAAAATGTGAAAATCGACCGATATATGTTAGTGAGTACTTACCGCCTTCTACAAAGAAATTGTACTACCACGCCCGAGAATTTGCTAAGTTAAACGATTATAAGTTCTGCTGGTGTACTAATAATAAAATATTTTTGCGCAAGATTGAGGGTGAGAAACAAATTCATATATCTTCAGAAAACTGTTTAACACGGCTCCAAAATACTATATGACTAGGCCATATATTGTATAATATTGTCCTCTATCGCCCGCAAACTTGCAGTCTTTTTTGTAATATGTCTGTATACATACATCTAACAATTACTTATTGTAACTATGGAATTCACTACCTTACCTTACGTACCTTAGTTCTAAATATTAACCATAAAGCAATTCATATGCCCAATCATACATCACCTACCCAAACATATCCCATCAAACCATCAAACACTTTTAACACACACTTCTTCACCACATTCACAACCCGTAAAATATACGATGTAAAAATAAAAAAATCACACATATCACATAAACTATTATGGAGAGGGTATCTCATATCACTACAAATTACCAGTTTCAATGTTTCAATGTATCCACCTAACGCCAATTATTCTGTAACAATTAAAATAAATGGCTAATAATGCTATAGACAGTTTGGGATCAGTCTTGGATGCCTATCAAGTATCTAAGTCTTATAAAATCCCGTTACAGGATAGTTCTAGGTTTTTGAATAAATCAGGAAGTCAATTATCAGTACTACATCTAAATATTCGGAGTATTAATAAAAATTTTGACAATCTGGTAGTATTTTTGGACGATTTAAAGACAGAATGTGACGTTATTATATTAACAGAGTGTTGGCTACGTAAATTACCCGTCATTCCTAAACTAAATGGCTATAATGATCACTCTACTACGAAAAACCATAATCAAAACGATGGTATAGTTATTTATACAAAGTCTTCATTAAAATGCTCAATTTCGGAACCAAAAATACTTGATGCAAGTTCTTTACTATGTAAAGTCGAAGATAATGTTGCTATCTTGGCCGTTTACAGATCCCCATCCCACAGTCATATTGACAAGTTTAAAAATAGCCTCGATGTCACTCTTCAATCTATATCAAAAATTGAACACGTTGCCCTAGTTGGTGATATCAACATTGATATTAAATTAAATAACAGTGACAAGCTTTCTCACGAGTACCTTACTTTCACAGCCTCTCATGGACTGCTACCAGCACATACGTATCCTACTAGGCTTAACAACTGTCTCGACCATGTGCTCCTTAGAACCAATATTTCAGCAACTACTATTGTTTTAGACACCCATATTACTGATCACCTACCTGTAATAGTTCTCCTTAACTTAAATAGTCAAAAACACAAATTACCAAGGACGATTAAAACAGTTGACATAACAAGTATTCAAAAAGACATTGAAAAGACAGATTTTGCAGCGATACTTCTAGCAAATGACGCCAATATAGCAACAAATCTTCTGATGTCCTTACTTAGGAACATAATAGCCAAACACACACGATTTTTAAAAGTCTCTAGGAAAAACCGAAACATAAAACCATGGATTACTCCAGGTTTGTTGCGATGTATACGAAATAGAGATCTAATGCATCAGAAGTTGAGATTACAAAAAGATAATTTCATTTTAAAAATAACTTACACTAGATATCGTAATTTTTGTAATTCTTTATTGCGCAAACTTAAAACTAATTATGAGAAATCAGAATTCCTTAAACGAAAGAACGATCCTAAAGCCACCTGGGATTTCATAAAGTCTATAACACATACTAAGTATGTGCCGTCACCATCTTTAGAACTTCTTAAAATCGATCCATGCCAATATAAATCGACAAACTTAGTAAATGACTTTTTTGTAAATGTAGGAAACAAATTGGCTACTACAATACTACAAAGGAACACAGCTCTACCGGCCACCCTGAGTAGAACATCACTTTGTCATTCCATTTGTATATTACAAACAGATAATTCTGAAGTAGAGCAAATCATACATAATCTTAAATCGGACTCTGCAGTTGGAATTGACGGTATATCTACTAAGATACTGAAATTGGCATCAAAGACGTTAGTCCCATTTATCACCCACATTTGCAACCTCACCATTTCTACTGGCGTCTTTCCCGATGCATTCAAAATAGCCCTGGTCCATCCTATTTATAAAGCAGGCGACAGGGAGAGTGTCAACAACTACAGACCAATATCAGTTTTACCATCTATATCTAAAATTTTGGAAAAGATCTTAAACAAGCGTTTACTTAGCTATATTCGAACAAATGATCTGTTGTCTAAAAACCAGTTCGGTTTTCGCCCTGGTGTTGCTACGGAAGATGCGGTCGTTGCCTTGTCTGAAACAGTGTCCAAGCTTTTGGATAAAAAGCAAAAATGTCTTGGAATATTTTTAGACTTATCTAAGGCCTTTGACACTGTATCTGTCCCGACCCTTTTATCCAAAATGGAACGTATTGGTATACGCGGTATTGCACTTGACATTTTTACAAGCTATCTTACTAATAGATACCAACATATTAAAATAGGTGAAATAATTAGTAATAGAGCAAAAATTGATTATGGCGTCCCACAAGGGAGTATCTTAGGACCAACCTTATTTCTTCTCTATATAAATGACCTATGTTCCCTATCCCTCCCAAATTGCTCGGTGTTCACATATGCTGATGATACAGCTCTCTTGATACATGGCAAAGACTGGAATGAAACACAGTGTTATGCTCAGGCGGCAATAGACAAGGTGGCTGTGTGGCTAGCCAAAAACCTCCTAACATTAAATATAGAAAAAACGAAAGTAATCCCGTTTTGTATTAGTAACCAGTCTCAACCAAACATTCCGATTACAGTAAAAGTTCACACATGTCAGCACACCCAGCATCACACTTGTTCCTGTACCTCATTAACATTAACGTCGAACATAACATATTTAGGAGTACTGATTGATAACCACTTAAATTGGCATGCTCACATAGGTAATCTAGTTAATAGGCTTCGTAAACTTATGTATATTTTCAAAAAATTACGTTTTTCGGCTGATTTTGAAACACTTATGTCAGTATACAATGCACTATGCCAGTCTCTCTTGATGTATTGTGTCACGGCATGGGGCGGTGCACCAAAAACGTATTTACTCAGACTAGAAAGAGCTCAAAGGGCCGTCCTTAAAGTCATGCTATGCAAGCCATACAGGTACCCTACAGTGGAACTTTATAAGAACTGTAATGTGCTATCAGTGAGAAAATTGTTTATTCTTCAATGTATACTTAGAAAGCACCGAGAACCGCCAACAATATCCGAAAAACGCCGAGTCAATATTATTTTTCCGTGTATTAAACACCATACAAACTTTATGAAACACCAGTTCTACTACCTCAGTTCTAAACTATACAATATAATTAATCAAATTCTTTCAATACACAAGCTGACTAAATACCAGACCAAAAAAATAGTGCAACTATGGCTTATGGAACAAACATATGATACTATAGAAAATATATTTTCCCCCACTTGAACTCTTAAATACCCCCCGCCCCCACACACACGTACACACACACACACACACACTCACTCACATACACACTCACACACATACACATACACACACGCACATACTTATATTACAAAAGAATTCCATAGCAAGTTTTAGATCTTGAATGATGTTAATTTACTAATAGAGTTTTTACTAACACATATTGTTATATCCCAAAATGTGACACTAAAAACTATTTAAGGAACCTTGTGGAGGAACACTGTCACCCAAAATACAGGCTAAGCCTAGTTTGGGTGCCAGGGGACCGAAACCTTTGTTGTTGTACAAATTCGTTTGGGTATTAAATAAATAAAAAAAAAAAAAAAAAAAACTTGGTGACTGCTTGTCTGGTCTAATGATATCTATTTACTACGTTCTTGTGTAAACTATTGTAACAATGTTGAATTAGAACAGGACATAAGGAAACGTATTTAACAGCCATACTATTGAACCCAAATAAATCTAATATATTTAACTTATAATTTTCACGGATCTAAATCACGTTTTAGGTACCACGTAAATGCGAGAGAAACACACAACTCATAATAATATTCAGTCTGCTGCAGCTTTCATTTCTCTGCACTTAGACTTTTCATCGCTTCACCAAGAGCGCAGTAATTGCACGTAATATACTAATACGCGCTTACAACATTAAGTTCCCAAGTATTTTATAAGACATTCCTATTGCAAACGTCGAGGTGTGAACTCATTCCTACGGCTTTCCGATTGTGGCTCTTGTAATGAAGAGGCAAAAACGCATGGCTGGAGAGATTTCACTGCGTTTGCATGCAACTGGGGCCCACTTAAACACATACATTCTCTGTGACTAATTGACAATGGTATCTAATAAATTCGATGTACATCAGTCAACACAGCTGTATACCGTAGCTAGAATGTAAAGACACGTACTAATGTTAGGAAGTACATGCTCAGTACCGGTTTTGGGGCAAGTGGAATTGTCAGTTGCGTGAGATTCCTGAAGCACTCAGTATGTAAAGGCCACGGGGTCCTCTACCAAACAAAATGAAAGAATAAACTTCTAGATGTGCGCCGCTCCTTATTTTTTGGCCATTAGTCGGTCTCTGAACCCTATCCTAGCACCACAGACATAACGCCTATCGGAAATATTGCCTTAAGAGTGCGTGCAGCATATTTTTTGGTAAAGTTGAAATGTCAATAGAACATAATTACGCTAAAAGGACTTATTGTAGGAAAATGGGAGTCATTCTCCAAATTAGTCTCAAAACGACATAACTCGGCATTTATTTTTTATCATTGGCGTTAACTAGTAGCGTATGTACATACTTACGTAGGGTAGCTGCGGACCAGTATCGGAAAAAGTTCAAGTAAGATGACATTCCTTCCGCGAGCGAGATACGGACTTACTAAAGACCGCATTATTAATGAAAACGACGATTCCATGTAGCCGCTTACTAACACCTGCAAGTAATAATGCTGTATCAGCCCATATACGTCCCACTGCAGGGCACGGGCCTCCTCTACAATCGAGAGTACGATTGAGAGTGGTTAGGTCATATAGTCCTCCACGCTGGCCTAGTGCGGGTTAGCGGACTTACATACCATAGACATTCTTATAAATCGCTATGGTATGCAGGTTTCCTCACGATGTTTTCCTTCACCGTTTTAGTGCGTGGTGATTGACTATCAATACACACATGACTCCGAAGTCAGAGGTGTGCCCTGGGATTCGAATTCGCGACCACCGTGAACATGTTGGCAGTCGCGTCTAGTCCGTTTATCAACAGGCCACCACGCACTTAATGTAAACGCAAGTAATAATATATTTTTTATTAATTCCTCTATTTATTTAACTAGTTCTACTCATTATTATAATTATTTACTGGTGGTAGGTCTCTCATATGTGAGAGGCCGCCTGGATAGGTACCGCAATGCCTACTTCAGCCAAACAGCAGTGTAAATGTATTGTGTTCCAGTTTGAAGGACATGGTAGGCGGAGCAACTACTGGACATATTGAGATTTAACATCTTATGTGTCAGGATGGCCAGCGCAGTGGAATGCTAAGCATTGCTTTGTAATTCATGATGTTGTTTGGTTTTGCAACTGTCCATGAGTGGTCGTATTGCTTACCATTAAGCGAATGGTAAGCTCGTCTCGCCATTCATTACTATAAAAAATATCTGTCTGTATCAGCCCATATGCGTCCCACTGCAGGGCACGGGCCTCCTCTACAATCGAAAGTACGATTGAGAGTAAAAAATATATCGTATCTAAATGTAAATCGTATAAACATAATATGTCCTTAACGCGCATCGCACACGAAGCTGCAGTTTCTCATTACAGTTCATTGCACTCTTATTTATCTACTATGACAGCCTTCGTCGCGTAGTCACCGTGAATCAGTGAAACTTGAGGTCATGAATTTGAACCCGAACGTGACAAATATTTACGCGGTGTTTAGAAATGAGTTTCATGGCCCGAAGTGAATTATACACGATATTGACTTTTGCAGGTATTTTTTTTACTATTGAAAAAAAAAACATAATCATATTCATCAAAACAGCATGAAAGAAATCTCTGAGGTTTCTTTTAATATTATGGTTTGATAGATGCTGCGCCATTCTTACAGATCGCTTAGAAAATCCTTCTGGCAGGTCAATGTTAAGCAGTAGACTTTACGGTTTGAAGAAGATGATGATCCCATCAAAAACATCCTGTAAAAAAATTCCAAGTCTCGCAGCTCAGTTTATTTACCGCAAAAAGTTGTGAGATCCATGTAATACCAAGTCGATTAATTTATTTAGTCCTTGATTAAGGGACGTTCTATATAAAGTTATTACGTAAGTTATTATCATATCAATATTAAAAATTCTTTACGTTGTAAATAAATAGATCGACTTGGCCGTCGCATGAAAACATAATGTATCGTACAATTTATGCATAATGCTACTGGCCAAGTCGATCTATTTATTTAAAACGTAAAGAATTTTTAATATTGATATGATAATAACTTACGTAATAACTTTATATAGAACGTCCCTTAATCAAGGACTAAATAAATTAATCGACTTGGTATTACATGGATCTCACAACTTTTTGCGGTAAATAAACTGAGCTGCGAGACTTGGAATTTTTTTACAGGATGTTTTTGATGGGATCTCACGTCTTTTTGTAGAGTCCTACTTTATTCCTTTTCGGTACTTTTTATTTCTAGAATATATATAATGATTTTCTTAAAGCCCTCTCTCTTATGGTTTTTTCTTATTTTTGTAGGTATCAATTTATCATAAATATAGCGGATTTGATTTTTAGTGTTCTATCTTTCATGGTGATTGTTTTCGAGCTATTTAGTCTATTTATTTGCAAGGTTATCTTTGTCATGTTTTTCTAGAGGAATGTTGTACAGTTTGATGGGCTGAATACACCCTTTCCCTCTTTATACCCCCTTCTTTTATGCCTCATATATAGTATATATAGATACCAATCTACAACTATTATTCCATTATATACGGGTACAACGAATCATTAACTGCAAATGTATCTTTGTAATTCTATACAATTATATGAGATTACAAAGTTATTCACGCAGTTGGTGTATCTAGAAAACTAGACAGAAATTATGAAATGTTTGAATTTTTCCTTACTTTAGATACTAAACACTAATTATATTCTAAATTTGAAGGTTCTATGCCTGCTAGAAGTGCCTTAGACTTTTGATGATCGGTCAGTCAGTCAGTGAGTGACAAAATTGCGAAAGTTTGACAAGTTATAATTCTTAAACTACTGGTTCAAATTGAATGAAATTTTAAATATACCGTGTTTACACAATGCCTAATTAGTAACTGAAAATTCAGGCTTCTTGCTTTAACCACAACGAAGTTATGGGGGGTTGAAAATGGTCTGAATTGCTTCGAGAAAAGGATAGTACGGCTGTGCCGCTTTTTAGCTCGACTTGGAGGGGGCACTACCGTGCCCCCAGATTGATGGCAATAGACTATATAGAACTCTTTTGCTTTGAGAAAATGTAAAGTATTACGTAATGTCATTGCATTAACTATATTAATTCTACAAATTAATTTAGAAGATCGTTGATAGATGTAACCGAAACGGAATCTTGTTCCGCATAATATTAAGTGAAGTTGCCCCACTTGCCACTGAATGAACGATTACGTGTTGTCGTATTACATACGCATATTTAACGAATTATGAAATTTAGCATACACCGGCCATGTTATGTAAATGTTGTTTACGTAAGAAGGTTGTTTTATTGTGCGATTACGCTCATAAAATGATGCTGAATTTTATGCATTTTTAGGTAAATTTAATGGTACAAACATTATTCTACTTTTGCTTCCAAGCTATAAGGATCTAAGCTACGTTTTTTAAAGTGAAGTGTTGTAGAAATCTTTTATTTTGAAACCCTCGACTTGTCTATCTCCTAAACTTAATCCTTCTGGGTAATAATCACATGTGATCAATATAATATAATAAAAACTTCTTAAAACAGGATTTTAGATTTAAAATATCATCACTTCCCGCCCTAGTAATCGACCAAATTAATCCATTTAGGAAAACGAATCCACAATCCAAACGCTTAGTATGTAAAATGTACTCTGTGCCAAACGCTCAGCTGTTGGGTCTATCATCGTGGTACGAATAATATTAATGTTAAATATTTTGTTACCTGCGTTTTTGATTTCCTAAAGTCCAAATGTTTGACAATACACTCAGTTCCATTGATTAATTTGCATCTCGCTTCTGGGTAGCCGAAGAAACCAGCGTTAGGGCTAATTACAACGACAGTCAACGAAGCTTTGGTCGCTAATGATAAACTTGTCTTTTTGTCCATACCAGGACCTGCAGAATTAGATTAAACTGCACAAACTATTCATTAACTAAAAGGCTTAGGTTTCTAGTTGATATGAAGTGTATTATCGAAGTTAAGATATGGGCGTTACCGATTTAAAATGAGATTGTTTGTCGACAAGATTCCTACAAGATCTAAATTAAAGAGCAAGTAACATGATTATATTGAATTTAAATAAATATACTTTAAGAAAGTTTGAGACTGTCTAAGCAGCTGTTTCATTGCTATTGTTTATATCACGTATAGATATTACTTATTATGTTAAATCTATATTAGCTCATATACGTCCCACTGCAGGGCACGGGCCTCCTTTACAGTCGAGAATGCGATGTATGTAAATATGTTACATTTCTTTTGAAAACTGTTGCAGTACTGATTAAAACTTGTTAAGCATATTGTGACTCACAATTAGCCATCAACCCTGCCGGATATCCAGTATCCATGGCTCCTAACGCCGAACCACAAATGAACAGCAAAATCGCGGACACTCTTATTGCAATCATTATTTTAATTCATTTTATATCATAAACTGCAATGCGTGTATTTGATAGCCAAATATTCGTTGAACTGACCTGGTCGGTGGATAAATGCTGAGTTTCCATTACTAAGAAGGTCAAGTTATACTAGTTAATTAGTCCTTATAAGCGAGGCTGCTATGTAAAGCGGTACTTTGAATGCTGTACGTATGAACAGGTTTAACTAGGCCCTGGGTAATTAAATCGCTTTTTAAATTACCTTTTATAACTCCCTCGTACATCTTACGCGACGTTTGAAGGATTTAAAAACGGTAAATAATCTTCATTTTGAATATAATTTTGCTGGTGAAGACTGAAGGTAAAGCCGAAGCCTGTAGTGGCACTGGTTTGGCTCTGATAAATTGGTTGTATTTATCATCAAACCTGTTTTATATACAGATGTAGTAATATGAAAAGCAAAATCAACAGCGTAACATATTCTTGTCGCATGAATAATTGCTTAGCCGCAGAGAAGGCGATATCACTCCTTACCATTTATACCATGATAGAATTTCAATAAGTTACAATATAAATGACCATAATCATTTCCAACAAGACCTCAATCGTTTTTTTGCCTACTGCATTGAAAACAAGCTTGATTTTAGTCTAAATAAATGCAAAACAATCAGTTTTACTGATTACTGACTTAGGCGTAACTTTAGATAGTAAATTGCAATTGGCAATACATATAGATAACATAATAAATAAAGCATTTAAAATGTATGGCTTTGTTATGCGATCAAGCATAAACTTTAGAAAACCATCTACGTATCTTTATTTATATAAAGTCCTGATCCGCTCTCAACTTGAATATGCCGTGCCTGTTTGGAATCCATATTATAATAAATATACAGATGCTATTGAATTAGTACAAAAAAATTCTAAAAAGTATGAACTATAGATGTTTCAGCTCTTTCGCAAGTTATGAGCAACTGCTGCAAAAATACAACCTTCTAAACTTAAAACATAGACGCACTCAACTTGAAGCAATGTTACTCCACGATCTGTGCCACAATAAGTATGATTGTACATCAATAATCAATAAAATATGTTATAAAGTCCCTACTAGAACGCACTGCCGTACCCCTTGTCAACTATTCGCTCTAACTCGTTGTCGTACTAACTCCGGCAAACGTTCTCCTATTTTTAGAATAATACACTCTTACAATCTTAATTTTAATGAATTAGATATAATGGCCACTTCTGCTTATTCATTTAAAAGAAACTATTGAAAATATTGTCTAATACCTAAATGAATAAATAAGTAATGAGCAAATGTAGACTATGATTATACATTATGTTAATAACGTAGAAAGACGTATATTAATTTTGTTTTTATAATATATAGTAATACTCATCAGCTGCCAAATATTGTAAACTGGTATCTCGTACGAGTATAATGTTATGTTAAAAACCTCAACAACAGACTAGTGGCTTCAACCATCAACTTATTGAATTTGAGATGAATTGTAATGACTGTATTAGTTTTAGTTTCTGTTTAATGTAATTATTACTTTTTCTAATCATCTAGTTAATTTAATTTAATTCAGTATCTACCTATTTCTCTCTATTTTGTATATTTTATTATTTAATGTGTGGTAAACGGTGTTGATGGCATGATTAGCATATGTAAGTACTTAAATTATACTCTTGTATTGTGTCATTGTTTGTTTACCTAAATAAAGAGAAAGTTTTGACTCTGGCCACTGATTAAGCTTGTCTTGATTAAGCTTTAAAAAAGGAGTTCATGAAAATTTATTTAACTTACACGAGAAAGGCTTGGATTCCCAACAGCAATAATAGTTAACATTGGGAATTCATTAGTCTTTTGTGTCTCCTACTTTTAAAAATATTATTTTATTCATTATCTTTATCATTTAACATCTACCTACGAGATATGATTAAATAGCGTTTTTTGGAGATGATAGGTTTTACCAGTGCACCTACATTGGTGACTAATTTGGATTATACAGTCATTTATCCCACAGAATTATGTCGGTACTCTTCAAGTATAGGCAACCTAACTAAGAAAACCTATTTTTACACCTTTTAGGACGACTTAGCTATAGATTTAAACATTACGATGTAACCACGGTGGAATGGTTTAGATTTGCATGCAAAATTATTTAACCGGCATCTTGGTTTGTCTACCAAATGACATTTCACTGTGTACAAGACAATGAAAAACCATCGATGAACGTTGTAATTTTATATTTTTATCATTTGTATACTCGTCATTTACTTGTACATTTTCAGAACATACCTAGCAGTGCAGGACTGATGCAAAAATAATCGTATTCCATATCCTTACTTAAAATACATGTGGAACATATTAACAATTCTAAGTGGATTGCTATTTGCAAGTGGTAAACATATCATCTGATAAACGATTTTATTAAATTTTGTCCTTGATTAAGTAGGGCGATTTTAAGATTTATACTAATTACTTGCCTGCTAATTAAAGTGTCTCAAACACTGACATAATGCTTGAATGATTCAGAAAAGGAATATGAACGGAAAATCCCTTTCTTCTGAAATGATAAAGACTAATTTTTTTGCCGTTTTTATTGTTACTTAACAATCATAATTCATATAAACAAACATATTGTTATTTTACATTCAACTATTATAGTAAATCCAATTCACCTCTGATTTAATCGGTACCTCGTAAGTTATGGAAGTAAGGTGCGTTGGGGTAACACCGTAATACAAGTATGGAAGGAGTAACAACGTAAGCTCCTGCATTTTATATAGGTTTATGTTCGTACCGTTCGTAGTATGGTGTTGCCCCAACTCACCTTAACAACATTCTTTCATTACTCCATATATATTGTCTGGGTGTTTGTGAGACCGAAAAGTCTCTCATAGTTCCTGATACCAAGATAAGATTCCGAATACACAAGACTCGATCTTAATGTGGGGTCTGGACTATGTCACATACATACTGTCGGGTGTAGGTATAATTATTTATTATATTACACGATATTTATAAAATCCTTGAACAACTGTTAACCGATTATACCCAGGGCGAGACAGACATTAGTTAGAGTTAATCATCGAGGTAATAGACGCATCCTGTGTATAATGCAATATCGTTTCTAACAAGCTCGCGTGATGTGCAATGTTTAAAATAAACTATCGCCTCCACTTATTTTATTTGATATCTAATCGGTCCTGGTTTTGAGGAATGCGTGCCCTGAATGCGTTGAAGTAATAAGTTTTGTTTGGTGTTGCTAGGTTCATGAACCGATCTTCATGTCGATTGTACTTTTTCTTATCTGATAAATTATTTCTTGAAGATTTAGGTGGTTTTACTTGAAGTGTTTCTGTAAACAATCGCGAGTTTATACAATTGACGTAAGTAAAAAGAGGAAAATAAAAAAATTAACATCTCACAGTCACCTTGTTCGTTATGACCCTCACCTTATAATATTAAGATGAGCCATATCTCTTTAAGATATTTGAATATCCCCAGTAGAACTATCTTAAGATTATTCAAGATCGTATTGCAGAAAGCCAATTATTTACTAATGTAACGCGGTCTTTGAGGACGGCTTGGTTCGCGACCACGGACACCGGTTTTAAACCGGCAGTGCACTCCGGCACCTCAACCAGTCCACACGTCCACGCATTTCGTAAATACACAAAAAAAGTAAATTAAAAATAAAATGCTCGATGTTGTAGGACGCGTGTGATTGTGTTTTAAATACTTCGTTGTGAAGTAGTTAAAATATTTCGACCTAATTTACGTATTTGTGAAAATGAACGAGACTGTGGCGGTGTCGAACGACACTTGGCAGTGGTACAAGGAAGTGATACAGTCATGGCTGGAGGACAGCAGAGTGGAAGAGTTCGAGGGTCTGAACATGACCAGGCTGAAGATGGACGAGGCCTTTATGGTGGGAGTGTCGAGCAGGGACGTCGGAGTCTATAGTGTCTCTGATGATTGCTTTAGAGTAAGTATCTTTGTTCACACTGGTATCTTTTTAAATATGAAATCTACTGAATTTATTGTTATGAATATTTTTTCTATGCAAATGATCTTAGGTAATATAATTAGGTATAACAGGATTCCAATTTACGTGAGAGTGTTAAGAGTCTTGGCCATCAGGTTGGTTTCATACGGATAATAATGGGTACTTTGATATACTGAATAAAACATTATAATTTCTTACTTTCAAAGTGCATAAACATTAAAAGTCATTAAAATCGGTGTCTCTGTGGGAAATTATTTTTATGTTATATTATAAAATAATTTAACGGACGCGTGTTTGAATTTTGTGCTGCGTTTTAAATGTAATGGGAAACGCAATGATGCAAATAGATGAAATCTCATCGGTAGATATTTATATGGGACAGAATATGATGAAACCTCATGATAATTCCTTATACGTTTGATTGTTTATTTGAATTTTTATCGCTTTACCATCATTGGCGATTTTTTTATTGGTTTTTCCAATGGATTGTATCTCAAGTGCATGGTGGCCTGTTGGTAAAACGGACTAAACGCGACTGCTAACATGTTCATGGTGGTCGCGGTTTCGAATCCCAGGGCACACCTCTGACTTTTCGGAGTCATGTGTGTAGTAATAGTCAATCACCACGCACTAAAACGGTAAAAGAAAACATCGTGAAGAAACCTTTATACTATAGCGATTTCTAATAAATTCTATGGTATGTAAGTCCGTCAACCCGCACTAGGCAAGCGCGGTGGACTATATGGCCTAACCACTCTTAATCGGACCGTCGATTGTAGAGGAGGCCCGTGCCCTGCAGTGGGACGTATATGGGCTGATACAGATACAGTATCTCAATTAGCTTACAAATATTATCGTTCTTTTTTTTTCTAAATATAGTTCTTTGAGGCGGAGCCTTCAACACAAAATATCTAATTATACATTTTTTATACTCAATAGAACTGTCTCTTTGTCAATATTGCTTGTCAAGTTTGTCAGAGTTGTAACTAAACGATAATCATGGACGTAGTTTACTTACGTCCATGACGATAATTAGTAATAGACTATTGTAATTTTGGCGTTGTAATTATGTAACTATTGTAATTATGAAAGGTTCATATTATGGGTTCATATACCTTTCATATTATGGGTAGGTTCGTTATTCCGAACATAAGTACGTTGTTTAAGCAGAAGTTCACTAACACGGAGGGTTACTCTATAAAAACGATACCGACTTCAAATGTTCGGATGTTCGACGCCCTGAGTGTTGGATGTCCACTTCTAAAAACAAATACTCTAATATAATTTTCTCGAAACCAAATCTATGGTTGCGACGTACGATAGAGGAACCCAACATTTAGCTGGAATATCACACGTTAGTGAAGTTTTCTATCGTCCCTATCGTTTTTACAAAGTAACCCCCAAGGATCGTAGTTGTCATCTTTTAACATGTTCTTGTAGAACTGGCAAGCAAGTTACCTTCGCGTGTTGCAACTTATTAATTTCACTTCATCATGTGTTCAATTTGTTTGTTTTGTAATTTGGTTAATGTATCCTTTTCCACATAATGCTTGAAAGGAACATGATTTTTAATGTGTTGCAATTAAAGTTTTTGTAAGCAGTTGGAATTGCGCTGAGGTTAAGAAGTACCCTATGTTATTACGAGTGCCGTTTCGACCTCCGTCTAATGATATTTAATATCCTACAGGTACTTATCCCAGGATATTTTTTTTCGATATTGTGTTATTCCCTGCTTAAACCAAGGTTCGACTCCTTACAATTCTGTCAGTGCAACAAAGTGTATATTTATAAGTATATTATATTTATACTTATAAATATACACTTTATTATATAACTAACTTATATTTATTCACTTATATTTATAAGTATATATTATATTGAGTATAATATAATATATACTTATAAAATAGTAGTAATAATAGTAAATCAATTAGTCCACTAATAGAAGGATCAACACACATCCTAAGACTTTACAAGTATATCGTATTTTAGGATCGAAAGCCGTGACATCAATAATCATAATTATTCCGTATATTCCGTATATTTAACTACATTTTTATCATCACAATATGATAAATATGCTTATTGGGTAATTTTAGGACAAAGTGACCATTAATAATTTAAGTGAGATGCCGAAAGAGGTTGATAACCTTTCCGATGTAAGCGTCCCTGAGAATTCCCACATTACTTTTTATTCTCCTTGTATTTATCACTTTTATTTCTCATAATTCTTGATAAAATGTTTCTCAGCATTCAAAGAGCCAGTATGTAGATAGTCTGATATTCGCGCCATTTCTATGCTGTTGATTGAAAACACGATAGTTGGTGAATAAAACTAATATCTTATATCGAATGGTGTCAAGGTTTACTAAGTGCCACTTCACGGAATATCAAGGATATTTAGATCATTTCTTTGTTCATGATAAATCTATTATTAGTACTTTCATTACGAGTATTACCTTAAAAGGAGGAAATATTAGCAAAATTTGATATGCTATGTTACTTACTTCTTTAAGTCCTTTCATGTTATATATCAGAATGTAACTGTAATGGTTTTGGTAACGGTAAATGTAATTAATGTGGTAAACAATTATAATAACCGGTTGTTATTCATGTTCTTTATAATGTCACGACAAAATACGTTAAATGCACATAAATGCAGCCCAGATATATATCCAATCCACAAATGCGATTCTATCCGAAACCAGGTGCAAACCGGGAGAAAACCTAAGCGTGGCGCGTGAGTCGGGCATTTCCACCATATTGTACGATGGTAGCTAGCGATCATTATAATTATATAATACATCTGATAGCCTCCGCAGCGCATTTGGTTGGTCGCTGACTATGAAACGAGAGGGCCACAAGTATTTTTTTCTGGTCTGGGTGTTTGTGAGATCGAAAAGTCTCTCGAATTTCCTGATACTTACGACACAAGACTCGATCTTAGTGTGGGGTCAGGACTATATATGTGACTGTAGGGTGTTATTTATACTCCATCAGTTTACACACCAGTATAAAAACATGCAATCGCTATTAATTAATATTTATTTAAAAAAAATGTTTTTTTTTTAATCAACACTGAAACTTTTCACATACAAATATTCTTAGGCAGTAATGTTGCATATTTTCCTAGCCGTGATAATATTGTATTAAGATTAACTCAGCAATTTCCAATAAATTGTTTAATGTATCTTGTATCGGTAATAAATACAGGATATTATTCTAGGATCTTCCATAAATCCCAGTGAAATATTCATGGCATTTCATGGATTATTATGTCTAGTTATTCGGTCCAGGCGTTTGCTTAAGTTATTATTGCGCCAAGCCGTATCGCGTGGAAGGAATTCTTGAATTAGATTTGAAATACTTGTACAGTATTGGAATGTGCGGTCTAGTTCAAGGGAGAGATTTCATTTGCGCGTCTAGAACAATTCCAGAGAGCTTCATTAAAAATATTTTTGATAAATCTAATATATTTATCGCCAATTATTATATAAAAATGCATTAAAACAAATGTGCTCGTAAAAGTGAAATCTCATAGATGTAACAAAAATTCTAAAGTAGGAGAAAAACAACATCGCTATTGCATGAGCAATCGAATTCTTGTTCTTATCTTGCAAGCACTGGTATTTAATCACAAACGCCGCTTACAAACTCAATGTATCAAGTTTTTTTATTATATTAATAATTATTAAACCCGCTAAAATATGACTGAAGAAATTGTCAAGCATTTTAATGATATTAATTAATGTAAGTATTTTCACTGAAGATAATATCTTTAGTCTAGCCACGTGTTAGCAATCAGTACAGAAATTGCGTGCGGTTAATTCTGTTCCACATGTCTGCTTTCCGTGTCAGTCAAATGATTCGGAACAACCGTTCCAAATCTGTAGAAATAACTTTTGAAAATATAAACAAAGCTATGTTGTTCTCAACTGCAGTATATAGGTGTTTTTTATTTCAATGAATGCTGAGACGATTATACCATTGGCTATCGCCATCCTGAGTCATACGATGTGAAGTCTCAATATGTCCAGTGGTTACTCTGGACACAATGTTCTTAAAACTGGAACACAACAGTGTATTTACACTGCTGTTTGGCAGCTTTTGATTCAACGTCCATTGAGTTATTTGGCTTTGCTCAGAAATAATGAATATCGGTCGTAATTTTTTTACATTCTTATGTAGAACAATAAATAGTATCGTTGAGGTTAAATTTTTCCCTTTGGATTTTTATTATCACGCGTCATAGTTAACGTAGCCCTCTTTTATAAGATGGGGGAAAAAAATTTTGTTTCTCCGGAAAATAAACACCCTAATTAACACGCCGTTATTTTTTCGTTCATTATCATATGATGGATTGATGAATAAGTTTTAAGTTAAGGTCTTTGTAGGTAGAATGCTACGATTATTATAAGTATTCGTTTCTTGGTGTGCATTTTCATGTTCAAGCTGATATTTTATAACATAATTATTAAAATATAATTTTGCAAGCTTTATTTATGTGTTATGCTTTGATGAATCTTTGCATACAACATACGTTATTTAAATATAATATCTTTCGTTTTGTTGGCATTTCAAATTTGAATACAGCCCCAAACGAATGCTCATTGTTTATGACTGTGTTGTACAACAAACCCTGACGTGTTCAATGGATGCTTTGAGTCATGTATTTACCCACAAAATTGGTACATACATTATATTAATGGTCTAAATTATTCTTTTAACCTTATCCCGCTAATATGAGATAGGCGATATTTAAATAATTTCACAGACATGGTGCAAACTGAAAGGCTTTGAATTTTGACATATTTGACAAACTTTTTTCCGGGAGTTCGCCCTTCTTAATGCTAACCTAATGCGGAGCTGGTCGACTTCATATACCTTAGAAAATATAACAGAGGATTGTTAGGTGTCGTTATTCTTAAAGTTTTCTTCATGGTTTAAAATAAGCAATAGTTTATTAAGATCGCCAATTTGATTTCATTTGACAACGTAGGTTTTCCCGACTATACTTTATTTAAAAAAACTGAATTTCTTTGTCTAAGAATGACGGTGCTCTAAGGACGGTGCTAGTAAGTACGAGTATGTCATTTTATCACCGTTTCATAAGGTCTCGGCACCCTATACCAGCAAATAGTCCTTGCCTTGGTTGTTTCATATCAGGTATGTCCCTAAAAACTAAAAAAGCAGTAATTATTTCAAACGAAAGCACTTAAAGTCACGCATGTTAATAGATGGGGGAGTAGTAATTGTTTTGATTGATTCATCGTGGGATTTTCCGAGGGGAAAAGAAAAGGGGCTATACACGTGGTTTTTATAATGATTTGTGTATGCTTTGTAAATACCTAGATGGTTACAAATGTCGTCATTTAAACATATGAATATGGATTTAGACGTATAAAATTATGGAGATGCATTTCTGTTTTGACGTACGAATATAATTTACTAGCGGTCCGACCCGGCACCGTCCGAGTGCGAGTGCAGATACACTTTTCAAAAATTCATAAAAAGGATCCTATGTTACTTCTAATACCTCGAAGAATATGTGTATAAAGTTTCATGACGATCGGTTAAGTCTGTTTAGCGTGAAAGCGTAAGAAACACACTTACATTTATAAAATTAGTAGGGATCCATTTAAAAATAATCAATTCTTCTTTTACGACATCTAGCCAATGCAACGGTTTGATCTAGACTTCGGTCCAGGTCCGGGAAATAATTGAATGAATTGTAGTGACTGTGCCAGAGTTTTAAAATTTTTTTAATTGTACATTTTTCAGCTATTTCGAAGTTAGTTCGGTATGTATTATACGCTCCTGTCATTACCGAATACTGTAAATCAATCGTTGAAATGCACTAGTAGTTTGCATCGATTTCCTTGTTGACGTACTAGGTTGAACATGATTGAAATACATTGGCGGTAGTCGTAAATCTTATTTTCTATTGCAATGTTCGTTTCGAGTCATTGAAGTAGTAAATCGGTTTTAGGATTTATTTGATGTTAAGTTTTTAGAGTCTTAATAGAGTGATATGTTACATATATTAAAACGTGACGTCCTAGGCATGACTTCAAGTTTGATGCATAGATTTTTCATCGTCGTTAATGCACTCTTTCTCATTATTATTCATGTTATCTATATAAAAGCAATGAGTGGGAAGAGACCTGTTAGTATGCTCGCGTTTATTATATCTACATTAAGATTGCCCAGGTTTAGATATTTCTTAGCAGGTAGGTACTATTACACACACATTCGTTGTCACACAATAGTAAATAGGTATGTTTGGAATGTTAGAAAAATATTTTGCTGACCTTTTACAAGTGTCCAATTATGATTTGTTTTTATTACTAACGATATATTTTAGGTTTTATGTTAATAATTGTAATAGTATCTAAACTTCTACAAACGATTATGTTACTCAAATAATAACGACTTTTAAATATTAAAGACATGATTTTGAAGAATTTAAAAGCTTTAGTATTGTTACTGCAGCCTTTTTGTGTATGACAGAGTATATAAATAATGACGTTTTTGAATATAATCAGTCTATGACTATTATGTTGTTTAGCTGCATATGTTTGTGATCAGTTTGCTACACTGCATGATTTTCAATCATAGTTTTCTATTCGAACAGATGGTTTGATATAACTGTACCTATAGTATAAAAAGTTACAAAACTGACGTCTCCGGTTCGAATTCCGAGTTGGATAATGTGATATTGAATATTTCTATTCATTATCAGCCCGGTGTTAGGAATTTGATATGGCGATGGACTCGCACCTGTCACATCGTGGGACGGAACATACAAGGCGAAATATACAGGGTATATCAAGACTGCTACCGAAAACGAAGTCGGGTGGTAGTTTAAGCGACTTCAGACACAATGCAACAGAAAAAGTTGCAAAAAAAAGCGTCAATTTTTTTTTGTTATTTTTTTCCTATGGTTGGTAAATACATTTTATCCTAAAATAATAGTGTATACCCTTTTATTTAGAAATACTTTAAGGTATAAAAGAGTTTAAATTATTATTTTAGCAAAAACTATGGATTTACCACCCAAAAATGACGATATTTAAAAAATCATAAAAAATAATTGTCCCGTTCCTTTGCGAAATTTTGAGTTATCTACCACCCGGCTCCGTTTTCGGTAGCAGTCTTGAGATACCCAGTATGTTCCGGCACATCTGCCTACATATATTTTCTGTCTACGTGCCTACACCATTCTGTGATATAAAGGCGTGAGTTTATGACATAAAAGCAAATGAGTTCATATTACAAAGAATATATGTAAATCTAAGCATTACGCAAGCAGTAATAAGCGACGGATCATATTTAATGTTATGGAGATCCGCAAAACAGTAGTGTACACTTTCTATTTACCCACGTAACTTATTATACGTACATATTATATGCAGATATTAGGAACTATGAAGGCGTTACCAACTCGTAACAGTGTTGTGGACTATACGAATTTCGACCTTACCCCTCTCAATCGTACTCTCGATTGCAGAGGAGGTCCGTGCCCTGCAGTGGGACGTATATGGGCTGATACAGTACAGTACATTGCAGTACAGTACATAGGTCGTAAATGTTGGTACTTGGAGGCCCGGTTTCAATATGTTCCGCATATATTTTGATTTGTTGGCTAGCAAGTCCATAAGCAAATAATCAACATGTAGAAGTGCAATAAAGTAAATATTATTGGAACGAAGTTCCTTATCGCGCGTTGTGAAAGGGGGCTAGACGGAAAAAATTCTCACGAAAAGTTGGCACGACAATTTAAAACATTTGACAATCGTTTTTTTTATTATTTGAAAATGATGTCATACATTTTATTTAACTCTAATAGAGGCAATAAAATATCCAAATTCATATTAATATGTTAAAGGCTATAGTAAAAACTAAGAATACGCTGAAGCCCAAAATTAAGTGGGAAACGTTGCGACAATTTCTAATTTTCATCAAATGTCATAAATCAAATTGGTACAAAAGAAACATAAATTGCATAAATATGTGAAAAAAAAACATAATGATGGTGATATCCAAATGATTCTTTTGATGGTGACATATAATTAAAATTACATAATAAAACCGTAATACATTGATTTTCTATCATCCTTAATAAATTTATTATTATTTACAATTTTAGTTTGTTATCCTGCTGTCAATCATCAACCCTTCATTTGACTATGTATCTTTGCCAATTATTACTAAAATTTAGCTTACTGATTAAGTTTATATAACATTATATTTGTTAATAATGAAAGGTATTATTTTTATAACTTAAAAGAACTAAATTTTATTATAATTCCTTCACTAATTAATGGAAAAGAAAGTTCGTTCCATTCGGGTGTCCCTTGACAACTTTTTAGCGGTCTTTGTTTTGAAGTCGGTTTTTTATTTATTAATTAAATCCTTGACTACTTGAAAGGGAGGAGAAAATGACAAAGTGCGATATTTTGATAGGTAATGAGCGAGTAGAACAAGTGAATAAATTCGTTTATTTGGGCTGTGTTTTCACAAGACATGGAAAGCATATAGAAAGAAGAGTGAATGCAGGAAATCGAGCGAATGGTGCGCTACACTCTTCTATAGGTAGTCGGAAGGTCTCAAAAAATGCACGACTGGCTGTCCATAGAGGAGTGTTAATGCCAATGCTTATGTATGGCAGTGAAAGTTGGGTATGGCAGAAGAAGCATGAAAGTAAAATTAAGGCAGTAGAGATGAGGTCTTTAAGGGGAATGTGTGGTGTAAGTTTGTGTGACAGAGTGCGAAATAGCGCAGTGATGAAAACTTGTGGAGTGAAAGAGGATGTATTGACAAGAATTGATAAAGGAATGTTACGATGGTTTGGCCAGAGGGTGGATGAAAGGAGAATAACAAAGCAAATTTACAAGGCGAGTGAAGGATGGAAGATTCGGTAGGGGTCGACCTTACCGAACATACACAATCCAAATCGGTGATACCCTTAACAAGGATCAGGTCAAAAGTACCCTGAACCGACAAGAATGTATGAAAAGGTTGATGAAAGTGGATGAAGCGAAAGTAATATGTCAGGATCGAGCAAAGTGGCGTTTTAAAGTTTCTGCCTACGGCTATAGGACACAGGCTTGACGATTATGTATGTATGTATTTACATAAACTCAGGTCTTTTTCCCAGAAGGGGAAGCCAGAGGTGCCAGGACACCCACATTTTGCCTTGTATGTTCCGTCCCACGATGTGATAGGTGGCAAGCCTATCGCATATTTCCTTTCTTGCAAGCACCATTATATTAACATCTCATATTTTATTATCTCTTTCAGTGTCCTTTCGAGCTGCAACACAATCTGTCAGCGGGCACGGAGTCGTGGTGGGTGACGAGCGTAAGTCGGAGATCGACATGGCGGGTGTACACCGACGTCACCGATAAATACGTCACCGCTGGAAACACTACGTATGTAATTACTTTGTTATTTACTTCAGTGTTATAGAGGCCCAAATGTACGAGGAAATGGAGGCCTAGACAAATGTCATTTTTCTGTAAGCGTCAATGCCTGCGGAAAGATCAAATGTGTTGAAATTACAGAAGTCAGTCACGTGACTTCTGTCATTTCAACATTTGTCTAGGGGCCCTGGTCTTTTTTATAGCGGTCTCTGTACCGTATATCGGTATAAAAAAGTAGAAGTGATTGTCCGATAAATGAGTAAGCAGCTCGCTGTTTACTTGATGATGAGTGACCGATAAAAAAAAATGATACATGAGGATTTTCTTGGTAATTGAAAATGGACGGAGTGAGGTTGAGAGAATGAAGGGCAGAAAGATTACGGAGTCTAATGTAATTCCTTAGGTATATGGCGTTTGATACATGCATATTTATTAGGAATAGCATCTTAAAAAGTCTCATGCAAATACAACGACTGCTGCTCTAAAAACATGAAGTGACGAAAGATTTATACTCATTTGTAGCTAAGAAAGGCGAATGTGACAAGGCTGACGTGACAAATATTCAGATGTTAAATTACACGCATATGATGCAAGAGAAGATATCATTTTCATTGCGCCAATTTCTAATGTAATTTAAAAAGTAATATAATAACAAATGCTTGAGTTTATGTAATGTTACCACATAAGTGTTACTGTAGTGTTTTTATTGCAACGAAAACAGACATTTATAAGTAAATAAAAATGAATTTTAAAAATCTGTTATATTATGACAACTACTCGTTTAGAAAAAAAAAAGTAAAAGAAACCGCATATACATGGTACTAATTAAGCTGCTCAATTAAATATTGTGTTTATTAAAATGCGCCTTTATTGAAAACACTTTTACTGGTGGTAGGTCTCATGTGAGAGGCGGCCTGGGTGGGTACCACCGCAATGTCTATTTCTCCCGTCAAATAGCAGTTTAAATGCACGGTTGTGTTTCGGATTGAAGGACATTGTAGCCAGAGTAACTTCTGGACATATTGAGACTTAACATCGTATGTCTCAGGATTGCGAGCGCAGTGGAATGCCAAGCATTGCGTCGTAATTCAAGGTGTTGTTTGGTTTTGCTACTGTTCATGAGCGGTCGCATCGCTTACCATCAGGCGAACGGCATGCTCGTCTCGCCATTCAATGCAATAAAAAAAAAAACAAAAACTACTATATTAGACTAGAAACTATACAGTATAGGTGGTCACAAATAAAAAGTTAGCATTATCTGCCAAAAAAGTCTGCTAAAAAGTTAATAAAAACAAAACTGAGGAAGTTCGAAATTTGAAAAAAAGATTTTAGAAAATGGAACTGGCCAGTAACTAAATAGGTTGACCTTTAGACAGTGATTTTCTTTATTTTTGTTGCAAGGATTGCTATGCCAATAATTCCATGGAGGTTATTTAATGTTTTCTTTTTCTGTGCAGAGGTTTGCTGTGTCAAATGAGGCCTGAGATGGGAGAGTTCGGAGTGTACAGACTAAATGCAACTGACGAAGGCTGCGACATTCGCACTGTGAGGGAACCGGTCGATATTTATATGCGTAAGTTATTTTTGTTTATTGCATTGTTTTCTCAATGACGCACCTTCGGTGACGATCGTCAAATAAATTTGAGTGCCTTATTGCTTATGCTCACCTATAAATACAACATTGTCATTTGGATGCAAAAACTTAATTCTGTTTATCGACACTGAATCTGCGATGTTTCATATATTTGACAGCCTGCGTGGCGTAGTTGGTTAGACGCCGGCTGTGAAACGAGAGGCCGCGGGCTCGATCCCCGTACTGAAACAAATATTTGTGTGAATCACAGGTATTTGTTTCGGGACTGGGTGTTTGTGAGACTGAACAGTTTCTCGTAGTTCCTGATACCCACGACACAAGACTCGATCTTAATGTGGAGTCAGGACTTTGTATGTGACTGTTGGATGTGTTTTTTTATATTATTTTGTTTACCTTACTGTATCTGTATCAGCCCATATACGTCCTACTGCAGGGCACGGGCCTCCTCTACAATCGAGAGTATGATTGAGAGTGGTTAGGCCATATAGTCCACGACGCTGGCGTAGTGCAGGTAGGCGGACTTACATACCATAGAAATTGTTAACCTGCTATGATCACGATAAAGACTACCAATATTTTAAATGATTTATTTATCTATTTGAAAATGTTACTATGATAAACATGCATTCCGATGCATTCGATAGTAAATTACAAAAGATTATATACCGGGTATCTCAAGACTGCTACCGAAAACGAAGCCGGGTGGTAGTTTTAGTGACTACAAACACAATGCAACTAAAAATTTCGCAAAGAAACGCGACAATTATTTTTTATGATTTTTTAAATATCGTCATTTTTGGGTGGTAAATCCATAGTTTTTGCTAAAATAATAATTTAAACACTTTTATACCTTAGATTATTTATAAATAAAAGGGTATACACTATTATTTTAGGAAAAAATGTATTTACCACCTAAATATGGTCATAGGAAAAAAATAACAAAAAAAAAATTGTCGCTTTTTTTTGCAACTTTTTCTGTTGCATTGTGTCTGAAGTCGCTTAAACTACCACCCGGCTTCGTTTTCGGTAGCAGTCTTGATATACCCTGTATATCTTCCATCTTTGTTATTATCCACTATACAGGGTATATCAAGACTGCTACCGAAAACGAAGCCGGGTGGTAGTTAAAGCGACTTCAGACACAATGCAACAGAAAAAGTTGCAAAAAAAAGCGACAATTTTTTTTTGTTTTTTTATTCCTATGACCATATTTGGGTGGTAAATACATTTTTTCCTAAAATAATAGTGTATACCCTTTATTTATAAATAATCTAAAGTATAAAAGTGTTTAAATTATTATTTCAGCAAAAACTATGGATTTACCACCCAAAAATGACGATATTTAAAAAATCATAAAAAATAATTGTCGCGTTTCTTTGCGAAATTTTTAGTTGCATTGTGTTTGTAGTCACTAAAACTATTACCCGGCTTCGTTTTCGGTAGCAGTCTTGAGATACCCGGTAGAATACTTACTTGTTGGAAAAAATACCTTATCGAGATATTTATGAAATCACCATACACTTGTTTTTCATAATAATGTTTGATGTGCATGAACATCTCCTCCAAACCCTTGACACAGAAAGAAGCAGTCATCTGCAAGTCCTCGCGTGTCAAACGACTTATCAACTATATTATTATCGGTTGTATTATCTGGACATCATGTAATCTTAAGTGATAACTTGAACATTTATTAACCTATCCTTGCCCTACAATTGTATTATGGGGTCAATGTTTTTTCACATTTTAACAAAATAAGCCGGCTTATAATTTTCCGTCTGTGAACGTATGAATGTATGTGATTTTTTATATTAGTGTAGATTCGCTTTAATCAGTTTATAACGGATCTCTTTTGATCTTTTTGTTTTGGTTTACAATTGTGGTATATTTCATAAGTAAAAATCGAAGAAACCTCTATATTTTTTTATTTAATTGATGGATTATACGAGCGTACCGTTCGCCTGATAGTAAGTGATACGACCGCTCATGAACAGAAGTAAAACCAAACAACACCTTCAAATACAAAGCAATGCGTGGCATTTCACTAAGACATAAGATTCTAACATATCCAGTAGTCACTCTGGCTACAATGTCTTTCAAACGAAACGACAGTGCATTTACACTGCTGTTTGGCGGAAGAAATAAACAATGTTGTGGTACCTACCCAGGCGGCCTCTCATATATGACTATGAGAGACCTATCACCAGTGAATATACTAATTAAACCGAACATTTACCATTTATATTCGTTTTAAAGATGGAATCCGCCAATATTGTAGAGGTCACCAACATTGATTCACAAGTTGTGTCCAATGCACAATAGCCAAAATAGTTTCGTCACACAATTTACGATCGCTAATGTCCTTTTATAATTGAAGGTTTTGCTTCCATTAGGTAGTCTTGAATACAAAATAATATAAATCTATAAAAAAAATAAAAACCGACTTCAAAACAAAAATCCACTAAAAACCAAAAAATAATAACTACCACTCCAAAGCAAAAAAAATAATATTTATTTCATGGAACTCGTGCATGTTGATTAATTTGCTTACTGACTTGACTAGCCAACAAATCAAAATATATGCGTAACATATTGAAGACGGGCCGCCAAGTACCAAACATGTAGGACGTATGCCTTATATTAATTTAAATATCTATATGTTTGGTACTGGGCGACCCGCCTTCAATATGTTACGCATATATTTTGATTTGTTGGCTAGTCAAGTCAGTAAGCAAATTAATCAACATGCACGAGTTCCATGAAATAAATATTATTTTTTTTGCTTTGGAGTGGTAGTTATTATTTTTTGGTTTTTAGTGGATTTTTGTTTTGAAGTCGGTTTTTATTTTTTTTATTAAAAATTTTAGTTATTTTTATCTTTTTAGTGTTGATAGGCATTTAAATTAAGAAGATTTGGTCCCCACAAGGAATGTGTTCTTTCCGATGACAATGAAATCGCTAAAATCGGCTAAAAGCTGCCAAAGATATTGGAATATTCACATGTTTAATATTTTTCTCCCCCCCCCATCCCTTCGCGCCTACCTCTTTTTCCCTCAACCACTGTAGCCTAGCTTTTATACTGAAGCCAATGCAAAAAGAACCGTTGAAATCCTATTAAATTTTGAGGGGTTCTACTCTCCAGGTCCGAACATGATAATCAGATCTTAATGTTATGTTCCTGGGATCAACCTGTTAATACGTTCTTTCTAATGAAAAAGAAATCACTAAAATCGGTTATAAGCTGCTCAAGATATTAGTATTTACGTGTATTTTAATTTTATCACCCCCCCCCCCCTCACCCCTACCCCTTTTTCCCTCCCTCACTGTAACTTAACTAATATAATAAACCTAATGCAAAAAGAACCATTGGAATCCTACTAAATTTTGAAGAGTTATATTCTCCAGGTCCGAACATAATCATCACATCTTCATGTTGTATTCCTGGGATCAACCTGTCAATACGTTTTTTCTAATGAAAACGAAATCACTAAAATCGGTTGAAAGCTGCCGAAGATATTAGAATTTGCAGTGTATTTTAATTTTATCACCCCCCTCCTCTCCCCCCCCACCCCTTTTTCCCTCTCTCACTGTAACTTAACTTTTCTAATGAACGTAACGCAAAAAGAACCATTGCAATTCTCCTTAATATTAAGGAGTTCCCCTCTCCAGGTCCGAAGATATTCATCAGATCTGCACCATATTTTTATGGGACCAAACGACAAGCACCAGCTTTCAATCAAAGAAAGAATGATCGAAATCGGTTCACACAGTACAGAGAAACGAGGTAACAAACATAAAAAAAAAATAAGCAACATACAGTCGAATTGAGAACCTCCTCCTTTTTTTGAAGTCGGTTAAAAAGAGTTGTCAATGGAACATCCATGACCTTACAGAGAGTAAAATGTACCTTGGCGTTATGATCCATTTACCACGTGATTTGAGGATATATATTACTGTATTTTTGTTTATTAAATAACTACAAAATTTGTTCTTTATTCGGCGTTGAGATACTTTGTTCTTGAAATGATATATTGTCCATCAACACGTACATTTTCTAAGGCATAATTTGAGCATGCCAATCTTTGATATTACAGCGCCCATTTTGGTGTAATCTGTCAATTCAACATATTACTTGTGTAAAAAATTTGACACATCTGGCAATTGATGGTTTTATAATACTCCTGATATTCGATCATTGGTCTACTCACAAATGAAATAAACGTAACCTGTCCATCTATCAAGTAAATAAAGTGGCACGTTGCAGGTTAATACGGTTCAATTAAATATTTAATAACTCATAGACCAATATATATAAGTGCGTGTGGCCTGTTGGTAAACGGACCGGATGCGACTGTCAACATGTTCACGGTGGTCGAGGGTTCAAATCCCAGGGCACACCTCTGACTTTTCGGAGTCATGTGTGTATTGATAGTCAATCACCACACACTAAAACGGTGAAGGAAAACATCTTGAGGAAACCTGCATACCATAGCGATTTATAAGAATTTCTATGGTATGTAAGTCCACCAACCCGCACTAGGCCAGCGTGGTGGACTATATGGCCTAACCACTCTCAATCGTACTCTCGATTGTAGAGGAGGCCCGTGCCCTGCAGTGGGACGTATATGGGCTGATACAGATACAGATACAGACCAATAAATATTATGACTAAACCCCTTCCCTCTTTCCATGCTTTTTCCTTTACGTTCCCCTCCCGATTCGATGCGCCGGTAACACATCCATGATCCAAGCGTTATGGACGTTCAATCGCAGCAGTGATCACTTCCATCAGCTGACGTATTTCCTTTTTTGCCGGACCTATGTAATACAGAAAACACACACACACACACAATTGAAGAAAAAATAAACAAGATACCTTCGATCTCGCAAAGGGTTCAACTTCCTAAGCTATCGCTAACATTTACATTTTATTATCAATTAATTTTGCGTCCTCAATTAACGTCATGTAAAAATATCGTCCAACTATATTTCGCGCAATAAACATAAAAAGAAAATAGGTCAATTGTTAATTAAGTTAACTACAGCAACAGACGTTAATCGTCTTCCACACGAATTTCGGAATCACTATCGGGCCAATAATGAGTTACATCCTACCCACATGCGACTATGAAATGCTGGATTTCTAGAAAAGGTATGTGCCTTATATTGACTGTTATATGTAATATTTGTGAAACTAACAAGTATGACTGGTGTCGTATACTACGTATTGCAGATATTTTTGAATCAGTTTACATAACAAGGTGCCGACTCCTTACGGCGTCATTTGTTTTTCCCGTGTTTGTACACGTATACATTATACTTTCCCAACAAAATTAGCACAGCCCGCATTGTATGACCAATGTAAATGTTTCCTATTGTGCGTTATATTTGGTTTCTCTAGTTCATATTTCAAATGAAGACTTTTCATTCAATATTTGGAAACAAATAGGAAATTGTAGGATTCCACTAATTTTATTTATGATTGATATCGTTGAGAGTTGAACAAGTTTTAGAAGAGATTGATATTTTTATTCTGACTCAGTATGAACTGCAAAATAACTGAAGTACTAAAAAATGTCAAATCAGTGTTACAATTTTTAATCAATACTCTGTAATAGATTATTATGAAACCAATTTAAATTAGCGGTGTAAGTGATCGCTATAAATAAACAGCGCCTACTACCCTATTTAATTACGTAACATTCATTTATTTACTAGCTGTGCCCGCGACTTCGTCTGCGTGGATTTTAACAAAAAAGTTAATTAGTTTATTTAGATATTTTTTTTTTTGGTTTTTGCATTTTTATTTTAATTATCAACATTTGTAACGAAACCATACCGCGATCTAATTCTACAGTAGCGCCATCTCTTAGCGAGCGGCGGTAAACTCCCGTTACACATTTATTTTCAGTTTTTTGTATTAGCTTTATTGAAAAATTTCTTTATATACAATATTGTGTAAATGTGATATTGATTCGTTGGTGGGAGAAGTGGTGGGAGGCGCCCGACGTGACGGCCCAGTGGTGGAATGCGCGTGAGCTGCGCGCGGGCATTGCAACATTACTTTATTTTTCTAAAATAAATGTAGCCTAAGTTACTCCTTGTTATATCAGCTACCTGACAAAAAAGTCCCGTTAAAATCGGTCCAGCCATTTCAGAGATTAGCCGGAACAAACAGACAGACAGACAGACAAAAAAATTTAAAATATCATTTTCGGCACAGGTATCGTGTATGTAACGATATGTAGTTGGACTTTTTTTTTATTTCCACTTTTAAAACAGACACTTCAATTTTATTTATATGTATAGATAGATGACTTATTAATTTCACGAAATTGCATTGTGTCAGAGAAATACATTGAAATAAGACTATTATTTACGGATTTCATCGCGGATTTAGTTTAATTTTTACATTTTTTGAATTCCCGACGTTTCGATCACTACAGCTTTCGTGGTCACGGGGCGGACTGCCCCGGTCCGCCCCGTGACCGTAAATAATAGTCTTATTTCAATGTGTAACATTCGCGTAAATCTAAGAAACCATTAGAGAAATACATGTTTTTCTTTAATATTAGCTCGATAAATTGTCTTTTTGGTGATGGTAAGCGTAATGGAGTCCGGGTATAGAATCAATCAGCGTCTGATGTTTAGCTCTCGGCGACCGATACAATTTTGCCGGTCTGATTGTATCCGGATATTCACATAATGAAGTCTTACATAATTATGTGGGTCACAATGACGAGTCTTTAGGTACTTAATTTAGGTCTTTAGGTAGGAACTATATACGACGGTACGGAGTATTTGACAGGATACGAATGTCCCACCACAGCTTTGGCAAAAAAAATTAGAAAAGCCATTTTCTCCATTCTGCTCATATCACTGTCTCTTCAACTAGATTCATCCATCTCTCCATTCATTATTTTTGGTATAAAGACGCAAGTTTTAGCGAATAATCATTTAAATCTGAGGTTAAGAAACTATCAAAATGATGACTGATATACAAAATGTATTTTTTATAAGGAGACTACTTATTAAGCAAGGTCGCATAAGGACACTGGATGTCCTTTGATTTTCCTTAACTTGGTATCGAAAACGTGACAGCCAAGGTGAGTGTCATTACATGTTGCCTAGCATTATAATATGCATCATAATATTATGCTATAAACTAAATTTTACGAATAATGTATATATTATACATAATTACATATACAAATTATATTTCCTAGGATATTGAATTTTTATAATATTATATTGGATATTGAATTAATTTCTCCATTAACATTTATTAATTCTTTATGAGTGAAATTAAGGTATAAAATAGTATAGATTTTATCACATCCCTCGAAAATATCGAAGTATATTTACCCGAATCATACATCCATCCGTCAAAGGAAATCCACTGCTGAACATAGGCCTCCCCCAATGATTTCCACAGGGATCTGAGTGTCGGAGGCAGCCCCCCATCGTTGCATTTAACCGAATGCAATCTAAATATAGGCTCGAATCTACAATTAATAATACACGTGCTCCATTTGGCATACAAGTTAAAACTAGTAATTATTGCAACTAATCAACATCTAAACCCGATTAATCTCGACCGCAAAAAGTTGTTAAGTAATAAATTGATAAGATGAACATTGTCACGCATCAGGTGGCGATGAAAACTGTGGAAATCTGGCGTAACTAATGCCGCGGTAACTTTGGGCGTGGAGAAAGTGCTTATTGTCAACCATTGAGGTATTAAAGGCGAGCAGACGTCGCCAATATAATCTGAGCGCACGTACGAAGAACGCGGGAAAATAGTGGAACGAGAGGGGAGATTGTGGGACTGTGTATATATAATAGAGACAGGAATAACGTTGCGGTATAGTTCTACATATAAATAAATCTATCAGTGATATACATATAGGTCAGCTACCTAATTAAGATCAATTAAGTCTCGTATTCTGGATATCGGGAACTTCGAGAAACTTTTCTTTTCGTTTGTAGGCCGCATAAATATTTTCTCTATACGGGAATCGAAACCCGGCCTCGCTAACCAACCGTATCAGTAAGTATGTGAGAATGTGTCTCCTCCATTAGATCTCAAAGTTGATAAGTTGATTTGACCATTGCTTGCACTTTTATAAAGAAAGTCCTTACCGCACTATGCTCTAGTTGAGTTCATTGTCTTATTAATACTTAGATTGTAATATAGACGTTATTGCACTTTCGCTCTCTTGCGCAATAAACTTTAATAAATAAAACCAGACGGGAAATGCAAAATTTAATGCTTTATTCAGTGAACGCATTAATGTGGTCTATTAAATAAATAATAGATAACAGAGCAAAGATTTTTGTTTGTTTGCCTTTCTCTAATTTTTTGCAACGTTATGTGCATAATTTTGTATTATCGTGTACAAGATCAAACGTAAATATCATGATATAATTCAATTAAATTACAAAGAAACCCGACTCCAAAAATACAGAATGCGATTTATAAGTTTGGTGTAGCTATTACGTGTGTAATTATGAAATTGTACCATTGGAAATTACTTGGTATTACTTCGTTTTATTGTAAGTTTATAAACATCAATCAGGATAAACCAATGCCTTAACCTTTGCCCTTACATCAGATGTAGATATAATTTATTCACAGTTTAACGACCTTTTTCTTCTGAGTGCAACTGCCATTTGAGCAAAGGAAACACGTATCCAGACGTCGCAATGATAAGTGGGCTGACACTGTGGGCGGCGGGCGATTGTTGCGCCAAATCCATTGTTCAATTGGATGCTGTCTTGACGAGCATCATCCGTTGAAGCAAAGACCAATGACCCACAATCCGGTGTAGAATCGGCAATCTGAATAGGCCATAGTATCAATGTTTGAATGGTCTATAGGTATTTGTTACGGATCTGGCCGTTTTTTCTGATACCCATGAAAGTTTTGTCTTGGTGCGGACTCCGCACTGCGGAGTTAGGACTATGTATGTGACTGTTGGGTGTATTTTAATTTTTTGTTGAAGTCATTGACGAATAACAGATTAATTGGTAATTGTTAGTGACAGTGAAAATTGTTTTCAATATCTACATATATCCGGCTTCCGTTACCCGCATATATGTAAAACTAAAATCCCATGAATGTTCAGTGGAAGGTTTTCTCTGTCGATATTCAAATTCCTTCCTGTAAAGGTAGAATTATATAATGGAAGCGGTTCTTAGAATAAGAACTTCAAAATTTATCCATGATTTTTGTTGTTGTTTTGTGGTGTGGTAAGATATTCGCATTCGGATCTGAAAAGAAAGTGATTTAAGTAGGTAATTGAGGTTGCACATAGCTTTTTTGATAGAATACTATACGATACATAACATAACATGTAGGTTTTTGCCATAATTCTGAGGTTTTTTCTTGTGTCGAAAAGGATTCTAAGCGTCACGTATATTTGAAATTGACTCTTATAATTTAAATACCCACTCAATATTAATATACTTTTAGTAAATATTTTTTTACGCATCTTTGTGTATGAACAGTAAACTATTTTTCATTACACCAAGACGTTTCACTTCTATCATGTTCATTATAATGTGTTTTGGTCACACCACCCACTACAGTGCAGCGTGTAAGTCGTTTTAAATTTGTCACAGTATTGAAATAGGTTAATGATGATGCTGAAGGCTAAATTAATTTTGGCCTCTTATACAATAAGTATTTTTAACGTGCTGAAAGAGGATTAACCTTGTTGATAATATGAAGTTCTAAAAAAGAAATATTTTGCAGGTGGACACCCTTACGTAGATAGGTAGTAATATCATTTGAACGTGTGTAGTGTAATAATTACTCACTCTATTATATCCACATGTTTAAAGTCTTTGATTGATGCACTATTACATTTTATACATATCATAATTAAATATTTTCTTCTTAGGCTTATTCTACGGGTTTAAGCTAATGTTCGTAAATATTGTGACTGCAGCAATTGCTTATAAATTTATAACTCAAAGTGCAATAAGTGCTTTGTTGAAGGCTAAGGAAACAGGCTGTATGCTTTGTTACATATTTTAAATTCTAGGCGCTTGTTTACCTATTGTTCTCTGAGTAAGTCGTAGTACTTAGTTAATATAGTTTAACTTCTATGAGTCACTTGATAATCAGCTGTAATTCTTTCTCTTTTTAAGTTTGTTGAGTTTATTGCTTATTTTACTTGATTCCGAACAGAAATTATTTTATGTATTTAACAAATAAAAAAAAACTAATTTATGCTTATGCTTGTTGACACATAAAGTACACGTAAAGTAACAATCATAATTTCCCAGAAAATAAATAAATTAAGTAACAGTTAGTAAATTAAATTTAGTTAAATGATAAATAAGAAATTATGTTCGACTTATTTATTTACAATATTTCTTACAAAATCGATACATATTAATGAATTTTAAAATGTATAAATCTAGATAGTTACAAAAACAATAAATTTAACATCGAATTTATTTAGTTTATAATAATAAATAATGCGCTTCACATTACAATTGTTTTATGTCAGCAGCCAACTAAGTATCGCTTATATTAAAAATATATCTTAAATGTCAAAACTTTTAAAAGTGCAACTTTTCCTCCAAACTAATACCAGTTTTAAGATTCCAATGAATAATTCGATGATTAGATTACATGGCATCCAAATGATAAATACACTATCTTAAAATTATCAACTGTCAATGTTATCTAAACTTCATCTAAGTGTTGCAAAATTTGGAATTGTAATTCCATATATAACATTCCATAATATTTAAAATATAAGTTGTAATAATTGCTAATATCCGATATCGATATATTTATACGAAATCTATTAGTATTATTCAAAACTGTTCGGTGTTCCTAATATTTTGTACACAGCATGACAACAACGCACTAGGTACGCCAATAGGTCATAGATCTTTATAAAAAAATACTACTCCTTCGTGGTTGTCTAACTTAGGTGTCTTGTTTAGGATGAACGATAACAATTACGGCCTAATTAATAGATATTTTTGAAACACATTTTATTTATTACAAGTTTTATATAATGGTATAAAGAATCGTCACATAAGTAAAGATTTAGAAAATAGTACAAAGATCCCGCGTCAGGATATTGAAACTTCCATACATGTTGTAGAAGAGGTCCCAGAATGCCATTCTTTGTCGGTTAACCCTCCCTTCGATACGAAGGTCTGTGTTGATGATTAGTGTCGGTCTTGTGTTGGATGTAACTGGAGTCCAGGTCACTGGCAGAAGAGCGGAGGTGGTTGGGGTTGGATTTCTAGAAAAAAGTAATAAGTCTGACGTTAAAATTGAAGTTTATTTGTCGTGGTTTGGATGGATATTTATTGGCGGGATTGTCAGGTTTATACAATGACGTTTTATAAGAGTTTTTGCTATAAAAACATATCGGGTTGATAAGAGTAGTGTAGATCTCATTGCTAATAATTTAGTTATTGTTTTATAAAAATCTAGAAATTGATGTTAATAAAATTTCATATTACTCACCCATATTTGATGAAATTTGCCCACATAGTAGTCATGCGGTCAATAATTAATTGATCTTCTGCAGTGGTTAGTGCATTAGCTCCGGCAATCTCAAATAAATAATTTAGCTCGGATGAATGCCCCGCCCCGGTTGCTTCAGAATTACCGACATAGCTGAAGAAATACTCGTAGATTGCGCCCGCATTTTCTTCTAATAAACGCGTAATAGTACGTGCAGATGGGTGATTATACACAAAGTCCGATTCGAAGTCTTGTAACTCAGTGGTTACTGCAGCTGATACGGGCTCGTCGCCCAGATAAAAATGCCTTACATCGGCTGCGGCTTGCACTAATTGTGCCTCATCGATATTAAAATTGTTCTTAATTTTCACATAAAAGGGATCACTATTAAAATAGTCACCACTCAAAGAAGCTCGCTCTCTGTTGGTGTTACCGATTAAAATGGGAGTAGTACTGACTTTTCTTGGGTTGGTCAATGAATACGGATCGTTTTCGACGAAGTTGCTGATGCCACTGAAGGATCTTTCCCTGCAGGGTCTTAATTGCAAGTTCAAATCGACGGCAGCAGCTGTTACCAAATCGGGTGATGTGTTTGTAAGAAATTGCAACGCTTCTTCAGTGTTGGTTGTATTAAGCCCCAAGTAACCTGCTAATTTTGTAGCAGCGTCAACATCTGAGTTGACAAACATTCCTTCTGTTTGTGGAGTACCACTTTGGACAATAACTTTATGGTAAAATTTATCCCGGTTTGAATAAAGATGTAGCAATGCAGAGGTAGCTCCTGCGTCTTGTCCGGCTATAGTTACGTTGTAAGGATTTCCACCGAAAGATCCGATGTTGTTCCTAATCCAACGAAGAGCTTCAAACTGATCACTCAACCCTTGGTTGCCTGGTAAAGACGGAATATCGAGACACATAAACCCGTATGGTCCCAAACGATAGTTCATTGTGACAACGATAATTCCATGTCGTACTAGATGACGAACTCCATAGTCGAGTCCACTTCCTGTATTAAAGTCTCCTCCGTGTATCCATACCATTACGGGCAAAGGATTTCTAGAGTGGGCTTCACTAGGCACATAAATATTTAATCGTAAGCAATCAATTGTTTCTGTTCCCGAAGAGGAAGAATACGCTTGAGGACATCTAATCGATTCGACAGCATCGTGAATTATTTCGTGATAGGTAGGCGGTGCCAGTGAGGGCTGTAAAAAATAAATCCATTACCGTTTAATGAACGAACATTGTGTAAACAATGTGACATAATTAAACAACAATGATTACGTTTACAATGTTACACTTTATAGTCATTAAGACAATGCACTTTTACAACGAGAAAAATACTTTGAGTAGTGTTCGTGTGATCGACTTTCAAGTCGTTGACCTTCGATATCGCTATGTTATTGACGATAATAGAGCAAAAACTACATAAGTACTCACTCCAAACGGGTTTGTTTCATCCACTTGAGCGTAAGGTATGCCTAAAAATATTGAATAATCTCCATCAGTCGCTGCATGACCTCTCACTAACCCTTGGTTATTAATGAGAACCAAAGGATCTACCCTAAATTGAGCACTACACGTATAACTGACTAGAAATAGAGTGTATAAAAAGATTTTCTTCATTTTCGCAACACAACACCAATGGAGCCAAATCTAAAGTTGCACTGTCGATGTGGAGATGATTTTGGAGATATATAGTTATTTTATCTAGACATTTTGAATAGGTTAGTCCCTTATCGGACATTTGAAGTGTCTACGTAATAGATCATTGCTCGTGAAGCTGTTAAATTCCTTCGAGAAATATAATTTGTTAAGGAGGTACCTATGTAGTTTATGTTTATACAAAATGCCTTTTAAGATTATATGATGATCGCTTAGTATTGACCTTAGCTTATATTTTTATTTTCCTTACAAATTACGCAACGCTTGAAGCAATCTTAATACATATTAGTCCATTGAAATGTTACATGAGCTTTGCATTTTTTAGAGGACGCAATTTTATTTTTGGGATATGTGTAGGCGGTCAATAAAAGCTTAACCTCAAGTTTGTGGGGTCGCCACCCTTGTCCCCCGGCCGCCATCTTGGAAAAAGGGGTGAAAACACTTTTTTCGCGTTATCTCGGAAACTATACGTCTTACGAAAAATTTGTATATACATAATTTGTAGCTAATTGTATTGCCTACAAATATGTTTATATTACTTTTTGCCCTAAATTAAAAATTAAAGAAGTTATAAGCAAAAAAGTGAGTAAATATTTATAAAAAAAAATCTTTTTTTCTCTAAACTTTTTATGAAAAAAAATCTCACTTTTTTGCTATTTTTTTATTTATATTAACCTATTCTGTGCCACTGATGGGCAAAGGTCTCCCTCAACTCCTTCTACTTATCCCTATCAGTTGCTGATGCTATCCAAGTGCTGCTAAATTGGTCGAGATCGTCGCGCCACCTTTTCCGAAGCCTGCCGCGTGGCCTCTCGCCATCCTTAGGCATCCATTGATTGACAATCTTTGCCCACCTCTTCGGGTGCATCCGGGTGACGTGGCCCGCCGAATCCCAGTTTAGTTTATCTTATTTCTGTGCAACATTCTTGACTCTGGTTATGGAGCGCAAGGTGTTAGCGGGTACTCTGTCCATGCGTGTTACGCCTAGCATCCTGTGCTCCATAGCTTTTTGACAAACCTGGACCTGGACCTCTGAAGTTCGGTCAAAGATCAGGATTGAACACTGTATGTGAGAATTGGTAAGATACAAGCCGAAGAGTCTACTTTTAAGAGAAACAGGAAGACTTCCCTTAAGAAATTTCTTCTTCACTTTTTTGCTTATAACTTCTTTAATCTTTAATTTAGGGAAAAAAGTTATATAAACATATTTGTAGGCAAAACAATTTGCTACAAATTATGTCCTTACAAATTTTTTGTAAGACGCATAGTTTCCGAATTATCGTAAAAAAAGGGTTTTCACCCCTTTTTCCAAGATGGCGGCCGGGGGACAAGGGTGGCAACCCCACAAACTTGAGGTTAAGCTTCTATTGACCCCCCAAACATGTCCCAAAAATAAAATTGCGTCCTCTAAGAAATGCAATATTCGGTCCTTAAATTGTAACATTTCAATGGACTATATGCTTAAGCTTTATTATTTGGCATTTGCCCATTGACCCTGACACTTAACAAGTTTCATGCTTGACTCCAAATGTTGAAAGTTCATAACATGCAGGGAGAGCATAGATAAAAGAATGAATGCAAAAGAGATAAAGATTATGAAGTTGATGCATATTATGTTTTCAATCTACCAATAATGCTTTGACAGACTTATGTTTATAACATTGTTTTATATGATAAGATTATAATGTCTGCCAAACAGCGAACCTGTTGTACCTAAGCATGTTAAAAAGGTATTCTCTTTCGCAGCTCTACTCGTTCTTCTTGGAATATTGCTGACAGCATGGATCCTCTACGGGATTGGGAAACTAATCATGTCTCGTGTAAGAAAAACAGGGAAATTGCGTTACGGAGACAAGGAGTTGGCGATCCAGCAGAGGTTGCGAGCTCTTGACACTTTTAGAGGGTAAGTGATGTGAGCGTTGATTTTTTTGTGAGGTCTTTCCTTGTGAGTAGATTGTCATACAGATATTTGAATCCTATTCTGAGATATAAGTTCTATTTGATTGAGATTTCAAACCACACCTCTTTATTTAAATAATAATTAACGTTTATTTGGTTTAGAGAAAGTAACACAAGTTTAAATAAAAAGTCAAAACATAACAAAAACAAATGCAACATAAAAAAAAACAACCAATACAATATTTGCTCCCTAAACCAAAAAGGTTCCAGCTCAGCTTATTGCCGCAGCCTGAGCTACGGTGCTGGTTTTCAGCTGGACCTAAAATAAATACGAGGCAAAAAAAACATAACTCGCTATTTCTAATATTACTTTTATCTGCCCATGACCTTGTTGACGTGACAACGTCTTAAATTAGGTTGCGGCTGGGAGTCACTTATGAAAAAGTGTAACGCCCGGTAACGTAACGGTGCGCGCGCAGCACTAGAGAATTATTTTTCAGTTTCACCCACTTTTTCCAAAATTGTCCCATAGCCCCCCCCCCCTGCCTTCCCCCACCCTTATTCCGAAATAGTGCCTATTAGCCTCCCCACGAAACCTAAAAAATCTCTATAAATTTAACACATTTGTTCGTTATTTTATTATAAATATGCACACATAATCTTTTATCAAATTTGGTTGACCTTGGATATTTTCGCCAGTATCGCGATAGTGTTCATGATCTTCGTGAACGACGGCGCGGGCGGCTACTGGTGGCTGGAGCACGCCACGTGGAACGGACTGGTGGCCGGCGACCTGGTGTTCCCCGCTTTCCTCTGGATCATGGGTGTCTGCATCCCGCTAGCTGTGAAGAGCGCCTTCGCCAAGGGCGTTCCTAGGTGGAAGATTCTTATGCACATTGTGCGGGTGAGTGGTATTGATTGTACCAAATTTTAATTATTCTAACAAAGCCAAATACCCTTTTCCTCTTCCCATCCTTTTTCTTCTCGTTTCACACCCAATTCGATGGGGAGGCAATATATCTATGGTCCAAGCGTTGTAGATGCTCTTGAGCGGCAGTGATAACTTACCATCAGATGAGCTGTTTGCTCGTTTGCCAGACCTTAGCAATAAAAAGGGATATTGTAAAGGTTTCGTTAGATCTGCCTGCACTCTCGTCGTTTGTTATCTATTCACCGCAAGACTTATGTAAACCTGTTTTGGGTGCTAGTTTTAAGGATCCTGGTTTAAATACAAGCCTTAATGTAATAAAGTTATCAGGCTAGCGGGTATGGGAACGCTTTACATTTTGCATTGCAATACCTTATCATCACTCCTCTAAAAGTTAACGCAAAGTGTCACATTTGAAGTAGCAGATTCTAAAACAAGTAATTCTTCAAGATGATAAGGCATTTGTAAAACATATTTTATTCTCAAATTAAATTTAATATTCATTTTAGTGAAGTTTATTCTTAAATGATTAATGTCAAGATGCTCAATTAGCATTGCAAAGGTAGTCAATACCTACCTAGTAAGATACCGTTGGTTGTATAACAAGAGGCAACAGGTTAGTAAAGTGGTCGCTCCGCAAAAGGGTTGCTGTTGACGGTTGCCTTTTAGAACCAGTATTACATAAATATTACGTCGCTACACTCGTCTGGCGAACGCAGAAACGAGGTAAATGTCATCGATAGTTGCCAAGCAAAAAAATCACTTGGATAACATTGATTAAATTCAATTTGTTTATTTTTTATGATAATTACCATAGTCTGGCCAATAAGGAAATATCTTGTCTGAGATGATGAGCTAATTATAATATCTGCGCATAAATGTCCACAATACTTAATATCTTTCGTTCTTGACTTTTAAACACGGATGGAAAAAGAGTAAGAGAATAATTAAAGACGATATGCATCCGGATATCTCATCGGAACTATTGTTTATTATGACTACGTAAATCAACTGCTAGTGAATTAGAGCAACAATCATAACTTCGAGTTCTGCCAACGTTTCATTGATCTGCTATACTTGATCAAAGACATTCTTAGTCGGCGCACGCGACCCGCTCACTTTCAAACATTACATCATACGAAACTTCCGTATCTTGTATTATTCCAGCTCCTTGATCCAATCTCTCGCGCACACTTCGGCATCAGTAATGTGTTTTTGCGGCATTTTTCATTGGAAATTCTGAGCTCGCGTGATGCCGCGTGCGTGTACGCTCTCTCCGCTCCCAACCGACTATATCGGTAATATCACTCAAATCTCGTCCATTTCCACGTTTTTTCAGACTCCGCCGCAAAACGTTGAATCATTTGCGTCAATGTATAGCGTATCTGCGTTGTTTTCGTGGTTGCAATGAGAGGTATCATTAGTTTAGTCGATATACTGACCCGCTTGCGGATGTGGCCTGGTTTACATTGAGATCTGGAGTGAAGACCGGTACACATAAAACAATGGACATCACGATAACATTTTAAATGAGACTAGATTCAGTTGTGGACTTTTTGGAAGCTGAGAAACAACTTGATCAGGAACTTATAATTGCTTTGTCGAACAGACTTAGCACCTTAATTTGTTTTTCATGTTTTATCTCGATAGTGTTTTGTTTTCTTCACAATATTGTAATTTATTTTTAAGTTACTTTCATTATAGACAATAACCTTATGATATTAAACTTGAGATTCAAAAACAACAATGAAAATATTTAAATTAACAAGAAATATAATGAACAAAGACGTCAATAACCACATGGTTCTATTTCCTGTGAGGAGAACAGGAATACTCGAACAAAAACAACTGGATCGCTAGCATAGGAATGTATAATTACGTGCATACATGGAAACAACCAGTTTCGACGCTCTGATCCGAACGGGTCCACAATCACTGTACGAAGAATGACAGGAATGACAAGTTGTATATCGAACGATTACGGAATGACGTCATTTGGCAATGGTCATTACTGGCTAAACCACAATGCAATTTTATTTGTATGCATATAGATAAGTTTGTATAGAGGAGGTTAGGCTTTGTGTATGACTTTATCTATAGATCTATATGAATAATCAATTGCCAAATGTGTTGCTATGCGCTAAAGTCGAGAATGATTGAACAGATTTCGATAATTTTGAATTTAAAATATTATTAAAATACCAAATTAAGTTATTATGAAAGAAAAATTGTGGAAAACCTGACGAAAATTATTCTATCATAATAAAAATACGGCGCGACGTGGCAATCAACCGTTTTATGGTCCATACCTACAAGTATGCTATAGTACATAGATACTTACCACTACAAATTAATATACAAACACGATTGGTATAACATTTCGAACAGATGTTTCATTTTGCAAAGCAGTGATACACTAAGATCAGTTTTGGTTCCAACTTATTTATAGAAATGGGAAAAAGTGGGAGGGATGGGTTGGATCAGTCGGAACAGGATTGTTTGCGATGGGAAATAATCAGACGGAATGTATAGGCTGCCTCCAACAGGTCACTGTGGAAATCTCTGGGGAAGGCCTATGTTCAGCAGTGGACTTCCTTTGGCTGATGGATGGATGGAATGTATAGGGTAAGATGGGATGGGATGTGAAGTAGCGGGACAGAACGGAGAGCGAAGGAAAGCGAACACTACGATTCTTAAGTTATGTTCAGAAATACAGAAGTTTATATAGGATTAATATATTTTTGGTATGTGGTCGTGAGGAAACCTGCATACCATAACAAATTTGTATGAATTTCTATGGTATGTGAAGTCAGCCAATCCCCACTGCGCCAGCGTGGTGGACTGTACGGCCTAACCACTCTAAATCATATACTCGGACGTATATGGGCTTATACAGATGGAGTGGAGTCAAACCATAGGTGCACCCAGGCGAATATACATTCTGACCTTCTTTTACTTTATTCATACAATGAAATACATTTTTTAAAAATAACTCATAAAAATAAATACAGTATCACACGATAAATGATAAAAATAATATAAGACATCACTTACCGCAATCTCGTTTGTGAAGCTGGCTTTACATGAGGCCGACAAAAAAGGTGATCTTCGTAGCTCTCAACATCACTTTCACTAAATTGTCCACAAAATAATCTAAATTCGTCAAAACTACTGGCGCAGCAATGGAGCACACGTCTTGCTTCTGCAAATGTTCACGATAAACTGAACATTTATACCAGCAAGATGACACTAGAAAACTTTAAGAACTACCCTCCACTGTTATTTTTTTATCAAAAATATAGCGACTTAAAATGGCATTTGAAACGAATGAAATTGTTTGTGAATACATTTATTTTTGTTTAATATATAAATTTACCACAATGTTTGCAATTCTCCTGAAACTATTTTAATGTAGTAAATTTTAGGTCATCCTTTTGCAAGCCCATAATTCATTAACCCATTAGAGGCCAAATCAAAACTATAGACCGGATTTTCCAAATTCTTTTTTTAATTGAAAGTTAGTAGCTACAAGAGGAAATAGTAACACAAAAAAAAAAACAAAAGCTATAATTTTCATGAATTTTCAGTGGTGTTCCCAAATTGGCACAACGGCTTCTTATAGGTGAAAATTTGCGAAACATGATTTTTCAATACACAGGGTTTTCTTGCACTTCTTGCAACCCCTGCAACCTCTGATATGGCACACAGCACATCGCAATCGTTTTGGAAGCTTTGCAGGGAGGTGATCAACCCCATGCAACTGCAAACTTTCAATATTGGATGATGAAGGGCAAGCAGAACAGTTTACTTGGTGCGTCATTGTTATCTACAACATGCAAATTGCGTTTTTTTTTCCAGGAATCTATTTCTGACACCGCTGCAACTCCAATATCCTTATCCAATGACCATTACACATGTTTACAAGGTAGTTTGTGATAACCCGATTATATCAGTAGACAGTATTCCCAAAAAAATCAACTCTGTAACAGTGACAATGAAGTTGTGCCGATTATTTCGATTGGCATACAACATACTGAACATAGCGTATCATTGTAAAAACTTCGTCGTCAAAAAACTTCTCAAATATTTCAACGGGCCTTGTAGTTCAGCTAATATAATAATAATAATAATAATAATAATAATATTCTGGCAACACCTAAAGATCATCCTTTTGAAAAATATATATATTTTATGTTTAATATCAAATATATACAGAATATTCACAATTTATATCTAAATAGTAACCAAAATTATTCTTTTCTACAATCACATAATGTTTTATAGAAGAAATAGTGTAAATAAACAGCATAATAAAAAATAATAGAATGACAGTGTGTGACAATGTCAAATTATTTTACAAAACATGTTAATAAAAGACCAAAAGGATGTTCCATAATAAAGCCAGGAAGAAACGGAACGCACATTTAACATCTCCCAGCTCGTCGAGCTCCGCGTCGTGGGCGTCGGCTTCGGACGTATTCGAAGTGACACCGGACAACGACGCGTCGAGCCAACACGGCGAGCTGCAGTCGTCCCCGCCGCCACCAAGACCTGCGCAGCGAAGAGGACGACCCCCTCCAGCGGTGGGCTTGGGACCTGTGGGGCCGAGTGTCCCGCCTACGGTCCCCGCTACCGGTGGAGTAGTGCGCCGCATGAGATGGACACGTGAAATCAATGAGAATGTCATGCGGGCCTACTTTGGGGCAACAAATGGAGGAATTAACCTCACTGCCTATCGTGTTAAAATGCTGTCTCTGTTTCAGGCTTTGGAACCAACGGTTGATGTATCATCCCAACGACTGTCGGATCAAGTGCGATTTATTCAGCGGCGTAAGTTGTTGGATGATGACACACTTGAGCGGTTGCGCACAGACTTATGTTTTGTCCAGGAAGACCATGTATCGCCCGTCAGTGGAGATCAAGCGGCAGGCCCAACACCAACACCTGTTGCTGATTTCGAGCTGACGGACAATTTGGATGACAACGTAAGTCCCCAAGATAAACAGCAACTGAGAGGAGCTTTGGAGTGTGCGATTTTGGAGTTTGCGTCTTTATCGGCGTCTTGTAGACCGCGTCTGCCACGTTTGCCAACGCATAGAAGAAATTTGGCGCTGATGGGAGCTTTGGACTCCATGTTACCTACATACTTGGAGTCCAGTCGGGATCTTGTTGATACGCACTCGATCCTTTACTGCGCGGCCGTCGCAGCATGTCGAGTGGCTAATGTTCAATTCCCAAAAGAATATAGAGCTACTCGAGGTGTTGTGACTGTGCCTGCCTGGCAGCGGAGGATAGAGGATCGTATCAACAGGGCCCGAACTCTCATCGGCAAGCTAATTTCTTTTAAAGAAGGAAACAGCAGGCCGAAGATTATGCGTTTTGTGACGCAGGCTTTTTCGGGGACCAACACAAGTCCTCGAAATTATAGGCTTTGCGTCACAGAACGCATAGACTTCTTCAAACAAAAAGTCTATGCGTGGGCGAACCGCATTCGTCGCTACAGGAGGCGATGGGATCGTTTCCAACAAAATCGCAAGTTCCAAACTGACCAAAAGAGGGTTTATAGATGTTGGGAGAATCCTCCACAAGGTGTGGTGGATGGGCGGCTTCCCAGTGCTTACGAAATGCGTGAATACTGGACGAATATCTGGTCGTCGCCTGTCTCTCACACTGAAGCCTCCTGGTTTAGTGTTGTAGATCGAGCTTGCGAGGCAATACCGGCTATGGAAACCATTTTAATCAATCCAGAAGATGTGCTAACTGCAATTAGACAGACGCAAAACTGGAAGTCACCGGGTCCGGACGGTCTGCACAACTTCTGGTTAAAATGGTTTCCAAGTTCGCATGCTCGATTGGCAGTGCAATTCCAGGATGCGCTTGAGCGGGGATCCCTTCCAGCATTTATGACAACAGGTGTTACTCACCTTCTCTTTAAGTCCGGTTGTACCACGGAACCAAAAAATTATAGACCCATCACATGCCTTCCCACTATTTATAAAGTTTTGACCTCCATAATTAGATCTAAAATTACAGACCATATAAATTCTAACCAAATTCTTTTTTCCGGCCAAACAGGTTGCATGAATGGGTCCCGTGGTACTAAGGAGCTCCTTCTCATTAACATGACCATTTGCCAACAGGCTCGTCACAACCGACGGAATTTATCGGCTGCCTGGATAGATTATAAAAAGGCCTATGATTCGGTGCCTCATACATGGCTCATGAGGGTGTTAAATTTGTATAAAATTAATACAAATTTATGCAACTTCCTTGGGTCTTGTATGGGGCAGTGGACCACTGTCCTAAGATATCCAGGTGGTACGGTTCCTCCTGATTGTGACGAGCCGATTAGAATCAAGCGGGGTATATTTCAGGGCGACAGTCTGAGTCCACTGTGGTTTTGCATGGCCCTGAATCCCCTCAGCACTCTGTTGTTGGATTCAGGGTTAGGCTACCGTCTACGGAGAGGCTCTGAGCCTATTTCTCACTTGCTTTATATGGATGACCTCAAGTTATTTGCATCGAAACAAACCGAATTGATTGAGTTGTTAAAAATAACGGAAAGATTTAGCAATTCAATCAATATGGATTTTGGTGTAGATAAATGTGCGGTTATCCATGTGAAGCGAGGGGAGGTTGCGGTCTCTGATGACATACTAGTCTCAGAGACTGTAAGGCTCAGATCCCTCTCTGTGACGGAAACCTACAAATATTTGGGTATGCCTGAGGCTCTAGGTATCATGGGTGCAGATGTAAAACGATCGTTGAAAGAGCGTTTTTTTAGCCGCCTGACAAAAGTACTTAACAGTTTTTTGTCCGGTGGAAACAAGATTCGCGCTTTTAACGGTTGGGTTATGCCTGTACTCATATACTCTTTTGGCATACTCAAATGGACTCAGACTGAATTGGACGCCCTGGATCGTAAAGTCCGAACTCTCCTAACTGCACATCGTATGCATCATCCACGATCATCAGTGATGAGATTGTACATCCCGCGGAGATGTGGGGGCCGAGGTATTCTTAATGCTAAGGACTTGCATAATCGCGAGGTGTGCAATCTCAGGGATTATTTCCTTCACAGTGATGTGGATATGCATAGGGTTGTAGTTATGGTAGATAAAGGATTTACCCCGCTCTCTTTGGCGATTGAGAACTGGCGGAAACCTCTGGTGGTAGGCATTAAGGATCGCGAGGACATATGGAAGAGCAAAGAGCTGCACGGTCGGTTCTATCGAGCCCTTCATGGGCCTGATGTGGACCGACTAGCGTCTGTGTCTTGGCTGCGCTTCGGTAACCTCTTTGGGGAAACCGAGGGTTTTGTCTTTGCAATTATGGACGAAGTTATTAAGACGAACAACTATAGGAAATACATCCTGAAGGACGGTACGGTCGACATCTGTCGGGCATGCCACCGTCCTGGTGAGTCTATCAGGCATGTTATTTCCGGTTGTTCGTATCTTGCTAACGGCGAGTATTTGCATAGACATAACCTAGTAACCAAGATCATACACCAGCAAATTGCCCTTCGATATGGACTTGTGACTCCTGAAGTGCCATATTACCAGTATGTGCCCCAACCAGTTCTCGAAAATGGTCATGCAACGCTGTATTGGGATCGATCTATTATCACAGACAGGACTATTCTAGCCAATAAGCCTGACATTGTGATAATAGATCGATTGGCGCGCCGGGCTATACTTGTTGACGTCACCATTCCGCATGACGATAACCTTGTCAAAGCCGAAAAAGACAAAATGTCTAAATATTTAGATTTGGCACACGAGGTTACCGACATGTGGGATGTCGACTCAACAATTATTGTCCCGATTGTCGTTTCTGCTCATGGGTTGATACCAAAGAGCCTCGACCAACATCTACAGAGGCTCTCAATCGGCGTTTGGGTCAGGAGTCAGATACAGAAGGCAGTATTGCTTGACACGGCACGTATAGTGAGGAGGTTCCTCACTTTGGGGTCCTAACCACCGGTGGCTTGGGTCTCGAGCCTCGCCATTGTTGGATGAATTTTTATATTTTTATATGTATTTTGTTTTTATACTATATATATAAAAATGTAAAAAAAAAAGATTTAAAATAAAGAGAAATAATAATAAGTTACTCTGGCAACACCTAAAGATCATCCTTTTGAAAAATATATATATTTTATGTTTAATATCAAATATATACACAATATTCACGATTTATATCTAAATAGTAACCAAAATTATTCTTTTCTGCAATCACATAATGTTTTATAGAAGAAATAGTGTAAATAAATAACAATTCAGCATAATAAAAAATAATAGAATGACAGTGTGTGACAACGTCAAATTTTTTTACAAAACATGTTAATAAAAGACCAAAAGGATGTTCCATAATAAAGCCAGGAAGAAACGGAACGCACATTTAACATCTCCCAGCTCGTCGAGCTCCGCGTCGTGGGCGTCGGCTTCGGACGTATTCGAAGTGACACCGGACAACGACGCGTCGAGCCAACACGGCGAGCTGCAGTCGTCCCCGCCGCCACCAAGACCTGCGCAGCGAAGAGGACGACCCCCTCCAGCGGTGGGCTTGGGACCTGTGGGGCCGAGTGTCCCGCCTACGGTCCCCGCTACCGGTGGAGTAGTGCGCCGCATGAGATGGACACGTGAAATCAATGAGAATGTCATGCGGGCCTACTTTGGGGCAACAAATGGAGGAATTAACCTCACTGCCTATCGTGTTAAAATGCTGTCTCTGTTTCAGGCTTTGGAACCAACGGTTGATGTATCATCCCAACGACTGTCGGATCAAGTGCGATTTATTCAGCGGCGTAAGTTGTTGGATGATGACACACTTGAGCGGTTGCGCACAGACTTATGTTTTGTCCAGGAAGACCATGTATCGCCCGTCAGTGGAGATCAAGCGGCAGGCCCAACACCAACACCTGTTGCTGATTTCGAGCTGACGGACAATTTGGATGACAACGTAAGTCCCCAAGATAAACAGCAACTGAGAGGAGCTTTGGAGTGTGCGATTTTGGAGTTTGCGTCTTTATCGGCGTCTTGTAGACCGCGTCTGCCACGTTTGCCAACGCATAGAAGAAATTTGGCGCTGATGGGAGCTTTGGACTCCATGTTACCTACATACTTGGAGTCCAGTCGGGATCTTGTTGATACGCACTCGATCCTTTACTGCGCGGCCGTCGCAGCATGTCGAGTGGCTAATGTTCAATTCCCAAAAGAATATAGAGCTACTCGAGGTGTTGTGACTGTGCCTGCCTGGCAGCGGAGGATAGAGGATCGTATCAACAGGGCCCGAACTCTCATCGGCAAGCTAATTTCTTTTAAAGAAGGAAACAGCAGGCCGAAGATTATGCGTTTTGTGACGCAGGCTTTTTCGGGGACCAACACAAGTCCTCGAAATTATAGGCTTTGCGTCACAGAACGCATAGACTTCTTCAAACAAAAAGTCTATGCGTGGGCGAACCGCATTCGTCGCTACAGGAGGCGATGGGATCGTTTCCAACAAAATCGCAAGTTCCAAACTGACCAAAAGAGGGTTTATAGATGTTGGGAGAATCCTCCACAAGGTGTGGTGGATGGGCGGCTTCCCAGTGCTCACGAAATGCGTGAATACTGGACGAATATCTGGTCGTCGCCTGTCTCTCACACTGAAGCCTCCTGGTTTAGTGTTGTAGATCGAGCTTGCGAGGCAATACCGACTATGGAAACCATTTTAATCAATCCAGAAGATGTGCTAACTGCAATTAGACAGACGCAAAACTGGAAGTCACCGGGTCCGGACGGTCTGCACAACTTCTGGTTAAAATGGTTTCCAAGTTCGCATGCTCGATTGGCAGTGCAATTCCAGGATGCGCTTGAGCGGGGATCCCTTCCAGCATTTATGACAACAGGTGTTACTCACCTTCTCTTTAAGTCCGGTTGTACCACGGAACCAAAAAATTATAGACCCATCACATGCCTTCCCACTATTTATAAAGTTTTGACCTCCATAATTAGATCTAAAATTACAGACCATATAAATTCTAACCAAATTCTTTTTTCCGGCCAAACAGGTTGCATGAATGGGTCCCGTGGTACTAAGGAGCTCCTTCTCATTAACATGACCATTTGCCAACAGGCTCGTCACAACCGAAGGAATTTATCGGCTGCCTGGATAGATTATAAAAAGGCCTATGATTCGGTGCCTCATACATGGCTCATGAGGGTGTTAAATTTGTATAAAATTAATACAAATTTATGCAACTTCCTTGGGTCTTGTATGGGGCAGTGGACCACTGTCCTAAGATATCCAGGTGGTACGGTTCCTCCTGATTGTGACGAGCCGATTAGAATCAAGCGGGGTATATTTCAGGGCGACAGTCTGAGTCCACTGTGGTTTTGCATGGCCCTGAATCCCCTCAGCACTCTGTTGTTGGATTCAGGGTTAGGCTACCGTCTACGGAGAGGCTCTGTGCCTATTTCTCACTTGCTTTATATGGATGACCTCAAGTTATTTGCATCGAAACAAACCGAATTGATTGAGTTGTTAAAAATAACGGATATATTTAGCAAATCAATCAATATGGATTTTGGTGTAGATAAATGTGCGGTTATCCATGTGAAGCGAGGGGAGGTTGCGGTCTCTGATGACATACTAGTCTCAGAGACTGTAAGGCTCAGATCCCTCTCCGTGACGGAAACCTACAAATATTTGGGTATGCCTGAAGCTCTAGGTATCATGGGTGCAGATGTAAAACGATCGTTGAAAGAGCGTTTTTTTAGCCGCCTGACAAAAGTACTTAACAGTTTTTTATCAGGTGGAAACAAGATTCGCGCTTTTAACGGTTGGGTTATGCCTGTACTCATGTACTCTTTTGGCATACTCAAATGGACTCAGACCGAATTGGACGCCCTGGATCGTAAAGTCCGAACTCTCCTGACTGCACATCGTATGCATCATCCACGATCATCAGTGATGAGATTGTACATCCCGCGGAGATGTGGTGGCCGAGGCATTCTTAATGCTAAGGACTTGCATAATCGCGAGGTGTGCAATCTTAGGGATTATTTCCTTCACAGTGATGTTGATATGCATAGGGTTGTAGTTATGGTAGATAAAGGATTTACCCCGCTCTATTTGGCGATTGAGAACTGGCGGAAACCTCTGGTGGTAGGCATTAAGGATCGCGAGGACATATGGAAGAGCAAAGAGCTGCACGGTCGGTTCTATCGAGCCCTTCATGGGCCTGATGTGGACCGACTAGCGTCTGTGTCTTGGCTACGCTTCGGTAACCTCTTTGGGGAAACCGAGGGTTTTGTCTTTGCAATTATGGACGAAGTTATTAAGACGAACAACTATAGGAAATACATCCTGAAGGACGGTACGGTCGACATCTGTCGGGCATGCCACCGTCCTGGCGAGTCTATCAGGCATGTTATCTCCAGTTGTTCGTATCTTGCTAACGGCGAGTATTTGCATAGACATAACCTAGTAGCCAAGATCATACACCAGCAAATTGCCCTTCGATATGGACTTGTGACACCTGAAGTGCCATATTACCAGTATGTGCCCCAACCAGTTCTCGAAAATGGTCATGCAACGCTGTATTGGGATCGATCTATTATCACAGACAGGACTATTCCAGCCAATAAGCCTGACATTGTGATAATAGATCGATTGGCGCGTCGGGCTATACTTGTTGACGTCACCATCCCGCATGACGATAACCTTGTCAAAGCTGAAAAAGACAAAATGTCTAAATATTTAGATTTGGCACACGAGGTTGCCGACATGTGGGATGTCGACTCAACAATTATTGTCCCGATTGTCGTTTCTGCTCATGGGTTGATACCAAAGAGCCTCGACCAACATCTACAGAGGCTCTCAATCGGCTGTTGGGTCAGGAGTCAGATTCAGAAGGCAGTATTGCTTGACACGGCACGTATTGTGAGGCGGTTCCTCACTTTGGGCTCCTAACCACCGGTGGCTTGGGTCTCGAGCCTCGCCATCGTTGGATAACTTTTTATATTTTTATATGTATTTTGTTTTTTAATATATATATAAAAATGTAAAAAAAAGACTTAAAATAAAGAGAAATTAAAATAATAATAATAACACCCAACAGTCACATACATAGTCCTGACCCCACATTAAAATCGAGTCTTGTGTCGTGGGTATCAGGAACTACGAGAGACTTTTCGGTCTCACAAACACCCAGACCCGAGAGAAATATTTGTGGGCCGCACAAACATTTCTCAATATATCGTCAGTTTGTTCATCGCTTTTCGAGTAATAAGGTGAACACTTTCGGCAAAGCGGAAAACGGGATGACTGCCGGCACGCAGAGACAGTGGGCTGCTCTGGTTGGGCCGATCTAAAGGAATTCATGACCTTTTAGCAGCCAAAGATTCATCATCACTGCTATCTTCGGATTCCAGAGTTGCGACCCACGTTGCGAACAAATACCTAAATAATACCTAGGACATCGTTTGGTAGGGTACTAGGTTGGCACCTATTACCCTACCCATTAGTACCAGTAGTGGATGGTGTTTTTTATTACATTGAATGGCTAGACGAGCAAGCCGTTCGCCTGGTATGGTATGGTAAGCGAACCGACCGCTCATAAACAGTAGCAAAAATTCCACTGTGCTCGCCATCCTGAGACACAAGATGTTAAGTCTCAATATGTCCAGTAGTTACTCTGGCTACATTGTCCTTCAATCCGAAACACAACAGTGCATTTACACTGCTGTTTCACGGAAGAAATAGACATTGTGGTCGTACCATGATGATGTGGCCATAATCATCTCCTTCTTCTTCATCAGTCGCAACGCTTGATTCCGGTGGAATGATTGCTAAATCTTACTCCAAGCCGTCGTCACTATCCTCAACTATTATGCTGATAACTTCTTCTAAGACCAGAAGTCATTAGTGCCACTAAAATATTGCTTGCGATTCCTATTGATTTTGTAAATAAAATGGTTATTTTTAGTACACTTGTAGCCGTTGTTCCCAAATTGGCACACCAATATTTATGTCACTATATTTTTATATACATCTAAAATAACTGCAATAAAATAACCTTAGTTACTTATTTTACGAAAATATCAACAATATTCATGATATTCGTCATCTGCAATGAAAAATAGGTACCAAATGACACTTATCTGTAGTGCTCTTCGGATAACCAATTTGAATGCATCCAAAACGAAAGATTTTTAAACAAATTAGTGTAATCCGATATTTTTCCTTAATGAACACACCTTCGACTGCACGACAAAGTAACACGATATTAACTATTGTCAAAGCTTTTTTTATCTACCCTCTTTTATTGAGTGTTCCCAAATTGGCACAGTGGTCAAGAATGGGTTAATATAACAGGTGTATGAAGTGCTGGTTGATTTATTTCAGCGTTCGTGTATGATGTTCCTGCTCGGCATGTCATTGAACACGATATATGGTTCGAACATGCTGCAAGAGTTGCGCATATTCGGCGTACTGCAGCGGTTGGCTGTCGCTTATTTAATCGCTGCTGGATTTTATGCTCTTACTGCGCCTAAGTACTACACTCCTCCAAGGGTAAGTAAATCATTTTCATTCAATTATAATTGAGAGTTAGCAACTTTAGGACCTGCCACTGCAAACATCAATTTCTTTGTCTTTTGCTCTTCTTTCGCATTCCTATATTATTTTGGGAGGTTGTAAAGGACCTAAGACCAAATTTCGTAGATATTTATGGTTTGCGGTAAACACTTACCATCAGTTAAGACGTTTGTTTTTTTGCCTAACCGAAGCAATAACATTTCATGAAATTTTATTTACAATAAAATGACAAAGCAAAACGACTAAAAGTACAGTTCTTATTTCTCTGCGCGTTGCATTGAGAGATTTAAAACAGGTTTCGTTATTGTTTAGTTTCCATACAAGAGATTTGGCAAGTAGGTACCTTAAAAATATCAAAGTGTACAAAGAATTTGGAGTCAAGGTTAAATATTACACCTATCCTTTCGCTTTTAAAATAAGAAATGTGAAACTTGTAAAGGTCCTTTCGCATACGATTTATTAAAAAAAACAAAGCTTTAACTATGGCGAGTAGCCAAAACGAGTTCATTAAATTAAGATAAAATATTAAGTGGGCCATGAAACTGTACCTCATTCAGGTACAATCTTGTATGAAGTCAGATATTTGGATTAAATCGGCGTGGTTGTGTTTGCTATACATTAGTTACTACGCCATTTCAATCGATCTAAACACAAATAATTACACTATACCTGAATTAAATATATCTCAGGATGGCGAGCGCAGTGGAATGCCAAGCATTGCTTTGTAACTCATGGTTTTGTTTGGTTTTGCTACGGTCCATGAGCGGTCATATCGCTTATAATCGCTTATAGGCGAATTCCATGCTCGTCTCATCATTCACAACAATAAAAAAAACATACATTTAATTTTGATTGTCATGTTCACTTAGCCGTACAAAATATTCCAAATACAACCAGCTCGTTATTATATACATTATTATGGTAGTAAGTAATCTGATATTTATTTATGACAGGGCGCGTGTGGCCAAGCGTTGAAAGACGTGTTATCTTGCGTGTGGTGCTGGGTGCTGGCCGCAGTGTTGGTAGCACTGCATACTGCCATCACCTTCACTATTCACCACCCGGACTGTCCAGCGTAAGTGTTATCTAGGTTACAGAGGATCTTGTAACATTCAAGATTATTCCACTGTAAAATGAGAGCATTTCGTTTTATAGCGAATTCTTGGTGTTGAGAAATTGATTGTGGAAGCTATTCTATGTGTAATATGGATTAGAATTATACATTAATTGCACTAATATATGATTTTTCACATGTCGTAAATAAAATGTTTTTTTTTAAATATCTATAACAATATTTTTTTTTCTGTTAAAGTAACAATGGTCTTTGATATCCAGAAGTTTAGCTGCTTAACTTTAACGAAATATATCGATGAGTTCAATTACTTTCAAATGGTTGGCGAATTTTACAGTTGCCCGAAGTACCAAAATTGGCGACGGTTAAAGATGAATACAATAATTTTTTTCAGTGGTTACCTCGGACCCGGCGGAAGACACGACGATTGGATAGCACCGGAGTGTAGCGGTGGTGCTGCTGGCTATATCGACCGCTTGCTACTTGGTGAATCGCATCTGTACCAACATAGTGATGCACGGAGAGTCTATGGAGGGCCGGCTACAGATCCGGAAGGGCTTTTGGGTAAGTTTTTATAAATATTATAGAATAATGTATTAAAATTATTGTTTTAGAGAAACATTTCGAAATAACCAAGGGGTTTAACATTAGAAATACATTTATTATTCTCTACAGCATTTTTGTCAGTTATAGCACTCCACACCGGGCCATATTCCATATGTTACCGAATTTGGCAGGCAAGCTTTCGAAGTAGTAGGCAACTAAGGCACTGACTGACTGACAACTTTATCACTTATTATTATAGTCGCTGTACATTACCTTTTTATAAATTGTTGTTGCATCTAATATAAACCTCGCAAATTGTATCATAATTTCTTAGTTTATGCTACTGGAAATATGATTCTTTAATTTTCACAGCGACATTTTAATTGTTTTTTTTTTATTGCAGTCAATGGCAGTGGTGGCAAGTGGAGCATGCCGTTCGCCTGATGGTAAGCGATGCGACCGCTCATGAACAGTAGCAAAACCAAACAACACCTTGATTTACAAAGCAATGCTTGGCATTCCACTGCGCTCGCCATCCTGAGACACAAGATGTTAAGTCTCAATATGTCCAGTAGTTACTCTGGCTACAATATCCTTTAATCCGAAACACAACAGTGCATTTAAACTGCTGTTTGATGGGAGAAATAGACATTGCGGTGGTACCCACCCAGGCAGCCTCTCACATATGAGAGACCTACCACCAGTAAAAGGATTTCATCTAATTCTCAACAACTAAGGATAGTCTTTACATATTCCTTGTTTTTTGCAGGTTGCCTAACATCAGCAGTACAAGCTTTACTGGGAGTCCAAGCCGGAGCTACGGTGCTTCTACAACGGTCACATAAAGCTAGGATTTCTAGATGGCTAGCCTGGTCTTTAGTGTTCGCAGTGGCCGGTGCGTTACTGGCAGGCTTTTCAAGAGAACATGGCGTAGTGCCTATTAACAAGAATCTTTGGTAAGTTGAATAGTATCAATAAAGACTTCAGCGTAATGACATGAATGTATACTTAAAAACATAATTATTCTTATCACATGAAAGGGAATAAGTGCTAATATGTAACTGTAAAATAGATTTAGCTTAACTTAACTTTTTAATCCAATAATTTTTAAAGCAATGAGCGGATTTTATCCCGGATTTGGTTTCATTTCTAAAATCCGTAAATAATCGTTTTATTTGTATGTGTAGCATTTGCAAAAACTTAAGAAACCACGATGTGGCATATGTCAGATTCATTTAATAAATCAAAATGTAAAACAAATGATGTTCTTAATAGCTTTAGTAAAAATTAAGTGGTAGTTTACTAAGTTTTAAAACCATACAAACCTTAAAATTTTGCTTTCAGGTCTATGTCATTCGTACTAGTGACATCAGCCTGCTGCTTAGTTCTTCTCAGTTTCTGCTACACCCTGACGGACGCTTGGAGGCTATGGGGCGGAGGCCCCTTCAGAGCCCCAGGACTCAACGCCATAGCCTTATACGTCGGCCACTCAGTCTGCGCCCATCTCTTCCCCTTCCATTGGAGGATTCCGAACATGCAAACCCACACTATACGGCTCATAGAAGCGGTCTGGGGTACCGCTCTATGGGTGATCATTGCGCACATAATGGCTAAGAAGAAAGTCTTTATCACTCTCTAAATTAATCCTTGTACAGACTTACTTTTATGGGATTTTAATTATATTTTAATTGATATATTTTGGTGATATATGTTTGTAATGGCTCTGTTTTAAAATTATTGAAATGGAGGAAAAAATACTAGGCAACATTGCTTGTAATATTTTGGCGTTGAAGTAACTCATGTTTTATATTATGTATTTTATTGTTTTAAGTGAATATCTAAAGTGTTTATGTATTCCATAGTCTAAGGTTTGAAATAAGACTGACCATGCATGTGAAATACAGGTGCTCTTAAATACTAGAATATTTCGATTTTTCATGTTTAAAAAATTCTCGTCTCATTTGTTTAAACAAATATTTAAAAACAAGATTCTGTTCTATTCCTCGTGATTATATAAGAAATAGACATGCCTTTAATTAAACTTTGTAAGATATGTGTTTTATTTCAATTATCTATTTATTCCCTTTTTGAAACAAGTTGCTTATTGAATCAGTAAAAAAAAAAAAAAAATATTGATGTCTCATAAAGCCAAGTAAAAAAAAACATTCAGTTAGCTAGAGGAACAATTTTGTTTAAGACACAAAAAGTACTAGGCCGACAGGGAAAGAAAGGAGGTTTCGATAATCCTATGTCGTCAATTTGCGCACAATTTCTCTGACAACAAAAAGTACTAGGGCGACAGAAAAAGGAAGGAGGTTTCGTTAAGCCTATGTCATCAATATGCGTAATATTTCTCACACCACAAAAAGTACTAGGGCGACAGAAAAAGGAAGGAGGTTTCGTTAAGCCTTAGTCATTAATATGCGTAATAATTCACATACCACAAAAAGTACTAGGGCACTAGAAAAATGAAGTTTTCGTTAAGCCTATGTCGTCAATATGCGCAATATTTCTCTGACAGCCAAAAGTACTAGGGCGACAGAAAAAGGAAGGAGGTTTCGTTATGAATATTGCGCATATTGACGCCTATGTCGTCAATATGCGCAATATTCATTTGGCAGCTAAAAGTACTAGGGCAACAGAAAAGCTGAGGAGGTTTCGTGTAAGCTATGTCATCAATTTATATATATATATAATCAATATGAGAAAATTTCTCACACCACAAAAAGTACTAGGGGGACAGAAAAAGGAAGGTCTCGTTAAATATATGTCATCAATATGCGCAATATTTCTCTGACAGCAAAAAGTACTAGGGCAACTGTAGTTAGGGAGTTCTACCCGCAGTTCGATATCTAGCGGCAATTCTTCATCTACCCGCAATTCCCCCGTCGCTAATAAAATATGTCATCAATTCAGGGAGATTATAAAACCTATCCCACCCATACTAACATTATACTAACCACCATATTAACATTATTATACTAACTTTATATTTATTAAATAAAAATTATAAGTATAGTATAGTTGTGTATATTTATCTCATTCTCTGGTAGGCTATATTTCTGAAGTTTTTTTTTGCCGTGGGTGATTTGCACACACACACTTTTTAAATAATTTGCTGGTTGTCATGTGATGGATAAGGGCAAAAAGGTAAAACATATCAGGAAAAGAAACAATCGATATACAATATTTGACGCTTTATTAGCTCAAGGGTGACAGTAAAATCCGCAATGTCATTGAAAATAATAATAAAACAAACGATTCAACAAATCATGACTCAAGGTAACAGCGAATAGTTTTAACAAAATTAAAACTATATCAATAAAATTACACTTTAAAATGAATAACAAAATGATTAGGCAGGGGCGCTATTACGGCCCGCCTTTACCGATCCATTCGAGATTAAGTGGTGTATTTTGTCATTAACTAATCATCTTACTCTCGAATGAATCTCACAATTATTGTCACCCAAAATGTGTGCGGTGCATATAGGTATGTTTGGCATTTTATTAACATTACGAGACGTGGCGTCGCGTCGTAACAAGCCCGGTGCGCAGGCGCATTGCGCTACACGCGCCAACACACCTCGACCTTCGCTCAAATCCTAATATCAAACACTCCATTTCATAAGTAAATCAAATTTTAAAATCAATATAAAATTATAAGTAACATGATATAAAATATCGCCCAATTGATTTTCGCGATGATATCAAATGTTTGTTAAAATTCATGATTATGATTGTTTTTTTTTTATATATTTTTAGAAAATTTAATAGTTCGGTGTTCTTGATAGCAGTCAGGACTTGAGCGAGGTACACATAATTTAATATATCATCTACATTAATTCATATATAAATCGTTTTCAAATAAATCACTCTTTTTTGTAGACGGTAAATGCCATATTAGGAATTGAATATATTTTTCTCTTTTAAATACTTTAATATATAATAGTCTCTATACAGTAAAGGATACTCTTTAGATATCTCTTAACACGCCTAATCTACGCTCGAACTTACCAATATTGGTAGAATCAGTAGCTGGACATGCAGGCAATGCTGTATAGGTATCCTAACGCTAATCTATAACACTAACTTGTGTAGCGATAAACACACGTAAAACAGTGTATCTTCATAAAGTCCCAAAATTTCATCTGAAAAAATCTCTTAAAATATATCTCAATCCTTACCAAAGGGCCCGCTATTGCGCGGGCGGGAACATGTTATATATTGATTGTTTCAGTGCTATATAAATATAACATTTTCCTTATATATCTAAATAGGAAGAACATTTAAAAAATGTATAAAGAGAGTTTATATTAATTGCACACACAGTAAAGTTTATACGAAACAATATGTATGGATATAGGCGTTTAGAAAGTGGAATTCAATAATCTATATACATATGTATAATATATAATATGTAAGTTTAAACAGTAACAAACGTTTCGACTTAGCTATATTTATAAATTATGCTAGCGAAAATTTATAACAGCTCATATATGTGTATATTTTGCTATTGTAATTAGTTTGTATACAGTTTGCACATAACGTTAACACTTTTATGATTAAAATAGATAAGTACTCGAGCTCACTTTAAGTCACTCATATATCTATAAAGAATGGAATGTTTAGTATATCAAAAGAATGTTAGTGAGTGGAGCCACACTGCAGCACGGCCCCTACGAGAGCAGAACTAAGCGTTGGCAAGAGCGGAATAACACCTAGGCTGACCGTTGGAGATTCTGTTTGGAACTGTGAAGTACCGACACGGAATGCGCTCGCACCGTAACATTAAATACTGCTAGCTAATCGTGTTTAGTTCGCTCGCACAGTTTCTAAGTTATTGTGTTAGTAACATTCTTTCAAGGCATGCAATTATTTTGTACTTGAGTACTTGAGCGCAGTATGATCTGACATTGAATATAGCTACTCCTCATAACGGAGATCTCAACAACGAGACCTCGCCACGGCTTCACGAGAGACTAGACATAACCGAAAACAATTGTCACGCGATCGGTCAATACATAGGGTCCTCTATCAGATAACGTAAATCTAACTTTATTTTAAATACAAAGACAAAATGTCTAAGACGATACACATGTCTCTATAAATGCAAATTCACGGAATTCAATATAAATCGATAAGACTCACGCGAGCGTACAACGTTCGTCTTACAATATTATGCTACTTAGATTCCCGATAACACAATGCCGCACCACATAACGCCAAGTTCTAGCACATAAAGTTTCACAAACGCAGCTAGTAGTAGTCGGAGTCCGGAGATACACTACACTACTTAAGTAGTCCATTAGACATGCCTATTCATTAAAACTTGATAGTCGATGTAAGACATTAGGCCGAGAACACGGACGCAGGACGTTGCACGTTGCGTTTTGCAAGTTGCAAGTTGCATGTTACGAGTTGCGCGTTACATGTTGCACTGTGCACGAGTAGAGCGAGCCGAGCACGCCTGCTGTCACATCGGCGGCATACACATCAAATGTATGCTTTGGGTAACAATTATACTTCTTATCCTAGTTGTAAAATTTAATGAAAACACGCATAAAATAAAACTTAAATACATATATAGCTATTAAAAATATATTACGAGATTTCAAACAACACGTGTAAACTATCGACACTTATCTAGGGCCCAGTAATATTCCCTGTCATCGAGTCATCGCTCGTACGTTTCTGTTGTAGAGTTGTAAAAATAAATATCTAGTGTGGCACTTGACAGTTTGTATACCTATTACCGTAACGCAGGTATAACCAATTCAGCACCACTGAATACACCTATTTACTAACATATAGTGAGCAACCATTCCACGCTGACGCATCTCCCGTCACACACTGTGGCGTGACACATTTGTAAATACATCCAAAATATACATCGATAAAATATACATTCAGAAAGGACAGCGCTATCGACAAATGTTATCGTAACGTAACGTCCCTGTCTCGCAGCGTCATCGATGTCTGATCGAGCAACACGAGTTGATTAAAAAGTGCCCGGCGGTCAAATAAACAATGAACTCGTCCACAGTGAAGTATCGATGCATTTGTAATTCGAATTCATTCAACTGAACATTATCGGAATTCATTCATAGTAAATTATTACAAACTTGATTGTTCAATCGCATCGGAACGGTTTGATCGAACAATTTGAAAATCGAATCGTTCGATACGATTGTGCAATCGAGTGAAGTGATTACATAATCGATTAATTGGGAACATTGCGAGACAGCTTACAGTGAGTCGACTCGGGCGGTGGTGGCGGCGGTCACTTGCGGGCCCCGCGCGCCACCAGCGCCTGCAGCGACGCCACCTGGCTCAGCAGACTCGCGTTCTTCTGCTCGAGCGTCTCCACCCTCTTCCTGTAGTCGTTGTTCTCCGATATCAATATCTCCACTTTTCTTTCTAATTGGTCCATGTATTCTTTCTTTTTGCGTCTGCTCTCTTGTGCTGATATCTGGAAATTAATTTTTAAATCGAAAATTGTAGTATAGTCATGCATATGTTAGATTACTGGGACAGAACATGACTAAACTTTTCAACATATCTTTACATAATTTAGCAGTTTAATAGTTTCAAATCCTCAAAACTAAAAATCACAAATATGTAGGACTTAGATGTTTACCTTATTCTTTATTTTCCTCCTGATCTTCTTGAGAGATTTCTCCTCAGCCTTTGTGAGAGGCAGACGGGTAGGAACGGGGTAACCTTCGGCGAGTAATGTGCGTTTCTCTTCCTCTGTCAGTACTAGTGTACCGGTTGACCCTTTCTGTAAAGGAAATAGTTGTTCAATTAGTAACCTCCACAGAACTGAGTGCTAGTAATCATGCAACTGAAGTATCTGTCAGTTTCAGTTCTTTTTTACTACTGTAATTTCTGGAATTAATGTTAATTTGGCAAAATATTACAAGACAGCTTCAAACCGAGTTTTCAACCAATTCATGATTTGTACGTTTGTTTTCTATAATACTGTTGAAGATCTTCACATATCACTGTTGTGTTTCGGATTGAAGAACATTGTAGCCAGAGTTACCGTACCTATTAAGACTTAACATCTTATGTCTCAGGATGGCGCAATCGAATGCCAAGCATTGCTTTGAAATTCATGGTGTTGTTTGGTTTTGCTTTTATTACCATTTTGCTCACCAATAGGCGAACGGCATGCTCGCCTCGCCATGGATTGCAATAAAAAAATGCAAAAAAAATAATTCGCAAATATTAGTTTTTCTTTTCGATTGGCTGCTAGCATTGAGATATTATATTAGAGCGGACATCGGGAACAAAATCTCTGCGTATTTTGCGTGCACACCGGTACACAGTGAAGCGAGAGGGAAGATAATGTTACTGCGTAGGGGTGACAGAGATAGAAATAAAAGGAGCGGTACATTTTGTTAGAAACTTTTCTTTGCAGTGTCCCCTGTATTGTTATTTTCAGTTAGTAAAGTTGTATTTTGTTAAATGTTTTTGTACCTAATTCAAATAAAATAAAACAAAAATAAAATAGATACTCTCTCAATGGCTGCTATTAAAGTAATCTCATAATCCCTTACCGGTTGACTGCTAATAAGCGGCGTGTTGATCGGCTGCCGCGAGTGGTGCGACACGTACAGGTGGCTGCGGCGGGAGGGCGCGGCGGGGGGCGCGGGCGGCGCGGCCGACGCCTCGTGCGCGGGCGACAGCGCGCCTTCACTGTCTGATGACGATAGTGACGACGGCGGCGTCGGGGGTAGATTGAAACCTGGAGAAGAGGGAAATAGTTGATGTTAGGTAAAAGAGATTTTCGGATTGATGGTTTCAGCTGGCCCCTTAAACTCAATGATGTATCTCTGTATCAGCCCATAAAGGTCCCACTACAGGGCACACCTCTACAATTGAGGGTACGATTGAGAGTAGTTACGCCATATAGTCCATCACGCTCCCCTAGTGCGGGTTGGCTGACTTGCATACCATAGAAATTCTTATAAATCGCTATAGTATGCAGGTTTCCTCATGATGTTTTCTTTCACCGTTTTAGTGCGCGGCGACTGCTCATGACGGTAGTAAATCTAAACAGAACCTTGAATTGCAAGGCAATGCTTGGCATTTCAGTGCGCTCGCCATCCTGAGACATAAGATGTTAAGTCTCAATAGAGCCAGCAGTTAATCTAGCTACAATATACTTCAAAGTTCAAACCAGAACACAACAGCGCATTTACACTACTGTTTGTCTTCTACTTTAGTTTTTTAGGGATGAAGTTAATGTCAATATTTATTTTGTGTTTATCACAAAAACTGATGCATACATACAGATACAGATAGAGTATCAATAGACAACAGACGAGATTAGTTCTTCGGGACAGTTAAGCTAAAATGTTTAATCGTTGCTTGTTCTTTAAGAGCGTTTATACCCTGCACGCGCTTTTTGGCTTAAAAACAGGACTTTTCAAATGAGTTAATAGCCACCAACAAACAATTAAAAGGAAAAATAATTAGTACTAACTTTAGAAAAGGTTGTCATCTAGGGATTTTGGTGGAAAACATTATAGATTGATGGATAATTTGTGAGTACTATAAGGATTACTGAACACAAGTTTCGTTATTTAGGCTTTAAATGGCAATTTAGAAGCTTAAGATATCCGAAACCACTAAATATAAGATTAAAATAAAAATATTATCAGACTAATAAGACCCTTATGGAGGGATTTTGCTGAGAAAAATAATCTTTTTGTGTTTAGTTCCTGAAAAATAAAAATTTTAACAATGTAAAATTATTCAGAAACTCTCGTCAAGAACATATTTTTTTTCACCAACTTATCGTACATAATTTTTTATAGCCATTGCATATTATAATAGAAGAACATCTTATCAATAAATTACAATTTTTATATTTCAACAAAATTAGTTTTCATGTTTTCTACAAATATTTTAAAAACCACTATAAAACACGCTGTCCGACGTGGATCAAATCAGACCGCCGCAAGGCCTTCTAGAGGGAGGACGTATCGCTCGTCGCTCCGGCCTGGCTGCAGTCGATTATTGCCGCGCGTAGTGAAAATAGCCACGCGCGGACTGCGATTACCACATCTTAGTACTTTGGTAGTAAAATATTTAATTATTTTTATTACCTACAATGATTTTGTAGTGAGTATAAATTATGTTTCAGGTAATATAATGGGATTTAATTCCGAGGCTAAATTATGTTATGTATTGTAATATAAAATTCAATATATTTCGTAATTGTAAGGGGTTGTAAGGCCCCTAACACTATTTATATTTTCGAACACGAAATTATTAATAAAACGTCCGTAGTATCTGCTGATTGAACACTGATTTGAATGCAACTTAACAATGTAATAATAACGAAAATATGATTAGTATCTAGATTTGTATTATTCTTTGCTTGCACAGTAATATTTGTCTACTTATAATGCAAATAAAATATTTTTATGATATTATATTACAGTTACATTTCAAATGAATATTTGAAGCGCACGTATCAAAGTTGTTTGAGCTGTTTGTATAGCGAGCCGACGCGGCAGCTCTACGCACACAGCTTTGGTCGCTTATGTGTGCGTGAAATTAACGAAGAAATACCTATAGTTGACTTTGCGCGCAAGGTGTATACGCTCTTAACGCTACCCAAGTAGTCTGATACTGCTATTACACTCAATCACAATATGGTTACCTGAAGCCCCTGAGCTGGATGTGACTTTGATGGATAGTTTGTTGGAGTTGAGCGTGTTGGCTAGTCGTGGCGCTGCGCTGAGGAGTAGCTGTGGCACTCCCGCGGCACCCACCTTCTGTAGCACCGCTTGTGGCATGTGAATGGTTCCTGTCTGAAATTTAAGATAAAGCATCATCATTCAAGAGTTTTCAATTAGTAGTTTGTGCTATAGGTTCATGTAAATATTGAATTGCACAATATTTCAAGTCTTGTTCTGCTCTTGAGGGATGTGAAAAATGCTTTGTTTTCCTCTCATATATTTTTTAATGTATTTATAGCTGTTATGTATACTGTTCTGCATTAGCGACAAACATTAAATTCAAGAGTGTCTGAGATATTCGTTGAGCTAGAAATGATTTGGTGTGAATTATTTGCGTGCCATTTTTGTTTTTGGCGGACAGTTGCTGCGATTTAGGGAGAGGGGGTGCGATAGATTCTAGACCGAATAAAATTAATATAATTATTTCAAAGCAGTTTAGAGATAATCTTTATACATCATGTGTTCGTATTGCTGTGTCTGTGTTATTTTATTTGAGGAAACATTATGGTGACATAATATGATCAGCAAAATTAATTACTGAGGAAACCGAAATGTTTTTTATTGCCATGAATTCCGGCGCCTTTAACCATGTGTCGTTATGATGCTATTAAGCAAGCTCGATACACAAAAACAGAGAATTTGAACACAAACTCGCCAAGACGATCAAAATACCAAAAGTTCGAATATAAAATAACAGTTACAGCTTTCCGATCTGCTAAAGATTCTTTCCGACGACATTTTTCGACGAAACTTATACACTCGACCGATGATAATTACCACGGATACACGCAACTTAAAATGACTGTGGGTATATAAAGTTTTAAATGTGCTATTACACGTGAAAGTTGCGAAGCACCGAGATCGCGGGAAACACTTGAACTGTGATGAACTTGCTTTTTTGTCAAATTAAATCGTGCCGGACTAAACTGAGACGCGTTTCGTGACTCGACAGTTTATAATTAAATATCTTTGATTTGGACAGCTTGTGGTTAGTCTATTGAGAGGCTATTATCGAGGGCATCTAACTGGTTTAGAAGATGGAAATCTCTTTATCGGTCGTTACGCCTTAGCAGAGTTTGAAGACCAATAGGGATCAAATAAACCTTTTAAAAAAACGAAGTAAACTTTAACACATTGAATAAAATGCTTGAAAAAGTTTACTAGCAGAGGTTTATCCTCTGCCGCTGATCCTAAAAACGGCAGAGAATACCGTGGTATACAGGGTATATCAAGACTGCTACCGAAAACGAAGCCGGGTGGTAGTTTAAGCGACTTCAGACACAATGCATGAGAAAAAGTTGCAAAAAAAAAGCGACAATTTTTTTTTGTAATTTTTTTCCTATGGCCATATTTGGGTGGTAAATACATTTTTTCCTAAAATAATAGTGTATGCCCTTTTATTTATAAATACTCAAGGTATAAAAGAGTTAAAATTATTATTTTAGCAAAAACTATGGATTTACCACCCAAAAACGACGATATTTAAAAAATCATAAATAATAATTGTCGCGTTTCTATGCGAAATTTTTAATTGCATTGTGTTTGTAGCCACTAAAACTACCACCCGGCTTCGTTTTCGGTAGCAGGCTTGATATACCCGGTATTTCTTATATCCCACAACATTAGAGCGGTAACGTTACAATCACCTTTGGCAAATGTGTTTAAATAATTACCGTGTGGTCAATGACGTAGTCAACGTGTGTGAGCGGGGTGCCGGGCGTGGGTGACGGAGGGCATGACGACGCTGGTGACTCGGGCTCTGACTTGGGTTCAGCCTTCACTTCCCGTGGCGGAGAGTCGCTTGACCTTCGACGACTGCTCCACGCGCTGGCTGGCATTGCTGGGTAACATTCGTCTTCCATATCTGAAAGAGAAAGAACTATCAAATGTTTTTGATGAAATGAATATTCAAGATGAATACATAGATAGTAGAGACAGTCGAATTGAGGGGAAAAATATCTGATGTGACAAATCTATCTAGAATATTAAGAATAAACAGAGGCGCAAAGATGATACATATGTTCATAAACTTAAGCCTTTTTCTTAGAAGGGGTAAGCAGAGGTATTACCAAGATACCCACGTTTCCCTTTACGATGGTACGGGTCGTATGAAATATTGAAAGGTCACATTCAAAAGTAAGACTTCAAGAATGTGAGGATTAAAGGTGTGTGATTAATATGATTACAATCCAGTATTGCCACCAATGGAGGTAAATGTAATTAATGGAAGATTGGATATTTGTGCTCGTAATTCCTAATAATATTGGCAAAATTAATTTGCTAAAATTATATGTAAGATCAATCGTGGAAAATTGCATTTCTAGTATTGCGTAACCTCGTTCTTATGAATGCTTACTTGCTATTTGTGTATTTATGTCACAAAACAAGTTCAAAGTACAACAAACACGACGACGGCATCCAAAATCCACGTTTGTTCAAGTATTAATAAGCATTTTTATTTCGCGTTTGTTTTTCGTTTTGAATTTTGATACGGATCTATATGAAAACTACTTTGATGCAAATCAATCAAAAAGAATATGAATTCTTAGAGCATAATTGTTTTAACCTACAAATGGAATTGTAGTTATGAGTCTCGTAAATCTAAGGGCACTGGTTGCGTAACCTGCGAATTACCGATTTGACTAGCAAACTTGATATGAGTCAACACTTGAAATAACTATGTTCGTAAGATTTTAATTACATCTGATTCATAGCAAACCTTCATAAATCGAGAGTTAAAATTTACTTGTTATTTAATTATCTATGCACCTATGCCGTTTCTTAACTTGATGTCTGTAGTATTAAATTGTGGTTCATTATATGAATTTATATTTCTCTTTATGCTACTATAGGTTAAAGTTTGTGATTTGATTTGGATCCCACGCACATCCTTTTGTTCAAAAAACATTTTAAACTACTTATCAATTTTTTAAAGCATTTTTTTGTTGTAGCTCCAGGTAGCTTGGAAGTGCTTCCCGTGGCATCGCAATATGCATGTGCAATGGCGCCGAACATTCGGTGGGAAGTGGGTACTCGTTGCGTGTGCATTAATGCGTTTACAGTTTTTCTGAATATATGTATGAGGATGGTGGTTAATATCGGATAGTAGTAGCTGTACTAAGTATTATTTTTTATTCAGATACATGTAAGATACTGGTGGTAGGTCTTTTATATGTGAGAGGCCGAATGGGTAGGTACCACCATGTCGATTTCTCCCGCCAAACAGCAGTGTAAATGAACTGTTGAGTTTCGGTTTGAAGGACATTGTAGCCTACTACTGGACATATTGAGGCTTAACATCTTATTTTTCATGATGGCAAGCGCAGTGGAATGTCAAGCATTTCTTTGTAATTCAAGGTAGTGTTTGGTTTTGCTGCTGTTCATGAGCGAGCATAGAGTTTACCATCAGGCGAAAGACATACTTGTCTAGCCATTGATTGCAATAAAAAATACTGTATAATATACAGATATATTATACTCATCGGTATTAATCGGTCTTAAATTATATCCCAATAAGAAATTGCCCTGAACTATTATTTATGTGTGTTTATGTGAATGTGAAAAATAATATTTTTATGTGCAAATATTATTGTAAAAAACACTATTTTAAAACTTTGCTGTATTATCAATTTAATAAATGTGGATACCTGCCTTGTAAAAGACCATGATTTACTTTTGAACAATCATGATTTATAATTATGTAGATCAAGACCTTCTAAGATATAGCCCACTGCATAAATATATTAAACTCATATCGAATAAAAATAAAATCGATTGACATTGATAGTACTCGATTACCTTTGAGAATCTCTTAAATCGAGTACACATTTAATAAATTGTTCAATTTATGGAGTTAAAATATTTTTGTAATTCGTGTCCAAAATATCTGTTAATGTGCTATAATCTTAAAATTATTATTTCGAAATAAAATACGATGCTACTCTGTACTATTAACAACAATAAATATTTTTGTTTTTGATAAACACATATTTTTGTATTAAATAAATACATTGTTGTATCCATATAAGGTTAAAGTGATATGGTAATAAATTTCACACCTTTCTTTAAGCCAGAGCAAATCACCCAGAACTTATAATTATTAAGTGTTCCATGCCACTATACTAAACTCGTCACCAGAGAATGCATGGTAATCATTGGATATAATGTTCTTCCCATACAATAGCATATATACACTGTGAACTTGTCGGCAGAAATACACAAAACAGAAGTATACTCAGGCGGCTTGGCTCATACTGGTAACCTATCTTACTATATCTCCCAGTATTTAAAATCACACATCAAATTCTGATAAGACTATGCACAAATGTTTTGCAAATGCTTTAGAATTCATCAAAGTTGTCCGGTTAAGAGCAGATTACTCCAGTATAATACAAATAAAGTGTTGAAAAACTATTTGGGCAGATGTTCTGCTGTTTGCTGAAGGAGTCTACACCATGTGTTGCTAAATACTTTTACGAATAATACGGTGTCGCAGAACTAATAGATATCGACAAAGATATTCCAAATTGAAACTAATAAATTATTTATATCTATTTTTTAAAACATTAAGGGACATTTCCAAATCCACTGAAATAAATACTTGCAAGCCATATCATTGTACAGACGAACCCGCTTGTTAACAGCTACTCTTATCTATTGGGAGTGTGTGGACAAGATCTTCTGTGAAACTTTCATCGTTGAAATCTGTTTCTTCCTCCAACCAGTGGTCTAATATTAACATTTATTTATCTTGATCTTCTTATTTGTTACAATTTCGAAACATTACTGTTACACCTCCTAGATAGGACCACACACAGTACAGGTCTGTCAGTGTTGATTAAACGTCCATTACATGTAATTAGGGAAAATTAATAGAGTTTGTGAAGCCTATTCATGTTTGAGTTATTCGGAACGTCTAAATGTCACGCGAAGTTGATTAACATCGAACGAAAGGGCAGCCAAGGACTGAAGGCTGGTTTATTTAAGGCTGCTGGATTTAGGTCATGTTTGAGCCAAATAACGTTCCATTGGAATGTTTTGTTTTATAGTCACGGGAAGAGCATATAGTCATTTTTATTCATCTACAATATTGAGTATGGATAAAACCCCTGTTTATAGAGGAGATTTCAAGTAGTGGGACGTATGTGGGCTGACAATTTGAGCTAGAAAGGTGGACAATAGATTTTATAAAGATCGCAAAAGGTCACTGGACGTAGGCGTCTTCCAACAGCAGGTTGTAGAAGTCTTTAAACCAGTTTTTATTTTATAGGGTACATAACACTGATATTTTTTTAAACTAAAAACCTTTGTTCTACCTTCGAGATGAGTCAACTTGATGAGATTGGGACCACTACCTTTGTTATAACAAAATATGTCAACTAACACATGTTAGAGTTCGCTATGCATTATGAGATCATGTACTATCTAATGAACAGGCATAGCAACCAACAATCATATAGTTGAAATTGTATCTATAAGGTTTCAATGGTGACAGAATGTACAATCATGAAATATTGTACAGAATAGCTGTATTACAGAAGTCACTGACTCACAATATTCATAATAGTCTAGACGAAAATTGTACCGACTCAAGTCAATAAAAGAGCTAAATTGAAACAAAAAGTCCATTGCTCTGTGAAAATAAAAATAGAAGGCATCATCATGACATCACCCGGCTTGGAGACGAAGATGACACAATCATCTAATGTCATCTATCATGCTTGCCTATATTATTTTGATAGGGGACATTAAGGCCCATTACGAATAGTCATGCTCAGAGCATTACAAAACCGCTGCAGACAATATTTATGATAAGGTCTATGTTGCAGATTGGGCCTTGTGTCGGAGGTACTCAACCATTACTGTTAACTTAGGCACACGTGTTAAAATTTTTATTTTTTTATTTTCGTCAATATTATCTTAGGTTATTGCAATAGCTGAAGCTACTGAAGTTAAGACATTGGTTTATTTTATGAAAATTCTAACAAACGATGATGGATGCTGAATTTTGATCAGGTTCACTATACTGTTATAGAATCGATGCAGAAGGTAATTGTAGAGTTCTTAACATAAAAGTCCCTAAAGTCGATTTGCAATTAATAGTGTATAGACGTCGTAAGAGCAAGAATTATTATTTATAAGCGGGCACAACATGTATGATATATCTTGATGTTTAATAATGATTTTGAATTCCTTAGTGATATATTGATTGGAATAGAAAGCACGTGAGGAATAAATAAATATTAGAATTATCGATGAAACTGTTGGCGATTTCTGGATTAAATTAAGATTTAAATCATACCTGAAGGCTGTTTGCAACATGTCTTTGATGGATCCTCACTTATAAAATAGCAATGAGAACCGTTAAGCATATTCATTATCGAAATATAAAAACATTTTTTAATGATCTACGAATATTTATTTATATTCTAAATTGTGTGTTATGTAATTATTATCATGTAATCAATTGCATGGAAAGTTTCTTATGTAAACTATACGATGTTGTAAAAAAAAAAAAATTAATATTATTGAAGTGTAGATTCTTTCTTGTTTTTAACTTTGTAAATTATTTCGCAAGAAATATTATCTTTACACATTCAACAAGTATATTTAAGTTAAGCATTACAAGTATAAGATAATTTATTCTTTTTAAAGGAAATATAGGTTGTAAATATAATGAGTCCTATAAAACTTGAGGATATGACTGGCAATGCGCAACCGTGCAATTACAGGTAACATTAGAAATCTGTCGTCTGTTTATATTTCCTTAACAAATATTGAAAAGGTATTCGCAATTTCATTCCGTCTTACTTGATTCATTTTACTTGATTATACGAGTCTTGTAATTATAGAACTATGTGAAATTTTAACAAAATGTCATTTATGTTATAACATTGACTGGGAAAGCTATGTAAATTAATTTCCACTTCTACCTGGTCCATGCACTTTGGGAAATCGTGGTAAATTTTATGTAAACATGGAGTTTAGCCCCATTTACTGTCACAAGTTGCGATTATCGTAAAGATATAAAAAAGTTACATTGTGTAAACATAATGTCTAACACGATAATTTAATGGCGGCTATGTTATGCGAAAATAATATACGATTCACGCGGCAAGAAATCATCCTTTAAGTTATAATTTCTATAATATTTTGTACCGTATTTCATTCAATCTCCTACAGGCTAAGCCTACACAATATCAGATTGTTGACCGTTGACCCTGTTTGTTAAATTTACGTTTACTATGTAGCATAAGTTCTTCGGTAACAGTTCAGCACGTGCTGAATGGCACAGCTTTATCTGTCACGGTCCGGATACCGTCATCATGCAGATAAACACCAACTTACGATCACTGTTGCGGATATTGTGGACAATTATTTATAAGCGGGGACAACATGTATATCTTGATTTTTAATAATGAATGATTAAAAATCCTTAATGATATATTGATTGAAATAAAAATCAAAGCAAATTAGAGTTTAAAATGGTTGGATTCATGAGCTTGATCAGGGAAGTAAACGCTTAGATATTGTAGTGGGATTATCGTGCAATAGCATTCTTATTATCATCTTTATTAACCGACTTCAAAAAAAGAAGGAGGTTCTCAATTCGACTGTATGTTGCTTATTTTTTTTTATATTTGTTACCTCGTTTCTCTGTACTGTGTGAACCGATTTCGACCATTCTTTCTTTGATTGAAAGCTGATGCTTGTCATTTGGTCCCATAAAAATATGGTGAAAATCTGAGCAATATCTTCGGACCTGGAGAGGGGAACTCCTTAAAATTAAGTAGGATTCCAATGGTTCTTTTTGCATTAGGTTCATTATAAAAGTTAATTTACAGTGAGAGAGGAAAAAAGGGGTGGGGGTGAGGGGGGGGGGGGGGGTAGGTGATAAAATTAAAATACACGTAAATTCTAATATCTTCGGCAGGATTTAACCGATTTTAGTGATTTCTTTTTCATTGGGAAGAATGTATTGACAGGTTGATCTCAGGAACACAGCATGGAGATCTGATGATCATTTTCGGACCTGGAGTGTAGAACTCTTCAAACTTTAGTAGGATTCCAATGATTCTTTTTGCATTGGGTTCAGTATAAAAGCTAAGCTACAGTGGTGGTGGGAAAAGGGGGTAGGGGCAAAGGGAGGGGGGGGGGAGAAAAAATAATAAACATATGAATACTCCAATATCTTTGGCAGCTTTTAGCCGATTTTAGCGATTTCATTATCATCGGAAAGAACATATTTCTTGTGGGGACCAAATCTTCTTCATTTTGATTCCTATCAACACTAAAAAGATAAAAATAACTAAAATTTTTAATAAAAAAATAAAAACCGACTTCAAAACAAAAAACCGCTAAAAACCAAAAAATAACTAAATTATAAGTACCACTGCAAAGCAAAAAAATAATATTTGTTTCATGGAACTTGCGCTTGTTGATTAATTTGCTTAATGACTTGACTAGCCAACAAATCAAAATATATGCATAACATATCGAAGGCGGGCCGCCAAGTACCAAACATGTAGGACCTATGCCTTATATTAATTTAAATATCTATATGTTTGGTACTGGGCGACCCGCCTTCAATATGTTATGCATATATTTTGATTTGTTGGCTAGTCAAGTCATTAAGCAAATTAATCAACAAGCGCAAGTTCCATGAAACAAATATTATTTTTTTGCTTTGCAGTGGTACTTATAATTTAGTTATTTTTTGGTTTTTAGCGGTTTTTTGTTTTGAAGTCGGTTTTTATTTTTTTATTAAAAATTTTTGTTATTTTTATCTTTTAGTGTTGATAGGAATCAAAATGAAGAAGATTTGGTCCCCACAAGGAATATGTTCTTTCCGATGATAATGAAATCGCTAAAATCGGCTAAAAGCTGCCAAAGATATTGGAGTATTCATATGTTTATTATTTTTTCTCCCCCCCCCCTCCCTTTGCCCCTACCCCCTTTTCCCACCACCACTGTAGCTTAGCTTTTATACTGAACCCAATGCAAAAAGAATCATTGGAATCCTACTAAAGTTTGAAGAGTTCTACACTCCAGGTCCGAAAATGATCATCAGATCTCCATGCTGTGTTCCTGAGATCAACCTGTCAATACATTCTTCCCAATGAAAAAGAAATCACTAAAATCGGTTAAATCCTGCCGAAGATATTAGAATTTACGTGTATTTTAATTTTATCACCTACCCCCCCCCCCCCCCCTCACCCCCACCCCTTTTCTCCTCTCTCACTGTAAATTAACTTTTATAATGAACCTAATGCAAAAAGAACCATTGGAATCCTACTTAATTTTAAGGAGTTCCCCTCTCCAGGTCCGAAGATATTGCTCAGATTTTCACCATATTTTAATGGGACCAAATGACAAGCATCAGCTTTCAATCAAAGAAAGAATGGTCAAAATCGGTTCACACAGTACAGAGAAACGAGGTAACAAATATAAAAAAAAAAAGCAACATACAGTCGAATTGAGAACCTCCTCCTTTTTTGAAGTCGGTTATTTTAAATCTTTTTTTTACGTTTATATATATATAGTAAAAAACAAAATATGTACATATAAAAATATAAAAAGTTATCCAACGATGGCGAGGGTCGAGACCCAAGCCACCGGTGGTTAGGAGCCCTAAGTGAGGACGCCTCACAATACGTGCCGCGTCAAGCAATACTGCCTTCTGAATCTGACTCCTGACCCAACAGCCGATTGAGAGCCTCTGTAGGTATTGGTCATATTATCTTTATCATTATTATCATAATTAGCTTACCGTAGTCTGCTGTTACTCATGCTTCTTCAATTCTGCCGAGAGGACAGTAAGGCAAAGACGCGCATACTTTTTAAATTACTGATCTGGAATGTACGCTAAACATTTCTTTCTATCTAGGTTTCATAAATGCAGTATGTTCTGTTTTTAAATCGGTCATTTAAAAAAATGCCCGCCTTTCGATTACTGTTCTGAGTTCTCTTGATTACCACGACAGAATTGATCACCACTGACTGACTACTGCTTTTTTCATTCAAAAAGGACTGTCATTCCGAGACCCACCTCTACAATGCTATTTTCACATTACCAATCCATATGCATCCAGTATTATCTATGATGTACATCGGATATGATTAAGCAAGCAAACAATATTGTTAAATTAGTGTGTCAGTATAACCAAATAAGATACAAGAAACTACAAAATAAACGGAGTCAAAAAAATATTTTATAAATCAAATATAATAATATATGGGGGCTCGACTCTCGAAGTTGAAGACGAATATGTCTATTTAGGACAAGTGGTCCGGTTAGGCAGGTCCAACTTCGAGAGAGAGGTCAATCGGCGAATCCAACTCGGTTGGGCAGCGTTCGGGAAACTTCGCGACGTCTTCTCGTCCAAAATACCTCAGTGCCTAAAATCGAAAGTCTTCGATAGTTGTGTGTTATCAGTGATGACATACGGCACCGAGACGTGGCATCTCACTGTGGGCCTCATTAAAAGGCTCAAAGTCACTCAACGAGCCATGGAGCGGGCTATGCTCGGTGTTTCCCTACGAGATCGAATCAGAAATGAGGAGATCCGTAGGAGAACCAAGGTTACCGACATAAATAATAAATAACACCCAACAGTCACATACATAGTCCTGACCCCACACTAAGATCGAGTCTTGTGTCGTGGGTATCAGGAACTACGAGAGACTTTTCGGTCTCACAAACATCCAGACCCGGAAGAAATATTTGTGGGCCGCACAAACATTTCTCTCGGTGCGGGGATCGAACCCGCGGCCTCTCGTTTCACAGGCGGCGTCTAACCAACTGCGCCACGGAGGCTGTCGAACATAGCCCATAGGATTGGCAAGTTGAAGTGGCAGTGGACCGGACACATAGCTCGTAGAACCGATGGCCGTTGGGGCCGAAAGGTTCTCGAGTGGAGGCCACGTACAGGCAAGCGAAGTGTCGTACGCCCGCCTACAAGGTGGACGGACGATCTGACTAAGGTCGCAGGAAGTCGCTGGATGCAGGCCGCTTCCAACAGGTCATTGTGGAGATCCTTGGGGGAGGCCTATGTTCAGCAGTGGACTTCCTGTGGCTGATATGATGATGATGAATAATTTATAAAACTTATCAAAGAAGTACTAACTTTATAATGCCGAAAGCCGTAAACATTCAAGGTTGATTGAAATGAAACATGAAAGTATGCGAAAAAATAAAATATTGGTTTTGCAAATGCCAAGAGTCGTGATGTTTGAGAGGTCAATCTTCACACTATAGGTCAATAGGTTGTTAATACCACCAGACTTAGCACATTACTGTTTCATATTCATATTCCCAATTCCGGTTATTTATTTAACCTTTCGTTTAGAATATAAAGGTACACAAAGCCGAATGAATTAAATAAGCTTCTTTGAATTAATAAATGTGTATGGTTTATTAAAATAAAACTTATTGTCAAAATCTGGTGAGCTGTAACCCACGGAATAGGCTTTTTTATTTAATAATTTTCTGATTACTGTGTGTTTTAAGCGACTCCCACACTCTTTAGTTATTATCATTAAAAGTCCTATTGGGTTCACAAATATTGAACTCAAATGCAAAATCCATTTCGTAAAATCGTATAAATCCATTGAACTGAATTAGATAAATAAATGCTTTAGTTAAGTCAGCTAATTTTGAATATGCCTTGCGTCTAACAATCATTGTATATTAATAATAATTAACACCCAACAGTCACATACATAGTCCTGACCCCACACTAAGATTGAGTCTTGTGTCGTGGGTATCAGGAACTACGAGAGACTTTTCGGTCTCACAAACACCCAAACCCGAAAGAAATATTTGTGGGCCGCACAAACATTTCTCTCGGTACGGGGATCGAACCCGCGGCCTCTCGTTTCACAGGCGGCGTCTAACCAACTGCGCCACGGAGGCTGTCACATATGTATAGTATGTTACAAAATTTAAACAAAGCCCGAAGAATAGACTTAGTATGGAAAAATAAGAAACACATTGTATTCGAAAGCGGAAGCGTGGTTCTTCGGGCCGGTGTCGTCTGCGCGTATGTGATTGTGATTTAATCTCGTTCGGAAGTCACTTGTTACTTGTTACCCGTACCTTGTCTTGTAGGACTGTCACTATCCACTTGTATGTCAGTGGTAAATTTCACAGAAACCCGTTGCCAATGGACTTTCTAATCTTGAATATTCATTTGGTTTTGATATGCACTCATTTATGAATGGAGGATTTTAGTATGGACATTGACTGATTTTGAAATTCGGGTTAAAATTTGGATGCTCTACTCCTAAAATGGCGAGATGGAAGCCAAAAATATTCCGTTAAAAAGCATAAAACCTTTTCAAAATCGTAAAAAAATCTACAAGTCATAATAAACCTAATAAACAATAGACTACAATAAATACCTGTGGGAATCCTTGGGTGAGGTTATCAAGGGCCTTTCTGTGACCGAAGATGACGAAGCAGGATTAGCAAAAGGAAACTGTAATCTAGACCTAAACTAAACGTCTTAATACCTGGTAAATATAGCATGTGTAGACGAAACATAGTTGCTAATTATCTAGTGCAATGTACAAGAGCTCAAGTTAATGTCAAGAGTTATCTCGTCACACGTGGAGAACGCAGTTTCAATGAACGGGAAGGATAAATGCGCACGAGACGTATTGTTCTATAATTGTACAGTTAGCAACATAAGTCGCTGAACACTTGACATTTTTTGATAACATTTTTATGAATTAAAATTTGTACGTACTACTATCATATAACCAGGTATAACCAGGTAAAGTCATCTATGCCGAGAAGTGCCATACGATATTGAAAATAATTATTATTTTGGATGATAAGACAATTTCAAATCTCGTGACTGTGTAGCGACTTATGTTGCTGACTGTACATATTAATACCAAAATGTACCCACGTACTTACTACTTATTATTGATACGAGATTTTGAGAATATAGTATTTGAATATTCATTAAAACTGCCAGAGATCTCTTCACAATAAACATAACATATCAAAGCACACGTGTAATATAGATAAAATAATAGAATACAAACGTCATTTTCTCGAAATCCATTTGATATAGTTGATACAAGTTGGCATAATCATCCAATTGCGTGTTAAAGGGATCAAAAGAAAATTGTTAGATCACCAGTACAGTAAAACACAATATTAGTGTAGTCCTAACATCAATATCTGAAAATTAGCCGAGTGGGGGAAAGTAAGAGGAATCGATATCACAATTGGTAGGATGAAATTGGAAATGTTTATGTTCTACAAATGGCTGGTATAATACGCGTATGATAATAACAAATATACGTTAAGAAATACAATAATAAAGCATCGATTACTTTCATAACCGGGGACAATAATAATGTAAGAAGTTCAGTACAAAACGTATGTTTAAATGCGCATAAACAATTTATTTGCAATAGTATTTATTTTAATTGATATTCTAACAATCTTGTAAAATATGACTTAAGTGAATATCCTACTATTATTTATATAAATCGAATTACCACGATTTGCGCATCAATGACATACACATATGTTTCTGTCATGAGAGGAATTGCAACTATTCAAACATATTATCTGTCCTAATTACGTCTATAAAATAGATAAGCAAGTGCATCGTTAACCTACTGATTTAATACTATTATATTATTATGTAAATATGTCAATATCAGATTGTGATTCAGCAGCGGCGTGCACAGGATTATTCATGTCCATCTTCTACGGCAACGCAGACAAAACAGCGATCGATCGTCGCGGCGGAAGAAATTCTAATAAGTCAAATAAAAAGAACTCACCTAGTCAGCTTTCAATTTTCACATATTCAAGGTTCCGGTTAGTTGAGATTACTATACCTATCCCGATGTAAATAAACGCAAGATTTCGGCCACCTCATTCATTTGATAAACATACATTTTTAACACAAACCTCGCAATCAAATAACATTTAAAATAATAAACAAACACACTAGTAAAAGCAAATGACTACAATTAATATCGAAACTTAGTAATAAACTGTTAAATGTACACACTTTCAAATGTTAAAATGAAAAATCCGTTAAGAAATATATATTTTTTTTTACAAAAATAGTAAACAATGCAAAAACTCATAAAAAAGCAAAATGAAAAACACAAAACATTTCTATTTAAACAAATAAAACCTTACTAACCAAAAATGCATAATGTGCATAGGTGATTTTTTAGATTCCAGCCTATTAATTTTACTCGGATTATAGGCAACGAACATTTACGATTACTCCCGACAACTGCCGAACTCCCGAGGCCTGCCGCAGGAGTCGCGGCTTTCAATATTCATGGGTGTGTGCGTTTGCGACTGTGCACGGACACCAAAATTACTACACACATGCAAACAAATGTAATGCGGGACGCTTCGGCATGACTTGGTTGATTAGGTACATTAATTTGCTTTGCAGCGCCTCTTGCTTTTCGCGTGGCAACCATAATGTTTGCGTGATTGCAAATAGGTGCTATTTTTAAAATATTAGGCGTTTTTAAGTTGTTATATTTTGTTTATTCATTTATTTAATATAAATTAAAGTCATCTAAAACGTACGAACGTTATAATAAAATATCTGTGAATGGCAAGTAAAGCACTGCATTTCTGCCTACAAGGAGTGCACGCCCCTGTGATTCAGCAGCTTTTGAACGGCTGTGGAAGTCCGTTCGACGCCATGTTGACTGCCGGCGTCGCTTCAGCTGATTGTCACATGCCAGTAAACGTTTGGCTCATAAATTTTAATTACTACTTATTCCTGATTAGGCTGTATAGGGGACTTTCGTATTTTATAAAATTTCCTAGGTACTGGTAAGCTGTGTCTTTTATCTTTTTATTGAATTTCGTTTTAAGATCTTAAAACATTTGAATCACGATTTTTAAACTGATATGGTTAGGGTATGTTTTTTGTCGTGAGCAGAATTTGTGCACGTTGAAATGAAATGAAATGTATTTGAAATGAAATGTATTTATTGGTCACATAGGCAATTTAAAAGCTCTTATGACAAGTCAATACACATAGAACTTAATCTCTATATACAATACAGGGTATATCAAGACTGCTACCGAAAACGAAGCCGGGTGGTAGTTTAAGCGATTTCAGACACAATGCAACAGAAAAAGTTGAAAATAAACGACAATTCTTTTTTTGCAATTTTTTTCCTATGACCATATTTGGGTATTGGCATATATTTTTTCCTAAAATAATAGTGTATACCCTTTTATTTATAAATAATCTAAAGTATAAATGAGTTTAAATTATTATTTCAGCAAAAACTATGGATTTACTATCCAAAATGACGATATTTAAAAACTCATTAAAAATAATTGTCGCGTTTCTTTGCGAAATTTTTAGTTTAATTGTGCTTTTAGTCACTAAAACTACCACCCGGCTTCGTTTTCGGTAGCAGTCTTGAGATACCCAGTATATTTCTTATACTTAGTATTACTTATTTTAATTTCTTGGTTGAATTAATATATTTATGTTATTTTTTTATTTTAAATTAATTTTATTTTTATTTAGAATTAGTTTTATTTATTTGTATTAGTTTTTATTCCTATTTTATTTAAAGTATTAGTTATGACTTTATGGTATTTTTCAAATAAATACACGTACGAGTACGTTACGATGAAAGGGTAGCCAATTGTCACATTTGGGACACAAATATAAGTTTACCAAAATAAATGGAATCCATTATCTATTTCCTCGGGGACCCATGTACAAATATTAATAGTGAAGTGAATTTATTTAAATCATTTGAGTATTGCAAATAGGCATAGCCAGACAGAGGTCAGAGGATCTTAGGGCATACAAATTTGACTCTTCAAAGTTATGTGTGAATCTATAATTAATTATCTCTTGAGTTATCTATGAGGGAAACATTGCATCGTAGGAAAATCTAGACTTATCTATAATAATTACGACGGTATGTGAAGTCTGCCAATGTGCATTAGGCAATGGTCTAGTGCGGAAATTCAAAGCCTTATCCTTTGCTCAAATTTTACAATAAGAAAAATATAAGCTGAAATATTTTGCAACAATATACATACAATAATCATGTGTCGTAGACTCTAAGTATTTGTGAATTAAAGGTGTTAGAGAAATATTTTATTTACACCCTCAATACAGGATAGCCGTGACAAAGATTAATCTTATTACAATTCAGGATTGTAAACAATGATTGACGCTGTATCTAATGCAAGTACAATTAGTAAAATAGGTCAATCTGCAATAAAATATTATCATTTGAAGAGAATATTAACCATAGTCGAGTATCCTGTTATATGCGCTCAAATGTCCGCAAGGCCAATAATTGCTCGCTCATACGACTATAAATATCCCTTCACAATGACTGCAAATGCATATCACTATAACATATTGGGACATAGTTTAGACCGAGTTACATCATTCAACAATAATATAGATAAAATGACGCCATGTTGCACACAGGGTTGCCAGCTGTGAAAACTATTTCACGGCCGCGAATTTAATTTAGGGCGACTGTGAATGTATTTAGATGTTGGATAAGTTCTTAGTTTAATTCCATAACTATTCAAAGCTCAAGATGATGACATTTATGTTACAAAGTAATCAATTCTTCATAAAATTTCTCAACGATATATTTTTCTACATTAAAATACTACCTTATTTTCTGGTAAATTAAGACTAGTGATTTCAGCAACATGTTACTTTTTTCATACATTGTTGATTGGAATAATGAGGGCCACATAGATTTTTTGCTTCAAAACATGCTGTTTACGCGAATATGAAAATAATATCTACTAGGAATGCAAAAAAATATTTGCTAACTGAGTGCAATTAATTAGGCTTGTTGTTTTCAAACCTTCGCAGTAAGCAGAAGGTGGTATTAATATTATTAAGTAATCTTCATTATTGCGATCTGGTTTAAAACTTAAATGTTTTAAAAAAAGTGAAATAAAATCGATACTCTAAAGCACATTGCGTTGATAATTTTGACGTTATATTGATCACAAGACCCAGATCGCATTGGGTCAACTTCGGCGAGAAATCCAAAACCCTCTCCACCTTTTTTTTTAAATAAACAATTTTAATTCTACGTATATTTACAACCTGCTCTGACAATAATACTATTTAAGTCACAATGATAACAATATTTAGCGCCAAGGGAGAGGTTTGCCATATAATTAACTACCACAATAGGTCCCACATATAAAATAGTTCAAAAAACAATAAATTGAGTGAAAACCCATATAATGCCCATTACAATGGTGTAGGATTATGCAAATATGTATTTAAATTTCAAGGACTTTATAAGGTTAATGAACATTTAATTATAAGCGAAATCGCTCAACGTAAAACGACAATGCTTTACTATATTCAAAACATTATCTTCTGTTTGCGTTTAATGAAACCAGCTATTTAACGGAGGTAAAATATTGCTATGACTTAATTAAAACATATTATTCCCGTGGCAAGTTACTTTATGTTTTTAATGGTAGACTAACAAAATGGAATCGTACGCCAATTCACGGTGAAACATGGCCTATTTATGGTAACAAATAAATTATTATATCCAGCATTTGCAATACAATCTTCTGGAATAAGTAGTTAAAAGGTATAATAAAACCACCAGGGTCATGGGTGGATCTTCTGAATCTATACATTGAAAAATAATTACTTAAATAACGTCAAACCATCCTAATGCAATATAATATCTTATTTTTGATTAAAATGCCACCTTGTCAAATATTTTTTATGGCTTCATTTATACAATTTATAGATTCGGCTAGACTTTTAATTCAAGAGGTGATATTTCATCATCGTATTGATTAAATTCGCATAAGGCAAAATCTAATAACCATTAAGGAACAATCTTAGACTCCTAAAGTTGGGCAAGATGCGATTTTGTATGGAAATTTACATATATAGATATAATGCCAACAGATCCTGTCACACAGCATTGTCTAATTCTCCCGTCAAATAGCAGTGTAGTAGCAATGTTGTGTTTCGGATTGAAGGACATTGTAGCCAGAGGAACTACTGGACATATTGAGACTTAACATCTTATGTCTCAGGATCGCGAGCGCAGTGGCATGCCAAGCATTGCTTTGTGATTCGAGGTGTTGTTTGGTTCTGCCACTGTTTATGAGCTGTCGTATCGCTTACCATCAGGTGAACGGCATGCTCGTCTCGCCATTCATTGGAAAAAAAAATCAGCTAGAAAATTCTAGAGACTTACCGTCAACTTTGGTATGGTGTGGTGACGGTGGTGCTGATTCGACATCTGAGTGTAGGCTGTACGAGTGTTCTGTCTTGATGGGGGCTGCTCCAATCGCTGCGTCTGTCATTAGTCTGTCCCGGAGTACCACGCCTGCCTTCGCGTCCCTTTCGATCAGCCAGTCGGTCATCTCTGTGTCTTCGTCCAATACATCTTGCATCTCCTGAAAAGAAATAACATAATTAGTTTCTGAGTTTTGTTTTGAATTACTTGAATTTGCTGTTCAGGGACGTATATGGGTTGATACAATAAAGTAAATTACAACAGTTCAAGGTAAGGTAGTTTATAGATTATGAAGGAGTAACGTTCAATAAACTTAAAGTTTGCATAGTTCTTAATTACTGTTTTTTTATTTCATAAAGGCATTTGTTGAACAAAAAAGATGTGTGTATCTTTTGGATAACATAATTAAATTAAATGACAAGACAGCACCTGTGCACCATCCAACTTTCAAGCGAAATGTAGGCACTTTACCGTCTCGGTATAAAAAAAACGGCCAATCAAACTTTTTGGATAAATCGTTACGTATGTTTTTCAGTAAATTAATACATGCGGTAATTTGTTGAAAGGTTTATTCGTTACTCAATAATGTTGAAACAACAAAACCGAATAAAATAAAACTTAGCATCCGAGAGCTAATAACCTAGATTCGGGTTTTTTATTGTATTCAAACCTGTTCGTAGTGTATTCGATATAAGCACTAAATGTCCGTCGAAAATTGACTGTATTTATATTATTATATTATCCCAACATTTTTGATAGAACTACCGATGATTCTAGAATGTTATTTTCTATTTTCCCATTGGAATTACTTTCAAGATTCTCTTACTTGACAACGTTTGCCGCGGTATTCGCACAATCATTTGCAGATCATAGAAACGAGATAGCTCACATAGAATTTCCTTTGGAACGTAAAGCCTATTCTGCGGACAGATAAATTAACGTCACATAACCATTTAACCTTTTCATGTTGCGGACACAAGTGACAAATAAAGGGATAAGGGACAGTGAAATGAGGGTACGTCATCACAAAATATTATTAGAAAGCGGAATGCATCAATCAGTTTTACTTTTTACTCGCAGACATTAAGTAATAAAAAAACTAAAAGCGGTGTTTTTTTAATGAAACTCACAATACGATGATGATAAGTTATCGTCATTTTTTGCTATGTCTGACATGTTCAAAGCACAGCTAGTACATGTTGAAATTAGCGGATTCCTTTACAGTAAATTTTCCTTATAAGGGAGGGAATATTCGTTCAAAGAAATTAAATGTTCGTTTCAAAATATTGGCAACCAAATTTTATATTACCAACGTTATAGTTTTACGGTCACGTTTAATTTGTTCATTGCGTATTCGTTTGATGCTAAAGCTTTAAAAATAGATGTGAGCATAGTTGATGTATCTGTGGTTTTATGTGTTCCAAAATCAACCACTTATATGGTCTTCATTATAATAAAACTATAGATGATTAAAGCACAGTAAATCAAGACAATTATGGCGGAATCCATGGATTTCTCGTTAACCTTTTCCCGTCCACTGCGAACGTAATCAACTTATAGCGTAAATGTCGCGTCAAGATGGATTTGTGTGACTGCTTTACAACATTTGTACGTTTTAAATATTTATTTATACAAACTGGAAGTTACTATGGTGGCATAATAAAACACCTGCATAAATTATCGTGGATCTTGAATACGAGTAATGAAACTCGGATTTGTACATCGATTACAGTGTGTAATTACGTTTGGGCATCCAAGATTGGCTTGATTCAATATAGAATTATCTTGATTCGTTCCATCAAGCTTTAAATGTGAAATTTAAATTATGAATGACTTTTAAAATCATTTATGTTTATAATCATTCAAATAATGTACTTACTTTAAGTATACTCCGGAAAGCGAAGAATTTCAATGCAATAAAACAAAGAAGAACCGAAAGGCGGCTAAATTTGATAGTGGTTATTGCCTAGATACAGCCTTTGAGTTCGCTCTATCACGAATGCAACAATCATTTTACATTTTCAAATTATTTGAATAACAGTATAAAACATTAAAAATGGAATAAAAAAACTGCTAGTACTGCTTTTGTCTGGGCAAATAATTTCAGAAACCACACCAAATAAAATCAAAAATAGAACAATCATAATCGGCGATGTATATTGCTTCATATTCTTAAAAGGAAACAAAATCATACAGCCTAAGAATTTAACATATTTAATAAATACAAATTATTCGGCTAGTGATAGTGACATATCGAGTTATCTGTATCGGATGGCTTCCCGCAGGGCCACTATTAATTAGTATGGCTTGTAACAAATGTATCTGAATATTATGTTTGCTATCATATCTCTAGATACGTAATGTCGAGATACTGGCCGTTGCGAAACTGTACGACATTAAATAATATTTTATTATCATTGATGTCAATAGATGTTGCATCACGGAGATTTATTTTACTTTACTTCTCCGTCTTCATGTTATATAAAATTATGTAAGGACTTATTCTGTTGCTATTCCATTATTATAATTCGATATATTTTTTACCGTTTATATTGTAATAAAATGTTGTTGTATTTGATGGTTAGGGTAATGCTCTCCAGATAGGGCATCCGCTGATATATGATCAACTACCAAGCCGATATAGTTATATGTGTATGTATATCGACTCCCCAGTTAAAGCAATGATGCCAGGTGGTTTAAAACCATTCTGTTTTACTCAAGTTGAACCCGAAATGCGACACATCTTCGTGGATCACTATGGCCTAACCATCACATCGTGTAAGTATATTCGGACGGATATGAGACTCCTGCTTCATTCTGTACCGTTTCCGGTTATTGTTGTTCTATTCCTATAATATTTTGTTCTTGTTTATTAAAAATATTACGGTGTCACTATTCAATTCGTTATTAGAACACCAGCGAAGATAACAAGATATTCGATTTTATAATCGTACTCATATAAGCACCTAATTTTCTATTCCTAATTCGCGGTAATCAGCCAGTATTTAATTTTCTGATGCAAAATCATGACCCCCGCTTCAAAGAATAGCACTAAAAGGCACATTAAACAGTGTTTATTTATAATACAGAGTTCAATATCACAGGCGATTAATTCGCACATTCTCTACATAGCCGCAGTGTCCGTCACCTTGGCCGCGCTATAGGCTCCAATAGATGCGAGTGAACGAACGGCCGTGGTCGCTCCGCCGAACTCGGTCGCCGACCCCGCACATACGTCGACTGCTTGATGAGCTTCCGAACTGGCAGCCTGGTCGATGACCATAGACAAACTCATTTGAATTTCGAACCCTGAGCCTATTTGAAAGGAGTTCGTTTGTTTGACGGTTTGCTAAAGTTGTTTTTTTTTTGCGTTTTATTGTTACGTGAATATAATCGGATTTATATAATTTATGGAGTTGAAAATATTAAGTGCGTAGCCTTTTGATTTGCCAAGACCTAAAAATTATCAGTTGGAAAATCCATTAATAGTTATATGCAATTTCATATTTGCATATAACTTTTGTCACACAAAAATAAATAAGTATTTATTGTCATTAAATTAATTTAATTGGAAAAGGAAGCCGATAGGAGGATTCAGTTGGTCTGGGCAGTATTTAGGAAGTTGTACCATATATTTTCGTCGGATATACCACAGAGCCTAAAGAGTAAAGTGTTCAACCAGTGCGTCCTCCCTGTAATGACGTACGGAGCCGAGACGTGGACACTGACTGTGGGGCTAATCCACAAGTTAAAGGTCGCTCAACGTGCGATGGAAAGAGCTATGCTCGGAGTCTCTCTAAAGGACGAAATTCGAAACGAAGTGATCCGTCAGAGAACCAAGGTAACCGACATAGCTCTGAAAGTTAGTAGGTTGAAGTGGCAATGGGCTGGCCACATATGTCGCAGAACGGATAACCGCTGGAGTAAGCGTGTTCTGGAGTGGAGACCGCGTCTTGGCAAACGTAGCTTGGGACGTCCTCTGGCCAGATGGCGGGATGACTTGCAGAAGAGGGCCGGCAAGAACTGGATGCGTAAAGCTACAGACCGGGCTCTGTGGTGTACCTTGGGAGAGGCCTATGTTCAGCAGTGGACTGCAACGGGCTGATGATGATGATGATATTGTCATTATAATAAATTTCCATGAAATTGTTGAATTGCGTTTACGGGTGATATGCTGTGTTCGTCCCTTTGTATTTTAGCGCCAAAATATTATGTAAGACGTATGGGGCAATCAAAGTGACTTTATTATGGGAAATACCAAGTTGTTCGGACTATGGCAAGCGTGATGGTAATATTAATTATATTCTGTATGAGAGTTCTTTAAACTTTCGTGAGTCGATACCCTGATGTGAATAACAAACATACGTTTTCGAAGGATTATGTACATCTAAAATCCGTTTTGGTTGTTAAATTTTATGACAAAACCATTTGTGTTTTATTTATAGCGGCTAATCGTTTTTTTCTTATCTTTATCGTGTAATTTTATAGATAGAAATTGTTATTTTCAATTTTTTCGCTACATGTTTGAGAATTCCAGTCTTCCTGTTTAAAAGACTTTGTAGCCAGAGTAACTATGAGATATATTGAGAATTAATATTTAATGTCTTAGGATGGCGAGTGTACTATAAAGCCAAGCATTGCTTTATTAATAATCTTTTTTTTTATATCACTACTGTCCATAAGCGGTCTGCGGTGGCATCGCTTACCACCAAGCGATGCTCGTCTTGCCATCCATTGCTATAAAAAGCATTGCCTAAGATTTCTTTCACGCATTAATCGCCTTCGTGTTTGTCAAAATATCCTTTACTTTACCGAAGTTTTACACTATTTGACTAAAATACTGTTCTTCTCAAACTCCATACAATTAAGACGTTTTTATATGGGTACTCGTAAGTCTACCGTGACACAGTATTGTAACACAGTATTTCATCACAAATGAATAACAGACGCGTAATTAAATTTCTACTTGAGAAATCCCACCTTTTGTTTTCTCTGGTATCTAAATTGCACGCGCGTTCTGATTCAATTCAAAAATGACGTAACTGCACGTATGATCCGATTCCACGCATATCATTCAATGTGTAATGTATGGCAGCTCCTGTGATTTGAATAAGAAATGATAACTGTACTTCTGTATATTAATAGCTACTGTCAAATTCTGTGGGAATTGAAGGCGGCGGCTAGTAGCCAGTTTTTGAATACAATACCTTTGGGGGTTTACTCTTTACGTCATAGATGTGATTTGTATGCTGCTTGTAGAAATAAGCTAACGTTAGATTCAAGGTACAGATACGGTCTCGCTCATATTGACCACTGTAGCTTCTTTGAACCAACAATTGCACTCAAAATTAAAACTCTGGACAACATGAACTTTAAATGCACAGCCGGATGACATTATCGGGTTTATTATTAAATAATCTAACTCAACGCATTCGTCTATATTAATATAATAAAGTTGAATAATTTGTTTGGAAGTGCCAAACACTAAAATTGCCAAATATGCAATAATCTTTTTACTTTCAATAGTAAAAAAATAATAATTAAAAAATAGGAATTAAATGGAGTAAACGTTGTTTTGGCTGGATATTTTAATTCAAGTATTGCATAAAGGGTGTAGAGTACAATATTAACCTAGCAAGGTCTAGTCGTATAGTTAATATACAATATTATATATTGTTGAAGCAGATTAATATTTATCTTATTTCCGTTTATGTTATCGATAGATTTATTAGCAGAATTACGATATCGCTTTCGCCATCGTCTCAAGGTAAAACGAGATATTAAAATTTAGATTGCTTAGGTAACAATTTCCTGTATTGAGTCAGTGCGTATCATCTAATAATTTTGTAATGTATGCTTCATGGGATGGACATGTTGGTTAATAAATAAGTTACTTATGTAAATTAAAAATCAAAGGTGTGGCTTTGTGTCGCTTTTGTGTATAATGTGTAGCTTTGCTAATGTGTAGCTTTCAACTTATACAATATCTACTACACTTATAATAAATTTGTAACCCGTCGATGTCTGTTAATGGAAGATAAATGAGAAAAAATAACATAAGGGGAGTGCCCGTATTAACATAATACCGTGGTTCCTAACCTGGGGGTAATTACCCCCGGGGGGTAAAACCTGTATTTTGCGGGGATAACAATGAGCTGGTTATTGTCTTAAGTGAAACAAAACCTAATATTACCAAACTTGTAAAAGCTAGGCAGTACCTCGTGGTACTGTGGTGGTATAAACATTTTAAACTAATAGAAATTTCTAAAGCATAATTACTGGTTATGTCCAATAGTTTTAAGTTTCATAAAGTCTGCGTATAACTTGTTAACACGGGGTTAACACGTGTTGTTTGAGATCATCCTTGGGAAGAGGGGTAAAATCAGTCACCCTAGCGGGGAGGAACGGGTAAAATCAATCACCCTTAGATCATAGGGGTAACGGACCTAAAAAGGTTAGGAACCACGGACATAATAGAACTTAAAATAATATCTACATATAGATATTTGTGTGGAATATACCGATTGCCGTATTATCCGCTCTCTCATACTTCTCTACAATTTCTGCAAGCCAGGATCGACAGTAGCACGCCTTTTATTGACACTGAGAATTTAAGTTGGGCGAGTCTTGGAAATGTATAACTGACAACTGCAAGTTAACTTTATCCAGCAAGGAAATTAATCAAATAGTAAATAAATAGACAACAATAAATTAGGTGAAGTGGATAAGGCTTATGTTATGTATGAAATAATTTAAACTGTAGGTTTTGAATATAACATATTGAACGTGTTCTGCCAAGGTGGTCCCTATGTGTCTCGAACCGGCGCGAAGTGACATATCACGTTACCTCGGAGTTACTTCTGAGACAGAAACATCTATTTATCTTAGTTCCTTTCACCGATATTACAAATGTATCTAGAATTCTTATAATGAAAATTGAAGGTTTAAAAATGTCACAATGTTGACACCAGGTGTTCTAAAAACTAAAAAGAACATTATTATTAATTGTTTCATTTACACTAGCTGCAGTAATCGTAATTTTTTATTAAAATACATTTTCCCCGTAAATGATTTTCCTTATTATTGCTACCTACTGGAAGGCCAACTTGCAATTCAATTTAAAGGAATATTCCGTGCGATTTATTTTCATCGTCAATATATCTTATCGTCTACACGAGATCGTTTTTTTTACATTTGTTTACTATCATCGATAACAATAGTTTCTTATAAGTTTTTACAACTGAGAAAGACTCCTCTTGGATTATGCCATTTCTTTCAGTTTTTTCAAGCATGGCAATAATAATAATTTATGGTTCAATATCTACATTTTTATTAAAGCGATCTTGTTTTGTTTTTACAACATGACCTTGCCTCATCAGTTTACTTTAGAGGCAAAGAAACAATGGATCAATTAAAACTATACAACAGCCGCTAAGTTCTTGTTCTGAAACCATACAGAATATAATAGAAGAACTCCAAGTACGCAACCTTTATGTAAACAATATAAAAGTTACTTTAACGAAAGGCCGTAGACTGATTCAATAGATTATATGGAGGTGTAATTACTAGGTTTTCTGTAAGTTCATTTTACTTTTCATGCTGATGGGTTTTTAATGAGTCAAGTAAAGCGTCTTGTAGAAGATACCTAAAATTATAGGCTTGCGGGCATTATCACCTGGCAAAGACTTGTATGGCGATTACAAAAATAAATACAGAAAATTGAGGTAAATTATCTATCGTTTATAATTAATCTGTGCGTAACTAGACTACTGGTATTAATTTAATCACAGCAAATCGTACTTAATTTTACTTTGATATTGTCCAATGAATTACTGTTTAGCTATTTTAATTTAACGAGCAAACAGATCATCTGATAGTTAGTTCTCATTGCGGCCAAAAATATCCACAACGCTTTGATCATGGATGTGGTGCTGCCCCATCAAATTGAGAGGACAGTAAAAATGAAAATGGATGGGCAGTGGAAGGAGGTATTGGGCATCCGACAAACTTACTCATCAAACGAATCGCGACTAAGCTGTCGCTTAATTCCTTAGATTTCCTGTGAGACAGTGATTAATTATGATACTTAACCCCGTTTAGTATCATAATTAAGTAGGACTTAAGTCTCAAAAAGAAAATTACAGAGTTTAATATGATGCTAATCCTAACGAGAAAATATAATCAAATCCCGAAAAAAGCAAAATACATACAAACGAATTACATTGATCTATCAATAAACCAAAAACTAGTGTAATGTCATGTAAAATAATAAACCAAAAATGTCCACAATTTTAAATAAGCGCCTTGTAAAACTAGCATCACTTTAATGACCTCAGCCCGTTTGTCTACACCGAGTTTAGGGCCTATCACATGTCACAGGTACAATACAGTGGGCAGTAACATTTTACAACAGGCAACTCTAGCGGGCATGTCGTTTAATATTTATGTTCACATTCACACGATCATCTCGTCGTGCGAAGCGTTCATTGTTTCTAAAGGTTAAAATAAACAAAAAACATAATTATACGCCGTGTCTTTGAGCATTCGTTCACTATTTGGCAATACATTGTCGTGACTTTGTTATTCGCCAGTTTGGCAATGTCTAACAGATCGATAATTGCATACTTCATTGTATTTATCGACTGTTTGTTTGTACGTTATTGTGTTTTTGGACTCGAATTTGATAATTCCTCTCGTATGTTTAACTGTTGTTGGATTTGCGTTGTCTGTTTTGGATGAAATAAACGTAATTTAATCTGTTATGTATGAAATATATTGTGTTTGTTTAGTTATTATGTGATAATGTTATAGTAAACCAAAGTTGTTGTTATTTTGGGAAATAAACGGGAAACCCGTTTTATTATTATAAAAGGTAAATTGCATTAAACACATTTAGCTGACAAAACTGTCATAATGTAACAATGCGTATACATTTTACATGACGTAGTTAAGTCACGTGTAATTTATTAAAAATACTAAAAGTGTAATTATTTGATAACTAAAAATAAGATTAAAAGAAAAATAAAGCTATTTCTCTAAATGATCAATTTGCCAAAACTTCTCACGACATGCATGGTAAATTAACATCTTTGCTATGCAGATAGTCCTAGACGTATAAAATACACCTGTCAAGATCTTCTAGGTCTTTTAAGTCTCATTAAAAGTATCCTAAAATAACAGATCGTATATTCCAAAAGTTCCTTTTGAGAACAAAATAAAATTTTGAAATTGAACAAATTCATAAAGGTTGCTATGAACGTGAGTTATTGCTAAAGGTAACTTCTACAGACATTTATGCATTAAAAAGATTGGAATGTGAAGATAATAGCAAACACATTTGCCGGCCCGATTGTGGTTTATTCGGTTGAATTATTTCACCCCTTAAGGTTAATTTAATAAATGTCAAGACAATTTGTTTAGTTTACAAAACAATAACTATTCTGTTTTAGATACACTTTTCTTGCCCCTAATTATTAGAAATTGGAAACAAATCTTGATTGATTTGACACTAAAATTGTATTTTAATTTGAAAATAACTTTAATCATAGACAGTAAAAGAGTATATTTACTATTTTCTTAATAAAAGATGACGTCTAATATTTGAAATCCAGGTCAACCATTCAACTTACAATGCGATCTTTGATTTGACAAATATAATATACGTATATAAAATATCCGAAGGATTGAGGTCAAGATGCGAAGCAAAAGTACAAATTGAATCCCTAAAATTGATAAATAAGTGCAATAGAAGATGGATAGAGATATATGGGTTGTCGATCAATGATGACGACGATTACTGTCACTATGATACGATATGATATGATATGTCTATATGATGATATATATAAACGCAACAAGCTGCACATTATATAAGACGACATAATATCTAAGCCGAGGAAATCCTTAGACAACACGAGACGGATATCAGAACTGAAGACCGGTTTGACTCTTGTAAAATGGCGAGCACGAACCAGCCTCAAGTACGCCTAAGCTATTGATAGACAAGTTCGGTTATTGCAAAGCAACAAACGCACACATCACAAACGTGCATAGTGATGCAACTGGACCAATAACCGGTTCCAATTCTTAAAATTGACCGAGTTTCATAACGATATTTAATGGAAATATCACACGCTGCCACTCGCGTGATATGCTGTGCTGTAATGGCCGAGAACGTGTTAGCATTTATTAATTGTTCTACAAAATTGAAAAATGTTAATTAATTTGTGCTCTGACCGCGCCTCGTGAAACTGCTCAGAACAGTTGGCGGAACAAATTAAATATAATATATCGGTGTCAAAGTGAACGGGAAAGTTATAAATTGCGACGAAAGTAAAGCAATAACACACGTAATGTTGTCTTAGTAATATCAATGTATAAATGTGTTTAGTTCACACGACAGCCGGTGAATATTCTGTCAGTCGAAACACGTTTCGCAGTATCGAAGCAATTTATCTAAGTCCCATTCTTCGCGAAGATTCATGTGAGAGTTTCTTCTCGAAACAATTAACGGTCCCTGTGGTTGTCCCTGTCAGAACAGCACGGTTAAAAAGGGACGTATATTTTATGAGAGTTTAATATTACGGCTTCGAATTAAACACATTAATCGATTGGTCACGGTGCCGCCATTTCTTCGTTGCGTTTGTTCTATTGTGGCCAATTATCTTTGATATTTTATTTTGATTTAACGTACGACAATATATTTTCGACTACGATTTATTAATATTGCATTTGTTGCTTACAATGTAACAGAGGCCAACTGGTATTTTATAAAAGTAAATAAGTTCAGATTATTAACGATTCCACTCCCAAAGTGGCAAGGTTAACTGGAATTCTTTAATGCTCGGACACTGGGTTTTTTAATATATTTCAGGAAAGAGACTATTTATCCTTGTGCAATTTATAAACTTTAATAACAAATAAAATATATTCCATTCCTTAGAAATAATTGTGCAGTGTGCTTGGGGTATAATTAAGGAGTAGGACTTTTTCAACTATTCCCATGCGTCGCTCGGTGAGAAATTCATTACGATGGTCTGCTGTAGCTGTATCTGTTTTTGCTGTGTGAAATTTTAATAGATATTGTAAATTTTCATTGCTTTCTTAAGTTGACGTTTTGTTCTTCCGTTTGCAACAGAACATCTGTGTATTTATGAGCAAGACAAATAGTTAAATTTAGGGCATGCTGTGAAATCGCTCATAAAGCTAAATCGACGTTCATTGCGTCTTGCAGTATTTGACTTCACTGTCATTAGATTTTAAGGTGATACTTTAACTCAGCCAAAATTCTTTCTACATAATATGTAAAAATATTATAATATCTAACATCAATTAGGGTACCTTATATTAAATACAATATGACGATAACAGAAAATCCCTCTGAAAAAACCACTATTCAAATAAATTGTTAAAATCACTGATTAATAATGTAAATAAATTAATAACAATATTTGTAAATTTAATCTCGGATGCGTTAGTTCGTCATAAATCGAGAAAGGAGTACTGACTAAATACCATAATAGCTGTTTGAATACAACAGTAAATGTCAATAATTCATAATGCAATGAAATTACAATTTCATTGATATTATCAATAATGTAAATCCAGAATACAAGTTACAACCACTTGTAAAGCGAACAAGAAACCATTAAAGCCAATAATTTGCGTCGAAATTTAATTTCTGCACACGCCGCGGGCGAATTCAAAAACTGTCCCATTTCCCTTGCATAGTCTATTTCTTACCGGTCTTGTGAAGTGAATGTCTCATGAAATATCAGCTGGCGCAAGGAATGAGAGCATTTTTTGTAACGTCTACTTTCACCGACCGATAGTGTATTAACATCCGGTTCGCAGTACCGTTCTCGTATTGGCCATTATCTCGATCGAATGTGCGATTGCCAGATTTTCGTGCTTTTATCTTCGGGATTTTGTTGCTGAAAATTCTGTTCGTAGGGAATATTGGATTTCAAATGGGGTTAACGATTGCCTATCTGTTGAATATGCTTTGATAGAAATTTGGGTCATTATCCTTGAGATTATTGTCAATCTTGGCAAATGATCTGACGGTAAATTTTATTGTAGATAGATAATTTGTTTTTAAGTTTAAAACAATATTTGACAAGGTTGCTGAAAACAACTGAGTAAGAGATATCGGGTTGATGTCATTTTTCCTAATTTGAGATTTTGTTCAATTACTTGCGTTAATATAGCCCAATCTATTGCTTTCAACAAAAATTAAGTCATCAAGGGAAGTCAATATTTCTAATTTATGCTGTCTGGGCTATCTATAAAATATATTCGTAGCCACAAATAAAAATAAATTCTGATACATTGATTTTGCACAGTTTTTACCAAGCCGACACATGTTTGAGAAAGTATATTAATTTCGTATGCTTCGCTACAACGTTTTATTATTACCAGTCATGCGAGTTTGTATGCAGCTAATGAATTAGTAATCATTGACTTTTTTGAGAACATTAATCGCTTACATTATACACAGCCGGAAAAAGGCAACTAGGTAATATCATATGCATGAATCTTCCATTGAGGTTTGTACAAAGAGTTTTACTAAGCCTTATCACTTGTGTATCTAAATTAATGATGAAACTACATAGTTCTTCAGGAATACTGAGTTTTTTAACACAGTCCATTTAGGAACAATTCAATTCAATTTAACAAACCCTGATCTGCGAATGCAACAAAGAACTGAGTTCTTTTTAATGCAAATGCAATAAACTGAAGAGCATCTCACAATATTATGCTGATTCCTTTTTGATGTATTTGTGAGACTTATTACTTGCAATTCAATTAGATGTTTCTGGAATTTCAAAGGATAGGATGGCGGTAATATTATCGGGGCAACCCTGCCGAGTCTTCGTAGCCGGTGCACATTCACTTCTCTCTTGTTAAGATGCCCACCGTTTACCTTAATTGTTCCATTTACGTCTTTCCTTTCCATTGCTTTTGTTTCATCGTGTATTTTAATCTGGGGGCGCGGCCGAGCCCCCTCCAAGTCGAGCTAAAAAGTGGCATGGCCGTAACATCCTTTTCTCGAAGCAATTCAGACGATTTTCAACCCCCTATAACTTCGTTGTGGCTAAAGCATGAAGCCTGAATTTTCAGTTACTAAGCAGGCATTGTGTAAACACGGTATATTTAAAATTTCATTCAATTTAAACCAGTAGTTTAAGAATTATAACTTATCAAACTATCGTAATTTTGTCACTCACTGACTGACTGACCGATCATCAAAAGTCGAAGGCACTTCTAGCAGACATAGAACCTTCAAATTTAGAATATAATTAGTGTTTAGTGTCTAAAGTAAGGGAAAATTCAAACATTTCATAATTTGTGTCTAGTTTTCTAGATAGACCAACTGCGTGAATAACTTTGTAATCCGATATAAATGTATAGGATTACATTTGCAGTTAATGAATCATTGTACCCGTATATAATTGAATAATAGTTGTAGATAGATATCTATATACATGAGGCATAACAGGAGGGGATATAGAGAGGGAAATGGTGTATTCAGCCCATGAAACTGTACAACATTCCTCTAGAAAAACATGACGAAGAAAAACTTGCAAATAAATAGACTAAATAGCTCAAAAATATCAATTACAATGAAAGAAAGCACATTAATAATCAAATCCGCTATATTTGTGATAAATTGATACCTACAAAAATAAGAAAAAACCATAAGACAGAGGCTTTAAGAAAAATCGTTAGTGATATTCTAGAAGTAAGAAGTACCGAAAAGGAAAAAAGTAGGACTCTACAAAAAGACGTGAGATCCCATCAAAAACATCCTGTAAAAAAATCCAAGTCTCGCAGCTCAGGTTTTCTACCGCAAAAAGTTGTGAGATGCATGTATTCCAAGTCGATTAATTTATTTAGTCCTTAAGGGACCTTCTATATAAAGTTATTACGTTAGTTATTACCATATCAATATTAAAAATTATTTACGTTTTAAATAAATAGATCGACTTGGCCAGCAGCATTATGTATAAATTGTACGATACATTATGTTTTCATGCGATGGCCAAGTCGATCCATTTATTTAAAACGTAAAGAATTTTTAATATTGATATGGTATTAACTAACGTAATAACTTTATATAGAAGGTCCCTTAAGGACTAAATAAATTAATCGACTTGGTATTACATGCATCTCACAACTTTTTGCGGTAGAAAACCTGAGCTGCGAGACTTGGAATTTTTTACAGGATGTTTTTGATGGGATACCCTTTTATGTAAATGTTTCAATGGAATTAACTCTAGTAATCATTTATCATTCGACCCTACGTCTACAGCCATTTATTTCTTAATTGTTATTTGCTATAAAACATGTTATCATTTTATTATAGCAATGTTGCCTAGTAATTTATTGTTTTTTTTATTAATGAGTATTTTATTAAACTGATATATGTCATAATTATTAAAGCTCTCTTTCACAATCAAAAGTTATGTTTCAAATTATATTTATAGGACTATGGTAGAATATGTATACTTGAATTATAATATCCGTTACATTATTTGCAGAACCAAAAATATATTTAGACAATCTAATGGTCAAGAGGAATGAAACAGGAAAAAAGCGAATCAATTTTTTGCTTATGTCAGTGACAGATGCAAAAACTACAAGAGATTTAATAAATTTCACCGTTAAATAGACCGATGTCCCGCTTGGTTTAGGCTTTGGTCATTATTGAGTTTTTAACTGTGACAGACAGAACAAGAAATAGTTAATATAGAAAGAACTGAACTCTATCATACAACAAAAAACAAAGGCTCTATAGAAGCTTACATAGAAATTATTTGATGTATCACTACATAGTGTAAAACAAAGTCGCATCCCGCTGTTTGTCTGTCCATATGTATTCTTAGATATTTTAAATGACACAATTGATTTTGATGCGACTTTTTTAATAGATAGAGTGACTCAAGAGGACTAGTATTATAATATGAATGAAACATTTTAATTATATCACAATATATCAACGTAGGTGATTAGAAGGCGCCGTATCTAGATACGGCGCCTTCTAACTAGTTTCAAATTGACAGTAAACTAGTAACTAGTTACTGTCAATTTGCAGTATTGATTACTAACAACCAAATACATCAAGTCGTCTTACACTATCTATTAGTCCGGCCATTCATTAGCTTTATAGCCCATTAATATTAACTACTAATTACTTGTGTTATTTTTAACTTCGCTTACATTAAGATACTTAAACCACAGATAAAATGGGATCTGCAGTTTTTTAAATCTTTTATTATCAAATTAAGTAAAGGTTTTCTTGAGGTCAGGTGGAAATAACTGTCAAAAATGGCATGACATGAAAATGATGGTAAAGTTCGTTACCCCGTCATATTTGGAGGGTGAGGATAAATGTTGTGGATTTTGCAATGAGTTTTAATGCCAAATATAATCATGTTGACCTCTTGAATTCTTCGTCGACGTGGTAGTTTACAGTCTGATGCAGATTTTGACATTCAATGTCTTCGCCTATTTTGGCTGATTTATGTTGCATTAAAGAGTAGGAGGTTCGAAGTTGGAACTTCCAATTACAATTTAATGAAGCCTAGAGAATCTTCACCATCTCTTGGCTATACACGTTGCTGCGCATAGAATGATGCCCTGGCGATTGGCGGACGAGCATATAACTATCACATAGATGTAGTTGCAGGTTCATAACGTCAAACCCCAACAAATGGGAGAGGGATTTTTTCAGCAGTAGACTAACAGTAGCTGAAGATAGGATGTACGCAAAGTGGAGATCCATAGTCTTTGCCTACCCCTAACGTGTACATGAATAAAGTTTATGTATGTTCGTAGATACTCTGAGTTAAAGGTGGATATAAAAATGCTAGTGAAGTGCGTGGTGGCCTGTTGGTAAACGGACTAGACGCGGCTGCCCACATGTTCACGGTGGTCGCGGGTTCGAATCCCAGGGCACACCTCTGACTTTTCGGAGTCATGTGTGTATTGATAATCAATGCACTAAAACGGTGAAGGAAAACATCGTGAGGAAACCTGCATACCATAGCGATTTATAAGAATTCCTATGGTATGTAAGTCCGCCAACCCGCACTAGGCCAGCGTGGTGAACTATATGGCCTAACCACTCTCAATCGTATTCTCGATTGTAGAGTAGGCCCGTGCCCTGCAGTGGGACGTATATGGGCTGATACAGAATACAGTGAAAGCGTCACCCATTGTGATTGTAGTTAGACTTTTGTTTATAGCTGGTTGTAAAATGACAAGCGACGAGTTGGATTTCAATCGATCGATCAAACGCCGTGAGTGAGATGTATAAACAAATAGTACCTATGAGTGAAATCATAAGTCTCCCTTAAACTGATACATACTACAATAATTTCGTATTACGCGTTTATAAGTGTGAGAATCTAATGAAACCTTGTCCAACCCAAAAACAATACGCTTCCATTTTTCCTTTTAAATTTAAAATATTATCACGTTTATAAGCTTCATTCAAGGGAAGCCCCGTTTGTTAAACAAACGGAATAGAAAAGGTGACGCCATGTATTATTTCGGCAAGTACGTAAAACAATCGGCGAGTAAGACAACGCGACGTGTTATTAAAACAAGCGTAATGCTACGCCGCATCTGTTGCAGTAATCTCACGGAACCGGACCGAGTATGCTAGACTCTGTGCGAAATGGGTCGCACATGAGAACCCTTGCTGTCGATGATTCATTTAGGATATTTATTTATTGTTTGATATTTTCTTTCATAGTAAAGATATGGTTATTTACCTCTTTAGTCAATTACTTTGTCACCCGCTTTGCTACGTGGGGAAGTGGACAAAAATATTTTCAACTCCTCCTATTTATTTACTCCATGATTAATAATTTTTTTATTAAGCTTCGTATACAAATGTATACAAGGCGGACTTAATGCCTGTGGCATTTTCTCCCAGTCGACCGAGTCGAGTCGGTGATTTCGTTGCGGATTAAAGATAAGTTAGACATTCCCGGAGACTCGCCGAGCTTCAATGCTCGGTGTTATTAAAATGCTTGCTACTGTTGATCCTGGTTTACAGGAGATGCAGTGGCGGGTGTGAGGGTGGGACAGTCTCCACAATAGATTTGAGAACGGTTTCATGGCTTCCAAGATTGCAGATTGCATTCCAAGATGCAAGATTTATGATTATATTTTTTTTTTTGTTATTTTCAATAATTATCTATCACTATACAGTGATTATGGTAAAATCACATTTAAATCATCAATTCAGTAGTAGACCAAGACGCAATCCCTTAATTGATATAATTTTCGTTTAAAATGACTGCACTTTTTCTCCACTAATGGCAATAACGTGTTTCATACGTCGGTTTAATGGATTTTTATTATTTTTTCCCGTAAAGGCAACGATTGATGAATGTGCCAATCATTTATTTTAAATTGTAACAAACTAGGAAAGTGTTTTTTAAAATTCCGAACAGAGCGTATTCTGTACTAAAAAGGGCAATACAAGCAATGTACATTCAATTTAATAACTTGTATTTGAAATTGTGAATTTGTCGCAATTTTAAAATAATGCATTGATATGAACTGGTTAGGAAAAATACAACTTTATTCAACCTATTAAAAATATATATCTTAGGTCTACAAAAAAGACTATCGAAAGACTTTTAGTATTAAGTTTAGCGTTTCCGCTCGCGTCTAAATTGAATTTGTGTAGTTTTTTTTTTTTGCTAAGGCTAATTAAAGTTAACCATCCATCATCAACCATCGATAATATGCACCAATTGTTTAAAATATAACTGATGATCTAGCCAGATAAAAAAAATACCATAAGCGTTTAATTTCCTTCTCTCACAACTAAATAATTTCTGTCTGATGCTTCCTCCTTTATATCAATAAAATACCGTTCATTTTGTATACTTTTACAAGTGGTAGTTTAATGACAGAATAGTATTAATGGAATAAAATCGTGATTTCTACATAAGGAGCCACTGAATTGAGGACGAGTATCAACCACTTTAAGTCGTCGGTAATCGGTAATCAAAGCTAGTATTTAATGACAAAAAGCTGGACCTTAGTAAAAAGTAGTTCACAAGCGTGCCGACAGATGTCGGTATGATTAGAACACCCGTTTACTAATAATAATTAATTTCTTAGTAACCTATAAAAATAGTACTATATTTTTAAACTATTCTTGCAGATTTTAACGCGAGTTTGATTTTACTTTCACATTTTTTAATTTCCCGACGTTTCGATTACTTTATAGCTTTTGTGGTCACGGGACGGACTGAGGTGTTAGTCATCCGCTCAGTGAATGTTACTAAAACAACCTACTTATAACAATAATTATTAACATTAAAAAGTTAATTTAAATAGTTTTATTTCAATGTGTAACATTCGCGTAAATCTAAGAAACCACTATATTTTAAAATACTCTCTATATTCAAAGTCTCGACATTTAAGATTGCAATTAAGAAGACGGCAATTAAGAAATATAAGCAGTACTCGTTAAGTAATCCGATAAGAAGGTGTATCGAAAAACTTGTAGCAGCTGAAAGTGCTCAATTTAATCAATTTTATAACTTCGTTTTGGAGATAATTCCAAATGCTAATTGTAAAGTGCTGTTCAATACTTTTAAAATCGCAAAACAAAATTTCAAAAAATTGCTAATCTTATGTTTTTTTATTTTGCAAAATACTTTTTCCAGGTCGCAAATCGCATAGTGATTGAAAACGTTAGCAATATTTTTATTAACACGTAGTAGTCTAGTTATTTGTAATGAGTCATTTTCAAAACTTGTGAATAAGTAATTATTGTATTAGTATGTTTCTATTTCATATACTCTAGATGAGACACTTTTATGTTCTCCTTATAATGTGGGTATAGTTTGGGTTATACATTTGGGTCATATACAGAAAGGTCGTATCCCCGCCTTTTTCGGGATTGGCTACGGTGTCCTCGACCAACAGGTAATAAATTACCAAGCAATCCGGATGCATTCTGTTTAAATGACCTGCCCAAATCCATTTATGCCGTGTTGGCTTCCGTCCTTCGTTTGGTATGCCGGTATTAATCACTGAATTTTTGGCATAGTTGTAGTCAATTTTAGTTTAAAACCATATTATATTTAAACCTTCATGTGTATTGTATTATTCGTTATGGATTTATATTTTCATAAAATTATATTGGTGTAAACAATTGTTGGCTAATCTAATAAAGAAAATAAAATAATACAATATATAAATAAAATACAATAATATATACAACAAATATATAAATAAAATAATGATTTCCACCAAAATCACTACATACAACGGCCTATACAGTCACACAAGATTCAAACCAGAAGCAAATATTTCCTGCGTGCAGGAATCGAACTAAAAGCCTTTCGCTATCTTTTGCTAATATACGGAATTTTTCTCCACACTGCATTATTTTTCTACGACCAACCTTTTGCCAACCATTATTTAACCCTTTTAAAGGAATTTTCTTTAACGACTCTCTGTTAGAAACATGGTAGCATACTTGTAAAATGGTATTTACACAAAAGTGTGGCAAAATTTGGACCAATATCATTCCACCAAACTAAAAAGTGGAGTTAAAGTATTTATATTATTTTCATGACTAAGTTAATAGAAATTCGCACAGAATGAATACTACATTGCCAATATGTAATATTTTAATTGGCTCCATATTATATCTGGAACTGATCTAGTCTCGAATAAACAATAACCTATATTTTTAAACATTAAAGAAATTTCTCAGTTTCGGAATCAAACCCATGACTTTACCGTTAAGAACGCATTCTACAGTAGATCAATGAAATAAAGTTAAATTAGTAGATTTTTAACAAAAATGTTCTTATTGCCTAATATGTGGATGGCGCCAATATCACATTCTTCCTCGCCTTATAAAGATTTGACAACAACGTTAGATCAATTGGAGACTACTATAAATGGGATCCCAATTTATGTTCATTGATAAGTATTTCTGAGAGTTCATTTACCTTTATTGGGTAGGTGTTAATTGAACATAAAATGTAAAAGGTGATTTTATAGTAAAATAATTACAGATAAATTTCATGAACATTAAAGAAATTCATTTTTCACGCTACTTATAAACTAAAACATCAACTGTATGATGTGATTATACTGTTTCCATTCGTTTATTTTATTTTTGACACATCGAGTACTGAATCAAATAGTGATGGCCTGATGCGTTATCGAATCAATTTTTTATAACAAACGATTTTATTTTTGAACAAGTTTTAATCGATTTAATACATATTTTATTTTTTGCTCCATGCATTGTTTTATAAAACTTCAGGGATATTTAAGTTACTTGATTTAATAATTATATTAAAATAAACCATTTACTCATGTTAAGTTAATATTCTTATCACTTCCGTCGGCAATAGTAATGTTGTTAAAAACAAATTGTGAAACGGCAACACTGGGCAGACAGGTGACGCGCGCCGCCATTTTGTGGTCACTCACAACGAGACGCCCGCGCCCGTGCTAGTGTTTTCCGTTCGCTGAATTTTAATTCACATTTTTCATACGTCGAGTTGAGTATTTATATTCCTCCGTATTGTTTTACCCGTGAATTCCTACATTTGGTTGAATTGAGAACATCGTACCTGCCTTCATCACTTTCAAAATGCCTAAAGGAAAGGTGCTTAAAGGACAAACAAGGGAGTTTGTGTTGCGACTTCATGAGTACTTTGAAAGGGAAAGCCGTAATGGTGGACCTCTTATACCAGTGACTCAAATCAGAGACCGTGTTTCAGCAGCATTAGGTATTACTGCTCCAACAGTTTCAAAAATAATTAAAGAAGGCTACGGCAGTAGTGGCATGGAACAAAACAAGCCATCTACACCTAAGAAAAAACGTCAGCCCTTTAAAGTGACAGCAATTGACAGTTTTGATGGTGATGCTATTCGTCGTCATATATACGATTATTACCAAAGAAAAGAGATTCCTACTTTACATAATCTAGTACAATCTCTGAAAACTAGTGGCTTGTTCCGTGGTCAAAAGTCTTCTTTGGCGAAGGTATTGAATAGGATTGGATTCCAATACAAAAAATGTGACAAAAGAAAAATATTGATGGAACGCAATGATGTTGCTTTGTATCGATGCGAATTTTTAAGACAAGCTAAAAAAATAGAAGACTGGTCGAATGTTGTTTTCACCGATGAAACTTGGCTCAATGCGAATCACACGGTATCAAAAACTTGGACTGACAACACTGCTAGCTCCTCGACCGCAGTGCCAATGGGAAAAGGTGAAAGAATTATAATTTGTCATGCAGGAACCGCAAAAGGATTTGTGCAAGATGCTATGTTAACTTTTAAATCAAAGAAAACAGGGGATTACCACGAAGAAATGAATTCCGAAGTATATGAAAAATGGTTTCGGGAAATGTTATTGTCACTCGAACAGCCATCAACAATATTTATAGATAATGCGTCCTATCACTCTCGGCAAATTAACAAAATGCCAACGCAAGCCAGTAAAAAAAATGAAATAATAAACTGGCTCCGTAACAATGGCGAGGAGGTGGACGAGTCCCTATTAAAAGTAGAGTTACTTAAAATATTAAAAATGAGGAAGCAGCCTAAACGATACGTTATAGATGAAATGGCTGCAGAACATGGGCACACCGTCCTTAGAATTCCTCCATATCATTGCCAGTATAATGCCATAGAGCTAATATGGGCGCAAGTGAAAGGATATGCTGCGAGAATAAATACAACTCCTCCTTTCACCGCAAACAAAATGCTGGAGTTGCTTAAAAATGCGTGTGAAAATGTGACGCCTCATAACTGGGCGAGTGTCGTAGATAAGACGAAGAAAGAAATAATGTCTGATTGGGATCGCGATGTCGCATTTGACAACTTACCCATGCACTCATTAATAATTAGTGTTACTGGGGATACGAGTGACGACGACGCCGATTCCGACGAAACAGACGATTGTTTATAAATAAAAATATTAACAAATTACCTTTTAGTTGTTTTAATTATTTAATCCTTAAAGTACTATGAATTCCAACATGGTTTAACTGTTTATTACAAGTAGGTACTAAACATTTATTTTCGTTGTAATCATTGTAATTATTTTAAATTAAACTCTTATTAAAAGTCACTTCAATACGTATACCTTTATTCATATTAATTAATTTGCAGCAAATACATTCGATCCTAATATTGGGTACTATATTACGTTTAACTGTTTTCATTTGCATTTTAATGTAATTTTATTTCAAATGATTCCGATTGATTGATTCTATTCAAAATCGTTTTTGTTATCTGTGGTCATTCGTTACGAATGGCACAACTCTAAGTGGGCGTTACCCGTCAAGAAAGTATCTACTTTTATTTCAAAATATTGTTCTACTGTAATGTCGTACTTTATAGGCGTGAACTGTCAAAAATAAAATAAACGAATGGAAACAGTATAATTTGATGAATATTAAAAAATAAAGCCACTTTTTCATTTTTCACATTACTTCTTAGGCTTAAAACATCTCTATTAATGTCCAATAGTTATTATCAATATTTATGGCCTTTTTCATAGATCTATTATAAAATTATTTTAGTACCCCGATAGTTCCTTTCGACCGACTTTTGGATCTCAAACCGATTTGAGAGGAAAAGAGAAAACCCTCGATATTCGACAACTATAATAGGTTTATAAACTGCCTATGAATAAGGCCTTTATTTAGAAAACAGTTGTTAATATTCAAGTCCTAACAGCTTTCGCAAACATTTCCAACCGGTACACTTTAATATGCTTCCATACAACATTATTGGTCAATTTTCCAATATAAGATTTGATTAGCAGTCAAATATCCTACAAGGTTCATTGCCTCTACGCGAACAAGTAGCGACACCTATATACATATACATAGTTATTTTTATCCGCCAGAACCCCGTCTAGACAATAGATGGAACATAATTGCTTCAACGCCGGCAAATTTCATTACAACCACGCCTCTTGTTGCTAACCAGTGTTCAATACACTGATCGATATACATCGTCGTTTTTATGTGATCAGATCCCAATTGTGAATGGGGGCAGCGAGCAGTGAGTAATGTTCTATGAAAATTCATCGAGTTGTCCGATGTGGGGAGGACTAGGCGCCGTTTCATGCAAATATCTTGTAGGAAAAGATGTGATTTTGAAATTTCTTTAATGAATTATTTATGAGGGAATTAAGTTATGGCATGTTCAGATAAAATCTTTGATGAAATTCTTGGAGGAATTTTCGAATTAGGGCAGGATCGTTCAATATAGCTTAGTTAGGTAGTTTCTAGGTAATATTTTATTGTAAATTCACAATAGAATACTAATTTAAATATTGCTGGTTAAAAAAGGTTCAGTAGCGGTCGATGAAGCTTATAAACAACTTTTAAAGAGCTTAAGTTGAAGTATCCAGACAGATTGGAATCTGTTATTGTTTGTTACTAAAATGTCATTATTAAGCGCTTCTGTTTAGATAGTCAAGTATGTCTACCTGTACCTATACTTTTAGATAATATAGTATTTAACAGAAAATTTAAAGAGTGAGTTTATTTACATATCTTATCATATTTTCAACTGTGTCAGTTACGTTTAGAATCATCAAGAAACATCTTATTATAAATCTCCCGTCAAACAGCAGTTTAAATGCACTGTTGTGTTTTGGATTGAGGGAGATTGTAGCCAGAGTAATTACTCGACATATTGAGACTTAACATCTTGTGTCTCAGGATGGCGAGCGCAGTGGAATGTCAAGCATTGCTTTGTAATTCAAGGTGTTGTTTGGTTTTGCTACTGTTCATGAGCGGTCGCATCGCTTACCATCAGGCGAACGGCATGCTCGTCTCGCCATACAATGAAATAAAAAAAAATAGGTTTAAATTTCATATGCATAATACATATAAAGGTTGTCTCACTTTGATAGAAAAATAGCATGTATCTAGTGTAGAATGCAATCAAAACACATCAGCACTCAGTTGAAACTGGGACGAACCGCTAGGACGAACCTTCCAAAATTCAATAAGATTCTTTATTTATTTGTCATTAAAAATAAATCTTACAATTAATATTTGTAATTGTTAGTAGATGAATGAAATAAATCGTCAGATTTAACCCCCGGAATTACGTAATTTACAATAAAATCACCGGAATTATTTATCTTTAAAATATTATAATCGGTAAAGCACATGACCATACATAGATAAAATAGGTACATTAATGAAGTTCATAAAACATTTTAAGTAAGTACATCTATTCACCAAACATATTTAGTCGATATTTTATAGTGAACCTACTTGATAAATAACCAGTTGTGATAGCGACAAGATTTATAGTTTATGTTTGAAAATAAATGGCTCTAAATTGTATTCATATGTTTAATCTGATACTGGATGTCCCCGTAGCAGTTCTTTTTTTCCAAAAATAAATATATACAAAATGGTGTCGTTGGTGCTACCCAAAGTACACGAAGTAAACCAATAGCCAACAGACCTATTTTTGTTCTCTTTTTGGCCCATACGTTTCTATGAGTACATTTATTTTTAAATGTAATCGAAACAACAGCTTATGAGTGTAAAAATCCTTCCAGGATTTTTTCCAATTGGAAAAAATACATTCAGAATCCAGATTACCGTCTAATGCTCATAAAACTGCCATTAAATCTTAAATCTCCTTTATCTAATAAATCAAGAGAATAGATGTGAATAAATTTAATTCAACGTTTCATTGAAAAACAAGTCGTTTTCCCGCCCCCGCCCGTCCAATTTTCCAGTCGTGTGGTCTCAGATATCGGATACGGCGACACTGTTACGGACAGACGGTTCTACATATATCTATACGTATATGCCAGTATACAATTTGAGTGAAGTAATGTTTGTACATGGAAAATTTTGAAACCTTTGGTATATCTTGCGATATAATTACTCATAAATTAATTTCTCATTTTTGCATATTAAAACTATATGCGGTAATGTTGTGTATTTGCTTGAAATCAATTACACTGGGACAAATATAAAATACAAAATGAAACCTGTTTATACGTGGAAATGGAACAATTCCTGTTTTAAATGCATAAGTGTGTCCACCTCTGTGTTACACTCACAGAAAAGTGAGGTACCTCGATAGTGCTTAATTCGTTCTGTGACTTAATTGAAACCCTAATAATAAAACTAGGTCCTTCTGTCTTTTACCTTTACCTCCAAGGGCCACAAAGCATAGCATACAGTACAATTTCTCTATGATCTGAGTTACTTGGCCATTATCATCATGAAATCCGCTGTGGTACATACCCCACTTCAACGACTTCCTGAAACCATTAAGTCATGAAAAACATATCCTGTTCAACCAAAACTGCGCGCAAAACACAGTATAAGTACGCACAGACTGTCTTTGCGAAACGACAGTAACGAGCTCCGCAGCGTAAAATTATTTTTAAATGTCAACCGGGTACAGTCGCCGTCGAATTAATTACGCGAGGGTGTGAAGTTATTAAGTTGAATGTGTTACAGTTATACTCTGTGACGTTTTATTATTTCATTTTGCGCTTGATTAATCTGCACTGTATAATTTTATTTCATTCGTAATAGAAAAGGCGTTTTGTTTTGTTTTAAATGAGGCGGTTGTTCTTTTTCCGAATCTGAGCACAAGGAAACCACCTTTTTTAATCATGTGAAGCCAGCAAGTGTGTTACTTATAAAGTTATCTCTGGAGCCATGAACATCGATACATGGAGAATACAGAGTAAAAATGGTGCAGGGTAAAGAATACAGAGGGGATATGAATCTGAAACTAGAATGGTAAAATGAAACATCTAGTTTATTGTCGGTTATCTAGAAAATAGTAAAATAGTTAGTTTACATTTTAGATTACTATTATTGGAATTCATAGCAATTTACAAAGCTCTACGAATGCTAGATGACAAATTGGAATTAATTATGCAAATAGAATTAGACAAATGGACGTACCGAGAAAAATCTTAGAGGAGGATCGAGCAATTGCCCTTTTTCCATGACTCAGTGAAAATTAGGTCACGGGGACATTACAATGAGTTTTCATACAAATTGAGTCGTAGATCAATTTTAGCATAAATTTCTCATAAAGTAATTTGCTCTTAAAACTAGCTGAGAATTGCAAGAAGCAGTAACTAACAGATTAGTACACTTATGGATTCCGGAAAGAGTTGTTTAAGGTGTACAATAAAGTTCATCTTCTTTCTGCTTGCTGTTATCCCTGACTTAAATAGGACCGTTGTAACAGGACATTGCAATCATGTTGAATTAAATGTTTGGATTTTAGTATAGGACCAACTGGTCGTCATCAATCTAAAAAAATCATCATCAATCTGAAGTCAACATCAATCCACCTAAATACCATTCACAGGAAGATCGCTGCAAGATTCTAAATACTCCAGTTTTTAAACCATACATTCTATTGGTCGAGTTCGAAGCTATTTCATTATCTTAGTGAAATACAAATACACACATTTGCAAAGAACATGATTTGCTAGTACAAGTTCATTATGGTCGCTGATAAAAAATGCATGCAACTAATTGACTGCTTGGTTATATTCGTGATTGCATTTGAGTGGTATTTAATCGTCAATGTTATTAATTTTTGAGTGCCTGACCGCTTTATTTATTTGTTTACTATATATCGACATATTGATTGAAATTAAATATGACTGTGTCGCAGGTAATATTTTTTGCTGCTGTAATGACTCAAGGTAAAACTGCAAGAGGTTTGGCTTACTTAAATGGGATGAAATTAGGCAGGCCCTTTTTGCGGTAAAGGTATCTGTGTAAGATAATAAAAATACTCGAATTATCCTTTCCTGTGTAATGAGTGCATATTTCAAGAATGATTCAATATTAATTTGTCGATTCACATATTTATTTGGTTAAAACTATGTTTTAAATAATTATCTTTCGAACTTTATATTTTATGTGCTGTGTTTTATAAGTCTTATGTTATTTATATCATAATGTTTTATAATATTTTCATTATTAGCCGCCAACATAATTTTACGCACAAAATGTAATTATTACAATCAAGACATTTTCCGACTAATATAGACTTAAAGTTGGTAAGTCTATTTTCAAATTAGCACAATGCAAACCTAATTTATTATTTTTTATCACAAACTCCAAAGTACCCCATAACTTAGCATTGCTTTTTGGTGGCGAGTGTATCGCGTACGTAGCGACGACGTCGGGGGCGCGCCGTCACCTCGTGACGTCACAGGGCGCCATGTCGTCACTTACCGCCCCTCGCCCCGCGTTTCACCCCTCCCTTCCCACGCCTAGCTGTCGGTTTAACATTTTTCTCATTTTCCGCATTTCTAACACCGCCTGTGTTCACCTAGATAAGGCGCGTGGGAACAAATTGGATTTTGTTCTATTTATATTTGCCTTTAAATAAAAGAAATTATTGTAGTATTTAAGCCGATTGCCCGCCAAGACAATCATGTTGTGCCTTTGTTTTAATTGTTTTACGGCTACGTTGGCTGAAGAATGTCTATATTAGAAGCGAAGTATTGTGCACAGCTATAGTCTCGAGACTCAATAGATAGTACTTAAGAGGCCTTTTATTTACCTTCAAGGTAGAATTGGTTACAATGACTGAAAAATAAATATTCATATACGATACGTTTGTATATTCCAACGTCAGACTCTTGAATTGTTTAGGTCGTCTAAAAATTCTCTAAAGTTGTCATGCCAAAAGGTGATAAAATTTCAAGATCACCTAAGATAATAGCCTAATAAATTTTTTTGCCTTATTTTTTAAAGTATTTAGAATCCATTAAGGCACGTATAGCCAGCCGTATAAACTGCTTAATCCCTGTCAGTAGCAGAAAAGTCCTGCGCCAAGCACAAATATGGGTAAAATATACGGGATAAATATAAAGAAAAAATTCAACGGCATTTACGTCAATTACAATAATTAAAAAAATACATTTATGAAAATCATGTTAAATCCTACAAGTGTAAATATTATTCCGGAACAAAACCTCATAAAAACAATACGATCGTAAAATTCCAACATTGTCATAATAAGCCTGACATACGCTCATTACATAAGGGGTCCACGCTCACCCAATTATTGGCAACGTAATAGGATTTCACTACTAATGTCATTACCAGCTCTTTGTTACGTGAAATACTAACTGGAAGACGCATTATAGATATCAACATAATACGGGCGGGAAATGAAGGGAAATGGACGGTAATCCAATATGTAACAGTGTTGCTTTACTTGTTGTACGACTGGTAATACTGATGTTAGATAATTATCTTTTTGACACGACCATTTGACAGGCTAGTGGATAAATAACACTTAAGAATTCATAGATGATTTTTTTGTCTTTGGTCGTCATATTGTAGTACAGGAAAATTTGAGGTTTGGTACAACATTTTCCAGATGTAATATATATTGGTTATTGCTATAAATTCGCCTGATGGTAAGCGATACGACGGCTCACGGACAGTAACAATATTTAGCATGCCATTGCGCTTGCCATCCTATGTCATAAAAATGGGAAAGGCGTGAGGTTATGTATGTATGTATAATTGACTTATACGACCAATTATAGCATTTTTTAGTTATGTGACAAAGAGAGACTTTAATAAATGAAAGAGAAAATAAAGATATTGTGTTGTTTTTAATTCCAAGATTTACAATGTTTTAAATCGGATCAAAGAATTACTTTACATTAAACACAATTTGACTTTGATCTTATACTAATATCGCGTGGCCGCCGATTCAAACAATGAGCTTTGTTATAATAAAGAGGTCTTGTCTCTAAAATGTATATTGTTCTTTCTATCGCCTTCCATTCAACAGAAAATATTATTTCGGTATCCTACAGATATTTTATCTCTTCAATATTATATATTAAAAAACTCTATATTTTTTAAGTTCGAGAATGTTTTTACTATTCATCAGAACTGGTGATGGGTGGCAGTGAATACTGTCTGCTACAAAAATAACAAAAACTTCTAAACATTTGCTAAAAAGCGCTGTTACAGGGGTCAACAACCACTATCAAGTTAGACTAATGGCACAAACCGAATTTTAATAATAAATACCGGTTTGGACACCCACAAAGTTTTTCTAACTGTATGTAAACTTGTATTTTATAATAGATGGTGTTCTACTTGGTTTTCAACTTATTATGAGATCATACGAGGAAAATGTGAGGATTATTAAAAAAAACATAATTCTTTTGTACCTTTTCTTTTTATTGTGTTATGTAATTAAGGTCTGTATTCTATGCAGGTATACAGAAATTGACTTATTTTATAAACATTTGTAAATTCTACCCGAAGGCATTTCGATTTGTACCAAGGTCTGCCATCAGTACCAAGGTATGCCATTTTAATAAAAATAATTTAAAAAAATATGAAAGTGTTTTATTTTGAAATCATCAGACCGATCGTCAGGATCTTAAGTTGTTATGCTACATTAAGGAGGTTCGTTATACATTTCCCATTTATTATTCCCTCCTCTGGGTTGCATCTATAATGCAAATTGCAATGTATTCTATTGACGATATAACACAGCAATAACAATGAACAAGTAATCCTACCACACTGTCATTATTGACGGAGTATTGAAAGCCATAACAAACCTAATAATAGTTAATATCAGAGTATTCAGAGCGTTTATGAGGTAAGCTTAATTGTATAGAGCGTTACAAAGTGACGTAATAGCAACCTTTACAAACTTATTTAAGATTTTAGACGTAAAATTAAATGTCTAATTAATATTTGCTATATTGCGATAACTTGTAAATTAGTTGATCGACGGCTGTAGAGCTATGATTAACTAGCTACAAATCTTACACTTTGCACGGATCGAATTGACATTATGCCTACTGGATGAAGTTCATATAAATACAAAGCGAAATGTGTGTGACCTGTTAGACCACTGCCTATCCCTTCTAGGAAAAAAGGCGTGAGTTTATGTATAGTTGAAAGTTCATCTAATGTATATGAACTTAACATCTAAATATTCCAACTCTTCTGTATATTTAATAAAATTGTGAGACGATGTTATTTATTATTATAAATAATTTATATATTGATAATTAAGTAATGGAAATACTTCGATGGGAGACAGAATGGCCTAGTGGTATGTTTATAGCACGATCAAGGTATGCTTTATTGTAGAGATCAGATAATAGAAACTAAATCAATACGGGACTATAATAACTCATGAAAATAAAAAAAGAATAGACACAATTATAAATATAGCTCGTTTAGTAATGGCTAACTCGCTCGTACAACGCAAATATCATCGAGTGATAAGGGTGGAGGAAGGAAGCTGCGTTATCAACGGAAACTCATCTCGTTTATTTCAACTAATTATAAGCCAAGACTTTGCAAAAGATTTAATTATTTGATAATATTAAGTCTTGTTTTTACTGAGATTTGTTTTGGTACATTTTTGTGATGTCTACATCCCGTCTTTAAGTTACAGACTGGTTATTTTTATACTTTTCATAGAACTGGTTTATGAATGTTGACAGCACTGGAAAATAAAGCATATTCATCTCCTTTCGATGTCTCCATCTACTGTGACAAATATATGTGTGACCATTAATTGTTGCTCGAGCTGATTGATAAGAATCTATATAAGTTACAAGTACTATTACATCCAAGAAGCTTATATGTAGTTACATCAAAACTAGAAGTTTTAAAATGGAACTAGCCTTAATAAATCGACTGATACTATTGCCCTTTGATTTGCACAACGCACATGACATACATAACGTACAAGTAAAATGATCACCATCTAAATATACTAAAATCAGAGTTTATGTCGCCACTCAAAACCGTGGACATACGACGTTTCAAATTACCATTACAATAAAAACGTTAGTGCCAAAATACCCGTCGATAAAGACTAACGGGACTACATAACATGAATACAAGACTACAAGGATTGACATTTACTTGGACAATAATTGGATGCATAGTGAATTTTTACACGAAGCACGCGCGCTACTCGAATTCCGTAGTAGGAATTTTAGGAATGCGAGTAGTGAGTGCCGAAACAATCTACCAGACTTACGCTCGAATACCTTAAATATAAGTTGCGCTTAACTACGTTAATCCCGCTTAAATGTACTGGCTAAGTGGACCGTGCGCTGTTAAGAGTAACTTATTATTTGAATGGCATTCCAGTATTCGGGTGTTATTAAATATTAGCGGCCCGGCCCAGCTCCACCCGGGTGTAAAGTACATTGAAGCTAGAGTAACTACTGGACATATGAAGACTTAACGTCTTATGTTTCAGGATGGCGAGCGCAGTGGAACACCATTACTTTTCAATGTGTTGTTTGGTTTTGCCACCTTACATGAGCATCGTATCAATTACCACCGGGAGAAGGGCACGCTTAGTAAATAAGAATGAAGTCAACTTTAGAATTAAGGCTCCGTGCACACAAAGTACCTTTAGAAACCTGTTAAACTCTATGAAATTTTCTATCGCAGCAATATTGCTAGTTGCGGCAAATTATTGCAGCAACTAGCAATTTGTATCGAAAACTACTAAAATGTTGACAGTTTCCTTCAATGTTCAACTGTCGTTGCTCTGTGTGTACAGCGCCTAAGCCTCGAATGGGCCTTGATATACTTTACTTTTGCGCTATGTGTGGAAATTAAGATCGATTTTCCGGTTTCTAAAGTTACCGACTTTAGCTGGGCGTGACCAAAATGTCACACAGACTGACTATTTGAATATTATGTTATTCCAATTAATATGCTTGTAATGTAACATGTTTACTTCATTATTGGTTTGTGGTAATAATGACATTTGGATAATCGTCTTGGTTATTAAAATTCTATTCTGAATGTGATTATGAGTGGTTTATAAAAAAAAATAGAATGGTATACTAACAAATCTAGATAAGGCTAGATTTAATTACAGTTTAAACCTTTGAATTTTCTCGCCATGATATTGAAATATATCGATATTGAACATATACAGGGTATATCAAGACTGCTACCGAAAACGAAGCCGGGTGGTAGTTTAAATGACTTCAGACACAATGCAACAGAAAAAGTTGCAAAAAAAAGCGACAATTTTTTTTTGTTATTTTTTTCCTATGTCCATATTTGGGTGGTAAATACATTTTTTCCTAAAATAATAGTGTATACCCTTTTATTTATAAGTAATCTAAGGTATAAAAGAGTTTAAATTATTATTTTAGCAAAAACTATGGATTTAGCACCCAAAAATTACGATATTTAAAAAATCATAAAAAATAATTGTCGCGTTTCTATGCGAAATTTTTGATTGCATTGTGTTTGTAGCCACTAAAACTACCACCCGGCTTCGTTTTCGGTAGCAGTCTTCAGATACCCGGTATAGTTAACCTAAATTCCTGAATATAAAAAATAAATTAGAAAACTTTCCATCTGCAAATTAAAATAAACGATATTGAACGAACTAGCGTTAAACACAAATAATACATTGATAATAATGTACCGAAAGAAATCACCAGACATGAGCCGTCATGTATGACAAAGTACAGGGAAATGTGTGTTGCAAGGAATGTAATTGCTCAATTATCGAGTCGGCCCGGTTACCCGGTATCTAGTGTAGATAACGTACGAACACACAAACACACACACACACACAACACTTGTGTGGTACCCACTGGCCCGGATTGCCAGTGGTGACACTGCACCAGTTTCCAGCTCGATTTGTATTGTATGCATGTTTTAATCAATCATGTGACTTTCGATGATTAGCTCTGTTTTGTGCATAGGTATTGCACACGTACTGAATATCACACAATCTTTTTGATATTGACCAACATTTTCTTTAACAAAAGTGTTTTTAGTAATAAGATCCCATCTCACGTCTTTTTGTAGAGCCCTACTTTTTTCTTTTCGGTAATTTTTTTTCTAGAATATATAAAACAATTTTTCTTAAAGCCTCTGTCTTATGGTTTTCTTATTTGTGTAGGTATCAATTTATCACAAATATAGCGGATTTGATTATTAGTGTTCTTCTTTCATGGTAATTGATATTTTCGAGCTATTTAGTCTATTTATTTGCAAGTATTTCTTCGTCATGTTTTACTAGAGGAATGTTGTACAATTTCATGGGCTGACACCCTTTCCCTCTCTATACCCCCCTCCTGTTATGCCTCATATAATTATATAGATACCTATCTACAACTATTATTCCATTATATACGGGTACAACGAATCATTAACTGCAAATGTAACTTTGTAATCCTATACATTTATATGGGATTACAAAGTTATTCACGCAGTTAGTGTATCTAGGAAACTAGACAGAAATTATGAAATGTTTAAATTTTTCCCTTAACTTAGACACTAAATACTAATTATATTCTAAATTTAGAGGTTCTATGTCTGCTAAAAATGCCTTAGACTTTGATGATCGGTCAGTCAGTCAGTGAGTGACAAAATTACGAAAGTTTGACAAGTTATAATTCTTAAACCACTAGTTCAAATTGAATGAAATTTTAAATACACCGTGTTTACACAATGCCTGCTTAGTTACTGAAAATTCAGGCTTCTTGCTTTAACCACAACGAAGTTATGGGGGGGTTGAAAATGGTCTGAATTGCTTCGAGAAAAGGATGGTACGACTGTGCCGCTTTTTAGCTCGACTTGGAGGGGGCACTGCCGTGCCCCCAGATGTTAATCTAGTCAGTAGATATAAAGGTTAATATTATTAAATATTCTTATTCGAACAGCCAATAATGATATTCCTTTTTTTAGGTTTTAATTTACCTAACCTTTAGGTTTAACACAAAATTGCTCGGCAGTGATTCAATTAAATTGATTAAAACCTTCTAGGCCAGAAGTTGTTATAAAAATCACGAGCGCCTATTGAAGATAAGTTTAATAACACAGGAATTCATTATGAACTATGCAAGCTAATTGAAAATTAATAATGTAATGTTGTTTATATCAGGAATCATGTACGTGATTTTACGTTTAACGTAACGATTTTGTATCTAATCAAAATATATACATGGTGACAGAAATCATCGTGTATGTAGCAAAAAATGCATCAAGATTAGCTTTTGCAGACAAATGTTTTTATTGGCGGCATTAACATCCAATAATAAGATTCTTATAACATTAAATTGTTTGGATTAGTTTTTGTTGGATGGTATTGTGTCATCAGTTCGAAGTTCGAACGCAGAAATCATTGTATTATATTTGGTATAGCCATACATATTTAATAATAAATAAATAATTGAACTTATATATAACAAAATTAAACTGGAGAATAGCACTCAGTACAGTAAAACGTGGGATGAAACAAACCATTTCGTCGTATAAATATCTCACAAAATATTTACATAAAAGGTAATTAGCAATGTCGGCTTCTAATATTACACAACCAAAAACGTTATCAATAAACACGCACAACATTTTTACATAGAAATAATACGAGGCCAGAGCTGTAAATTATAATCCAATTCTGGTAATGAGCATTCGTGTCACATACGCGCGTATTACTGTGGTCTACGTACCACCGTACAAACTAAAAACAACGTTGTTTTACTAGTTTGTAGATTGTAGCAGACTGCATTCGTTCAACGTTAGCCCAATCGACATTTCACATTCATTCCAAAGTTGTGAGTACGTGATCGTTCCAGTGCACAAGGGCCGTGAGAAAGCCGAATGCCATCATGCGTAATATGCCAAACTTCTTCCTTGTAAGTATCGGAGTACTGATAACAATTATAGATAGGTGTCTATAGCATAATCCTAAGGTTAGTAGAACATGGAATAACAATGTTTGTGCTTGTAGCATTTAAATTTCTAGTTACATACCTTCATTACACAACGAAAACCATGTAGTCTAAACATATTACATAATTTACAATAAGATTAATTGAAGATATTACACATGTAAAAATACGTCAAGTTTAGATTCCATTCTTCAATTATTATATAGCTTTTGTTTGTAAACCACTCAATTTATTCAGACTCTACCAACTTTGGCACTAAAAATGTTTAAGATTCAAAACTCTTCCTGACGTAATGAACTTTTGTTTTTATTGCTCATTTCCCTTGTAATCCTTAAAAAGTTTAAAATCACTGCCGGATCACTAATTTCTCATTGGTTGAAGGTTCAACGATTGGTTAATTAATACAAATGTGTGATTGTTATTCCTGTAGCGTCGCGTTTAATCGCTCTTCATTACACACACAATGAGGGAACCAATTAACAACAATAACTTGTTTGCACTTGTAATTGCAATAGTATTTCGATTTGTCACGTATGAAAAAAATATTACGGGGCGCTTTCTTTCTGTATTAAAATAAGAAAATAATCACTAGGCACAAAATGGCAGTTTTTTTTTATATGATAAGGTTAATTCGCCTGCCATTTTGAATTTTCGAATATAGAATCAACGGCCATCTTTGCGCAGGGCAAAAATGATGTAAAAGTCACTGCCACTTAGTAACAAAATACTTAAAAAACAAGGTAAACATGTCCCTGATTATTTATCAAAATTTCGTAAAAGTCATACAAAAAATACACTATATACTATCGGATTTATCAAGGTTTGTACCGAAAACATAACATATCACTTTGTTTTAGTCTTTAGCTTGAACTTTGTTTCATTGATTATCTAATATGATAAACGAAAAGACGTCACAAACACATTGGTTATAGATCTACAAGCAATATATTGCCGGTTTAAATTAATAACTGTCATAACATATAAATATTAATTATCTAAGCTAATTTGCAAGTAAATCAATTGTTACGCGCACTTGAAAAGGGCAATATGTCCGAAAAAGGATACAATTAATCATTCGATCAGTCATATCGTAAATCAAGACTATAATGTCACATTCAGTAATACGGAAAGTCGCCTTAGTTGTCTGTGGTCGCTGGTCGATTCTTGAATCTTATATAGATATTTTTTGTCCAGTAGTTACTCGGGATACGATGTCCTTCAAACCAGAACAAAACAGTGCATTTACACTGCTATTTGGCTGAAGAAATTGATATCGCGGTGATCGCTATCCAGGTGGCCTCTCATGTATGAGAGACCTGCCAATCTACCGGGTATCTCAAGACTGCTACCGAAAACGAAGCCGGGTGGTAGTTTTAGTGAGTACAAACACAATGCAACTAAAATTTTCGCAAAAATACGCGTCAATTTTTTTATGATTTTTTTAAATATCGTAATTTTTGTGTGGTAAATCCATAGTTTTTGCTAAAATAATAATTTAACCTCTTTTATACCTTAGAGTCCTTATAAATAAAAGGGTATACACTATTATTTTAGGAAAAAATAAAATTAGCATCTAAATACGACCATTGAAAAAAATAACAAAAAAAAACAACGCTTTTTTTTCAACATTTTCTGTTGCAATGGGTCTGAAGTCATTAAAACTACCACCCGGCTTCGTTTTCGGTAGCAGTCTTGAGATACCCTGTATATATCATGGACTGTGTAAGAGTTTCTTAAAATGGTTCACCTTTTTGAAAGGGGAAAAATGATATTGTGGTCAATTATACAAGCCAATTTGTTGCATGTTATAATTTCAATATAAATAATTACCTTTTTTTGAAATCGATTAAAAAATACAAGTTGTTATCATCATGAGCCACAGGACGATCACTGGTGAGCTACATGCTCCTTATAGGATATCCAACTTTTAACTATTTACGCGCCTTTGGTTCACCGAACGTCTACAATTTTTACAAGGTCGTCTGTTTCAACTTTATAAATATTCTCTCGATATACTTTGTATGCTTAATCATGACTACTTAAAATATAATTCGTCGTTTTAATAAAATTTCTGTTATATTTTCTATCAAAATAGAATTTTGCTTAAAAATGTTCTGGTAAAAGTGAAAACAGCGTCAATTCCCGTAAAGAATGCAATGTACACACAATCACTAGCAAACTTGACACACTGACGTCAGTATGCACCTGACATAAAGCACACAAAAAAACTATCCCAAACATTGTTTGAGTCACCGCGGCCCACGTGCCATGATTCAAAAACGACGTCCATATCAGAGTGATAGATGAACAGGATGCGGTCTCCCTTCCCTTTCTACTTTGAACAATTTGCTCTGTCTGTCCCTCTCTTCGATGGTATTTGTGTCCAACGGGACGTCAGAAGGCCTATCTCGTGACCGTGTCGCCGCTCACCTCTTGCGATGCGATTCACGCGGTCGCCCAAGGCTCGACTTTCCTTAGGTACTGTCGCAATCGCATCAATAGGATGCGTTTTTGCATAACTAGTTTTTGACATCGACAACACTGACATTTAACAGTCCAGTTTTATAATCGATGGGTTGTTGTTTTCGTTAAATTGTACGCTTACTTAATTATATAATTATATACTTGAACCAGTGATCTAAGTAGTTGCATAAACATTAATTGGAATATATTATATTATAATTGGTCCATGAAACACCTGATGAAGGGAAACCTTCCCCTCTCCCTAAAGAAAAAACATATGGATGTATGCATCCTACCAGTCTTAACATACGGTGCGCAGACTTGGTCTTTGACAAAAATTCAGAAGTCCGCCCTCGGAGTATGTCAACGAGCCACGGAGCGCAGTATACTAGGGTTAAAGTTGGTGGACCACGTTAAAAACAGTGTATTGCGCTCTAAGACTCAAATACTAGACGTTGGGAAGAAAGCAGCTAGCCTGAAGTGGAACTGGGCAGGTCACATATGCCGCATGCCCAACGAACTGTGGGCAAAAACAACAACACTATGGAAACCATCAAAGACGTTGAAACGTCGCGGTAGGCCCAGAAAAAGATGGCGAGACGAGCTGGATAGGTAGGACAGACATTGGCAGGATCGAGCCCTGGACCGGGACGAATGGAAGGAGGGTAGAGAGGCCTTTGCTCTGCAGTGGGACAGCGTAGGCTGATGTATGTAATTTACGTTTACTCATCTGTATCATTACATGCTTATACACGTAATTATTTTAAAAACTCCTTTAATCAGAAAATGGTAATAAAAAATGGTAAGCGAAATGTTACCAACCTCAAATGTATTAAATAAAATACTAAATAAACGAGTAGATAGTTATTCAGTGTATATTTTTTACCCCTTTAGTCACTTTGCCATGCTATTATACGAAAACGACGATTTTTTTCGTTGGATTGTTTTTTTTCTGTCGAAATAAAGACGACCTACTAAATCAACCCATCTATTTCTCTAAAAACTACGATTCTCTTATCGTATAGTTAAACAAGCTATATAAACCATATGTGTAAACTATACCAGCTAATAACATTACAGTTATTTTAGTAGCATCCGCAAACACCGTTTCTATCGTTACTATGACTAATGAAGGGGCCAAAATTTGATTGTTAATAGTTCAATTTGAATAATAATAAGGAATTGACCGCCTACATTCATGGAAGCGACATTTCTATACAATAAAGAGGAAATTCTATATTAAGACCCAGACTAAAATAAACTACAGGCTCTTTAGTAAGCAGTTACCAAGTTAATTAGTAATTCTAGGTTGTTATATTTACTTTATTATTTTAATTGCAAATTGTACTACCTCTGTAGCAAAAACATCCAACTATATACTCTTAAAGATTAATCTTAAGCTTACATTATAAACAAGTAATCCAAACATTACATTACATTACACACTATTAACTTTCTAAGCGCCAAATTTAGACGATAAGTGAGAAAATATTGCTAATACGATAGCGATAGAAAAGTTGAACGAGTTTACATCGAAAAGAAAATGTTAGCTATGCATACATTAATGCAAATGTGTCTGATCGCGATGCAGGGCGCTGCCGTGAAGTTTGGTGATTTATTCTACGGCCCTTTGGAGGAGAAACTGTACCAACTAACATGACTAGTTTGTTAATCAAATATTGGAATTTTAATTTTACTTTTTTTTGCATACCGTCTTTCACTATATGTTGGCATTCCACTCAAATATCCACTCCGTAGGGCATTGTTCCGTTATATGGTAAGTTTCTCGGTCGCTTTCTTTGTAAATCTATAGACATTGCATCTTTTTAAATACAACGTATACATTCTAATTCTTGTTCAATGGAGATACCTTTGAAAATAAATATTGTCGGAACAATAATCGAAACCGCATCGATACTCAATTTATTGTTACCAATTCGCATTAAGTCGATAATCGCAGACACGAATTGAGGTTTTTAACTCATACTTAGAACTCGCACGGTCGGTAATTCTCAGAATAAGCGTTAAGTTAAGGATAAAGTCATGGGAATAGCTAGTGCATGTTGCGTGAAACATCTGCAAAAATCAGACAAGCAACAGCACTAATAGACGCCGTCACGAGCATATCGATTGGACAAAACGAGTCGTGATAACGCTAACAGTAAACTATTGATTCGATACGTAACGGTGTTGTGAATAGCGTCACAAACACGCCACTGTGTCACAACACTATTTAGGAAATGCCATTACAATACAATGGCAACAATATTATTTGTTTTGTTGCGTTCGACCGGATCATTCCTTTGCGATGTGTGGATTGAGGAAGTTAATGTTTCTAATATTGATAAGCTGCAACCATTGTGCTAATATTATAATTCTAGACTATATAGAGCTCGTACAGGTTAAAAGCAAAAAGGATATGTGCAATACCCATATGATTATCCTCGTCACGTCATATTCCGCGATAAAATAATAAACGCTTGTTGTAAAACAAGGTACACAAACGGCGTGCAATAAAAACATGCATTATAGGAGCACTCAGTTTCTCGCCACAAGTTTCTATGGGCGGCCATCTTGCCCATCTGTCACGTTATGGTAAGTCCGCGAATTCTTCTTACATGCTACTTTGATGTCATTTTGTATTACTCATACCAAAAGCGGCATAAAATAGTGTTGGAAAGTTAAAAGCGGTGATGGCTTACTATAAATCCGGGGATCGCTGGCCGGTGAGTCACTGAGAAACTTACCTGCAAAAAAATAGAATTATTCATGAGTCTGGTTGCACATAAAAACAATAATGTATTTGGCAGTGCACTTTGGGGAAATTCACGTTACATCCAAACATTTATTATGGTTGAATCGTGAATAAACAACAACGACTGATTGAGTATCGATTTACCACTCGATTAAATCAATCATAAATATCGGGATGCATTAAAGTTGGGTTATGGTGCATTTATTTAATATTTATGGGCTGTTAATGTAATCTTGGTTGCTCTTTTAGACCTTGTGGAGGACCTTGCATAAATTGAAGGTCACGATCACCTGCTTTCCGCAATTTGCGTCCTTGTCACCACGGTTGCAGAATAGTTGATCTTAGTTATTGTACCTACATTTTATGAAGGGTTTTGAATGTTGCCGTTAATCTTTAGTTGTTATAAGAAATACGACTTAGATCAATTGGGTTACTAAACATTGAAAATGTTATTGAGTTTAGTAAAATGCCATTGTTAATATCGTGTTACGATGCACATAATTCGATGACACTAAAATAGATACGAATTAATTAATTATTCAGAAGGATTAAATTCATAATTCCCTTCTTTTCTAATAATATATACCAAGATTCGTAAAAAGTCCTTTAACGTTGTCAGAGTAAAAATAACCAAAATTCTCAATCACAATAGGTAATTATAAATATTAATAGAAAATATGAATGATGAGTTTACTTTAAATTTCCTAATAGTAAATAGTTAAAGAGTGCGTGTGACTTTCACTGTGCGATCTAGTTGGAGCGTTCCATTGTAGTTACCAGTACAGGACAATAGTTGCAACTTTCACACGCCCGTGCCCTGCGCCATTCATCTGATCAGATCAATGAGTCGCTTTGACATAATTATCATAACTGTACTTTATAACTATTTGTGTAGGTTGTATTTTGATTTTTTTATTATGTTTTTGATGCGGTATTTTCATACAAGCATTATCATTTTAGGTTTTTATTTTATCTTTCCTTTTCCCTTTAAAAGGTGGGACGGATATACTATCTAAATATTGTGGGCATTTAAGAGCATTGCCAATTACTTTAAGTGAACCGTGTGCTTGTGGATCGACTATATGGCATAAAATATTAATAAATATAGGCCTTATTTATATACATTTAAAACCTATTTTAGGTGTTAGTGTGTGTAGAATGTTTTGTCGTCTCATCCAAACTGAATTCAAAAGTTATTCGAGAGAAACAAAACCGATAAATAAAATATGTTTTAAAATTGTTTATGAATAGGGCCTTTATTATTTGTGTTTGGAATAATTTAAATACCATCGTTGGTATTTATTACATATCATTCGTTGTTTTAAAGCAACATTATAACAAATATTACTAAGTCAAAAGCCCCAAAATTGTGTATAACTATCTTCCTACATACCTATATCGTATTTAGTGCTTCCAAGAACCCATCGGCTCAGTAGCATTCTCACGGCGAAGAATAAGAAAGTTTCAAAACAAACAACGGTAAACCAGGTTTTACGTGCTCATTACACTTTTATTCATTAATACGTATGCTAAAAATTTAACATATTATATATTTGGAAGAATCAAGTTTTAAAATCAATCGCATAAACTATAATGTATAAAGAGGTTAAAAATCACATAAAGAAGAAAACAAAGGAATTGATTAGTGCTGATATGATGACTGCATAGCGGTGGACTGTAAAATCGAGAGGCTGCTTGAGGTGGCTTAGGCCATGGGTGGCCATGACATCAGCCTACTACGGCTGGCACACAAGAAGAATAAACGACAATAATACATCGAAGCATTAAAATATGTAATTGAAAAAATTAAAGTTTTTCAATTTTTTTATGTTTATAAAACTAATACAGGCATGTAAAAATTACATGTAATTTGAGTGGTATGGTGGTAGATTGCGTGGTGGCCTGTTGGTAAACGGACTAGACGCGACTGCCAACATGTTCACGGTGGTCGCGGGTTCGAATCCCAGGGCACACCTCTGACTTTTCGGAGTCATGTGTGTATTGATAGTCAATCACCACGCACTAAAACGGTGAAGGAAAACATCGTGAGGAAACCTGCATACCATAGCGATTTATAAAAAATTCTATGGTATGTAAGTCCGCCAACTCGCACTAGGCCAGCGTGGTGGACTATATGGCCTAACCACTCTCAATCGTACTCTCGATTGTAGAGGAGGCCCGTGCCCTGCAGTGGGACGTATATGGGCTGATACAGAGTGGTATGTGCGGAAATGAGCATCAAAACGTAACAACACTTCTATATTTTACCGAAATTCTTATCTTATCATATCTAAACGTAAATCAAATATTTTCAATATTTCATTATCACATCATATTCGGAGAATAATTGTATAATCTGATAACATTTTGATTTTTTCATGTAATGTGATAAAAATAGAACTGATTGCTACACGCCTACTAACTATATAAATACTTATGTCGGTACCAGTAATTGTACACACCTGGTTACCTTTCGTTATTTATTTTGATGCATGGAAACTATTGCATATTAAAAAATAATGCGTTTTCTACTTTAAATACCTAATTGCAAATACCGAAAACTGTGTACAGAAATATTTCGTATATTTTTTTTCTATCTATCATTAACTCTGGCCAAAGCTGAAGTTGATAAAGGTATGATAATAGCAAAGCCGTCCGAAAAGATGGTACTCAAAAGAACTTTAATTAAAATCTACAAATACAGTGATAATTAAAACAGCAGAGCTAAGCAAAATTATTACTGTCACAACATACACAATTCGTTTGCGCAAGCATTATAAATTCTGTGCATGTTTTCATAACCCATATAGATTGCGAAGTCATCAAACGATCGGTACTTCCACTAAGTAGAAATCGGTGTTTAAATAATTAGCACAAAAATTTGTTTCGTCGATTAATGTTTGAACGTATAAACATTATTGGGAAATCGTAAATCGTGTAGTATTATCGGTGAGCCAATGTTTGGCCATCAATATTGGCATTGCGCTCAATAGCCCCTGTACTCGAACATACGGCTACTTATTGATTTATTGCGTACTTCAGTGGAAAAAGGCAATGCTCTTTTTAATGTATTTTAGGTTATGTGTTTATTCTTCGTGGTCTTACGTTGGCTGGTGGATACTAGGATTCACCTAAGTACTTTTCATTCGCCTCTCTCTTCAATCCAAATCATATGTTTAATTTAAATGTGCTAAAGCGAAGTATAATAAACTTCGATACAGTAGAATATTGTCGTTTTTAGTGTGACGTTAGTTATAAGGATAGCTTATTGATTCCATTTTTTGAAGAAATTATTAGCATGATTAACATAAAAAGAGTTAATAAAATACCTATGTTTCCAAACTGAATATAGGTAAGTATAAAAACTTGAAACAGAACCTTCAAATATTTAATGCGTGCAAAAATAATCTTAAACGTTTATCGAATATTATCAGAATATTATTTTAGTTAACTTTAATAACTAAATTTATCTAATTAATTTTGTTAGTATTGCACGATTAGAAATCTTTACATGTCGACAATTTATATGAACCGATAAACTTATGAGAAATCGGCTCTAATATTTCCCTCCGTGAAATCGGCCCTACTTACATAAATGGCGAAATGAATCACATTAATTACGCATTCGGAAATTACAATTGTTATTAATAGATAAAATTAATGCAAAAAAAAAATCGGTTTTTCCCGGTGATAGACTCAAACAATAAGACGTAAATAAAATTATTTTGTATACTGTCTAATGTCTCCTTTACACCTCAACAGATGCATCTTAAGACTTCGTATTCGGATGGGTGTTGTAATCGTCAAGTGGAACGCACGGTTTTAATAAAATAATAACAATAATTATTAAAATTTATTAAATGACACCAACCAACACCTATCCGAAGATGACATCTGCAGGTGCATCCGTTGACCTGTAGAGGAGGCATAATGGATATCCGTATGTAGTAATAAGGATGTCACAAGTTCCTCGGTACCTGTCACATCTTGCCTCGGCATTAGGAGAATTGTGCAAAGGGAATAATTTCAGTTTCCGCGTATTTACTCAAAAACCATACAAATTTTATTGACTGTCATAATTGTTTTCAAAAGGGCAAGGATTGAGCTACATTGAGGCATTGAGGTCATAATGATATGTATTCATTGAGATATTTTATTCGAAGTAAAAATTGTCACAACTCTACTCGGTCTCTCCTGATTAATACAAATACCATTATAATTTTTAAGTACTTGTAGATTATATCAATGATTTAAAATAAAAAACAAACCGGGCATTTAGATCAGTGATTTAAATAAACAGGTGCTTTAAAATAAATTATCAAAAATTCATTAGAGTCTAAAAAAGGTTAAAGGTGAATTTTTCTTATTTTAGGCTTTTAAAAGGTTAAATTTCTAATATATTTTTAGCTGAGACGTAAAATTCAAGGCAAAGTTTGAAACTAAGAAATATTCTGATTAGTGTTTTGGCTGTTCATATTTAACGTCAAAGTTCGGGTAATTGATGTGTTTGAATATTACATTAAGTAAATTTGTTTTATTTAAAAACACAAACATCTTCACAACTTATGGCGTGGTAAAAGAATTTTAGATTTCTTAATATTCATATATGTGTCTTTTGTCAATAGATGGTGGTACTATACCTATGTCTTATTCCCGATATACGTGGTTTTATTAAGTTCTTATCTGTTTACGGTCTCTACGTACAAATATTTCGAGTCGCAATATAATGAAATAAGTTTAAACTGTTTTAAATCTACCTCTGTGTTTTTATGTAACACCTTTCTACGTTCCACCAATCATCCCATATATTAGGTGGGTTACTGTTTCTTCCTTAAACTCATAACTTATGTATAGAGGGAGCGCTGTCATACATTTGTGTTTTAAAAAACGTAGATATTTTCTTGGTCGTAATGTTGGTAGCATTGCTGCATTAGGGTTGCCGGTTAACATATTTTCCCCAACTGTATCAAAATTTAATTACGTTTTTTGGTCCCAATAACAATATCGATACATAATATTTTTAAAGAATGAAAAATTGTGGCGACTATTTCAACACGTTTATCTATAATTCCGAATACGTTTTCACTGCGAATACGAAGTAATTTTACCTGTGCGTTATTATACAATAGCATTGCAATATTGGAAATGCTTGGTGGTGAAATGGTAACTGTTTTAGTCCCTATGCTTCGATAGCCGAGCTTCGTTCGTATTAGGTATTGAAAATCGTGGCCGCCATTTTGAAGTTTTTACTTATTGTACCGATTATCTCAGAATCAGTATCTGAGGGTATCTCGGCACCAATATGCCAAATTCATAGTAAGGTTTAAAAAAACTGTGGCCGCCATTTTGAACTTTTTATTTATTGAACTAATTGCTTTCAAATCAATAGCTGAATATAACTCGGCAACAATAAGTCTAGTTTATAGTTATATTAAAAATCTGTGGCCGCCATTTTGAACTTTTTATTTATTGAACCAATTGCTCTCAAAATCAACATCTGACGGTATGTCAACACCAATAAGCCAAGTACATAGCCAGATTTAAAAAAACTGGCCGCCATTTACAACTTTTTAGTCATTGAATCGATTGCTCTCGAAATCAACATCTGAGGGTATCTCGGCAGTCGGCACCAATAAACCAAATTTATAAGTAGATTAAAAAACTGTGGGCCATTTTGAACTTTTTATTTATTAAACCGATTGCTCTCAAAATTAATATTTGAGGGTTTCTCGGTACCAATAAGCCACATTTATAGGTAAAGTATTGTGGCTGCCATTGCTCTCAGAATCAAAATCTAAGGTTCTCTCTCAGTCTCCCTCTCCCTCTCTCTCTCTCTTCAGCCATAAAGAGCAATAGGAAGTCCACTGTTGAACATAGGCCTCCCCAAGGATCTCCACATTGACCTATTGGAAGTGGGCTGCATCCAACGACTTCCTGAAACCTTAACCAGGTCGACCGTCTACATTGTTGGTTCACTACGATTTAAAAATTAAAAATGTATTCTCATCATATTAATTATAATAAAAATATTTTGCAGGTATCCAACAGTCTTCTAAACGACTCCTTATAATATTAACGCTTTGACGTCTTATTTTTCGATCCAGGGGTATCCTAAAAAAACATTATATAGATTTGGTTGTTTACATATCATTAACAAATAGATATTGATTTTGAGAGCAATCGGGTTAAAAACAAAAAAGTTCAAAATGGTGGCCAAAATATGCAATTATGACTATAAATTTATGTTATCCGTACCCAGCGACTGCCAGATATTAATTTTGAGAGCAATCGAGTTGATAACAAAAAAGTTCAAAATGGCGGCCAAAATATTCAATTCCGTCTATGAATTTATGTTACCGGTACACGGGGACGGCCGTTAAATATTAAATATATACCTCCTACCAGAAGTCGCGCTAAGGCTCTAAAATTTAAATGGCGGCCAATATTCACAATCCGGATTAAAGTCACACCGATTTTAAAATTATGTCCAATTATATAAGATCGGAGAATTACAAAATATTTATATTGCAAGTCATATTTAGTCACAAACTTATTTTTATTTATTTATTTATTTATAAACTTTATTGTACACCACAACAAAAATACAATAACAGAAATTAAAACAATATTAAAAAAACTTTTATTTTGTCGGTTTAATATAACGTCAAATTGTTTTTTTCATTTAAATTTATTTATATTTACCAGGATATCGAGTTATTAATTTTTTTATAAATTTGCAACACTGAAAAATATGTCTATAGAAAGCGTGCTAATTCTATTTTTTTTTTAGTAAAATTCCGGCGATTATATCTCCCGATATATTAATAAATATGCAATATTACCTATGGTAGCTAATTATATACTTATTAATTATGCGTTTGGTAGAATTTGGGCACAATTTAATGACGCAAAATGGCATTTTAAGATTTTTCTTTCTAGACGATTTTATGTGTACCCCACGCTGTCTGAATCCATACTGATTGGCGGGAAAAAAAAGGTGGCCCCGGCACCACCATTTTTATCTACGTTTTTGAAGTACCAGCGCTCCCTCTATATGTATATACTCTAAGACTCATAATTACAAAAATCGTGTAACATTCTTGTATGTTAGCAATAGTTGGATTCCTGAACAAATAAAATAACACTCCCTTTCGTTTCTCGCGTGCTTAGCCTGTCAAATTGGTGTTCTTCATTCGTTTTTTAAACTTTAATTGTAAATAAACAACTCAATTAACAATAAGTGTAATTAGTAGACTCTAGTAGACTGTTTACAATCGATATATTTGTTGTATCGATAAAAATAGGGACAGATTTGGTAACCTTTTATAAATAATAATATCATGTCTTTGTTTCAAGATTTTACGTGTACTAAATACATATTATAAATCAACATAATTTGTGTTTCCATATTTTGTAATTCCAGTAGTCAGTGTGCATTAATTTGAGACATATTATTTGGTTTTCATGAAGTCCACTCTATAGTTTATGACTCCCAAGCTCAACAGGTAGCGACTAGCGGTAGAACTTATCGAAGTACAAAGGTCTCAAGGTTTCACCTGCGTAGATCGGAACGGACAAACAATTAAATTATTTTCAAATCTATTCATAGAATCGTAAGAAACACGAATATCACAATGTTCTTTCATGCAATTAAATGTATAAGGATATGTATTTATTTTATTAAGTATAGGTTTATTTTTAAACATTAAGTTATAAAATGTTGTTGTATTAATTATTATGAAGTCTTCAAGTATGCATAAAGTAGTTCCTGATGATGATCTAACCTTTAGCTTTCTAAGAATATCAATAATCTTCTACAAGAATCAATACCTTGCGCGCAAAGTCAACTATAGGTATTTCTTCGTTAATTTCACGCACACATAAGCGACCAAAGCTGTGTGCGTAGAGCTGCCGCGTCGGCTCGCTATACAAACAGCTCAAACAACTTTGATCCGTGCGCTTCAAATATTCATTTGAAATGTAACTGTAATATAATATCATAAAAATATTTTATTTGCATTATAAGTAGACAAATATTACTGTGCAAGCAAAGAATAATACAAATCTAGATACTAATCATATTTTCGTTATTATTACATTGTTAAGTTGCATTCAAATCAGTGTTCAATCAGCAGATACTACGGACGTTTTATTAATAATTTCGTGTTCGAACATATAAATAGTGTTAGGGGCCTTACAACCCCTTACAATTACGAAATATATTGAATTTTATATTACAATACATAACATAATTTAGCCTCGGAATTAAATCCCATTATATTACCTGAAACATAATTTATACTCACTACAAAATCATTGTAGGTAATAAAAATAATTAAATATTTTACTACCAAAGTACTAAGATGTGGTAATCGCAGTCCGCGCGTGGCTATTTTCACTACGCGCGGCAATAATCGACTGCAGCCAGGCCGGAGCGACGAGCGATACGTCCTCCCTCTAGAAGGCCTTGCGGCGGTCTGATTTGATCCACGTCGGACAGCGTGTTTTATAGTGGTTTTTAAAATATTTGTAGAAAACATGAAAACTAATTTTGTTAAAATATAAAAATTGTAATTTATTGATAAGATGTTCTTCTATTATAATATGCAATGGCTATAAAAAATTATGTACGATAAGTTGGTGAAAAAAAATATGTTCTTGACGAGAGTTTCTGAATAATTTTGCATTGTTAAAATTTTTATTTTTCAGGAACTAAACACAAAAAGATTATTTTTCTCAGCAAAATCCCTCCATAAGGGTCTTATTAGTCTGATAATATTTTTATTTTAATCTTATATTTAGTGGTTTCGGATATCTTAAGCTTCTAAATTGCCATTTAAAGCCTAAATAACGAAACTTGTGTTCAGTAATCCGTATAGTACTCACAAATTATCCATCAATCTATAATGTTTTCCACCAAAATCCCTAGATGACAACCTTTTCTAAAGTTAGTACTAATTATTTTTCCTTTTAATTGTTTATTGGTGGCTATTAACTCATTTGAAAAGTCTTGTTTTTAAGCCAAAAAGCGCGTGCAGGGTATAAACGCTCTTAATGTTCATTTGATGGAATTAATTGAATAAAGGATTTTTTTTACACTGCCACGGCATCATGAGTGCACTACACCCGATGCTAAATCATAAACGGCTAAATCCAGTGAACAAAATGTTTCATTTAAGCGGACATGCTTTAATTTTACGAGTGATAGAAAAAAAAAAACATCAAATTACTACTAAATTATAGAAAAGTAAGATCATCAGAAATTCGTAATTAATTTCGATAAAGAAATACTTATTGTGAAAAATGTCGAGCTGAATGTGAAAGCTTTTGTTGGAAGGACCCTCTAAGGAAGGACCATATTCCGACAATAATATTTCGCGTTACACAATAACTAATATTTCCTCTCTCAGACATGTTATCAATACACCATAAAACCGGTTGGCTTGTATGTATGTACCCGTACTTTATACATGATGATACCATACTAATTTTAGCTTCTGCCAAAACACCGAGTCGATGATCTCTCGTCAGTCAAGGACTTTCGTCGCGCGCCAAAACGCCTATCCTTTTGACATTTCAAAACCTTTTCATAAGGGAATTCATTTATAGACGAAGGATTATAATTATACAGCCTTATATTACTAATTTCTTAGAGAGAATATGTAATTTAAATAATTTAATAAACTGGTGGTAGGTCTCTCATATGTGAGAGGCTGCCTGGGTGGGTACCACCGCAATGTCTATTTCTCCCGTCAAAGAGCAGTTTAAATGCACTGTTGTGTTTCGGATTGAAGGACATTGTAGCCAGAGTAACTACTGGACATACTGAGACTTAACATCTTATGTCTCAGCATGGCGAGCGCAGTGGAATGCTAAGCATTGCTTTGTAATTTAAAGTGTTGTTTGGTTTTGTTACTGTTCATGAGCGGTCGTATCGCTTACCATCAGGCGAACGGCATGCTCGTCTCGCCATTCACTGCAATAAAAAAAATATAAAAAAATAAAGAATTTACATCAAATTAAATCATGTACTTTTAATATTAGTCGATATTCTAATCGACTTATTGTATCTTGAGTTAATGTTACAGCAAATTTAATGTTATTATTTAAAATATTCAAATTTTATTTAAAGTAGATGTTTCTAATAAATCAATTATATCACCATAAAACCAGAAACTTAATTGACACTTAAGTTTATAAACTATGTAATGTATGGTATAAATGCTAAACATATTCCTTTTAGTAAAGATGAATGCCCACTAAAAACTTACGAATATATGTTTTAAAATGTTTTTTTTCTAAATGTCATTAGTTTTTACGGAGGTTACAAGAAAATAAACTTTCACTACCTTAATTATAAAAAAAATATATCAAAAGCATTAACACTTAACTGGTAGGTCGCCAAACAGCAGTGTAAAAGCGCTGTTGTGTTTCCGATTGAAGTAATTGAGACTTAACATCTTACGTCTCAGCATGGCGAACGCCGTGGAATGCCAAGTATTACTTTGTGTTTCAAGGTGTTGTTTGGTTTTGCTACTGTTAATGAGCAATCCTATCGTTTACCATAAGGCGAATGGCAAGCTTGTCTCGCATTGCAATAAAAAGTTATTCACTTTGTGAATTGCTATTTCTTTTAAATATAATGAGTCACGGATTGAAAGCGTCAGCGTTGACATTTAGAATACAAACAAATCAGTATTGGGAACAATAATCAATCATCTATTGAAGCCATTGAAAGCAAATTGACGGGACACTACCGTTTCCTTCGACTAATAATGGCTTATGTATGCAATCTGTGGCAATCTTCTCGGATTATCGTAAGAGCATAAAAGAAGCTATCAAAAGGCAAGCTATTGCAGCAAGCCATTTGATGAAACGATTTGCACTCATCGATCGATCTCGATGCGATGGTACATCATAATTAGGAATCGATGAGTGGCTTTGTTACATCATGAAAGTGAGTGGTTCGTTGATTCACTAGTTTCCGTATGAATTAAATCCGGTGTAATCATTCATTATGCGGAATCTTTTAGGTATTTATTTCTTGCTGTAGAAAGACAGTCAATTGTACTATTTTACTACGGGGATATTTCATTAATTTCAATTAATCGAGAGACGAACATGTCATTTGCCTGATGGTAAGCGATATGACTGCTCACGGACGGTAGCAAAACATAAGACATAAGATTTTAAGTCTAATGATGTCTAGTAGTAACTCTGGCTTGCGTTACATTGCGTTTGCACTGTTGTTTAGCGGGCTAAAAAGACATCGCGGTTGTACCTTGGCGGCCTCTCACATATCACATATGAGAAACCTTTTTTTTTTTAATTTTAAGAGCTTAGAGTATTTATATATAGAGGGAGCGCTGGTACTTCAAAAACTTAGATAAAAATGGTGGTGCCGGGCCACCTTTTTCTGCCCTCCTATTGGCTAATATTTGAACAGGTTGTGCAACATACATAAATTACTTGAAAAAAAAATTAAAAATAAATAGTTTAGGTCTATTTAATTTCACTCAAACTCGTTTAAAAAGGATAATAGCGAAATATAATTTCGGCTATCAAAGGAATTTATAGCAATTTATTGCTAATTAATTAATTCAATTTTTACTAATATAGGAGCGCTACCAACATAACGAACAAGAAAATATATACGTTTTTTTAAAACGCGAATGTATGACAGCGCTCCCTCTATACAACATGTAACAGATTTAAATGTAAAAGCGGAAAGTAGTACGTTCAGAATCAGCTACTGAACCGATATCAACATTTTTTTCGGTAGGTATTTTTTTTCAAAATAATTAGTTAAGACCAAGTAAATTACAGACACTCCTTCGTTTAGTACTCCGAACAAACGAAATTGAAACGTAACTCCAGCACATAAGATCATTTTTAAATGAATCACTAAACGAATACTCTAATAAACTAAATAATGAACAAAAATGAACTTTATTTCGATAGTCATAAAGTTTATTTAAGCAATCTATCATTAATCAAACGCACACAACGATAGGCCTCAATAAACGTAATAAGCTACCAAAATAAATAACTATCATATTCTCTTTTCCGCACATTTAACTACAACTAGATAGAGCAGGATGCAGCTATTGTTTAATGCAATTTGATCCATCCGACAAACGATGGCGCGCGCGGCGGTATAGGGATGCGCCGCGAAAAAAATTACTCCCGGTATTTGCAAGGCCGGGCGATCCAAATCCCGCGCAATACATGCACTTAAATGAAACAAATTAAATGTAACAAAATCAATATGAAAAGAAACAACAAATAGGTATTTCTATGAAAAATAATTTCGGGGAACGTTAAAATGGTGATTAAATTCGGTTTGTAATTTTGCTACAATGTATGCGGAATCCCGGTGTGTCAGATATCCCGTTATTGCAATCCCTAAATGGGCACCGAATATGTGAAAAAAATCTAGTCGTGCACCGCAGTTATCTGTGTCTACTTGTGTTTAAGTGTTAAGTAGATATTTCGATAACTTTCGCGCGCGATGTCTTATCGGTATTCGAATATTCAAATACACTGAAATGGTGAGAACTTTGGCACTGTGTGGTGATAATGTATCATTGGCATGTCTGACGGTATCTCGATGCTGAGTTCGGAGAGCGCTGGATAGGTCGCGGCGAACCTGTGCAATGGCCTCCTAGGTCACCTGACCTGACTTGACGTCTCTTGACTTTTTTTGTGGGGACGTAATAAATCTCTGGTATACTTCAGTGAAAGTACTAATGTGGAGGATCCAGGATGAGGAGGGTAATGTGGAGCAAATTCCTAAAAGTGAAGAGTGACACTGAAGTTTTACATAAATTACGTGAACAATTACGCAAATGTGCATCAAAATGTATCAAGGTGGTGGACATGTCGAACATATTTTAAAAAGAAATCGCCTCATGAGTGCCATGTAACACGTAAGTTAATTTTGTTGTATTTTTTTGTGTTGTGATTAGGTTGTGATTCCCAATCTAGTATTCGTTGTTAGATATTGCGTTATCTTATTATCTTATTCAATAATAATGCAAAATAAATGACGCCCGTATCCTGCCCGCCTGTAGGAACTAAGTTTAGGGGAAGTGAAATTAATAATATTTTATAGCCGATTCATGCAAAATATTGTCTTATGTTGGGTTCGTACGCATTATATCTAGTAAGTAAAATATTTAGATTTTATAGTTAAAACACAAATGTTATGCTTACAGATTAAATAAATAATAATTTGTTTACCAAACCACCCAGTAATCAGTTACGTACGTAATTTGTAATTTGTATTTCGTTTATTGTCAGCTGTTTCTGCCGGCGCGGCGCGGCGCAGCGGTCGGCGACCGGCGTTAGGTACTCGTGTGAATGTGTCTTGTGTACATGTGTGCGTGTCCGGCGAGCGTGTGTAGTAGTACACTCTTATTTGTAACTCGTAAGGTGACCATGTTAAGTGCCTACATTTGGTATAACTAATTTCATAAATAAAAGATTTTGTAATTATGATAGTATGATTTCAAAGCATAAACTATGATTGCAATAATATTTTAAAGTTGGGGTGTCTGAGGTTGTGAATTAATCCTGTTACACGTTGTATATAAATACTCTAAGTTTAAGAGCATAAAGTCTAAGTAATCTAAAGAAAGGTGATCACATTTCAATTTCAGTTTAGACATCAAAATTATAAACTGAGAATATGAAAATGACATTTATAAAATTTAATAGGCCTATGTGTAAGAATTAGTAACTTTAAACGTGGATGTTGAAAAACAAATAAAATATACACGATTGATAAAGTACTAATTAATTAATTCGTATCACCAACATAGTATAGTTTAAAAACAACATTTATGATAAACGTATGTTTGTTTTTGATATATACGGTACGATAAAGGTAACTAAGTAAACTCAATTTAAAATACAATACATGTTAATAATATGCGGATGTTATAAGTTTCAAATATTTACTACTGAATCTAATATATGTTCTGTGCAATAAATAATAATATTTTTAACATTCCCCCTCAAAAGCTGCTATTTGTAATGATCGTAATCATGATTACAGATTGTTCAACATAGTACGTAACATAAGCTTCTGGGCAGTTTGCAAACAATTGGCAACAGTTTTTGGTTGGATTCCAACAAAGCTGCAACATCAATTTAGTATTCCACAAGTGACAACCATCTGCGCTTGTTGGAATTCTCAAAGCGACTTCGTTTAACGGTTAAGGAGGCTAAGAAATTGCGTTCCTTGCATGGAGACACGTGTCGATTTAAATGTCATCATTAGCGAGCTTCTCAATTCATCAGAATGAGATTGTTGTTAATCGATTTGATAATTATTGAATCGTGCGTTTGATGTTATAAACTTATATAAATAATTGCATGTAAACAGTTCTATAAATGATTGTGAAATGCGAAATGTAACACAAACACACAGCATGATTTGAAAATTATGATAAACTATGATAATATATTGTATCCATCCATCAAAAATATTTGATATTAATTTTGATCTAAATGGTTGCACTAAGCATTGCAAACAATTTGTAATCAGCCTGTATACATGATAACGTTAAAACCAATACCTGCCGGAAAAGGGCTGTAAAAAGTGAAATTTATATAATCAAACCAGATACGATTATGCAAAAAAACTCAGATTATGTTTGCATTTACTAAGCTCTCTGAAGACTTTAAAATTTATTTATAAAATTACCCGATCTTGCCATAACAAATAACTCTATTGTTTAAAATACTATAGACCTAATAAATACAGCAAAAATAATGACTTTTAAACATTGCTTACAGAATGTTTATTTTTGCAGGGAATTCACTGGAACAATATCTTCAAAGAGGTCACGAGAGTTAAAATAACATTGAATTTACTTGAAGGAACTGGGAATTACGGTGATAAAAATGTGTTGTCTTAATGTAATTTTAGGAAAGAAGTGTAATTGAAATGTTTTTATTATGATCTGTCTAAATGGATTTTTACAACAGTTGATGTTGATCTAGTGAATGTGATTTGTATTTAGAAATATGAATAACAATATAGAGTATAACTAATGTCGATAAGAGATTAACTAAAACGCCATATTTCTAGAAACGTAATAACTTAACTACAATGAATTGCATTAGTACATATAAGAATTTATTTTTAAGTTTCAATCGCAAATCTTAAATATGTTTTTTTTGTCTGAGTATTTTGGGAGTTTATGTCCATATGAACATGCCAACATCACAATTTACAATATTTATCCATAATATTTTTATTGTAAAATTCAAAATCAGAATCGCGAATCACTACTGAAAGGTTGTAATTAAGCGACTAAAATTTAGGTCTAATGTAGATACTGGAGCCATAACCGTCCTTCACACAGGGACAAAGAGAATTGTCTAACATTTCCACCTATAATGGGCCACACTGCACACCTCAGCTTTGTCTCAACATGCGAGTGTGTGTTTGACAGCTATATAGGAATGCGGCGTTGTTCTATACCTACCTATGGTTACAATTTAGTGCACTGGTCCATCATAGTATGCTAGTAGGTGTATGAATAACTTATTCTCTTTCAGCTCGCCTAATCTATACATATAAATAAAATTGAAGTGTCTGTTTGTAAAGTGAAAATTAAAGAAAATGTCCAACTAGATATCTTTATATACACTATACCAATAACAAAAATGACCATAGATTTTTTTGTCTGTCTGTCTGTTTGTTCCGGCTAATCTCTGAAACGGCTGGACCGATTTTGACGGGACTTTTATTGTCAGGTAGCTGATATAAAAAGGAGTAACTTAGGCTACATTCATTTTAGAAAACATCTTTTATTTTAGAAAAATAAAGTAGAACTGTCCAGTACCGCGTGCAGCTCACTCGCATGCCACCACTGGGCCGTCACGTCAGGCGCCTCCCACCACTTCTCCCACCAACGAATCAATATCACATTTACAAAATATTGTATATAAAGAAATTTTTCAATAAAGCTAATACTATAAACTGAAAATAAATGTGTAACGGGAGTTTACCGCCGCTCGCTAAGAGATGGCGCCACCGTAGAATTAGATAGCGGTATGGTTTCACTACAAAGGAAAATTGGATTTAAAAATAGTTATAAACAACATTTAATATGTATCCAAAAGAAAGGTTATTGAACATATTTTACTCACTTACCTTCCTGCTATGGAACGTATCACGATCAGGAATGTGTCCCCTCCTCCCAGCGTTATTGAAATGAAATGAAATGAAAATAATTTATTGAATCCATTAAAATGTTCAACATCGTTTAGATTCAGTCATTTTTTTTTATCTACCACCCGGTTCGGAAAGCGGTTTTCACTAGAGAAGAACGGGCAAGAAACTCTAGTGTTGCTCTTTTCAAAACCAGTTTACAATTAAGTGATTATTACATAATTTACAAGTTGGTTTAAATCAGAGCAGTTTATTAAAAATATTTTTAAAACGAATATTATTATATTATAATTATTACTATGGCTGAGTGAAGCGAAGTCGCCCAGAACGAAGAATCAGTATACTCTTTTTCGCCAAAACAGTGAATAATTGCGAAAGCCTTATGTAATCCATCAATGAATCCGTTACAATGTAAGCAAATCGGATAGACCAGTCTACGCAAGCAGCACCCGTTCACGAGTATGACGCATGTGCCAGCCATCGGCCTCCTCAACCATGTTGCAGGGAAGTGACCGACCTGGCACACGACGCCACCGCGAGCACAGACTTTTTAGCGAGCATGACATACCCAATCACTTACACAGAAAACGATGGCAAATTTGACATGTTACTTAATTTAAATGATATTATACAGAGCATACTAAGACTTCCGCTCCGAAATACTACCCATTTATTTAATTTAATTCTATTCCCAAGCCTTGCTATCATCTAGATATTCTGAAATTTTATAATATGCTTTATTGCATAATTTTTGCTTGATAGTTGCTTTGAATTTTGTCATAGATAAGGCTTTAATGTGACTGGGAACTTTGTTATAAAAGTGTATACAGTAACCCTTAAAAGATTTGCTGATCTTGTGGAGTCTGGTCTTAAGAGTAGCTAGATTATTCTTATTCCTAGTATTTTTGTTATGAATATCGCTAATCTTAAGAAAACTTTCTTTATTTCTATGAACATAAATTAAATTTTCAAAAATGTATTGTGATGCTACTGTCATTATATTTATCTCTTTAAACTTTTCTCTAAGAGAATATCTGGACCCAAGCGAATAAATTGATCTTATAGCTCGCTTTTGGAGAACAAAGATGGTATTAATGTCAGCAGCACCACCCCACAGTAAAATTCCATAACTCATCAGACTATGAAAGTAGGCAAAATATACCAATCGAGCTGTATCAACATCAGTCAATTGGCGAATCCTACCCACCGCAAAGACTGCGGCGCTCAGCTTTTTAGCTAAAGCGACTATGTGAGAGCCCCATTGAAGTTTGGGATCTAATGTAATTCCCAAGAACTTAGTTGTCTCCACAAGGCTCAACTCATCTCCATTCAAAATAATGTTAGCATTAACTTTTTTGACATTAGGTGTCACAAACCTTATACATTTAGTTTTTTGGCTATTTAATAACAAATTGTTAATGCTAAACCAATGTACTATTTTTGAGAGGGTGTGGTTTACGTCGTCAATATTAGGATTATGTCGATTTACTTTAAATATTAAAGAGGTATCGTCAGCAAACAACACTACCTCACAGTTGTCCCTTATAAAAAAAGGTAAGTCATTAATGTAAATTAAAAATAGAAATGGTCCAAGAATCGAGCCTTGCGGAACTCCCATAGTAACGGCAGACCCAGGAGACCTTATTCCGTTGACATCAACACTTTGGACCCTATTACACAAATATGATTTGCATAATTCAAGAGCAGTACCATTAATTCCGTAGTGGCTCAATTTCCTGATAAGTATATCATGGTGAACACAATCAAACGCTTTGGATAGATCACAGAATACACCTAAGGCATCCCGTGAATTCTCCCAAGCATCAAATATGTTACCTATAAGCTCCACACCAGCGTCAGTTGTGGAGCGACCCCGCGTGAAACCAAATTGTTTATTATGAAGTATTTTATTTTTTGAAAAATAAGATTGAAGTTGTAGGAGCATTAGTTTTTCAAAAATTTTGCTTAATGAAGGTAGTACTGAAATAGGTCTATAATTAGAGGGGTCATCTGTACTACCAGATTTAAAAAGAGGTATAACTTTACTCAACTTCATTTTATCAGGAAACATACCACTGTTTATACAAGCATTAAAAATTACAGCTAACTGGGGAGCCAAGACTGGTATTACAGAGTTTAAAATATTTGTTGAAATTCCCCAAAGGTCACATGTGTTTTTAATATTAATGTATTTAAATATTTTTATTATATCCATACTGTCAACGCAATGGAATTCAAATGAATCTCTGCCTCCACTCACATTTTCTTGTAATAACTTTTCGGCTATGGCAGGGGATGAGTTTAAACTTTTTGTTATAGAAACTGGTACATCTGAGAAGAAATTCTCAAAAATTTTTGCTACTTCAACATTAGATGTAATAATTTGATTATTAATATTTAAGCCAAATTCTGTGTCCCGAGGTTTAGCTCTACCAGTTTCTTTATTAATCACACTCCAAGTCATTTTTATTTTATTTTTGGAGTTTTTTATTTTATTGCTTAAATACATTGACTTAGCTTTATGACAAATTTGTTTAAATATTTTTGAATATTTTTTTACATATATTTTAAAATCCTCACTATGGTTATATGTTCTTTCATGATAAAGTTCATATAATTTTTCCCTACTTCTATGTATACCAATAGTAGCCCAACTGTTAAAACATGTCTTTTTGTCACTGGAAATGGACTTGGAAGCAAAAATTGACTTGAATTCTTCACAAAATGTGTTGAATACAAAGTTATATAATTTATTAGGGTCATTGCCCTTTATAATTGTAGTAAATTTATCAGATATATTTTTCCTTAACTTTTCTAACCGAGCCTTAGTTACTGGAACTACACTATGTTTCTCATTGTATTGTTTTTGTAACTCACTGCTAAATGTGACAAGTTGTCCACAGTGATCTGAGTGTAATTTATTAATAATACAACTATTTATAGGCACTATATCAGTGAAAATATTGTCTATGCAGGTAGCACTGATATTAGTTATCCTAGTTGGCTCTGAAAAAAGGTTTATTAAGTCGAATGACAAAAATAGATTTTTCAACCTTATAGTCATTGAATTATTTTCTAACAAATTAACATTAAAGTCTCCACACACCAGCAATCTCCTATTTGATTTGCTTAACTTCCTCAATGCATCTTCCATTATACATTCAAAACTATCATATGATGAAGAAGGTGGTCTGTATACACTGACAATGACAAACTGCTCTGACTCTATACATGATATTTCTGCTGTTTTTTCTACAGAGAGGCTCACTATATCCTTTCGTTCTTTAAATTTAATATTTTTATTAATTAATATTAGTGAGCCACCATGTATTGCACTTTCCCTACAAAAGTTGCTACCAACTATATGATTTTTAAAATTGAACATGAGTTGTTCAGTTTTCAGCCAATGCTCTGTAATGCAAAGTATATCAATTTCCTGACAACTCATAAACAATTCTATTTGCAATTCTTTACTTAGCATGCCCTGGCTATTTTGATGAACTAGTCTTAAAATATGATTATTGTCACCCATATTGTTAACACTATTCCTACTAATGGGTGGTGAGGTATTCATTTCAATGTCATATGATTTATTATTATTTAGTGGAATGTAATGAATGTCACAATTACAATAATTTTTAATGATGTGATTGCAAGAGGTGGTGGACTCTATTGTCTGATAACTTAATTTAAATTATTGATATTATTTGGAACAGATACAGATGTATCATTCCTTGTCATAAATGTCAACTGCTCAATAGAAGCAGGTGGGGTAGCCAAATTTTTGGCTTTGTCCAAAATATTAAAATATAGCAATTTTGCTATATGTCGTTTTATCAAATATGAATTATTATTTTTATTTAATTTATACTTACTGTAGTAAGTATTTATGTCAATCACTGTAAAATTATGATTATTTATAAGGGCTTCTTTTAAAATACAATTTAACTTATATCTATTATTTCTTTCCACGCGTGACAAGCCTTTTTCATAGGGGAATGTAAACATTACAATATTTTTAACTTTTAGAGATGTTAATTTGTTAAGAATAGTGAGATATTGGCTTGTGTTTACATTGCCCCTACTACCAATAAGAATGATCAGTGTTGAGTTTTCATTAAATTTATAACTAATAATTTTATCAACAAGTTGTTGACAGGAAAGTCCTGGCATACAATAATTTACAACTTTTTGTCCTGTCTTATTATTCAAAACTTGACCTAACCCTTTCCCAATATTGTCACTGAATATAACAAAGTTGTTATTATCTTTTACAATTTTATTGGTGATACTGGGAGAGTTCAGTATATTAATATGTTTTTGAGGTGTGAATGATAATTTATCAGAACGGTAACAATTGCAAGTGTGATTGTTAATCAGAGAATTAAATCTATCCGTGTTATACTGACATGTGTCTACTAAGTCATTTAAAGCTAGGACATGTTCATTTATTTCCTTTTTGGAGAGTTCATACTTTTTTGAAATTGATTTTAACGACTCTAAATTATCTCTATTGGCGGCATCCCCGTGTGGGAACATCCACAGTTTACACTTTGCACAACTTCTATCCTTTTAATTTATCCTGTGTAAATCCTGTGTGTAAATCCTCTTAAAACGTGATCAGTTATGGCGGGGTTTGCATGTTATGTATGTTTTGTATTTGTTTGTTATTACTTTTATATTTAAATGACTAAACTCGAGCAACGTGTGCGATATGATTTATGCTATGTGTACGATGATAATGATAGAGTTCGTTAAGCCTTTCAGTGGCTGCGCATTCCAGCCGCACATTGACAAAAAAAAAATCAATGCGTACCCACAGAAAAGAATGTAATTATTAGCAGATATTTATGATAATGTTTTGTCAGCCTACCGACTGGATATTCGTGTCTCACCAGGGCACCCCGTTGAAAATCAGCGCTGCAGATTGCTTTCCCATTCTGCAGCATAAAGCTGAATGGGAGGCCCATTGTCGGCGCAATAGTTTAGCACGTAATTTTGTTGCATAATTGTATTTATTTTTTCTTTCATGTTTTTATTTTTTGTATATTTTGTTATTTTATTACCTACCTATGTATGTTTGCGCCTTCAATAAATGTATTTCTTTCTTTCTTTCTTTCTTTTCTTTCAAAGGATGATAATAAAAATAAAAAAGCAAAAACAAAAATTAATTAACTTTTTTGTTAAATTCCACGCGGACTAAGTCGCGGGCACAGCTAGTCCTCATTATAGTACACACAATTATATTAAATGAGTGTTATTTCCATATGTTGTAAAATTATTTAGCAAATAACTTTACATTTGGGATTTTGTCTGAAATCTACCAAGGAATACCGATTATTGACAGAATTTGTTTAAACTACCAGAGCATTAATTGTCAATGTTCTTATTTAAAACGAGACATACTTCCTCATAATTAAATTATAAGGTTCTCAATTTGTTGCAATTTACAGAAAAATAATCCTTCCTGAATTCATAGCCTGTGACTCACGCTTATTTACCTATTTACGTTGTTTTGTTTAAGGAGCACTCGTAACCTACGACCATCTTCGAGATTAAGGACAGTTGGATGGGGGAATAGTGTATTTGAGCCTTTAAAACTTTTGCAGTATCTGGATATCTGCGAATCATGTATAGTTAAAGACACACACATTGTAACTTACCAAAAGATTTTTACTAAAAGTTAAATATTCTACGTTTATTATCAACTTATTAGACATTTGCAAACTGCACATTTTCAAGCTACATACGACATTGACGAATTAATCTACTGATGATATTTTTTATATATAGACCACCATTTTTTTCCATAAACTTTAGTTATCATCTACTGTGTATATATGACATACATACAAAAAAAATTACTAAAATGGCGCGCATCACGGTATAATACACGGCGAAATGTAGGTGTCCTGGTAGCACATCTGCCTACCTCTTCTGCGCAAACGGCGTGAGTTTATGAATCTAAAATGGTAGAAGTTTTATAGAGCCTTACAACTTGTCAGCACATGGATCAAATTATCTTCATGACAGACCAGGAATAACAAACGAGCTTCTAACGAGACCATGATGATATTATTAACTTGTAGTGAAAACTGCGGACCACCAATGTGTTTAGAAAACTGTGGCCAGTTAAAAGTAATATATTGTTTTATTTATATAATTCATCGAACACTTGTATACACAATTTAAAAAGAATGTTTTAAACGATGCTGCCAACAAAATTATATCTCGTATTTCCAACTACATTAAGTAATTAATTACAAGAACACTCACTGTACAAACTTCGTTATGATCAAATTAAAAAAAATATCGATGTTCATTTCTTTGGATGAAATACCGGACTATTTCAGCTATATTAAATGTTAATGAAACAATGCTTCATTCGCTTAGCGATATAGATTTTTACAGCACTGATCAACATTCTCAACTTTAATCGGCCATTGAATGATTTCTACATTTGACATAAGCCAACATACGCCATTAACTCAGCATCCAAAATTCCCGACCCTAGGCAACAACCTAAACTACATATCAACGAAGTACTTCTACTTTCGTCATAAACCGAAATATGTTCTTAATCAGGACCCAAACCTGCCCTACGATTAAGAAGGATTTATTAAGATAATTTTAATTTTAATTATATAGCATAATCAATTTTGGATATTACATATGACCAAGATTACGACAATTTTTATCAATATCAGCAAGCCAGTAATATACCATGGAGGTAAAGATAAATTGAAATTTCATAATATGCAAATTTTATTACGAATTGAAACTAGGTGACATATGATTACGATATTGCCAATACAGAGATTGCCATGGTTCAGATATTACATATTTTGTTTACGAAGTTTACTTCAATAACTTTATACTTAACTTGCTGAGCAATATTAGTAGTAAATACCATCAATATTGTCACCCAATATATATCTAACATCAACTCTTGAGTAAATCGTCCAAAAGTTGAGTAAAGTTTTTTAAAACTCTCATTTTATCCAGAAATAATTGCAACCCAAATTAATTACATGAGATCAAATCATGTAAAATTTTGCAGTTGCAGTAGTTGTTAATTTAAGATACAAAAACCTAAGGATGCTTGAACATTCTTATTGCAAAACTAATCAAGGTTGTATCTAGGTCTAGTAAAATGAATAAACCCCAAGTGGTTACAAAACTTCCAACAACTTGAAATTCCCATACTGCAAGTACATTCAATTAAAAATCGGATGTACAGTCAACAAGTAATTTACAAAACAATGTAAGTGTACCTTCGCACGAAAGTGCCATAACAATAAACCGATTACGAGTATCTAATTAACTGTTTTAGCATAACTAGAACAATGGGAGGCGAGGAAACGAGCGATTAACTCCACTTGCCCATACATACAGATTAGAAAGTAGAACCGTTTGTTGTTGACGTTACGTTTCGGTGCAATGTTATCTATCGCTGGATTATCAGTATTTAGCAACAGATTCGCTGATACGGCGGAATTTATGTATCACCCCATATATGTTTTGACAGCCTCTGTCTCTGCAGTTGGTTTGACGCTGGCTGTGAAACGAGGTGCAGCGGGTTCAATCCCAACACCATATTATATTTGTGTGAACCACAAGCATTGAGACCAAAAAGTCTCTCGTAGTTCCTGGTATCCACGACACAAGACTCGATGTTCGTGAGGCCAGGACTATGTATCTGACTGTTGCGCACGGACTTCTTTTACAATCGAGTGTACGACTGACACGTATAAATCCATTTAGTCCACCTCGTTGGCTATTAGTTGGCGGGCTTGACACATCATAGAAATTCTTGCAGATTGCTATGGTACTCATATGCAGGTTTTCTCACAATGGTTTCCTTGGCCGCTATAGCACCAATTTGTGAGTGACATGACAATATTTGAAGGTTCAAAAAAGCTTCTCATCTTTCAATTTCTTTATGTAATGAACAATGTCATTTGACAGCTTCCGTGGCGCAGGTGGTTAGACGCCGCTTGTGAAACGAGAGGCCGCGGGATCGATCCCCGCACCGAGAGAAATATTTGTGCGGCCCACAAATATTTCTTCTGGGTCTGGGTGTTTGTGAGACCGAAAAGTCTCTCGTAGTTCCTGATACCCACGACACAAGACTCGATCTTAGTGTGGGGTCAGGACTATGTATGTGACTGTTGGGTGTATTTATTTATTTATTTATAAAAAAAATGTTTCAAACGCAATCAAGGATTTATGAACACCTATGGAATAACACATATGGACTTATGATCGAAATTCGAATGCAGGCCATTGCTGTCACCTTTTTTTTTTTTTTCAATGAATGGCGAGACGAGCATGCCGTACGCCTGATGGAAAGCAATACGACAGCTCATAAACAGTAGCAGAACCAAAAATGCTTGGCATTCCACTGCGCTCGCCATCCTGAGACATAAGATGTTAAGTCTCAATATGTCCAGTAGTTGCTCTGGCTACAATGTCCTTCAATCCAAAACACAACAGTGCTTCTACACTGCTGTTTGACGGGAGAAATAGACAAAGCGGTGGTACCCACCCAGGCGGCCTCTCACATATGAGAGACCTACCACCGGTATGAGACTAAAACCTACACCTACTCTCGAAAACCATTATCTACTCAATTAGATTATCATATCCAGTCATATCACATAATTGATGAAGATAAGATTAAGACTGTTTTATGTACCCACCTGCATTCGGTGTTATTATTATGTTTTCCAAAAAGGGACTTTTTCAATCACTTAATACATCAGACTCTTGTAAGGAACAGTACAAGAAATAAGCTGATGCCATCACGGCTGTTATTAGACTACTGTAAGAAAGAGCTTACCGAGGTAGATCCATATTCTCATAGCCTTGCTGTTGTATTTCGTTTGGTAAGTGTCGTGTACAGACTATAGACTAATAAAATGAAGGTATATCTTATAGTATAGTTAATTAGATATAAGTGAAACACACTCACCATTATTGTACTGAAAGACGTCAAACGAGTGGACGGGGCTTACCCTCGTTTTCACAAATAATCACTATGAGGATGCATAGTATGGCCTAACGCACAGAATCGTCAATTCATAAACAATACTTGAGTGATAGTTCAGGCTATAAGTCCACTTAAAACGACCCTCAGGTAAAATTGCCTAAAAATCAATGCCTAAAAAAGGCTGGACCGCATGATCGCTATGAGAAATGCCGTAGCATTCCTCTAGCACTGTTTGTGAATACGGGTGTCAGACACTGGAAATCAACCGCTGTGTTTCATTTAAACTATCAATACCTAAATACCTGAACATAACCGTAACTAATACTACAGGTTCCCTAGTACAATTTTCATAATTGATTACTAACAAATTGATTTTTCGTGAGTAGCTTCCTTTCGACTAGACGCCCAACTTTTTCCTTACAGTAACGTTGGTAAATGGTAGCTTAGTAGGGGTAACAAGGATAATATATGTTGATTTGATGAATTTTAAAAATTTATTAATAACCGAATTTTTTTTGTTCATTATCGAGATAATTATCTAAATACCGTGAAAAAATATTTGTCCTACAAAATATAAGGTTTTGTTAGGGAGTCCCCCCTCTCCAACATGTATCATAAACAAGGTCATAGAAAACAATTACTAACCAGCTGTTTTTTTTTATTGGTTAGCTAACAGTTGTATAGTTTACTACCCACATTGTCCTACAAATTGCGTGGTATGTCATCTTGGTCCTACGCTCAAAAGTTGTAGTACTAATACTTAATGTAAAAATAATTACTATCAAGCTGAATTTTCGAAAATAGCTTCAATGAGACGCCCAAGTAATTCTTGTACGAAAATTCTCGATTGTGGTTTATAACTAAGATAATAGGGATGAAATATGTTGACTTGATGAATTAAAAAAAAATATTACTAACCGATTTTTTTTTGTTAATCATCGAGATAATTATCTAAATAACGTGAAAAAATATTTGTCCTACAAAATATAAGGTTTTATTAGAGAGTCCCCCCTCTCCAAATAATCAATTATGAAAATTGTACTAGGGAACCTGTACTATAATATTGCCGATGCTCCAACCATTTCTCTTTACGTTTTTTCCTTTTTTCTTCCTCCCACATAGAGATTCTGCAAACGCACCTGCCTAATTTAAATATATTAGATATAATATGTACATTTGATTCAGCTGACCCTACTTAGTAGTAAGCGATGTGATCCAGCCGCCAAGCATCCCGGACTGTTTGCCTTGCTGTTGTCCCCCTAGAAAACCCGCTTATCCAAACACTCAATCAAGCACGCAGTCTCGTTGAGAGGCTCAGTTTATACGAAGTCCATACAACGTTGGGAAAAAAATAATATTTGATTGTTGAATTACTGGATTTAGACCACAAATTTGTGAAATATTGTTATATTTTAACTTTTGTTCTGGCAGTAGTTATCCTATTTTTTCCGGCATTAAAACGAAAAATGAAAATCGTTTGTCAAAATTCCATATTCATTGCATAGTATATAATTGGAAGCACTATTTACCTATCTATAGCCATTGATAGCCATGAACATGTTTTGACATTGAAAGTATGAAGCAGAAATGTCACCTTACAAGTTTATCACTAACACACGCGTTGATTTCTGTAAGTATATATGCGTCGTACAATCGATTTTTATTTAAACAAACTCCATTCACGTACATTTCCTTAAAGAAAACTTTCAAAAACAATTTTACCAGTTAGAGATCCCCAGCAAATTGAATTTAGACATTGTATAGTTTAATTTGGAGGTGCCAAAAGAGTGTTATTTCAATTCCCACGTGTGATGTTGGTATCTCGCGTGAATCTGCGCGGTCATCCGCCAACATCCGCACCTTGCATGAGAAATTACATGTACAGGAAAAACATGTCCTATTCAATGATTTGTCTCGCACAATGTCGGGGACATACTGGCGATATTAGATAATTGTTATATAACTATTATATAAATACCCACTAAAATCAGGCCACTCTTATTGTTGAAGCTGTAAATACATACTTTCAAATATAAATACACTAAAAATATTCATTTAAATGAGGATGACTGTTGTTACACATTTCTGACCACACACTAAGGTCTTTTGTCGAGGGTATCAGAAACATATAAAAGGTAATAGGTAAGTAAATAAGGTTGCAAATAGCTTGAAATAACGCATGAATCCATACCAAGAATGTAAATACAATTTTTCACTTCAGTAAGCATTGTTACGGTAATCATGCCACGTTGAGTACTGACGTAAACAACTAGTGTAAGGAAATTTAACAACCCACTGCACCGGGGTTCGATCATATTTATTGAAAATATATTCAGTGAGATAGAGAGCTAACAACCTTTTAACACCCCTCCTGCAAAATATTCCACCAAACTACATTTAAGGTTGACAACACTGCTATGATTTCATAGATGTTGGGGTATTCATAGTTAGTAGTAATTCGCTACATCATATGAATTTTAAGTTCTACAAATTATTTGTAAATACCAACCCTATGACTTGTAATAGAATCATAGAAATACAAATTATATAAACTGGCATTTTCGTAAATAAAGGATAAGTTTCCGAGTAAAATCTATAATTTGATAATTTTATTTTATATTCTTTGTTATTCCTCTGTACAACTCAAAAGAGGATTAAATAAATAAATAAAAAAAAATATTCAGAAGAATGGCTTATAGGATACATAGTCAAAGCTAGAATTAAAAAAATAAACAATAATTACTCGTAAAGTTGGTATATATTTATTTGTTATCATAGTGCCCCGATAACCGCTTGGCAACCACAAGACCGTGGAGAAATACTTATCGGTTATTCAAACGTAGATTTTATAGAAAACTGCATAATTGCGGTTATTCTTCAACCATAAAAATGATAAAATTTTATTACGAATATGCCAGTTTATTGTTGTCGAGGGTTTTAAAATGATTTATGGAATTAGTGCCAACCCGCACTAGGCCAGCGTGGTGGACTATATGGCCTAACCACTCTCAATCGTGTTCTCGATTGTGGAGTAGGCCCGTGCCCTGCAGTGGGACGTATATGGGCTGATACAGAATTAGTAATGGTTTGAAGAAATTTACTGTTGCGTTGTTTACATCCAGAGGAATTATGCATACAGCAGTTTATTTAAGGACTATGATTTTCGCCTTTTTCTTTTCAATTATCCATAGGTAATTAAAATGTCATAAATAGCTGCTTACCGGATACATTATTGCATATTCAGAAAATTATTCGTGGCAAACCATGTGTTCCCAAACATTTTGCTTGACCGGGGAATTGAGACTAAGAACTCATGGTTTGTACACCCCCCTACCATTAATGAGGCAACTAATATTTGTCTTTAAGAACCAGTCAAAATATGTCATTACAAATACACGAATATTATTTTTCGTGTATCGTAAACACTGATCGAACGGCATTTTTGATGTTTTTTAATTTAATGGGCCTTAATTACTGATAAATTTTCTGAGGCGATAATATCGCTGATAATGAAGCACTCGTTTCGATCGTTCTCGGAACAATACGACATTTAACGCGCTCTAATAGATAAGGCAAATAATAAACAACAAACATTTTCCAAGGAAACTCACGGCGTTTTAGTTAAAATATTTCCTCAGAGCAATTTGTGACTGGAAAAACCTCACTCAACCAAGAATTTGATTTTGATCAACTTTCATCCAGACGTTCTTTAGAAACCAAGTTCTATACAGGATAAATTTATATTTGTGTTATTCAGTAATGATTATTTAATAAAAATTTGATACTTTTACTTTCTACTCAAGTTTCATTGCAAGCACCAAAACTTGGCACAGTGCCAAACATAAAACTGAATATAATGTTTTACAGTGACCTCTAACGGCAGAAATCCGAACTACATGGATAAAAATGTTAATAAATATAAATAACTAGCGGCCCGACCCAGCTTCGCCTGGAGGCAGATATTTTTTTATTCCACTTCACACCAAATACGTGCTATTGTTTTATATAAGCTCTTGTATACCTAAACTTGACGTATCCTACGGTCCTATTAATCCCGTCCCATCGCGCTTGTTCAGTCACTTCCCGATCCATCCCGTCCTTTGTCTTCATTTTCCATCCCGTCTTATACCGTATAATTTACATTTCGTCCTATCAAATCTGTCAGCTATCCCAGTCCTCTCCCATATCTCGTATTCTATTATATCCCATCTCTCCATATCCGAAAAGTATGCCTTGTACATTTTTGTCATTAAACACTTTAGCGATTTTGATTATCCATGAAATATTCCATCCTTTATTTCACCCCCACAATGCTGTTTTCCCAATAATATTGAACGCCATTACGTTTTGTTAGTAATAAAGAGTTGAAATATAAGTTTTCATAGAAATAACTTCAGTGGTTTCGATTTTCTTCGTCATAACATTTCAACCCTTTTTGACCCCCCTTTAGGTAAAATAAAGCCTACCTCACTCAGAGACGATATACATTTCTATCAGTGAATTGTAGCGAAGGAAAGGCCAGTGTAAGAATTCCTGATAAAAGTGACATTCGATCCATGTTCGATCTTGAATAGAAGTATTAATAACTGAACATTATTGAATTTTTAATAATATTCAATATTGCCATAATTGTTTTTCGTTAATGCCAATTATCACCGCATCGTACTCTTTTTTGCAAGTTATAACTGTCCAATATTTATGTAGCTTAATATATACTCCTTTGTTTACATAAAATAAATTTTTGAATGCATGCATAAATATTTGACAACCAATTTAAATGTCAACCACTTTTCATTACTGTCATTAATTTACATATTTAAAATCTAAAATGCGCCATTAATCGAATACTGTGGATATATGTTGTCGATTCGAAACCTTTATTTAAATACGTTATTTAATTTGAGGGAAGAGTTTACCGTATCGACGGTATGAAAATTAAATGTTTGACAGTTACAAACCCATGAACATTTTGTATGGCAAAATGTTTTTTCCTTTATTTTATACTTTCGTCAATTTAATCGAGATAAAAACTATCTCACCCTGTAAGTTGGAACAAATAACACATATCTACAAAATTTCATTATAATCAGTTGAGTGGTTTAGGAGCCCATTGAGGACAAACAACGTGACTCGTGAATTATATATATTAAGAAGAAGATGATGATTAGTAAGTGTCAAAGGCAATAGTGCGTGATGTGGCGCCTGGGGAAACTCTAGTTGTGACGCCGCTACGCTTTCTTTCACAACTAATACTGTCGGCGAGCTACTGTATATTATACGTTATTAATTCATTTAAGTGTTGGTAGATTAGAATAATAAAGAAATATAAGGGAATCTTGACATTATGCGCAACGGATCATGGATTTTTATATACATTTTTTTATAAATACGTGGCTATACAATGGAAGAATGAAAATATTTAATCAATTATACAAATACGACAATCAATACGACAACAGATTCTTATAAAAACAAAGCATGTTACTGTTTCTATGACTTAACATCGGATACGTACTATCAATATTACTATATATAGCATTTATCTGTGAAATAATCCGTCCGGTTGACCCAAAATCTGCAAACACGAATATATGTCATGTTAAGCCGGCTGACCTCAACGTGTTTCCAATTAAGGGCAACAATCCTTAGCGTGCATCAGTTCGAATCATCGGAGATAAAGAATCATTTTTTGGAAACAGAACCATCCCCGTAGAATACGTCCAGGGTAGATTCCTTTTTATGACCGCATGACAAAAAAATATCTTCATGAGCCATGCCATGTAGTATAAAGAATATAACAAAATATGCCAACAGAAGGCCTGGTTTTAAAACTTTAATTGACAAACTGAAATATATCTGTACCTGTTCTATTTCATCGATTTGATATTAATATAATATAAGTGATTTCAGCTAGCCAGAGAATTTTTTCAATTGACGGTTGTAAACATCCAAAAGCGAGAATAATTGAGTGAAAGTCACACTTTGTTTGCGTTTCTGCGGAATTCAGCTGTTCGATCAACTCGCTGGTGGAATGAAAGTATTAAAAAACTAGCTTAGTAACAGTATTGATTGACTTGATTTTGAATGTCGCGTGACTATTGGCACATTTATTCGTAACATAAATAATAGTTAAACATTGTTGTAAGTACTTAACCCTATGGAAGAAATGTTTTACTTATTGTATAGGACAAGATCCGTCTAAAAATCAGAATTTCGATCCTAAGGCATAAACCTGTGGCTTTTTCAAGTTTTTAATCTTTAAATGTTGTCGCTATTACTAACCCTAACTAGACCTGGGTTATATACGAAGCCTAAATCCCTTTCAATCGTAGATGAGAATTATAAGTAGTATTTGTAGAAAACTATGATCTCCTTTTAAAACACAAGTAGAACTTTCTAGATTTCGAATCACAGGTCAATATATTATCTCAACTCTAGCTTTAACAAAGATACAGTTACGCGGAGCGGCGGCCATACGAGCCATTTTATCTATTCAGATAAAACTTGTTGCAAAAAATACCTGCAGCTTAGAACAGAAACACAAATAAACAGCCCGCATTAGATTCGTATGATACCGCCGTTTTAGGAGGTCAATGTCCCCTGCCGCGCTAATATCGATACAATTCCACTCCGTGCTCTAAATTAATTTAATGGGGTACCGAATTATCAATTACTATTTGGTTTTTGCTAGTAATCGGTAGCTTAGTAGCGGGTATCGTTTATTTTTTCTAGCTACATTAAACCTGATTTTGGTTCTAACAGGTCATTTAATATACATAATTATGTTTCTTCCTCGAAGTATTGAACTAACCTGCTGGTGATTCAAGGATCGTGATGAATTCCTATGGAACATTAGCGGCCCATTTATATTATAAATAAAATAAATAAAAACACCCAACAGTCACACACATAGTCCCGACCCCACACTAAGATCGAGTCTTGTGTCGTGGGTATCAGGAACTACCTTTCGGTCTCACAAACACCCAGACCCGAAACAAACATTTGTGGGCCGCACAAATATTCCTCTCGGTGCGGGGATCGAACCCGTGGCCTCTTGTTTCAGAATTCAGAGGCGGCATCTAACCGACAGCGCCACGGAGTCTGTCAATACAGTAAAACTATAAAAGAACGCAATATTTACTTTATACACTTACAACCTTCAACATTGTGCTTTTTTTTATTGCATTGAATGGCGAGACGAGCATGCCGTTCACCTGATGGTAAGCGATGCGACCGCTCATGAGCAGTAGCAAAACCAAACAACACCTTGATTTACAAAGCAATGCTTGGCATTCCACTGCGCTCGTCATCCTGAGACACAAGATGTTAAGTCTCAATATGTCCAGTAGTTACTCTGGCTACAATGTCCTTCAATCCGACACAACAGTGCATTTAAACTGCTGTTTGACGGGAGAAATAGACATTGCGGTGGTACCCACCCAGGCAGCCTCTCACATATGAGAGACCTACCACCAGTCAGTGCTTCAACACAATATATACCTACAGTATGAATTTTCTACTTAAGTGCTGTACACAACTGTGTATTAACCTCGTTAGGGTCCCAAACATACGCACCTGTCAAAGTTCAAAGGCCATCCCGTAGCCATTTACTCCTCAAGATTGATTCGTGTGGGCCGTGGGGAATTTATACTTTCACTACACGTTATTGTGTTTATTTTATTTTATTTTTCCGCATGAGATAATGCTGTTGCTTCTTCCTGGACATATACAAGATTTACAGGGAGTCGGTGCAAAATATTTTTTATGCTTGTTAGTTGTTACACAAAAAATGTATTATATTGCTACGACCAAACGTAAAACTGTTGTATCCACAAATTTCAAGAGGAATGTCATGAATATGAGTTTTATTACTTTTATTTATAAACAAAACATTATTTAAAAATAATGTATTTACAAACTAAAAAGCATATTAAATATCTCAATAAAACATTTCTTAAGAACATAAATTCAGTAGTTGGCGTGAAAACAGTAAATTTGTTTTTAATTTCTCCATTTTAAATGAGTGGCTGACTGCCTATTACGACGTCAAGATATGAAAAATAGCTGTGTGTTTACGTTAAGCACGACAATTGTGCGCTTAGGTGAAATACATTTCTGTAGTAATTGTACTCCAATTAAACTTAAGCTTTGTTTATGATGTTTACGTACTGTGTTAGAAAATAGTTTAATATCTCATAGTGCAAACCTTGGCAAAATGTTGCAAGCACAACTAAAAGAAGTTCAAAGCGTTGGCAAAATAAAAACAGCATTCTTGTAAGCAACTATCAACTTAGAATATAAAAATATTTTATCGATATAAATGGTTACAACATACCTTGTTTATATTTTCATATACCATGCTAACGTTTAAAAACTGTGTTTAAAACTACAGTTTGTTTGCTGTAAAAGACTAAGTATAATTATGTATTTTGACCAAAAAGAGACATGAATTGAAATAGAACAATATATCAATACCTCATATCAAATATCTATAAATTTAAAAAATCTTATTCTAATGATTTGTATTATTAAAAATTAGAATCCCATAATGACATGAATTAATCTTCCGAATGTCATATGAATATATTTGTTTTTTTTTTTTAATAATAAATTGTATGAAAAATTGGCTACATTGTACGCAAGCCCGCTCGTAGGTACGACAGTTGACATTATCAAACACATTTCTAAACAGGTTGCCAAAAGGGGTTGTTCACCTCGACTCGTCTCTTGAACTAAGCGATGTTGGAGTTCTTTTTCAAGGTTTTCTATCGCCGTAAACACACCTTACGTCATACGTATTACCACACGTTTTATTTACTCTGAGTTAAGGTTTTAAAGACTTCACAAACACCATTACTTCCTAGTAAAACAATATTTTTATGTAGGCTTTGGGGTGTTTTTTTTATAGGCTTAGTAAAAATAAACCTAAATATTTACTTTTACCATATAGGGTTTCTACTATTTAAAATTTTTAGTATTAATTTTTGCACGCATTGTATTCATTTTACAATACCAATGAATATCAGAATGCGAGGCTGTATGGTTTTGAAACTTTTGTCAATCATAAAACAATTAATGCAATGATCAATCATATCAGCGTCGATACAGATGTTTGTCGCGCGAACTTTGAATTTCATTTTATCAAATCACATGTTATTTTTTTTCCACGAGGAAAATGATACATTACTGGCATATATTTCAAAATTGACTGAATTATTGTTAATATGTAAATGGCCCGTATTGCTTGTCACCCGTATAATGTTTGATGTTAGGTTAACTGCATTTCGCAAAGATACTCAGAAAATCAGGGTAATTGTATAATTTGTGACGTTTCCAGAAACTGGGCTTTAATTCTGTTGTGCCTCATTTTGTTTTTTTCATATTCCCATTCACGAGGAAAAGTTGTAGAAATATGGAGAAAAACGGGGAAAAAGTTAAACGAAAGCAGGCCATAAACAAACAACGTAATTTAAATACCATAATGTCAATTTACATAAATATATCGTATTGAAAAATTTAATTTATTAAAGAGCGTGTAAGGTATTCTGAAACAAATAATTAGGTAGCACGTAGATTATTAATTACCTTTTGGTATCGAATCACAAATCTAATCGAACCACACTTCATGTGTATTGATTTTAACCGGAATTAAATCAAAATATATGTATCTGAAAATGTATATTTAAACATGACATCAAAATTGAATGAACGTTCATAAACTACAAAGTATTACTAATTTCAGTCAATAAAATTGAAAACCTATAGAGTACAGACCTTCATAGTGATGTTCGTGTATTGACGCATGCTTATATCGCGAATATGAATTAATCAATATACTCGTAGTACAGTAGGTCGAAGTGCGTTACCAAGGAAAAACTATAGGTTTTATTTTTTATTAAATGTTTCCTGATGGATGGTATAAACCAAAATGTAGAACCCGGATACAATCAAGCCTGCATAATTGTAACGACGCGACAGGGAGAGTCAGCCATCTCACTTTCCTGGGTACTCCCTCCCTTGTTCGGACAGTTTTTGAAACTGTAATTATCGAATACTTTGTCCCTTTCGATAGATTTTGAATTCAGTTTGACCGAAGGAGACCAAACATTCTATAAAGAAAATCATTTTATGTCTATAATTAAGCTTATTTTATTTTTACCATTGATATGGTGATAGGCCTTTCACTTCTCCCTTATGACTTCGTGGTACAGAATATATTATGTACAAGGCGAAATAGTGGATGTCCTGGTTAGGACCTCTGCCTATCCCTTCTAGAAAATAGGTATGAGTACTACATACAGTAGGTAATATGTATTTATTTAAAGTTACTATTTCCTAAGATACATTCATAACATAAGGCAAGGTTTGAAAAACCCAATTCCACGACAATGGCGGCTGATATTTGTAATAAACAACAAATTCCGAGAACAGAATCACGTGGTCGTGAGATCCGGCCGCGGGATGTCGTCGGAGATATGCAAAACAGATCTTTTTATAATACGACTGTAATTAAAGCCTCCCTAATGTGTTTTATTAAGCAAGTTGTAGTTTTCATTTGGAACTCCTTGGTTTTACAATAGATTATCATTCGGGACTTTACCTCCAAATGATTAATTGATAATGAGTATATGATAAAGATATTAACAACAAATTAGCATGCTTCCCACTCGAAAAATATTAATGGTTTCTTAAACTTTCGTCAAAAAGTTTTATTACAATGTGAAAAAGATTTTTACGAGACCTTATCAAACAGCAGCCCACATATGTGACTTTTGACGATATTTAGTATATCTTCTCTCACTTCAACATATCTATGAAATAAATGTGATGACTATTCAAGAGTAGGTATCAACCTATATATTATGTCCCTCTGCAGGGCATTGACCTATTCTAAAATCGAGAGTATAATTGAGAAAAGTTACCAAGCCAATAAATGTCCCATCTACACTTGGTACCAAAGTTCGTCGATAAACTTATGACAATTATGAATAAATTGGTTTATGCTAGCAAACGCAAAAATTAGGTTCGCATTATTTCCAAAATTTCAAAACAATGCCTCAGTATGTGTCATCGTGTCCATGGCTGGTTATTCAACAAACAATTGTCACAAGGTTAAGATATTTGATTGTTTGGTCACGCCTCTACTACCTGAGAAATGTTATGAATCAAATAAAACTATTATTTACGGATAATTATTTCAATATGTAACATTCGCGTAAATCTAAGAAAACATTCTATTATGAATCAAATCATTTTATTCGTTTCTTATGTTTATTATACATACATATAATAAGCAGCATACCAATAGTATCGAAAACTCAGGATAATGACGGGTAAAATAATTGATTAAGTAAACTAGAGATTAACATTGAGAGTAGTGACCGGTTAGAACCACAATTTAAAATAAAAATGAACGCATATTAATTAAGATTAGATGTAATATCGAGATACGGCAGATTAAACAATCTTAATGTTATCTTCTTTTATCATCCGTAATCGAATTGCAATCCATACGATTCCGGCAATTTGCTTGCCTTAAAATGTTTACCAGTCCCGATTTCGGAACATCAAAAAGGTTTCAAGAAAAAATGTATAAAATAAAATAAACTCACAAAAGCAAACCTTATGCATATTAATATCTTATTGCCAAACTGTCTCGAGATTTGAACTAGGACAACGTCAGAAGTTAGCACTCTAACTAAAGATTAAAGTCACGAACAAGATCTAGTCGCTATAATCAAACAGAAAGTTTGTACGTTTGTATATTCGCGTATTGCTCATTCAATTCCTCTTCTCCTTCCCTTTATTCTATAGTTCGGCTCACTTTTACTGCGGGTTATATAGAAACCTAATAATTCTCAGCCTAACATCACTCATTCCTTTCATCCGCCATTCACAGAGGTCGGCAACGGAATTATAATTCCCTAAGCATTCATTGCTAGTGTTCAAAGCCAACAGTGATGAATGATGACTTACCATCACGCAAAACACTTGGTCATTTCCGTTTAGTCTATAAAAAGAAAATATTTTCTCCAATCTCGAATGAGCGGAACCATGTCCTAAAGCTAGTGCTAAATGAACCGGTTTAATTTTGAACGGCACTATTATTAGCTAATTGTCAGCAGGGTCCACCTATTTACCTTCAGTGTCGAATGCGGACCTTGTCACGAACAAATACACCGCATTTGCATACCTGCTTTCTGGGAATTTCGTACAGGATAAACAACTATAAGTATTCGTGATAAGCTTTTGGAGTTCCTTTATTTCAGGTTATACAATTAATCATTATTAATAAACTATGTGTCTATTATTGTATTATGTAACTAGCGCTTCAAACTTTGAGTATATATCCCTAGAAGATTCTCACGCGGTAATTAGCACAATTGTTAATCTTGTCTAAAATCAGGACGAAATAATAACCAACCTTGATTCGAGGGACGAGCAAGATATCGATATCAGCAACAAATTGCAATTCATCAATACATAATTACGCATAATAAATAACTCGATAAAACTGACAGAAGAAGCGCTTAGGTTGATCCGCAGCAAATTACTTTGTTATTGTTGGATATTTCAATGTCTGCCCTATGGTGTTCATTAGCTGCTGCGATATTAATCTAGCAGTTACAAAGTGTTTTGCAGTTTTGCTTACAGCTAATTTGAATAAAATATTTTCGCAATAAATATTGGTTTTCGAACATTGGTGGAAATGAGAAAGCACTGATGGCTAGAAAGTCGTTGAATTCTAAATCACAAAATGAGGATTTTTTTTAAGAAGGAAAATAAAAACGTGAGGCGGTTGTACTATTCCAAGTAAGTCGCCCCATTGATGCTTCAACGTGGTTCTAGTATTCCAAAGGTGTTATAGGATTGCCAAAGTCTCTTCATAGCGCATTGACTTTGCAAATCTAGGCTTCAGGATTGGATGTCAAGGTCAAGATTTTTATGTATTGCACCAAATATTACTTAATCTGTTCTTCTAAAATAACCTCAAAACTCGATACAGATTCATTAAGCTCCAAATTTTATCCAGGATTTCGCTATTGCAACCCGCATATTTATATTGGTGAAAACACAAGATATCAGGGCGGGTTTCCCTCGAAGATTAATTAAATGCTTAGTTTATAATTATAGGGATTCCCTGCTTGGCAGATAGTGGCGTCGTTTATTGAATCGTGTCGACTTGATTGCCTGGTATCGTCACAAATAGGTCGAACGGGGTCGCGTGTACAGCGGATTTTACATTGTATCTCATAGGAAATCAGACTAGAATCATAAATTACGTACCAATTTGCCCATATTTTTATTTTGTAATCAAATCTAAATCAATATTTACAAATTGTACGTGTGTAAAATTATGACGAAATACGGTAAAAAAAAATATGAATTATATGTTGGTTGTATTACAACAATTTGTATTTTAAACTATACAAAACATATTTATTAAAGTACTAAGAATTACATCATGCTTATTATGTTCATTATTATACTAACATGCAATGGTTTCACACTTAAGTATGCTGAATACAAAAAAACAAGAAACATATAGGTAATAAAATTAGAAATTACATGCTTTTTATACAGTACTAATATCAAGACACTTACGCCCAACATCTCAGTACTACGAGAACTAATGCATTATTTATTTGATAATTTCATTGTAAATAACTATGTACCGTAATATCTTTGGATGCCGGCAAAAAAACTGTGTGCAATAGCTAAGACGTTGCCGGTGTTCCGACGTTTCGGCAGTTCGTTGACCCCGCGGGCCACGTCGCGTGACTCGTCAACTATCACTTCTCTATTTATTTACATACTAGTTGCTGAATGGTTATGTCAAATTTGTTATAATTTATCCTGTATACATTTGGGATTGGTGAATACTTTTTAAAAATTACAGAAATAATTTGTTAAAAATAGCAAAAACTTGAAGCCCGTTGAACACCATTTTGAAATTAGCAACCATTGTTAGCTATATTCACGACAGAATTTTTTTTTATTCTGCATTGCGGAATATAACAATTACTGATTATTCTATATCGATATGGAAATATCCACACTTGACAGAATTTAATCTTTAAAACTATACAGCCGCATTAAGCGCTTTGTCTATTAATTTCCATTTCCTTTATTGCAGATAAGATTATTGGTACAAAACTTCCTACATGATATTTGGCAAGATTATGTTTATAAACAAGAAAACGTATTTAGTTCATGATTGCAGAAACTCAACGGTCTAAATATAAACACAGTTTAATTGTTTGACGTCAGTATTAATTACTGGACAAATAATTATCCTATTTCATTGAGCGTCACAAACACAGCGACTATACAAACACCTTAGAGTATATATATATATATATATATACAACGTGTAACAGGATTAATTCACAACCTCAGACACCCCAACTTTAAAATATTATTGCAATCATAGTTTATGCTTTGAAATCGTACTATCATAATTACAAAATCTTTTATTTATGAAATTAGTTATACCAAATGTAGGCACTTAACATGGTCACCTTACGAGTTACAAATAAGAGTGTACTACTACACACGCTCGCCGGACACGCACACATGTACACAAGACACATTCACACGAGTACCTAACGCCGGTCGCCGACCGCTGCGCCGCGCCGGCAGAAACAGCTGACAATAAACGAAATACAAATTACGTACGTAACTGATTACTGGGTGGTTTGGTAAACAAATTATTATTTATTTAATCTGTAAGCATAACATTTGTGTTTTAACTATAAAATCTAAATATTTTACTTACTAGATATAATGCGTACGAACCCAACATAAGACAATATTTTGCATGAATCGGCTATAAAATATTATTAATTTCACTTCCGCTAAACTTAGTTCCTACAGGCGGGCAGGATACGGGCGTCATTTATTTTGCATTATTATTGAATAAGATAATAATATAACGCAATATCTAACAACGAATACTAGATTGGGAATCACAACACAAAAAAATACAACAAAATTAACTTACGTGTTACATGGCACTAATGAGGCGATTTCTTTTTAAAATATGTTCGACATGTCCACCACCTTGATACACTTTGATGCACATTTGCGTAATTGTTCACGTAATTTATGTAAAACTTCAGTGTCACTCTTCACTTTTAGGAATTTGCTCCACATTATCCTCCTCATCCTGGATCCTCCACATTAGTACTTTCACTGAAGGATACCAGAGATTTATTACGTCCCCACAAAAAAAGTCAAGAGGCGTCAAGTCAAGTCAGGTGACCTAGGAGGCCATTGCACAGGTTCGCCGCGACCTATCCAGCGCTCTCCGAACTCAGCATCGAGATACCGTCAGACATGCCAATGATACATTATCACCACACAGTGCCAAAGTTCTCATCATTTCAGTGTATTTGAATATTCGAATACCGAAAAGACATCGCGCGCGAAAGTTATCGAAATACATATCTACTTAACACTTAAACACAAGTAGACACAGATAACTGCGGTGCACGACTAGATTTTTTTCACATATTCGGTGCCCATTTAGGGATTGCAATAACAGGATATCCGACACACCGGGATTCCGCATACATTGTAGCAAAATTACAAACCGAATTTAATCACCATTTTAACGTTCCCCGAAATTATTTTTCATAGAAATACCTATTTGTTGTTTCTTTTCATATTGATTTTGTTACAATTTAATTTGTTTCATTTAAGTGCATGTATTGCGCGGGATTTGGAATTTGGATCGCCCGGTCTTGCAAATACCGGGAGTAATTTTTTTCGCGGCGCATCCCTATACCGCCGCGCGCGCCATCGTTTGTCGGATGGATCAAATTGCATTAAACAATAGCTGCATCCTGCTCTATCTAGTTGTAGTTAAATGTGCGGAAAAGAGAATATGATAGTTATTTATTTTGGTAGCTTATTACGTTTATTCAGGCCTATCGTTGTGTGCGTTTGATTAATGATAGATTGCTTAAATAAACTTTATGACTATCGAAATAAAGTTCATTTTTGTTCATTATTTAGTTTATTAGAGTATTCGTTTAGTGATTCATTTAAAAATGATCTTATGTGCTGGAGTTACGTTTCAATTTCGTTTGTTCGGAGTACTAAACGAAGGAGTGTCTGTAATTTACTTGGTCTTAACTAATTATTTTGAAAAAAAATACCTACCAAAAAAAATGTTGATATCGGTTCAGTAGCTGATTCTGAACGTACTACTTTCCGCTTTTACATTTAAATCTGTTACATGTTGTATATATATATAGAGGGAGCGCTGGTACTTCAAACACGTAGATAAAAATGGTGGTGCCGGGCCACCTTTTTCTGCCCTCCTATTGGCTAATATATTGGCAGGTTGTGCAACATACATAAATTAATTGAAGAAATAAATAAAAATAAACAGTTTAGGGCTATTTAATTTCAGTCAAACTCGTTTTAAAAGGATAATAGCTAAATATAATTTCGGTTTGGAAAGGAGTTTATAACAATTTATTGCTAAATAATTTATTCAATTTTCACTAATATAGGAGCGCTACCAACATTACGAACAAGAAAATATCTACGTTTTTCAAAACGCGAATGTATGACAGCGCTCCATCTATATATAAATACTCTAAGACAAACACAAACAATAATTTCTAAGATCCAATTTTTAATTGATATTAGTTTTCTTTATGTAAATAAAGATAATATCTATTATAAGTGAATGTGTATCAGTAAATAAATGGTTATCTAATAATATAGTAGCACTATTGAATAATCTAATAGTTATCAGGATAATGATATGAAATGAAAGATTACAATAATATTAATTAAAACTACTCTACTTATCTGCATGAAGTCTGCGTGTGCATATCTCAAGAAATCGATTCATACCAGCACTTACCTGAAAAAGAAAAAAAAGGAATGTTTAAAAATCAAACACCTAACATTGGCGGGAAAAGAGTAAGCAAATGCCGATATTGAAGCCGTCATTTCCGGCGCGAGTGTGAACCATTCGATCTCAATTTGAAACTGAAGTTTTTTAACATTCGAACCGAAGCTAAGGGGTAAGAAAAATAGGAACAAATTCGTGATGTACATGCATTGAGCTGAATTTATAACTATAAACTTACATAATATTGATCCACTTTCTACAAATATATTTATTATGTCAGAATTAATTAACAAAACCTTATTGCTAGATTAATGGTAGGAATTATGGTGTGGCTAGAATTTTCGTTGAAATAATTTAACCATAGATAATAAATCTTAAGTAATCAATTAAATATTTCGCTTGGAACGAGTGCGAACTACTGATAAATAATAGCTGATTTTCCAATAGAAGAAAAAAAAGAAAATATAATGTGAACTAATAGCACGTTTAAATTCGTGCATGAGTCGTCATCCATCAAACTATCAACATGATATCGCTATTACTTTGAAGATAGCAATTACTGATTTGATCGACATCTGAAACGAGTTTAATCTTCGATATAGAAATAAAATACACTTCTCTAAATGAATATTAAGTTTCTGTTTAAAACCTTATTCTACAAGAAACTGAAATATTTTCTGAATTATTTTGAAACTTCTATTATCAGATTTTATTTGTCTAAAATGGCGGCATATTACAATAATACTAAACTTTTTGGCCATCAAAAGCTAAGTTTCAAATGTGGTAAACATAAATCCACGTCTCCGAAACTCATTATCAGCGATGCATTACAGACAGGATGCGTCGGTCATCTCGTGAATTCGTAACAAATTGAGACTATTCAGTCACAGTTCAAATATTTGCATGTGACAACTCGTTCATGATGTATACCTAATTGTGATGAGAACCGCATGTTCGCACAGGATATTACGCCGAAACGATGCACTGTGATTCGCCTAGAACAAGCTAGCTGGACAAAAGTCACTTCCAAGAATCAACTAATTAGTGGTCACATATTGTAAACAACACTCCCAATGTCATAAAAACAAGTAGAAATGGTGAATAACATTTCACAGGGACGAGTCATTGACTAGCGAAGGTAAGTAATGTAATATTTGCATTAAGTTAATTTGAGTAGTTGCATTTTTGCAGTGCTTTAGATAACATCTCATTCAATTTGTGTGATATATAACCGTGATTTTTCTGATGGATACTACTGTCGAGGGTCAGTGCTTTTATATTTTACCACCCATAAGATTCTAATATGAGAAACTTTAGTCTATTACGACTTGGAATATATTATTGAAAAATACTATTTTTTTGTCAAGTTCCGAAATTTTAATCGTATTTATCTTTTTGTATCCACATGTATCCAGTCCAATTTTTTTACAGTATATAGTAGTGATACTCACCTTTAAAACGAGATATAATTTTTCACCGCATTCCCGCACTAAAGGATTTTATTTCATTTTTCAAAATGTGTCTTCTCCATTTCGAACAGTGAATTTTTTGAAGAATGACGAAAACATTCCAATGAAGAGCGGAATGTTCGTTTATTGGAACATATAAGTCTTAAATTTGGTGTTAGTGATAAAACCAGTGATTCGTTAAGGGTTATTAAACAGAAAGTATCTAGTATGTCGTCAAAATTAACTGAAAAATGGGTCATCACCGTCATCGGTTTTTAATTAATAATAAAGATTGCTTAGAAGGAGACAACATAAGTTTTACCATTTCTGTGTGTCGACCTTGCTCATCCAGGTCATCAGAGGAGAGTAGGCTTCAAGGTCATATTGATTTAATTAAAAAATCGATATTTTGTTACGACTTTATCTTCGGGTTATGAAATAAATATAAATATACTTGAAAATTTTTGTTCAGAGACTAGGGCCCTCTATCTAAGTTTGTATTCGTGGTACTATATGCCTGTCACTGTGCATAAAATTCTTGTGCATAGTACAGATGTTGTTAAATCTTGTATTGTGCCCAATAGGGCAAGTATCCGAAGAAGCTCAAGAGGCTCGAAATAAAGACTATCGTAGATTTTGGGAACATCATACCAGGAAACAGTCACGTATTGCCACGAATACAGATTTATTGTATATGCTTTTAATAACATCAGATCCTGTAATTAATTCACTCAGAGAACTACCCAAAAAGAAAAAAGACTGTTTACCATCAGAAGTGCTAAATTTGGTAGTGCCGCCTTCAATGCCAATACCTCGGGCATCAAGTAGTCTAACGCCATGTGACGTTGATGATTACTTGGTACCTGACTCGTCTGATTGTGAGAGTGATAATTCATCTGGTCAGGATTTCATTTATTAAAATATATATTTTATTTTTAACACTGCATACAATTTATGTATAGGTGAACTTACTTTATCTATTAGTATATAATTTAAAATGTTATTAAATAATTTTATATTTTCTTTTACTACTAAGTCGTATTATCTACATATGCTTTTATTTTGCTTTTTATTAAATATTAAAATAAATTAATATATAATAAAATTCTATGCTGCCATTTTTATATTTAAGTTTTTCATCGATTGTAATTTGTGTTTTAATTACTATTATCCTAAAAGCCTCCTCTCCATTCCTAACCAGAACCACGCGTGCTGGCTTGCGAAGCCATGGCTTGACTGTCCACACCATCCCTCCTTCCTATAATCCTGGGTCAGTGTGAAGAGGCATCTTAGCAGGCCGATGCCAGTAGACACTCTGCCTGGGTGGTATTTGCACTCACCATCAGGCGCAATGAAGCAACTTCGCCGGGCCAGAATAAAAAAAAAAAACTTTAAAAAACACATTTCTCCTTTAAAATATTACTGTACATAGCTAAAACAACCAACATACGCACTCAAATGTTTTTGTCCAGCTAGCTTGTTCTAGACGAATCACTGTGCGATGTTGTGTTTTACTTCAAACCGTTGAATTTAATTATGCACACATTTAGTTTTCTGGCTTCTTAATTAGGCTTTATGTTACGCCGCCATTTTGAAACTATGGATATACATAGAAGAAAATATTTTGCTTCATGAAAGGTATGTTTTCACCACAAATCTCAAGGGAATGTGATTTCGATTCAATTCAATCTTTTTAATTAACCATGTGACGAATTAGAAATGATATTATAACAGTTTTAAGAATGTGTTCGGAGTAAAACTTAGAGAATTCTTATTCATAGAAACGAATTTGGCGATTACAGGATCAGCATTTTTGTACTGGCATTATTTATTGGTTACGAAGATTAGATTAGCCAAAATCTGTGCTTAAATATCCTATTATAACATTATCACTTAAATGAAACTACAAAATAAAACAAAAATATAATTTAAGGACAAGTTTCGTGCCGTAGTTCACAATTATGAACATATCATCATTTCACGCTAAGAAATAGAAATGAACATGTCCAGAAATTTTAAATCATACAGGATTTTTGAAACTGCCTCCTAATGTTTAGCCCAAATTTTTAATTTGCAATGTAAAACCCAACTTTGTACTTGCTATGTTTATACTAAAAAGAATCTTGAGCATTAAGTGACAAAACCTTTGTTATTGTTCGCCGAGATGTCGACGAACTCCGAGGTGTCGTAACTACAATTTAGCGTTGTAGCAAATTATGAAGCCCCAGAATTCTGCTGCACCACGTAATTTGATATTACACTTTCTGGTGTCTAAACAATCCAACGTTGTTTGACCCTCGCTCTCGTTCATGCTAAGTATCAAATAAAGTGTCTTTATTACAAGTTTACCAATATTAATGCTTCAAGCACAAGTATTTATTGCCAACTACGTTTGTAGTATTGCTAAAACAATGAGTATTGATATGGAAAGCGTGGACTGTAGTCTCCTTTGATGATAGTTTTAATATCACTTGAGTCTTTATTGCTTTGTAATTATTTTCACATTTCTCTCTCTGTCTTCAGCCTCTTTCCTATGCTGAACGTAAACTTCCTCCAATGAGGCCTTGTTAAGATTTCAAGAAGTCGTTTGATGCCGACCACTTCAAACTGTGGATATCATTGGGGGAGACCTGTTTTCATGATTACCTCTATTCAAATCCAAGACAAAAGCTCAGGTTTTTGTAATGTATATCTAATGCTTTGGACTGCATTCGCGATATGTAAACATTTATTGTTATTAAACATTTCACATCGCCATTTGCTGTTATTCAACATTATCATTAACGCATTCTGCGAAGATCATCAAGTTTTTGCCGGCTGATCTGATCGAGATGTCGATGGGTGAAGTTACCGTGTCGGAAACAGTTCGCGTAAACGTTAGAAAATCTATTCTTAATACTGCTTTGTATCGGGAAATAGAGGAGACGAATGTGGACCAACTTCAGAAAGTCAGATGACAAAACAATGCCATGATGATTTTGATCTGCTTTTACCAATATTCTGAATGGTTATTATTCAAATACAAGAATTATATTCAGTGGGTATTTCAATAGATAACCAAATATGATATACCAAATGATCCTACATATGTTTACATATCCCATCCAAACTCCAAGTTTGTATAGTTGTAGTTATTTTATAAATGTATGGGTGCTGTCTCCTGATAGTTGGTGTTTGGTATATTTCAAATAACTACAACACTATAAACACCGGACAATAGTAGAACATATGATAACGGGCTTAGTATGTACTAGCAACCACGTCCTTTTACCCCTCTTTCGTGCCCTACTACGACATTGGCAAATCATAGAAAAACTATGGAGTCATGCAAGTTGTAAAACGAGAAGAATCCAAAAGCTTTTGAAAAACAGAATTTCGATCCTATCTTCGGCTCTTTGCAGTATAATATACAATTAAACATTAAATTGGCTTTATAAATAAGGTGTCGCGCGGCACTGAGCTGAGGTCTCGACTGGTCGGCCTACAACTTGCTACAGAAAACGTTTCCTTAATTACTGATAAAGTTTATTCACTTACTCACCCAAGTATACAGGGTATCTCAAGACTGCTACCGAAAACGAAGCCGGGTGGTAGTTTAAGCGACTTCAGACACAATGCAACAGAAAAAGTTGCAAAAAAAGCGACAATTTTTTTTGGTTATTTTTTTCCTATGACCATATTTGGGTGGTAAATACATTTTTTCCTAAAATAATAGTGTATACCCTTTTATTTATAAATAATCTTAGGTATAAAAGAGTTTAAATTATTATTTTAGCAAAAACTATGGATTTACCACCAAAAAATGAAGATATTTAAAAAATCATAAAAAATAATTGTCGCGTTTCTTTGCGAAATTTTTAGTTGCATTGTGTTTGTAGTCACTAAAACTACCACCCGACTTCGTTTTCGGTAGCAGTCTTGAGATACCCGGTATTTGTGGAAAGCAGAATTGCTGCTAATTGTATATTTTGACAATAAAACAGCGTTGTAACTGTGTAATTACGAATTGAAGAACGTTTTCTATAGAAAATTTAATATTATATTCTTTATAAACTATGCCTCTATCAGACCATATACGTCCCACTGCAGGGCATGGGCATCCTCTACAATCGAGAGTACGATAGAGAATGTTTAAGCCGTATAGTCCACCACGTTTGTCTAGTACAGGTTGGCTGGTTATAAACTATGTATGCTTTTTTATTCTACGAGTATTATGTCTATAAGCGATTTACGTACATCCTATTGATATCATACATAACATTCTAGAGTAATGCAAATATTTCAATAAAATCTTATGAATCGGGTATTTTTGTTGCACTAGACAATGGCACGGTGTACATTATACTTATTTATTTCTTTGAAATGAGACAAGTATTATGAAGTAATATTTTCTAAGAATAGGGTCAAGTTAATTTTGGGTGACCCATAGCAAATCCCGTGCAGCTGAATGATTAAATTGTCAAATAGGGTAAAATAATGCGTCACATATTAAATTAATTGCGAATATCAATGAACTGTCAAAAACCACAATTAAAGTTTTTAATAACTGCAGTAATTTACTTCACATATTCACACTTGCTTTAATGTGGGAAAGTAGATAGCTTTTGAAAAATTACATTAATCAATATCTTGGCTTCGATCATTTTCGAATTTTCTTGTTGCTTTCATTTTTAATTTCCTGATGACTTCGACTAAGGTTCTTCCTTAAATTTTACTTTTTAAATTATTTATTGACAGTAAAGTAAAATGGACAATGGATTGATGGTGATAATTATGCTGTCAAATATGTTGACGTATTTTATATTTCAACACCTTTATCTACTTGCACGTCCCGACCTCCGATTTTGACAGTTGACGTTTGTCAAATTCAATTTGTCAGCCTAATGGCTGCCATATATGCTAAGGTCGACCGGAAAGGTCCACCTGTGCAGGTATGCCTGCGCAGGTATACCGAAATGTGTGTGGGAATAGACCTGTGCAGTTTTTTGGGCCTGTGCAGGCGACCGGCGCAGAATCGAAAATCAATTCTTTCGAGTGACACCGTAGGGCGCACCTGTGCGTGTGTGCCTGTACTCCGGTCGCCTGCGCACGTCGCATCAGTTGTTTTCTAGCATGGCCGATTAACGTCCCCGGTCCCTTTAAACATTTGCGATCCTTTATGCTATCTATGCTTATACCATTGTATGACATTAGCACCCCTCGCGCAAACCTTACACACCCCGCGGTCGCCTATCGCTCTGGGGTGGCGTCTGCGCCGCCGGCCGCCATGCTTGTATACAACAACTTCTGTTCACAAGTATTGTGTAATGCCTCGATAGATTTTATGTATTTTCTTGTAGTGAAGTTGCTACGAGCTACTGTAGTGAACAGAAACTATGTTTTGTGCCATGATTATTGTGCATTGAGTACATGTAATAAACGTGCAGTGTAAATGACGTCAAGGAAACAGTCGTCCTCATTCGATGCCATCGCAAAAAGAACTGAAGACCGCTCCGGTACACCGTAACGTTCCCATACACGGTATCAGTGTTCGGTCTACCTGCGCAGGTATACCTGCACAGATGACCTCTCCGGTAGACCGTAGTGTGTATGGCCTACATAATGTAAATAGAAATAGGGTATATTTTAAAAATTGAAATTTGTCATTGACAGTGGACGTGCAGGTAGATAAACTGTAAAATAAATTCAAAAACAGCAAATTTAAATTGAATTGTTAAACCATCGAAGCAGTAAAGCTTAATTCACTGTCAAAATTAAAATTAAAATCACAAAGAAGTTCGCAAACATAGATTACGAACCTGTTTCAGAACTCAATTGTACCTGTATTCATTATCAACGCGGCCATAACACGTTTAAAACTATAAAATTAGACTAGTTACACAGCGCTTGTTACGTCGGGTGATTGTTCTCATAAACTTTACTACTTTTGAATACTTCGAGCATTTCATGTGCCAGAGAATTCAATAAAGTCATGATACTGGTTTTAGAAGATGCTCTCTGTTTTTGCATACTTGCTGCATGGTAGCATCACTTCTATAAAATGAACTTCTTTACGAACCTAAAATATTGTAGTTTACGTAAGCGTCGCTAGATGGCATTGTTAAGTTAATCATGCGATATTTTAAATAAAGGATTCACATTGATTGTTTTATATCGTGTATTTTGCTTTTATTATTATTACATTGTTTCCTTGAATTTTCCGCTAAAGTAACTAAAGTAAATATTGAAAAAAAGACATACGCTAACCACTATTAATATACCCATAAATAATGCACTGACGTCAAATGGAGATTCTCCGAAGCGATTACCTGTATTCTTGGACGTATAGGAAAAACGAAAAGTAGTGTATAAGTAACAGTAGCAATTGCTAAACGGTTGGGGAAGCCCGCATCCCATGACAAATATTGTTGCTATTTTCATATTACCTTACTTATCTTATTAATTATTTAATACCATGTATCATTTGCACATGTTGAGTAATTTGTTTTCGTTACTGTTTCCAACTGCGTTATCTGATTTCGTAACAATTTATTTGTTTAGATGCTTCATCCATTCTTTTTATGGAGATAATGCGAAATTTTATGAAGGTATGAGTTCGTAAGAGAAATTATCAATTACTTTAAGCTGTCCATTCCCTGGTTACTTACGTCATTGCGACAGCCTCCGTGGCGCAGTTGGTTAGACTCCGCCTGTGAAACGAGAGGCCGCGGGTTCGATCCTCCCACCGAGAGAAATGTTTGTGCGGCCCACAAATATTTCTTCCGGGTCTGGGTGTTTGTGAGACCGAAAAGTCTCTCGTAGTTCCTGATACCCACGACACAAGACTCGATCTTAGTGTGGGGTCAGGATCATGTATGTGACTGTTGGGTGTTATTTATTTATTTATTATATTATTATTATTATTTTATGAAGTTCTATAAAGCAGCTCTTTTCTTGTTCTATCTGCCTTTTCTTTGTCTTAGCAGGATCAATAAATTACGATAAATCATGCAATTACTAGTTTGATCATACAATCCAGAATCGTAAAGGTCACCGTCCAAGTACGATATTACCGGCAGAGGTATGAGTCAATAGAATTAATTCTTTTAACTTATTCTAAATCACAACATCTATAATAAAGACGGCTGATCACAAAGCGACCGAAGTAAAATCATTTAATATTCATTCTAATGTTCCATATAAAGTTTGATGATACTTTGTTCATCGCTAAATAAAACGCATTACTGTCTAGCAATGTCAATAAATGCAAGGTCTACCTTTGCATTCACGTCTAATTAAGATTGTTATCCGTTCATATATAGGCTAATTAATGTATGTATAAAATTAATAAACTTCATTAATATTGACATATTTGTTATATTGCAAGCAAGTTTTATGAATAGCTAAAGTAATAAGATAAAACTTAATTAATAAATAAAAACAAGAACTCAAATAGAAGGAGTGCCGATTTATGCATTTAGGCAAACAATATCTCCTTTGCCACTCCTTCGTTTTCTACATTTACACGCTTTAAGACCAAACACATAAATACACTTCAAATACTTAACAATAATAAATAATAAGAAAAACAATCAAGCATAAAATATCGAAAATAGAATCACAGATTATTAAAAATAGATACCAAATCACAAACAATTCAGTTACGAACTTATCTATCATTAACATAAAATCTATTTCTGACAACCCTAGACAATTTAAAAATAAAAGGCCCGCCCACAAAAGGCCGCGTAGAGTAAGGTACAAATAAAAGCAGCTCGGATGGGCAGTGGGTCCGACATAACGGTACGAGTGGAATGTCGGCCGCGACAGGTGGAACTAACAACTCGTCCGCTCTCTGGAATCCGCGACTATGAGCATTACCTTGTTTTTACATAATATCTGTATAAATATAGAACTACTACAGGATAAATATGGATTGGTTGTGTTTACGGTTAGGGCTGTCAAATGATTTTAAAAGTAATCGAAAAGCATGTGTACTATGAAATAATTTACTCATAACTAAGCAACTTTATACATTTCACCTTACAAATTATATCATCATACGACGTTTATAACAACTTAATAACCTGAAAATATTTTCCAATATGCTAATTACATATCTAAGTTATCTTATCTACATTTAAGATGCCATTAAGATCTCATCTAAAGCTAAAAACAAATAACCACAAAATACTATAAATTATTTTACTACTAATACAGGTCGGACTGGTAATAACATTAAAATATTCGTCAAGTTGACCCCGGACATAACACTGTACGGTTACTAAGAGCATTCGTGATTCATCTTTACAGTATAAAGTAATTGATATATGGTATTAGTGGAGGAAACAATATACAGAAGCCTTAACCTATACTATATCTGTGAGATAATAAAACGATAATAATTAAAACCACACAAAGTATTGCGTTGCAAACTAGTACACAAATCTTTACACCATCTTACGTTTAAAACTAGTGGATTTCTCTTTTCTCAATAGATTTACAATAAGAAAGGATATCTTCTATTTTAATTGGATGGAAAAATGCTTCAAATAAATTATTTTAATTTATTCTTAGTGAATTTGTTACAGTCGACTCTTATTAATTCAAGCCTGCGATAATTCGAACCTCTCTATAATTCAAAGTTGTCACGAGTTCCCTACAAAATTTCTTTATATTTCGAACTAAATCAATACATTTTTATACACTTGGTAATTCGAACTAAAAAATCATCGCTATATAACAAAACGACGCTTTAATTCGAACTCAAAGGCTTCCAACCCTCGATAATTCAAAGTTGCAGAGAGAGAAAGGGAAAGTATAAATGTTTGACGATTGCTATTGATTGAATAATAGTTGATCAACACTTAATAATTCGAAGTTTTATAGTGTCTCTCGTAAATTTCGAACAATTTGATATTTCAAACACTCGATAATTCGTAATATTTTAAGAGTCCCTCGAGTTTCGAATTAACGAGAGTCGACTGTATTTTAAATTCTTCACCATTTTCTATACAATTTAGGCGTGCCTCCAGTTTCTAATAATAAATGTAATCTAATTAATAAATTCATTTATTTTATTTATCTATATGCAGATTTATGTAAATATATCATGGGTTTTACAGTAGTATCGGGAATTTTCTTTTGTGACGCAGATACACAGACATACATTATATTAAAGAGGCATAAAAATAGACTGGATTGGATTCTCTCTTATAGGTCTGAATGTTTTTATAATGTTTGGGTATTAGCACTGTTCTATCATTGTTACATTTTTTGGTTTGATTTTAGTACTTATAATTAACTATATTTTAAATTTTAATTTGAACACTAGATGGCAACGACCCTGCCTGTTTGTTTCTTCCTTTTTTACTGCTATTACTTAATTTTATTCAATTGTGTAGAAAAGATGATAAGTCTTACAAATCTCCAAATACGATCCCTTCTATTAGCAAATACTTGTAATATAATTGATTATAATAGTTATCTTGTACCAAGATAGGCACATCCAGTTGTCACATCTACATGCACTCACATCTATTTTAATCGATAAAATAGGAATCCATGCTGACAGATGTGATCCAGGCTCAAAGGTATTGAATTGATATCAGTACTTAGAAAAGCATTTATCAACGTGCTTACATTGTAACGCCCACATTTGCATTATCAGTATCGCAGTGGATTTTCATAGCTCGTGTCCAGCTAATGACTAGCTCAGCCCTGCGGTTTAATCAGCGTTAAAGCATTGCTCTCTATTCAATATGAAACGTGCAATTCTCGGGAATTAAAGCATGTGTCTATTTCTGTGCAAAATTCACGTTGGCCCGTTATTAAGAAGCATGGGAGGACAAACCAACAAACCCATTTTGGTATGAAAATATTTACATGACTTTATCTGTGTAAAATACATTATATTGATAAACATTAGTAGTATTATCTACTAAAAACATCACAGTACCTATACCATTGAATACATCAAAATTGTTTCGCATACCAACGACTGAAACGAATATGGTTTCAATTGATGTTTTCATGCCTCCAGCAACCTGTGTAAGTAGCATAGACAAACATGTCTTTCGACAACAAATTATGAAACTGCACTTCTCATAGAATGCTCACTCACGATAATCTAGATATAACAGTTCCCAGCAAGTTTACGACCTCGTAAACTTCTCAAAAATTATGTTTCGTCTAATCTGATTGTAGTTTAGTGCCATTCTAAAATTACAATGACCTACGCAGGTCACTGAATATCTCATCATGCAGGAATCGTAAAAGTCCCTTAGAGGGTCAGGTATTAAGCAACATTTCTGTAAATGTTGCCAGAAGGATGATCTTGCCAATAATATGATGCTTGGGCCATAATAGAGATTTAAATATTTCGTGTTGATTGGGGTCCTCAAATATCATTTTAATCATGAAAGAGCCACTAAAGTTCTTATACTGAAAAGCCTCTGGAATACCGAAAAAAATAATAGGTAAACAGTAAAAACCTCGGTAGCCGTCACACGCACTATCAATTATTACTTGCTCGAAGAACAAAAATATGCTCTGCATCAGGGAACTCTTCATGAGATGTTAGCTCCGAATGCAGTTCCAAAAGCAGACCTTCTACGTTCTTGTTATTGAAACTCATTTATAAATGTATAAACACATACATATAAAGAAAATAATGATAATGCTGAAGAAATTACTCATAAAATAAGCATTGCTATAAAATGGGTTACACAAGCCTTATCGGGATTTTCATCTCGTGAGGTTACAGCGAAGATCAAAACTGGAGATGAGACCTTTCAACTTGAAGTACGGTTAGATTACACTGATAAAACAGTACCCGGCAAGCCGTTACATCACGTGTGAATTTATCTTGTTGCACACGTTTTTTACTATCAACTAACCCATTTATCGATATCGTATCTGAACGTATGAACTAGGTTTGTAGTGTGAAATCATTCATTGAGTAAATGATTGCATTTATGTAATTGGTTTTATTTTAATGGTAAAGCCATGCTGCTTCTCTTGCTAAAACCATGCTATTGCCATTCTTACAGACTACTGCCTTATAAAAATCAATACAAAATATTATTTCAATTGTGTTTGCTTCGATCGAATAAATTGCTCGAGGCTCAGTGACAAATACACTTGGCATTCCCCAGCCCATCCGGCTTCGTTCTCAAAGGTTGGCAATGCACCGGCGCTTTCTAAGGTTTTATGGATGCATTTTTATAAAACCATTGCAAGCTATTAAATTGCTTTCATTATTATTGAATCCTAATCTCGACAAAAGAATTTGTTATGGTCACTACAATCTTGGGGATAATATTTAGCAGTTTCAGGTTTAAAATAAAACGCATTCTTTTTTTGTAGTCTTCGTTCAAATTTGTTTATCTTTAATTCTATGACGTCAATTCCGAAACATAGCTTAAAATAATTAATCTGTGAAAATAAGTATGGTTTGTAAGTGTTGTTGGGCAGTACGTAATCAATTACCAACATGCGTCAAGTGTGATACGATAGAGCTTACGCCCTCGCTCCGGGATTATCTCCTGTCGTAAGTGGGTGGGATGAGGCACGCAAAACATAGTACATTATTGTAAAGTGGAACAAAAATGGACGGACAAATATTTATGTAATTTTAGAACATTACTTTTTCCGGAATTGTTTTAATTGGACTCTCTTCCAAGGCACTTTTACTTCAAATAATATATATTTCGGATTTTGTTGCAAGAGAACATTTACACTAAAAAATGAAATTAAAAAACTAATATTTTAATTTAGTGCGTGGTGGCCTGTTGGTAAACGGACTAGACGCGGCTGCCAACATGTTCACGGTGGTCGCGGGTTCGAATCCCAGGGCACACCTCTGACTTTTCGGAGTCATGTGTGTATTGATAGTCAATCACCACGCACTAAAACGGTGAAGGAAAACATCGTGAGGAAACCTGCATACCATAGCGATTTATAAGAATTTCTATGGTATGTAAGTCCGCCAACCCGCACTAGGCCAGCGTGGTGGACTATATGGCCTAACCACTCTCAATCGTACTCTTGATTGTAAAGTAGGCCCGTGCCCTGCAGTGGGACGTTTATGGGCTGATACAGATACAGAATATTTACGGTTCGATAGAACTTGGTATACCCTCTAAAGAATTAATTCATTTCAAAATAATATTTCTAGAAATTAACAAACACAAATACCCCATATTCGTCAATAAATGTTGTTGTCTACAAAACACTCAATCAACGGAATTGACGTAACATCTTTAATACCTATATTAAAATGATTACGAGTTAATTACATAATTTATGGCTATAATAACGTCAGGCCTTGAAACCTTGTATCAGGGCTTATGACATGTAGAGCAATCGGAAAATTGGAACATTCGGATGTAACAAATCAAGTTCACTAATTAGACACTTAAAAGAATATCTGAATTAGATAATACAGTCTTGAATATTCTGTTTAATATACCAATTACCATTGTGACATCAAAACTAACGATTAGTATATTGAAAAAAAAGCGAATAATGCTGCAGTTGTGCTCATTTCCTAAAAAACAGTAATATTATACTTTTGTTTGTTGTTACCTTTCATTGTTAAATCGACTTTTGTAACAGTAAAAACCAATGTTTAATGAACTACACATTTTTTGTAATCGTTATCGTTTTTAAATACTACCGCCTTTAAAAAACATGAAAGCACTAACGAACTAACAAAACTTCTTGTTATTTGTCTGCTAAAGAATTCTATTTTCGTGTAAAACTGCATTAGTGAAGCCTGACTAAACATGTCGGATGAATGCAACATTACGTTGCGAAGGTGTTGCAAATATATTCCAGACATTCCTTATAATGTCAAATTGTTGCGGATGCTTGCAGCACGCGCAAGTTTCGTGGATATATTTTACAAAACTATGACTTGTCTGTCTGATAAAATGTCACCTAAATGTTCCTGCTCCGAAACCCTGTTATGCTAATCAAACTATCGGTCATTTTAATTTAGGTGTGGTACCATCAATAAAATATTTACATAATTTCCATGACTAAGTGATACCTACGTGAGAATATTGTAGAACTTTTGATGCGCAACACAAAGCTAGTCTTAATCAAATGGAACAATACAGACTCGTTTATCACAATCGTTCGAACACGGAGTTTAATTACGATCGAGACTATCTTCCTTCAGATAAAGAACACGCATTCGCTATCGAAAGTAGGCTCCATTCAGTACTATCTATTTAACAGATCGGAAGAACAATGATCTAGACAGGCTATTACGCGAAGAGAAATTCTAAACTATTCACGACGCGCTTGCTAACGTAACTTCGCTGAACTATTAGCGCAATGTTTTCGGCTGCATTGAACGATGACTCGCTTTTTCCTTGAAGAAATCAACCGAATCCGGGCCAAAGTATGAAAGAGCGTGGTAAAAACACTTTTGACACAATACATTACAGTTTAAATCACATTGTCACGGATAAAATGACTTAGAATCAACAATAAGATCAGAACGTGCGGTACTAACAAAATGCTATTTTATTTAATAGAGTATAGAGGAGTCGTTGAACCTCATACGTCGGGGAGTGATCGGCAAACGTCCGATTTTCGTCTGCAATACCGCTAGTTTTCAACACTCTCATACACTACTTGTAACACAGCGCAGACTTCTCACTGCGCCCTAATTACATATAATAATAGATACGGCAGGATGTTCTTTTAAGGGCTATGTGGCGACAGGAAAAAGTCGTAGGTCCATTAATGGATTTAAAACAGGCGCCTGGATCTACTCCAATAAAAAATACGATAATTGCTGATCCTTTGCGTTTTATAATCAACCTACATTTGGAATTAATGTGTAACTATTACGTTCCGTCTCATCCTGTCGTTTTCTTTCCGCTGCTGTACAAGCGAGGTTTTGAAAAACTTCATTATTTATTTGAATTACATGAACATCACATTTAGGTTTAAAACATCAGTTCGTAGCCTGCGTGATGTATCTCTTCTTAAGTTCTGTCACTTTACTTTCTTATATATGTATATTTCGTTTGTTCTCAAAACTCCAATGACTTGTTCTATCAACACTATTGTTCTTTTCCTAGATTACAGTACTGCCAATACTATTAAAGAATCAATTGAAACATTCCACAATATCACATATTCACGAAACTATAAATCATAATTGCTGCAAAATTAACGCAAACTCTTCTGCTTTTCAAAATTAGCCGAAGACGTCACAGACGTGTTTGAATTTAATGTGCGTACTATCAAATTTATTACCGCTATTACAGTTCATTGACTTAACACCACATCGTAACGAACACTGCCGAATAAGCAAGTACTCTAATGAGCAAATAATGTTAAGATATTCGTACAATTACTAACATAAGTTCGAAGCGTGATCTTACGTGTTGGACCGGTCGATAAAGTACTTTGATCCATCGAAGGCACTTTACTAATTAAACGTTTATGCGCATCGATATTGAGACGCGTTCGCGAAGGGCGATGCAGTCTATTTCTTCTTCTGTTACGTACAATACAGTTTCCTTCATTTCTGTATCTGTATCAGCCCATATACGTCCCACTGCAGGGCACGGGCCTCCTCTACAATCGAGAGTGCGATTGAGAGTGGTTAGGCCATATAGTCCACCCTGGCCTAGTGCGGGTTGGCGGACTTACATACCATAGAAATTCTTATAAATCGCTATGGTATGCAGGTTTCCTCACGATGTTTTCCTTCACCGTTTTTATTTAACCCCTTCCTTCATTTAACCCCTTGCTATTTATAGAATTGCTTGGAATTGTCCGACATTGAAGTCTTTTTATTGCTCTTATGAAGAAATGGGATTTAATTTTGTTTGGATTTTTTGCATCTTTATCAATATTGTACTGCTTGCTCCTACTTGAACTATTTTCGTGTAAGGGCTTAGAATTTGGGATCATAGTAAACTGTGACTAATATAAATAATCTTATAACAATTTATCCAATGTAAGATACAGTTCAATAGCTTGACTAAAAAATTACCATATCTTAGGCATGTGCAATCAGGTACAATTTAAGATGAATTCAATATTTTAAGAAGTTACATTTTATTCATTACATTTCGATTTGAAAATATCTATTATACACTTCGACGAAAGTACGTGCAGTGAAATCTTATGACTTATATGCATATATGCATCGAATTGACAGCTAATGTCTAACAGTAGGCATTTGATTCCAAGAAACACACGTGACATACATTCCCCGGCCACAAATTAAATAAACACATCAAACCATGAACAGCCAAATTATATTTTTTATTTGAGTTAACTTAACGGACTTGGAAGAGTACCGGTTGCCGGCCAAAAACCGTGGCGATTAAAGTAACTAAATTTAACAGGCAGGCGCGTACTTAACAGGTTCACAAGAGTTAACCGACGAAACCTGATTGTCTGCACTTGTTACATTTTTAATGCGATTGTTTGTATTGAGAACATATCAAATGACAGCATATAATTACAGTTAATCAGTAGTATTTCGAGTAAATTTCGGGTTTTAAATTTGTAAAATAGTTTTCTTCATAAATACATGCTCCATCTATGCCATCACCTACAGTATTAATTGAAAAAATAATACACTGATGACTATTGTTGATGGGAATTAAAATGAACACAGCGTTTCCACGCCATCCCTTTACATTGTCACTAACATTCCACAGAACAGTTAATCTCAGTACGTCTCTGAACGTGGGAGAGAGCGCACCGCCTTATCTATCCCACGGCTGCAGAACGAACCAACTTTTACTTATTTACACTGTTATTCGAGATGAGAAAAGTGATTGCAAATAAATTGTGGACGCAGCACTAAGGAGCGTGGCGAATTCAACAACTGACGTGATTCTGTCAATTCGTATTTTTTTAAATTGGGAGGTTACACAAGTCGAGCCAGAATATTGGTGTAAAATGCGACATGCTGTTTTATATGCTGCCAGTTTGCACAGTAGCGGTATATTTACGCAATCCAATAAATTGAAATTGCATGAGAACGTAAATGCTATTGGTTAAAAAAAAAGATTTTTATACACTCAAAATTTGCATAAAAGGGCCTTCTATAAAGATAGTATATGCTACAAACGGAAAAATAAATACTCTGTAAGTTGGTAAAACTACATACTCATCATTAAACAAAAAAGCAGCCGCAATGTAACAAAAATGTGCACTGGTTTTATGCTTGAAGGACGTGAAACGTGCATGCATAACCTCACCTAACTTAACACATAAACGCGCGGGAAATAATTGGTTATTTTACTTATTATGAATAGCGTAAATAAACGGTTTAACTAGAAGCAGTTTCCGATACGAAAACAAGGCATAATCATCACGTCGATTACTGAACTTCCTTTCACGATGTTTGGTTGCACACTACATTGTTTTTACGAACGGCCACTGATTGCAGGGAAACGGAAACCGACGACAACACTTGACCCATTTGTACAGCTGTTGTTTGAAGTACTTTGTGGTTTATGGAGTTTGTTGCAGATAAAACAGACAATGATGCTACTTTTGTAGATATTTTTGAGATATAATAAATAAACGCTACATCAGAGTTTAACAAAAATACTCACAAGTCATACTCGAATCGTCATTAAGTATTAAATAATTTTCATTGTAGAGAAAGTTGTCGAAAATGCATTTATTTATATAAAACCATCAACACTTTCAAAACGTAAACAATTTTCTTGAAATTAATAATCCTATCGCATTTAACCAAGCTGAAATCTACACAATTTCTAGAGGCGCACCAAGAATTTACTAATCTAATAATCTGGCACAGATTTGCATAAATGTGCAGATTTGGCCGATGCATGTTAAAGATGACAAGTGAGTATGGTAAGGCCGGTTGTTGACACAAAGTGAATGGATCCCGACGGTCACTGTCGTCCGGGAATTTTGCAATGTTAGGCGTAATACTGCAGAACTCGGCTGTTCCACTTCATATTCAGGGCATCGGTTATGTGGAATTTAAAATGCGTTTAGTTGAAAATAAACGAAAAAGGAATCTTTGTTGACCGTATTAGTTCGGAATTATTCTACTTTTTTTAATCTCTCAATCCTATAATTATCATTGTCTATGGATTTAGCTAATGCAACTGGCGCTTTTACAACATTTTGTGCAAAGTTAACTGGAGTACAGAATATAATTTTACCTTCTGTAGAATTGAATGTGTTTAAACTTATTTAAAAACAAAAATTTTCTCTCTCTCTCTCTTACCGAATATTAATACTACATGGTGGTGGGGTCAGACTTCTTCACATTCTTCTTCCACTTCGCCCTATTCACGACGTCGTTATCAGAATCATAGCATGCTATCATGTACCGTTGCAGCATACAAGTTAAAAACAACAATTATAATATTGGAACCATTATTGGAACGAAGTTCCTTATCGCGCGGTGTGAAAGGGGGCTAGACGGAAAAATTTCTCACGAAAAGTAGGCACGAAAAACATTTGACAATCGTTTTTTATTTCTTTATTTGAAAATGATGTCAAACATTTTATTTAACTAATAGAGGCAATAAAATATCCAAATACATATTAATATGTTAAAGGCTATAGTAAAAACTAAGAATACGCTGAAGCCCAAAATTAGGTGGGAAACGTTGCAACAATTTCTAATTTTCATCAAATGTCATAAATCAAATTGGTACAAAAGAAACATAAATTGCATAAATATGTGAAAACAAAAACATAATGATGGTGATACCCAAATGATTCTTTTGATGGTGAAATATAATTAAAATTACATAATAAAACCGTAATACATTGATTTTCGATCCTCCTTAATAAATTTATTATTATTTACAATTTTAGTTTGTTACCCTGCTGTCAATCGTCAACCCTAGATTTGACTATGTATATTTGGCAATTATTACTAAAATTGCGCCTAATGATTAAGTTTATATTACATTATATTTGTTATTTTATAAAAAAATGCCCTTAACCACAATGTGTCGTAATTAATTTTAAAGATGGTTTGTCCTGCGTGAAGTCGTAGCGCACGGCGAAGGCACAGGATTCGCGAAAGTTGCAGGCCACGCGCCCCTATTGGTCAGACACGCGATAACGTGACGCAGCGCTCACGTAATTGGAGGAATAGCCGCGCAGCGCCGGCGCACCGCCAATCACACGTGACGCAAGCCGTCAATTTTATTATAACTTAAAAAAAATAAAATTTTATTACAATTCCATCACTGATTAATCGAAAGGAACTTCGTTCCATCCGGGTGTCCCTTGACACCACTCAACTTTTTTTTATCAGCAAACGTAAGTTTACTATTTTCTGCGGGCTGCACCAAACTTATTTTTTTATCTAACAGTGATTCATTTGAACTCTTTTATTTAGGAAATAGCTGATTACATATTATTTTTCTTTAAATACAATTTGTTTCTGTTCTGAATCACCAACTAAGTACCTACTACTGTTTTCTCATATCTTATATCTGATATTTCAAAACAAGATTAGCAAGCTAAAGGGATAAAAACAACGAGAAACGATATGTATTTTAACCATCGACAATCAACATAAAATGAAAAATCTTATTATCTACAGATCACACACATTATCTGTTTTTAACAACTCAATATTCAAAAGATGTTTCGTTACATTGGTATACGACAGGTTTATTGGTTTTATGATTAATACTAAAACGTGTATTTGTTTAGTGATATAAAAGGAGACATTTCGGCAAACTATGTGTTTGCAGTCACCGATGGGTAGCGAGCTACTGTGAAAACTAGTAGTAGTGACTTGCTACCATGAGTTGTAGTTCGGTACCAACTTGTATTCATCGTCACTTTAGCAATAAGTAAATATAGCTTTGCTAATACGGCCAGATATTTTGGAATATTTGTATTAATGAAGTTTTATGGGTTTACAATCATTATTTCAGCATGCTACATGCAATTTGTTAATAATAAAAGAAAATAGAGAGTAATACTATCAGCATGGTAAAGTCCAAAATGCTTTCAAATTAACAAAATTTAATATTCATAAATTCACTTCATTCTTTCCTATCCCGAATAATTTGTACGATACAACTGTTAACGGGAATAGAAACCTACTCATTTATAACAGACATTTCTAAATCGTTTATAATGACCATTTCTAGAATTACGATAGCAAAATACCAACCTACGCCCAAATACTGGAACGCAACTTAAATATAAATGGCGCTTAACTACGTTAATCCCGATTAAATGTATTGGCTAAGTGGGCCGTGCGCTGTTAAGAGCAACTTATTATTTAAATGGCGTTCCAGTATTCGGGCGATAGTCACCTAATAGAAAGTGACACTTATACCTACCACACCTGACGAATCAATTTGTCATTCAGTAAAGATGGACTATAAGGAAGGATTTACCATTAATTCGTACTATCCGGTTCTCATTATAAAACTCTTATTTTAGCGTACTTAATGACTGGTGCTTGGCGAGTGTACAAAGAAACCTATGTCTAAATACACTAAGCAGCAAATCCGTTTATGAATAACTAGCTTTTGCCCGCGCCTACCGACGCATGATTGACTATATCGGTTAACCGAAGGAAACTGCATTTGTACGGTTTAAAGCTCAACGTCTACTAATCTATATATATTATCCAAACCAAAATCTAGGATTATGAGATGATTATCTTATGTACACCTTATTATTAATATTTTTATATCGCTAGCAATATTATGAAGGCAAACGTGAAGTTTTGATTTGTTCTTCTCTCTGCACTTCAGTAACGGTTCTCTAAGTTTCCTTTTTTTATGCATGGTTATTTGTTATATCCCTGAATAACCGCCGCGGGACCAAAATTTACAGTAAATAGACAATACCTCTTTTATTCTCTTACTAATGCCATTATCGAATGGGGTATCGACGGGGTATCGACCCCGTCTGGACGGCAATGTACTCATTATGCCGTACCAGATTAAAAAATAAAACAAATGTGAGATGGTTTTAGAACTAAAACAGCGACGTATAATCTATCGTTCATAATAATCAATTAATTTAGAAATGTCAATCATCACCAAAATAATTGTTCTAGTTGTGGAAAAAAATATATAAATTGCATACTGAAGTAAAATATGCTATCTACTCTTTATACTTTTATTTCACTGGGTGAGCCTACAACAAACCCAAAAGATTGATAGCTGTCTCCAAAAATTTGCAAAATAAACTTTCTCAAAACATTGTTCTAAGTAATATTCCTATTTACATTTCATAGGTAGTTGTGTCATTACACCTAGAAACAAGAGGCCGAGGGGTTTTACTACCTAGGTTAAATATAGCTCCGACCGAACTATGTTACTGGTGCAGTCTGCAGAGACCAGTGACGGAATATTTCGCTGTAAATATCGACTTTATGGGTGCATTACGCCTTCCCTCCTTCGGTATACTGATTCATACAAACTTGCGATATAAATAACTAAATTACACATTTCCACTACGAATGTTGTAAGTATTCATGTCGTCAGGTGTTTGTGGAATCCTGCGTAGGATTTTTATCAAAATAGACGATAACTCATACTATTTATAATTGTTACTAACTTCATATTTTGTTCGATGTGATGTAAATTCCATTGTTTCTAATTTCTATGTTAATTAAGCCTGATGTGATGTGTGCCATGGAAGGTAGCAAAACCAAACATCATTAACAACAAAGCAATGCTTGGCATTCCACTACGCTCAGCATCCACCAATCCGTCCAGTAGTTATTCTGGCTACAATAACCTTCAAACCGGAACGCTAGTGTAAATGCCCTGCATTTATATTGCCTTGGTACTTACCCAGTAGACCTACCACCAGTAAGACGTAGTGAACAAACATCGAACACTTCGCTATTTGAGAGGAGATCGATACTTTACAGTAGAATACCTAAACTACGGTGTGGGTGTTATAATAATCTAACTTGATCCCTAAATAAATATAATAAGCGGTCATAGTTCAATAGTTCTCAATTTATACTAGGATTCAGAAACTGAACACTTTTGTACTTCACTTCTCCAACTAAGAGAATAATTAGTCTATCGCATAAAAAATATGTCATTAAATTTCGAAATTCAACTCTTTTGACCAGTTCTTTTATTAAAAAAAAAACAGCATTACATATGAACATATTTTAGACAGATTTAATATTTTTAGCTCCATTCGTTATAATTTTAATTTTATAAATGAAGCAACAAAATTCGTTAAAATTTTACGGCATTTTTATTTGATACAGGCGCGATGATAATATTCTACGATCATTTTCACGTTGTTTTAATATAAATACGAGTCTTATCACCTGAATTTATTTTTCGTATAACAAAAATACGTGAAATTTTTCTTTGACCATCTTGCGAACTTTAAAGGCATGTTTGAACAATTGTTAATTATTTCTTCAACCTGTAAAATACATTCATTGCCGTCCGTCTTAAAACAATTTCTTAAAACACGAATAACAGTAAAATAAACTAGTACCTTTTTTCCAGAAGAGGTAGGCAAAGGTGCAAACAGGACACCCAAGCTTCGCCTTATTTTTCATCACACGTGTGATGGGGGGCGAGCCTATCGCCATATTGGGGACAAAACCTGACTTCAGGCTGATAAAAATCCAATAACTTCGCCCAACCCGGCACTCGAACCCGAGACCTCAGCGTTGTAACCGTACCGTAGTACAACTACGCCACCGAGGCAGTAAAATTATATTATTGTCCTAGTATATATAATATTAAATAAATATTAAGGACATATGTCGCGAAAGGTTTGCCTAATATCTTATTTACGAAGCTTATTAATGTAGGTAAATATAATGAAATCTTAGTCAACAGTTGTTAGGTCAATTTGAAACTGGGGTCAAATTGGATTAGATCCACACATTAACCTAGCGTTAATGCCAAGCGTTAGGTAAGCGGGTAATACAGTAGTTTATTAATTAACTTATCTCAAGTTATAAACATTGAAAAGACATGTAATCTTAATTAAAGATAATCTTACGAATTTGCAACTAGAAACCAAATAATAAATGAATACACCCAACAGTCACATATTATGTAGTCACATAGTCCTGACTCCACATTAATATCAAAAAGTCTTCAGTTGTGGGTATCAGAAACTATTAGAAACTTATAGTTTTCACAATTTTATTAAGTTATTTTAATAGTAATTTTATTTGAATTATATTATTCTTATATAATTGTTTAATATACAATATGGTTGTACAAAAAGTTCAACACTTTTCATTTTTAGGTGCATGGTAATAAATTATATTTCTTACGCCCAAATACTGGAACGCAACTTAAATATAAATGGCGCTTAACTACGTTAATCTCGATTAAATGTACTGGCTAAGTGGGCCGTGCGCTGTTAAGAGCAACTTATTATTTGAATGGCGTTCCAGTATTCGGGCGTTACTGTGTCTCATAATATGTAATTTCTACGAAATAAAACGTGCACAATTATTTATGTTGTATGAATTAATTACAACCAGAGGACTGAAACACAATATAATTATTAATTATAAATATAACAATTATTATGAATGACACTGACTTGTTTACATATTTCTTCTTTTAATATCCTGCATACCGCCAAATATTTGTCTACACCAGAGATCTAGATTTACCCTAAGCAATTTATGTTAGAAGCTCGTAAAATATCACCGCATAAGTAAAAAAAAACAATGCGCACGTTAAATAGTTTTGCAGTAATTAATCAATTATCCTGTTTAGGTAGAAACAAATGTAAATATATTTTCACAACCATACGATGAAGGCATATAAAAGGCATGTAGATTAAAATATTTGTCGATTTTGCTTGAGTTATGCTAAGGATCTCATGTCTACATCTGTTTATAGCCGTTTTGGGCGCGAAAATGTGTAATCGATAGTCATTTTTTGATCAGTATCGAGTGATAATCACATCAGCGCTTACTAAGTTATTTTACAAAGAATGCGTTCACGTATTTATCTTACAGGGCATTCCAGATTCCATTTCCATGTGGGACATAAATTCTACATTCGAAAGATTATCCACATCTTTCTACTGTTACGATTTGATTAGGTAATCAAAATTATGGCCAGTCTTGAAACTTTAGTGATTAAACCCACACACCATATCTGTCATTCCTAAATCTCGCAACGAATTCACAGATATACTAGATTTGGCAAGTCTCACAGGGGCACTGAATTATCTTTAGCCCGGAATGAAATAAATCAGAAATAAAATAAATATATGACTGTATTCTTTCTTAGCAATATATCATCGTTGGATTTTTGTAATACAGTAATACTAACTTAGTTGTTTTTTTCATACTTAAGTGCAATACTTATGGTCAATGGCCTATCTCCTGTCAATCATACTCTCGATGGTAGAGCAGACCCGTGTCAGCAACGGTACGTCCATATTTGGGCTAATACAGATACAGATTTGTAATATCTAAACTACATCAAGGTACTACCATGAAATAGCATGAAACTTGCTGATGAAAACCTCAATTCACCTCACAATGGCATCTCCCAATCGGTATGAATACGGCCTAACACATAACAGCGCAGTATAAATGAAAAAATACAGGAAGCGGTATGATGACTTATTGTGATAGAAAGACGGGCGCGGGGCGAGGTGCGGCGCGGGAGGGGAGGGGCGAGTCGGGACGCATTACGCACAGTCCAATGCTTGTCCCATTTACCTTGTTTCGCGATGCACTTGTGTGGAATATTGGGTTAGGGTTATCAAATGAGACCGATGTAGCAACTGTTATTGTGTAGAGAATTGTAGAATACATTTAGTCGCAATAATTTAGAGGTAGGTATGCATTTAGATCATTCATTACTGAAGTTACAGACACAGTTAAAAATAAATTAGTTTATATTATAAGTTATCGGTTCTTTCGTTTTTCATTACTGACACACTTTTTTCTGCGTTTGATGTTCAAATACAAAACAAACACAACAATTTGCCTTAACAAACAAAATAACATGAAACATAAAAAGCAAGTGGGTATAGGACCTCGCGCTGGCCCTAACTGCGTAGAGGAGCGTCCCCCGGGTGGCGGATAGGGGAACGGTCGGTAGCACAGCCTAGCTGTCTACCGGCTAAGTCCGATGGACTCGCTGACCAAAGATGGGTGTGGTCCTCCAGCATATAGGGGGTTGTGCGACGGGTTGACACCCCGTCCACATAAAAACAACGTCGTTACGAAACCGAAAAGAGAGAAAAATCGATCCGATCCCAAAAACGACGACTCCAGGCATGAAATTGAGCGGATGGGAGAGGATCGGAAAGTAAAGGAAGCTTACTTGGATCGGCCAACCGGTCGACGGCCGGTGGGTCGGCCCAGGTATCGCTGGAGCCGTGGAAGGTGACCTGCGCAAACTTCGAGTCAGTAATTGGCGAGAGGTGGTGGAGGATAGAGATAGGTGGAAAGCTCTCATTTCGGTGGCCAAGACCCACTTCGGGTCGTTGAGCCAGCGGAGTTAGTTAGTTAGTTAGTTAGGGTATAGGACCTTCAGTAGGTAGATTTGGAGTTCCAAAAAGACGACCGTGAAAATCGCGATAAAATAAATTATAAATAAATTTAATAGATTTCGCTTAAACGGTGATGATGATTATTGTCTTTGTTTTAATAATCTTTCTGTCAAAATACAAGCTAGTATGTTCAAAATATTTGATTGATAGAGATCCACTAGAGATGCACTGGAGCGCCGCACCACTTACGTTAGAACATGTCCATATAATTACGTCTATGCATACAAAATTATTACTAAAACAAAACAATACTGGTACATTTATAACGCAAACAAACAATAAAAATCCACTTAAAACACTTATGACAAATGTCCCGCTGAGAAATGGCGGAACCTATACGTGCGGAGAAATTTCAACAGCCCTGAGTCAGGTGTGTGGGAAGCCAGCTGACGTATCAAGTTCCTTACATTCAAGGGAAAAAACAATTACGGGACAAATAAAAAATACTCGTCACGCGACTGACATGTCCTTACTTTTTTTATAAATACTAGTGGTCAGGCCCAGCGTCCATCGTGTGGAAGGTTAACAACACGTCGTTTGTGGCAATCATTTTGGAAATTCTGTATGTTAAATACTATTTTCATCTCTTTAATTTTATCATTATCAATCTTACTCATAAAAAAAATTGTTGAACATAGGTCTACTCCAAGAACTAAAACAGCAACCGTTTTGATTTAGTAATTCATTATAAGGTATGGTCTGATTAGGATTTCCAAAATGTATGATTTACGTAGAAATAATTAAGCAATTGCTTGAAGGTTGGCACAAAGTCACAATATCCTTGAACTCGAAAGTGGTCACCAGTGACCAGTTTCCTTCAATTAATTCCATTAAACGAATAACTCAATACCTCATAAAAATAAATAAACAAACACCCACATACAATGCATTTGATATATAGCGATGTATTGCGCCAATATCAACGGCAAAGTTCACAATGAAACCTTAGAACAGCGAATGAAAAGTATTACTTTTTTTAATAAACTTTTTTCATTTGTTTGGAGTTGCGATTGTTGGCAACGAGCTTAGTAGGCTGCACGTGAGTTGCTAATAACAACTTGCTATCGGAAAGTTAATAATAAAATACTCAATATTATTAGACGTTCTTTTTTTAAAGAAATTATTTTAAGAAACTCGGCCAGACTTTATTACACTAGGAATAGCACAAAATGCAATGGGTAGATTGAAAATTCTGAAATTAAATTGACTGCTAGTCACACATTAAACTGATTAGCAATAACCAATGTGATTGGTAAAGCCATAGGTAATCTAGATTATCCTTAACACTTTTCAACCGACTTAAAAAAAGTATTTTTTATGTTCTCTTAAGCTCATAGTTTTTATCGTATATTTTTAAAACTATTGCACTTCCAATAAACAGACTAATATGCAAATACTTTTTCAAAATCAAAATTAAAGTTTCCAACAAACAATAATTACCATGCACAGAAGGTAAAGTGAAATTAAATGACATGTAATTTGTATTCCGCGTTATGACTAGCATTTTCAAATGAGCGATGAAAACGCGTACAGTTCGGTAACATACCATACTTTTTTTATTCCACAATGAATAGTCAATTCAAAATAAACATGCCAAATTCTCATGCCTTCAAGATTTATCATACACAGAACGTAATCAAAGTTGTATTCGATAATGTTAATCGCAGCATGAATCACACGACTCGCGATTTCATTAATACTTTCAGCTGCCAAATACTGACAGCATCGAGTTTCTATCGGCTTTGTGCCATCTGTATTAAAATTATTATATGTTTAATGCTTCATCGCCAAGCCTGTATCCCGTAGAGTAGGCAAAGAGTTTGGATCTCTAATATGACATATTACTTTCGCTTCACCTATTTTCATCAATCCCTCCATGCCTTTCAGCAGGGTATATCTGACTAATATATTTAAGGTGTCATCTATTTGTTTGGCGTAGATTCGATGAGGACAATTCCTACCCACACTCACCTTAAATCTTAACGGCTTTATTCATAGATATTATGTTTTGTCTTCTTCACTCAAACTAAATTCAACAGTCGATCGAAAGGGACAAAACATGAAATCTAAATAGGTTTTAAAACTGTCTATTATTAAAGCCATTATATTTAGTTAAAGATCAAAGGTTGAATTAATTCCGCTAGATGCCATACACGGTGCTGCATAAAATATCATGTTAAATACTTTGTGAATGTTGACAGTGTTGAACAATAACTGCATTCCCAGGACGCGGGGACTCACAACTCTGTTATGTTATGATTCATTCAATCATTACACCATTACGTGCAGTATTGTGCCGTTTGTCGAAGCGGAACGCGGTGCGCGAGTTTTTGTCTAACATTGAAAGGATGTTGTAAAACTGCGATTTCTAATGTGTTAGACTGAGTTAACTACTTTGAATTAAGATAGAAGGTTGATATTGATAGAAGAAAATGGATAGAACCTAGTAGTTACCTTTGAGTAGATACATGATGAAAGTAATGAAAATATTTGTATCCGAAATAGGACTGAGCCACTTATTCTAAAATAATCATATTAAATAAATTTATTACATTACATCAAACATAACGAAGCACCAAGGCTACGGTTCAACTCGAAACACACCTCTTTAGCTTCTTCAACTGTCATTTATCTTATGCAAGCACGTCTATTCCCAGTTATTAACTGACCTTCAAAGCTAACGAACTAATCGTTCAGACCTGCCTCAACCAAGCAAACGGAAAAAAAACAAAGCAGCTATAAATAGACTCCGCATTATGAATAAAGTTATCAATGTAATAAACATAAGTAAAGACAAGAAAACCTTAGACAATTGCCAAGTAGTTCAAGTTAATAAAGACCTTAGAGTAGGTGCGGTGGATAGCTGTGCCAACTGGGTTGCAAAACACTTCCTATGTGGTGAATGTCACTCGCTGTGTAGTTAAAGAATGGATATTCCTGAGACATCGTGACGGTTGTCGATGTATTAGATCTGAATGAGCCATGACAATTTATATTATTGGAAGTAATGGGGAGCCTTTAGGGGCAGTTGTAAACGAAAATTAAAACTTCCATGAAGGTGTACATCTGATGTTCCTTGATTTTTAAGGCAATACTTTAGATACTAATTACGCAAATAGGTGCCTTAAACTATCTAATTGTGTAATATTTTTAAGCAATTGGGATACATTTATTGAGCACAGAAAAGAGAAAACACAATTAAGACCTAATACCTACTCCAGGAGATATAAGTTTAAGACAGGGGGCTACCGAAGTTGGTTAATATAAAAAATGTTCATATATTTCCAAAGCACACCCACATTTATGAGTCGCTTCTTGATATTCTTTACATCGCAGCAACGGTACAAGCATCGGCGACACCGGATATAAGCAATAAGCGACAATGGCCGGCATGACACGACGTAGGGATGCGTCCATAATGTGTACCTTCACGCTACGTACAAAATGACCGGTCACGTCTCAAACGTGTTAATTACCAAGATTGCTGCTTATCTACAGAATATGCGGGAAAAATTCGCTGCACTAGCTGCAATAGTCACGTAATGGTATTAGGAATTCTGAAGACAGCAATTTCTGCAGTCCTTGGTTTCTTATTTAGATTGTGACGTGAAGAAATGGAATTCGAAAATTCATTTGGAACATAATATATTTATTAGTCTTTATTATGTTTCCTTTCTTTTATAAAATTCATGTTTATTTCATATGCCGTTATATTATTTCTTAATCTGATTATTCAATCGATAAAATGAATGACAAATGTCAACGAGTCGAAAATAATCTTAACAATTGTCTATATGTATTGCATGGGTAAAACGAGAGTTAATTATATTTCCTAACACCAGAAGGTACTAATTAGCGTCACCTAACTCAATCTTAGCCGTAAATAGCATTATTGTTCTACACGCAGCGCAAACTGTTCATATTTGTATACGCTATTTTTAATCAATTCTACTTTGTCTCCTGTTCTAAGTATACTTAAACGATGTCTAAACTTAGTTGAAATCTCTATAAGTACTAAGAACTTCGTAACTTGACGAATTAACCTTTATGAAATGACATTGAGCACGGAATGAGTTAAAGTCGAATTTCTGTCAGTGATGAGTCACTCGACCATCACAGCTGCAGCCCGTGTATTAATTCACCGTTTATTTTCACATTCGATACTTTTATCAATTTTAGTAGACAATGTGGTACCGCATTATGAATCTAATTGAAGTGACGCGTAAACAGGGTGCCAGATTAAAGTTAAGAGTTCTCAATTAATTTTAGTGAAAGAATTAAAAATCTTGCATTTTTTATTGACAAAGACACGATAAAGCGGGTTAGCTAATTGTTAAAATGACTGCGTACGATCTGCAAAAGTTTAGTGAAATTAGTCCACTACTAATTTCACTAAACTTTTGCAGATCGTACGCAGTCATCAGGCACCCTTTGCAACTTTTGCAGACTCTACCTATTTAGAAAAAATAACATAATATTTCAAAGATCCTTACGGTCTCTCACACATTGTGTATTTAAACCATAAGAATCAGTAGCTTCATCAAATTTGAAAGGAGCATCTGCACATTTTAGATCTACACATATAGGATGACAAAACAGATTTCTTTTGTAAGTTAATTCCATACAGCATTATAATTCGTTTTAAGTAAACATTGACTATGATACTCGTTAGTGTAAGAAGAAAAAAAAACTATTTTAAAATAAAGCGCAGCCATTTTCTTGTGGCACACTCCTTGCTAACTCATCAATCACTTCGGCTGCTTACGTGAGTCGACTTTTGAACGTTCTTTTATTTGTCTATGTTTAATTTTCTGAGTTTACCTTCGCGTTATAAATTTCTTTAAAGTATTCTTGGTTCGGTAATGAGTACAGCGGTCCATATTAAGCTCGCTACCATATAAAGTACATCGGCTTCTATTTCAAAAACGACTATGGTATTTTCACCTCACTAGTAATTGCTGTTCCAGTCAATAATTTGATTGCACCAAGCCGTCCTAGAAATTATATATTGATGATCTTAATTGATTCATTGAAAATCCAATGGTTGTTAACCCCAGAATCGCGTTAAATGAACATGGACAGAGATAAAATGATGCCAATTTTAAAATTAAATTCTTTAGTTTTTATTTTGCAATTCTTATCAATCACTCCATTGTTTTCGGTTTCATTTTTAGTGTCAGCAAATTAAACGGTATGCATAATAATAAATAATGTCTTCGTGTTGGAATTTGTTATTGACTTATTAAAGCAATCGACGGAAAATATTCTGTAGAATACAGTCACACACTATCACCTTAATTGTAAATTATTACACCAGGACACACAGACCAAAAATATTCCTGTATATTCTGGGTGGACCCAGAATTTACAATAAAATTCCTTTCCCATAACTTCAGAAATCGTTATAGAGATAACAGAGCCATTCGATCATAGTCGTGTATTTTCTAAAAAAATTAAATCCTGTAATTCTAAAATGAAAAGACTAGACTTGTCTTGACTGTCATAACACGAGCAATCCCTAACGGAACGTTATTTTTGAAATCAGTATCCTACAGAATAGTTTCAAAATTCGGTTAAATAGTAAACCTATTGTTTTCGAAAACCCGTCCGGCAAAAAAAATACGAGCAGAAATGCGTAAGTTGATACACGTAAGCTGATATAGTTTAAAAAACCTGATCGACAGCTATCACCCCCGACCTCGGTGCATGAAATGGAATTTCGATTCGCAACACACTTTTACAAGGAGTTTTTATGGCAACGTGTCGAACCGATCACACGCTTGCATCGATAAGGCGCACGTGGTCTCGCTACGGTGGTACACGCTTGCAACGTGGTCAATGTAAGGGCAGTAGTGCAAATTAAAAAAATTGTTAGGTATTAGAAGTAATTTGTGTGAGTTAACAGATTGACTGTTTAGCAAGGCTTTTTATGAATGCGGTTGTCGTATTTTAGCAACAATCCATAGGTTTTAAATAAGTCTGAGCAAATACGGATTGTATATTTTCACTTTATTTGCCAAGCTATGGTACCAACGTCATATTAAACATCTAACAAGCTTCTTCAAAGTAGACTTGGCCTAACAAATTCAAAATCATGTTTACTTATCAACTTTCATTGGAGAATATGACTACATAAAATTGTTAAATAAATAATTCTACACTAAATAAAATACATAGAATTGAAAATTCACATACTGACTATATCCTCAACATTAAGTTAATGTAATATATGAGTAAATTGAATAAAATGATCGGAATGTGCCTATTAGTAAACATTTCAGGATAAATTATAGCCGTAATCCTTATAACTTATAAAGCACTGTACGTTATTTGCAAATGTTAATAACATCCAGTAAACCTTTATCCGGCAACCTTATGTGACCTTTATGAGGTTGTCCTTCTCTATACTACAAATAGAACACATATTTACCCATACATTACCTTTTGTAGCGTAACATTATAAAATGTACATCAAAGCAATTTGTCAAAATTATTGTATGGCATAGACATTTACATTTGTAAATATTTGTATGTAATTTCATAGTGTCATTAGAGGCTATCAACAATAAAATCAACGTTTCAAAATACAGCTTTGTATTATTTTGTGACTACACATTGATGTTTTTGTAAAGTTTCACTTTTCCATTTCCCTTTTTATAAAGAAGGAACACAATGCAAGCTATAATTTAATTTACAGTCAATTTATGTGTACATCACGTATCCTAAATAAAAAAGTACGTATAACTTTTTCAATAGAATTTATGACAAATTATTAAATTGTTAATTTTAAGATAATTTTAAGGCCTAGCAAAAATGCCATTAGCATTATAGGTAGTTTTTAGAATGTTGTTATATATATTTTTTTAAGTATCTAAATGTGTTACAAAAAATAATGAATACGCCTGAACATAACATTTATATTTGACTCAACTTCTGAGACTTTTTCCACACACTAGTTGTACTACTATATTCAACTGTACTAGGTCAAAATTCAATAGCAAACTTACGTAAATGTTAGTAAATCTTGAAAAAAACTTCACGCCTTGTGATTCCAAATACAACTAGAAATAACGTGAAGCCGTTGAAAATCATGCGACATTAGAATAGAAACCACTTGGAATACTATATCGAAATAAAAGAATTATCGCGAGCTGCATTCGCTTGGAAAATTTTCTTCGTAATTACATGTATGATTGATGAAGATTAAGTGAAAGAATGCGTATGTTCAGTATGTTATGATTTTATTCTCCCCTCTTGGTATGACGGGAGAGATCTCAATTAAATTTTCGAAAATCTTGTATCAAGAAGTGATCGAACTTACCATGCGCGGTAGTTCATTTTTTTTTTAATTAACAATATTTTTGCACGATGGGCAATAAGGTAAGATTTAGTTTTTAGAACGTGTTTGCTAATAGAGAAAGGCACGACAGGAATCCAGCAATTTTGCATAACTGGATGACGACGTAATATCGCGATTTGTGGATGCCTAGTGGAATTTTTCACCATATTTGGTATCTTGAAATAATATAGATTTAGTTTCATTTTTAACCAATATTTACACTGTATACCGATTGCATGGCATATTCAAAATTAACAATGGTTTAAGACGTTTTTATTGGAATAATTTAACCTATTTGAAAATTAGTAAACAACTAACTACATTTTTTGATGTAAATAAATGGCTTTCCGAAGTAAAATAATCGTACATTTGTATGCCATAGGTTTTTATGAGCAGAGGGATTCTAATTACAATTAGTACGGGACGTACGGAATGACCTGACGTCCGAAACCTATTCAGTGTTTAAGACGGATTATACGACTGTCGACTTATTACAAAATATTCAAACTACAGACTTGTGACATAGAAATGTATTTATTCTAATAGATAATATTGATAATTCATTCTTCATAAAAAAAACTAAAATAAGATTACGAATCCAGCTCCTAAGTCTAATATTCTAAATAATATTTTATGTTATTGAAACAAAACTATTATTTACGGATTTTATCGCGAATGTTAATAATAATAATAGTTATATTTCAATGTGTAACATTCGCGTAAATCTAAGAAACCATTATTTTATGTTATGTTATATTATGCTAAAGTTGGGACAGGAAAATTATCATTTTATGACAATAATATTACCGTGGCAGTTTTATTCAAGTTATTTAATAACATAGTTGTCATTAAAACACAATACAATACAATTCACATAAGTAGTTTGCCCAATAGATTGTATTATAAGAAAATGTTTAATATAGGGACATATTTTTGATGTGCCAATTTCAATAAAATAAGTACATAAATACAAAAATAAATTATCATGTTAAAAATATAATATGATTTAAGCAATACAAGGGAGCAACTAAACACAGTATTTTAAAGGACATGCACATTATATAAATCATTTCATATTACTCGTGCACAAAACAGCGTTATAATCACAGGCAACATTGTAAAATATTTTATAATAACAAGCATGATCCTCGATGCAGGAAAATCATTATTTTCCTCATTCTACACAGCGTTTGTATGATTTACATTCGCATTTTGTTTTTGTGTCTGCAAATTCAAATCTAATTACGATAACACGTCCCACTCTGTGAGATACGATCTAATATTAAATAATATTCATTTTAGATTTTTTGATACGACCGCTCATGGACAGTAGCAAAACCTAGCAACACCATAAATTACAAAGCAATGCTTGGCTTTCTACTGCGCTCGCCATTTTAAAGGTGTCATTATACGTCCATTAGTTACTCTGAGAGAGATACCTCTAGTACAGTAGATAATTATTTATTTGTCTTTGTATACAAACTTACGTTATGAAGGGTAGTTCTGATGTTAATTAGTTTCATTGTTTCTCTTCAAGTAACTTTTGGGCGACTAAATATAGAATTTACAATCGTAAGCAAATAATGTTATAATCCCTAAAAAAATCAATTTGTATTTTGTTGATATTAAAATATACGTAAACATTTAAAATTGTTTTTATTCAGCAAAGAAAACAAGATGGAGATTATCTGTTACTAGTCATTACCGGGTATCTCAAGACTGCTACCGAAAACGAAGCCGGGTGGTAGTTTTAGTGGCTACAAACACAATGCAATTAAAAACTAGAAACGCGACAATTTTTTTTTATGATTTTTTAAATATCGTCATTTTTGGGTGGTAAATCCATAGTTTTTGCTAAAATAATAATTTAAACTCTTTTATACCTTAGAGTATTTATAAATAAAAGGGTATATACTATTATTTTAGGAAAAAAAATTATTTACCACCCAAATATGGCCATAGGAAAAAAATAACAAAAAAAAAATTGTCGCTTTTTTTTGCAAATTTTTCTGTTGCATTGTGTCTGAAGTCGCTTAAACTACCACCCGGCTTCGTTTTCGGTAGCAGTCTTGATATACCCGGTATAATATGTTTTGATGAAACAACCGATATTACAGTATTACCGTATTTGATAGTTTGCTTAGTTGTGTTTAACTACGACTTTCGCTTTTAAACTGCAAACTTATAAATATGAATTAGGATGTACTGGTTATAAGCTTATTTAATATAAATGTAAATGACTTCTTGGTATGAGAGTATCCATGCTGAAGGTATGACAACTTTAATACACTGTCTGCCTCTAAATCTCGGTATCTAGACATCCCACAGAAACGGGTTCTAATCGCATAGTCTGCTATTAGAACTGAAATCATCTGGACTCGGATCGAATCAGGTAAATATCTTTTTAACCGACTTCAAAAATGAAAATGAAAAATCTTTACTTGAAAATCATAATTTTACATATGAATATTAAAATGTTTCTCAAATTAGACGTTGCCTGTGTCTTGAAAACCAGTTAAATAGAATTGAGAGTGTGAGAAATAGGAATTTCTCGATTCGTCGAAACCTTTTTTGTTTTCATAACCTCAAGTCATATTATACTAATACTCTGTATCAGCCCATATACGTCCCACAGCAGGGCACGGGCCTACTCTACAATCGACAGTACGATTGAGAGTGGTTAGGCCATATAGTCCACCACACTGGCCTAGTGCGGGTTGGCGGCCTTACATACCATAGAAATGTTTATAAATCGCTATGGTATGCAGGTTTCCTCACGATGTTTTCCTTCACCGTTTTAGTGCGTGGTGATTGACTATCAATACACACATGACTCCGAAAAGTCAGAGGTGTGCTCTGGAATTCAAACCCGCGACCACCGTGAACATGTTGGCAGTCGCGTCTAGTCCGTGTACAGGCAACCACGCACTTTATACTAATAGTAAACAATGCAAAATAGGATATAGAAGCCGGAGTAATTTTTTACATCTTTGTAAGTTACATAATCGTAAAGATAACAAAGAGAGGTCAATGTTACTGACAAAGGCAAGCAAGAGGTCACCTTCCCCTACCAAATTAAATAAATTGTGATCTGCGTTGTAACGAACTGTTAATGTTCTACGATGATGTTTTAATTAACCCATCTCACGTTTTATAAACTGCCACGGTAACGCAGTTGTACAATATTACGATAATAACCCCGAGGTCTCGGGTTCGAATCCCGGGTTGGGCAAAGTGCTATTGGATTTTTCTATTGATTATCAGCCCGGAGTCAGGAATTTGTCTGTATCGTGGGACTGAACATATAAGGAGAAATGTGGGTGCTACCAGGACTCTCTGCCTACTCCTTCCGGGAAAAAGGCCTGAGATTATGTATGTTTGTACGCTGTATAAAAATGTTTTTAGAAATTCAATCAGTAATTAAGTTATAACTGGTGGTAGGTCTCTCATATGTGAGAGGCTGCCTGGGTGGGTACCACCGCAATGTCTATTTCTCCCGTCAAACAGCAGTTTAAATGCGCTGTTGTGTTTCGGATTGAAGGACATTGTAGCCAGAGTAACTACTGGACATATTGAGACTTAACATCTTATGTCTCAGGATGGCGAGCGCAGTTGAATGCCAAGCATTGCTTTGTAAATCAAGGTGATGTTTGGTTTTGCTTCTGTTCATGAGCGGTCGCATCGCTTACCATCAGGCGAACGGCATGTTCGTCTCGCCATTCATTGCAATAAAAAAAAATTAAAAAAAATTAAGTTATAATCTAATAGATGAATAAAGTATGCCGAAGGTCGTTTAGCACTGTATTTTGTGATTGTTTCTTGATATGTAATGATAATAATTGCCCATTGAAATCAGATACATTTCAGTAATCATTTTCACTAGATAGTAGAAACTAAACAAAGCTGTCAATGAATAAAGCGTTTCCATTTATTAGAAAAATACCTAATTCAGAAATAATTTTAAGCCTAATGTCTTATACAGAACGCAAGACTAATATTTTGTTTCAATCTGAGCTATTAAATAATGACAAAGTATTAATCTTCCTTACTAATTAAATACATTACATAAATGACATAACCACTAAAGCACGTGTAAAAAGCGCATTCAAAGAGCCATTGTCAATAACGGAACTTAATAAATTATAGTAATAACATTCCATAATTACAATAAAAAGCGTAAAGGACAAAAATATAAAACTACATATCGATGCTGAAATATTTAAAGGACGACGTGTCCGCAGTCCAAACGACCTCAACATTTAAAAGGAATCGAATGACTGAATTGTAACAGCGCAAGTTTCAAAACTGCAACCGGATCCAACCTGGCCGAGTTGGGTCCAGGTGTATGGCGAAAGTGTTATATAAACCAACACTATCCGATGCAAACCGTTCAGTTAGTCGGTTGTTATCATGCGATAAATTTTATTCGCTCACGGCCGAATAATCGACTTATGCCGCTGATAACGATACATATTATTAGTCCCAGTGTTGTGATGCCGAATATGTTTTGTTTGATCCAGAAGCTTGACGTATCATAATAGCTGCAAATATTTACGTAATAGTTAGGAATTCAGAAATAGTATGAGGAATGCGTCTTATAATCATTGTTTACTGGACTCTAGATATTGGAATAGGCTTTATGAATCTCGTCTTAGCCATTGAGATTTAAAGAATTAGAGAAGCCAAGTACCAGCTTTAGGTGAAATTACAGTTGGCATTGCTAGTCACCTTTTAATAATCACTCCAAACATATTCGACAACTTTCACCAACCACTACAGTAGCTGTACAAACAGCATTATATTTACATATATGTACATATAGGTGAAACCCTTCTCGTGCACAATGATTTTTCTGTTGCGTCTACTGAGGCTAAGACTTATTACATAAATCATATCAGATTGTGAGGTAGGGAACGAAGGCGACAGTGTTTATCTAAAAGGGAAACAGCTACCAGTATTAATAATGTCGACTTCGCAAATGATTTTCATAATTTTGATACGCAATCAGTCGCTGGGAATATCAATACTTTATCTAAATACACTTCGCTGTATGTAGAATTTTAACTTTGTATGAAGGGCGAAGGGCATAGAAAGTACGATAAGTGAAATCAATCTTTTGGATACAAAATAAGCAGAAGAGGATATTCCATAAAATGAAAGGAATAACCATAGATCCAAACTGGACAAGGATTACCTAATTTCTATTGTAGTCTGTACTACAATGGAAATTGTTAAAATAAACCTTTGCTATGCAATATACTGAAATATACATTTTGTGATTTATTTCAGACCCCATTATTCTTTAAAGTGCCAAGGAAGGTCGTTTTTCGGTCTCTCTGAAACTTATTTTATTTCCAAATCATCCTACTTATTTTCGTTCTGATTAATTTTGTTTTGGACTACACAAGTTAGTGTCCCCAAGAGAGGTATCGATCCTCACTGAAAGGATTATAGCTGAGGCTATGTGGGCGATATAATTTTATACGAGTCTCCAACTTTTTTTTAAATTAATTTAATAAAGTTATAAAAAGTACCTATCAATCCAGAACTTCAGCACAAATTATAGTACTTCAGAAACTGTTTATTGCACTGTTCTCATTAGGATCCAAGTGTCAATGGATTTTGAAAAAGCAAATTTTAGTTAGGTATCTACCATTTTCGTTATAGTAAGGATGTGATTATTTACATTGCAGATTTTTTTGCCATAAAGATAAGCCAGATGTAACTGAGTAAATATGGTGATTTGACTTACAATTTTAATTCAAATAATATTTAACTAGGACAGAAATATTCACTTCAATTACACCGCTACCTATAAAGACCTCCGTAATCGTGTTCTTTTTTCAAATTTCGCAGAAGTATGCATCTTCAAGATAACGGCGAGGGATATTTAGCACGTGTAGAGATAAAAGATTAATATATTTTAATTATGATTTTATCGATAATTTTGACACCTTTATCGATGCTTCGGAAGCGAAAAGAAATACTTGACAAAACAAATGTGAAATGTAGAACGATAGATACATAACAGTACCTATGGAAGTACCTATATTGCCTTCACACACGCCACTTGTGAACTGGGACGTCGGTATGACACTTTTACTTGTTGCATTAATGTCTCGCGCCCTCATTATGCTAAACATCATGAATAATTCGTTTTATGCTGGACTACACCGTTCTACTTGCACGCTTTTTGATTTCTCGTTGCGTCAATGTTTTAGTAAAAAGTCGCCCAATTGCACCCGCATAATTGTTAATGGGAGTGGTGTCATGAATTACCTTGCTCAACGTTACGATACATGCAGAAAATTACATTTTTTACATGCATATATCTGTATCATAGTTGGAATTCATAATGTAAGTAACCATATATCCAAATAAAGTGCAAATTTGTAATAAAATAATAACTAAAATTCTAATGATTAATGCATCTTCTTAAATGTCATTACAATAAATTAGTTAATTGAATTCCTTAAAACGAGTATCATAATGTAGATTGTAGAGTCACCACATCGACGCTGCACGTGTTTGCTGTTTAAAACCAGTTTCTATTCGATTTTTGAAACAGGCATAAATAATATATTCTGATTTTAAAAGAGTGCAAAGGAATGTCGGATTTATAATCACCGTTACCTATGTACATTCGTCTGAATGCAGTTTTAATAAATAATAAATAAAATATGTATGGTATGTAAGTCCGCCAACCCGCACTAGGCCAGCGTGGTGGACTATATGGCCTAACCACTCTCAATCGTACTGTCGATTGTAGAGCAGGCCCGTGCCCTGCAGTGGGACGTATATGGGCTGATACAGACAGATACAGAAATAAAATATACACCAACACGTTATCTAAAAAATACTTTTCTAGATTTTGGTGCTTAAATTGCAGATAATAACTTGATAAATGCAAAACGTAGAAGAGTATACTTGAAAGATAAGTTCCAGAGTATTTGTATAATTATGTAACTTGGCCACATTACATAATGCTGTGAGAGTTTCATTGTTGCTAGTTGGTCCGGTTTTAAATTGTTATCATTTGACTTTATGATTTGCGTAGTTAATAGTGCATTATGCTGATATCAAGGAGAATAACTGACCATTCCAACACTCAAATTAAGTAAGTATTCAAAATGTTTTACGCATTTTTTCTCTCCACCTAACTTTATTAATGTTACAAATACTTTGTTGTATATTCAACTTTTACAAATAAATATTTTATTACTTCTTATTAATTAATTCTCTTTCGGATATGATCTTGTTTTTAGAAAACCATAGAGTTTCTATATGATGCGTCACTTTAGCTAAACAAAAGTATATTCAGATTTCTAGCCATCTTTTCAGTACGAAAATGGTTTAACAAACTGAAAGTGCACTAGGAATCCAATATCTGTGATCGGCGGAACCGATTGAGCGTGTCGACGTTACGAGAAACATGATCGCGCCCGATCCGAAGTCTCAATAGGAAGTAGAGAGTTATGTGAAAGTTATACAATTTTACTATTCTAATTTATATTCACGTGAATGCTATATTATTACACTATTGCCTGAAATTTATAAATAAAAATTTGCAACGTTTTAATGTGTTTAAAAAATGAAATGCTTTGGCTTTAAGCTATTAAATTTCAGTAGAGGTGGCAAAAGAGCCAACGATTCATCAGATAAGGAAGAGATAATAACAATCTATGAAAATTGTCGTGACTAAAGTACTCGTAGGTATATTATTGATTAGAAATTCATATATCTAGATACTGTTTTAATAATATACCATGTGTAAATATTGATTAGTTGCTGGAATTTCATAGATAAAAATTTTGTCACTTTATCTTTATCTAAACTAATTGGTATACGTCTTTTCTTTGCATAAACATTTAACAGAAAGACACTTATAAACACCAGAACATCATAAGTAAAAAGATCGTCCCTCAAACCCAAACATCTAGGTTTCAACATCAATTCTTTCGATTACAATTTACGATTGGCAGGTTACGTAATGTAATAATAGTTAATTAATTAAGGTCCACGTAAGGTAGCTAGTGCCAGGGACGTGTTATCGGATGTCGGACGCGACACTGGTCTACTTTGCTCAGTTATTGTGCCGGTGAATTATGAGTTCTGGTTGTGATAACGTCTATATGCTTTGTGTTCTTAATGCTAGATAAGTTGTACGAGTTTGTGTTTGAATCACTTGAATTGGGAAAATGCTCTATAAATCGTCTTAAGTCTATGGGCGTATGGCGAAATTTGGAACCAAAAATAATATTTAAAATATCTGTTTAACGCATTGTTTGAGATATATCTTAAAGTTTAAAAACAAACATTTATACTTGAAATCTAATAGTATTAACATATCTAATCATTAATGTAATAAAATTTGAAGAGAGAAAAACTATTCCTAATTTATTATTCTGTAATATATTATGTTTGCTTTCTAATTTAGTCAATTGCAAGTAATATTGTTGTTTCTTCATAATATATTCTAAGGCACAAATCAAAATATTTATGAGTTCAAATATTTAGAAACGATTATTCAAAAACGGAGTATTTATTATACTGCTAAAACATCAATCGAAAATTTCACCAATCAACAAAAAACAGGATGTTATCTACTCACGCACCGAATAAATTTACAAAAATAAATTGTGATAATTTGAAACCTTATTTATGACACCTGATTGGCTTGGATGCTTGTATCATTGTTTATTACGAGTAACTCGTTGTAAAACTTGTATCGATTGCCAATAATCACCTTTATTAAAGTGTAATAAGGTGTCATATCAAGTGGCACAAATATTTGATAAGCTATCTTAAGTGGTGAGAACCTGTATATCTCGTGAAGTAGGTCTGGAGTAAGCGCCAGTAAACTTACGTGTGCCTCTAAAGATACTTGACGAAATAAAACAGATAAGCATTTGGGTTACTTTAGTATTAACGTATGTTAATATAGTATAATTTAATCAACGCCATATAGATTGTCAAATGTATAAATTAAGGTTGTGTACGCCATATTAGCTTTTCCACTTTAATAAATGACATATTTAATACGAGTATTAAGTTCGTAATTTAACGCAATTAGTACATTTTCATTGATGATACTTAAATACATTTTATTATGTTCGAGTGACGTAATAGGACTCGTAAAAATGCTGTTAGTTAGAACAGCAATTAAACTATTGTGAGGTGAGGACTGTTCGGGTAAAAAAGCAAACCTTTTTCATATTTATTAATAGCAGGTTTTTTAGTAGATATTGACAATAAAAATTGTTCAAAGCAAAATTATATTTCTTTTTTCCTAATAAAATGAAATACTTTTTCAAAAGCATCTAATACAAAATCCTTGGCAAATTACGTGCCGCTTTTACTTTCGTGATCCAGCTCTGGATGAATTGAACATAATTGCATCACAGGACTTAATTCAATATAAAAGGAACTACGCGTGTTGCGGCTTACTAGTTTATTAAATATTAACGTGCAACACCATTTACAGGCGTTCGTATTCATTTTCCCATGAAAGGAGTTCACTCTGAATATATTAGTTAGAATAAACAAAAAAAATTGTATTACTTGAGTGGGCTGCCCACGTTTTTTTTTTTTTTTTTTTTTATAATGGCCTGGCATAGTGGCGGCATTGCACCTGATGGAAAGTGCCAATGCCGCCCAGGCAGAGTATCCATTGGCATCGGACGGCAGTCCCATGCCAATGGAAACAATTATGCCGGCCTGCTTAGGTGCCTCTTCACACCACGGCGGAAGGACCCAGGATTGTAGGAAGGAGGGAACACGTGCGCCGGCAAACAATTCCACAGCCTGACGGTGCGGCACAGAAACGAATTTGAGAACCGTTTGGTTCGCGCCGGGATGGTGTGGACCGTCAAGCTATGGCTTCGCAAGCCAGCACGCGTGGTTCTGGTTAGGAATGGAGAGGAGGGGAGCAAGTTGAACAATTCCTCAGAGCACTCACCGTGATACAGGCGGTAGAACACGCTTAGAGAGGCGACATCTCTCCGGAGTTGTAGCGACTCCAAGTTGCTCGTAACGTCTGCATCATTCACAATGCGGATGGCCCGCCGCTGCAATCCATCCAAGGCATCGAGCAGGTACTGGGCGGATCCATCCCAAAGGTGCGAGCAGCACTCCATACCCGGCCGGACCTGCGCTTTATATAAGCGGCAAAGCTGACCGGGCGTGAAAAACCGACGCACCCTGTTCAGGACTCCAACCCTGCGTGATGTGGCAGATATTACGCCCTCGATGTGTTTCCTTGGATTGAGATCACAGCGGATATCCACACCAAGGATACACAGGTCATTCCGCACTGAGAGGGGAGTACCCTGAAGAATGGGGAGGGGAGAGAACGGGGATTTTTTGCACGTGAACGCACACACCTGGGTTTTCTTGGCATTGAACTCAACCATATTCCTGGAACCCCACGTAGAAATGAGATCCAAGGTCCGGTTGAGCTCAATGACAAGATCTTCGCGTCCCTTCACAGTTTCGACACGGCAACCTGGAGGCCCGCAGTGGTATCGCCCATGAACCGTGCTGTCATCTGCATAGCAATGAATGTTGCCAAGCGACAACATGTCATTGATATGCAGAATAAACAAGGTGGGCGACAGCACCGAGCCCTGAGGAACTCCGGCATTTACCGACATGAGCGCCGAAGTGTGTCCGTCTACGACTACACGTATTCTACGCCCATGCAGAAAGCCGGAAATCCACGAACACAGGTTGCCGGGTAGACCGTATGCCGGAAGCTTGGACAGAAGACCACGGTGCCAGACCCTATCAAACGCCTTGGCAATGTCGAGGCTCACAGCAAGAGCCTCGCCACGCCGGTCTATCGCCTCACCCCAGCGATGCAGGACAAACGCTAGAAGATCACCCGTCGATCGATTATGGCGGAATCCGTATTGTCGGCCACTGATCAACGAGTGATCCTCCAGGTAGCGGACCAATTGAGCGTTTATGATCCGCTCCATGACCTTACACATCACTGAGGTGATAGCGATAGGGCGGTAATTGGTAGGGTCCGATCGATCACCCTTTTTGGGGATCGGTTGCACATTGGCCTCCCTCCAAGATTCCGGCACAACACCTGTGCGGTAGGACGCTCGGTAGAGGCGAGTCAGTGCTGGAGACAACTCGGCTGCACAAGCCCTTAAAACCACCGCTGGTATCCCATCCGGACCACTGGCTTTCCGCACATTGAGAGACCGTAACTCACGCCGCACATCAGTACTGCTACTACAATATCTGCCATTGAGAAACCGCAATCAGGCAGTGTAGGCAGCAACTGGGAACCACGGTCTTCGAGGCGGGAATTAGCCGCAAAGAGATTTGCCAGCAAGGCAGCCTTCTCTTGCGGCTTGTGGGCCAGCGACCCTTCTGGGTACCTCAGCGGCGGCAACGCTGGACGGCAGAAGTTAGATTGGACGGCCCTGGCTAACCTCCAATAAGCACGACTGCTAGTTGGGTGATCGGCCAACGCACGCCCAATCCTGCTAACGCGCTGGGCATCCGCCCTAACGTAGGCCTTCTTGCAGGCCTTGGAGGCACGGTTATAGGCTTCTTTGAGGGAACTGATATTGGGATCCTTCATGGCGCGACCCCTGATCCAAGCGCGATACGCCGCCTGTTTGTCACCGACAGCATCGGCGCATGCACGATTGAACCAGGAGCGTCCACGGCCCTTACTGGCGATCTCAGAGGAAGGAATGTAATATTCCATTCCAAGTCTGATCTCGTCAGCAATAGCGTTGGCACTCGCTGAGGGATCTTTACCCTCAAAGCAGCGCTGCCCCCAAGAGATGGATGCAAAATATTCCCGCATACCATCCCAATCTGCCGACGAGTAATGCCAGACCCTTCGCCTAACCTGCACGGGACGTGGAGGTGATGCGATCGGTACTGACGACCCAACCAGGCAGTGATTGGAAGTGCCCAGAGGCGCACTAACGGTCACATGATACCCGGCTGGGTGACTCGCCAGCAGAAGGTCCAGCAAAGAAGGCGCATGACTCGCCACATCCGGGATCCTGGTGGGCTGGTTCACCAGTTGTGTCAAGTCATGAGTCAGAGCGAATGCATGGGCAGCTCTGCCAGCATGATCAGTCTTGGAGGAGCCCAGCCACAGTTCGTGATGAGCATTGAAATCCCCCAAGACCACCATTTCGGCCGACGGGAACTGCGCCTGCGCGTCATCAGCCGCCTGGCTAAGATACCTGAACAGCCGAGTCGTCTCATCGTCCCCGTTGTGAGACCTGTAAAGGCACACGTAGATGCGGCTCAGGGAACCTAGATCCACGTGCACCCACAGAGCGGAGAAGGAGTGGTCCTCCATGCAGTGCAAACGGCGACAGCAGATGTCCGACCGAACATACAAGCATACCCCAGCTTTAGGCTTGAAGTTTACTTCAAGCGAATAACCGGGATACAACAGGTAAGAATTATCGGTCGGACAACGAATCTGCGTCTCCGTTAGGAAGAGCAAAGCAGGCCGGGCCGTCTCAAGATGGTGGTGGACGGCATTTAAACTGGATGTTGGTGGACGGTTTGTTTAAACTTCGTGTTCATGAAGATGTAACAGAGTAATTTTGTAGCGATGTTCACATTTTATTATGAAATGAACATTCTATTTGATGTTTATAACAGTAATGATTTATACATATACGGCAAATTGATGCTGGGAATTCGGTGTACGTAATACTTTCATTTCTCATTCTTATACTTTATAAGTAATAATGCAACGTAGTGTTTCGAACATAAATGTTATTGTTTGTTATAGGGATGATGCGGATGCCGATTTTTTCACATCCGCGGATGCGGATTCTTAAAGGCTCACATCCGCGCATGCGGATGCAGATGCGGATGTTTAAGATCCTCTATAATATAGTATATAAATGAATATTAAAATTAAACTATTATTTATTTACGGATTTTATCGCTTACTATTATTTATCGTTTTATCTATGTTAATTTTTATATATTTTAACTTCACGGCATTTCGATTACTTTACACGATTCATGGTCACGGGGCGGACTGAGAATAAGCTCATCTGCTCAGTGACTGTTATAATATAACTATCCTTAATTTACAATTATTAAATTAAAAAGATAATTTAAATCGTTAGTCTGTTTTTGCGTTTCGATCTACGCAGAAGAAGCTCACTGTGTCTTGATGTCTGGCAGTTGGTCTTTTGGGTTCCGATTCATTTATGTGTAGAATTCGATCCCATGCTTGTGCAAGGTTCTAGCCATCTTTTCTATTGATAATTAAATTCATCACCTTCGTTTTGAGTAGCCCCAAGTGCTCGCAAAAGAACACCATTTTATTTATTATGTACTCGTATAACGTCGCCTTTTCTAATACAAGGCGGCTAGGAAGGGGTTCGTAAATTAAACCCACGCTGCAAATAATTGTTCGCTAGGATCACTAATTAGTGGAGTGGATAAAAATATTCGTGCTATTGGCAATAATATCTTAAATTCCTCTCGATGAACACCACTTAAGAGGATTTTCATCCACATAGGTTCTTTTTTAATGCGGTAAGAAAGAAATTCTTTTTTGAGTACAGCTTCAGTGCTACCACTTTCTTGTTTTTCGCCTCTCATCTTCACTAAAAAAATCTAACATCATAGCAACAACAGACGTGTCGGATCATGTCATTATTTCTTTCGCTCCCACTGGTCAATTTCATGTGCGAACGGCACGCGCCATTCGCCGGCACCGCCAAAATTCTGTCTTGTCTCATCTTGTATTACATCCGCATCCGCATAAATATCCGCATCGATTATTGCGGATGCGGATGCAGATGTCGAACTCTATGCGGAAGTTCCGCATTTGCGGATGCGGATGCGAATATTCGTAACATCCCTGGTTTGTTACATCGTCTTACCAAAAACATTCCGCTGTTTTGTTGAGATCAAAAAGTTTATTAATTTATTTTCAATACTACAAAACACAGTTCATTCTATTAAGAAAATACACCCTCTAATACAATCACCTCATTGTTTATAATCTCGACAATACCGTGATCAAAATAAAACTCCACATCATTTGGAATAATCCAGCATTTCCAGTTCATCTAAATTGTCCCGTTAAAATTTTATTACGGTTATCGAATTTCGGCTGAAGCCTTGTTTAGATAACGTGTTTATGGTGTCAACAACTGCTGTAAAAACTAGACGGTGCTAATGAAGAATGGCAATTGTCTCATGCTACTCTCTACATTCACGGTGCGGCGTGCGCTGCGCTCAGATAGGAATGCAAATAATGAAGTGAACGCCTTTCACACGCCAACTGCTTTTACGTCTTTATTTTAGATTAGTTAATATTTTAAGGAACCAGTAATGATGCTGGAAATGTCAATGTATGTATCGACTTAGGTGCGACTTGAGTCATTCGTATCATATTGGTAACTTTTTTCTTCATGGTACATTTTGATCTAGATATTAAATACAATTGAAAATCTCAAATATAGTTTTTTCTCGTAAGTGTAATATATAGATATTGAATTGATGAAAATGAGGCCAAGAGGTAGGAGGAATCCATAATGTTTCTACTCATCATTATCATGTATATTTTCGGCAAAGTGTCAATGACCCAGCGTAATGTGGGATAACCTAGACCCGGATACAGATTAAGAACGGAATTCTTGTAATAAGAAAACTGTGGTAAGTATGTTCACATCGCTGCGAGAATAGTAAACGATCGGCTGGACAGTAACCTTGCGAAGGCCGTTTGCAACAGGCAGCGACTATTAATGCAGAAAAAGTTCTGTTGCAACTACATTACTAGGAATTCGCTCACCGTTTAAACATTTACTGTGAGAATCTGTGTTGAGATAGTTAAAAACTAAGTAGTGGGAATTTATTTAAATGTTTTTAATATCTAACAATTAAATTGTAGGTGGCTATTTCACAACGCATAACTAAATAGGTTCATAGACCTTCCGAAAAGGCAAAATATTATATAAATATTAAAAAGTTAGGCTGGAATCGTTACCGAATATAAAACATTAATAGTGATAAGCGAACTATTTTTTTAGTGATTTTGTATTATACCAGGAAAAGGTCACTATCAGCAGATAATTTGGATTATTTTTCTATCATTTTATTTTAAAAAATCTAAGAAATTCAGTGACAAAATTTTCCTTACCGTTAATGGATATGTATATTAGCTATGAAGTATGAGGGTATTAGAACGGAGGAAAATATGTACGAGCATTAAAAAAGTTCGTCACAAAAATGTTTATTTGCGGTACCTACTTATTCCATACCGGTGACGTATTTATGACGTAAGTATGCATATTTGACGCAGAAGCGAAATTTATTATTTGGTGCAATCACGGCATGCACAATGCTGATATGGAGTTACCGTTTATTTTACACTTACAAATGAAATTCATATAACAATACCGCGATAATTATAAGTAAAAATATCAGTGAAATTAATTGCCTTAAAGAAGGCTTATTATGATTTCTTAACTCAAAGAATGCTGGTTTTCAATATTTTAATTGTAACGTTTACTTGCAATCTCAATGAAAAATACCAATGCACTGAAATAATTGATTATTGGTGCAGTAAGAGTAAGAGACGATGTTAGTACAAAAGCATTAATGCAAAATACCATTTAGTTGAAATAGACAGTGGTTTTGCACTCATCTTTAGGCCTTTTACACGTGCGTATACGTTTCCCTAATTATCGAAAATGTTAATAATTGGTATGAAATTTCATACAATTGACATTCTGAAAATCTTCACTAGATGGCGCTATTTCAAAACGCCTATGCATATCTTTCGATATCAAGATGGCATTACGCGTTACCTACCTTATTTTACTATAGAGATTCCTAATTTCTATAGAAAGAGTGATAATTAACAATTGCAATAGTGTCATAAGAGATGCGCAATAATCTTATGAAATTAACTACTCGCTAGACAAAGACGAAAACTACTGTACATGCAACCGCGAAACCAGTGGCTAACTGGTAACTACACCATCGGGGGCCCGTGGCAAAAATCATCAAATGGGGCCCTTCGTAGATATAAAAAAATGAATATTGTAGTTTCGTTTTTATGAATATTGTTTGAATCTCAGTGCACTCCTCTGATTTTTCGGACATGTATAGTCAATCTCCACGCACTATGTCGGTGAATAGAAACATCGTGAGGAAACCTCCATACCATAGCGATTTGCAAGAATTTTTATGGTATGTAAGCCCGCCAACCCGCACTAGGCCAGCGTGGTGGACTATATTATGGTCTAATCACTCTCAATCGTATTTTCGATTGTAGGGGAGGCCCTTGCCCTGCAATGGGACCTATATGGGCTGATACACATCACAAAATCTTTTAATGACATGGCCTCATATTTCTCATCCGATTATGAACATAACTCATTTTCTAAAATCTAAAAAAAAGGTTTCTGTAATAACGATGACCGAGTGCTTTTGGATTCCATTTTCATTTCTTTCTATCACACAGTAGCGATAAACTTCAAATAATTGGTCTATTTTAGAAAAAAATCTCAAGTTGTATTAAATATAATGGAGTTTTAGGCCCAAAACAGTAATTAGCTCATTTTGCATTTTCGGACTTAAGTATTTAATCTAGCCCCTGGACTTAGTTACCCATTCCTCTAAATCAGGATCACATTTTGCTAGTAACTGCTTTATTATGGCTATCAGGGCTATCTCTATGTCCACGAAAACTAAATTAGTAACTTCGCGGAGTATAGTAAGCTCTTGGCGTAAAAAAATATGTTTATTTTTTTATATGCATTGTTGCTCTTCTTCTGTCCAATGTTACCGCCATTGTTATATGGATATAGGCCTCCTCCAAATTACGCCATTTCACTCTGTTGTCAGCTCATCATATCCAGCATGTGGTAGCGAGTTTTTGCAAATCTTCACTCGTCACTTAACTGGTAGGCGTCCTACGCCACGTTAGTCAACACGCGGCCTCCACTCAAGAACACGTTTACTCCAACGGTTATTAGTTCTTCGACAGATGTGGCCAGCGCACTACCACTTCAGCTTGCTAATCCTATGTGCTATGTCTATAACTTTGGTTCTCTGTCCGATAAGATCATCACGGATCTTATCTTCCAACGGGACTCTGAGCATAGCACGCTCTATAGCTCGCTAAGCGACTATAAACTAGTGGATCAGTAGTACTGTAAGTGGCCAAGTCTGAACATCGTAGGTCGCACTGGTTAAAAGCTATCGTTTTCAAGCTTTTTGGCAGAGGTGTCGGGAAGACTTTTAGTATCTTTCTCAAAGATGTTTCTTCCTAGTTAAAGGGTCTGCCCCAGCCGGATAAATCAGAAACAACTTCAAGCTGGTGGCCACATACAGCAAGAAGTCTGGGGTTGTGGATCATTAGTATGGTTTTGTCGGAGTTAATTTTAAGACCTACTCGCTGTGAGGCTGAATCTAGACCTCCACATCTATTGCAGTACTGACTTATTTTAGATAACTTTCTATTTATCGCTTCAGACTCCCTCTTTCTCTTTCGTTTTTCTCCTACCTTTTAAATAATTTCTAGAATAAGACATGTACAAGTTTGGAAAATATTAACTTTATATTCATTAAATTATAATTTTCAAGGTTTTCGGTTCTCGGTTTAAGGCCGAGGCCCAATCAAGCCTGGGCCCTGTCGAGATTGAGACCCTGTCGGACCAGGGTCCTGCCGGCCCGGGGGCCCCTTAGGTCGGGGGCCCGTGGCATTTTGCGCACTTTGCCACCCTATTGTTACGCCACTGCGCGAAACATTTACCCGCTGTAAATTCGCAGAATCTCTTTCACTTCTACTTCAGTTTTTAATCAACATCTTCGTACAATTATGGAGTTCATTTATTCGAATGTATTTAGATTATAAAGAAAACAAAACTCGCAAGCAGTAGCAATGTCAGAGCCACACTTGTGTAAATATGTTGTTTTCGAAACTATACCAGAACGTGACGCAACGCCAAAGACATAAGTACATAACGCAATACGCCATTGTTTCTCATCTACAAACAGCAGGGTATTAATCAGTTATTATCGTCTAACTCTATATGAAATTAATCTTCGCATGGTAACAGCTTCAGCCGGACTGTTAATCGTCTTGAACATCTGATTGTTGCAAGATCAAATGTCTCTCGTTATTTCAGATACTAATGTCATAAGACAGTTGGAGTGGACAAGAGGTAGTTGGTACCTGTATTACTGTATGTAACTGTTGGGTTGAGCTGTTGATTGAAGATGTTTGATTGTTGGTTGTTGATATTGTGTAAAAAAATTCGTATATACTTACGTATTGTGCTGAATATAATGCTCAGGGCATACATCTATATGGTTTTTGTTCGAAAAATATACAGACCAAAAACACAATCAAAACAAATATATAACAAGTGACTCTTTAAAAAAATATAAATTCATATTAAGTCACTATTCTTATAAATGACAAGGGCCTTACTAACATTTATGTTGAGGTAATAGTTTCCTGAGCTCCCACTGTAAGACCTTGTGCGTTCTTCACTCAATGACAAGGTAGCGGTGAAAAAATCAACATTAGAAGTAATAACACCGTGTCTCGAATAACAAAAAAACTGTTTTCAAGCGAAACGGTAAGAAAAATTCTATGAATTTGAGATTTTACGTCAAGTGTTATGCAAATATCCGATAAGAGTAATATAAACGCACGGTACTGTACCGAGTACCGAGGCCGTTCGGAAAATTGCATATGTACCAGTCTAGATACTCGCCATTACACACTGCTAATAAGGACGCATACCCATAACTGATAATTCATAATTGTCATTGTATGGATAAGGCTGTTATGTATTGCTTGGTTTTAGCAGTATATTTTGTCGTAACATACCTTAGTGTATTGGAATCGAGACGTTTTATTAATGCAGCTAAAGTTATCAAATGCCATTATTTAGTGCCTTTTAAATTTATGATTGTTAATATTTTCACTTAACTTAGCTTCTGCAACATTTTCGCCCGAATACTGGAACGCCATTCAAATAATAAGTTGCTCTTAACAGCGCACGGCCCACTTAGCCAGTACATTTAATCGGGATTAACGTAGTTAAGCGCCATTTATATTTAAGTTGCGTTCCAGTAATTGGGCGTTTATTTACTAAAACGTAATTAGTCTTGAGAACAGGGTTGCTACCTGTTGGATAAATAAAACATCGGAATATTCGATGATTTGAGATGATATTATTTATACATGCGATGAGTAAAAACTAAAAAGATAAGTTTTCTTCTTAAAGGCATTGTCATCATGAACGTTTCTTTTGTATGGTCATGTTTTTGTTTGATAAACTTGAAATAAGTGCTCATATTTTAATGGATAAAAGAATTGACCGGGTTTATAAATAGGCAAGAAACAAGTCTTGTATGCAGTTAGCATACATAGATAAATAACATTATAACGTTAATGAAATAGGTTTTGTAGATAAGGCTGAACGATTGAGTTCACACGCGTGATCATGTAATTGTTTTGTATTAATTATATAACAGCATATTGTCATTGTACCTAGTATTCTGAAAACTATTAGAATAATTATTGTCGTCGACAAACACAAAGGCAATAAGTATGTGAATTTTAACCGACCGAAAAACCTTCTTTTTTGTAAACAAGAAAGTTTTTAAATATATAGATTTTTTGTTTGTTACCTCAGAACACTGTTAAGTATAAAGCTATTTGTTTTTGTTTATTACTAAACAATTGTTTGGTAAATATAGTTGTTGGTCTCATTACTTCTTGGGCAATAATATTGCCGAGTTTAATATAGAACACTTCGCATGGATTTCAATTTTATTTACAAAGATAATGCAGGTCATAGGTAAAAATTAGACACTTATTTATCTTTTGTGCTCCTTCTGAAAGACGTATATTGTGATATACAACACATAATTTCAGTAAGTACAGAGATTGATTGATTGAGATTGTTTAAAAAAATATCACTTTTTGATTGTCCGTCGGTCTGTCGCTCTATCAAAATCGTTTTGCTCAGGAAAATATAGACGTAATTGTTGAAAATATCCTTACGTTAAAAAATCAAGCTTCTAACTCAACGAAATAAAAAACAAATATTGCTTCATTTACTTATGATGAAGACCCAATTCCGTCAATGCGACATACGAACAAAACTTCACATATTTGCTATATGAATTCAGAAGCAAATATTCCTTACCGTAAAGCAATGACGACTAACACCCGGAAAGGAAATTCAATTACCATTATATAGCGGCCGCGGCTGTAACAGTAACGCCTGTAGGGCTGTCATACGGACACTAAGTGGCCCAATATACTCAATAGTGAAAGGTTCGGATATTATTCCGCATAATAAATATTTTTATTGTTCACAAAGCCGGCTATATAGTTCCGGGTAAGTATTTGCAAGTAATGTTGCTAGGGGTAAAAATATTATTATTGTAATAGGGTAGATTTTTAAGTTATAATCGAAAGTAATTGTTGTGTTATTTTTTACCTCAATATTTTTTCCAATAATGCAAATTTATGGTTTATTTATTTCCAACGCTAAACGAAATAAACATGTTGTTCAAACAGATAACATTTATATTGCACATTATTTGTTCGCTATACACACCTGCAAACATAAACTTGAAAAGACATAGGTACTTTGTGTCTAAAGGAGAACGTCACACATATAAAGCTGTGTTACAATATACCACACAACGCCATAAAACAAATATTTTTCATAATATTAAACTACTCACATATTCAAATCAATTGATAAAAATAAACAATAATGAATTTACCAACAAACTAATCATAGCTTTTTGCTTTCCCAAAGCGCCTCAAAACTGCCTTCGCATGTGATTTTTAAAAGAATTAACGTAACCGAAATACCTAATTACTTTGAGCAATCAAATAAAAATTTCAATGGAAACTATTTTAAATGTCAATTCCAATATATTCACGTTACGTTTCTAATTTTAATACTTTAAATAAAATAGAATAAAAAGTAAACAAATAAATAAAACTAATTCTAAATAAACATAAAATTAATTTAAAATAAATAAATTAATTAAACCAAGAAATTAAAATAAGTAATTTTAAGTATTGGAAATATATTGTTTATAGAGATTAAGTTATATGTGTATTGACTTGTCATAAGAGCTTTTAAATTGCCTACGTGACCAATAAATACATTTCATTTCAAATACATTTCATTTCAAAAGTCCTGTTTAAATAATAATTTATGGCTCATTCGTGGACAGCCCTATGACCATTCTTGGCAGTCTATGTGACGCATAGACCGGACGCCGGATGATCGCTTACTTTTTTGGGGAAGGGAAACATACAGCTACTCCTCACGCCTTCCTAAACAAACCCATAATGAAATCACCAATAATTTTCAATTCCCGTCACTCTAAAATTACGTAAGTTGTCTTTCATATTTGTACTTTTCAACATTAAAAGATTTCGCATTCTCAAGTTCTATGAAAATTAGCGTTGCCCTATTGAATCTTTATTAGCGGAAAAAGGTCACTTTGTCTACTTTTTACCTCGTTTCAAACGAGACTGCAGTTATGATCACATTATCATGCTTCCAAGAATTCCTTTTTCTATAGTCGATTTATTTCCATCTATCAATAATGTAAATGTATAAAAAATACAGCAGTTCTTTACATAGGATATAAAATTATTCTGTTTCACAGCATGCTACCTATCCCTCGTCTAGCTGTCAGTAATGATGAATATGATGAAGAAAAAGTCCCGCCTCCGGCGACGGGCCTCTTAGTTCAATGTACCAGGTCGACGCACCATGTTGTACCGTACGGCGCAACCATAAGAAATGTACACCAAGCCAACCTGACCAAACGTAGTGGCACGCACGCACTCGGCGAATCGCCGCATGCAAATCCACTCCGCAATTTAGCCGGACTACCAACCATTAAACATCCAGCCGTGACGTCAATGCATAGCCGAGAACAAGTCGCAGGTGCCCGAATAATAGAGGTCTGCGTGACCCCAGCCGAAAAACATGTTAATCTCCATTGTAAAGGGATCAAATATTATAAATTTCAATATTTCTAAAATTTGATACGGTTTTTGTCGTCTGTAAATTATAATATTAACGATTCTTTGTCATTCTATTTACTTCTGGGGCCTTATCAGCACGCTTCGAAATAATGGTTTCCTATACAATGATTCCATTTGACATTAACATGTTTATCTGCTTTCACAATCAACTAAAAATCTTTGTAAAAAACCATAATTATCTTACCACTCATAAAGCACAAACCAATACCCAATATATTATAGTACACATCCAATCACTCGTAATTGATCGGACACCCCACCCTAATTCCTCAACATAGCGGGATGCCGACAGACTTAATCCGCGCGATCTCGTCATGGTGCCAGTTAAAAAACAATTTTAATCAAACCTAATCACCTATTAGAAAACACTGACTCATCAGTTTTGTAATAGCACACGTTAACTACATACTATTCCAAAAATTTTAAAAGGAGGTCGGAATTTTATAAGGCTTTAATTTCTACAGAAGTGTTGCAAAACATGTGTGATCAACTGAAGGCGAAAATTTAAATATAATTACCATAAAAATTAATTAAACAAAAAATGTATCACCTACTTAATTAAGATGCAATATTTTATCAAGTGTTTCGAATATTCAATTGAAATTTAGCTTCATCGAATTGATATAAAATGCATTGAATACCCAGAATATAAATGTTCATCCGATACAAACGGTGGGAAGAGCAAAAAATTGTTATGCTTTGATCTGAACTGTTATAACTCAGTGCGAGTTTTTTTACTATTGAACCTAACAAATAGCATTTTAACGTCTATTATCCTGGTGTAGGTATATCCATCTATATACCTCTAAAAGTCTTGTTTGCCAAAATCGTATTAAAAGAATGATAAACTTGTTACTAAAAGCAATATTGTAATAAATATTAATGAGAACACAATTTCCATAATCACTATAGCCAAATGTTTTAAATAAAACCTCAACGCAAATCTGGTCCGAGATCATAATATATTTAAACATTCTAATATCCACGGGAGAAATTGAGGTATTGAAAATTCTTCACGCGAATTCATAAACATGTAGGTGGTTGAATTTACATCAGGACTATTTTTAGACAGAAACACAAGTGTTGAAGACATAATAACAACGTGAAAGTGTTAACTCGTTAATGGTCATTCGATTAACATCGTAACCGAGTCTACAAACACTTAGTTCGTAATCACTATCATTAAATCCAATATTTACACCAACACCATCTTGTACCGCAACATCTTCATTTTTAACTCCAACTTTCTATAGAAAAGCGTATACAATTGTGGTATCTTCAGTTTCATAAATATTCTTAACGACGCGCAAAACAATTTAGCTTGCCTTCTACCGTTTGTTATTACGTTCTCTGTATAAAAAGTGCTTATTTACACGGTTGTATGTCATTTATACATGTATTCGTGTCTAGTCTTAGCGTGAAAACTGAACAGTTAAGTTTTCCTTACAAGGTGTCAATTAAGTCCACTTGGTTGTGCAGGATGCGTTTTATCATGTTTTCCAAAGGTATTTACACATTATTACACAGATAAATATTATTGGAAATACCCGGCGTGTGTCGAAACCAATAGTGTATATAGGTATAAAGTGGTCGTCTCAACAATATAGCAGATTATAATGTTATCAGTTAATGTTCATTTGCTCGTATGATAATCACAGCAAAACATAGAGCGCGAGTCAAACGCTAATGAGTAGTTTTCAATCATCTGCACAAATGCAGGTAGATTTCAAAACAAGGTTCGAGAGCTATAACATTAGATATCACGCGTTATCAACGCTGAACTTTTATCCGGCTCTTTCATTAAAAATATGAACGATAATGAACACCGCGTAAAGATCTAGAAGTATTTACACCGCGCAAATAGTTCACCACAATAGAGAAATTGCAAAACAAACGCTCGTAATCCGAATGTTTGTATTAGATGTGTGGTGCATTAATCACGTCTTCACCTCTGGCCGATAACAGATATCACGCAAGGTCGACTTACCGGGTCGATGTCCGCCTCCCAGACGTCGTTCAGATCGTTGGAGATGTCGAAGTAACCCTCCATGTCGGGGCCGGTGTCGCACTACGGCCTCCGACGCGAAAAACACAGAAACTCCCTCGAGAAAAACTCGCACAACACAACTGTCACTCTTCTGCTGTCCTTTCGCCGAGCGGGCGGAACTCGGAATGTTAACTATCTGAACTCAATCCGGCCGAAGTCAAACTCACAGAACACTGTGCATTATCACAAGTTTACGTTTCACTATCGACGCCCATTTGTTTTTGCAATAAAGTATTTTTTTAATAAAGTTTCACTGCACGCGAGGAATGTTTGACGTTCGCTGGACGCGGGTTTTACACGCTCTCGCGGCAAAGTACGGCCGGCGAATGGTAACGCGGCGTCCGCCGGCATGAGCGCTCCCCACTTCTGCCCGCCCCCTCTTTGATAGCAATAGCAAC